>JAUIMM010000084.1:515000-1943000 GCA_031769625.1 Taudactylus pleione
CCACTGCGCTGCCCGATCGGAGCTGAGCTCCGATCGCGGCAGCAGCAGGGTAGGAAGGAGGGGCATGCAGTGCCGGTGGTGGTGGGGAACCATGGCAGAGCCCTGGAATGCCCTAGGCATTCCAGTCACCCCTAGGCATTTGCTTATTATGCCTATGCCTAGGGCCGGCTCTCGATAAAGGAGAGATGTATACTTCTGTAGCTGCGTCACTTACCTTCTCTGTTGCTGGCTTCTGCACATGTATGACCAGAGGTCACACATGCACAAAGCTTCTAGGGAGGCAGTGAGGAGGCAGAGGAGGGATCCCCTCGGATCCCTCTTCGTAACCTTTGACCTCCTTCTCATAGGAGGGAGCAGGGCTCCAAGAACCAGTGTCATCTGAAGATAGCGTTTGTTCTCGCAAGCAAGCTTAAAGTTTTCGGAGTTTCCAGAATATTAGGCGGTCATACCTAATAATGAACCACCCGTTACATAAAGTATGCGGAAACTAGCATAGCGAGCCATTTAAGTGATGATGAAAAGGCCCCAAAGGATCATAATTATCACAATCTACATTTATAATGTGGATGTGATAAATATTTTTAGTGTAAATTTGCAATGTGAATATGAATATTTTCATGCAAATTTACAATTGTTCTCTTGCCAGGAGATGGGTTCCGATAAGAGCCCACCCTGGCGAAGAGCTGGAAGCAGTATTATAGTGTAATGCTATCACACTGTTTCCTGGTTCAGAAGCCCTGCACTTAAAGTGCATGAGTGACCATCGGCGCGAGCATGCGTTTCCGGGAGACGATGGATTCGCTTGGTAAATCCGTCAGCACAGCTGCATTTGAGAACGAAAATGGTTCTGCTGCGATACCACCATAGTACATCTGGGGATTCTTAATATTTGCGGGTAACCCCAAAAAATGTCTGAGTTCGGGAAATATAACAGAAATATTTGATGATAAATAGACCCCAAGCCCTGCTCTGAAAATGAAACAGTACAGTACAGTATGCTGTATGAGACAGAAGTACAGTTGGGATATTTGTATGCAGCGCACGCTGTTTTATTTATGCTTCTCCCTGAACAAAGGAGACATAGAGGGAGTACACTGAAAGCACCATGTAAATCTTTCCCGAGTTAATGTCCCAAGCAGCGCTCTCCAACAGAAAACAGAGTAACTAAAACTCTGTGGCATGTGAAATGTCGGTGGGGTTTTACACAACCAGTAAAATACAAGGTAAATTGCTATTGTTCCCTATGACCAATATCCAATATTCTACTGACCTCTGTACAATGAAAAGCGCATTACAGTGATATATATTCAACGAAAAGAGCATATACAATACAAAAGGCATTGTAGTGATTCTAAACAATACAGAGTAACCTCTTGTGACCTATGGAGCTCATTCAGACCATCTCGCTAGATGCGAATACTCGCTCGATGCGTATGCAAATTCGGCTAAGTGACGGCAAGGCAGGCGATCGCACGGCAAGGCATAAGCACGCCCATCCAGTCTTTGTGTGCAATAACTATGTGTATGCAGACGCCCACCAGCCATTCATATGACGCCCACTTGCGCACGTCATCTCCTGGAAAAGCTTGAAACTATTGGTACATCGAGCACCATCGGATGCGATCGCAGCGCTTAAGGTTGACCATACCCTGCCGCAAGCACTGCGATCACTTCAGTGTTTATTTCAACCAAGTGATGTGTACTATGACGCTGCCTGTTAATTATGCATGCCTCTGTGACAGGCAGACATGACTCAGGCACGCCTGTGCTCGCACCTTCACTCCTCTGTTTCTAGTGGCCAGCCCCTGTCACCACCCACAAACGGCTTCTCCTGTCACTCATTCAGCTGGGCTGTCTATGCTGGGCGAGCGTACGCTTCCTGATCTCTCGCTGTGGTTCGTGGACGCGCATTGCGATGAGTACGCATGCGCAGAAAGCGACAATCGGTCAGCTACGAGCGAACACATCCTAGCGAGAGGGTCTGAATCAGCTCCTCTGTGCAATATATAGATTAGCATTGAATGACTACTATCATACAGACAGAATTCTACTGACAACTTCACAATACCCAAAGAATTCTATTGATCTTGTACAGTACAAAGAGATTTCTGATGCCCAATTTACAATACAGAGACGAGTATATTGAAATATCCACAATACATAAACAACCTACAATAGTTATCACAATGCTGTAAAAAAAAAAAAAAAAAAAGAAATTACAATTTAATAACTGATAAAAAAAAAACACTATACAATACACAGATTTAGTGGTTTATTATTTGCTTCTGATAGTGTTTATGCCCAATATTTAAAAGGACAATGCTTTTACTTGCTCTGTCTTTTTGTAAAATAATTTCCCTTTGAAGTATCGGGCATAAACATGATCAGAAGTGCTGACTTTTACAGCCCAGCGCTTCATAAGTGACCCGATAGTGGCCGATATAAATAAATAATTATAGTAACCTCTGTAGAACACAAATAGATTGCTGGTATGCAATTTACAATGCAATATATCTGCCTCTCCACAATACAGACAATTTTCTAGAGATCACTATTTGCATTGTCTAATTTACAGTACAGAGTGCAATATATCCGAATCTCTACAATACAGAGAATAATCTAGTGATCACTATCAGTAAAGAACACACTGTAGTTACTAATAGCATACAGGGAGCATTCTAGTGCAGGGCTGTAGCTAAGGGTGTGCGAGCAGTGCTGTTGCCCTGTAGGCGGCACCGTCGCTGCCCCAAGGCCCCTATATTTGACTTGCAGGGTGCCTGGAGTGGCAGCTGGGAGCAGGTATCATTGTTGCAGAGCTGCCCAGAGCATTCTTTGTATGCTCCAGGCATGCACCCTGTAGCTGTACAGCCGCCCAGAGCGCCCTGAGAACGCTGCAGGCAGTGTTGTACTTCCAGGTGCTTGTGGCCACTGCCCAGGCACTGTTCTAGTGCTCACTATACTAAACACAGTGCATACTAGTGACCCTGTTCTGGAGGTCAGTATACAATACAAACTTCAATGTTGCATGGCTTTACAATGCATGCTGCTAAATCACTGGTTGCTTTACAATAGAAACCTCAGTTCTCTGGTGGCTCACAGTGAATAACAACCAAAACTGTGGTGGCTTTAAAAATGCAGCCCACATCCTAATCCTCTGATGTTTTTACAATTCGGATGCCAGATCTCTGGTGGTGACACAATGCAGACCCAGAAACGTACCCCTCCAAACTGTCTCACCATTGGTCGGAGAGGAGGCTTGTTGGTAACGTGTCAGAACCAGTAAGCTGCTCTTAGCACTCTGACTTGCAGATAGTGCTGGACATTGCCAAACAATATGTGGAGATTCCCAACACACTGATTGGTGAATGGCCAGCACTGCTCATCCATGCAAATACTGGGAGTAATATACTGAATATGACAGGCGTTGTGACACCAATAGACAGTTCCAAGTACTAATCGCTGGATAGAGCCTGCATGTACCAATGTCTATGTCAGGACCTCCCAACACTCTGGTAGATGAATTATGATGCCAGGAACGTATTAAGAAAGGAGGGGGTGAGTGTGTATTTTCCGTGTGAGTCCCCTCCTCTCTAGCAGCCGGCACAGGTGAATAGACTCTGGCACTTTGCCAAAGTTTACTGGACATGCGCAGCTCTCCTGTAACATCATGGCGCCTGTACCATGTTCTGAGTGATTTTTCTACTGTGTATGCGCAAATCACCAGGAAAATGAACTCCGGAGAGGTTAGTATTAAACATGGGTGCAGGGTGTATGGTGTGGGCCCGGGGACCTGTGTGCACTGCAAACCCTGCACCCATTATAGTTACACCACTGTATGGTGCTATCCAGCAATCAGAGTGCTTGGCTGGCACAGACTTGCAAGGATAGGTTGGTTTAGGGAGAGTATATACGCCATTGCCTGCCCAACACTGCATGATGTTCTGGAGATTTTTTCATTACTTTGTGGTTTCCTCTAGTATATATATATATATATATATATATATATATATTTATCTACTGTCATTAAAATGGTTTTGCAGAAAGGAGAACGATGTAAAAGGTATTGTTTTGACAACTAGGAAAATACTCATTCCCACAATTGTTTGTTGAAATTTGGAGTGCGCTACTATGCTACCTCCATTATGCTCCTTTAGGAAAGCATCTGCTTTTACCAAGATGGCCGCCAGTTGGTCTTCTGAGCATGCGCGACGCCATCTTGTCACTGTATTTGAGCACCACCATGGAACACTCAGCCCCAGAAAGACCTGGCAATGTACCTCAATATATACCTTGCAAATGCATACCGCTTACCTGTATATGAACCGCTGCCCACATACATGACCGCTCAAACTCTGCTCCACCCAGGATATTGTGTGTATGTAACTGTGACATACTGCTACACAATATAAACCAAACTCCTGATTAAGTCCTGATCGGTGTATAGTATCTGGAAATCCACTGGTGTATACTATATACTCTGCATACCATTACCGAATAGTACATTCAGAATCCCGAAGTTGGGTAGCATGGTTAGGAGTTAGGGTTAGGCACTAAGGGGGAGGGTTAGGTTTTAAGTGCGGGGAGGGGGAGGTTGGGTTTAGGCACTAGGGGAGAGGTTAGTTTCAGACACCGGGGAGGGAGAGTTAGGGTAGGGAGAGGGGGAGGGCCGGGATCCCGAGTGCCAGCTTCCCGTACCCATCCTGTACACACATATCAACATTGTTCACATGTAATTATCAGTCCTCTGTCATATTCCAGTGAACCGGTGTAATACAATAAGTGTATTTCTCTAATGCTGATGGTGAATGGAACAATAATAATTTATTTATTAATATTAAAAACGTTAATATTTGTTTATATAGCATAAGCATATTCTGTTGCGCTTTACAATTTTGAACAAAATACCTTTGGAAATATATTAAAAAGCTTGCTGTTGTAAATTGTTATTGTTTTAGTACAGCTAAACCTCAAAGCCAAAATGTAACATTCCTAATTTAGGATTTAAAAATGTATTTCATGATTTTCTTCTTCTTACTAATAAGTAGAGGACATTGTAGATCCCCAGTATGTATATGATTGATTTTTTTGAGGTCAAGAAAATTTTTTTCTTCCCTGTGTGATGCTAACTTGCCATCTGGTGTGCTGTTTTGACTTTCTCCTAATCAATACAATAGAATTTAAAAAAGGTTGAAGGAACTGTAACTTTTTTCAGCCTTATTTATTTTTTATAACCTATATGGTTGCTGTAGGTGTCAGAAAGTAAAATGAATGTTAATCCACACAGATGTCCTTAACCAGTGTGATGGTTTATTAATAACAGCGGTAAACGGATGTGATACAAAAGGTCGACAATAAAAAGGTCAACACTAATTTGATGGAAAAAGTTTGACATGATAAAAGTTAGACAATACAGAAGGCCAACAGGTTCCAAAGGTTGACAGGTTCAAAAAGTCGACATGAAAATGGTCGACACATAAATGTTCAACACTTTTGTTTTTCTAACCTTAATCTTCACCCTAACCCTAAACCTCTCCTTGGTGCCGCACCGTAACCGTCCCTCCTAGTGCTTCTCAAGTCGACCTTCTGGTATCTAAAGGTGCATATCCACTATGCGACCCAGGGAAGACAGTACGATTACGACATCCTAATCGTACCGTCTTTCCCCATCCCCTGCAGTGCCTACACTGAACGATTAGTCGTTCAGTGTAGGTACCCTGTGTCCTCCCTGAACATGGTCAATCTGTCTTTATTGGCATTTTGACCGGCAAGTTCAGCCGATGATTGATGACGGAAATGACCAGCGGGAGCGCACATCGCTGGTCGTTTCCAACATTATTGTGCACGAATTGTGCACAATTAATGGACGACTGAACGATAACGATGTCATTATCGTTCAGTTGTCCATTAATATAAGCACCTTAACAAATCATTGTAGACCTTTTCATTGTTGGCCTTTTGTATGGAATCCGCAGTAAACACAGGGTTAATGTGGTGATAGCGGTAGGCAGTAGTACCAAGTCTCTGATGGGAGCTATATGCTGCATGTCCGTACAGCACTGTGGGCGGGATGCAGCAAGGAGAGAAATGTGGTCAAACCGTGAAAATTTGGTTTTGACAGCATTTCTCATATGCACCAAGCCACGGAATGCGATGCACTCTGAGGCTTGGATGTGGAGGGTAATGCCATCTTCAGATGGAACAGCCTATTGGCTTCTCTCCGCAGAGTGCTGTGAGAAGGTGAGAGGGATCCAATCAGATAACTCCCAGCACCCCTCGCAGAATGACACCAGAAGGACTTTTGGGTCATGGACCCGGAAGTCCCTCATTCGCAAAGGACAGCTCTTACTGAGAGAGAGTGGTCCTTTCTCTTTCCTTCATGCATACGAGCATAATCAACGCCGGCATGCATGCGATGTGTCATACATCCTGTCCTGTGACACTCTAACACAGTGATGTAAACAGAGTTCGTGCATGCTCATAAAATCATGGTGTCATCACTTCGATAGCGTGTTGTTACCTGGGAGGAGACAGCGTGGGAGCGCTCCCCTCTCCAATATTGTTACCTATGTAACTAAGGTAAAATTTATTACTTTGTGTCATTCTAACATTCTAATACAGCCTGATTAAAACGGCTTACCTCTACTGATGAACAAGGTGCTCTACTGATAAACAAGGTGCTCTACTGATAAACAAGGTGCTCTACTGATAAACAAGGTGCTCTACTGATGAACAAGGTGCTCTACTGATAAACAAAGTGCTCTACTGATAAACAAGGTGCTCTACTGATGAACAAGGTGCTCTACTGATAAACAAGGTGCTCTACTGATAAACAAGGTGCTCTACTGATAAACAAGGTGCTCTACTGATGAACAAGGTGCTCTACTGATAAACAAAGTGCTCTACTGATAAACAAGGTGCTCTACTGATGAACAAGGTGCTCTACTGATAAACAAGGTGCTCTACTGATAAACAAGGTGCTCTACTGATAAACAAGGTGCTCTACTGATGAACAAGGTGCTCTACTGATAAACAAGGTGCTCTACTGATAAACAAGGTGCTCTACTGATAAACAAGGTGCTCTACTGATAAACAAGGTTCTCTACTGATGAAAAAGATGCTCTACTGATAAACAAGGTGCTCTACTGATAAACAAGGTGCTCTACTGATGAACAAGGTGCTCTACTGATAAGCAAGGTGCTCTACTGATAAACAAGGTGCTCTACTGATGAACAAGGTGCTCTACTGATAAACAAGGTGCTGTATTGATGAACAAAGTGCTGTATTGATGAACAAGGTGCAAATTTCAAAGCCGTTGGGATTTGTATTGAGACTCCACTGTCACTTTGCAAATCCAACTGCTTATGTACAAAGATGTAGCATTGGATGCAGATCAGTCAATTATTGAAGTTCTGAGTAACCCTATAGTTACACAAATGGCTGCAGGAACCATGACCCTGGAGCTTTCACCACTGCATACGATATTGCAGTCGACTGCTGAGACTCGCTCTGAAAGAGTTTGTGACACGTCTGCGTTTGAGTCGCCACCCTCCCCGTTGCCGCCCACAAACGGTCTCTGCCTGTCAATCACTTTGTCACTTTGCAAATAAATTCTTACTGCAACTGCTGTCACAAGACCATCGCAGTACAGGCTCAGTGCAACACCAAAGTATGTGCAGTACAAAAAACATCGTCCATTTGTAAAAACATCTATATTGTGTCCATCTCTGAACCAGGTCCATTGTCATTTTGGTAACATTATCATACTTCTATGTATGTGCAAAGTGACTGAAATCAGTCAGCAGTAGGTGGTATAGTACAGTTCGCAGACACTGTAAGCATATGAGATGTCAGGTATTATTTAAATAAAAAATATTGATTAAAATGAATTATTGCACTATAACACGTTTGCTTTGTGCTTTCTTAATTACACTGATACAAAATGGCAACTTTTTAAAGCAACATTCTACAAATCACTGGGGTTTAAGATATAGAGAAAATGCAATGGATTATGTATAAGTTTCTTAAAATAACATTTTATTCGATTTTTGGGAACAGAAACATAAATGGGAAAGGGGGGGGTCGGAGAAGCACATCACAGAGATTTTGAAAGAGAAACATTATGGAAAAACATTTGAGGCACCAAAGAAGCAATATAGTAAAACAGCCGAAATGATAATTTAAGATAAAAAAGAATAACTCTGACAGTGATCAATATCCAGAAATGTGATTGCCAACGATAGTTTAAAAAAAGAAAAAAAAGAAAAAGAGGGTAGGAGAGACGGGGAAGTTAGTAATAGTGTTGGAGGGGGAGGGGGATGGGTAAAGATGAACCGGAAGCTGGGAACACACCAGCGACGGTGCGATGCCATGTAAAGATACCTTGTGCGTGCCATACACACTGCATGATCCGGTGTACAATGTTATGATGTATCGTTACATGCTGCATATATCAGCATCGTGTCGGTCATTGCAATGTCCAATCTGCTGATGCCCCCTTCCCCACACATGGCACCCCCCTGTGTAGCAAATACTGTTTTCCCTATTTTTTTTCTTTTATGCCTCCTTGCATAAGGCCCGGCCCCGAAAGTACCCGGCCCAGCACAGCTCTCTATGGCCCTGCCCAAGGGTACAAAGTGATAGAAATCTGTGAAATTTGAACAAATTATACTGTAATAGATTAATAAAAATGCATTTCCCACACCTTGTTAACAAGGATATCATTTCTGTAGTATATTTATAGATTTTCCAAATACATCTATGAAGAAATAAACTATGTACATTACAAATGATACGTGTAGGACACAGCATACTATAGGTTCAGACTTTATCTGCGTTCTGGCTACAAACAATCCCATATTTTATTTCTTAGCCCTACTTTTTCTTTTTGATTGTGAAATGATTGCATTGAATTATGTATATACAGAACAAGGAACAGAATGAAATAACATAATATACTGTATAATATACAATACGGTATAAATGTTTATATCAGGGACTGAAGAAATACTTTTTCTTTTTTGGTATCTTTGAATCCCAGAAATATTTTTTCCTTGTTGCAGACACCTATACCTTAATATAATGTTAGTATTTTAGGTACCCGCAGGGGTAGGGTCCAGTGTGCCACAGTCATGCCACCCATCTTGTTGTTGGTACGGCCACAAAAATGTGTTCAATTCCGCATACGGGTGATTACATGCATGTTTTCCTTGTAGGAGCATCTGCGGCCGAGCTGTGTTTAAATCTGCATCCTATATGTAGAAACTTTACCTACGTTGATGAACTTTCAATGGAAATCATTATTTTCTTATGTGCAGATTACAGTTTTCTCCAGTATTCTCCATATTGGAGGGGAAACCACCCAGATCGGGCCTCATTAATCAAGGACGCCCTCAATGCCTTAGAGAGCGATGGCAGAGTGAGCACACGCCGGAGTATAAAGACGCCCACTTTTCTTTCATAACACATGTCATCTCCAGGAAGTATGTGATTAATCAGAACCATCGAGAGCCATCGGAGCTGCACACAGCGCTTGAGGTAGACCCTACCCCACCGCAAGCACTGTGATCACTGCAGACTGAAATACAACCCAGTGACGTGTACAGTGACGCAACTTTGCTAATTATGCACACCCATAAAATTCTGTTTTGACGGTCAGACACGCCTGTGTTCGCAGCCGAACTCCCCCGTTCACAAGCACCTTCCCCTGTCACTCAAAGTAGCGTCCAGTCTGTGTACTACGAGCACACGATTCCAGGCCGCAGTGACTGGTTCGCGCATGTGTACTTTGACGCATATGCATGCGCAATTGTGCGATAATCGCCCATAGCGTGCATTCGCAGCTTAGCGAACGGGTCTGAATCAGGCCCTTGGTACAAAGATGAAATTACACAATTGAAATAAAGGGGTAGAGAGGGTGCATTTTTGGGTGCATTCCTTGCTTCCACTGAGAGAGCTCAGAGCAATTTCAACTCACACCAAAAGAACTTCATATAAGCATCAGTGCTGAGTTGGCGGCACTGCCAACACTACCACTACATTGCCTTAGCATCACCTAGAGACCAGGGTTTACATGGTGCTTAAACACTGAGGATCTTATGTGTCAAGCCCTTATTTATCTGTATATCTTGTGGAATTATCAGCTTTTTTTTGTACTCCATGTTGTTCATAGGCTGCGCAGATGGCACTGGGCTATGATGTCATAGTCCAGGGCCACCTATCCAAGAGGAGATGTCCCCAATGGGGGGCACTAAGAGGGGGGACTATGCCAATGGCTGGTGGAAATCAGGTATCTTCTGTACATTCAATGGAACACAGATTTACATTCATTTCATTCCAGTTACACAGCAATGAAAACCATTTGTAGCCCACTTCATAATAAATCTGCTACAACAAGCAGACAAAAGTGCCAAATGTAATGCAGGCAGTGCCCATGTCACCTTGCTTTCATGAATGATTTAAGTCATAAATGAGGATAAATTGAGCAGCATTAGAAATGTTTTATTCAATTAAATAAGTAATTCTACGCTGTCAGAAGTTTTTCAAGCTATGATGTAACATTTACACATCTGTACTGTGGTCTCCCTATGATTATTAGGCATTCTTGATAACTTAAGTTCCCTTCTGGTCTGGGTAGGCAGTGATCCCCCTGAGATTGGAAAGTATGTTTTTTGGGTATCACTATCTCCACTGGGTAATATAGAATATGAATATTTTGCTTAAAAACAGATGTGGAATATAAATATGAATAATAACTAAGCACACCATTCATATTGTGCTGGTCACAACTGAGTTCTAGTGTGTGCCTGGTCGTAATATTATTTTAAATGGTTTATCCCGATCATAGTTAAGACATTTTCTAACCCCTTTCTTCGCACTTATGCTCTCATCATATTCCATTAATATCAATACAAGTAAGACTTGAATTTTTAAGAAATATCAGTGGTCCCTTTATAATACAAGACTAAAATGCACAGTAGTTTTACGGTCATACAAAAGCAGAGATATAACACAGGGGGTCATTCAGACCCGCTCGCGAGCGCCGGACGCTCGCAAGCGGGTCGATGTTGCCTTACTGCGCATGCACACGATGGAGGGAGCTCCATCGTGCGCATGCGCGAGACCCAGCGAGCGACGGGCTCTCCGTCGCTCCGGGTCTCACACCAAATGGGGCATGCTGTCGATGTTGAGTGACAGCACGCCCCCTTTGGTGGGCGTGCCGGGGGCGTGGCTGCCAGACGGAGGTGTTCCCATGGGAACGCCTACCGTCTGAAGCCGGCCCCACTGACATCACTAGTGATGTCAGTGGGAGTGATTTTGGCTCTGATAGATGGTCGCGATGGCCTTGACGACCATCATCATGGACGCTCGCTATAGCTGTAGGTGGTAACCCACAGCTATGCGAGCGTCCATAAGGCCGCTCCATTTTCATGTAGGAGGGCCCTGATTCAGAGCGAGCGCTCTGGTCAGAGCGTCCGGCTCTGAATCAGGCCCACAGCTTAATTTATGTTCTTATAAAAAATGTGACTTTAATAGAAAAGACTGATGGTCATATCTTCCTGAATAGCTGCAGATCTTTTTGGACTGACTTCTGTCACCACCTACAATACTATCTCTCTATCTGTGATCTGATGAGGGCAGTGTAGCAGCCAGCGCAGAGTCACAGAGAGAAAGGTGGGGAAAGCATAAAATTCAAGAAAATAGATGACCTAACAAGTCAAATGAGCTGGCAATTACTGTTCTAACCCAAACCTGGAATACACAGAAGTTTCCAGGACGTTGAGCAATATATAACAATGTTACATTTATTTGTTAAATTAATGTTGTGCAATCAAGTGAAAAAGGGTGATTGTGAAACCTTTCTGAGCAGCTTTTTATCTCCTGATATTATTGGTATTCCATTTGTATGGATTGACTATCATGTTTGAAAAATCGATGTATATGTACAGTCATGTATTCTTGTGTTTCATAGCCATCATCATTATCTGTGTGGCCTTGCACCAGCCCTGCCCTGGTATTACAGATGTCTCTCAATGCAGCATAGCCAGGAATTTTGTCAACATTCCCTCTATAAACTTAGCATAGGAGCAAGTACCCCATTGCCCCCAAGCAGAGCCGTAACTAGACTTTTTGGTGCCCTGTGCCAGAAAAAGCATTGGCTCCACCCCCCTATTTTTTCAATAGGGAGATAACACACCCGAAAAAGGACCATGGCCTCATGGGAAAGGAACAGGGAGGAGATAGGGGCAGCCAGGAGATTCTGGGGATAAAATAAGAGGAAACTACAAGTGAGAACGATGATAAACAGAAAATTGACAAGCCCGAACAGCGCCCCCTTCCCTGCGGTGCCCTGTGCCAGGGCACAGGTCGCACTACCCTAGTTACGACCCTGCCCCCAAGTATACCCCTTAAGCAGGGACACAGATAAAACTTTGTGGGCCCCATACACCTCTCTCCACAGCAGTTGTTAATTTTATGCCCATAGTAGTGCTCTACTTTATTTTATGAATGATAGTGGTATCCTATTTTATGTGATGCCCAATAATAGTGCCCTAGTTCAATTTATGAATGATAGTGGTAACTTGGTTCATGTAATGCCCCATAGTAGTGCCCTAGTTAATTTTATGAATGATAGTGGTGCCCTAGTTCATGTAATGCCCATAGTAGTGCTATAGTTAATTTTATGAATGATAGTGGTGCCCTAGTTCATGTCATGCCCCATAGTAGTGCCCTAGTTAATTTTATGAATTATAGTGGTCAGTGCAGCAGCTAGCACTCCTGAAGCAGACCACGCCTCTCTGTATGATGTCACATGTAGGGGTGTGTCCTGCACCCAGCGCCGGGAGCGGGTCATTACAGCAATGCCTGTAGCATCCTGAGGATGTTCCAGGGTGTTGTAAGGACAGCGTAGTGACCATCTGGAGCGTCCTAAGGACGCTCCAGGTGGCACTGCTGCAGAGATTCTGGCAGCAGGGTGCCGTTACAGGAACCCTGCTAGCTAGATGCAGGAGCTGTGGGTGAGCAGCGGTGCTGCCCACATAGCGCTGCACTCTGTGCGGCCGCACTGCTCGCACACCCCTAGTTATGACCCTGATAGTAGTGCCATAGTTCATATTATACCATACAGTGCACCTAGTTAATATTAACAATATGTCACATTGTAGTGCCGCTAGTACACATGCCACACAGTACCCACAGTTCACATTATGCCACACACTGCTAAATGGGCAATTACGGGAACCTAGTAGACAACTTTATGTCCCGGGTGCATTTAAATAAGGCCCCTGAGGGCCCTCTAATCCTCTGGGCCCCATACCAATGACACTCCATGCACCCACTATAGCTTCTCCCATGCCCTTAAGCCACAAGTGGAGATGTGACTGAGCTGTGTGTGACTCTGCATCACCCGTACTTCCTTATGCTTGGCCCTGGAGCATGCAGTATATGTCT
Source organism: Taudactylus pleione (assembly GCA_031769625.1). Taxonomy (NCBI): domain Eukaryota; kingdom Metazoa; phylum Chordata; class Amphibia; order Anura; family Myobatrachidae; genus Taudactylus; species Taudactylus pleione. Next base: position 528,447 of record JAUIMM010000084.1, read on the forward strand.
GTAAAACCAACTTGCCTTATAGTGCGTAAACCTTAAATTGTAAACTAGACAAGGCAATGACCGGTTCATAATGTAATTACCTAGAAGAAATACTTGGGTACTTCCCCATTTAAGCTGGGGTGCCTCCATTTATTTTGGAATTCCCCTTTTCTGCTTTAGTGTTATTTATTTTCTGTTGATAAACAACAATAAGCAGCAAAGGGTAAATAGGGCCACAGGGACTTTTTCTGAGTCAGGGATAGGGATATCCAGCTGCTGAAAGATCTCCCCTTATCCATGACATTGTTGATGCTGGTTGCCCGAGGTGCTCATTGCTTGTCTCAATCTGTTTAGGCAATAAACATAGGGCCTGTTTCAGAGTTGCTCGTAAGCGGCCGCTCGTTCGCTCCGAGCGATGGTCGCACAACTGCGCATGCATTTGGGTTGTAATGCGCATGCGCCAACCAGTCATTGCGGTCGGAAATTGAGCGCTCACAAAATAGCGAGTGCCTGCTAATTTGAGTGACAGGATGAGGCGTTTGTGGGTGGTAACAGGTGAAGGTGCTTGAAAACGGGGAGTGGAGATCCGAACGCAGGCGTGCCAAACGGTCAAAACGGGCGTTTTAATGGTGTGCATAATTAACAAAGCAGCATCATCAACCACGTCACTTGGTTGTCTCTTAGCCTGAACTGTTCGCATGATTGCGGTAGGATAAACCTACCACAAGTGCTGCGAGCAGTTCAGATGCCTTTCGATGTACTCGATTAATCAAATAAATAGCGGAGATGACGTAGGATGCGAGCGGCCAGGGGGCGTCTTTACAAAATAGCGAGCTCATGTTTCGTTCGCTCGTTCAGACATAGAGGCGTCAACAGACCGCAAAGAGCGAGCGCTCAATTTAAATAGCCGGCCCCTTTTTCTGACCGAGCGAGCGCAAATAGCGTCCGGCTCTGAATCAGGCCCTTATTGACTACCATTTCCAGCCAAACTGTATTTGATTGCTTTTTCTCTGCTTTGTAATGAATATTGTTATGCCTCATGATTAATTTGTATCATTCATACAGTAGCTAACTGTCTGTGGAGGAATGGAAGGGAAAATACTCTTTGAAACTAGTCTCGGGTGTTCTTGACCTTGTTATATTATTTTAAACTTATTTTTGCAATATTAAGAGCATTAAAAACATTTATTAATATTGTGAAATGAACAGGCAGTCTTACATGGGATGCAGTTTATACACTGGCTAACTAAATGCCACCGACAGGAGAAGCCCGATGGGGGACTTAAGATAGGTGTCGAAATACTGACGCCTATTTTAATCCCGACGCCAGAACGCTGAAGGACAGCGGGGGTGGGGGGCCGGCTAGGTTTAGGGAGTGTAGTGGAGTTAGGGTTAGGTTTTTTGGGGAGAGATTATGGTTAGGCACCCTTAGGGGGTTTGTTAGGGTTAGGCACTCCCAAGGGTAGGTTAGGGGTAGGTACCCCCCCGGGAGGGTTAGGTTTAGGGTGCGGGAAGGGGGGGTTCGGTTTAGGCACCCCCGGGGGGGACTTAAGGTTAGGCACCACCCCGGATATTTAGGGTTAGGCACCCCTAAGGTAGGGTTAGGGGGGGAGAGGGGAGGGTGAGGGTACTTACCAGCCAGCGTTGGGATCTCCTCCTGTCGGGCTTGTCCTGTCAGGAAACAGCCACTGGTATTTCATACTAATCCCGTCTTACATATGTGACTTTTTTCTGTATGCAGTCTGAGCACTGTGTGTTTTTATTGAATCATGTGTATATGTGCCCAAGCATTCTATAGAGCAAGTAAAATACCAATTGATGGCAGTTTTCCATTGATGGCTAACCTATAGTGGTACTTAGTGTGTCAGTGTTTTAGGCTAAATACATGATTAGGAACTGATGAATGGCAGTGCTGATGCTTTTTCTTAGTCTCATACCCCTTTCAGACATCCCGAGAATCCCGGGAATTTGGCCTGCCTCAGCCAAATTCCCGGGTTGCCGCGTATGTCTGAAAGGTACCTACCCGGGAACACGTTCCAGGTAGCCGACCCTTCAATCGACCAGGGAATTTCCCAGGACTTAAGTCCCGGGAAATTACCCTGCTTATGTCTGAATGGTGCTACCCGGGAATTTCTCTCCCGGGCTGCACCAAGCAGCTTTTACATTGGCAGCGCAGAGCGTCATATAGGACGCTCAGCGCTGCTGCTCATTACATTGAGTTGGCTGCGCAGAGCATCCTATAGGACTGCTGCTCACCACCCCCCACACCGGTGGCTGTGGCGCTGAGACAATCGAGTCAGCGACCATGGCCGTATCCTCAGGCACAGAGAACCCCAGCCGGACGCCGGGGACACCCGCCAGCGCTGGAGACTGCCGGCGGGTCTCTGCCACAGCGGACCATCCGCACTCCCGCTGGACCACCAGGGCAGATAGGTAATAAAATAAATAATTTATTATTTTTTATAATGGCTGCATTTTGATTATTCAGCTACCTGCTGCATGATGATGACATCATCAGCGGCAGCCGGAGAGGGGATTGGCTTGGAAGGGCAGAGGAGAGGCAGGTAATATTAAAAACTAAAAAACACTGCTTATGTCTGAATGGTGCTACCCGGGAATTTCCCAGGTAGAAGCTGTAGTGTGAAAGGGGGGTCTCAACCAAATACCCGGGAAATTGCAAAGGAGAAATTCCCGGGTCTGAGCAAGAAATTTCCCGGGTCGTATGTCTGAAAGGGGTATCAGTGGGAATGACTTTGGAGTCTGGCTTCAGAAGCAATTTAGTTACTGACCTAGAATATCTGCTGAGAATATACTAGATTACACTGGTCATCAAGGGTAAGAATGTCCCCAGGGTGCCTCAAAATGGAAAATATATTCAAGGGTGTGGCGGCAGTGGCTGGAGATAGAAAGGGCCCACAATATGCTGTGGTTTCCAGAAAAGTGAGAATATCGGTGACTCTTATTATTTTGGAAGGTCAGATAGATTTGCTCTGCAATTCAAGTTCCTATAGATTGTTGCTTACGTTACCTTTTTTATTGATGTTTTCAGCTGCATTTTGTATAGCGGTAATAAGTTTCTAGTGGAGGGATGTAATCAGAATGTAGTTTGTCTAGCCAGAGCTTTGCACGTACTGTTAATCCTTGGGAACTATTTAAGAAGCCGAAATCATACTAAAACAGGAGTTTCCTCACTAAGTATTGGGGGTATTTAAGAAGAATCTAATGGGAGGGTATATTACATATCAGTACTGTCTGGTGGGTGCGGGACTGCAGTCCCTATTATCAATTTATCAAGCTGAGAAAAGCTGTCCTCATATCCCTCTGCTGTTCTGGGTACATTTGCGGCCCATTGGCTTTGCATGCACAACAGCTTCCTGACGGGCACATAGGAAATGAGGTACACGGGTACATTAGCTAGTAACTAGTGGTGAGAGGCTTGGTGGAAAGTTTTGCTGGGATAGACTCAGGTGTATAATTTATATTCTGTATAAGTCCTCACTTGATAGAGATTGTAATAGAAGAATGATGTAACAAATTTTATTGGAATTGGAGATCTATTTGATTTGATTATTCTGTTGGTACTAGTAGATTGGTACTAACAGATTCAACTGTTGGCCTACAATTTTAGATTATATTGAGAGGCAGGGCCACCTTACCTAAGAGAATATTTTTGACAATCACAAGGATGTATGAAATGTCATATACAGGGACAGAGCTTGCAAGAAAGCTCTGTCCCTGCAAATCCTCTCTCCACAGTTCTCAGTGAATTTTATGCAAAAACCCTCCTCCCGCAACTGCCCCTTCCCTCTCCCACTAAGCTGACACTTACCTGCACAGTGATCGGTGATCCGGTGAGCTCCTCTGTGATTCCGGCATCTGACTTCTGCTGTAAACTGAGATGCCGATTTCCAGCACAAGTCAGATTCCAGGGTTACAGAGCATTATCCCGACAATCAGCTGACCATAGTAACAGAGGAGCTCACTGGATCACCGGATCCCCGGTCTCCTGGGTGCAGGCAAGTGGGGGTTTTTTGTTTTTTTACTGTTATCAGCTTGTGGTCTATTTAGAGACACACAAAGCTGATCACAGGCAGCGGCTCCCGGCTCTGCTCTGCCTGTCAGAGGAGGGCAGGAGTCGGTAAAACGGGGGAAAGCCCTAATAACGACATCTCCAGGTGGCGTTATTATCACAGGACTTCCTCCATTGTTGTTTTACTTTTTTATTATAGTAAATCTGAGACAGATTGCATTTCCCATTACAAGTATGGGAAATGCGATCTGCATAGTAAAATAATGTGAATTTAAGGGCTTGGAGTAGATTTTATGACAACTGTTCCAAAAGCCCTTTAATACATTTAAGTGATACTAAAATAATGTGTAAAGGGTGAAACACCAGTTTTCACTTTATTTTAGTAAAAATAATATTGATAATTTTGCCTGATAGTGCCATTGCATGAGCACAGCTGGTTAACTCAAACTGACTGAGGTATTGGATTGCCTTAAACCCTGGAATGTTAAGGCCCCTACACACTAGATGATATTTTGAATGATATGGTTGATTCTGACGCATTGGAATGACAAATCCTTCAAATTGTCAAGTGTGTACGCACTATGGGCCTGATTCAGAGCCAGACGCTCTTTGAGAGCGCTCGCTCTGAATCAGGGCATCCCTGTTTTTTTTCAAAGACGGCCTCCTGGCCTCTCGCTAAGCTGTGGGTGACCACCCACAGCTTTAGCGAGCGGCCAGGTGATGGTAGGGTCTCGTTCCCGCAAGCCCCAGTGAGCTTTCGGCTCTAATAGAGCCGGAAGCTCACCACTGACATCACTCGTGATGTCAGTGGGGCCGCCCCCAAACGGCAGGCGTTCCTTCGGGAACGCCTCCGTTTGGCCAGCCACCCCCCCGCCTGCCTCCAAAACGGGGCAAGCTGTCAATCACAATCGACAGCTGACCCGCTTTGGTGCGAGACCCGTAGCGATGGAGGGCCCGTCGCTGGCCGGGTCTCGCGCATGCACACGCCGGAGCCAGCTCCGGCGTGCGCATGCGCAGTGGGGGACCATCGACCCGCTTGCGAGCGCTATGCGCTCGCGAGCGGGGCTGAATCAGGCCCTATGCGCGCTCAAGCATCGTCGCCACATACGTACGTCACATCTTCAGATCTTCTCTACATGCAGGAAGATCAGTCAGGCGATATGTTAACAATATATAGTTCAAATGATGCACAATATATTATTTGGTTGTTTGTTAGATTGCACAATGTGTATGCACTAGATCATTTGCCCGGGAGTTCAAGGGAAATTGTTGAGGACATTGCATTGTTTGCAAATCATAACAACATTTTAGCAGAAAAGCAAAATAACAGATAAGTCTTTCTGGGGCACTCTTAAAGACATATACAGTATGTGTATGCTAAATTTTGAAAACATAAAATTTAACTTTTAATTGAACACCCCTTATATAAAACAGTGTAATAAGAGTACACTCTTGATAAGACAAAATCAGGAAAAATATACAGTCTACTTTTCCCTTTTTATATTGAATTGATTAATTAGGGAATATTATTATTAACATTTTTGCCGCAATCAGTACATGAATTTATTCCGTGTTTATATGTTTTTCTTGATTTTGTCTTATCAAGAGTGTACTCTTATTACACTCTTGTTTTATATAAGGGTTGTTCAATTAAAAGTTAAGTTTTATGTTTCATAATTTTGCATACACATATACTGTATGTCTTTAAGAGTGCTCCAGAAAGACTTATTTGTTCTTTTGCTTCTCTGCAAAAACTTGTTTACGTGTTCTACACAAATTATTGCACCACCAACCAAGGGTCAGATTGATTTACCAGGTAATAGACCATGATGTTGGTTCTTTGATGAACTAAGGAATTTTTTTCAAATCTCACACTGGGCCCTATTTACTACAATCCGCATTAAAATGCAGATTGTAGTGTGATATTACCGACTGAATTTGCATTGTGAATTCAGGCAATATCACAGGGATTTATTAAAAATTTCTTGCAGGGGCAGAGCTTGCGATAAAGGTCCGCCCCTGCGAATCCCCACAGCAGCCTTATCACTATATTTTTCAGGAAAAATAGTGACAAGGTGCCCGCGCATGCACTAACCAGCCGCTGCTACCTCCCCCGTGATCGCTCCCCCCATCACGCCCCCCCCCGTGACCACCCCCCTTAATTTTGCTTACCTCCGGTGATGGGGCTCTGGTGATGTCCTCCGTGGCTCTGGTCAGCTGGTCTCCCATCCTGCACTGTGACCCGGCCAGCTGACCGGAGCCATGGAGGACATCACCGGAGCCCCGATCACCGGCCCTGGACTCAGGTAAGTTTTTTTTTTTTTTAGCAGTGATCAGCTTGTGGTCTGTTTAGACCACACAGTTGATCACTGTTAGAGCAGAGCAGGAGTCCGGTAACTGGGGAAGACCTTGGATAACGCCACCTCCAGGTGGCGCTAATATCACAGGGCTTCCCCCGGTATTTTTTCACATTTTATTTTTAGTCAATTCCAGGCAGATCGCATTTCCCATTACAATTATGGGAAATGTGATCTGTTTACTAAAAATATGTGATAATTAGGGCTTGGAGTAGAATTTTACGAATTCTACTCCAATTGCCGCTTAGTACTTTTAGGTGAAACTAAAATAATGTGATAAGGGTGTGAAAACACCCTTTTTCACTTTATTTTAGTAAAAATAATGTTAATAAATAGAGCTCATAATGTGATTACTAGTGTGAACTCTATCTACCTTTCAATTAGTTTGCAAGTCGCCTAGTCTGTACCTAGCATTAGGGTGACTTGAGGATTGAGTTTGGGAAACACTTTGCTAGTGTATTCAGGTGTAAAGATTTAAGGAACAACCCAATGAGAAACCTAATCATGGATATTAACTGTAATTTGTGACTTTTACCTTTAATATTGTCAAAAATAGTTTAGCATCATCAGTAGAGGAATTCAGTGTCCCTGGTAGGATTGAATAAGGGGGAGACTAAAACTTACAGTAGCTAGACAATGTTCAAATTGCTTTGTCCAAAAGGAGGTTCTGTTATTAGGTACAGACTGGGAGTCAATCAGCCAGTATGCAGTAATGGAGTGCTATTAACAGATGTTGGGTTGATGTTCTTAATTTTGTTTTAGGTAGGGTCTAAAAATGGTAGTCAGTGTATATCAGGATATGATATTTAAAGGGGGTCAATATTTTATACTTTGTCAGGTCCTTAGGGACAAAGGTTGATAGCTTAGACCATTAATTACATTTATCAGATTGTTTTAATGTTTTACAATATTACATGGGATTAATTATCTACAGACAATGATCCTTGAGAAGTTTGTAAAATGCTGCGATTAAGTTGATCAAATTAAGAAGTTAGTGATCGGTATGTCATGTACAGTATATGTATGTTATTAATATTACATTACATATATTATTAAGCTACTACTTATAATTTTATTTGGTTTTGAATTATTTACACCTACTCTTGTATTTTCACACACAGGTTTCCTAATATTTTGTGGTAAAGTGCAATGGTTCTTAACCTCAATCCGTAAGTTTTCCCAACAGGTCATGTTTTGAGGATTTCTGTCAGTAGAAGCAGGTGAGATAATTACTGACCCAGCAACATAGAGTAACTCACCTGTGCATGATTAAAGGCATCCACAAAACTAGAGATGAGCGGTTCGGATTCTGTGGAATCCGAACCGCTCCGAACATTGGGGATCCGATTCCACCCGAACCCTGTTCGGGTGTTCACCGCCTGACTCGGATCCCCGTTCGGGGATGAACGGCTTCCGCCTGATGTCGGATTCTCACTAGAGAATCCGACATCAGGGCTCCTATTGTGTAGGGCAGAGCGCTGTGATAGCGCTCTGCCCTACACAGACACAAACACACAGCCGCCAGCGGCAGCTGTGTGTTTGTTACAGCAGCCAATGAGAGTCACACAGACTCTCATTGGCTGCTGCACGGAGGGAGCCGGCTGGAGCTCACACATGAGCTCCGTCTTCCGGCTCCCTCCTCAGCGTATGACAGCAGAGCAGACGGCGCGGGAGCGGGGATTCAGGTAAGTTTTTATTTTTCATTTATTTACTTGTGCAAGGGCCGGGGGCGCTACTGGGGGTGCGAGGGGGCCATACTACTGGGGGGGACTATACTACTGGGGGGGTCTGCTACTGGGGGGGCTATACTACTGGGGGGGGTCTGCTACTAGGGGGGGTCTGCTACTGGGGGGCCATACTACTGAGGGGCCTGCTACTGGGGGGGGCTATACTACTGGGGGGGGTCTGCTACTGGGGGGGCCATACTACTGAGGGGCCTGCTGCTGGGGGGGGCAATACTACTGGGGGGCTTACTACTACTGGGGGGGGCCTGCTACTGGGGCAGCCTACTACAGGGGGGGCTACTACTGGGGCAGCCTACTACTGGGGGGGCCTGCTACTGCGGCAGCCTACTACTGGGGAGGCCGCTAATGGGGGGCATACTACTGGGGGGGCCTGCTAATGGGGGGCATACTACTGGGTGGCATGCTAATGGGGGCATACTACTGGGGGGGCCTGCTAATGGGGGGCATACTACTGGGGGCATTCTACTGGGGGCACTGCATAGGGGACCCTACTACTAAGGGGACTGCATAGGGGGCACCACTGCTGGGGGCATTGTGTAAGGGACACGACACCGCTACTGTGGGCATTGTGTAAAAAGGGCACTACTGTGGGCATTGTGTAAAAGGGTCACTACTGTGGGCATTGTGTAAAAGGGGCACTACTGTGTGTCGTAACATAAATAAGAGACACTACTTTATGGTGTAATGTGAATCAGGCCCTATGTGCGGTGTAATGTGAATAAGATTGTGCACTGTGACTCCTTGGGCCGTAGCCCACTATGTAAACAAGTACTGTGATTCTGCTGGCCGTACCCCACTGGGTGGGTGCACTAGTTTTCATTTCTGCCACTGCTGTGTGGCAATGTGTCATAGATGTGCTTTATACTGTGGTGTCTGTGTCGTTGTGCCGCTGCTGTCGCTTAGTAACCAGTCAGCTCACTGCAACCTTTGGCCAATAATGTTGAAAACAATATTATAAGCTGTGATATGGTCTAAATTGACTGGAAATTAATGTTATTGAGGTTAATAATACTCTAGGAAGAAAAAAAAGACCAATTTATGTGATTTTAGCTTTTTTGTAAATTTTTGTAAAAAAATCCAAATCCAAATCCAAAGCCAGTCACCGCAGTTTGGCAAATCCAAATCCAAAGCCGGACGACGAATTAGAACCAAATCCAAATCCGGCAAAAATGGTCCGGCGCACATCCCTACACAAAACATGACCTGTTGGTGGTACTTCAGGACTGGAGTTGAGAACCCCAGGTATGGATCACTCATTTTATTCCTATGCTTGTGTTACAGGTTCCCAAACATGGTCCTCTAGGCACCCTAATGGTCCAGGATTTAACTAAATCCATGGTTGGACACAGGTGACTTAATTAGTATCTCAGTCTTTTGATTTAATCATCTGTGCTCAACAATGGATATCCTTAAAACCTGAGTGCCTTGAGGACAGAGTTTGGGAACCTCTGAAATAGCATATTGTGTAATATATTTACTGTTTTCTGTTTTAATGTATCTGCCTTCTATATTCATATTCATTTTTAAAATGTGTACCTGACATAGGGTCCATAGAACCCAGCTTGTTTTTTTTAATGTGCCATAACTGTATTTTAAATCACTGAAAGCATTGCTAGATCTCTGGGTCATTTGCCTGGCAGACTAATGAGTAGACACTGTCATTTTCTATATATTTTCTATGTTTTATTAATTTGCATAAATATTGAATAAAATACAAAACAAGCTGCTTGTTAAGTCTGCTTTTTAAGTGTCAAAAATGTCTGTTCCACTTTTTGAATATTGGTCGTTCATTAAAAATCTATGTAAATATTTGTTTCTAATCATATTTATAATTTTCATCACTTTTGTGAACTCACTTCTTGGGCAGGATACAGCAATGCTAATTTTGCGGTCAATCCCCCGAAAATGACGTATTCAGAGGTTTGGCCGCTTACCGCATATGTGACAAGTCCTGGCATGTATGCGGTGGGCAACGACATGTTTAGATGGCCTGAGCCTATAGGCTTCTATTCACAACACCCCATGAGAAGGATCGAATTGGACCCCTCCCAGCAGTTGAAGTATGCGCAGAAGGACTTCTGGGTCATACACTCGGAAGTCCTTCTATTGCAAAGGACAACTCTTACCAGGTGAGCTGTCCTGTGTGATATATTACAAGCATACAACGTTAATAAAACACCGTAATGCATGTGAAGAGTGGCAAGATGCAACGCCTTCAAAATGCGAGGTGTCATGTATCACGCCTTGTACATCTCTTATTATGCTGAGTAAAATACATATAGGGGGTCATTCAGACTCGCTCGCGAGCGGCAGGACGCTCGCAAGCGGGTCGATGTTCCCCACTGCGCATGCGCACGACGGAGGGCGCTCCATCGTGCGCATGCGCGAGACCCGGCGAGCGACGGGCTCACCATCGCTCCGGGTCTCGCACCAATGGGGGCGTGCTGTCAATGTTGATTGACAGCACGCCCCCTTTGGTGGGCATGCCGGGGGCGTGCTTGCCAGACGGAGGCGTTCCCATGGGAAGTCAGTGGGAGTGATTTTGGCTCTGATAGAGCCAAAATCACTCCAGGGCTTGCGGCAGCGAGACCCTACCGCAGGGTCTCCGTCGCAAGCCCGATGGTCGCGATGGTCAAGACCATCGCGACAATCATCATGGACGCTATGCGAGCGTCCATGAGGACGCTCCAAAAAAAGGTAGGAGGGCCCTGATTCAGAGCGAGCGCTCTGGTCAGAGCGTTCAGCTCTGAATCAGGCCAATAGTCCCATGTTTGTGAGATTATTTCTTCAAGACTAGAAGGCAATACAATCCACATATTTACATATGCTTTAGGGAGAACGCTATTTGTTCTTTTACAGAGTAACCTAGTACCGTTAATGTACACGTAAGAAAATATGTTAAATGAATGTGTTCTATGTAATGAGGAAGGTTAAATATAGATAACTGGCAAATAGTTTAGATACAGGATCAGTGTCATGGTTACATCTGTCAGAAATCTTCACACCACAGCTGTGTGACCATTCACACCTCATCCAATGATCCTAACAGGACAGAATGACAAGCTATATATCACATGCTTGTGCCAATTAAAGGATTAATTCCATATAGGAATATCTCATGCCAATGACAGTTATGTTTAAAGGGTCAGATCCTTTGAGGCCTCATAGTGTTATAATGAAGGAGCATTACAGTATCTTGCATGCGAAAATGTTCCCATGTGTTCAATACATGGTGCAAGTCTCATATACTTGTATGTATCCCATATCACATGTGTACAATACATAGTGCAAATCTCATATATTTGTATTCCATATCCCATGTGTACAATACATAGTGCAAGTCTCATATACTTGTATCCCATATCAGATGTGTACAATACATAGTAGTGTAAGCCTCATATACTTGTATCCCATATCCCATGTGTACAATACATAGTCCAAGCCTCATATACTTGTATCCCATATCCCATGTGTACAATACATAGTCCAAGTCTCATATACTTGTATCCCATATCCCATGTGTACAATACATAGTGTAAGCCTAATATACTTGTATACTATATCCCATGTGTACAATACATAGTGCAAGTCTCATATACTTGTATCCCATATCCCATGTGTACAATACATAGTGCAAGTCTCATATACTTGTATCCCATATCCCATGTGTACAATACATAGTGCAAATCTCAAATATTTATATTCCATATCCCATGTGTACAATACATAGTGCAAATCTCATATTTATATTTCATATCCCATGTGTACAATACATAGTGCAAATCTCATATATTTGTATCCCATATCCCATGTGTACAATACATAGTGCAAGTCTCATATACTTCTATCCCATATCCCATGTGTACAATACATAGTGCAAGTCTCATATACGTGTATCCCATATCAGATGTGTACAATACATAGTAGTGTAAACCTCATATACTTGTATCCCATATCCCATGTGTACAATACATAGTGCAAGTCTCATATACTTGTATCCCATATCAGATGTGTACAATACATAGTAGTGTAAACCTCATATACTTGTATCCCATATCCCATGTGTACAATACATAGTGCAAGTCTCATATACTTGTATGTATCCCATATCCCATGTATACAATGCAAAGTGTAAACCTCATATACTTGTATCCCATATCCCATGTGTACAATACATAGTGCAAGTCTCATATACTTGTATCCCATATCCCATGTGTACAATACAAAGTGCAAGTCTCATATAATTGTATCCTATATCCCATGAGTACAATACATAGTGTAAGCCTCATATACTTGTATCCCATATCCCATGTGTACAATACATAGTCCAAATCTCATATTTATATTCCATATCCCATGTGTACAATACATAGTGTAAGCCTCATATACTTGTATCCCATATCCCATGTGTACAATACATAGTGCAAGTCTCATATACTTGTATCCCATATCCCATGTGTACAATACATAGTGCAAGGCTCATATACTTGTATCCCATATCACATGTGTACAATACATAGTAGAGTAAACCTCATATACTTGTATCCCATATCCCATGTGTACAATACATAGTGCAAGTCTCATATACTTGTATGTATCCCATATCCCATGTATACAATACAAAGTGCAAGTCTCATATAATTGTATCCTATATCCCATGTGTACAATACATAGTGTAAGCCTCATATACTTGTATCCCATATCCCATGTGTACAATACATAGTGCAAGGCTCATATACTTGTATCCCATATCAGATGTGTACAATACATAGTAGTGTAAACCTCATATATTTGTATCCCATATCCCATGTGTACAATACATAGTGCAAGTCTCATACTTGTATCCCATATCCCATGTGTACATTACATATTGCAAGTCTCATATTCTTGTATCCCATATCAGATGTGTACAATACATAGTAGTGTAAACCTCATATACTTGTATCCCATGTATAAAATACAAAGTGCAAGTCTCATATAATTGTATCCTATATCCCATGTGTACAATACATAGTGTAAGCCTCATATACTTGTATCCCATATCCCATGTGTACAATACATAGTCCAAATCTCATATTTAGATTCCATATCCCATGTGTACAATACATAATGTAAGCCTCATATACTTGTATCCCATATCCCATGTGTACAATACATAGTGCAATTCTCATATACTTGTATCCCATATCCCATGTGTACATTACATAGTGCAAGTCTCATATACTTGTATCCCATATCAGATGTGTACAATACATAGTAGTGTAAACCTCATATACTTGTATCCCATATCCCATGTGTACAATACATAGTGCAAGTCTCATATACTTGTATCCCATATCCCATGTGTACAATACATAGTGCAAGTCTCATATACTTGTATCCCATATCCCATGTGTACAATACATAGTGCAAATCTCATATATTTGTATCCCATATCCCATGTGTACAATACATAGTGCAAGTCTCATATACTTGTATCCCATATCAGATGTGTACAATACATAGTAGTGTAAACCTCATATACTTGTATCCCATATCCCATGTGTACAATACATAGTGCAAGTCTCATATACTTGTATGTATCCCATATCCCATGTATACAATACAAAGTGCAAGTCTCATATAATTGTATCCTATATCCCATGTGTACAATACATAGTGTAAGCCTCATATACTTGTATCCCATATCCCATGTGTACAATACATAGTGCAAATCTCATATATTTGTATCCTATATCCCATGTGTACAATACATAGTGTAAGCCTCATATACTTGTATCCCATGTGTACAATACATAGTCCAAGTCTCAAATACTTGTATCCTATATCCCATGTGTACAATACGTAGTGTAAGCCTCATATAGTTGTATCCTATATCCCATGTGTACAATACATAGTGCAAGTCTCATATACTTGTATCCCATAATCAGATGTGTACAATACATAGTAGTGTAAGCCTCATATACTTGTATCCCATATCCCATGTGTACAATACATAGTGCAAGTCTCATATACTTGTATCCCATATAGCATGTGTACAATACATAGTGTAAGCCTCATATACTTGTATCCCATGTGTACAATACATAGTGCAAGTCTCATATACTTGTATCCCATATCACATGTGTACAATACATAGTGCAAGTCTCATATACTTGCATGTATCCCATATCCCATGTGTACAATACAAAGTGCAAGTCTCATATACTTGTATCCTATATCCCATGTGTACAATACATAGTGTAAGCCTCATATACTTGTATCCCATATCCCATGTGTACAAAACATAGTGTAAGCCTCATATACTTGTATCCCATACCCAGGGCCGCCATCAGGGGGGGACTGCCGGGACTAGGGTCCCGGGCCTGGACAGAAAGGGGGACCGGCCGGCTGCAGAGCAGACAAGCTCCGAGGGCACTTTGAAAGCTGTGATATCACTGGCTCGCGGACCGGCAACCAATTAGGAGCGGTCACAGTGGCGGCTCCTGATTGGTTGCCGTTCCGCGCACTCCGATTAACTCAGAGCCGGTACTAAATTCAAAATGCAGCTGCCTTCCGGGCCCCCGGGCCCTGACTCTGTCCGTGTGTGATCGTGAGCGGCAGCCAGTCCGGCAAACGCCAGCCAGCGGGGAGAAGCTGGGCGGGGAGCAGAGTAGCCGGGGCAGAGGAAGGGGCAGCAGCGGAGGAGGGAGCAGCAGTGGCGAGGGGAGAAGCTACCTGCTACAGCTACTGTGAAGAGGAAGAAGTGCTCACACGGGCAGGAGAGACTGCGGGGCATCCCACTTCCCATTCAGGTACAGAGACTCCTGCTCTCCCACTTTTATCCTGCTCTCGCACCCTCACCCTGCTCTCTCACTTTTACCTTGCTCTCCCACCCTCACCCTGCTCTCTCACTTTTACCTTGCTCTCCCACCCTGCTCTCTCACTTTTACCCTGCTCTCCCTCCCTGACCCTGCTCTCCCACTTTTACTTTACACTCCTCTGCTCTCTCACCCTCCCCCTGCTCTCTCACCCCATGCTCTCTCACCCTCCCCCTGATCTCTCACCCCATGCTCTCTCACCCTCCCCCTGATCTCTCACCCCTGCTCTCAACCTCCCCCTGCTCTCACCCTCCCCCTGATCTCTCACCCCCTGCTCTCTCACCCTCCCCCTGCTCCTCTCACCCTAACCTTGCTCTCACACCCTCATCTCCCCATGCTCTCCCACCCTAACCTTGCTCTCACACCCACATCACGTTGTCACACCCTCACCTGTATATTATAGATTAACATGTTATAATACCCACCCCCACAGCCCAAACTTTGATATTTTGTTTTAAGTGGTTTACGTACCAGTTAATGCCACACCTCTGCTACAGCTCCACCCACATTCACAGCATCGCCCACCTCTGACAAACTGCCCCCCCCATCCCAAGGGGAGGGGCCCTGACTATTTTGACAGTCCTGGGTCCCACAATCTCTGATGGCAGCCCTGCCCATACCCCATGTGTACAATACATAGTGTAAGCCTCATATACTTGTATCCCAGAGGATACTGAAGCCTACATGTAACGGATGGGCAGGGAAACAAGAAGATAGAGCCAAAGGGGGTAAGAACATAAAGAATTAAAATTCAAAGAAACTGCAGAATGGGAGGAATGGAAATGGAGGAACAAAGAATAGACTGAGGGCTGATTTATCAACAATCACCAAAGTCCACCAATAAATATAATTTCATGTCACGACATTGTGTCAATAGACATTATTTTTTGTTAGCTATTTATCACATTTTTCTTGCCAAGACAGTGACTTTAATAAGAGCTTGCTTCTGGGTAAAGAAGTAAAGTGATAACTTCTGAAGGTCCTTGGGTTACAATTACTAATGATGGCATTAGCCATTGGAGCCGAGCGCAGAAATCCTAAGCTTTTCAGGGACTGATAAATTTGAAAGCTATGGTGACAGCTTTTACTATTGAAAATATCAGCAACTGCAGATATCAGAGTTAGTAAATTGCTCTTATACTTAAATATTGCAGATATCCTATAAAAATAAATGATTGAGAATGGACTGCAGAATACCTTAATAAATGGTTCCCCTAGTACACAGGTTCTTAAACTCGGTCCTCAGGACCCCAAACAGTGTATGTTTTCAAGGTCTCCTCACATAATTACTAGTGAAATAATTAGCTACAACTGTGGATCTTTAAAAACATTCCAGTGAATAATGACTACGCCTGTGCACCTGCTGGGTGACCTGGAAAACATGACCTGTGTGGAGTCCTGAGGACCGAGTTTGAGAACCACTGCCCTAGTAGGACAACAATGAGGGGAAAGGAAAATTAAAGCAATTAGAAGAAAGAAGGGTAGGATAGGAATGCAAAGTAGACCCCAGAGTAAAGGTGCGTACACACGTAACAATATTTTATCGTTAAATCGTTTAAAAAATCGTTAATTTTTTGGGGGTGAACGATGAACGATAATCGTCCAAGCGCGCTCCCGTTTGTAGTTTGTTGTTCATCGTCATTTCTGACTGTCCAACATAACGATTTTTGTTCAGAAAATCGTTCATGTTGTACAGAATGAACGATGAACGATGTCCATTCACTGTATGCATGATTAAACAATTGTTCATCGTTCATCGTTCATGAAAATCGTTGACAAAATCGTTCATTAATTTAGTAACCAACGATTTTTCAAAACAATTTTCGTTCACTTTTTCAAGAGAAAATCTGAACGAAAATCGTTAACTAAAATCGTTGGTTACTAAAATCGTTACGTGTGTATGCAGCTTAAGAAGAACCTTCAGTAGGGTCTTTCATGGTCCTCTCTCCTTGGTAGTATCCACCAAAAAATACCATGGGGTTGTCCTTTCTCTGCCTCTGGATTCAATAATAAAAATATCAGATTCCACTTTGAGTGGTTGATCTATTTACTAACATGTCCTGTAATTATATAGCTACATCATATTCCATTATTTATATTACTACATTATTCTTTTTGGACGCTATAAAAGGTGTTGTTTTCTTATTCTTTTACACTTGTGTCCTGATTCTGAGTCTGGAGTAAAGCAAAGAAACTGTGCACTTGGACAAACTATGCTGTAGTACAAGGGGTGCAAATACTTTTTAATTTTGCATGAAGGGTAACTACTGGCTGCTTTTGCATGTAGCCCACAAATCAGAGCTGTAACTAGACTTTTTGGTGTCCTATGCCAGAGAAAGCATTGGAGCCTCCTCTCCCCCATTTTTTAAATAGAGACATAAGATAGTCCACCTGAAAAAGGGCCATGGCCTCATGGGGATGGGCTAGGGAAGAGATAGGGGAGCCCAGGAGATGCTGGGGATAAAGGAAGAGGAAGCTACAAGTGAGAATGATAATATACAGGAAAATTGACAGACACAAACAGCGCCCCCTGCCCTGTGGTGCCTTGTGCCATGGCACTGGTCGCACTACCCTAGTTACGGCCATGCCACAAAAACTGGGCAGCTTTATTTTTACACTGCAATTTAGATTTAAGTTTGGACACGCCCTTCCCAAATCCAAATATCTGTACATTGTAATGTGCCCCACCTGCAGTGCAACATGGTTTTACCAAGGTGCACAGTTACTTGCTCTTTGGTGCTTTACTCCCATCTCAGAATCAGGCCCTTTATATGGCTTATATCAGGCTTGCCGACATTTAGCTCCCTCCTTCTGGGAGGGAGCTGTCGGGCTTACACGGCTGGGGGTGTGACGCGGGTAAAGGGGCGGGGCCTGGCTGGTGATGCGTCATTGGGGGCGGAGCATGGGGGCGTGACAGTGTGATCGCATCATAGTGGCTCCACCCCCTCTCCACAATGCCGTGATTAATTGTGCAGCCGGGGGCGGAGCCACGATGACGCGATTCAGCGCAAATCGCGTCACCGCCCCCCCGCTGCCGGGTATTATACTTACAACTGCGGGGGGGTGCGGACACGTCACTGGCGGGCCGGGAGACTTGCCTGCCTTTCCCGGGGGCCGGGAGACTTGCCTGCCTTTCCTTGGGGCCGGGAGCGGCACACGATTTTCGGGAGGCTCCCGGCCAAATCGGGAGGGTAGGCAAGTATGGTTTATATATTTTTTTAGACATGTACTAATAGTACTAAGCAGAAAAGGACTGAAGTTAGAAAAGAGAAGTTTGGAGGAAAACTAACATTAAGAATTATGTTTTATGAGTTGGTGGGTGTTAGATGGCACTTTGATTTTTTTTATTGTTGATTTTGAGGTGCGCTAATTTGATATCACTTCCATCATATCTAATTAAACGTTTCAGAGCAATTGAAAGTGTATAAGGAAAAAAAATAATTAAATAATAAAACTGTAAAATGAAACACAACAGAGAAGTATGGTTTGTATTCTGTGTGCTAACAGTGGCATAACAGAAACATCATACTCTTTTTTTAGAAATTTAATGCATCTGTTTTGCAGGGAGGAAAGACATGAAAATGTTGTGGGTGTATGTACATGTATTTTCTGCAGGGAAGAAAGATGTGTAAATGTTGTGGGTGCATGTACACGTCTGTTCTGCAGGGAGGAAAGACATGTAAATGTTGTGGGTGCATGTACATGTCTGTTCTGAAGGAAGGAAAGACGTGTAAATGCTGTGGGTGCAAGTTGTGGGTGCATGTACATGTCTTTTCTGCAGGGAGGAAAGATGTGTAAATGCTGTGGGTGCATGTACATGTCTGTTCTGCAGTGAGGAAAGACATCTAAATGTTGTGGGTGCATGTACATGTCTGTTCTGCAGGGAGGAAAGATGTGTAAATGCTGTGGGTGCATGTACATGTCTGTTCTGCAAGGAGGAAAGACATGTAAATGTTGTGGGTGCATGTACAGGGTGTGGTATAAGAGATAGACAAAAATTAGTTAGACAATGTCTAGATCTACCCCAGTTGTTAGACAGTCAATAGATCGACAGGTAGAAAAGGTCGACATGTACAAAAGGTCGACACACTAAAGGTCGACATGTAAGAAGGTCGACAGGTCAAATGGTCGACATGGCCAAATGGCCGACATGGAAAAGGTCGACACGAAAATGGTCGACACATTTTTTAAAATGTTTTTTTGTGTAAATACCATTCGGACCCTTGCGGGCACGGTGGCTCGCTTCGCTCGCCACATGGATTTATTCCCCCTCCATGCCCACGTGGATGGTAGGGAATGACGATGGATGGTAGGGAATGACATTGGACACTGGCTCATCTTAAGTGCCTAAACCTACAAAAAAAAAAATGTATCGATCATTTTTGTGTCGACTATTTTCATGCCGACCTTTTGCCCCCGTCGACCATTTGTTCCTGTCGGCCTTGTTACATGTCGACCTTTAGTGTGTCGAGCTTTTGTACCTGTCTACCTTTTGTACCTGTCGATCTATTGACTGTCTAACAACTGGGGTCGATCTAGACATTGTCTAACTAATTACTGTCTATCTACAGTCCGGCACCCGCATGTACATGTCTGTTCTGTAGGAAGGAAAGACGTGTAAATGTTGTGGGTGCATGTACATGTCTGTTCTGAAGGAAGGAAAGACGTGTAAATGTTGTGGGTGCAAGTTGTGGGTGCATGTATATGTCTGTTCTGCAGGGAGGAATGATGTGTAAATGCTGTGGGTGCATGTACATGTCTGTTCTGCAGTGAGGAAAGACATGTAAATGTTGTGGGTGCATGTACATGTCTGTTCTGTAGGGAGGAATGATGTGTAAATATTGTGGGTACATGTACATGTTCTGTTCTGCAGGGAGGAATGATGTGTAAATGTTGTGGGTGCATGTACATGTCTGTCTGCAGGGAGGAAAGATGTGTAAATGTCGTGGGTGCATGTACACGTCTGTTCTGCAGGGAGGAATGATGTGTAAATGTTGTGGGTGCATGTACATGTCTGTTCTGCAGGGAGGAAAGATGTGTAATTGTTGTCGGTGCATGTACATGTGTGTTCTGCAGGGAGAAAAGATGTGTAAATGTTGTGCATGTACATGTCTGTTCTGCAGGGAAGAAAGATGTATAAATATTGTCGGTGCATGTACATGTCTGTCTGCAGGGAGGAAAGATGTGTAAATGTTGTGGGTGCATGTACATGTCGGTTCTGCAGGGAGGAAAGATGTGTAAATATTGTGGGTACATGTACATGTTCTGTTCTGCAGGGAGGAGGGAGGAATGATGTGTAAATGTTGTGGGTGCATGTACATGTCTGTTCTGCTGGGAGGAAAGTTTTGAAAATGTTGTGGGTGCATGTACATGTCGGTTCTGCAGGGAGGAAATACGTGTAAATGTTGTGGGTGCATGTACATGTCTGTTCTGCAGGGAGGAAAGATGTGTAAATGTTGTGGGTGCATGTACATGTTTGTTCTGCAGGGAGGAAAGATGTGCAAATGTCGTGGGTGCATGTACACGTCTGTTCTGCAGGGAGGAATGATGTGTAAATGCTGTGGGTGCATGTACACATCTGTTCTGCAGTGAGGAAAGACATGTAAATGTTGTGGGTGCATGTACATGTCTGTTCTGCAGGGAGGAAAGATGTGTAAATGTTGTTGGTGCATGTATATGGGCCTGATTCAGAGACGCTCGTAAGCGGGTGCTCGTTCACTCCGAGCGATGTTCGCACATCTGCGCATGCGTATGGGTCGTAATGCACATGCGCCAACCAGTCATTGCGGTCGGAAATCGAGCGCTCGCAAAATAGCGAGTGCCTGCTAATTTGAGTGACAGGATGAGGCGTTTGTGGGTGGTAACAGGGGAAGGTGCCTGAAAATGGGGAGTGGTGATCTGAACGCAGGCGTGCCAAACGGTCAAAACGGGCGTTTTAAGGGTTTGCATGATTAACAAAGCAGCGTCATCGACCACGTCACTTGGTTGTTTCTTAGCCTGAACTGTTCGCATGATTGCGGTAGGAAAATCCTACCACAAGCACTGCGAGTAGTTCAGATGCCTTTCGATGTACTCGATTAATCAAATAAATAGCGGAGATGACGTAGGATGCGAGCGGCCAGGATGCGTCTTTACAAAATAGCGAGCACATGTTTCGTTCGCTCGCTCAGACATAGAGGTGTCAACAGACCGCAAAGAGCGAGCGCTCAATTTAAATAGCAGGCCACCTTTTTGTGAACGAGCGAGCGCAAATAGCGTCCGGCTCTGAATCAGGCCCTATGTCTGTTCTGCAGGGAGGAAAGATTTGAAAATGTTGTGGGTGCATGTACATGTCGGTTCTGCAGGGAGGAAATACGTGTAAATGTTGTGGGTGCATGTACATGTCTGTTCTGCAGGGAGGAAAGATGTGTAAATGTTGTCGGTGCATGTACATGTCTGTTTTTATAAGTTGCTTCACATCACCATAGAAAACTTGCCAAATTTAGAATTAGAGATGTGCGCATACACCCGTGTTTTGGTTGTAATTCATTCATTAAATCCACCTCAAGTGTCTTGGTTCAGAATCGGTTTTGGATTCCTTAAAAATCTATAAAAATCGATAAAAAAATTGATAAATCATTTAATTAAGACCTGTTTACATGTAATTCAAAACCAGAGTCCTGTTTTTAAATCTGAGTTTCGAACTGACTGCAGAACCAAACCGGGACTCAGTTCAACGTGTTACCCCTAAGTAATTCCGGACTAGAAGCTGTATTCAATTAGAAGCGAAAAGTCAGTTTTGGTGATACTTTTCCGCCAATTATGTCATTTTCACTGATTCCATTTATCCCCGTATTAAATTTCAGCGTCTTTTCGCCGGCGCCATATGCAATGCAATATAATAGGTGAAAAAATTTCGCCTATGAATACCCGGCGGAAAAAGCGCAGAATTGGGGTTTTGGGGTGCAATGTTGCGGGAACCACCCTGCACCCTTTGGACACTCCCTTGGCGCTAACTGCATCAAAAATGCAAAAAAACTACAAAGTACACCCCAAAAAAGCACTTTGAAAACATAGGCAAAAAAAATTAAAGTGGGGGTACAAATTCCAAAACTAGCGAAATAGCCTTTGGGGGAGTCTGTAAGTATGATGAAGGTGTATTTTTGAATGGTTTCCCGAAGTGCGTTTTTGGCGCTTTTTAATGCTTATCTTTGGCAACTTTAAAATATGCTTGCACTCATTTTCATGTACCCCAAATTTGATGGGAATACTTATTTTCCCCCAAAAAAGTTGCAAAATGCTATTCTTCACCACTTGCTGGAAGACGATAAATAGCGCCTATTGAGACCATTTAAAAACCCCAAATACCTTTAGCAGGGCTATTCGGGGGTACCTATAGTGATCCCCCATGTCAGTGCATCTTTTGGGGGGTGTCAGTCTGATTTCCCCAAAAGTGGTAGAACTTTTCGCTGATTTAAGTTTCGCCGGGTCCCGTTTTCGCTGATTTGGAATTGAATATGGAGATAAGCAGGGACGAGCGCGATACTTTTTCACACACAAAACCAGCGATGACGGCGAAAAGTAATGGACTTTTCGCTTCTATTTGAATATGCCTCTAGGACTTTATTCGACTCGAAACCCCTAAATTCAGGTGTGTTCGTATTTCAGGAGAACCAAATCGTACATCTCTGTTTAGAATACAATAAATGCACACAGATGCTTTCAATGCACCTTGCAGGTGGACATACTGTATCCTACTACAACTCCCTACAAAACAGGAATTACAATCAGACAGGCATAGTACACACTTGAACCCTATACAAAACATCCATTTTCAATAAATCTTTATACAGATTAAGAAGACACTGAGAATTATATCCAGCATACAGAATTATCAGCATCTTCATACAAATAGGAAATGTTCTTATCATGTAGTCAGTAATGTAAGAAATTTGTTTTATGTTTTTTACTGAGATGTTGTACATCACATTGCATAAAATCAATAGAAAATCACAAGTATCAAAATCAATCTCCACACCCTCCCTCACCCTTAGCTATGGCTCCATCGCTCTCAGTCTCTCCCTCGCCCTTAGCTGTGGCTCCCTCATCCTCAGCCTTGGCTCCTTCATTCTCAGCCCAGGGCGAGGGAGGGTCTGGCAGATTAGATAAGAACTGTTTTTCTTGACATGGACAGATAAATTCATTTGAGCTGTTTGAGTTGAATGGATAATTATTGTCTTCTCTATCTGGTCATATATTCATGTAATGTAATGTCTTTGAACTAATACATTATTACCATAAATTATATAAAGCATACAGTACAATGGATGCAGGGTGTGAGATGTACAATGGCCCTTGAAGGCTGATCCAACGGATCGGCATGATATAGGTGCTATATCGTGTCAGGTATGGGCACGATATCGTACCTGATATCGTGCTGCGTGCTTCCGCGGGGTCGTACATCGTATCCCCAGATCTTCCTGCAAAACCATCTAATCTGGGATGCGATGTACGATCCCATTCAGATGAATGAGGAGGAAGCCGGCATATATGGTGCGGTCTGCGGGGACTGCACGATTGCCGGCGGTGACAGCATGATCCGTCTGCTGACGGAACGAAAGTCGCCCTACACGGTGCATTGCACCGTCTATGGGCACCCTTTGTCACACAGCACTCCCTGCACACATTAAATGTATTTGCCTGGTGCCATTCTCCAAGGGATATTGGGCCTGATTCAGAGCCGCTCGTAAGCGGGCGCTCGTTCACTCCGAGCGATGTTTGCCCAACTGCGCATGCGTACAGATCATAATACGCATGTGCGAACCAGTCAGTGCGGCCTAAAATCGTTTGTTCGCTAAATAGCGAATGCCTGCTAATATGAGTGACAGGAGGAGGCGTATGTGGGTGGTAACAGGGGAAGGTGCTTGAAAACGGGGAGTGGAGATCAGAACGCAGGCATGCTTAAAGGTCAAAACGGGCGTTTTAAGGGTGTGCATAATTAATACTGGAGCGTCATTGACCACGTCACTGGGTTATTTTATAGCCAGAACTGCTCGCATATTTGTGGTAGCAAACCCCAGCCACAAGAATAGCGAGCAGTTCATACGCTGTTCGATGTACTCGATTAATCTAATAAGTAGCGGACATGACGTATGGTGCGAGCTGCCAGGGGGCGTCTTTTTCAAAATTACAACCGCAAGTTTTGTTTGCTCGTTCAGACATAGAGGCGTCAACTGACCGCAAAGAGTGAACGGTTCATTTGAATAGCCAGCCCTTTTTGTTGAACGAACGACCGCAAATAGCGACCGGCTCTGAATTAGGCCCATTGTGCATACGCACACTCAGTGTCAGAGTCCTTAGTACATGAGATATACAGGGTGCAGAGCTATAAAGTGTTTGGGAATATATATATATTTATTTATTTTTTAGTTTTCCATGGGTGTTTTATAATCCTTTTTTTTCTATCAAACAATAACTTTGTGTAGCTACACCTAGCATTCATGGGTAGGAAAGGAACTAGGAAGCACAACCATCTAGATGCCACCTGTAACAGAAATGTTTAATGTTTTACTGTCTGAATGATGTAAAAATCAGATCACTTATCTGCATTAGATTGTAAATGTACTATTTGCTGAGATTAACCCATACATTGTGGGGCTTATTTGGAGCATGTCAAGCTTCTGGGAGCAGCATTTGCATATGGAGAAAAACATTTTGTGTGGTGGTGGGGGGATGAAAAATGCAAGAACGGATTTAGGGTTGTGAGGGGACCATGACCTAGTCCATCTCTAATATGCAATGTAAAATAGGGGTGCAGCCTATAATAGACGTAATAGCAGAATTGGCACTTTATTGTAAATCAACAGGGCTATTTACTAATATTGCAGTGATAAGAAGTTTTATGTTGCTGTTTTACTGATAAAAATGTAGCCAAGGTAGCCGAGTGATACTCAGATCTACAGTGATACTATATACAAAACATTGAAAGAAAATAAAATGATTGTAATATTTGAATTGAAAAAATAAAGCATTTCTTTCCAGCAAGAGTCCTCTTTTATAACCCTACTGACATAGCAATTGGAGAACAACTGTCCTTATTTAATAGGCTTCCATAGAGAGACCAGGAGAAAGGGGGGTTTAATAGATAGGGGGAAGCCATATCTCTGGTAAAATTAAAAAAATAAAAACTTTTTTTGACAAAGAATTGGTGCAGCTGGGGGTGTTTGCAAAACTCTGTTGTAGAGAAAATACTCCACAGTTTTGACTATAAAAATTAGAAAAAACTATTTAAAGAAAATATCATAAATATCTTCTTTGTATTATTGTAATTATTTTTATAGTCAAAACTCTGGAGTAAAAAGTGTATGGTAGGTGAGGCAATGCCTACCCTTTCCTTACATCCCTGATCAAAACACACCAAATTTCCAGCACTATATACTGTTGCTCCTTTGTATAATGCCCTCGGGTTTATATATGTATCTGTAAATCTGGCTCTGATACTAGCCAGTGCCTCCCCAGCTATTTACCTCACCACAGGTCACTGGAGCATAGCATACCCTCTCTTGTCAGAACAATCCTGATTGGCTGGGGGTTGCGAAGTATGTCACTGCTGCACACTATGAAATTAGGCGCATCCATAGGAAGCGGCTCAAAAACGTGTGAAAAAATGTTTTGTTTTTTTTTTTAGCTGTTTGATTTCAATGGACACGTCCACTTGCTGCATGTCCACACCTCCGGATTGCTGCAGCCACACCCCTGGCCCAATTTTGCAGTCTCCCAATGTTGGGAGGTTTGAATGAGTCCATATTGTTCCTACTGTGACTACTAAAATGCAGAAAGCCTAAGAAAAGACAAACTGATGAATCAAGATTCACATTGTCATAAGGGTTAATAGATATAGTCTTATGGCATAAACTCTCTGAGAGTTATAGAGTGCTGCATCTGTGCTTGTTTCAAGATGACCCAATGCTAGCATTTATATACAGATGAACTGTACCCACGGAAAAAAATATTTAGTGGATTATTTATCATGGAACCGCCACTGGGACATGGGCTCCAATAAGAGCCGGGTACAGCCATGAAAATGAAGTAAAGTGATCTGACCAGTCACACTACTGCGTCTGTGCAAACATCCAGTCACACCCGTGTAGTATGAGCTAGTTGTGTTGAGTAACAGGTTCAGCTATAGCCCACCCACCAGAGAGATCCCAAAATCATTAACCAGCTGGGGTGCTCTGTAAAGGTAAGCGAGGTAACGCCATCTTCAGATGGAGAAGACAAGCTCCGGAAACTTTAGGTTTTTGGAACTTATGAAATTGCACTATTGCAATTGTATGGGGACTGCAGTATGCTGTGATGTTTGTGTCAAATTCAGGAGATTTCTGTGATAAGTCCTATATTTGAGAATGGTAAATAACCACAATATCATGGAAAGAAGATTGCCAGCTAATCGTTTCATACATACAGGGAGATGTACTAAGTCTTGGAAAGGGATAAAGTGGAGAGTGATAAAGAACCACCTGTCCTATCTGTCACTTTTCAAACACAGGGGCCTATTTATCAAATGATAAATGGCCTGGTAACCATGCGGACACACTAGTTTCCGCATGTTTTAGTTACCGGGCCATTCATCATCAGGGGTCCGATAGGACCCCTAGATATTCAGCAAAGTTTGCTGCCGAGAAGAAGCATCATCTTCAGACAGCCCTTGCTCTCGTAGGCCCATTCCTTCCTATGGGAAGTAGTTCTGGGGATGCGATGAGGGATCCTAGCGGATCCCTCTGCTGCCTTCTCATGGACGCCCCGGCGGCTGTGTGTATGTGTAACTTTGTAGTTAGGCTGACGGGGAGGTAAGTAATGCTGCTACATCTGTAGCTGCAATACTAACTGAAGGGATAGCTGCTTTTCGGAGCAGCTGTCCCCTCACTGGAGCAATGATGAATTGCTCCGGTGTAATCTATCCCCCGCTGCGAGTTGGATACTTAAGTTTCCCTCGCAGCAAGTTCAATACTTAATCATTGGAGGCCATACGTCCTCCAATGATGAATAGGCCCCACAACCTGTAAACTGACAGTTAGGGCTGAGTGGTTGGTACTTTATCACTTTTTACTTTATCACTCTCCAAATCTTAGTACATCTCACCCATTAGCTCAAAATGTAAGAAACAAAATTAAATTGCATTTATATTAGAACAAGTAGGGATGGTCATTCCCACCCTTCCGTCCATAGCCTTCTCTCCCTGGCCCAGCACACGCGGCTATGTGCTGGGCTGTTGATGGGTTCAGAGAGGCTGCAATCTCCTCTCTATCTGCAAAATGTGCAGGGGGGATTACAGATCGCACTGATCGAACCCCCCTCAATATGCCCCTGACTGAGCAGCCCCCGGGGCTGCACATGGTTTTTTATATTTTCTGTTGGGAACATGGCCACACCTCCCCAATTTGGCCACACCCCCAGTTCCCAGGCCTGTCACCGCTCTTGATGGCCCTGTTAGTGTCACAAGATTCGCATAACGTGGTGCTGGTTACATCTTTGGCAGGTGAACCCCATGCTAATTGTCCTACTGCTTAGGCAGTAACCAGAACAGTATTACTTGTGGAAAGCATGCTAGTGAATTAATTTTTTGTTTCTAAACTGTAAAGCATACTTGTCCATTCTCCCAAAAATCTGGGAGACTCACGAATTTGGGGGCGAGTCTCCTGACTGCTGGTAAAGTGGGCAAATCCCCTGCCTCCAGCTAGCCTACTAGGAAGTGGGCGGGAAACTAGACTTGATAACATCACATCATTGTGGCTTTGCCCTCAGTGTCGCAAAGCCGGGAATTCTGGCAAAATTTCACATGGGTTGAGGCCATGGTGACGTGACTCAAGGTGCTCTGTCCCCAACACAACCACCTGCCTCCTCTCCTCGGACAGAGACTTACCAAAGTCTGCAAGTATGCAGTAAAGATATGTGCAGATGCTGTCATCACCATCAGAACATATCTTTGCACTAAGGCTTAGCAAGCAGCAATAGATGCACCTCCTTAGTCTAACTAGTTTGCATCTACAGGGAGTCTGCTACACTTTTGTGTACAAAGTCAAACCCCTGTAGTAATTTACTCACGATCCATCACTAGGGGTAAAGGTCCCTGATTCTGAGGTGGGAGCAAAGCAAAAATAAGCAAGTACCTTTGCACGTGGGCAAAACCATGCAGCACTGCAGGTGGGGCATTTTGTTTGTGTTTCTATCAAGGCAGATTTAATATGTGCATAGAGATTTAGATTTGGATGGGGTATGTACAAACTCACATCTAAATTGCAGTGTAAAAAAAAGTTGTCCAGCATTCGTGGGCTACATGCAAAAATAAATGTATTTGCACCCCTGGCATTGCATCATGGTTTGTCCAGGTACAGAGGGTCTGATTCAGACCCGCTCGCGAGCGCACAGTGCTCGCAAGCGGATCGATGGTCCCCGACTGCGCATGTGCCACCTTCGGCGTGTGCATGCGCGAGACCCGTACTGCGACGGCAGCTCCATCCCAACGGGGTCTCGCAACAAGACAGGGCGGCTGTCGATGTTGATTGACAGCTTGCCCCGTTTTGTAGGCATGGAGAAGGGGGGTGGGTGCACAAACGCAGGCGTTATGTCAGTAGTCCAATCGGGCTTGCGAGAGCAGAGACCCTACCACAGGGTCTCCTCGCAAGCCCGATGGTCGCGATAATTGTGACCATCGCCAGGCCGCTCACAAAAGCTGTGGGTGGTCACCCACAGCTTAGCGAGCGGCCTGGAGGCCGAAAAAAAAAATTCCCCACCCTGATTCAGAGCGAGCTCTCGCAAACAGCGAGAGGCTCTGAATCAGGCCCAGAGTTACTTGCTATTTATGCTTTGCTCCCAGCCCAGAATCAGGCTCAGAGTGTGCAAGTTACGCTTAACTCTAAAAGTGGCATCGCTTATGGGTAGTGCAGCGACACCCATTTTGCAGCCCGCAGTTGGACTCTTGCCAAAGGCCAAAATTTAAAAGAATGTGGGGCCTATTCATCATCGAAGGCCATATGGCATCCAATGATGAAGTTTTGAACTCACTGCAAGGGATACTTAGGTATCCAACTCGCAGCGGGGGAAACGTGACACCGGAGCAATTCATCTTTGCTCTGGTGAGGGGACGACTGCTCTGAAAAGCAGTTGTCCCCGTGGTTAGTTTCGCAGCTACTTCTGTAGCTGCGTTACTTACCTGCTCCCTGTCGTCCCGGCTACGCATGCGAGAACAAGCGCTGTCTAAAGATGGCATTTGTTCTCGGCAGCAATCTCCGAAAACTTTCAGTTTTTGGAGTTTGCTGAATACCAAAGCGGTCCTATCGGCCCCTCATGATGAATGGCTCGGTAACTTAAATATGCGGAAACTAGCGTTTTTGCATGGTTACCGGGCCATTTATCGTTTGATGAATAGGCCCCCAAATGCTTTTAGCAGCAAAACCCCTGCATCTTCATTGTTAGAACTGATAGATTATAGACAATAATTTAATACACTTAAGAAATGTGTGTTTGTTAAAATATCTTAGCCCAAATTCATTATCCTCGATATGTTTCGACGTGAGGAAAAGGGTTGTAGCCTTGAGGTTTAACTTTCAGAGCGATTGATTAATAGCCCCATTCCTAACACTGCTAACGTGATTTAACCCATAGATTCCAGGATAAATACCCAGAGCTATGGGTTAATGTGTTCGTGGCGGTGGCCACGATAAGGGCAGGAAGCCCAACTTAATGCTGCTTTTTGTTCAAGCCTCAGGAGGAGGTGAACAAAATTCTGCATTACGTGCAGCCTGCAGGCTTCTCACGGGATGCCAGGGACTGTAAATGAATAGCCCTGGGCACTGCATCGCAGCTAATCCTAACTTCGAGGATAATTGAATTCGGCCCCTTGAGTATGTTTTACATAACAATATTTTCTGTTATGCTAAAGATAAATCACATTTTAATCTAGTTGTTCTAAGCAGCAATTTTTGCTATTCATTAAGGCCATATCAATATATTGATCATTGCGCATTAATAAATCGCAAACAGTAGTCATTTGATATTTCATGGAAAAACATCACTGTCTGGATATGTCCCTGAGTCAGTGCAGGACTAGATGTACTTTACAGCCAGACCACTGCAGGAGAAACTTCACAGTGTTGTAAATGGGATTTGCATTGACTTCTTGTATATTAGAGTCCTGAAGGTCTGCTAAGCACAGGCTACCTGTTGTTTTTAGAAAACATTGTATTGATTATGTCTGTGGAAAACTGGAGGCTTCCCTGTATTTAATGTGAATCAGACACTGTTTAACACCATTCTAAACATTTAAGACATTTGCAGATAAAGTGACTAGACTGATGTCACTAGAGATTTGATAGCCATCCTTGCCTCTATATCTGTACGTTGAAGTCATAACCTAACCATTAAGTCTCTGCTCGGCCACCTGATCACCCTCCTCATACATTCCAAATCATGATGACACCTTCTACTGAAAATGTCACCAACCTATAAGGCATCAACCCTCCCAGAGTTATTACAAGGGATCAGCTGCTCCCAAAACCACAGATGCAGAGCACTCTTTCCCCACCACTATGCCCCCTCCCTTGCAAGGATCACCTTGCAGGCTTCTAACTAAAATGAAGGGGCTGGTTACAATCCATCACTCTTGCTGAGCCCACTCCTTCCAAAAAAAGCATCAGTGGAACATCTTGAACCAGGCTAAGGACAGGGAGGGGTGCTGCATGTGTTGGGTGGGAGGGGTCTGGTGTAGGCACCTGTTGAGTGGCCAGTTGATGTGACTGTTGAGCACACAGTACAGTCAGTCTGAAACATTCTTACTGCTTTATTACAGTCCAGAAATGGTCACTCCTGTTTTCTGAACCAAAATCATAATAGTGGAAAAATCACATCTAATTGTTTCAGATGGAAGAATCTTACACTGCCTTCATTATATGTACACAATTTCTGTCACTAGCCATAAAAAAAAGAAGTGTAGAAATTCCAAATGATTTTACCTTTCTCTGTTGCTTCTCCCATGCAGGGTCCAGGAGTAGGTCTCTATCCCAGTCTTCTTCTTGTATCATATATTCTTCTTCTGTCATATTGTATGAGTTGGCATACTGTAGATGTGGGTCAATGGCTGTCATCTTTGCGCTTTCCCTTCTCCTTCTCTCACTTCTTTTTGTCTCTCTCTCTAAGTACTCTTGTGTCTGGAATTAAAGGATCCTGTAACCCCTGGCCAGCAGGTTATGGCTTATTAACACTTTATTGCAGTGGTGTGTAGTTGGGAGATCTAACCAGGAATCCTGTCTTTAAGCTTCTTGCTTCCTACTTCCAGCCTGCTGTCCCTGGTCAAAAATGATACACGTGACCTATTGCTCATAAGTACTATCAGCTGGGTACCATGTGGTCAGATAGCCACCCATACATGGTGAGTGGGTGGTCTAACAAACCCCTCCTTGCAAGTCTGCCCTATGAGTTTAGACTTCAAGAGAGTTTGGACAAAAGTTTTTTTATAGGGTTATTACACTTTTTTGCACCCTATCACATTTGTAGTCCTAATTTTTAAAGGTCCTTGTCACCTGCTTCACTTTGTAACTCCTAGTTCTTAAGATCTCTCTAAGCTACTGTATGGGATATCTGCCATGATGTCACATATACAGAAATAGACTTCTCTCTCCTTGCTGTCTTCCCTACGCCTGGCATACACTTAAACTGCAAGCACTTTCAATGTCCAAGAATAGTCTAGCAGTAAAACAAATAGACCCTCTAAATAGCACATATGTGACTTTGATACTGCATTGAAGACATGTTACTTCTGAATCTATTTAATCTATAGCTAAGAATCTTAACTATTTAAGAGTACATAAAGAAAACATTTGGAAAATATCAAATCAATTGGGACACTACATAAATAAGTATAGTTTAAGTATAAATTAAATTCTTAGTAAAGTTAGATAATAGTGAAAATTATGTGTGTGTCCTTGTGTTTACGTGTAAAAGGGATAGGAGTGCTTATATACATATGTAATGCATTCTAGAGAAAGAGAGGGTGATCCTGCATCGAAAATAATCACACGCAAACAATTAAAAAACCAACAGTACTTATGTGTAGTGGGCGAAAAACACC
Organism: Taudactylus pleione; assembly: GCA_031769625.1. Lineage (NCBI taxonomy): Eukaryota > Metazoa > Chordata > Amphibia > Anura > Myobatrachidae > Taudactylus > Taudactylus pleione. Next base: position 560,522 of record JAUIMM010000084.1, read on the forward strand.
CAAAAGGTGGGTACACACCTAGCAGATATATCTGCAGATCGAGTGATATGCAGATGTCTGTAGATGATGATCGTTCATATACATTTAATGATCATCCTCTTCCACACAGCCGCGAATTCCGCTGGCCATCTACCTCTGCATGTGTATGGGCGATCGACTGATCTCACGTACACACTTGTCGATGGACAGATATGTCTGCAAATAGATCTGTTCATCAGCTGTGCAGCAAAGCCGACGCGATGTCTGTGAACGATGTCGTTCACAGACATATCGCTGGTACATACTGGCCGACAATTGATAGGCCAATATATCTGTCAGTGTGTACCCGGCTTAAGATATACAGTTGGTGGTGCTCCCCCGAGGAAAATGACAATTAAATAACAAAGGGTGTCCCTGCAAAGTGCAAAGACTGGAAAGTAACCTCTTTTTGGGGGCACTCTTCTATAATTGTTTTGGTTAAAATGTAACCTTTATTAAATATACATTAAACAGTAAGATAATACAATTGTCTCCCTTTTTGTGTCTCAATAAAAAGATATATTTGATGACAATTTCTACTACTATACTCAAAAGAGTCAAGTATAAAATATGTCAACCTCTCACTTATTATTGTTTGGTGGAGGCATGGTTGACAAATAGAAGGTGTGAATTAAATGTTAAGTAGAATTTGATTGGTTACTATGGGCAACATCTCCACTTCTAAAAACTCTCAGGTTAGTAAATATACCTCAAGGAGTAGAAATTGTCATCAAAATATATTTTTATTGAGAAACAAAAAGGGAGACAATTGTATTATCTTACTCTTTTAATGTATATTTAATAAAGGTTACACTTTAACAAAACAAAAACAATTATAGAACTCACATGTTCCTCACACCCTGCAACTCACAATGACCAAACACGAATCCAGATGTTTTGCCATTGTGAGGATACAACTCGGGCACTGTAATAGAGTGCAAGTTTTTAACTTGCACACTATTACTGACTAAAAGCTCATAAAAAAACAGACCTGATTCACGCTAGCAAGCCTAGCCTGAGCAGTTCCGAGCTACACAGAAACATGCACAGATCCGTGGAGTTCCCCCCTAAAAGCATAACCAGCCAAGGCTCTGTTGAACCTATCTTAGTTCTTAAAATACAGGGGAAAAAATGCGTAGGGTTCCCCTGCGTTTTAATAGCCAGCACCAGGCTCTGTTGGGCCGGTCCTGGTTGAGAAAATACGGGGGGAAGAAGGACGTAGGGGTTCCTCGTATTCTACGCAACCAGCACCAGACTCTTTCTAGCGGGGACATAATGCCAAAGCTGGGGACCCTTCCACTCAAAGCATTGACACCTGACTGCTTGTCAGCCCAGGCCGTGTATCCCTGGGGAGGTGGGGTAAGCCCCAATAAAGGGTTTGCTCTTCTCCTGGGTACTCCAGACCTGGACTAATAGCCCAGGGCTATCCCTGGCACCCCTTATAAGTAAAACTCTGACCCTATTACATTTTGGGGAAACATTCTAATCTAGAAAAATATTGATTGGTGCACAAATAAGGTGTGATCAGACGTTAAGGGGTCTATATTTACTAAGCTTTGGATGGAAATAAAATGGATTGAGATAAAGTACCAGCCAACCAGCACCTAACTGTCATTTTCACATGGCAGGTAGGAGCTGATTGGCTGGTACTTTATCTCTGTTCACTTTATATCCATCCAAGGCTTAGTAAATAGACCCCTTAGTTTCACCATTGACATATTTTAACCAAAACAATTTTTTTTTACATTTCTATTAGGGTCACAAATGTACTGCAGGAACTGCTGACCTGGAATGCTGTTTCTTATGAACAAATGTGCCAGCTTGCACGGTCGGATTAAGGACTGTGGGAGCCCTTAGACTGAAAAGCTGTAGGAGCCCTCTGGGCCAAGGCCAATGAAAGTTCACCTGTCACATAAGTGGGTATGTTATCCTTATTTAGGCCAACCACACTATTGAATTTACTTGATTCCATCCAAAATCCCCCCGAAAATATAATACTGTGTACGGCTGATGTTAAGAGTCTGTACACATGTATCCCCCATTGGGAGGGTATGAATACAACCAGAAGGCTCATTACAGATAATCTCCTTTATGAGTGACCAGATGTAGACCTGTTTATTTCTTTATTAGAATTTGTTCTGACCCGAAATTATTTTTACTTCGAAAGGGAAATTCTATGTGCAGATTTCAGGTTGCACGATGGGTTCGGCAGTAACACCAAGCTACACCAACTCATATATGTTCTCTGTGGATAAAGATTTATTGTATTCTAATGAGGAAATTGTGAAACATCTTTTCATCTATGAAAGGTATATAGCTGATCTACTATTATTGTGGACAGGGAATGTCAAAGATTTTACCAATATCTTTGATACACATAAATGCAGTTGACCATCCAGTAAAATTTACATATAATACTAGCACTGAAAGCATCAATTTCCTTGGTGTTACTATTGAAATTAGAGATAATGCTTTTATTACCACTGTATACAAGAAACCGACAGACCGAAACAATTTGTTACATTATGATAGCTTTCACCTGCCAACCCTGAAAAGGAGTCTGCTGTATTCTCAATTCCTAAATATATGTAGAATTACTAGCAATAAAACATCATTAATTGAAGAACCAGCTGTAGCCGTGGATACATTTATTGCAAAGGGTATTGATAAATGTGATCTATTAAAACAACGAGATAAGGCATTAAAACAGACCCGTAGTGCCTTACAGACCACCAAAATTAAGGAGCATAAAAAGAAAAGGATCCCTTGGGTAAATAATTGCACCCCAGCAAGCCATCTGATCTCCAAAACCACTAAAAAATGTTGGCCTATTATATCTAGTGATGCCAATCTGACTGTCTTGAAGCAGAAAACAATAATGCACTGCTATAAAATAGGTAACAGCCTGAAATATATGCTGGTAAAGTTAGACGTTACTGTGACGAATAACCAATCAAGGGGACATTTCCTCAGAACAACTAAGAAGCCTGAGTGCTTTAAATGCCCCAACTGTACAACATGTAGCTACATGATCAGCGGTGATACGTTTTGCCACACCTTAACAGGATCCAAACTTAACATTTTACATCATGTGATATGCTCCACCAAATTCGTTATTTACAGATCTCATGCCCCTGTAGTAGACACTATGGGGCATATTCAATTAGGTGCGAAAAGTCCCGTACTTTTCGCGTGCCGTACTTTTCGCCGAGTTTGCGTGTTTTAGCTGCAGAAACGTATCGTGTGTGCCGTATTCAATTCCAAAGGACACGAAACTCAAACAGTCGACAAATGCTGTCAGTTTTGATTAAATCAACCTGACACCCCCCAAAAGATGCAATAACATTGGGGGTCACTATAGCTGTCCACGATTAGCCCCCTGGAGCTATTTGAGGTACTTAAGTGCTTTCAATCTATATAGCGTCTTTGCACAAGTGGTGAAGAATAACATTTAGCAGTTTATTTTTGGAGAAAATAACTAGTCCCAGCAAAATTGGGGTACATGAAAATGGGTGCAAGCATCATTAAAAATCGCTAAAGTGAAGTTTTAAAAAACATAAAATTCGCACCTTCAGCAAGCACCTGCAATCTAAAATACACCTCCCCCATACTTGCAGACCCCCCAAAAGCTTACTTCACTTTTTTAATTTTGTACCCCAACTTTGTACTTTTTTTTCCCCTTTTTCAAAGTAATTTTTTGGGGTGTTCCCCCACCGTTGCACCTCAAAACCGCAATTCTGCACTTTCTTTCGACACCTATTCATAGGCGAATCTTTTTCGCCTATTAAATTGCATTGCGTTTTCAAATCGGCGAAAACTCTTTGGAATTGAATACGCAGGAAACTGTCAGACTGGCGAAAACTCGCAATCGGCTATACTTTTTTGCGTATCTCGGCTTTTCGCCACTAATTGAATACGGCCCTATATACAGAAAACAGAGCGCATGTTCAAGGAGTGCATGGCACGCCAAAGAAGTGCAATCCGAAGTGCCCTAGCAGTAGTGATCAGCCTGTAGCGAAACACTCTGTGGAAGCTAAACACAGTTTATCTTTCCACCTCGAATTTTGTTCCCCCCGAAATTCGGGGCGGTGATTGATCAAAGAAACTCCTAAGATGTGAAGCTAAATGGATATATAGGTTGGGCACAATGGCACCTATTGGTCTTAATTAGGGGTGTGCACCGGCCACTTTTCGTGTTTTGTGTTTTGGTTTTGGATCTGGATCTTTCTTCGTGTTTTGGATCTGGATTGGTTTTGCCAAAACCACCCTTCCGTGTTTTGGGTTCTGGGTTTTGTGTTTTGGATCTGTATTTTTTTGAAAAAAAGCATAAAAACAGCTAAAATCACAGAATTTGTAGGTTTTTCTGCTCCTATGCTATTATTAACCTCAATAACCTTAATTTCCACTCATTTCCAGTCTATTCTGAACACCTCACACCTCACAATAGTGTTTTTATGTCCAAAAGGTTGCACCGAGGTAGCTGGATGACTATGCTAAGCGACACGAGTGGGCGGCACAAACACGTGACCCATCTAGGAGTGACACTGCAGTGGCAGACAGGATGGCAGTTAGAAAAACTAGGCCCCAAACTGTACATAATGCAAAGAAAAAAAGAGGTGCAAGATGGAATTGTCCTTGGGCCCTCCCACCCACCCTTATGTTGTATAAACAGGACATGCACACTTTAACAAATCAATCATTTCAGCGCCAGGGTCTGCCACACAACTGTGGCTGAAATGATTGGTTCGTTTGGGCCCCCACAAAACAAGCTGGCAATTAATGTGTCCCTGCACAAACTGGCTCTACGGAGGCAAGATGTCATCCTCATCCTCCTCATCCACCGATTCCTCACCCTCTTCAGTGTGTACATCCTCATCCTCACAAAGTATTAACTCGTCCCCACTTGAATCCACCACCACAGGTCCCTCTGTACCTTCTGGAGGCTGGTCTCCCTGGAAGAGCTGATAATTCATTTTGATGAACATCATCTTCTCCACATTCTGTGGAAGCAACCTCCTACGCCTTTCGCTGACAAGGTTCCCGGCTGCACTAAACACTCTTTCGGAGTACACACTGGAGGGGGGGCAACTCAGGTAAAATAGAGCCAGTTTGTACAGGGGCCTCCAAATTGCCTCTTTTTCCTGCCAGTACAGGTATGGACTGTCTGACATGCCTACTTGGATGCTGTCACCGATGTAATCCTCCACCATTCTGTCAATGGTGACAGTATCATATGCAGTGACAGTAGACATGTCAGAAATTGTTGCCAGGTCCTTCAGTCCTGACCAGATGTCCAAACTTGGTCCTGCCTGCCCTGCATCACCGCCAGCGGGTTGCTTAGGATACCTAAGTTTTTTCCTGGCAGCCCCAGTTGCGGGAGAAAATGAAGAAGGAGTTGTTGACGTGTCACGTTCCGCTTCAGCTGACAGTGTGTTCACCAGCAGGTCTTTGCACCTCTGCAGGCTTGTGTCGGCCGGAAAGAGAGACACCACATAGGCTTTAAACCTAGGATCGAGCACGGTGGCCAAAATGTAGTGGTCTGATTTCAACAGATTGACCACCCTGGAATCCTGGCAAAGCGAATGAAGGGCTTCATCCACAAGTCCCACATGCCGAGCGGAATCGCTCCGTCTTAGCTCCTCCTTCACTTTCTCCAGCTGCTTCTGCAAAAGCCTGATGAGGGGAATGACCTGACTCAAGCTGGCAGTGTCTGAACTGACTTCACGTGTGGCAAGTTCGAAGGGCTGAAGAACCTTGCACAACACGGAAATCATTCTCCACTGCGCTTGAGTCAGGTGCATACCCCCTCCTTTGCCTATGTCATAGGTGGATGTATAGGCTTGTATGGCCTTTTGCTGCTCCTCCATCCTCTGAAGCATATAGAGGGTTGAGTTCCACCGCGTCACAACCTCTTGCTTCAGGTGATGGCGGGGCAGGTTCAAGAGTGTTTGCTGGCGCTCCAGTCTTCGGCACGCAGTCGCTGAATGGCGAAAGTGGCCAGAAATTTTTCAGGCCACCCAAAGCGTCTCCTGCACGCCCCTGTCGCTTTTCAGAAAATTCTGCACCACCAAGTTTATTGTGTGAGCAAAACATGGGACGTGCTGGAATTTGCCCAGATGTAATGCCCGCACAATATTGGTGGCGTTGTCAGATATCACAAATCCCCAGGAGAGTCTAAGTGGGGTAAGCCACTGGGCGATGATTTCCCTCAGTTTCTCTAAGAGGTTGTCGGCGGTGTGCCTCTTACTGAAACCGGTGATACACAGCGTAGCCTGCCTTGTAACGAGCTGGCGTTTCTGAGATGCTGCTACTGGTGACGCTGCTGCTGTTGCTGCGTAAGGTGATACATCTACCCAGTGGGCTGTCACAGTCATATAGTCCTTAGTCTGCCCTGTTCCACTTGTCCACATGTCCGTGGTTAAGTGGACATTGTGTACAACGGCATTTTTCAGGACACTGAGGACACTTTTTCTGACGTTTCTGTACAGTCTCGGTATCGCCTGCCTAGTGAAGTGGAATCTAGACGGGATTTGGAACCGGGGACACACTACCTCCATCAATTGTCTAAATCCCACTGCACTAATGGCGGATACCGGATGCACGTCTAACACCAACATAGCAGTCAAGGCCTCAGTTATACGTTTTGCTTCAGGATGACTGCTGTCGTACTTCATCCTCCTCGCTAAGGACTGTTGGAGGGTCAATTGTTTAGTAAAAGTAGTGGTGTTCCTACTTCCTCTCTGGGATGATGAACGACTCCCAGCAGCAGCAACAGCAGCAGCGGCTGCAGCAGGAGGCGTAGCAATGCAGGATCCTCCGGAGGAATCCCGGATAGGAGAGTCAGTCATGCCAGTGACATGGCCTGCAGGACTACTTCCGATCCTGACTAAGGAGGAAATTGACGAGGAGGGAGTTGACGGTGTGGTTTGCAGGCGCTTGGATACAACAGGACAACGGGATTTAGGTGTCCCTGGACTGCTTACGGTCTGAGCCAAAGTTTCTGAACTTGACAGTAACTTTTTATGAACGCGCTGCAGGTGCCGTATAAGGGAGGATGTTCCAAGGTGGTTGACGTCCCTACCCCTACTTATTTCACCTTTACATATGGTACATATGGCAAGACAGTTGTTGTCCGGATTTGGATAGAAATATTGCCAGACCAAAGAGGTGGAATGTTTGGTCTTCTGCCCAGGCATGACCGTGATGGGCTTTTTCATCCCACGGACAACAACTGTCTCCCCCGGAGCCTGATTTAAACAAACCACATCACCATCAGAATCCTCCTCGCCAACTTCCTCCTCAGCGCCAGCTACACCAGTATCCTCATCCTGTTGTACTTCAACAGTGACATCTTCAATTTGCATATCAGCAAGTGGACTGTGGGTGCTCCTTTCAGCACTTGCAGGGGGCGTGCAAATGGTGGAAAGAGCCACCTCTTCCCGTCCAGTGCTGGGAAGGTCAGGCATCGCAACCACCACCACACTTGGACTCTCCTTGGGGATTTGTGATATCTTCTTAGAAAGCACAGTTCTTCGCTGTGCTTTTGCCAGCTTAACTCTTTTGATTTTTTTAGTGGGAGGAGTGCTTCCATCGTCATGTGAAGCTGAACCACTAGTCATGAACATACTAGGGATCGACCTTAGCCGTTCCTTGCCACTCCGTGTCGTAAATGGCATATTGGCAAGTTTACGTTTCTCTTCAGCTGATTTAAATGTCTTTTTCAAGGTCATTTTCCTGAACTTTGCCATTTGGGATTGTATGTGCCCTCTACTATGACATTGGGCATCGGCCTTGGCAGATGACGTTGATGGCATGTTATCGTCTATGTCATGACTAGTGGCAGCAGCTTCAGCACTAGGAGGAAGTGGTTCTTGATCTTTCTCTATTTTATTTTTATCGGAGAAAGTTTGGTCCTCCATTTATGTTATATCGATTTGATATATACGTGCGGCTAAACACAGAAAATAAATTTTTTTTTGGTTTGGACTGGAGTGTACTTTGGGGGTTACAGCACCCTTTAACGGTCAAGCCAGCCGGCCCTTTACTTATGACACAGGCGCACGCTTGGCACTACTTTGTTGATGCACGTGCGGCTACTGCGCACACAATTCACAAACACAGAAAATAATTTTTTTTTTGGTTTGGACTGGAGTGTACTTTGGGGGTTACAGCACCCTTTAACGGTCAAGCCAGCCGGCCCTTTACTTATGACACAGGCGCACGCTTGGCACTACTTTGTTGATGCACGTGCGGCTACTGCGCACACAATTCACAAACACAGAAAATAATTTTTTTTTAGGTTTGGACTGGAGTGTACTTTCGGGGGTTACAGCACCCTTAACGGTCAAGCCAGCCGGCCCTTTACTTATGACACAGGCGCACGCTTGGCACTACTTTGTTGATGCACGTGCGGCTACTGCGCACACAATTCACAAACACAGAAAATAATTTTTTTTTGGTTTGGACTGGAGTGTACTTTGGGGGTTACAGCACCCTTTAACGGTCAAGCCAGCCGGCCCTTTACTTATGACACAGGCGCACGCTTGGCACTACTTTGTTGATGCACGTGCGGCTACTGCGCACACAATTCACAAACACAGAAAATAATTTTTTTTTAGGTTTGGACTGGAGTGTACTTTCGGGGGTTACAGCACCCTTAACGGTCAAGCCAGCCGGCCCTTTACTTATGACACAGGCGCACGCTTGGCACTACTTTGTTGATGCACGTGCGGCTACTGCGCACACAATTCACAAACACAGAAAATAATTTTTTTTTTGGTTTGGACTGGAGTGTACTTTGGGGGTTACAGCACCCTTTAACGGTCAAGCCAGCCGGCCCTTTACTTATGACACAGGCGCACGCTTGGCACTACTTTGTTGATGCACGTGCGGCTACTGCGCACACAATTCACAAACACAGAAAATAATTTTTTTTTAGGTTTGGACTGGAGTGTACTTTCGGGGGTTACAGCACCCTTAACGGTCAAGCCAGCCGGCCCTTTACTTATGACACAGGCGCACGCTTGGCACTACTTTGTTGATGCACGTGCGGCTACTGCGCACACAATTCACAAACACAGAAAATAATTTTTTTTTGGTTTGGACTGGAGTGTACTTTCGGGGGTTACAGCACCCTTTAACGGTCAAGCCAGCCGGCCCTTTACTTATGACACAGGCGCACGCTTGGCACTACTTTGTTGATGCACGTGCGGCTACTGCGCACACAATTCACAAACACAGAAAATAATTTTTTTTTAGGTTTGGACTGGAGTGTACTTTCGGGGGTTACAGCACCCTTAACGGTCAAGCCAGCCGGCCCTTTACTTATGACACAGGCGCACGCTTGGCACTACTTTGTTGATGCACGTGCGGCTACTGCGCACACAATTCACAAACACAGAAAATAATTTTTTTTTAGGTTTGGACTGGAGTGTACTTTCGGGGGTTACAGCACCCTTTAACGGTCAAGCCAGCCGGCCCTTTACTTATGACACAGGCGCACGCTTGGCACTACTTTGTTGATGCACGTGCGGCTACTGCGCACACAATTCACAAACACAGAAAATAATTTTTTTTTAGGTTTGGACTGGAGTGTACTTTCGGGGGTTACAGCACCCTTAACGGTCAAGCCAGCCGGCCCTTTACTTATGACACAGGCGCACGCTTGGCACTACTTTGTTGATGCACGTGCGGCTACTGCGCACACAATTCACAAACACAGAAAATAATTTTTTTTTTGGTTTGGACTGGAGTGTACTTTTGGGGGTTACAGCACCCTTAACGGTCAAGCCAGCCGGCCCTTTACTTATGACACAGGCGCACGTTTGGCACTACTTTGTTGATGCACGTGCGGCTACTGCGCACACAATTCACAAACACAGAAAATAATTTTTTTTTTGGTTTGGACTGGAGTGTACTTTGGGGGTTACAGCACCCTTTAACGGTCAAGCCAGCCGGCCCTTTACTTATGACACAGGCGCACGCTTGGCACTACTTTGTTGATGCACGTGCGGCTACTGCGCACACAATTCACAAACACAGAAAATAATTTTTTTTTTGGTTTGGACTGGAGTGTACTTTCGGGGTTTACAGCACCCTTAACGGTCAAGCCAGCCGGCCCTTTACTTATGACACAGGCGCACGCTTGGCACTACTTTGTTGATGCACGTGCGGCTACTGCGCACACAATTCACAAACACAGAAAATAATTTTTTTTTGGTTTGGACTGGAGTGTACTTTCGGGGGTTACAGCACCCTTTAACGGTCAAGCCAGCCGACCCTTTACTTATGACACAGGCGCACGCTTGGCACTACTTTGTTGATGCACGTGCGGCTACTGCGCACACAATTCACAAACACAGAAAATATATTATTTTTTTAGCACTTGGGGGGAGCACCCCTGATGGACAGAGCACCCCCTGGACAACACTACAGCACTCCTTTAGGACTGGGACACTGCACAGGACTTTGGAGTGGACACAGCCCCTATGGAGAACTGACTGCACAACACAGTCCAGCCAGCCCCTATGGACTTTGAAGTAGTGGACACAGCCCCTATTAACAACAGCAGCACAGCACAACACAGCCAGCCCCTATGGACTTTGAAGTAGTGGACAACAGCAGCACTACACTACACTACACTACACAGCCCTAACTCCCACCCTCCCTCTTCACTGTCCACAGCCGAGTGAGAAAATGGCGCCGACGCGGGTACCTTATATAGGATCCAAAACCCGCGAGACTCGGAAGGCGGGATGATGACGTTTTGCCTCGATTTCAGATCCGAGTCAGGCGGGAAAAGTCGAGCCTGACTCGGATCGGACTCGGATTGGGGGGGCTCGGGGGGGTTCGGATTTCAGAAATCCGAACCCGCTCACCCCTAGTCTTAATGAACAGCTAAATTTACAGTGTTTTTTATGAACCTGCATATTGATTATAGATTTATACTGTTTTGTTGTAAATCCTTTATATATATATTCTGTATACTTATTGGCTATATCCCTATTAAGTACAAATACACTGTTATGATAAACATAGACGACCATCTGTTGAAATGTGGTATGAGAAGGGCTAACGCTGTGATATTGCATTGACAAACTCAGGATTTCCAGAGGGGGGTTTCCAAATGCTTAATTTTAGAGCGAGTGTGGCCTGTCAATGAAGAGGGCAGAATTGGTGCTTAACCAGCTTTAATAAGCGTCATACAAAGTGTATTATGTGTAATAATTCCAGCATATACAGGACCAGTGATCACAGTAAGCCATTAGATGCATCAGTAGGCCATCCTGCCTGAGCAGAATGTGTTTATTTTAGATGTGGGTACCATTCCAGACTTTTGGAGCAAGACCGGGAGCCTGGAGGAGCAGCAGAAGAACCTAGCACTGCCCTGGACATATATGTACATATTGGGCTCTATAGCAGTACATCTCTAACAGTTCTCCTAGTTGGTGCACAGGTTATTTATTACTGGCTGATACATGTTAAAAAATCCACAGGTGGTGCTAATTATTTCATTTGTGATACTGAAAAGAACATGCAGCGGTAGTAACATTCTATTATATTACTATTTCTATTGTGGTCATGGTGTGTTTTGGGGAGGGGGGTCCCCTGCGTTTGCCTATGTATTGATTGAATTCTGTTCTCGTAATATTTGCCTACTCCCATAATGTGGTTACGTGTAACTGTGTATATCTAAAATTTGCTTTTCATGTAATTTGATCCTTGTAGGTATCCATACTTGTAGGCTTGTAGTTTTTACTGGTGGTGGGTGTTGCACTAACAACATGACGTCACAGTTGCCGCTTTCTGGGAAGGGCTCCGGGGTGCTGATCACAGGGTGAAAGCATAAATAAGGTGAGATTGTTTTATTATGTTTTTTGTATTCTGAGGAATGAACCAAGACAAGAGTTCTGGAACGTTGATATAAGGTGAGATTGTTTTATTATGTTTTTTGTATTCTGAGGAATGAACCAAGACAAGAGTTCTGGAACGTTGATATAAGGTGAGATTGTTTTATTATGTTTTTTGTATCCGGAGGAAAGAACCAATACAAGAGTTCTGGAACGTTGATATATTCAATTACGAGTGTATTGTGTTGTTTGTGAAGTCGCCGGGAGTGCCGCCTATTGCTGCATATATTTATATATGTATACGAGGTCTGTCTAAAAGGTACGGTGACTGGTATATTAAAAACACAAAAACAGAATGCTCATTGGAAATATCTTTATTGGCCTTCGAAGTAGCCTCCACCAGACACAACACACTTTTCACAACGTTTGTAAAGCTTCTGGAAACTGTCTGAAAAGTATTTTTTAGGAACTGTCTTCAGAAGTGCTGTCACACGGTCCTGTATCTCATTGACGTCCACAAACCGTGATCCCTACATGACCCCCTTAAGACGAGGGAACAAAAAAAAGTCAGCAGGAGCAAGATCAGAAGAGTAGGGTGGGTGATCCAAAACAGTCACGCCACACTGAGTCAAGAGTTGGCGCAGAAGGATGGTAGAATGTGATGGTGCATTGTCGTGCAACAACACCCAATTTCCGTGCTGGATCATCTGTTACCTAAGCGCCGGCTGCACTGCAGCAAACGTTTCAGTACTTCCAGGTAGAATGCGGCATTCACTGTACACTTTCACCAACATTTTGTGCGTCTCCGTCGCTGATTTATCCAATTTGAAGCAGAACTTAATGTTGTGTCATTGCTCCATTGCTGCTCGCAAGTGCTGTGGTCTGATCCGATGGTTCCCGATGTACCGATGGTTCTATATACTTCCTGGAGATGACGTACGTTAGTGGGCTGCTAAACACTAGCTGGTGGGTGTCTATAAACACAAAGTGATCGCTCACTAAGACATAGCGGGCGTGCTTATGCCTTGCCGTGCGAGCGGCAAGTCACTTAGCTGAATTTCCATACGCTGGGAGCGATCGGCCGCATCTAGCAAGTGGGTCTGAATCAGCCCTAACGATACTGCCTTTGAACCTTATAAATACCCCTGCCTATACCTTCTAATATCCTTCCTATAAACCTCTAAGGATGACGCTAATTTGCGTACGTAGTCATACAGTAAATAAAGACTCCAGACCTAGAACCTGTGGTTCCAAAGCACAAAGTATTATTCAAGTATATTATTCAAGTAAAAGTACAGCAGTTACATGCTATGATCCTCATATAATCTTAGCACAAAGAGATTATACAGACCCAAGTACAATTATACATACGCAGCGCTCTCTGGTCCAGATGTAGGCATCAGCAAGAAACCCCTCGTCAATCAGCAATCAGCACATAGACTAGGAACCCAGGGTCAGAGCACAAATATTTATACCCCCCAGGAATAAACAACACAATAGAGAAGTTTGTTGCTAATACCATTGGTCCTAAAGGAGAGGGCATATGTTACAAGGCATTTAACAGGTTGGTTCAAATAGACACAATCCAGCCTCTAACAACTGGTGGTCTCTGGTTTCCCGCCTCATGCAAATCCTAACAGTTGTTCTTATAATGTACATTTTGTTGCTTGAAGTCTCTGCGGTCCATAAGTTGAGAATGCATGTTGCGATCTCTCCATCAATATTACCGGAATACTGTTGAGAGAGTATGCATCAGTACAATACCAAACATGGCTTACTTATCATGTATAAAACCTTAGTTACGAAATAACCTTTATTTCCTAGCAATGATAATAAATGTGCATACTCGAATCTTATACCTTAAAGCTTATGGAACCTTGGCCCTGATTCAGACCCACTCGCGAGCGGCTGTCCGCTCGCAAGTGGGTCGATGGTCTGCACTGCGCATGCGCACGACAGAGGGAGCTCCGTCGTGCGCATGCGCGAGACGCGACGAGCGAAGGACTTTCCTTCGCTCGTAGTGTCTGATCAAAGGGGGCGTGCTGTCGATGTTGATTGACAGCACGCCCCCTTTGGTGGGCGTGCCGGGGGCATGCCTGCCAGACGGAGGCGTTCCCAAGGGAACGCCTTCCATCAGAAGCCGGCCCCACTGACATCACTAGTGATGTCAGTGGGAGTGATTTTGGCTCTGATAGAGCCAAAATCACTCCTGGCCTTGCGGTTGAGAAACTCAACAGCAGGCTTCTGCTCACAGTGGCGATGGTCGCGATGGTCAAGACCATCGCGGCCATCATCCTGCACGCTCGTATATGCTGTGGGTGATGACCCACAGCTATACGAGCGTCCAGGAGGACGCTCCATATTTATGGAGGTGGGCCCTGATTCAGAGCGAGCGCTCTGGTCAGAGCGTCCGGCTCTGAATCAGGGCCCTTGTATGTGAATATGTAATGTGTGAGTATGTGGGGTTTGATGTAAAGACGCTAGTTAACTTGGGGCAGATGCATGTGCATGGAGCTAATATTCAGCGTTTTCATACAGGGTCTTATGCATTCGCTAATATGCGACTAGTTAACAGCGCAATTGTGCGTATTAATGTGTGTATGAGAAATGGTGCACTTAAATATCACTTAAACTCACAGTGATTACGCAATTATAGCATGAGCCTCTACAGGCACGTGAATTCATTAGAGCACAGAGATAACGCTGATCTGAAGTCTTAGGGAATCTGTGTGGAGGGAGACCACCATAGACCGACATGGGGAGCACTTCTTCGCTCTCGGCTATCCCTAGAAGTGAACACCTAGCAGTGTGGAATGCTGAGCATTATAGTTCCATGACTTGCTCATGCCCCAGCAGCCCCCACCCTTTTCAGGCTCCAAAATACTGGTCTTTGTTCTCCCAGGGCCTGTGTAGATGCAAATTAGCACAGCTACAAGACCCAAACCTCAGATAACACTCTTGGCTTTGAAGGTATTTTATTGTAGGAAGCCTGCTAATGTAAGGTGCTACAAACGACCCTCTTGCTGTATTTGAGCAGGGCCACCTGGAGTGAGAGCAGACGTTATGTCCATGAAGCTTGTCTTCACAGGCTAGTTGTCACGTGGCCATTTGCTCTGTTTAGCTAATGCAATCCAATTTTGACATACTGTATAGCCATTTCTGAAATATATCCTTTAGGGGAATTATAATAATACACTTTATCCAGAGCACCCAAACTACGTAAAGTCATGAAATGGGCTTTTGATGAATCGCCGTAACTTATGGCGATGGTCACAGATGCAATCGCATGATGCTAATAGTAATATCGCCACATGTACTAAAGTGTGAGTTTATCTAAAATGGCGCTTAGGCGGCCATTCGCAAAATGGCGTCTTGCGATCTCATTTCCAGGATGGCGTCTTGCAGCCAGTCGCAAGATGGCATCGCTGCGATCCAATTTTAAACTGATCTTGTCTCAGCCAATTATCCAGCTTCGACAGGCCCTAAGGCCCATAGTCAGTTCGGCAACAGAATAGCAAAAATCCAGCACCTGCGGAATTTTTGCTGTTCATTTAGGTGCAGGGTTTTTTATCATTTGAGCAGGGTGGATTTTTTTTCTGACAGCCCCAGAGCACAACCAATATTTCCTAAAATCCATAACTTTAGGAAAACTGGTAGGGAGATGCTATGGGATCACTATGGCACCCCCCACTAATAATTAAGCAATTGGAAGTTTCCAATTAGCTTAATTAGTGCAATAGATACTTACCTTCTGGCAGCGCTGTTCTCTCCTCTGCAACGCCGGCATGTTATAGGGGTTAAGTACGAGATGCCGCAGCTCAGGATCTCGGCGGTCAGAATCCCAACAGATTTAACATACCCACACTTGTCAGTCAGTATCCAAACCCTCCTCCTCTCCCTACCCCTCCCTTCCCCATGCCTAAACCTAACCTACCCCTCCCCGCACCCTAAACCTAACCCCCCCCAGTGCTTAACCCTAACCTCTTCCTAGTGCCTAACCCTTCCCCTAACCCCAGTACTTACCATCAGGATGCCAGCGGTCGGGATGCCAGTGCCGGGATTCTGATAGGTGTTGGGATTTCAGCATCGGGCATTTTAAGCACCAGCATCCTGACTGTCGGGATATTGACCGCATCCCTGCTGAAGGCATGCAGACATGTGAGAGCGCTGTCATGCCTGTCAGTGTGTGTGACCCAGTGACCCCCTGTCATGTATGTGTGACCCCACTATCATGTGTGTCACCCCCTGTGATGTGTGTGTGACCCCCAGACCCCATCCAGGATTTGTGATGTCTGACAACACCACCAATATTGTGCAGGTATTACATCTGGGCAAATTCCAGCACGTCCCATGTTTTGCTCACATAATAAATCTGGCGGTGCAGAATTTTCTGAAAAGCGACAGGGTCGTGCAGGACACGCTTTGGGTGGGCCGAAAAATTTCTGTCCACTTTCGCCATTCAGAGACTGCGTGCCGAAGACTGGAGTGCCAGCAAACACTCTTGAACCTGCCCCGGCCATCACCTGAAGCAAGAGGTTGTGACGCAGTGGAACTCAACCCTCTATATGCTTCAGAGGATGGAGGAGCAGCAAAAGGCCATTCAAGCCTATACATCCACCTGTGACATAGGCAAAGGAGGGGGTATGCACCTGACTCAAGCGCAGTGGAGAATGATTTCCGTGTTGTGCAAGGTTCTCCAGCTCTTCGAACTTGCCACATGTGAAGTTAGTTCAGACACTGCCAGCTTGAGTCAGGTCATTCCCCTCATCAGGCTTTTGCAGAAGCAGCTGGAGAAAGTGATGGAGGAGCTAAGAAGGAGCGATTCCGCTTGGCATGTGGGACTTGTGGATGAAACCCTTCATTCGCTTTGCCAGGATTCCAGGGTGGTCAATCTGTTGAAATCAGACCACTACATTTTGGCCAACGTGCTTGATCCTAGGTTTAAAGCCTATGTGGTGTCTTTCTTTCTGGCCGACACAAGCCTGCAGAGGTGTAAAGACCTGCTGATGAAAACACTGTCAGCTGAAGCGGAACGTGAAATGTCAACAGCTCCTTCTTCATTTTCTCCCGCAACTGGGGCTGCCAGGAAACAACTTAGTTATCCTAAGCAACCCACTGGTGGTGATGCAGGGCAGGCCGGACCAAGTTTGGACATCTGGTCCGGACTGAAGGACCTGGCAACAATTTCTGACATGTCTACTGTCCTGCATATGATGCTGTCACCATTGACAGAATGGTGGAGGATTACATCGGTGACAGCATCCAAGTAGGCATGTCAGACAGTCCGAAACCTGTACTGTCAGGAAAAAGAGGCATTTTGGAGGCCCCTGTACAAACTGGCTCTATTTTACCTGAGTTGTCCCCCCTCCAGTGTGTACTCCGAAAGAGTGTTTAGTGAAGCTGGGAACCTTGTCAGCGAAAGGCGTAGGGGGTTGCTTCCACAAAATGTGGAAAAGTTGATGTTCATAAAAATGAATTATCAACTGTTCCAGGGAGACCAGCCTCCAGAACGTACAGAGGGACCTGTGTTGGTGGATTCAAGCGGGGACGAATTAATACTCTGTGAGGATGAGGATGTACACAACACTGAAGAGGGTGAGGAATCAGTGGATGAGGAGGATGAGGACGACATCTTGCCTCCGTAGAGCTAGTTTGTGCAGGGACAGATTAATTGCCAGCTTGTTTTGTGGGGGCCCAAACGAACCAATCATTTCAGCCACAGTCGTGTGGCAGACCCTGGTGCTGAAATGATTGGTTTGTTAAAGTGTGCATGTCCTGTTTATACAACATAAGGGTGGGTGGGAGGGCCCAAGGACAATTCCATCTTGCACCTCATTTTTTTCTTTGCATTATGTACTGTTTGGGGCCTAGTTTTTCAAACTGCCATCCTGTCTGCCACTGCAGTGTCACTCCTAGATGGGCCACGTGTTTGTGCCGCCCACCCGTGTCGCTTAGCATAGTCATCCAGCTACCTCGGTGCAACCTTTTGGACATAAAAACACTATTGTGAGATGTGAGGTGTTCAGAATAGACTGGAAATGAGTGGAAATGAAGGTTATTGAGGTTAATAATAGCATAGGAGCAGAAAAAAACACAAATTCTGTGATTTTGGCTGTTTTTATGCTTTTTTAAAAAAAATACAGATCCAAAACACAAAACCCAGAACCCAAAACACGGAAGGGTGGTTTTGGCAAAACCAATCCAGATCCAAAACACGAAGAAAGATCCAGATCCAAAACCAAAACATAAAACACGGAAAGTGGCTGGTGCACACCCCTAAATATATTATGTTTACTGTGTACATACATGAAATTACACATAACCTATAACTATTTGGGTGAGAGAAAGGGCTCTTTCTCCCTATTTAAATACACTGGGGTGCCACACATATATATATCATTGCAAAAGAAAGCCATTAGGTCTTTATTTTTCATGAACAACATTTCAGGATGTATTCTCCCTTTAACAAGCATGCTACATTACCTAAATAAAGCCATCAAGAGAAAATATATGAATTGAAAGATATTTTTTCATATTATTTTGAGAAAGAGAACATCAACATAGCCATGCTAAAACATTTATATTCCTGACACTTTTCTAGATTTGTGATAAGCATAAGTGCTGGGCAGTTCAGTCGGGCGACATCATGGTGATTCTCAATCTGCTTTTAACAAGTTTTAGTTTTGAAAAATGATCTTGTTCTGCTACATCTTGTTATCATTAGGACCAAATACATTTGTAGGGCTATTTCTATATTAGGAAAAGAATCTTTAACTTGTTTTTCAAAAAAATTATTCATACATCAGATCTACCTTATAGCACTGCATGTTGGAAAGGTGCAAATGTGTTACCTTTGCTATGTAATAAGTCCATACTTGCCGACAATCAGCTCCAGCCTTCCGGGAGGGAGCTGATTGTCGGCTAATAGCGGGGGGCGGAACCCGGGGGCAGGGCGGCCATTTTGGGTCACACTGGGGGCGGAGCCGCACGCTCGCGTCACCGTGACTCCGCCCCCTCTTCACAATGCCGTGATTTTCGGCATTGTGAAGCAGGGGGCGGGGCCACGATGACGCGATTCTGAGCGAATCGCGTCACCGGGCCCCCCGCTGTGGGGATTTCTGTTTTTTTCAGGGGGGAGGTGGGGAGGGTGTGAGACTTCCGGGAGGCTTGCCTGCCTTTCCGGGGGGCCGGGAGCGGCACCCGAAAATTGGGAGGCTCCCGGCCAAATCGGGAGGGTAGGCAAGCCTGAATAAGCCTCTACATGTTATCAATTTCCTTTCCAGACATTACCCTGCAACTGTTCTCTCTAGACTCCCCCATGTGCGCCGACCCCGTTTTGGTTTTGGTATTGGATCTGTATCTCCCCTGGTTTTGGATCTGGATCTGGTTTTGGATTTTTTTCCTTGGTGTTTTGTTTTTTGATTTTGGTTTTGTATCTGTATTTTTTCCAAAATATTATATAAACAGCTAAAACCACTTAATGTGGACCTGTTTTTGTTCCTACAGTATTATTAACATTAATAACAATAATTTTCAGGCATTTCCAGGCATTTTTAATTTTAACCACCTCACAGCTCACAATATTGATTTCACTATTTTTCACCTATACAGGCCAAAGGCTGCAGCGAGCTGGCTGGCTAAAGTAAGCAACAGAGCAGCAGCACAAATGCATGGCAGTTTAAAAAATATAGGACATAAAAGAAATGTTACCACACAGCAGTGGCAGACAGGATGGCAGTTTAATAAACTATAATAATGTCAGTCTGCAATGCCCCAAATTGTGCCAAATGTAAAGGAAAGAGGAGCAAGATGGAAATGTCCCTCCCACCCGCTCTTATGTGGGATATTAAAACGGACATGCACAGTTTAACAAACCAAGTTGTTTAGTGACTAGGACTGACACTTTTGTGGCTGAACTCCTTGGTTTGTTTGGGCCCCCACAAAATATATTTTGGAAGGACTACCTTCAATTACTAAGGAGGAGGTTGATGATCAGGGTGTTGGTGGTGGAGATTGCATGTGCTGGTCCAAACTGCTGGTAGCTGATACTGGACTGCTTGTTATTAATTTACAAATTATTATAATTTTGTTAAACAAATTGCATGCACTCGCTGCAAATGACGTAACAGGGAGGAGGTGCC
The DNA here is from genome assembly GCA_031769625.1 of Taudactylus pleione. Taxonomy (NCBI): domain Eukaryota; kingdom Metazoa; phylum Chordata; class Amphibia; order Anura; family Myobatrachidae; genus Taudactylus; species Taudactylus pleione. The sequence goes on from JAUIMM010000084.1 coordinate 580,530, forward strand.
TAGATGGTTAACATCCCTTCCTCTGCTAACTTTGGCTTTACAAATGGAACAGATGCCTTCGCAACTGTTTTCAGAATTTAGATTAAAATAAGAAGAATTTAGATTAAAATAGTAAGACGTTGCTTTTCTGGCTTTCTTTTTATCATGAGCAAGAACTGCTGCCACTGGTGGCTGATTTACGCAAACAACATCCTCATCATCCTCATTAGCGTCAGATAGGACACAAATTTCCCCCTCATCCTCCTTTTGCACTTCCTCCACACTATCATCCTTATATTCTATTATTTCACCATCTAATACTAGCACAGCTGTCATGACGTCAGTGATCCACTTTGAAACTGGGTGACAGCTGTTATACTTACTTCCTCTATCAAAGGACTGTTTAATAGTCAATTGTTTTTTTAAATTACTACTAGTAGTATTATTCTTCGTCCTTTTCTGGAATGAAGATCCACCCCCAGCAGCAGCAACAGGTATAGCACTCAAGGATCCTTTTGAGGAATAACATATAGGAGAGGAGTCAGTCATGCTTATGAAATTGGTTGCAGCAGGACTACTTCCGATCACGAATGAGGACGTTGATGATGATGCAGGTGTTGGTGGTGGAGATTGCAGGCGCTTGGATCAAGATAGAAGGGAGCAGCTAGATGAAACTGGACTGATTGTTGTTCGTTTTTTTGTCCACAAAGTTTTAGAATTTGAAATATCATTTTCAATATGATGAATGTGCTGCAAGTGATGTAACAAGGAGGAGATTTAAAGATGGTTAAGGTCCTTACCTCTACTCACTGTTACTTGGCAATGGTTACAAATGGCTTGGCAATGGTTGTCCAGATTGATCAAATGACATTTGGGAGCTGATTGGCTGGAACACCATTTATCATAAAAAGTGAAATTTATCACTAGTTTTGATTGATAAACTCATTGATAAATGAGGCTGTAGATGTCAATACATCTCATTGGTAGTACTTCCTGCTTCACCTCAGTAAAGAGTACTAGAGACCTGGGCCCGGACAGAAAGGGGGCCCGGGTGGCAGCAGAGAGGATAAGTGCTGGGAGCCAATCGTAGCTAGCGGATCAGCAGCCAATCAGGAGCTGCCACAAATGCTGCAGGTCGCAGGTGGTGGAGACAGACCATGGAATTCTGCCCAGGTGCCCTAAACCTAACCCTCCCCCCCCACTGCTGTCCGCTCGTGGTGCCCGGCATCACTTCGATCGTGATGCCGGGCGCAGGTCTCCCGGCGTCAGGGAAATATCAGGCGTCTGCATCTAGACGCCCGGCATTTCACCCTCACCGGGATATGACAGTCGGGAAGACAGCTGCTGGTATTAAGGCAGCCAGCTTCCAGATTGTATACCCTCTCACACCCTCACCCTGCTCTCTCACCCTCACCTCTATATTATAGATTGACATGTTAACACCCACCCCCACAGCCCAAACTTTGATCATATTTTTAAACTGGTTTATACACCAATTAAAACCCCACCACTGCTATAGCTCCACCCACATTATTCATGGCAATGACCACCTCTGACAAACTGCCCCCCCACCCACAGGGAGTGGCCCTGCCTATTTTGTCAGTCCTGGGATCCACAACCTCTGATGGCAGCCCTGACGAATAACCAACTCGTCCTCAGTCATACTATGTTTTTCTATTTATATTTCAAGATCACCCTCTTCTGAAGATATAAGTTCTGTTACATAAATGAGGTGAACGAGATGCCTATTCAAGGCTCATTATTGTGTAATCACCAGGAGTACACAATTTTTAATTTCCATTTTTTTCCTGAGGTATCTTATCACAGATCAAGGTTAAGCTACTTTGACACACTATCAAAACACCATTATCAATTGAGTTTACTAGCTGGATTTTGTCCATTGTCACTAAAGTCTTAAGGTGGGTACACACTGCAAAGATATATCTGTAGATGATGGTCGTTCATATACACTGAACAACCATCATCTTTCAGGCATCCTTGGGTCCCGCTGGCCGGGGGGGCAAGTCGGTGCGGGTCTGCCCCCATCCCTGTGGCTGTCGCTACATGTGTACTGGTGACCGGCTGATCACCCGTACACACTTGCCGATGCAATATGTTTGTGAACGACGAAGTTCACAGACATATCGCTGGTACACAATGGCCGACGGGCACCAGATATATTGGCCGATCAATATATCTGTCGGTGTATACCCAGCTTTAGACGGAACACTTCATCAGGACTGGTGCAAGGCAGTCCGTGGGGTAAGCATTGCAGGGGGCCGCCGCGCTGGACAGGTGCCCTCTCTACTGCTTACTTTCTGAGTGCGTTTACTGTTTACCTGCATTTGCAGTGTCATGGGCGGGCCTAGCAGGCATGGGTAAAACTAAGGGGTGGTCCGGTGGTGGACTGGACCACTCAGTAGCCATATTACTGATACACCTGAATTTAAATGTAATGTATGTCCACGGCCGCCCGGTAAGAACCGATTTACTTGCCCAGCATTGCTCACCCGAGTGGGAGGAGCAAGTTTTTTCTAACTAGCTCCCCAGCTCTGCCTCCCCAGCCTTATAAGCAATAATAAAGTAAATGGACAGTTTACATGCACGAGATATGTCATGAAGTCACGCAGTGTGCGCATACACTTTCTCTCATTGGGATCTATTCATTATGATAAAATAAACTCGCCATGTTTGTTTAGTAACAAAGTATACAGAATTCATCAATTTCTTCTTACTAAAATATCACTTCTGAAATGCTCCCTTTGCGGTGCCAGCTTTTCAGAAGTGTGATACTTTTCCTTCCTTCTGGCCTAAGGAGAGGGGAGGGATCTTTTGGGGAGGGATCTTTTGGGGAGGGATCTTTTGGAGCCCTCTGCTGCACAAGTTGCTGTTTAAATGAACAGTGAGACAGAGAGAGAGGTGAGGTAGCCAGTCAGCCAACTTGAAGCTAAACTTATGGATTTCAGGTAACTCAATTTTTGATGCTGCAGACAGGGGAGGGGGTGGGGGGTGCATTCCATATAATACTGTGCATTCTGCAATGAAGTAAAATTGTTGGGAACCCCAGGATTCCATCATTAGTTTGACAATTGCATTGAAATACTTTGAAATATCATTATAAAAAAGGAACATCAAGATAAAAATATTTAATAAAATAATTGTGTGAGAATGTTGAGAGAAAAATAGGATTGTTTAAAAGAAAGGCTCTCTGTCTTTCCACACTCTATACAACATATTACACGTTACATTTCAAAATATGACACATTGTCAAGAGGACATATTTGTAGGAGGGAGCAAATTTATAGTTGTAGGTGGGAGGGGACGTGGTACACCCTAGAGATATGGAACACCCTAGCACCTGCCCTGCACCTCATATCTCTTCCTTTTCTTTATGAGGTACACATGTGCTGGATTTGTCACTTCTAACTGTATGAGAGATTTCAGCATCTTGGCAGAATCCCATCATCCCAGGGACCAATAAACATTCATCCAATATGTACCATATGGTTTTATAATTAAATCAGAATTATACCACAGTGAAAGGTTATAACTGATTGAGATGGGTGGGGAGCAAAATAAAGCTGGGTACACACTGGGACAATGTTACGGTTTGGCCAAATCGTAACGACACATCATGCAGTGTTTATGCACAATATGCACGCTCCTGCAGTCGCATGCAACGTCAGGTTTGATGTGCTGTACATCAAACCTGACGATGTTGCAGGTGTCCCCATTCATGTTAATGAAGGAAGGAACGAGTGATCGTTCTGTAATTCATTACACCGTTCTGATGTGTACCCGTGGGCCGACAAATTGTCCGGGTACACATCATTCAGTGTGTACCCACCTTAAGGAATGCAGACTAGGCAGGAGACTCATTGCAACGGTGTTATCTCTTTATATACAATTCTGGGGATATAAAAATCTAAGAACTGGTTAAGCATTCCACTTATGGGCTAACCGACACCAGCACCAACTACTGTGTTATACACCTATTCCATAACAGTCACATTCTGGCCAGACATATTATACCCTTGTGTACCAACTTGTCTGGAGAACTACTGCACCCAGCACAATCCGCTTCACACTTCATATTATCATTGCTCTGTGGGAATAGATGCTGTCTGTGGACACAGCAGATCCAGTATGCACAGCAATAACGACAGTTACCAGTGTGTAAAAAGAAATTGTTTATTTATTAATCAATGTTTTAGAATGTTTTTCAACAAAAGGCAAAATATGTACAACATAGAGGAAATGTAATTGTCTGTGAGTTCAAACACACTGCAAATCAAAATGAATCGACAGCAATTTTGGTCTACAAATCGCCGGATGCAACACCCAGTTATTTGTAAGGGTAAAATGAAAATTGCTATCAATTGACCTGACACTCAGTCAGGCACAGCTCATTATACTGCTGCAAATAATGAGTTTTAGCAAATGGCAAATGCATATAAACTAATTTACGCAATTTTTTGCGCATCTCCAGACAAATATTGTTAGATTTCTCTTTGCATGCAGGGCTGGCGCTCTCATTAGGCTACTTTAAGCAGCTGCATAGGGCACCAGAGACGCCAATACCTAGTGGGACGGCTCCCTAAGGCTTCCTGAGACAAGAGTAAAGATGTCTCTGACACCCATATCATGCCTACTGCTGGTGATAGCAGTGGATCTTATAAGCCACGGCCACCGCTGCACCAGCTATTGTTTTTTATACCAACAACAGCCTGCTCCGGTCAGTGTTATCAGCCCAGTGCAGCAAGCAGACAGCAGCGCAGATGCCCATCCCTTTCCCTCTTACACCTCCCAGGCTGTACAAGAAGGAGCTGAATGAGCAGCAGAAGCCAGGCTGGCAAGGGAACCTTTTAATGGCTTCTTGGTCTGTGATTGAGTTAATGGGTGCAGAGGGAGGGATTATTGGTTTAATAGGTGCTAGAGATATTAGAATTAGGCTGCAGACGAGAGGGTTAGGGTTAGGCTGCAGAGGAGGTTAGGGTTAAAATGTGGGGGAGGGGTTAGGGTTAGATTAAGGATTAGGGGAAGGGATTAGAGTTAGAGATAGGGGAGAAATACTCAACAGAACGTCGGAGGATCACAACTTTGACCTCTGACCTAGGAAGTCACATGACTGCAAGGACCTGGCAGCCACACTGGATTTGCTGCAGCCATTGAGAGCAAGGTAAGGCAACGCTGGGCCTCCAGGGGCGATATGTAGACATTCTAACATGCTGACATTTCATCACTGTCTATATGATGAATGGGGAGGGTTAGGGTTAGGCACCAGGGCTAAACACTAGGGGAGGGTTACCGTTAGGATTAGAGCTAAATTAAAAAATAAAACATGTGTTGACCATTTGTGTGTCAACCATTTGAAATTTCAATCTTTTAACCCTGTCGACCTTGTGTCCATGTTGACATATTGCATGTCAACCATCTGGTGTCGACCTGTTGACTATCAACCTTAGTACTGTTGATCTTTTATACAACACCCAGTTGTAATATTATGCAAGATCTGTCTTGTGGGAGTGTCACAGGAGTGTCGTGGGAGTGTAGCTATACTTCCCGGCTATTCATGTACAGTACAGGGTAGCCTGTTTCTGATTAATCTCTTCCACCGAGCATAAGGCTGATACTAACAATGATGGTAATGAGATCAGAGCTGTCTTAACAGCATTGTGGGCCCTGGGCAAAGCAAAGCACTGGGGCCCCTACCCACCCATTCACGGGAAAAAAATGTAAATGGTCAATAAAATTAAACCTTTAGATTTAGTAGTACTTTTTCTACAAAATCAAACAAAAATGTTAAATAATTGGCGAAAGAATTTCATATATGTACAATTTACTTGATCTTAATTTACTAATTGTTTTCATAATTTCTCAGAAACATTTGGCCTAAGGGTGCTGTGAAAAAACTGCTTATACAGTATTCTAGGACACTGTGGGCACGATTCAATTAAACGCGAAGTGAATAGCGCCAGGAAAGAGCTCCCGGAGCTATTCAATTCTGCGAGAAGTTAGGTCAGGCAAGGCTTGTTCTCGCACCTTAAACAGGGTGTTTAGGCGTGAGAACGGGCATTCTCCGACTAAACTTCCCGGCGCGATGCTGTTTTCCCAATGCTAAGGGCAGAAAACAGCATTGTGCCTGGACTTTTGTCGGATTTCTGCTCGCATCCCCGGAGGGATGCGAGAAGAAATCCTTAGTCGGGTTTAGCAGCGCAAATGAATTGAGTAGGTCCGGGAGCTGATTCCCGCCGATATTCACTTTGTGTCGAATAGAATCGAGCCCTGTGATTCACAAAAGTTTTGGAACCACTGGATTAGTGCAGCGCACCTTTTAAAAATTAAAGAAATGTTAACACCCCAACAAAAACTCCATATCATTGCTGCTAATATCTATATTCAGGACACTGATGACTAATTCAAGCCAAAACAGCAATATATATATATTTCAAAACCAAATGCCTTTATCTTGCGCTAATGTTAATCACACAAAGCTGCACCTCTCGATAAAACCCCCTGTCAGCTAGGGTCAAATACAATACAACATCACAATCACACTCTATTGTTTGTGAGATATACTGTATATACATAGATAGATAGATAGATAGATATATCAGGATGGCGCTAGACTGTACTGCACCCATCGCCATCCTGTGTTGCTGCCCCTTTCCTCCTCCGCTCCCTCCCCCTGAGTTTACATTATCCAACTAGTGCCGGGAAGCAGGGTGGGCTTTTCCTGCGCCCACCAGCTACAATAGCACTCCGGACGACGACTCGGCTTGCCTGTGCCTGGAGTCGCCACTGATGTATATAATATATATATATATATATATTATATACAAAAAAGATACAGGTATTGTGAAATGCGATTTCACACCACCCCGTTATGGGGACCCCACCCATAAGTATGGCTGGCTGCCCATGATGACTATGACTATTAGGACATTTTTGATAATGTAATGTATGTTACATTACATTATCAAAAATGTCCTAGTCATGACTCATGACATGACATGTTCACAGTAAGCTGGTAGGTTACATCCCCCTCCCCCATCACCCCATGCATATTAAGAGGAGTCTCCTGACCTGTCACCTGAGTACTGACTCCTGAGAGGAAGCTGAAACCAGACCCCGGGATGACGATGGACGGATCCTCGACTCGTAACTATGCATAAAGAGTGGAGAAATAACATCATGTGACCTGTTGTCAGGGCTGCATCTATAAACCTATAGATAAAGTAGCCCTATCAAAGGGGCAGCCTATAAATGGATTTATGATAGTAGTGTTTTAAATGACATGTAGCCCCACCAATTCTAAGGATGGTAGCTATATATGTATATATTTTATCCTTATATTGTGTGCCTCCACCTAGGCTATTTTATAAGGGCTATCCTAGGGTTGCCCTAATATATAATTTGTATAATGACATGTTTTGTTTGGATTCAAATATTTACACAGTACTTATAAATCGACATTTATACATTGCACTTAAATCAACACCTGTCTCCTTTCTTCCTTCACAGCTTCCCGATGAAAGACGTCCATCAGATACCTTAAGGTAAGTAGTTCTATACACGGTTATTGTTTTTATACATATATTGTCATCATATATCAGGTTTTACAAAGTATACGCATAAATATACAGGTAATATCACAATGCAATTCCCATGAACATTCCCTCCCCATGCAATAAATCCGTTATACTGTAATGAAACTATACTGATGGATTTCTGTAAATAACATTCACAGTTAAAATATATAATAGTCAATTTCGTGAAGAGAATACATGAAGATGAGTCTATATCAAGAGTCCTGTCTCTTCAACTAAAATGTCTTAGTCCTAAAGAGTAGAATCCAGGATTATCCTAGGCAAAAAATAAGTTTATAGGATGAGCCCCAGATTTATCCAAGTTTATGCATCCTTTTAGGGCTTATATAAATGTACGAAAATCCTCTGACTCTGTAACTTACATAAAGATATATATATAAGTCTCTAGAGTGTAGTAGCCAGTGCTTTATCTACTGCAATACTCCTACTCTGAATTCCAAACTTGAGATCAGAATTCACACTGTACTATAGACGTGTAAAGTCTTGCTACAATTGTATCCTTCTTCTATTTGATACTTTTCTCCTGCGTTGGCTATACAGGTGCATATAGCAGTATTATATCCCTTAATTCATAGTGCCTTGCTGACAAGAAAGGGATTCTCTCTGATATATCCCCTGCTGTACACTTATAAATGATGCCAGTCTGCTTTACTAATGATGCTTGTAAGTGTGGTGTGGGCTTTTATAGTACTCACAACCACTCTGGATAGCTGTCAGGGACTGAAAGGGTTACACTGTATCAACTGCTGAAGCGCTGGCTACACTCTGTAGCTCTCAGGCTGTCAGCGTATCTCCAGCTCCTGCTCACACATCAGGCTCCGCCTCTCCTTCTCTCCACCTCCTGCGAGACCTCAGATCAGAGGATGCCCCTTCCGATGATGGGGCTTCCTGTTGCCGCTTACCGCTGGAGCCAAGCCAGAACACACAGCTCTGTCTCCGGCAAACACAAAGGTAATGCCCACTCTGGATTCAGTGCTGGAGCTCCCGGACGCTGCCGCTACTAGCCCTCACTCCTAAAGTAGCGCCAGGGAGACTCCCAGCATGAGCACTGTTGGGGGAACTGCAGACTGGACTCTGTGCTGCGCCAGCACCCCTATCTCCCCCGCAGCACGAGCACCCCTACCGCACCTAACTGCCACTGGTCAGAGCTCATACCATTTCTGGCACTTTCTAAACTACCTCGTGCCGCTGCCCTGGCTAATACCCCAGACCTATATGTTCACAATACGGAAATGTAATTACATACATTTATATTATTTACATTAATTTCTCTATAATGATTATAGTATAAACCTATTATTAAACATTCAGATCATTTATATATTAACCCTTGTGTGTGTCCTGTACCACTGGCCTATATTCATGTATTTTTTTAGCCATAAATTCATATGGCTACAATTACCACCTTTTTTTCACCCTTTACCTACATTATTTAACTCCTTAACAGTATATTCACTGGTTTGATTAACTCTAGTAGAGTTCATCTACCTGACCTGAGCCTTGTTTTTTTCTGGATGGGAAAGGTGCTACATGAGGACTAGATTTGTGTTCCCACCCCTTTTTGCGCATCATCAGCTTAATATAAGCACTGACCTGCTGCAGACTGGTGCCTCCAGTCACCTCACCACCAGTCCGGTGACCTCACCACCTGTCTGACCGGCACTAGAGAGAAGGAGCCGGACTACGCGGCAATCAGCGGCAGCGACTGAGCGGGACAAGGAGGCGGAGCCAGTAGAAGCTGGTCTGGGCGGAGCTGCTGCATCTTGCGTATGACGTCTACATGAGGCATGCGGACTGGTGAGTCAACCGCAGGCAGGGGGCGGGTGCCAGTGACGGGGGGAGGGGTGGTATTGCGGATGGTAATCACTCATCACCCGGTGGTTGGAACAATATGCACAGTGCTAAAAAAAAACACATTTACTAACAGGCCGGGGCTGCAGTGGGCTGGAGGGCTTCTTGAATCTTCGGGCCCTTGGGCAACTGCCCATCAAGCCCAATGAAAGAGACGGCCCTGAATGAGATACTAATAATGAGAGGGATGAGACATTCTGCTTGAAGCCACCTGGATCCTCTCATTAGCCCTATGGATTACTCGCATTAGCATAAGGTACTAAGGGGTACATTTACTAAAGTGAGAGTTTTTAGAAGTGAGTTTTAGAAGAGATGTTGCCCATAGCAACCAATCAGATTCTACTTAACATTTAACTAGCACCTTCTAGAAGATAATAGCTGATTGGTTGCTATGGGCAACATCTCTTCTAAAACTAATTTCTAAAAACTCTCACTTTACTAAATTTACCCCTAAGACTGGCTTCCACAGGTTCCTGCAAATACAGATACTTTGTGTCCAACTTGAAATCAGGCCCAATGTATGAATTCCCAGCATTATAGACCAAAACACAGGCGGTTTAGAGAAGACTTCTGCCATTCTAGGAAGGAAAAGCAAATATCCGGGGAAGGAGTCAATATCACATTGGAAAATAAAATGCAAAGGTCAAGGACAGGACTGAATGTCTCATTCACACCTGTGTATCTTTGTTCATGTTCTGACACTTCCCATTACACTCTCTGTTTATGTGTTCCTTCTTTAGTTTGTGCATCACTTTCCATCTTTGTATTACCGTACAATATTTTTGCATAAATTTGCTAATCTATTATGTAGCAACTGGTAAGTCTAAATAATGTGCTGGACAACAGGCATCTGATATGTGTTGGTGATATACTAATAAAAGACATATAATAATAATATAAAATCATATGTAATATATAGTAAAATATATAACACAAAGACACAAGGAATGTGGCAGTGCTGTACTTGCCCCTGGGCAGCACTAGAAACACCCCATGGTGGATATTGATATGCTCCTTGGACAGAGGAGAACATGTCTCCTTGTGGAATGCTGATCTCCCTAATATTGTTTTACAAAAGTTGGCAAGTATGCTCTGGAGTTGCTGCTCCTTAAATGCCTTTGCACCTGGTTTTGTAATCAAGGACATCATATAACCTGGTTAAGCCTTACTTTTACAGCCAGATCATTTTGTTCTGCCCTCTTGGAGAAAGATTCCTCCTGGTTCTACTGAGGTCCTGGGCCTAGGGCCCTGATTCAGAGCCGGACGCTCTGACCAGAGCGCTCGCTCTGAATCAGGGCCCACCTCCATAATTATGGAGCATCCTCCTGGACGCTCGTATAGCTGTGGGTCACCACCCACAGCATATACGAGCGTGCAGGATGATGGTCGTGATGGTCTTGAACATTGCGACCATCGCCACTGCGAGCCGAAGCCTGCGGTTGAGTTTCTCAACCGCAAGGCCCGGAGTGATTTTGGCTCTATCAGAGCCAAAATCACTCCCACTGACATCACTAGTGATGTCAGTGGGGCCGGCTTCTGACGGTAGGCGTTCCCTTGGGAACGCCCCCGTCTGGGAGGCACGCCCCCGGCACGCCCACCAAAGGGGGCGTGCTGTCAATCAACATCGACAGCACACTCCCTCCGTCGTGCGCATGCGCAGTGCAGACCATCGACCCACTTGCGAGCGGACAGCCGCTCGCGAGTGGGTCTGAATCAGGCCCTAGGCTGTCTGTGTACTCATGCTGGATTTTCTGTTCATGCCTCCGGCCTGCACTCGATATTGCATTATTGGAGTTCCTTTGATGTTTCCCAGTATATTTTCAGGAAGTAGCTGTTATAGGGCCTTATTCTGAGATGGTCGCAAATGACAATTTCTTTTCTACTACGCATGCATCTAAGTCACACTGCGCATGTGCCCCGATGGCGGTCGCAATGGCAGCCCTGCAACGGCGGTCTCACTTTTGTTATATCAGATCTTACATAATGATCAGGACCCATAAAGAGGCAGCAAGGAGGTAAAAAACTAAAAGGTCAAATGTATCTATTGCAGATTATTTTTCTTTAGAAATCTATCCTTACAGAATCTGAACAGCACAACTATGGGTAAATTTACTAAGAATCGAGTCTGGGAGAGTTTGGAAACTCTGGAGAGTTTGGGCATTTTTTCCCACTCGCAAATTTACTAATGTAAAACTCGAGAGAGAGTTCTCCTTTGCTACAGGAAAATACTGGAGAGTTAGCAAACTTTCTTCAATTCACCATCGGCAAAACTCGAGAACCTTTTCACTAGTGAAGATAGGCTTTGTGAATTTATCAAGCAGAGAGTTTCTAAACTCTCATGAGAAGGGAGAACTCTCCTGTAAAAACTCGTGAAAAAATTCACCTGCTTGTGATCTGCGAGTTTGGCAGAAACATGCACAGGTCACTGTGATCCATGTATGTTTCCGCCTGTAAATAGAAAAAAAAGGTTAAAAGTTTAAAACAAAAATGACATAGGGTTCCCCCCTCAAAGCTTAACCAGCCCCGGACTTGCCTGCCAATCCTGATTTCTAAAATTACGGGAAACAAAATGTGTAGGGTTCCACCGTAAATTAGAAACCAACACCAGGCTACAGGACCAGTCCTGGTTTAAAATATAGGGGGAAAAAATTGCGTAGGGTACCCCCTATATTTAAAACCAGCACCGACCCAAAATGGCTGGGCTGTACTGCCACAGTCGGAGACCCTATTACCGGGGCTCCGTGGCCAAAGCATTATCAGACCAAGCCATTCAGGCCAAGCGAGGATCTCAGGGGAAGTGGTCCCCCAAGAAGGGGTTCATTCCCCCCGAAACCCCAGGCTTGGACTGAAGTCCAGGGCTCTTCCCCGCACCCCTAGAGTGTTGGGTACGGAGGTAATAAAGTGAAAATATAAAGTGAAATATGAATATGATAAGCAGGGCAGGCTCCAGGGAGAGCCGCGCCCCTTGGAGGACGGTTAATCCGGTAAATCATCGCCTCTTTCCCGTGCGTGACCGAGAATGGGGGGCGTGGCATATGCCACACCTCCCGTTAACATCAGGCTGGGGGTGAGCCCAGCACTACGTCAGTAGCTGTGCTGCCCGAGTCCTCCTCCTGCACTGAATGGATGCTGCATGCATGTGCGCAGCATCCATTCCTTTTCTCCAGGGCCGGCACCACCGCCCAGCTGCGGTGGTGCAGGTGCCCAACCTCCTGACCGCCTGCAGGACACTTCATCCAGTGGGTGGAACAGTGGGGCAGTGGCTGAAAAATGGGAGTGTCCCGCCTAGACCCCTGAAGCTTTAGGAATTTTCATAGTGTAAAATTTATTTTAAGTCCTTTCTTTAACATTCTTGTCAGCTGAGACTCAAATGTTAGTCCACTTAAAAAGAAAAATAGCTACAGTATCTGCTTTTATCAGTTTGTTGCGCTCTTCAAGGACAACTTTCCAAGCCCCAGCACCTCTATAGGGATAGAAATTTGGGGTGCTTCCTCATGTTTTCTAGGTCTGATCATAGCTACCTCTTCACATGCCCATTATATGCCAACAGACTGCACCAGATTCCCTTATATGGCATCAGGACCCTTTATATTTGCCTTATATTCACTCAAATCCATCCATATGCTCCCTATTTGCCATTATACCCCTCCAAGTGCCCCCTTATGTGTCATCAGACTCTTCCACATATCCCTTAATTATCACTCACCACCTCTCCTTAATACCATGATGTACCTGCCGTAATTTCTCTAATCATCACTTCCTGACACTTACCTCACAAATTGAAAATACTCAGCATCCACCACCCCTCCTTGACACCATGACTTACCCACTAATTTCTCTTACCACCTTGACAAAAATAGCACTTACAATATCTGGAGAGAAAATAAAGATACACACACACAAAATTGTATAACTTTTTTTTAATCATAAATGTTATTGAAAGGTCACAGTATACACAGGCAAAACAAAAATTTTGCAGAATGCAAGATACATAGAACTGTTTCAAAGATTCCAATGGGTGACCAATATTATAATAAAGGGGAAGGCATTAGTGTCAGTGTCCACTACAAAGGATTCCTCAGTTGGAGGACTGGGAGCTGGGGGAGTTAGGGTGGCTAGAAGGCAACTGATGAGGTGTCAATAACAATGTCCTCTTTATTGGTCAAACCCAGGTGTTTGGATGGACCTGACCAGAGGCGCGGAGTCTAACTCACTCTGTGGTCTTCACCAGTGACCCCTCCTATTGTGATTTGGGTTTAGCTGCACCAAGTGAGCAGGTCGCGGCCCTGTGGTCAGGTACCTGGGAGTGACGAGGAGACTGGGAGAATAGTGGGAATGAATACGCAGAATAATTAATGTAAAGAGTACTGTGAGTTAGTACACTGGACTACAATGAAGGGAACTTGAAAGATGAGAACACTGGAGATCCCAGCAAGGGAATTGGTATGAAATACCGCCAGCCGCATGGCCAGCTGTTTGATTCCCGTCACCGGCAGGCCGACAGGAGCAGAGTGCGACGCAGCGGAAGCCCGACAGCGCTGGAAATCCCGATCGTGGATAGGTAAGTATCCACTAACCTAACCTAACCCCCCTAACCCTAACCCTCCTTAGGGGTGCCTAACCCTAACTTCCCCCCCAAGTGCCTAACCCTAATCCCCCCTCTAAGTGCCTAACCCTAACCACCCCCTTCCCCGCTGCCTAAACCTAAGTCCCCCGGGGGGGTGCCTAACCCTAAGTCCCCGCCGGGGGTGCCTAACCCTAACCCTCCCTTCCCCTAGCCTAACCCTAACCCTCCCTTCCCCTAGCCTAACCCTAAGTCCCCCCCAGGAGCCCTAAACCTAACCCTCCCCCCCGCGGCTGTCCGCTCGCGGCGCCCGGCATCACTACGATCGTGATGCCGGGCGCCGGTCTCCCGGCGTCGGGGAAATGCGGGCGTCTACATCTAGACGCCCGGCATTTCACCCTTGCCGGGATAAGACAGTCGGGAAGCCGGCTGCCGGTATTTAGGCAGTCGGCTTCCCGATTGCCTCCCCCAGCAAGGGCTTGCACTAGAGATTATCTCTGATTATCCGGACACAGGACTGTATGGAAGAGCAGCACTAGGCGTCAGTACACGAATGCTGTACTGAGTACACGTGCTGGTGATCCAGACACAGGCACAGGAGAATGACACTTGGAATTAGTACACAGAAGCTGAACTGAGTACACACGCTGGTGATTCAGATGCAGACACAGATACAGGAGAATGACACATTCGCTCCAGGGCTTGCGCACGTGCAGTGCGCGCGCCGCGCGTGCGCACTGCCTAACAATCGACCCGCTTTTGAGCGCATAGCGCTTGCGAGCGGGCCTGAATCATGCCCTGAGTACACACACTTGTGATTCAGACGCAGGTACAGGTACAGGAGAATGACACTTGGAATCAGTACACAGATGCTGTACTGAGTACACACGCTGGTGATTCAGATGCAGGCACAGACACAGGAGATTTATAACTAGAGTTTCAGCACACACACAGGTGCTGAATTAAACACTGAAGAAGTCTGACGTTGATTAGTGCTGAAGTTGTTAACTGGAGTTAGCACATTGACAAATACAGAAGAAATCACTGGAGAAGTTTGATGCTCACTAGCACTGGCAGGAGTCACTAGAAATAGATAGCAAAAAGCAAGGAATGAATCCAGACACTAGGATATAACACTGGTGGGAAGGAACGTGGAAGCTGGAAAACTGAAACTGCTAGAATTCACTGGGAGTAGTGAAGTTGAACAGCAGCTTCCTGTTCCTGGAGTCAGACTAAATACCCTAAGGTAGCACTCCATTGGAGGATGGTGTCAGCTGACAGCAACCAATGCTACCATTGGGTAAAAGGCTCATCAGGTGATGTAGACTGTCATGGCTGCATCCATGACAGTAACCGCAGGAATCAAATCACTGAGCAACACGTGGGTGTCCTGGCAGACCCTGGGGACAATACTCAGCATGCCACCCACCGCTGAACCTGACATCTGACCGTCAGAAGATCAGGGGAGGCCGGCACAGTGGTGAGTCGTGGCTGATTCCAGGCTGCATTCTGACAATTAGAGAAAGGAAGGGAATAAGGCATGGCCAGCCAAAAGTAGAAATAAGGAAGAAGAGAACCAGAATGGACAGAGAAAGATGAAGAGAGAGAGAAAACTCAGACCAATACGTAAATCTCACTTGAACGGGGGGTGATAGTTATGAAATGAAAGCCAAAGGCTCCATATTTTATCAAATAATTTAGATGAGTTATTAATGATAGTAGTCATGAATTCCATATGGTATGTATACCAGATTCTGGCGGGTGTCACTGTGAGTGATGGTAATAGTTTTTTTTTACAATCAGCTGCCAGCTGACAAGTAGTAGTTGTGACTTCATGACAAAATAGTTTATTTTGGTGTTGGGTGGCAGGCAGGAGTCCCAAAGGGAGAAGAAAAATGTGGGCTCATGTGGGACAGTGATTTGAAGGGTGTTGGATATTAAGTCAATGACATCCCACCAGAGACTTGAGAGTTTGCGGTACACCCACCAAATATGAAGGAAAGTGCCTTGGGTGAGACAGTCTCTCCAACATTGGTGAGACAGCCTCTCCAGCATCTATTCGATGTATCTGGGTGCATTTTTGTAAACAAGATGGCACATAACACCATCTATATAGTAGAGCTAGAGTCAGCATTCTCTCAAATCCTCCAGTACTTCACCCAAATCTGTTTCTCAAGTCGACTCATGCAGATCACGGGGAGAAACAGGAGCTCTGAATACGAAATTTAACCTCTCGTCAATGATCACCTGAGGCAAAGCGCTTCAGTCTTTTTAAGGGATCTATGAGAAATACAATGTTTC
Organism: Taudactylus pleione; assembly: GCA_031769625.1. Taxonomy (NCBI): domain Eukaryota; kingdom Metazoa; phylum Chordata; class Amphibia; order Anura; family Myobatrachidae; genus Taudactylus; species Taudactylus pleione. The sequence continues at coordinate 596,835 of JAUIMM010000084.1, forward strand.
ACCTTGGTGTGGTAAAGTTTAAGCTGAATAAAATGGTAGATTTAGAGGGGAAGGCAAACTTGGATTGGATATCAGAGAATGAGGGAAAAGTGTTGCCTTGAGTGAGGTTATTTTATTATCTAACACCGCCTGCCTTCCATGGGAAATATCAGCTTGTGGACTGTCGCGACCAGGGTTTCTCGGCATGGCGGTCGGTGGGTGATACCTGTGCGGACACTATGGGGAGGGGCGTCTGGCGGGAGTGCTGGTGTCTGGTGGAGAGCATTGGCTGTGCATGGTCCTGTGCGGGCATGTTGTCATTCTGGGCTGGTTAGGCCTGGCGGTGCTTCCGTTCCGCTCCGGCATGGGCGCTGCCATCTTGCCTCTGGCCATGTGACCTAGTCGCCCTATCCTGGTGTGTCACATGCTCTCTCTCTCTGGCCTGTCATGGTAGAGCACTGGGTATTTAAGGGAGTTCAGAGCTCCCTTTCATTGCCAGTGCAACGTGATTCTCAGCGGAAGCTGAGAGAGAGTTCCTGTGCTCATACACCTGTTGTTGGAATCCCTGCCTAGCCTGCTTCACCTTGCCTGCTCCTACTCCGCTGGATTCCCCTGCCTCCTCCATTTACCTCTCCCCTGTCTGAGTACCTGAGTCTCCTGTACCCTGCACCTTGCCTCCACTTGCATTCCACTGGATCTTGTTTTCTTCAGCCTGGACTTCACTTCAGCCTCACAAAACCTGGAATACTGGACTGTCTCCTGTCTGTCACTACCTGGACTTTTTCCCATTGCCTCTCTACAGTTCCAAGTGCACCTTAGTATGACCCGGAGTTTTGTGTTGCCATATTCATGTCTACTAAACCACTCATTAAAGTTCCACATTCTCTTTTAAGTATGCTTCAGTGTCTGCTTCTAACACCACTCCGGGTCCACAACAAAACCAGAACCTCACAGTTTGCACTGGCCCCATAGACTCGGCCATGGGACTGGAGTCTGGAGCGGATTTCTTCCGGTGCATCGCAGACCGTTTGGAAAACCTGGAAGCTATGCAGCACCAAATGGCTCAGTTCCTGCAACAAATGACTAAACGACAGGATAATTTGCAAACCTCTTTATCCACCCCTAGTGTAACAGTAGTTACACCTGCTTCTGTGTCTGAAAATACAGGTTACAGGGCATCCCCCCAGTTACACCTTCCTATGCCAAGTAAATTTGATGGCAACCCCAAGCTTTGTCGGGGGTTCTTGAATCAGTGTGATATACACTTCACCTTACAGCCTGATAACTTTCCCACTGCAAGAACTAAAGTGGCCTACATCGTGTCGCTGTTGTTCGACTCAGCCTTGGATTGGGCTTCCCCACTCTGGGATCATTCAGATTCTCTACTGGATAACTATACCAACTTTGTAACATCATTCAGGAGGATTTTTGATGAGCCTGGACGTACTGTATCAGCCTCATCTAGTATTATGACACTGAAACAAGGAACCCGTCCTGTCAGCCAGTATGCCATACAGTTTCAGATTTTAGCATCAGAGCTCAAGTGGAATATGGAAGCCCTCACCTCAGCCTTTTGGCACGGGCTTTCTCATCGACTGAAGGATGATCTGGTCACCCGTGAGCATCCTACTAATCTGGACGATATGATTTCTCTCTGTAACAAGATCAATCTATGCTTCAGAGAACGTCAGGCTGTGAAGCTCAGAAATGACCAGCAAAGGTCATTTACTCCTCCCTCTACTACCCGTCCAACCCCTCCTTCTACAGATGAAGAGCCAATGCATGTGAATCATACCCATCTCTCCAAAGAGGAACATCAGAGAAGAAAATAAAAAAATCTCTGCCTGTACTGTGGAGACTCAGGTCACCTGGTGGCCTCCTGTTCCCGAAAATTGGGAAACGCCCATTTCTAACTGACCCTGGGGACATCAAGTTATGAGTAATGAGCCTGTCCCCAAATTCTAAAGATTTCGTGTTGACCTTAGCCATTGATTTCAAATCAAAACCTGTCTTTGTTGCTGCTTTACTAGATTCTGGAGCAGCGGGAAACTTCATGACTTCCAGCTTAATTGACAAACAAGATATTTTCTCCTGCTGAGAAGAACTATGCTATAGGAGAACAGGAACTCTTGGCAGCAAAGTTGGCTTTAAAGGAGTGGAGATACCTGTTGGATGGGGCTATGTTTCCTTTCACTGTCTTCACCGACCATAGGGACCTCCTCTTCCTCAAAAATATCCAGTGTGTGAGTCCTCGTCTAGACCGATGGGCAATATTCTTCGCCCGTTTCCAGTTTACTCTGACCTTCCGTTCTGGAGCCCTTAATCAGAAAGCAGATGCTCTGTCTAGATCTTTCTCCTGCAATAACAATTCTGAGATTCTACGCAGTACCCCCATTTTGGAGTCAAGGGTGTTTGCCACCATACAAATGCAGCCCCCTTCTGGGAAAACCTTTGTGGCCCCGGAGTTAAGGAAGCAGATCCTCACCTGGGCTCACTCCTCACACTTTGCAGGTCATCTGGTACTCGGAAGACTCTGGAACTTTTATAAAGAGCCTACTGGTGGCCACTGATGAAAGCTGATGTGTTGGAGTTTATCTCTTCATGTACTCTATGTGTTCAGCATAAATCTTCACATCAAGCCCCAGCTGGTGAGTTGTTGCCCCTACCTATTCCATCACGTCCATGGACGCACCTGTCCATGGACTTTGTGACAGATTTGCCAAGTTCTCAGGGTTACACCACCATCTAGGTCGTGGTAGACCGATTTTCGAAAATGGTCCATTATGTACCTCTGAAGAACCTCCCTACTGCTTCGGATTTTGCTCATCTGTTCGTCCAACACATATTTCATCTTCATGGACTTCCTGCCGAAATAGTCTCAGATCGTGGTGCTCAATTTGTGGCAAGATTCTGGAGAGCTCTGTGTTCTGTTCTGCAAGTGAAGCTAAACTTCTCCACAGCCTATCATCCACAGAGCATGGTGCTACAGAGAGAGTTAACCAGGATCTTGAGAGTTTCCTAAGAATTTTTATGTCGTCATCTCAAGACAATTGGTCCGATTTGCTGCACTGGGCTGAATTTGCGCATAATGCCTCCTATCATTCAGACATATCAGACTCAGTTCCAGGTTGTTTACAGTCTCCACCCTCAGGTGCCTGAGTTCCAAAGCCTACCTGTCTTTGATATGCCAGCCGTGGATGATACTGTCTGGAGATTTGCGTCAATATGGGCTCAGGTGCGTGCTGACTTGGAGAAGGTGTCCTCTCGCTACAAACTTCAGGCAGGCAAGAAGCATAGGAAGGTGCCTTGCATGCAAGTTGGAGACCAGGTTTGGTTGTCCACCCGGAACCTACACCTCAGAGTACCATCGATGAAGTTCGCCCCACGTTTCATCAGACCCTTCTCCATCACTGAAGTAATCAACCCTGTGGCTTATCGCCTTCAGCTACCCTCATACTTAAAAGTCCCAAATTCCTTCCACATTTCTCTACTCAAACCTCTAGTCCTGAACAAATTCCTCAAAGTTCTCCCTGTTCCTCCCCGTATCCAGACAGAAAGAGGTGTGGAATTCGAGGTCTCCCAGGTTCTGGATTCTCGTGTCAACAGGGGTCAACTACAGTACCTCCACGATTGGAGGGGTTATGGCCCGGAAGAACGCTGTTGGACCGATGGCCGGGACATCCATGCTCCCACACTTGTCAGGAAATTCCATGCCTCCCATCCTGAAAAGCCTGGTGAGTGTCCTGAGGCCACCCATAAAAGGAGGGGGGGTACTGTCACGACCAGGTTTTCTCAGCATGGTGGTCGGCGGGTGATACCTGTGAGGACGCTATGGCGAGGGGCGTCTGGCGGTGGTGCTGGTGTCTGGTGGGGAGCATTGGCTGTGCGTGGTCCTGTGTGGGCATGTTGTCATTCTGGGCTGGTTAGGCCTGGCGGTGCTTCCATTCCGCTCTGGCATGGGCGCTGCCATCTTGCCTCTGGCCATGTGACCTAGTCGCCCTATCCTGGTGTGTCACATGCTCTCTCTCTGGCCTGTCACGGTAGAGCACTGGGTATTTAAGGGAGTTCAGAGCTCCCTTTCATTGCCAGTACAACGTGTTTCTCAGTGAAAGCTGAGAGAGAGTTCCTGTGCTCATACACCTGTTGTTGGAATACCTGCCTAGCCTGCTTCACCTAGCCTGCTCCTACTCCACTGGATTCCCCTGCCTCCTCCATTTACCTCTCCCCTGTCTGAGTACCTGAGTCTCCTGTACCCTGCACCTTGCCTCCACTTGCATTCCACTAGATCTTGTTTTCTTCAGCCTGCACTTCACTTCAGCCTCACAAAACCTGGAATACTGGACTGTCTCCTGTCTGTCACTACCTGGACTTTTTCCCATTGCCTCACTACAGTTCCAAGTGCACCTTAGTATGACCCTGACTTTTGTGTTGCCATATTCATGTCTACTATGCCACTCATTAAAAGTTCCACATTCTCTTTTAAGTCTGCTTCAGTGTCTGCTCCTAACACCACCCCGGGTCCACAACAAAACCAGAACCTCACAGTGGACTTGCCTTGGTGGAAGTCCGGATTATGAATGATCGGAATAATAAGAGAGGAAAAGGAAGCAAATAAGTATTTACGGTTTACACTGTCCCAAGTTGTCAAAGAGTGTACAATTATCAGGGGACAGAGAGGGAGTTTGGGGCATTGCATCCGAAGGAGCCAGCTGAGGGGCAATCCCAGTCCATTCGCTTCGATCACTTACCAATTTTTGTGAGCTCCAGGGTTGCACTATAATACACATTGGGTGAGCTGCATGGCCACATATTATAGTTTAAAGTTTGGTATGCCAAGTTTGCCTCCTTGCAGGGAACGTTAAACCATATAGATTTAAATGTATGTGGAGGGACATAAATGAGGAGAGTTTGAAAAGGTATAGGAGCCGAGGGAGTACATTCATTTTCCCTGAGATACTGAGGACACTGGGGTAATTAGCTTGGTAGAGTTCATGGTAACGAGGAATTATAAATATACCTAAATATTTAATCTTCTGAGTGTGCCAACTGAAGGGGAAAGTTTGATGGCGGTGGGCCACAGGTACAGGTGGAAAATCAATGGCAGAAAAAGTTTCAAATGTAATTTAAAATTTCTCCCGACTATCACATTAGCTACAGATTATTTAATTAATTTAAATGTTTCCACTTTTTACTAAAATACTGTTTTTAGGAGCTTAATTCATTTCAAATAAATCACAAGAGTAAGGCAACTTTAGGACTGTATCATATTTGTTATTGTCATCTTTTAATTAGTTTGGTATTTGTGCACATAAAAATATGCTGACTCCCAAACTCCAACATTTCCTTTTTGTGGGGAAGGGCTTTGCAGACACCTGGCACAGTAGGTCTCCTGGCCTTAATGTAGACTTCACCACTTGAAGCTCATTTTAATGACAGACATATAGATCCCCACTGACAGAGAATAATAATGTAACAAAAAATTAAAAGATTGCAGGGATTGAATTAATGAGTGATGAATATAACTGTAAAGGGCGCTGAAGGGAAGTAATATTAATGCACAGGACACCAGTAGTTATTTGAATGTAACAAATCACCTTCTACAGGGATGAAGACTTTATTTAAAAAAAAACTTAGTGATTCTACTAATACTTATAAACTTCTGCACAAATTCCTGTACAGGGTACTGACTGATCGGTCGATTATCAAAACTACTAAATGTTTCTGATTCATCTCTAATACCGCATTACGAAGAAAAAGGGAATTTAGTACCCGCACAAGAGCAGTTAAATTCTTTACATATTATATACTGCACCCATACATATGGTCTAATAAATATATATTTAAATCAATCATGGGAGGTGCGCCCTAGAATAAATATATCATCATAGAATAAATCATCTCTAATACCATCACACTTATATATTTGAATCTTCATGAAATTCACAAACACTTATCCAACCCACTGGGCTCCATCATTCAGAGATTGGGTCTCTTTCTTCCTCCAGCTCATAAAATATGTAGATTATTTTCTTCAAAATCAAGTTTCCGGACTGAGATTCCATATCAAATAGACCACTGCAGTCAGGACGTAATAAGAGCAGCGTAGCATGTGCCACTGTCCAGGGCAAAAGCCTGGGTTGGGCGTCAGTCCAGATATGAGAGCTACTCCTCACAGCTTCCCTGGGCACTGAAATATAAGAGGCAGTGTTTTGCAGCCACCTGTCATTTCTCTCTTTTTTCCCCATGACAGCCACTAGGGCACTTTGATGGTTGGCCACTGATGCAGGAACAGCCATCTTGTTCTATGGATTGGGGATCCATGTCTCCCTATTCCTATCTCCTCCCCTCCTCTCTTTCTCCTCCGCTTTTCTATCTCCCCCACTCCCTTCTCTACCCTATCCCTGAATAGAACCACCATTTCAACTTAGAGAAAGTCATTGTTTTTTAGAGCACCGTGTTGTGGGCGCAGATGGTGATATAAAAATGTGGACACAGGGGTCTATTTACTAAGCAGTGTTAGGAGACAGAGTGAAAAGTGGTAAGAAAGTGATAAGGTGCCAGCCAATCAGCTCTCAACTGTAATTTTTCAAACACAGCCTGTGAAATGACAGTTGGGAGCTGATTGGCTGGTACCTTATCACTTTCTTATCACTTCACTATTAGTAAAGTTAAGTGGGGGTATTAATAACATATATTGATTTTGGAGCTGATTGTGGGAAAAAGTCATATTTATTAAATGGGAATATCAGAGCTAGTTGGGGGAAATAGGTCTGTTTAGTAATGAAAATGTTATTACTTTACTCCTGGGGTTGGTTTGGATTAGAATTATTTATTATATGTTAACACTATGAATTTAACATAAGGCTGGTTTTGGATGGGGGGTGCAGAGTATTTCCTCTTTGCTCAGCTTCCCTGGGGGTGCATAGGATAGAAAGCTGCAAAAACATGTAGGAAAGAGCAGCATTGTGTTGGAGGGCAGTAAAAGCATTACGCCTCCTCTAGTGTTGTGATACCATTTGTGGCAGCATCTACTACCACCAAGATGGGAAGATGCCATTGTTCTCTGTGAAGATACTGGAGTAGTGTTAATCTTCTTGTTGCCTAGCCAGCCGAATAGTGAGCCCATAGGTCAGCCTTCACGATACCTCCATTTGGGTTAACTAGGTAAACAGTGGGTGGTTCCCTCTTTTATTAATAAGATGTACAAGACAAAAATAGGGGGAACCCCACATCATTTTCACCCCCTATTTTTCCATATTAGCCCAGGCTGAGAGGTATGAGGCTGGTTACTGATTTGGGGGAGGGGGGTGGGTACCCCACACTACTTTTTAACTATAACTCTTTCTTCACAGTTGACTGTAACAAAACCTGCATGGATCATACTGATCTGTGCAGTACTTCTGTTTGGGTGGGTTTGCCATCATGTTTGTACCTCCCATTGCCTTCAGTTTTGAACTGAAATATCAAAACCGATGGCATTCAGAGAAGCGAAAAAGTCTGTCATCGACGTCGGGTTTCACTTGAAGCTGAAACCCTACTGTTAGTAAATATAGATTTTAGACTTCAAAGAGACCACAATGTTCTTCAATTTCAGTCTGTTTTGGTTTAGAATCAAAACCGACCTTCAGTAGATGTACCCCCTCATCTCAGACTATTGGGTTTAAATGGATTAGGTGTCCCTGCACATGTAGTTTCAATAACAATGATGAGCAGATGACACAGGTGTAGTAATGCAGCACATACAGTTGTTCATTACAACACATATGAAGGCAGTGCCTCACATAATTGGTTTCCACAGCTGACACTGTGCCTAATTCAGGGGTGGATATAGTGTTCTAAGGGCCTGATTCAGATCTGATCGCATGGATGCGTTCGCATGCAGCGTGACGATGCAAAAATATGCTAATGACCCCATACACAATGTAACCGGAGCACAATAAGTACAAACCCAACACTACCTAATGCCACCTAGTTCCCTTTACTTACGTTCTCGTAAGACAGCGAAAACATCTGTAACATCGAGAACCTTCGGACCCACATGCACAAGTTGTGGTCGACCTGACCCTACCGCAGACATTGCTAATGTTTGTGTGTGTAACTAGACATTAGGATGCGTAAGCCATCACTGGGGCTTAATTATGCATGCCCCTGAAATGGCGTTTAAACGCCCAGGCACGCCTGCGTTTCTCTGATCACCTCCCCTCGTCACCACCCTTAAATGGTCAGGTCCTGTCAATTACTGTATGGAGGCTCTGTGTGCTCACTGCGGTCAATTCCCTATCGCAGCGGCCAGTTCGCGCACGTTCACTGCGATGCATGCGCAGAATGCAAACATCGACAGACTGCGTATGAGCGCAGCTGTGCGATCAGGTCTGAATCAGGCCCTCGGTCTTCACATGCGTCTGAGTTGCACTGCGCATGTGTCTCGATGGTTACCACCAGGAGAACGAAATTGGACACAGAAAGAGGCAATTTCAGTGGGGATTTCAGGGTGGTAATGGGAGTGGCTAGCCAGACACGAGTGTTTTGTGGGCATGTGGTGGTTAGCAACATCATCCTTTGGCGCAGTTGCACTGACACTGGCAGCCATGGTTGACCTTTTCTGTATCGACCGTGTGTGTGTCTGCCTTTGGACCCCATCAACAATTTGACCCTGTTGGCTTCAGTATATGTCGTCCTTTTAACTGTCGACCATTTGACTCTGTCAACCGTTTGACCCTTTTTACTTTTTTCCTGTTGACCATTTGGTATCGACCTATTGACACTGTAGATCTTCCATCCCTGTACATCAGAGGTTTGGAAAAAAAGGGCCATTTTGATATATAGAATATTATTCCAGGGCACGGTGCAGGCCACGCCCCTCCGTGTGATGTCACATGGGGCGGACAACAACCACTGGTGATTATAGCAATGCCTGGAGCATCCTGTGGATGCTCCCGGGAGCGGTAAGAGCAGCAGTGTGGCCGTCTGAAGCGTCCTAAAGATGCTCCAGGCGGCACTGCTGCATAGATTCTAGCTGCAGGGTGCCATTCTAGGCACTCTGCTAGCCAGATGAGGCTGGCAGAAAAAAGCTCCGAGGGCCAGAACAAATGAAACCGCTGGCCTTACACGGCCCCCGGGCCTGAGGTTCCCCATCCCTGCTGTACATGATTCCCCAATACGTCAGGTATACTATACTCTGCAATTATCTCCTACCTCATGTTCTCCTGTATTAACTGTAGCAATTCTCGGATTCCTCACCGCATTCACTGGGCTCTGCAGCCTCCCTCCCAGAATGCAGACTCACTTTATACTCGACTAGGGTGTCTTAGACCAGTGCATATTCATATTAGGGGTGAGCGGGTTCGGATTTCTGAAATCCGAACCCCCCCGAGCCCCCCCGATCCGAGTCCGATCCGAATCAGGCTCGACTTTTCCCGCCTGACTCGGATCTGAAATCGAGGCAAAACGTCATCATCCCGCCTTCCGAGTCTCGCGGGTTTTGGATCCTATATAAGGTACCCACGTCGGCGCCATTTTCTCACTCGGCTGTGGACAGTGAAGAGGGAGGGTGGGAGTTAGGGCTGTGTAGTGTAGTGTAGTGTAGTGCTGCTGTTGTCCACTACTTCAAAGTCCATAGGGGCTGGCTGTGTTGTGCTGTGCTGCTGTTGTTAATAGGGGCTGTGTCCACTACTTCAAAGTCCATAGGGGCTGGCTGGACTGTGTTGTGCAGTCAGTTCTCCATAGGGGCTGTGTCCACTCCAAAGTCCTGTGCAGTGTCCCAGTCCTAAAGGAGTGCTGCAGTGTTGTCCAGGGGGTGCTCTGTCCATCAGGGGTGCTCCCCCCAAGTGCTAAAAAAATAATATATTTTCTGTGTTTGTGAATTGTGTGCGCAGTAGCCGCACGTGCATCAACAAAGTAGTGCCAAGCGTGCGCCTGTGTCATAAGTAAAGGGCCGGCTGGCTTGACCGTTAAGGGTGCTGTAACCCCCGAAAGTACACTCCAGTCCAAACCAAAAAAAAAATTATTTTCTGTGTTTGTGAATTGTGTGCGCAGTAGCCGCACGTGCATCAACAAAGTAGTGCCAAGCGTGCGCCTGTGTCATAAGTAAAGGGCCGGCTGGCTTGACCGTTAAGGGTGCTGTAACCCCCGAAAGTACACTCCAGTCCAAACCAAAAAAAAAATTATTTTCTGTGTTTGTGAATTGTGTGCGCAGTAGCCGCACGTGCATCAACAAAGTAGTGCCAAGCGTGTGCCTGTGTCATAAGTAAAGGGCCGGCTGGCTTGACCGTTAAGGGTGCTGTAACCCCCGAAAGTACACTCCAGTCCAAACCAAAAAAAAAATTATTTTCTGTGTTTGTGAATTGTGTGCGCAGTAGCCGCACGTGCATCAACAAAGTAGTGCCAAGCGTGCGCCTGTGTCATAAGTAAAGGGCCGGCTGGCTTGACCGTTAAGGGTGCTGTAACCCCCGAAAGTACACTCCAGTCCAAACCAAAAAAAAAATTATTTTCTGTGTTTGTGAATTGTGTGCGCAGTAGCCGCACGTGCATCAACAAAGTAGTGCCAAGCGTGCGCCTGTGTCATAAGTAAAGGGCCGGCTGGCTTGACCGTTAAGGGTGCTGTAACCCCCGAAAGTACACTCCAGTCCAAACCAAAAAAAAAATTATTTTCTGTGTTTGTGAATTGTGTGCGCAGTAGCCGCACGTGCATCAACAAAGTAGTGCCAAGCGTGCGCCTGTGTCATAAGTAAAGGGCCGGCTGGCTTGACCGTTAAGGGTGCTGTAACCCCCGAAAGTACACTCCAGTCCAAACCAAAAAAAAAATTATTTTCTGTGTTTGTGAATTGTGTGCGCAGTAGCCGCACGTGCATCAACAAAGTAGTGCCAAGCGTGCGCCTGTGTCATAAGTAAAGGGCCGGCTGGCTTGACCGTTAAGGGTGCTGTAACCCCCGAAAGTACACTCCAGTCCAAACCAAAAAAAAAATTATTTTCTGTGTTTGTGAATTGTGTGCGCAGTAGCCGCACGTGCATCAACAAAGTAGTGCCAAGCGTGCGCCTGTGTCATAAGTAAAGGGCCGGCTGGCTTGACCGTTAAAGGGTGCTGTAACCCCCGAAAGTACACTCCAGTCCAAACCAAAAAAAAATTATTTTCTGTGTTTGTGAATTGTGTGCGCAGTAGCCGCACGTGCATCAACAAAGTAGTGCCAAGCGTGCACCTGTGTCATAAGTAAAGGGCCGGCTGGCTTGACCGTTAAGGGTGCTGTAACCCCCGAAAGTACACTCCAGTCCAAACCAAAAAAAAAATTATTTTCTGTGTTTGTGAATTGTGTGCACTGTGGCTGCACGTGCATCAACAAAGGAGCAGCGCCAAGCGTGCGCCTGTGTCCCATAAGTAAAGAGCCGGCTGGCTCATTTCTTAAAGGGTGGTGTAACCCACAAAGTGCACTACTCTCCAGCAAAAATAAAATAATATTTTCTGTGTTTGTGTGCGCTTTAGCCGCACGTATATATATCAATATAACATAAATGGAGGACCAAACTTTCTCCGATAAAAATAAAATAGGGAAAGATCAAGAACCACTTCCTCCTAGTGCTGTTGCTGCTGCTGGGAGTTGTTCATCATCCCAGAGAGGAAGTAGGAACATCACTACTTTTACTAAACAATTGACCCTCCAACAGTCCCTAGCGATGAGGATGAAGTACGACAGCAGTCATCCTGAAGCAAAACGTATAACTGAGGCCTTGACTGCTATGTTGGTGTTAGACGTGCATCCGGTATCTGACATTAGTGCAGTGGGATTTAGACAATTGATGGAGGTAGTGTGTCCTCGGTTCCAAATCCCGTCTAGATTCCACCTGCAGCCTCAAAGCAGCAGCGACAAGCGTGCGTCTGTCTGTTAAAGGGTGGTGACACCCTCAAAGTGTGCTACACAAACAATTAAAATATTGCTCTTTTTTTTCTGTCTTTGTGAATTGTGTGGGCTGTAGCCGCACCTGCATCCTTAAAGCAGCAGCGACAAGCGTGCGTCTGTCTGTTAAAGGGTGGTGACACCCTCAAAGTGTGCTACACAAACAATTAAAATATTGTTCTTTTTTTTTCTGTCTTTGTGAATTGTGTGGGCTGTAGCCGCACCTGCATCCTTAAAGCAGCAGCGACAAGCGTGCGTCTGTCTGTTAAAGGGTGGTGACACCCTCAAAGTGTGCTACACAAACAATTAAAATATTGTTCTTTTTTTTTTGGTCTTTGTGAAATGTGTGGGCTGTAGCCGCACCTGCATCCTTAAAGCAGCAGCGACAAGCGTGCGTCTGTCTGTTAAAGGTTGGTGACACCCTCAAAGTGTGCTACACAAACAATTAAAATATTGTTCTTTTTTTTCTGTCTTTGTGAATTGTGTGGGCTGTAGCCGCACCTGCATCCTTAAAGCAGCAGCGACAAGCGTGCGTCTGTCTGTTAAAGGGTGGTGACACCCTCAAAGTGTGCTACACAAACAATTAAAATATTGTTCTTTTTTTTTTGGTCTTTGTGAAATGTGTGGGCTGTAGCCGCACCTGCATCCTTAAAGCAGCAGCGACAAGCGTGCGTCTGTCTGTTAAAGGGTGGTGACACCCTCAAAGTGTTCTACACAAACAATTAAAATATTGTTCTTTTTTTTTCGGTCTTTGTGAAATGTGTGGGCTGTAGCCGCACCTGCATCCTTAAAGCAGCAGCGACAAGCGTGCGTCTGTCTGTTAAAGGGTGGTGTAACTCTCAAAGTGCTCCAAAAAATAAAAAACTATTTTTTTAATGTGTTTGTGACTTGTGTGCGATGTAGCCGCACCTGCATCCTTAAAGCAGCAGCGACAAGCGTGCGTCTGTCTGTTAAAGGGTGGTGACACCCTCAAAGTGTGCTACACAAACAATAAAAATATTCTTCTTTTTTCTGTCTATGTGAATTGTGTGGGCTGTAGCCGCACCTGTATCCTTAAAGCAGCAGCGACAAGCGTGCGTCTGTCTGTTAAAGGGTGGTGTAACTCTCAAAGTGTTCCCAAAAAATAAAAAACTATTTTTTTAATGTGTTTGTGACTTGTGTGCGATGTAGCCACACTTGCATCCTCAAAGCAGCAGCGACAAGCGTGCGTCTGTCTGTTAAAGGGTGGTGACACCCTCAAAGTGTGCTACACAAACAATTAAAATATTGTTCTTTTTTTTTCTGTCTATGTGAATTGTGTGGGCTGTAGCCGCACCTGCATCCTTAAAGCAGCAGCGACAAGCGTGCATCTGTCTGTTAAAGGGTGGTGACACCTCAAAGTGTTCTACACAAACAATTAAAATATTGTTCTTTTTTTTTTGGTCTTTGTGAAATGTGTGGGCTGTAGCCGCACCTGCATCCTTAAAGCAGCAGCGACAAGCGTGCGTCTGTCTGTTAAAGGGTGGTGACACCTCAAAGTGTTCTACACAAACAATTAAAATATTCTTCTTCTTTTTTCTGTCTTTGTGAATTGTGTGGGCTGTAGCCGCACTTGCATCCTCAAAGCAGCAGCGACAAGCGTGCGTCTGTCTGTTAAAGGGTGGTGTAACCCTCAAAGTGTGCTCCACAAACAATAAAAATATTCTTTTTTTTTTCTGTCTTTGTGAATTGTGTGGGCTGTAGCCGCACTTGAATCCTCAAAGCAGCAGCGACAAGCGTGCGTCTGTCTGTTAAAGGATTACATCGGTGACAGCATCCAAGTAGGCATGTCAGACAGTCCGTACCTGTACTGGCAGGAAAAAGAAGCAATTTGGAGGTCCCTGTACAAACTGGCTCTATTTTACCTGAGTTGCCCCCCCTCCAGTGTGTACTCCGAAAGAGTGTTTAGTGCAGCCGGGAACCTTGTCAGCGAAAGGCGTAGGAGGTTGCTTCCACAAAATGTGGAGAAGATGATGTTCATAAAATGAATTATCAACTCTTCCAGGGAGACCAGCCTCCAGAACGTACAGAGGGACCTGTGGTTCCAGCAGGGACGAATTAATACTCTGTGAGGATGAGGATGTACACACTGAAGAGGGTGAGGAATCGGTGGATGAGGAGGATGAGGATGACATCTTGCCTCCGTAGAGCCAGTTTGTGCAGGGACAGATAAATTGCCAGCTTGTTTTGTGGGGGCCCAAACGAACCAATCATTTCAGCCACAGTTGTGTGGCAGACCCTGGCGCTGAAATGATTGGTTTGTTAAAGTGTGCATGTCCTGTTTATACAACATAAGGGTGGGTGGGAGGGCCCAAGGACAATTCCATCTTGCACCTCTTTTTTTTCTTTGCATTATGTACAGTTTGGGGCCTAGTTTTTCAATGCCATCCTGTCTGCCACTGCAGTTTCACGCCTAGATGGGTCACGTGTTTGTGCCGCCCACTTGTGTCGCTTAGCATAGTCATCCAGCTACCTCGGTGCAACCTTTTGGACATAAAAACACTATTGTGAGGTGTGAGGTATTCAGAATAGACTGGAAATGAGTGGAAATTAAGGTTATTGAGGTTAATAATAGCATAGGAGCAGAAAAACCTACAAATTCTGTGATTTTAGCTGTTTTTATGCTTTTTTTCAAAAAAATACAGATCCAAAACACAAAACCCAGAACCCAAAACACGCAAGGGTGGTTTTGGCAAAACCAATCCAGATCCAAAACACGAAGAAAGATCCAGATCCAAAACCAAAACACAAAACACGAAAAGTGGCCGGTGCACACCCCTAATTCATATAGTTCTCATATGTAGAATTCCACAGCTCATGTGTAGCCAATAGGGTCTCCAGAGTCCTTAGACTATGATTGTTCAAGATAGCAAGAGAATCCTTTGCATTCATGGAATACTAAATAGTGTTACTGGTTTCTGGCGTGTATAATTAGATACTAGTCATCTCTGTGCGTGATTCCAAGCGGTTCCTAAAAATTCATCATGTGAAAGGAAGAGAACATTGCAGTGTGTACAAAATCAAATTTTCAATAAAAATGATAAGTGCACCACCTATAATTGGTGAGACTAACATGTGAGGAAACTTATTTTCCATTTCTGGTCTTGAGAAGAAATGGGGCTAAATTTACTATAGATCCCTGGATTTAATTTAGTCCAAAACATTTTTAGATAAAATGGTTCTTATCTAAGAAAGCATTTCTCTCATTAATGATTTCAACCAAATTCTCAATGATTTCCATCTAGTCTAATCCATAAAAAGGTTACATTACTTTAATTATTATTATTATTATTATTATTATCCTTGATTCACTACCGTACGCAATTGCGTATATAATAGCGATTACGCACGCAGTTCAACTGCGATAGTATGCTAATTCATTGCATTAGATATTCCCTTGTAGCACTACACAAGGATGCCCACTTTACTTACCACACATCCGTAATGTTTAGCAAGACTGCGAAACCATTGGTACAATTAAGTACCATTGCAGCCTCACGCACACTTAATCAAGCCCTGACCTTTCTCAGAAATTGCTAACAACCACGCACGGGGTTGCGTATGCCCTTGCAGTGGGTAATTTATGCACGCCCTTGCAACAGCGTTGAAACGCACTGGCAAGCCTACGTTCGCCTAACCACCTCCCCATCACCATCCACAAATGGCACTTACTGTCAATCACTCTGTGATGGATCTGCATAGTCACTGTGATCTCAGTTCCGATCACAATAGCTAGTTTGCGCACGTGTACTGCGATGCATACGCATGCGAAGTGTGCAATAATTGGCCAATTGCGTGCATATTAGCAACTGTGTTCCTTGCTGAATCAGGCCTAAAGTACATAAACAAATGAGCAAAACAAGAGAACAGTGACTTACAGTACAAGACAATGTAGGACAAGTACATGGTATATAAACATTGCTGTAACAGCGGTCATGTCACTCAGATAAGTAGTACGGTAGTTGAATTCAAGGGTAGGGTTCCATAAGTAATAGAAAGGGAAGGAAAAGCACATGGGGGAAAAGGGTCTTACTTGTGAGAGCTTACATTCTAAAGGGTAGGTGTAGACAGACGGGTGACACAGATGGGGTAGATAGTGAGCGTGGGAAGCGTGTTAGGATGAAAGATGGAAGGCTTTGATGAAGAAGTGGGTCTTAAGAGCACATTTGAAGTTTTGCAGAGAGGTGGAGAGTCTGACAGGGAGAGGTAAAGAGCTCCAGAGGTAGGGAGCTGCATGTACAAAAACTTTGAGGCAGTCGTGGGAAGAAGTAATCAATTGGCAGGAGAGGTAGCATTCATTAGCAAAGTGAACAGGGTGAATGGGAGTTGGAAGAAGATAAGGTCAAAGATGTACCTGGTAAAGGTATGGGTGAGGGCTTTGTAAGTGAGTGTAAGAAGCTTGAATTGGGTTCTGAAGGGGAAGGGGAGCTATTGTTGTGCTGGTAGAAGAGGGAAGACAGATGTAGTACATTTGGAGAGGAAGATGAGCCAGGCATCAGCATTGAGGACAGATTGAAGTGGAGATAGGCAGGAGTTAGGGAAGCCAGATAGGAGGAGGTTACAGTAGCCCAATCTGGAGATGATCAGTCACTGGATGAGGGTCTTAGTAGCATCCTGGGTGAGAAAGGGTCTGATCCTGTAAATATTTTAGAGATGGAATTGGCAGGACTGCGAAAGGTGCTGAATGTGTGGTTTGAAGGTGAGGGAGGAGTCAAGGATAACTCCAAGACTGTGCACTTGGATCCTAGAGGAGATGGTTATGCCATCAATAGATAAAGAAATTGTGGGAAGTGAGGTTATGCAGGAGGGTGGGAAGATGATCAGTTCAGTCATAGACATATTAAGTCATCCAGAAAGAGATAGCAGAGAGACAGTTAGAGGTATGAGTAAGGAGAGAGTGGGAGAAGTCAGGGGAGGATCTATCTATGAGTATCATCAGCATAGAGATAGTATTGGAGGCCAAAAGGGCTGACAAGCTCACCTAAAGAGGACATATAGAGGCAGAATAGGAGAGGTCCAAGAACAGAACCTTGGGAAACACCTACTGTTAGTGTAAGTATGGAGGAAGTCGATTCATGGGAGGAGACAGAGAAGGAGCGGCTAAAGAGGTAGGAAGACAGCCTCTCCTGGGCAGTATCATATAGATTAAGGGAGTAAAGGATTTGCAGGAGGAGAGGGTGGTCCACAGTGTCAAAAGCTGCAGAGAGGTCAAGGAGAATGAGTAGAGAGTAGTGGTCCTTGAACTTGGCAGCAAGGAGGTCATTGCTGACATTCACGAGGGCAGTGTAAGTGGAGTGGAGAGTATGGAAGCCAGACTGAAATGGGTCAAGCAGGGAGTGGGATGAAAGAAAGGTGTTTGGAGGCAAAAGTGAGGAGAGAGATGGGTTGGTAGTTGGAGAGAGTGTTAGGATCAAGGGTATGTCTTTTAAGAATGGGGGAAACAAGGGCATGTACTGTAGAAGTCAATGGTGGGAACCACAGAATAAACTTTAGTTACCCTGCACCTCTCCATTGACTTCAATTGAGGGAGCTGTTCATTGGCTGAGAGCGGCAGGGGCTGACCTCTCTTAGCCAATGAATGCTCGGATACGGCTCTACAAAGGCTAGAGCTGCATCTGAGCTCTTCATTCGGGAGGTAACAACCATCGTGGTTGTTGCCTAGTACGTGGTTTGTGTTTTTTTGTGTTTTTTACGAATACCATGGATGGCTACAGGGAGAAAGGGACCAGTCCAGGTAATGTTGGTGAGTATGTGTGAGTGTGTATGTATGTATGTATTAAAACTTTACTATCACAGTGGGTGTGTATTGTGTTTATTTAAACATTTCTTTACAGTTGAACTACAGGTACCATAAGGCCCTTAATGCCCAGCATGCTGGTACATGTGGTTCTCCAAGTACCAGCATGCGGGGGAGACTTGCTGGCACCTACAGTTCTATTGTAAAGACAATGTTTATACACTTCTTCTTTTACACTACACCTACACTATCAACCCACCACCCACCACCCGGGCTATCAGCCTAGGCCAGGGCTGCCCTGGAGAGGGGACCCCTTTATTGGGGGGTCCCCAACTCCCCAGGGATCCCTGGCCGGGGGTGACCAATTTTCAGGGCTGATGCTTCAGCTAGGGGGGCCCGGTGAAAGGGCTCCACTGGCTGTGGCATCAGCCCCCCGCTAGAAAGGGTCCGGTGCTGGTTCTGGAGATTACAGGGGAACCCTACGCAATTTTCCCCTATAATTTCAGAACCAGGACAGGATCAGAGCCCAGCGCTGGTTGTGCTAAGTACAAGGGGAACCCTACGCAATTTTTCCCCTGTACATATACAACCAGGACTGGCTATGAAAAGTTCGTGGCTGGTTCTGTTTTAACTAATTCTAAGCTTTTAACAGTAAAGCTGCCCACACACAGCGATTTTTCACCCAATTTGTCCAATTTCGACGAATCGCGCAGATGAATCGTGCAAAAAAAGCCCAAATCATGAATTACTACTCACAATCACGATGCCGATGCGCGTTCCTGCTTGTGTACCTCGTATCTTCTGATCTGGCGTGCTGTATGCCAGATTTGCCAATCCGGGACACGATGGGTTTGCGATCGTGAGGGTTTTTTTTTACTCACGATGAATCGTACAATTCATCGTACAACGCAAAATTTGACTGACAGGAGCCTGGACATGCCCCTCCGCCATCTTGTGCAGCATCGTGTATGAAAAAGAAGGAAGCACAGTCAGGAGCCTGCACACTGAAGTGTTTTTTTTGGAAGTTTGGTGAGTATTTGTACTGTATAAATGCAACCACACTGACCACCAATGTGTGCCCTCCACTGCCCACTAATGTGTGCCAACAACCTAGAAATGCATGACCCAGCCACCACCCGCCGGAATGAGGCGGGCGGTGGCTGTGTCATGCATTAAGCTCCCACTGCCCACCAATGTGTGCCACCCACCTACCCACTAACTACCCACCAATGTCATGGGGCCACCTAATAATTAATTTTGCAAAAGTTAATAAACAAGTATATTACAACAAGATAAACAAATACATTACAACAAGATTAACAATCATATTTAAATAACATAAAACATTTGCAAAAACATGTAAAAAAAAAAACACAATACATTACATTTAAAAACACATCATTCCTTGTAAAACAGGGGTCTTCAACCTTTGGCCCTCCAGCTGCTGTGGAACTACACATCCCAGCATGCCCTGCCACCGTTTGGAAATAACAGCATGCTGAAACTGTACCAGGGCATCCTGGGATCTGTAGTTCCACAACAGCTAGAGGGCCAAAGGGTGATGACCAATGCTGTAAAAGAAAGAAAAACATTAAAATACCAAAGAATAAACACATGACATTCCTGTAAAAGAAAACACGATTACAATACCATACCAAACATTAAAAACCTGTAAAACAGAAAATATTAAAACATTAAAAAATTTAACCATAACAACATAAAATATAACAAAACTATATACACTAATATTTATATGTGCTTTTTTTTTCTTCTTCCTAGAAATGTCCATGGATAGTGAGCGTGACTTCGTCACTGGATTCATAGAAATCCTGCAGTCTAAAGACTCCCTGTGGCGCATAAGTTCTCGCCAATACCATAACAAGAACCACAAATTGGCCACATTACAGGTGTTGCTGCAGTATACGAAAGGTTCATTGCCGACGCAGACCTCAAAACTGTCCGGCACAAGATTCAAAACCTCAGGACAGTGTACATTAAAGAGAAGAAGAAAGTCGATGACGCCAAAAGATCCGGTGCAGGCACCGATGATGTGTATGAACCATCGCTGTGGTACTATAAACAGATGTCATTCATAAGCAATCAGGAGCCACAACGGCAGTCTCTGGTGTTGATGGCTGAGCGAGAGGGAGAAGAGGAGGTTGCAGAAGTGACTGGACCGTCTGCTGAAGTCTTGGTAAGTAGTGACACAGTTAATAAACCGAAACCTTATTGTTTATGTAGTTCAATCCCAAATGTCCAATATAGTCAGTTAGATCACAGACATTCCTCCTGCCATGGCACCGCATCTGGTCCGTTGAAATAGGCCATGTACTCCTCCCTCACTTCTTTGGCACGTGCGGTCGATGTTGTTGTATTTGGTGGTGCAGACACAGATGTGAAATGGCCAATGTCCTCCAGAGGTCCTACATCTTCTGGTCTAGCTGGGACTGGTGCTCGTTGGGTAGATTTTCTTTGCAGAAAGTTATGCAGCACACAGCACGCCATCACGACCCAGTCTAACTTCTCCACACGTAGGTTAATGGTGGTGTGGAAAATGCGGAAGCGGTTGCTCAGTATTCCAAATGCATTTTCCACAATGCGCCGTGCCCGGGATAGACAGTAGTTGTAGATCCTCTTCTCTCTGGTAAGGCCCCTCTGTGCAAATACCTTCATCACATGTTCGTGTAATGCAAAAGCCTCGTCTGCGGCAAAAACGTAATTTAGGCCGTGCTTTCTGGTCCAGTGAGGGCAAGTTAAGGGTTTTGTTGGTGAGTCTCTGGTAGAAAGCAATCTGTTTGAAGGACCCACCATCCGAAGCACGGCCATTCTTGCCGACATCCACAAACAGAAATTCATAGTTGGCATTCACCACTGCCATGAGAATGATGCTGAAGAATCCTTTGTAGTTGTAGTAATATGATCTGGTGTTGGTAGGTGGGTTGATGCGGATGTATTTTCCATCGATGGCTCCTCCACAGTTAGGGAAATTCTAACGTTGTTCAAACTCTCCAGCAATGCTCTTCCACTCCTCCACAGTGTTAGGTAACTGTAAAAATAGAAAAAAAAAGAGTTAAAACATGACTAAAATATTTTTTTTTATTTGTTTCCTATATAGACTCCCACCCAAGACCCTGAATTGGCTTTCACACCGGACCTGAGTCTGCTCGGGGACAGTGATGTGGAGAATAACACCCAACTGGCAACACCCATTGCTCCCGGACCCTCATCCTCTTCCCTACCACCACAAACAAAAAAAACAGGGGAAAAAGGAGATTCATACTGAATGGGAGGATACATGTAAACAGCAGTATGAGGAATATGGACGAGGATACAAAGAACAATTACCTCAGGCTAAATTATGACCTATTGAGTAGGTGTATGAGCAAAAACCTACACAACTCCACTTATATAGCTGACCCAATGCTATATTCCCCTGCCCCAAACACCTACTGTATGTCAGGTCCCCCCAGCCCAGTTAGAGATTACTCCCCCACCCAGCACCCCAAGCACAAGCACTACCATGTTTAATGCTCTGCTGGATGCAGAGGATGAATCGCCCTGTTATACACAGATGTAATTTATTTACTTTTTTTTTTTTCTTGCTTTTACTATCACCAAATTTTATCCCTCCCAATAGGTGCTGCCTGTATGGTATAGGGTAGTGATGACACTACACACATGGCACAAGTAGACATTGCTGGAAGCCGGGGCCACAATGTATACTTGTGCCATGTGTGTATTGGCCTGTTCAAACTGGCGTCTGACCCACCCTATCACATACAGCACGCTACCTATTGGGATTTATAAAATTTGGTGATAATGCTGTTTTGTAAAAATGTTATTGCAATCTATATTGCATACAGTTCAGTGCACAGTTTTGGTTTCCTACATGTCAGTGCACATTTTGCTGTCTAATAATAATGTCCTATAATTTGCTGTCTAATAATAAAAAAAAAAAAAAAAATTTGTGAGGACATAGGACCTCATTCAGAGCGGCTTGCTCTGAATGAGGGTGGCCGTTTTTTTTTTTAACCCGGCCTCCTGGCTGCCTGCTAAGCTGTGGGTGACTACCCACAGCTTTTGCGAGCGGCCAGGTGATGGTCGCGATTATCGCGACCATCGGGCTTGCGACGAGACCCTTGTGGTAGGGTCTCGTCTGCCGCAAGCCCCAGTGAGCTTCCTGCTCTAATAGAGCAGGAAGCTCACTACTGACATCACAAGTGAAATCAGTAGGGCCGCCCACAAATGGCAGGCGTTCCTTCAGGAATGCCTCCGTTTGTCCAGCCACCCCCCCTCCCCGCCTACAAAACTGGGTGAGCTGTCGATCAACATTGACAGAAGCCCCATTTGTAGCGAGCCCCAGAGCGAGTGAATTTCTCACTCGCTACGGGGCTTGCGCACATGTGCGGCACGTGCGCAGTGCTACACCATCGACCCGCTTACAAGCACATAGCGCTTGCGAGCAGTTCTGAATGAGACCATAGTGTGCAAGTGTTTTATGGCCACAGTGGCCCTGTATTGTTCCAATGTTGTTGTAGTGTTGTGTACACAAGATGGCTGCTATGCAGCACAGTTGTCTGCCTTATTGGCACAGTTAAAAAGTAAAATTTAAAACAATATTTAAAAACAAATAAAAACAATTTTTTTTCTTTAAACAAGAAACAAATGTGTGGTGTGTTTTTCTTCTTACCTTGCAATACTGGTACTGCAGCACTTTAACGATAGCCTTGCAGGTCTCCGGAATGATGACGCCCAAGGACTAAGGTGAGATGAGTGTCCCAAACTTCATGTCTTCAAATGACTTTCCTGTAGCCAGATACCTCAGGGTAGCCACCAGTCTCTCTTCAGCAGGGATTGCCCTCTGCCACCTTGTGTCCTGTCTCTGGATGTGGGGGATCACCAGATGCAGCAATTGCTGGAAGGTGGCGCCATCCATGCGCAGGTAGTTGCGGTAGTCATCTGGGTTGTTCTCCTTGATCTCCATCAGCAGGGACAGGTGAGAGCGGGGCGGGTATCCCTTTGTAGCAGCCACTCCTTAGTCTAACATGCTCTTGTCCTTCTGTGCTGGGCCCTCTTCATAATCTCCCAGACCCCAGCTTCGGCGACCAACACTCTATACTGATAGGGACGCATCAGTACAAAATTCTGGAACAGGATAGAATGCAGGTAGGTAGTACACACTTGCAGGTAGAATAAACTTTGTAAAAGGCAAACCAAATACAAAGAGCACATTAGCAATGTACAGGATTTAGCAGGAACACACCTAGCCTCACTAGTAGCAGAGCAGAATGTTTAAAGGGCGCCTGCTTTTTATATTCCCTAGCTAGCCCCTCCCATTGTTATGACTATTTAATTTTCCCACCAATTGCCAAGAGCCTTTTTTTTTTATAAACTCACGATTTATGTTGCCCGATCTCACGATGCGTATGATCCGATAGATCGTGAAATCGTGTAACAGATTGGGTTAAAATTTTACAAATTCGTGATCACGACGGCAAGGGAGCTCCCGTGAGAGTTCATGGGGAAATCTTACACGATATCGGATCGTAAGCACATCGCTATATGTGTGGGCACCTTTAGATACATGCATGCATCTCACTGATGTATTCATGTATCTGTGTCAATCCGACCTGCTCATGCTCAAATCGAAAGCAGGGCTATTCATTTGGGGATTTGAAGTTTGATTTTGTGTTCAATTTCAAATTGAATCATAGTAAATAAGGGATTTGTGAGATGGTCTATGTAAAAGTGCCAATGTTTTTCCGATGTTCGATTTCGAGCGGGATTTGAGTGAAATTCGGTTTTATGTTCGATTTGACATTCGATTTTGCCTTTAGTAAATACCCAAATGCAAAATTGAATGTAAATCGAATGCAAATCGAATGTCAAATTACTCAAAAATCAAAACTGACCTTTAGTAAATGTACCCCTTACTCTCATTTTTAAAGGTCATTGCTTTATATGTATTCTATTTGTAATTTTATCTATTTAACACTGTATGCCTTTTAATATGTTATACAATTTTTTTAATTATTATAAACATATTTGTCATACCTACATGAAGAAGAGATATTATTATATAAATCTTTTTGAGCTAGCACACCTTGTATTTATAAAAAAGTATAGTTTCCTGTGACTTAGAAAGGGGTCACAATTCTGCAGGCAGCATTAGAATATAATACCTATAAAAATATACTGAATTACCAACTAAGGGGGAGCGCAGTAAAGACACAATTTCTGTACATTCATAAAAGGTCTATGAGGAACTGTACCAGGGGCATACACCTTGCAATAGAAAATAGAACAGTGCCACCTGGTGGCCAGATAGCCATAGATACAGTAACTTGGAATAACCAAACAATGGGCCTGATCATAGTTGCCAAGTCCACATATAACAAGCGAAATTGGGCTTGTTTTTTTTCCCAGCTGGGTACCAGTCTGTAAACGACGTCGTTCACAGACATATCACATCAGCTGTGCTGCACATCAATGCCCAATATATCTGCAGATATATTGGTGCATCGTGCTGTGTGTACAGCTGGTCGCCCATATACCACACTTGCCTACCCTCCCGCTTTCCGTGGAAGCCTCCCGCTTTAAGGTCTGGGCTCTTGCCACCCTGGAAAGTGAAGAGAACCCCCCGGTTTACCTCTGGGAGAGGGCAGCCAGGTCGGTGCAGCTTAAGTTGGCAGTCCAACGAGGTGTCGACGCGTTATTGCGGCCCCGCCCCCCGCTTTACAATGCCGATATTACTGGCATTGTAAAGCAGGAGGCGGGGCTATGATGATGCAATTCATCAGTAACAATGGGCGACATCGGTAAGATCGGGCAGTCACACAGCTTGTAAGTCAAGTCTGACCTGCCTCAAACACGCTGAGTGCTCTCATGCTGCAAAAGAGATCACCATGGCTAATTTATAATCGCCCATGAAACAGCGTTTATACGGTCAGACACGACTGTGTTTTTCTAACCAGCCCCCCATTAACGCCCCCAAACATTGATTACCTGTCAGTCATTTTGCGAGTGAGTCCTCTGTATGAGCGTAATCGCAATCAGTAGTGCATGCAGGGGGGGTTTCTGAGTACCCAGAAACCCCCCCTGACAGACTGGAGTGCAGGCACCATGTTATTAAACCCCACCCTCTCTGCAAATTGCCTCAATATGGAGGAGGCGGAGCCAATATGACGTGATTTCATTAGAATCGAGTCATTTGGCCCTGCCCCCTCCCAATTGACCCGCTAATCACGGCATTTTGCTTTGAGGGGGAGGGGCCTAATTACATGGTGCCAGCCTGCTAGGTCCTGTACCGATCAGATCTGCTGCAAGGTAAGTTTGTTTGTAATGTATATGTGGCATATGTGTGTATATATATGTGTGTGAATGTTAGGTATGTGTGACTGTATGTGTGTGTGTGTGTGTATATATATATATATATATATATATATGTAATTGAAGTGTGACATATGTATGTGTGTGTGTAATGTATATGTGACATGTGTGTGTATATATGTGTGTGAATGTAAGGTATGTGTGACATATGTATATGTGTGTGTATATATATGTAAGGTATGTGTGACATATGTATGTGTGTGTGTGATGTATATGTGACATATGTGTGTGTGTATATATATATTAGGGGTGAGCGGGTTCGGATTTCTGAAATCCGAACCCCCCGAGCCCCCCCGATCCGAGTCCGATCTGAGTCAGGCTCGACTTTTCCCGCCTGACTCGGATCTGAAATCGAGGCAAAACGTCATCATCCCGCCTTCCGAGTCTCGCGGGTTTTGGATCCTATATAAGGTACCCGCGTCGGCGCCATTTTCTCACTCGGCTGTGGACAGTGAAGAGGGAGGGTGGGAGTTAGGGCTGGCTGGGCTGTGTAGTGTAGTGTAGTGCTGCTGTTGTCCACTACTTCAAAGTCCATAGGGGCTGGCTGTGTTGTGCTGTGCTGCTGTTGTTAATAGGGGCTGTGTCCACTACTTCAAAGTCCATAGGGGCTGACTGGACTGTGTTGTGCAGTTAGTTCTCCATAGGGGCTGTGTCCACTCCAAAGTCCTGTGCAGTGTCCCAGTCCTAAAGGGGTGCTGTAGTGTTGTCCAGGGGGTGCTCTGTCCATCAGGGGTGCTCCCCCCAAGTGCTAAAAAAATAATATATTTTCTGTGTTTGTGAATTGTGTGCGCAGTAGCCGCACGTGCATCAACAAAGTAGTGCCAAGCGTGCGCCTGTGTCATAAGTAAAGGGCCGGCTGGCTTGACCGTTAAAGGGTGCTGTAACCCCCAAAGTACACTCCAGTCCAAACCAAAAAAATATATATTTTCTGTGTTTGTGAATTGTGTGCGCAGTAGCCGCACGTGCATCAACAAAGTAGTGCCAAGCGTGCGCCTGTGTCATAAGTAAAGGGCCGGCTGGCTTGACCGTTAAAGGGTGCTGTAACCCCCAAAGTACACTCCAGTCCAAACCAAAAAAATAATATTTTTTCTGTGTTTGTGAATTGTGTGCGCAGTAGCCGCACGTGCATCAACAAAGTAGTGCCAAGCGTGCGCCTGTGTCATAAGCAAAGGGTCGGCTGGCTTGACCGTTAAAGGGTGCTGTAACCCCCAAAGTACACTCCAGTCCAAACCAAAAAAAAATATATTTTCTGTGTTTGTGAATTGTGTGCGCAGTAGCCGCACGTGCATCAACAAAGTAGTGCCAAGCGTGCGCCTGTGTCATAAGTAAAGGGCCGGCTGGCTTGACCGTTAAAGGGTGCTGTAACCCCCAAAGTACACTCCAGTCCAAACCAAAAAAATAATATTTTTTCTGTGTTTGTGAATTGTGTGCGCAGTAGCCGCACGTGCATCAACAAAGTAGTTCCAAGCGTGCGCCTGTGTCATAAGCAAAGGGTCGGCTGGCTTGACCGTTAAAGGGTGCTGTAACCCCCAAAGTACACTCCAGTTCAAACCAAAAAAATAATATTTTTTGTGTGTTTGTGAATTGTGTGCGCAGTAGCCGCACGTGCATCAACAAAGGAGCAGCGCCAAGCGTGCGCCTGTGTCCCATAAGTAAAGAGCCGGCTGGCTCATTTCTTAAAGGCTGGTGTAACCCACAAAGTGCACTACTCTCCAGCAAAAATAAAGAAATATTTTCTGTGTTTAGCCGCACGTATATATCAAATCGATATAACATAAATGGAGGTCCAAACTTTCTCCAATAAAAATAAAATAGAGAAAGATCAAGAACCACTTCCTCCTAGTGCTGAAGCTGCTGCCACTAGTCATGACATAGACGATAACATGCCATCAACGTCGTCTGCCAAGGCCGATGCCCAATGTCATAATAGAGGGCACATACAATCCCAAATGACAAAGTTCAGGAAAATGACCTTGAAAAAAACATTTAAATCAGCTGAAGAGAAACGTAACTTGCCAATATGCCATTTACGACACGGAGTAACAAGGAACGGCTAAGGTCGATCCCTAGTATGTTCATGACTAGTGGTTCAGCTTCACATGACGATGGAAGCCCTCCTCCCACTAAAAAAATCAAAAGAGTTAAGCTGGCAAAAGCACAGCGAAGAACTGTGCTTTCTAAGAAGATATCACAAATCCCCAAGGAGAGTCCAAGTGTGGTGGTGGTTGCGATGCCTGACCTTCCCAGCACTGGACGGGAAGAGGTGGCTCTTTCCACCATTTGCACGCCCCCTGCAAGTGCTGAAAGGAGCACCCACAGTCCACTTGCTGATATGCAAATTGAAGATGTCACTGTTGAAGTAGAACAGGATGAGGATACTGGTGTAGCTGGCGCTGAGGAGGAAGTTGGCGAGGAGGATTCTGATGGTGATGTGGTTTGTTTAAATCAGGCTCCGGGGGAGACAGTTGTTGTCCGTTGGATGAAAAAGCCCATCACGGTCATGCCTGGGCAGAAGACCAAACATTCCACCTCTTTGGTCTGGCAATATTTCTATCCAAATCCGGACAACAACTGTCTTGCCATATGTACCATATGTAAAGGTGAAATAAGTAGGGGTAGGGACGTCAACCACCTAGGAACATCCTCCCTTATACGGCACCTGCAGCGCGTTCATAAAAAGTTACTGTCAAGTTCAGAAACTTTGGCTAAGACCGTAAGCAGTCCAGGGACACCTAAATCCCGTTGTCCTGTTGTATCCAAGCGCCTGCAAACCACACCGTCAACTCCCTCCTCGTCAATTTCCTCCTTAGTCAGGATCGGAAGTAGTCCTGCAGGCCATGTCACTGGCATGACTGACTCTCCTATCCGGGATTCCTCTGGAGGATCCTGCATTGCTACGCCTACTGCTGCCGCTGCTGCTGTTGCTGCTGCTGGGAGTCGTTCATCATCCCAGAGAGGAAGTAGGAACACCACTACTTTTACTAAACAATTGACCCTCCAACAGTCCTTAGCGAGGAGGATGAAGTACGACAGCAGTCATCCTGAAGCAAAACGTATAACTGAGGCCTTGACTGCTATGTTGGTGTTAGACGTGCGTCCGGTATCCGCCATTAGTGCAGTGGGATTTAGACAATTGCTGGAGGTAGTGTGTCCCCGGTTCCAAATCCCGTCTAGATTCCACTTCACTAGGCAGGCGATACCGAGACTGTACAGAAACGTCAGAAAAAGTGTCCTCAGTGTCCTGAAAAATGCCGTTGTACACAATGTCCACTTAACCACGGACATGTGGACAAGTGGAACAGGGCAGACTAAGGACTATATGACTGTGACAGCCCACTGGGTAGATGTATCACCTTACGCAGCAACAGCAGCAGCGTCACCAGTAGCAGCATCTCAGAAACGCCAGCTCGTTACAAGGCAGGCTACGCTGTGTATCACCGGTTTCAGTAAGAGGCACACCGCCGACAACCTCTTAGAGAAACTGAGGGAAATCATCGCCCAGTGGCTTACCCCACTTAGACTCTCCTGGGGATTTGTGATATCTGACAACGCCACCAATATTGTGCGGGCATTACATCTGGGCAAATTCCAGCACGTCCCATGTTTTGCTCACACAATAAACTTGGTGGTGCAGAATTTTCTGAAAAGCGACAGGGGCGTGCAGGAGACGCTTTGGGTGGCCCGAAAAATTTCTGGCCACTTTCGCCATTCAGCGACTGCGTGCCGAAGACTGGAGCGCCAGCAAACACTCTTGAACCTGCCCCGCCATCACCTGAAGCAAGAGGTTGTGACGCGGTGGAACTCAACCCTCTATATGCTTCAGAGGATGGAGGAGCAGCAAAAGGCCATACAAGCCTATACATCCACCTATGACATAGGCAAAGGAGGGGGTATGCACCTGACTCAAGCGCAGTGGAGAATGATTTCCGTGTTGTGCAAGGTTCTCCAGCCCTTCGAACTTGCCACACGTGAAGTCAGTTCAGACACTGCCAGCTTGAGTCAGGTCATTCCCCTCATCAGGCTTTTGCAGAAGCAGCTGGAGAAAGTGAAGGAGGAGCTAAGACGGAGCGATTCCGCTCGGCATGTGGGACTTGTGGATGAAGCCCTTCATTCGCTTTGCCAGGATTCCAGGGTGGTCAATCTGTTGAAATCAGACCACTACGTTTTGGCCACCGTGCTCGATCCTAGGTTTAAAGCCTATTTGGTGTCTCTCTTTCCGGCCGACACAAGCCTGCTGGTGAACACACTGTCAGCTAAAGCGGAACGTGACACGTCAACGGCTCCTTCTTCATTTTCTCCCGCAACTGGGGCTGCCAGGAAAAAACTTAGGTATCCTAAGCAACCTGCTGGCGGTGATGCAGGGCAGGCAGGACCAAGTTTGGACATCTGGTCTGGACTGAAGGACCTGGCAACAATTTCTGACATGTCTACTGTCACTGCATATGATACTGTCACCATTGACAGAATGGTGGAGGATTACATCGGTGACAGCATCCAAGTAGGCATGTCAGACAGTCCATACCTGTACTGGCAGGAAAAAGAGGCAATTTGGAGGCCCCTGTACAAACTGGCTCTATTTTACCTGAGTTGCCCCCCCTCCAGTGTGTACTCCGAAAGAGTGTTTAGTGCAGCCGGGAACCTTGTCAGCGAAAGGCGTAGGAGGTTGCTTCCACAGAATGTGGAGAAGATGATGTTCATCAAAATGAATTATCAGCTCTTCCAGGGAGACCAGCCTCCAGAAGGTACAGAGGGACCTGTGGTGGTGGATTCAAGTGGGGACGAGTTAATACTTTGTGAGGATGAGGATGTACACACTGAAGAGGGTGAGGAATCGGTGGATGAGGAGGATGAGGATGACATCTTGCCTCCGTAGAGCCAGTTTGTGCAGGGACACATTAATTGCCAGCTTGTTTTGTGGGGGCCCAAACGAACCAATCATTTCAGCCACAGTTGTGTGGCAGACCCTGGCGCTGTGCAGGCTCGGTTCTACTCGTTTCCGTTCGTTTTTTTTTACCGAATCTTATTGGGTTTCAGCTGTCACGAGTTTTGGATAGCCAATAAGATTCGGTAAAAAAAAACGAACGGAACCGAGTAGAACCGAGCCTGCACATCCCTAATATATATATATATATATATATATATATATATATATATATATATATGTGAATGTAAGGTATGTGTGAGTGTAATGTATATGTGACATATGTGTGTATATATATATATATATATATATATATATATATATATATGTGTGAATGTAAGGTGTGTGTGTGTAATGTATATGTGTCATATGTATATATATATATATATGTGTGTGTGTATGTGTGAATGTAAGGTATGTGTGACATATGTATTTGTGTGTGTAATGTATTTGTGACATGTGTGTGTATATATATGTGTGTGAATGTAAGGTATGTGTGACATATGGATGTGTGTGTATATATATATGTAAGGTATGTGTGACATATGTATGTGTGTGTGTGTGTAATGTATATGTGACATATGTGTGTGTGTATATATATGTGCGTGAATGTAAGGTATGTGTGACATATGTATGTGTGTGTATATATATCATACTTAACTACTTTTTGTTTCTCCTCCCCGGGAGAAAAGAAGAGAAGAATTGCGTCATTAAGCCCTGTCCCCTACACGGAGACCCGCGATTGCCGCGGAAATTCTCCCCATTCTGCCCACTTCACTAGGAAGTGGGCAGAATGCGGGAGAAGTGCCTACTATACTGGGGGTGCGGGGGATTACCCAAAAAATCTGGAGCCTCCCGCGAATTCCGGGAGGGTAGGCATGTTATGGTATATATGTATATATATATGTGTGTGTGTGTGTGTGTGTGTATATGTGAGTATATCTATATGCGTGTGTATGTACAGTAAATATGTATGTGTATACACACACACATATGTGGCACCCCAGTATTTAAACAGAGAGAAAGAGCCCTTTCTTCCACCTAACTAGTGATTGGTTATATGTAACTTCATATATGTACATATTAAATGGTGAAAAGAATTACTGTTGTGAATATATATAAATATCTATGTATTATGGTACAGTGATGGTGCTTTACTGCTGTGTGTTTATGCCAATTAACTACCCCTTAAACAAGGAGATAATGGCACTTTCCATTGAACTTAGGGCCTGATTCAGAGCCGGACGTTCTGAACGAGCGCCCGCTCTGAATCAGGGCGTTTTTTGTATTTCAGAAGCGGCCTTTTGGACGCTCGCATAGCTGTGGGTTACTATCCACAGCTTATGCGAGCGTCCATGATGATGGTCGCGATGGTCAAGACCATCACGACCATCGGGCTTGTGACGAGACCCTTGTGGTAGGGTCTCGTGGCCGCAAGCCCTGGAGTGATTTTGGCTCTATCAGAGCCAAAATCACTCCCATTGACATCACTAGTGGGAATGGGAACGCCTCCGTCTGGGAAGCCACGCCCCCGGCACGGCCACCAAAGGGGGCGTGCTGTCAATCACCATCGACAGCACGCCCCCTTTGGTGCGAGACCCATAACGACGGCTACCACGTCGTTATTCGGGTCTCGTGCATGCGCACAACGGAGGTGCCTCCGTCGTGCACATGCGCATTTGGGCAACATCGACCCGCTTGCGAGCACTCGCGAGCGGGTCTGAATGAGACCCTTAGTGTAATAAACTTGCAGGAGAGGTCATGTGATCAGGACTCTTCCAACTGAGTTTTAGGGGGGAACTCCCTCCTGTTTAAGTTAATGAGAGCCCAGAGTGAGAGAGGAGCAGGAAGGCAGCCTGACCTGTGAACTGAGGAGGCGGAGCCTGCTAGGTGAGAAGACAGCTGTGAGGAGAGCTGGAGTGACTAGAAGGAGTCTGAGCCTGCTATCCGGATGGCTGAAGTGTAGAGCCGGACCTGTCAGAATCTTGGATCACTGCACCCAGCACCACACCTAGCAGGCAATGGAGATTATAATGGTGATATGAAGCCTTGCAGTGAGTAACTCATCCTCCCCATATCAGCACAAACAGAGTCTGTATATATATTTAGCTGCTGTTCAAGCATTTCAAACCCACAATCCAGTATAAAGCATCTGTGAGACTTTTGGAGGGAGTCAGGAATAAACAGCAGCCATTTATTCAAGTATCTACAACTGAGTTCATTAACTTTGTCACTTGGTACAGTCCAATTGCAGCACTGCTAGGAGAATTGATACCTGCAACCACAGTAATTATCCCGGGCACGTTTGCAAACATTGACTTCTATTTAGACAATCTCTTGCATGCAACAGAAGGGTGGGCAAAATTGTCCTTGTTTGTGCACAAACTAACGGAAGGTTATTCTTGCTTCACACTTGCCAGTATGTGTGAATGTTATGTAATATGTATGCCTGCTTTTAGGGGGTCATTCAGACCCGCTCGCGAGGGAAGGTCGCTCGCAAGCGGGTCGATGTTGGGCGAATGCGCATGCGGAGCTCCCTCCGTCGTGCGAATGCGCGAGACCCGGCGAGCGACGAGAAATACATCGCTCGGGGTCTCGCATCAAAGGGGGCGTGCTATCGATGGTGAGTGACAGCACGCCCCCTTTGGTGGGCGTGCTGG
This sequence comes from Taudactylus pleione, assembly GCA_031769625.1. Classification (NCBI taxonomy): domain Eukaryota; kingdom Metazoa; phylum Chordata; class Amphibia; order Anura; family Myobatrachidae; genus Taudactylus; species Taudactylus pleione. The sequence continues at coordinate 629,427 of JAUIMM010000084.1, forward strand.
GGGCGTGGCTGCCAGACGGAGGCGTTCCCATGGGAACGCCTACCATCTGAGTCCAGCCCCACTGACATCAGTAATGATGTCAGTGGGAGTGATTTTGGCTCTGATAAAGCCAAAATCACTCCTGGGCTTGCGGAAGCGAGACCCTACCGCAGGGTCTCATCGCAAGCCCGATGGTCGCGATGGTCTTTGACCATCGCGACCATCATCATGGACGCTCGCATAAGCTGTGGGTGGTAACCCACAGCTATGCGAGCGTCCAAAAGGCCGCACACATTTAAATAGGACGGCCCTGATTCAGAGCGAGCGCTCTGGTCAGAGCGTTCAGCTCTGAATCAGGCATTTAGGGCCTCATTCAGAGGCGGTCGGAGGATGCAAGCGGTCGCTCAGAAACTGGGCGGCCACTTGCATCCTGACCGCCCGCCTCTGTTGCGATCGTTAGGCTGTGGGTTAACACCCACAGCTCTAACGACCGCTCGGGTGATGGTCGCGATGGTCAAGACCATCGCGACCATCGGGGCTTACGACGAGACCCTAGGGTAGGGTCTCACTTGTCGTAAGCCCCGGAGAGCTTCTGGCTCTGTCAGAGCCGGAAGCTCTCCACTGACATCACTAGTGATGTCAGTGTGACCTCCCCCAAATGGTAGGCGTTCCCATGGGAATGCCTCCGTTTGGGCTGCCACCCCCCCGGCCCGCCTTCCAAACAGGGCGAGCTGTCAATCAACATCGACAGCTCGCCCCCTTTGGATCAAGACACGCAATGACCGGCGCTGTCGGGCGCATGCTCTGTGAGGGGCCATCGACCCGGTCCTAGCGCATCGGCGCTAACGACCGGGTCTGAATGACCCCCTTAATCCCTTGTTTTGCAGTCTGATCTGAAGTTCCAGCATTCCCGCTCAAATAAAACTTTATGGATCCAAAGGTCATTTGCTTGTTCAAAGTGTATAATAAGAATTGTATTTCTAATTGCTGAACCATAATAATTGTCTTAAAACTTGATATTTACATTTTTATTTGACAATAAATTCTTGCATTGTCTGTAAATTCCTTTGGTAAAATACTTTTGTTGCCTGTAATAACGCCTGACGACTGACAAGAACCAAGGGATAAACCAGACAGGTAAGGTACCCTTTGTATCACACCACACTTGGGGTCGTTAGTAAAAAGTGGTTACCACAACTATAGCATAGCGCCCTTGTCATTTACCACCCAACCCTACAAGAATACATGGGGGGAAGTGGTATCAGTGCACATAACGTGCGCTGATACCACTCCTCCACAATATTGCCCCTTCATACATCTCCCCATTGTACTAAGGATAAAGCATGTGCAAATGCATACAGAGCAGATGGATGGGGACAGTGCAGCCACGTAGATAACTCTGCATAATGGCAGATAGTCACATTTATGTCTGAGTCCAGAAGTGGCCACATTTGCAGCAGCTTTATATGCAACTCTGAATCAGGCCCTATATATTCTGCAATTGGCAAGGCTGTCATCAATGTCCACAGATAATGGTGGGATGGTTTAATGCATACCTGCCTACCCTCCCAATTTGGCCCGAAAATCGAGTGCCACCCCCGCCCCACCGGAAAGGCACAAAAGCCTCCCGGCCTCCGGTGATCCCCCTGATGCCCCCCCTGCAGTTCCACAATAAATCACAGCAGCAGGTGGGACACGTGACATTGCCGTTAAATGCGGCATTGTAAAAAGGGGGCGGGGCCACGATGATACAAATGTGCAACCCCGACCCATGCCCCACCCACTTTTGATGCAACACGCCCCCCCCCCCTGCTGTGAAAGATCGACAGCTCCCTCCCGGAAGGAGGAAGCTAAAAGTCGGTAAGTATGGTTTAATGGTCAGCTTTACAGCCCCACAGCACTGAGGTCTTAGGGGCCGATTCAGACCCGGACGCTAAGCCGCGATCGATTGCATCCAAAAGGGGCAGAGTATGCAAATTCCGCGATCGCACTATCTGGCGTAAGGACTCCCACTATGTCTTAATGAGTGACGGCAGAGTGAGCACACGCAGGTACAATGACGCCCACTTTTCTTTCTTAACATGTCATCTCCAGGAAGTGTATGATTAATCAGTAACATCGAGAGCCATTGGCGCTGCATGCAGCTCTTGAGGTAGACCCTACCCCGCTGCATGCACTGCGATCACTGCAGGCTGAAATACAACCAGGTGACGTGTACAATGTCGCCTCCATGCTAATTCATTGGCTTGCGCAGGCGCACTGCAACTCATGCGCAGACGGGCGACAATTGCCCATAGCGAGCGATCGCGGCTTAGCGTCCGAATCTGAATCGGCCCCTCATTTTCCACAGGGTCCCTAATTGTGTGGAGTTTGTATGTTCTTTCCACGTCTACATAGGTTTCCTCTGCGTACTCTGGCTTTCTCCTACAATCTAAAAACATACTGGTAGGTTCATTATATTCTGAAATAACCCTTATGTGTACATGTGGTAGGGAATATAGATAGTAAGATCCACTGGGGTGGTGACTGATGTGAGTGGCAAAATATTATCTTTAAAGTAAGGGTGGGCAATAAGCGGCCCCCCACCTGTTGTAGAACTACACATCCCAACATGCCCTGCCACAGTTTTGCTATTTAGCCATGCTAGACCTGTTGCAATGCATGCTGGGATTTGTAGTTCAACAACAGCTGGAGGGCCGCTTATTGCTCACCCCTGCTTAAAGCAATGCGGAATATGGGCCTGATTCAGAGCCGGACGCTCTGACCAGAGCACTCGCTCTGAATCAAGGCCCTCCTCCATGAAAATGGAGCATCCTCCTGGACGCTCGTATAGCTGTGGGTGACCACCCACAGCTATAGCGAGCGTCCATGATGATGGTCGCGGTGGTCAAGACCATCGCGACCATCACTCCCACTGACATCACTAGTGATGTCAGTGGGGCCGGCTTCAGACGGTAGGCGTTCCCATGGGAACGCCTCCGTCTGGCAGGCAGGCCCCCGGCACGCCCACCAAAGGGGGCGTGCTGTCAATCAACATCGACAGCACGCCCCCTTTGGTGCGAGACCCGGAGCGATGGAAAGCCCGTCACTCCCCGGGTCTCGCGCATGCGCACGACGGAGCTGGCTCCGTCGTGCGCATGCGCATTGGGGAACATCGACCCGCTTGCGAGCGTACTGCCGCTCGCGAGCGGGTCTGAATGACCCCCCTAGACTTACTGGAGCTGTCGATGTTGTGAGGATCTGCGTACATTGTTGCAGTTGCGGGCAGCTGCGAGGGCTCCGGTGGGTGTCTCAATACAAAATCTGCCACCTGTTGGATTAGCATATTTCAGCTACTGCGACCTGTGAGAGTAAGCAATGGTGTATGCATTACCGTCCGTCTCTGCATCAGGCTCTATATATCCACAGCACTCAACCATCTGCGGTGCCCTTGGTATGTGACCACACTATATAAATAAAAAAATCAAACACACTCAGCACTCACCTACTTATATTCCACACTGTAGTTCATTTAAATTCAGGGATCCTTTTAGATTATTGATTGATTTGCTCCATCTACATTGAATTAAATTGGATACACTGTGCTCACACACAAGCCATTTCTTTTACAATATATAAAAAAAAACATTGACATTTTGAATTGAACGTGACCAGCTCTAATTATTATTTTGCAACACTGTGCAGTTCATCTCTGATTCTAGGCAAATATATTTATGTAAAGAAACTTGCACCATGCATATTGTTCTAGAGCAAAAAACCCATACTGTACCTCATATCTGCCTAATCCTGAATGGATGGGACTTGTGCTGATATCTCTGGAGTCTTTGTGGGTGGCATGTGAGAGAACTAATTTACTGGATGTTGTCATATTTCTGAGAAAGTTTGTTCCACATTCTACGACACTTATATGGATTCAGTAATAACGTTTCATAAATGAATACATATACATACACAAAGTCAGATGTGTATTTATGTGGAGAGCAGTTGATATATTTAACACATTGCACTGTACCCAATCTGCAACATCAGTGCCAAAAACAATGATTATTCTGAATGACCTGCTGGAAAAGTCTCTCTTACCTCAATCCTACTCACTGCCCTTTAAAAACCCTTTAGATCTGTCACCCAATCTAACCAGTAGAGTTTACTTCCAGATTCCGTTTCTTTCCTAACTCATCACATATGCAAACTATGGCTCCTTCCTCCCCATTGCTGAGGGATGTAAATATAGATTCAGTCCTGGACTAGCAGCTGCTTTTATACTTCAGCAGTCAGTCTTATCTAGAAGCTAAGTGACCGAATCACAGTCATATATAAAATCAGTTGTACACCTTTTTTTCATATCCACTGCAGGAAAAACTTCAGTCCAATCGCCCACTGGTAATATTGTTTTATCAGTAGGGTTAATAGTAAGAAAATAGTTCTAGAAATATTCAGTACACACTGGCATTAATATTAAGAGTTTAATGTGTGCTATATAACAGCCTTTAAACATGTGTTGATCCTGCAAATAGGTTTGTACAAACACTTTATGAGAGGTGTTTGCTTTGTATACAGTCTGCAGTAATGTCCAGTGTCACTTCTTGGTAAAACACAATGGAGTAAATAGATCTATTTGCTGAAAATGTGGATCAATATCACATCTAGGGCCTGATGCTGAGTGCCACACACTGCCGAAGTTGGGCGCAGTGTAGCAATGTTTATGTACTGTGCATAGGTCTAAGTCACACCGCGCACGCGTCCCAGGAGGTGGCTAATCAGACGCTCGGAGATGCTGTCTCTTATAGGAGTGTCGCTGAGAGTGGATGTGTACAAAGACCCTTCATCGCTGACATTGCAGGCCATACTCTGATGGCGAATCTGCACCATAGGGCTGGTGCAAGTTTCTATGGTGCGACTGATGGTGGTGTCTAAAGTAGAGATGTGCTATGACCCTCGTGTTTTGGTTTTGGATCTGGATCTCCCCTGGTTTTGGATCTGGAATGGTTTTGCCAAAACCTCACCTCCGTGTTTTGTTTTTCGGTTTTGGTTTTGGATCTGGATTTTTTCTTAAAAAAATCATAAAAACAGCTAAAATCACATAAATGGGCCTTTTTTGTCCCTACAATATTATTAACCTCAATAACATTTATTTCCCCTCATTTCCTGTCAATTTTAACCACCTCACAGCTCACAATATTGATTTTTTTTCATGTAGTTTAGGCCCAAAATTTGCACCAAGATAGCTGGCTGACTGCAGCAGTGGGCGGCACAAACACATGGCAGTTCAACTTCAAACATGGCACATCAGGAAACACTTTATTATTCAAGAGAGGCCTGAGGGAGTTGGAGTATGTATGTATTTGAAGGCAGGGCAGGGAAAGGAAGGGTTGATTGGTAGTAAATTTAATTTTGTTTTTTGATTCCGAATAAAATTTATGAGAGAGAAGGGGAGGGGAGGGGAGGAGGCATTTACAAAAAAATGTGATACATTCACATCAGTCCTTGCCACAGAAGAATCCTTGAGCATGGCTGCTGCTGCTGGGAGTTGATTTTCTCATCCCAGAAGGGGACCAGGAAAAGTGCTTTCCAAAAACAAATAAGCAATTGACTTTAGTCAATAGTCTTTGCAAACCTTCTATAAAGGCATTTCCCAACCTGTACAGGGACATAAAAAAAAATAGGCCCTCATTCAGAGCCGTACGCAAACAGCAGTATGCTCGTTGCGTTCCGATGTTGACTAACCGCGCATGCGTCGGTGTAACACTGCGCATGTGCGTACGGCAGATTGCGAGCTTATTTTGTCTCGTTCGTAAAAAAGCGTACAGGAAGTGACATGTCCAATGTGATTGACAGAACAGGGCGGTTTTGGGTGTTGACGGGGGTGGAGATGGAAAAACGCAGGTGTGTCGAGGCGTTTTTGGGGCGTACATACATTAGCAGATGCGAGCGTAAAATGTGTTCGGACCGACTCATACGTCACTGGATGATCCTCTTTCCCTTCAAAATGCTCGCAGAGCTTAGGGTCTGGATTACTCGACCACATTGGCGATGGCCTTCTCCTCCATCCCGGCACTCCACGATGTTGCAGCGATTAATCACGGGTGGTCAGAACAGCAATTAGTGTTGGATTGAAAACCGGCTTGGTATGTGTTTTGAAAGCAGTTTTTTGGGTTAGCACAAAAGCGTACGCAGGTGGAAATCATAGCTGCTAATGTCATGATTACACAATCAATTTGCGTACATTTGTGGGGGTTTCTTTTGGGCTCAATTTGTTGGTTAGGGCCTATTGTAACAATAATGTCATCATGTTTTTTTTGTTTTTACCTTTTTCTTTTGGCCTGTTGAATTTGCATCGTTTTGTTAAATTTTAAACGTTCCTTAAAGAGCCCTTTTTTTTTCATGTAAATTGTGGTTTTTGCCAGTTTTTGCCTTTTGGCCCAGGATTAAATGTAACCCATTTTGACAATAATGTGAGAATACAATGTCAGACTTTTTTTTTATTTTTATTGCTCAAACAAAAACTAAAATAAATAACTGATTTTTGACAAAGTTTTTTTGCAGGGTTCATTCCCAAAGTTACAATAATTGGGCCAACATAAAAGATTTATGAAACGTAGAACACAAAATTAAAAACAATTCACAAGAAAGGAGAGGGAAGTTTTGACCAGAAAGGAATATGAGCCAAGCACAGAAGGAGTGTGGGAAAAGTCGCCATTGCTGTCACCGTTTTTTCACCCGTTTGGCTGGGGGAGGGAGGGCGCCAGACCGGGTCCTGGATGTCATCGGGCTGGTCTGTCCAGAGGCAGATGTTGTGGCCTCTGGACTAGGCACAGGGCTAGGCACATTTGGAGGATTGGCTGATGTTGTGCCAGAGGTGGAGGATCGTGATGTTCCGGCAGGAAGGGAGGTCGGCTCTACCATGTGCTGGCGAACGAGCTGCTCCAGGTCATTGACGATGCGGATGTTGGCCCTGGTATTTTCCGCCAGGGCCTGACCAATGGTCACGTTGGCTGCAGCATTTTGCTCCAGGGCCTCAGCCACCCGTAGCAGACTGGCGTCCATCCTCTGCAGAATCTCCGTATGGAAATCCGATTTTAAATTGAGTTCTGTGAGGAGGGCCACTGCCTGCGAGGGGGATTGCCCTGGACTGGCTTCAGCAGGGTCCTCAGCCGGATGTACTGGTTCCTCCCCTGCAGAGCCAGCAGAAATTCTGCGGCCAAGGCTCCCCTCTGGAGCAGACTCATCCGCCTGTGTCTCTGTTTGGAAAAATGAGAAAAGACTCACATTAGAATCTACATATTGGCACAATAACATTTCAGAGTTGGTGACATCACAAGATTTACCTGGGACAACATGAGGAGCCGCAAAGTCTGGCATGTCCGTATCCATGTTGGACACGCCAAACACCTCCACAGGCTGCACACACCCCTTTGCCAGCTCTTCTAAATCCGTCAACTCCAATGACACAGGGGAGGGACCCCCACCTGTCCCCCTTGCATGCCTAGCCCTGTCCGCCAGTTTTTGCTTTAGGCGATATTTGAAGTCGCCCCATCTGTGGGATAAAATTGGAACCATTATCCTTTTGTTTAAAATGGGGTTTGTTTATAGGGGGGCAAGTGTTTACTTACCGCCGTTTGACATCCCGGGCTAGACGGACATAATCACCCACCCTATTGACAGCAACGGCTACCTCTTCCCACATTCTCCACTTCTGGCTTGTACTCATATTCCTGTCTGCCTGTGGCAGGATGTCCACACACTTCTGAATCAAAACCTCCATCTCCTTTCTTGTGAAATGTGGCTGCCTTTTCTTTTTGGCAGCTTTGCCCGGAATACTGGGCCCAGCAGCCTCTTCCATGTCATCCTCCTCACCTATTTGTGTAAATATGCAGATTTCTCAACTTCACAACTTGCCCAATATTATGTTTCAAATTAATCATTGAGACAAAATGCATGAACGACTTACCGCCTGACTGTTGTCCATTGTTTCCCTGGTCTGTAGCCATGTCTGAGCTCCAAACAAGAAATACACCAGAATTTAAATGTTGTTTCGTGACGTATTTATACATGCGTCCTTATTTTGCGGCCGCATCATTGATTGTGCGTTCCTATGATCCCTCCTTAATTTTGGCGGGAAACTAAACACTATTTATGGCTTGGTGTGTCTCAAGTCGAGGTGGCTTATTTGGATTGTTGGAGGTTACCTTGGTTGGAGTTTCTTGTTTGCGGATTTAGGAGTTGGCGTTGTTTGGAGTTTATTTTGTTTGCTAGAGTTGCGTTTTTATTTTCCGGTCGCTTTTTTTTGGGCTTTTTTTTGGCCTCGTTTCTTGATTTGGTAAGTTTTGTGAAGTCTAACTGTGGTTCAATTGGTGTCTCCTTCTGTTTGTTATTGTTCTTAATTTTTTTTCCCCTAATTTCATCTCTTTTAGGTTTTTTTTTCTTTCGGCCCCAAAGACCTTTTGATTGGGAATCTTATATATTAGCTCTTGGTAAGTCCATTTTTTTACTTGTATTTGCGAACTAATTAGCGCATTTTTCTCTGTTTGTATAGTGACTTGTATTGGCGAACTAATTAGCGCATTTTTCTCTGTTTATATAGTGACTTGTATTGGCGAACTAATTAGCGCATTTTTCTCTGTTTGTATAGTGACTTGTATTGGCGAACTAATTAGCGCATTTTTCTCTGTTTGTATAGTGACTTTTATTGGCGAACTAATTAGCGCATTTTTCTCTGTTTGTATAGTGACTTGTATTTGCGAACTAATTAGCGCATTTTTCTCTGTTTGTATAGTGACTTGTATTTGCGAACTAATTAGCGCATTTTTCTCTGTTTGTATAGTGACTTGTATTGGCGAACTAATTAGCGCATTTTTAAATGCTTATTCATCCTGTAAAATTGTTTGTGTTTTCCCTTTAGCATTTTTGGCTTACATTTGACCCCAATTTGACGTACTGTGTGCAATGTCGTTTTGCTCGTTGCCCAAATGTGTGTTTCGCCTATTTTATGTTTTGTCTTGCACCAAATTTAGAAACATAAATGCACAGACTAAACTTTTTTTTTTTAATATTGGGAATATTTTCAGTTTGGACGTATCATGACAATACCCCGGCATGTAAGCAGCAATGGATGGTATCATCAAGCTAAGTTGTTTTAATTTTCTTTTGGGGTGGGTAAAAAGCCTTACATTCAAATCTTGCCATTTCAGGTTGATCTGGGGCGGATTGTTCTGGCCATGCTCCCGGAAGCCGACCAACCTCAATCTCGTCCCAGGTGTAGGCATCGTAGGCGTGCAAGGCCCCAGATATTTCGAACACGTGTCACCCTTTTTGGAATGCCCGATGATGAGGTTTTAAGACGCTACCGTCTTCCTCCCAAAATCATCATAGACACTCTCTCATTAATAGAGAGTGATCTTGAGCGGCAAATTGACAGTCCAACAGCAATACCACCACTTACGCAATTTATGGCGGTGTTACATTTCTGTGCCTCAGGATCGTTTCAAACAACGGTGGGAATAGTGGCGGGCATCTCACAATCCTCCTTTTCCCGGATCCTGAGGGCAGTGATGGAGGCACTTTTCAAGCACCTCCATCATTTTATTCAAATGCCTTTGGATATGGGTGCCCTTAGTGTGGCCAAGGCCAATTTTTACCAAATATCTGGCTTCCCACACATCATAGGGGTTGTGGATGGTACTCACATACCACTTCAGCCTCCAGCACGGCTGGAGGCCATATTTCGCAACCGAAAACACTATTACTCCCTGAATGTAATGGTGGTATGTGATGCCTCCCTCCAGATCCTGTCCCTGAATGCTAAATTACCAGGAAGTGCACATGACTCCTTCGTCATCCGGCAATCAGGGATATGGCACAAATTAACCAACCTACAAGCTGGTGATGCGTGGCTTCTGGGTAAGTGGAGACCTTTAGTACATAACAATGTTAAGCTTGATACACAGTGATCCTGATGTTGTCTATTATTTTTCACAGGAGACAGTGGCTACCCTTGCATGCCCTGGCTGCTCACTCCTTATTTGGCTCCCACACCAGGCCCACAAAGTGAGTTTAATACCACACTTACAGCCATCAGGCAAGTGGTGGAGCGCTGTATCGGCCTTTTAAAAGTCCGATTCAGATGCCTCCACCGCTCTGGTGGCGAGCTCATGTATTTGCCGGATATGGTTTCGAAAATTGTGGTCCTGTGTGGGATATTTCACAACATCGCCATAAGGAGTGGTGTCCCAATGCAGCCAGAGGATGCCTTACCTGAGGATGGCCCCCCCGAGGTTGTTCGGAGGTCAGTATGTGGGGGGGCCATACGCGATGATGTGGTGGCCCGATATTTTAGGTAATTATTGACCAAACAACAGTGTTTATACCCAATGTGTTACGGTTTGTTTGCGTTCATCTTTTTTTAAATTCATTTTTGCCCCATCTTCTGTTTGTTTGCATAATCTTTGGCACTCCCACGATGACTACTTCCTGCTACCCTTCAAAAACCTTTATGTGGAAACTTGTGGAATATATTATGTCACCCATATTGCAACGCCATATTTGTTGAATCATGTGGGCATGGACCTTTGTCAACCAGTTCTTGATTTGTTGTGTGTTTGTTTCCTGTTTTTGGTATGTGGTGTATTTCTGATTATCACTGTGTGTTTTGTTTGTGAGTGACCACTTTGTTTTTTGATTTCTGTTGTGAATAAATATTTGGAGAGTGTAATTTGTTTCCTTTTTGGGCACGTTAGAAGCAAGTGTAACCAAACTCACAAACGTTAAATTTGCCTAAGGGGTAACCCAGTAATGAAGCAAGTTGAGCTAAAATGTAATATGTTTTCGGGGTACAAACCAACACACCAAGGAATCCTGTACAATCAGTTGGCTTCATAAGATCGGCCTAAGCAGATTGCCCACCAAATAGGAACCTGTAAAATGTTGTAAACTATAATGTTGCCCACCCCAAAAAAGGAAAATGACATTGGTACTGGTAGGTGTTTCTTGTGCCTGTTTGCATTCAAAATACAACACACAATCTGTAGTGAGATTAATTGGCAATCCTTGCTTGAAGAGTCTACTTATGTCAGTGTAAAGAATCTTGGATTTACAAAAAACGCATGAGACAGAGCGTTAATTAAAACTGATTTATTTTTAAACAATTTGTAAAAAAAAAAAAAAAAAAAGACTAATTCCTAAGGAGGACCGCCAGATGGTCAAGGCCCTGCAGCAGCCCGGTGACTTGCTCCCGCATACGGGCCACACACTGACAGATTTCTGCCCGACGCCTCTGTTCCTCTGTGGGTGACAAAAGTTTGGGGATTAATACATCAATAATGAAGCAACATTCAAAAACACCACAAAACAAGCAAACCAAAACTTAAAAGCTTGTGCCAAAAACCAACATTACACGGATAAAACCCAGCACCCCAAAGTGTCGTAGGCCAAAAATACAAGGGCCCAAAAAAAATGCACACAGGTGTGATATGTGTATGGTGAAATCAGTAGGAACAGGTAAAGACAACCCCCAAAAATTCCAAAAGGCGACAGAAAGCCCACAAAAATGGGGACGACACATGATTACATACAAACAGTTTGTGGTGCCCAAAAAAACAAAACAAAACATACCGTTCTGCAAAACACCAGAGCGAGAAACCACTCCCTCGACCTCCTCGGAGGTGGCTACATTCCCCAAACCTAGGGGCAGGGTGTTGGCAGAATCCTGGGAGGGGGTATTTGGAGGAGGGGCGGTTGGAGGAGAGGGGGAATTGGGCTGGAGGGGAAGTAGCCCCAAAATCTCGGCCACAGGGTCTGGGGAGGAGGGGGTAATAGAGGAATTGGGGGTTGGCGAGAGGGGCCGTGACCGGCGTCTTGTCTGCCGATGACGCCGTAGTCTTTGCTGTGCCCCTAAAAGATGTAAAAAATATTGTGGTTAGTTTCAACATGAATCCAAAAAAAAAAAAAAAAAGGAAAACATGCACATGCAGATATGAGTACAAGGAATAAATAGGACAGACATGAAAACATGCACATGCAGATATGAGTACAATGAATAAATAGGACAGACATGAAAACATGCACATGCAGATATGAGTACAAGGAATAAATAGGACAGACATGAAAACATGCACATGCAGATATGAGTACAATGAATAAATAGGACAGACATGAAAACATGCACATGCAGATATGACTACAATGAATAAATATGACAGACATGAAAACATGCACACGCAGTTAGGGCCCACAAGATAAACATGAAAACCACAGTCCATAAAACTTACTTTCCGCGATCTGCATGCGAAAGCATGCCAGCAAGCGGGGCGTCCGCCGGTGCAGGTCCGACCACCTGCGCTCCAGCTGGCCAATATGTCGGCGTGAGCTGAAGGAGCGCAGGCGGCGACGTACCTCCGCATATGCAGAATGCTTTCTTTGATTTGTGATGGGTGGAGGCTGCCTGGTGATCCGCCTGTCCATCACCTCCGTGAGCACCAGCAGCTCGCGCCTGGTGAATGCGGCGGCTCTCATGATGGCAATGGTGTATTTTTAAAAAATTAATTTTAATAAAGCACCAAAAAAAAATTTGATTGGCTAATGTATTTGGGAAATTAACAGGAGCAATTCTATTGGTTAGTGTATGAGTCATGTGTTCGACAGGGCCAGAAATCTCTTGAGAGTTATGATAGGCTTGATGCAGTGACATGCGTAAGCAAATTTAAATAAAGAAATGAACCACAGAAAATTTGCGGGGATCCAAACAAATAGAACAATTGTTTAATTGGGGCTAACATGTCTTTTGACCAATAAAAGCGAATGTTTAAGCCGTACGTATTCTGCGGGTAAACACAAACACGGACAAGATTAAAGTTTATTGCATTGTGTTGAAAAAAAAAAAACAATTAAGCTAATTGATACATTGATTGCCATGATACGATTGAGGGAGGTAGGCAGAATAAACGAGCAGGTAATCGGAATCTGACAGGCCCACTTCCGGTTTGTACTTGTGCGTGCGTTCCCTTCAAGCCATTTCGGGGATGTACGCTCGCTATTTGGCACGCTCGTTAGTTAGAGGAGGGGTCGCCTGAGTTTGGGGCGGATTTTTAGCTGCGTACGAAAATACGAGCGAGTGCTTGAATTTAAATATTTTTTTACGTACGCCGAACGTACGTACGCCCACTTGCGAGTGGGTCTGAATCAGGGCCATAGTTAGTTAGTGGCCTCAAAGTGCCACTTAACCAGCACAGATATGTGGACAAGCGGAAGATCTATGATTTAATGCATGGGTAGCCAACCCTGGTCTTCAAGAGCTACCAACAGTGCATGTTTGTCAGGTATCCTCACAGAAACGCAACTATAATAATTAACTCCACCTGTGGATATTTCTAACTGTTTTGGTGAGTAATGAATACACCTGTGCACCAGCTAGGTCGTTTGGAAAACTTGATCTCTTGAGGACCGAGGTTGGCTACCCATGATTTAAGGCCTTACGTTGTGTCTTTCTTGAGAATCCTGCACCTGCTTCTGTGGCTAGGACACATCCCAGAAGGAGACCATGAAGAGTGCTTCCAAAAAACAATTGACTTAAATAATCCTTTGCAAACCTTCTGTAAAGGGATATTAAAAAAAAAGAGTTAGTTAGTGGCCTTCAAACTGCCATTGTTCCCACTGTCCACTTAACCATATCAGATATGCGAACAAGCGGAACAGAGCATTAAATGCAACATTTCAGTTTTAAGGTTTAAGTCTTACATTGTGCCTTTCTTGGGAATTCTTTCTTGAGAGCCATGCCTGCTTGCTGGGAGTGGATTTTTTTCATCCCAGAAGGGGACCAGGAAGTGTGCTTTCCAAAAAAGTTAAACAATTGCCTTAAATAATCCTTTGCAAACCTTTGTTCTGTAGAAGAATTTCCCTACCTGTACAGGGACATTAAAAAAAACAGATTTAGTTAGTGGTCTTCAAATTGCCGTTGTTCCCACTGTCCACTTAACCATATTACTTAGATATGTGAACAAGCGGAACAGAGCATTAAATGCAACATTTTAGTTTAAGGTTTAAGTTTTACATTGTGTCTGGAGATCATTTAGAAATCAGAAAAAGAGCTCCACCACAAGCGGCAGATGACTAAACTCACACACAAAGGTTTAATAGAAATAAATACAACACCAGATCAGATGTTTACCCTGGAGGATCTGTCTGATTAATCATGGGGCCCCCAAGACCAAGATTGTGCAAATTCTGCCAAAAGAGAGACTGAAACCATGGCTAAACATAAGAGTCACCTTCTGGATGTGAATTGTCTCTTTTGCATGGGGCAAACCCAACCCTCAGATGAGATGGATCTCAGCCAGTGGACAACATTGAAATCACCATTAAAAAGTCACAATGGAAGACTACAGTGGGGAGAATCTTTCTTCACAGTCAGTAGAGGCCTCAGAGAACATGAAAAAAAGATGCTCTAGGTGCTGAACTTCAAGGGATTTCTCCATCATGTTCTGCAGTGTGGAAAGGTTTCATTCACATGTTTTCTATAAAGCAGTACAAAGTTACAGCCTTCAAAGTGTCTGGCTATAACACCCACCTTTGCCAGGAATTACCAAAGATTATCACAAGCAAAGGATTCATCTGTTTGGAATCTGTCTGGGAATTCATGGATCGTATCTGGCCTGAATGCACTAAGACATCCAGTGATTCTGTCACTGTGTTCTGTAGCCAACTTTATGCCTACCTGAATTGCAAACTGAAATACGGAATAGTAAGCACAGACAACATGGAGGCCTTTGTTATTCCGATGCCTGCATGCCAACCAATACCTCCCAGACTACACCCACTGGGGGGACCAGGTCTTGATAATGACCATCCCCATCTGTTTCTAGGCCTGCTTCTTCCAAACCATCCATCCTGGACTTCCTGTCAAAAAAGGTGAGCAGGGTACAGAAAGAGGAGCTAGATATCCCCGATTACATTTTTTTTCATCTATAATATATAGATGATGTGGAGAGAGAAGAGCTTCAAATGTTGTAACAGGGGCTCCCACCTATTTGGCTTCCCTCCAGAGAGCAGAGCTCTGTCTTTTGGTAAACACCCTTCAGGAAATGGCACCCAGAATAACAACAACTACAATAATGTGTCCACTGATAGCCAGCCTGATCCCTTAACAGCAACATACCCCATATGGCCAACTCATAACATGACACCCAGTTTGCAGCCTCCTCTTCCTTATGACACTAATCCAGTCGCCATGGTTGATCAATCAGCCATATGTGGTCCACCCAATTTTTGGCCTTCTACATTCTAACATCATAATAACACACTAGACTTATAATCTTTGCTTTTGTTTATGTTATTGAATAGAACAGTTTTAGAATTTAGGATGTCCACTCTATATAGGTTTGTAAATATAGGCTTTAGTTTTTTTTAGAGCATATAACTGCTGTTAGGATAATATTTCTGCTATGTTTAAGGTAAAAAACAAACTTTTTGTACACCAATAACTTAAAAAAAAAAGTTTTCATTGCAATATTCATGTTTGTTTTTTTAAAAAGAGATGTTTTATTACTGGTTTTATTTACAAAATGCAATTAAAATATTTATCAAAATTAAAAATATAGAAAACAAAGTTGTTTTGATTTTTTCACTGATGGTGTGGCTAACACGCACACAGAAAAAAAATGTATTGTTTTTTTCACACTGGGGGTGAACCCCTGAAAGAGGCAGCAGCCCCTTGACAGACAGCAGCAGAGCACCCCTGCCCAGCTACGCCGATGACAGTGACAGCTAGGTGTGGCTGACGCACACACAAAAAATTGTTTATTTTTTGGGCAGCAGCCCCTTGACAGACAACAGCACAGCACCCCTGCGCAGCTACGCCGATGACAGTGACAGCCAGGTGTGGCTGACACGCTCACAAAAAAAATTGTTTATTTTTTGGGAAGCAGCCCCTCGACAGACAGCAGCACAGCACCTCTGCGCAGCTACGTCAATGACAGTGACACCCTTGCACTGATGACAAGTGTGGCTAAGCTAACACCATTTTTTTTTTTTTCACACTGGGGGTGGGTGAAGAGCACCCTTGAAGGACAGAGCACCCCCTGGACAACACAGCACTACAGCCAGACAGCCCCTATGGACAGGACAAGTACAACAACCAACCCCTATGGACAGGACAACGGCAGCCAGCCAGCCCCTAAGGACACGACAACAGCCAGCCAGCCCCTCTATAGACAACAGCCAGCCCTTATGGACAACATAAGCCAGCCCCTATGCACAGCATCAGCGTGCAATTGACAATAACATGTATTAAGTATTAACAGCACAGCTCCCTCTCTCTTCACTTTCCACAGCCGGAATGAAAAATGGTGTAGAATCGCGGGACCTTTATAAAATCCCAAACCCATGAGAATCCGACAGCGGGATGATGACGTTTTGCCTCGTTTTCAGATCCGTGTCAGGCGGGAAAACCTGAGCCGACTCGTATCTGCCTCGGATCCCCGTAATTCGGGTGGGTTCGGTTCTCAGGGAACCGAACCCGCTCATCTCTAGTCTAAAGACGCACCAAGTGGTATTTGAGGGTCTAATGATGTTGACAATGGGTGTCTCAGTCCTTGCACATTCAGACACACGGCTGTAGCAGGAATGGACTGTGCAGCAACGTTAGCATAAAATCATAGATGCTACAGCGGCAAAAGATACACACATGGACGCAGCTGCATCTGATTCAGAATCAGCCCCATAGTGCTAAAAACTAGAGATGTACACTGACCCCCGTGTTTTGGATTTGGATCAGAATCTGGTTTTGGATTTTTTTTCCTTGGTGTTTTGTTTTTTGGTTTTGGTTTTGGATCTGGATTTTTTTCAAAAAGTGATAAAAACTGCTAAAATCACATAATTTGGGCCTTTTTTGTCCCTACAGTATTATTAACCTCAATAACATTTATTTCCAGTCAATTCCAGTCAATTTTGACCACCTCGCACAATATTGTTCACCAACATAGGCATAGACCAAACCTATGTACGTCCAATAGAAAGTAACAATGCAATACAGAAATTTACTAAAAATCGACATCGTGCATGGAATATCCTTGCTCAAAACAATTAGTTGCCTCCAGCACATGCCTATTCTCACTTAAAAACAGTGCTCCATACCTTCTATACCTGTGAGTCAGAAACAGTGCAGGTCAGATACAGTGTGGGTTACAGTGCGGGTCTAATATATTGCGGGATATGGTGTGGGTTAGATACAGTGTGGGTCTGATATAGTGCGGAATACAGTGTGGGTTGAATACAGTGAAGGCCGGCTGCAGTGTGGGTTGAATACAGTGCAGGATACATCAGTTGGATGCAGTGCAGGTTGGAAACAGTGTGGGTTGGATATATCGATTCCTATATATCTATACACTCTAAATGTTGCTGTTTAGCGTTATAAGTCGCACAATAAATAATTGCTTTCCAGACTTTGATTGTGGTTCCAAAGCACAAAAAGATATTATTCACCAAAAAGCAGATAGTTACACGCTGTGATCTAAATACAATTAGCGCAAACAGATTAGCAATCACAAGGTACAGTCGATACATACGCAGGTGCTCTGGATCCAGATTTCCGGCATCAAAGGTGAAGCCTCCGTCAGAAGAAAGAACAAGCAGACTAACTACTAGAAATAGAGCGTCCGTATATGTACCCTTACAGAGATAGGCAATACAATAGAAAAAGTTGACATAATCCCATTGGTTCTTCTTCCTGGTTCTTCTGTTACAATACAGTTCATAGGTCAGTTTGTATGATCACAGTCCAGCCTCCAACAGCTCTTTGTGTCCATTTTCCCGGTGAAGAACAAGTCTAAACTGGCTGCATTACAGAGTACATTTTAATGAATAACTCTCTGTGATCAATAATTTGCAGACGCATGTTGCGATTTCCTCATCGATGGAACCGGAAGTCTGCAAATAAACAGTGGTTTAGAATAGCACCAAACACGGTCTGTTTATCATGTACTGAACTTGAGATCTTAAATACAGTTGCTTTATTACATACATAATAATAAATGAAACCTTGAATATAAACCTTAATGCTAGGAAACCTTTTTATGTAAGTGTGCAGTGTGTAATTGTAAGGATATTAAGAAAAGCTGCTAGTTAGGGTTGTGCGTCTACGTGTTTATGAAGTACACCGTGGTACATGTTTTGCAGGGTTGGTCATATTATATGTTTCAGTAAATGTATGTATTTATATAATGAGGACTTTTAACATTGTTCAATTGCATGGGAATCACACGACGCTAAATAATAGCATCGCCGTATGTACTGATATTGTGGGCTTCGCTAAAATGGCGTTGTGCGGCCATGCGCAAAATGGCGTCTTGTTGCCATTCGCAAAATGGCTTCATGCAGATTTTATTTTAAATAGATTCTGTCTCAGCCAATTATCAGGCTTCGACAGTCCACCCTTTGATAGCAAACAACACGCTATCACACTCTGATTTAAAAAATTAATTTAGGCTTACACTATGACATATTATTTAATGTTATATTATGGGATGGCACAAGGTGGTTTTTAAACCATAAATAATGTGTCTCTAGGGGGGACATAAAACTACCCTCATACGCACACCACGGATCTTGGGAGATCATGGGAAAGATGTGGGGATGTACCTATCCTATAAAGGAAGTCTTGAAGGGGTATAGGGACTCACATTATTTAAGATGTTTACAAATAACATTTCATAATAAATTTCATGCATGTCTAAATCTATTCGTCATCTGATGGTACATTCTAGTTCAGGGTTGTGATGCAGTCCTACATTTACCTCAGTATTCATATTGTTACTTCTAACTACCATCATAATTTAATTCCTTCAATTTACCTTATCTTTACATTTTCCACCTTTCAACACAGTAGGAACACATTTGACACATAAGCCAATTACTATGATGACAACCAATATGAGGATCAGGAGTTTACCTATGCCAGCAACTATTTCCTGGACCCACTCTCCTAGACCGGAGAACCATTTCACTGGGTTCAACCATGAAACCCATTCCTCTACTTTCTCCTCTACTTCAGCCACTGAAGCATTATGGTTCTTCAGAAATTCCCATTTTAACTGCAGAATTTCATCCATCTTCCGGTCTATCACCTCCTTGGGGTCACTAGTATTGTTGGTGATGTATGTGCAACACTTTACACCAAATTGGGTGGCTAAGGTCATGCAGTATCCTCCAGTGACAGCTGTTAAATAATTTAATACTAATCTGTGTTGCACCAGCTTTTTCTTGTAGGCCTGTAACTCCTTACCTGTGTACCTAAATGTGTCATCATAAATCTCGGTGATATTATCTATTAATTTAGCAAGATCTTGGATATATCTGACGGAGGTGAAGCCTCCGTCAGAAGAAAGAACAAGCAGACTAACTACTAGACATAGAGCGTCCGTATATGTACCCTTACAGAGATAGGCAATACAATAGAACAAGTTGACATAATCCCATTGGTTCTTCTTCCTGGTTCTTCTGTTACAATACAGTTCATAGGTCAGTTTGTATGATCACAGTCCAGCCTCCAACAGCTCTTTGTTTCCATTTTCCCGCTGAAGAACAAGTCTAAACTGGCTGCATTACAGAGTACATTTTAATGAATAACTCTCTATGATCAATAATTTGCAGACGCATGTTGCGATTTCCTCATCGATGGAACCGGAAGTCTGCAAATAAACAGTGGTTTAGAATAGCACCAAACACGGTCTGTTTATCATGTACTGAACCTGAGATCTTAAATATAGTTGCTTTATTACATACTTAATAATAAATGAAACCTTGAATATAAACCTTAATGCTAGGAAACCTTTTTATGTAAGTGTGCAGTGTGTAATTGTAAGGATATTAAGGAAAGCTGCTAATTAGCGTTGTGCGTCTACGTGTTTATGAAGTACACCGTGGTACATGTTTTGCAGGGTTGGTCCTATTATATGTTTCAGTAAATGTATATATTTATATAATGAGGACTTTTAACATTGTTCAATTGCATGGGAATCACACGACGCTAAATAATAGCATCGCCGTCTGTACTGATATTGTGGGATTCGCTAAAATGGCGTTGTGCGGCCATGCACAAAATCTGTGTTGCACCAGCTTTTCTTGTAGGCCTGTAACTCCTTACCTGTGTACCTAAATGTGTCATCATAAATCTCGGTGATATCTATTAATTTAGCAAGATCTTGGATATATCTAAAATTTAGTGTACCCCGAGCGATCCTGGTGGGATCCAATGCGACCAAAACTTGAAAGCCAGTTGTTTCACTAATCAATTGTGTGGCTTTATGTACATCACCAGGTATCATATTTCTTTTGTCTCTATGTTCATACTGTGTGTAAAGATATGGTGATGGTGTGTTTTTATGAATACCAAGCATTTCACCATGTGTAAGGGTCATAACCTCTGGGAGTACTCTTCCCAGATAACACAAACCTTCGTAACTCGGAGAGAGCCACTTATACCCCTTTCTTCCACATATAAAATTAAAATATACATCATCAGAGAGAACATAAGGGATAGTAAACCTCATTATCGTCACACACATTTCCCTAGCAAGTGATCCTATTTCAGGTTCTCCCATTTGACTCATGCAAGTTTCTGGTTGTATACCTTGGCACAATACCCTTCTGGTACCCTACCAACCATTTCTTTGGTGGAACTTGTATATTTATACCGGAAGTGTCTTCCACCTAGACTAATTGTGCGTAAGAGTTCAAGATTTATAGGTTCACTATCAGCTCTTAGTGAGAAGGTCATCGTCTGGTTATTCCCCGTCACGTCCCAACTTCCTGGTTTATTGAAGTTGGTGATGTTCAAACATAAAAGTGATTTATCTACTTGGTACTGGTGGAGTTTAAAATGAGAAGGTTTGGACTTACCAAATTTTCCATCCAGTGCATCCCCTCTTTGCAGTTCTAAGACCTCAGAGACATTTAATGGAAATGGCACTAACCCTACATTATGCTGTCCCTGAGGCACATGAGAACACACCCAACAGTCAGTCTGGTTTAAAACTTTGCCCACCATAGTATGATAATCCTCTAAAGGATACCCACCCCAATACTGGTTATACTTAGGCTGGCACCGTTGGATGCATCTCTCATCGACTGCAGACCCACAAAACACACATACAATAATCCTCAGATGATAGACCTTCACACTGTCTCCGAGTTTCCAGAATAACAGATCTCTTAACAATTACTGTACTGGGTTTGGTCAGGTACCGCCCTTGTGACTGTATTGCTCCTTCTCCCAACTCCACTCCATTGATATCACCATCAGCTCCCCTCTCCGTCCTCTGTCACAGAAAGCAGAGATCCCGAAACAACCCAGGATAATGAGAACTCTGGGAGAAAACACATAGATAACCACAGCAGACTAATCCATTGCTGAAAACAATGATCTACAACTTTCTTTAGCTCAGGTATCTCACTGTAACCTTTAACCTTCCCGGAACAGACTCGCAATTAACAGGTCTATGTTATCTGCCTCAATTCCGCCTTGTCTCTCCACCGGTTGTCTCTTACAGTGGGTGGAATGGACCAAGGTATCTCTCTCTGCCACTTTCAAAGATGTTGTACTCGTCAGCAACACCTGATACGGACCTTCCCACCAATCTGTCAAACAACCTGGATGCAAGAAATTTCTGATCATAACAAATTCTCCAGGTTCAAAATCATGACAGTCTGTTTCTGGCATATCATGTGACAACAATTTCAGTTTCTGCTGTTGCTGCTTTAACTGTTTACTCATTGTTATAAGATACCTTACAGTAACCCCGTTGGTACTTTTCAAATCTTCCTGCGGACTTATAATCAAATGAGGTTGTTTACCAAACAGTATTTCAAAGGGGGACAGATTGAGAGGGGGTCTAGGAGTTGTCCTGATACTATGAAGGACAATGGGTAGTGCTTCTGGCCACCCCAGTCCAGTTTCTGCCATGATATTACTTAATTTATTTTTAATGGTATCGTTCATCCTCTCCACCTTGGCGCTGGCTTGCGGTCGATAGGGGGTATGATGTCTACTATTAATACTCATCAACTTACACATGTTTTGGAAGACATCACCTGTGAAATGAGTACCCCTCTCACTTTCAATAATTCTAGGGATACCGTATCTGCATACAAACTCCTGAACAATCGTCTTAGCAGTAAACGCAGCAGTATTAGTGGCAGCTGGGTATGCCTCAACCCAATTAGAAAACACTTCAGTGCACACTAATACATATTTGAGATTCCTGCAGGGTGGTAATTGGATGAAATCAATATGTATTACCTGAAAAGGTCCATTGGTTGGAGGAATGTGGGATGGTTCGATGGGGATTGTTTTCCCAATGTTTTTCCTCAAGCAGATCAAACAGGACATTGCTCTCTTCTCCGCTTGGGAAGAAAAACCCAGTGCACACCAGTATGCTCTCACCAATTTGCACATACCTTGCTTTCCCAAGTGAGTCAGACCGTGCGCTGCCTCAGCCAGGCTTGGGTAGTACGCCTTGGATGCCACTGACTTACCTTGTCCATCTCTCCAGAGTCCAGAGGACTCCTGCCCACATTCCTTAGACCTCCAGACTGCCTTTTCCTGAATGGAACACAAATTTTGCATTTCAATTAATTTCTGCATGGCAATTGTTTGAAACATAATTTGGTTAATTGGCACATTCACTTTTAACCCTGCTGCCCATTTGGCAGCTTCATCTGTCCTGTTGTTGCCCAGTGACACTGGATCGTCCTCACATGTATGGGCTTTACACTTAATTACGGATCGCTGTCAGTAGTCCTTTCATATGTCTGGAATGTGCGACTGGTGTGCCTGCTGCTGTTATAAAATTTCTCAGACGCCATAGAGCACCGAAATCGTGTACCAGCCCGAAGGCGTACCTAGAGTCAGTTTAGATATTAGAAGATTTACCTTCTGCTAATTCACAAGCTCTTTTAGAGCCACCAGCTCCGCCACTTGGGCCAAGTGAGGTGGACCAAGAGGTTTGGCTTCTATGATGTCTTCGTCATTTACCACAGCATAACGTGTACATAACTCTCCAGTGTCAGTCTGTCTATGACAACTCCCATCCGTGTAAAATGTCACATCTACATTTTCTAAAGGTGTATCCCGTATGTCAGGTCTTGCAGTAAAGGTCTGATTCAGATATTCCATACAATCATGTTACATCAATATACCTGCAGAACTCACCTTCCGCCAGCGACTCACCTCTCTCCACCCTTTGTGCATCCTGTTGCACATATGGTAAATATGTTGCTGGATTTAACGTACTGCACCGTTTGATGGTGATGTTTGCAGGTGCTATTAGGGCTAGTTCCCATTTTGTGAACCTAGCTGAGGAGACAGAATTTGGGCAGAATTCAGCAAAGCAGATACAGCATGGGGTGTATAAACCATCATAACATGGCCTAATACTACATCCTCACTCTTACAATAGGGCAGTTGCTGCTACACTTCTTAAACACGTTGGGAATGATTTTACAACACTATCCAATTGTGCACTGTAGTATGCTACGGGCCTACTGGCATCACCATGTTTTTGTGTGAGGACACCTGCTGCACAACCATTAGCTTCCGTGCAGTACAAATCAAAAGGTTTTTCATAATCAGGTATTCCCAATGCAGGTGCTCTTGTCAGACTATCCTTAAGATTAAGGAAAGCCTGCTCTGTTTCCTCTGTGTGTATGACATGATCAGGCTTTGAGGAAGAGACTAAGGACCTCATTCAGAGTCGGTCGCGAGCGCCGATGCGCTCTTAACCGACTCAATGGTTTGGCTTGCACACGTGCAGCTGCCGTACTGTGCGTGCGCAAGCCCCGGAGCGACAGGGAAACTCTGTCACTCCGGAGCTCGTTACCAAAGGGGCGGCTGTCGATGTTGATCGACAGCTGCCCCCGGTTGGTAGGCGGGCCGGGGGGGTGGTTTCCAAAATGGAGGCATTCCTTTACGAACTCACCACTGACATCAGTGATGTCAGTGGGGAGCTTCCTGCTCCATCAGAGCAGAAAGATCTCTGGGGCTTATGAGTGCCCAGACCCAACCTTAGGTTCTGGTCGTAAGCCCCAATGGTCGCAATGGTGATCACCATCACGACCATCAACCTGGTCGATTGTTAAGCTGTGGGTGGTAACCCACAGCTTAGCAATCGACAAGGAGGTGGCCGTTCAGGATGCAAGCGGCCGCCCTGATTCAGTGCGACCGCTTGCAACTAAAGACCGCCTCTGAATGAGGTCCCAAGTCCTGTAATGGCAAGGCCAAAATGGAAAAACCTGGTATCCACATCTGCAGTAGCCACACATTCCCAAGAAGGTGCGGATTTGCTGTTGGTTCTGTGGCAGTGTCATGGTCTGTATGGCTTGGATTCTGTCAGTGGTCAGATGTCGTAACCCCTGGGTTAGCCAATGTCCCAAGTATTTAACCCTGGACTGGCATGGCTGTAGTTTGTCCTTAGCAACCTTGTGTCCTGTTTGCGAGAGATGAAGCAATAAAAGTTTAGTATCATTTAAACATGACATGAACGAATCAGAACACAACAATAAATCGTCCACATATTGTATTAGAACAGATCCATTGGCAGGTTGAAAAGATTGTAAACAGTCATGTAAGGCCTGGGAAAAGATACTGGGGCTGTCTATGAAGCCCTGGGGAAATTGTGTCCATGTGTATTGTACACCCCTATATGTAAAAGCGAATAGGTACTGACAGTCAAGATGAAGAGGTACAGAGAAGAAAGCAGAACAGAGGTCAATGTCAGTAAAATGGGTTGCATGTGGTGGGATCTGCATGAGGATGACAGCTGGATTTGGCACTATGGAGAATTGGCTTTCTACTACCTTATTAACCCCTCTAAGGTCTTGTACCAGCCTATAACCCCTCCCACCACTTTTCTTCACGGAAAAGATGGGACTGTTGGCTACACTTGCTGTATGGACTAAAATTCCTTGTTGTAATAACCGCTCAATAAACCCCTATCTTTACCTCCTGTTTTATTGGGTACTGGGGAATTTTTGGAGCTTGACTACCGCTTTTTAAATTTACCATTACGGGAGATACGTTTGCCATCAATCCAGTGTCCTGTCCATCTTTGGTCCAAAGTGAATCTGGTATTTTGAATAACATTTGATCTACTTGAGATGGATTGTCCAATATATCCCTCACCTCGTGTGCCACTCTCTCTGGGATATCTAAGAATATACCATCAGGGTTACAATAAATGACACATCCCATTTTACATAACAAATCCCTTCCCAGTAAGTTAGTAGGAGCTGCTGCTGCCAGGAGAAAAGTATGCCTGGTATTCAATGGCCTGATAGTAACCTCTGTGGATTTGGTTAAAGGATAATGTTGCACTTTACCCGTTGCTGATACTGTTTCGCTGGTCACCTGTAAATTAGCTGGAGATTTTATCACTGATCTGGTCGCCCCTGTGTCTACAAGAAAAGGATGTTTAGTACCAGCTACATCAACCATCATCACCGGTTCTTCCCTAGTACTTCCAGTTAACCTGACTAACTGTAGACTACAGGTATGACCTGACCCCTATCGTTGACTCTCACTCTCCAATACAGCATTTAAGGTCACAATTAGAGCAGGTGACTGTGGAGAATTCCCTGCTTGCTGCATATATCCCTTATATGGATATCTAGGTACTCCCTGGTTAGGGGGTCCTACCCTCTACACCTTACAGTTCCTAATTACATGTCCCACTTGGTTGCAGTTAAAACACCATCGTGAGTGGGGTGGGGGAAAAGGTTGTTGTGTGGGTTAGGCGGTAGAGAAAGATTGTGAGTGTGGGTATGAATTTTGAGGGTAATATGGTGGCTGAGGCTAGTATGGGTTTTGTGGCTGTGTGTGATAAGTAGGGTAGGGCTGTGTTTGTGGTGGTACAGGATTGGTGAGGGCGTGTAGCTATGCAGGTGTGTCTGGTGGCTGTGATGGTATATTCTTTCCTTCTAGAGCTTGGATGCTAACAGCCATTAGCTTCTCACTGTGGGTTTCTCTCTTCTTGAGGATGTTTTTATCGTGCTCAATAGCAGACTCCCTAAGTGTGTCTACAGTAACTCCCCTCCAGCCAGGTAGAGAGGTCTGGACTCGGGTCTTTAAATTGTCTTTAACACCATACATAAGTACCGTGATGACCATTTCCCTATGGTGAGTGCTATGTTTAATATCTTCTATCCCAGTGTACAGAGCTCGGGTACAGTAATCTTCTGCAGATTCACTCTCTTTTTATTTTATGGTGAAAATTTTACTCTAGTTAAATACTACCTGAAAATATACACCCAATTGAGTTATTATTCGGGTAATGTTACTTTGGTTATCCTCGTCTGTTAAGGGAGCATCTCTCTCCAATACGCAATCCCTGATAAACTTTTTCACGTCGGTATTCTGCGGAAGACACGCCCTTAACACCACTCGCCAATCTTTATTGGTTGGCTCGTGAGCATTACACAAGTTTTTCACAAATCTTTGGCATTTTGCTAATTCCTTCTTAGGGTCAGGGAAGTCGGTCATTATGGAATTAAGTTCAGCTCTTGTCCAAGGACAATGCATCACTACATTTCTTGTGGGCACCACACCATTCGCATCCAGATTCCCATTGGGAACAGTTATTGTCCGGATGGGATGTATGCCTGCCATAATGCTACCTTTGGCTGAATTACCTAGTTGAGGGTTCAGCCTACAGCTACTACGTACGGTATTTGTAATCTCCGCTATTGTTAAAGCTAAGTTAATACTTCCTGTACGGGTGGGGCTATCTCCATTTCTGGTACTAGTGAGGCAGCTACCTGTGCTTGCTATGGTGGTACATTTAACATTTGTGCAACATGGGAGAGAGCGGACATCACAACAGGGTCATCATCTACATCATCAACACGTTCCTTATAATTACTTAAGAGAGGGTACAGGTTACATGTATAATTTTTATGGGTTTTTACATCGACTGTACCTTCACCCCCATCCGCATAGGGCGGTGGTGGTGCGTGTGAACCACTGACATTACCTTCCGCAATGCTACCTTGTTGTGCGTGCACGCTAGTTCGCGGTGTGCATGCAACGCTGTTTATCGCTGCATGCACACTCCCCTGCATCGTGCACGTGATGCTGGTTTGCGTTGCATGCACACCCCTAAGCCACGTATCTATCAGAGCAGGAAGCTCACCGGGGCTTGCGGGAACGAGACCCTACCGCAAGGGTCTCATTGCAAGCTCCGATGGTGGCGATGGTCGTGACCATCACCTGGCCGCTCGCAAAAGCTGTGGGTGGTTACCCACAGCTATGCGAGCGGCCACGAGGCCGAAACAAAAAAAACCAAACGCCCTGATTCAGAGCGAGCGCTCTTAAAGATCGTGCGGCTCTGAATCAGGCCCATAGTCTTTATTTACCAACCTGCTAATTCAAATACGCAGTGCATAGTCTTTATTTACCAACCTACTAATTTATATACACAGACTAACCAACCTACTAATTTACATACACAGTGCATAGTCTATCCTAACCAACCTACTAATTTATATACACAGTACATAGGCCCTCATTCAAAGCTGCTCGTAAGCGGCCGTACGCTCGTAGTGAACCGATGTTGTGCAACCACGCATGCGCCGGTGTAACAATGCGCATGTGCGTACGGCTGATTGCAATCTTTTTTTCCATCGTTCGTCGAATAGCGAACAGGAAGTGACATGTCAAATGTGATTGACAGAACAGCCCGTTTTGGGGCGTAGACGGGGGTGGAGATGGGAAAACGCAGGCGTGTCGAGGCGTTTTTTGGGCGTACATAAATTATCTCATGCGAACGGCCAATGTGAACGGAACAAGTGATACGTCACTGTCTGATCCACTTTCCATTCAAACTGCTCGTTCAGCTTGTGGTCTGGTATTCTCTACCGCAATGACGATGGTCTCTTCCTCCTTCCTGTGCCTCTTCGATGTTTTTCCGATTTATCATTTGTGGCCAGATAAACAATCAACTTAGAATTGAAAACAAGCTTGTAATGTGTTTATCCAATAGTATTTTTTTAGTAGCACAAAACCGTACGCAGGTGAACTACTCAGCTGCTAATTTCTGGATTAGACAATCAATTAGCGTACCAATTTTTTGACAAAAATTGTTTTTTTGCATTTTGTATTTGGAGTTATTTTATTGCAACAATATTGTCATCATGTTTGTGTTTTTTCTTCATTTTTAAGGGGCCCAGAAAAAACTCGTCCTTTTTTTTTTGGCAAAGTGTTCATTAAAACTCCTAAATGGTTTTTAACCCTTTGGTTTCGGAATCCAAAATAATGTGTAGATTTCCGTTCATTTTTTTTGTTTGTTTTTTGCGGGATTACCTATGAACCAGTT
The DNA here is from genome assembly GCA_031769625.1 of Taudactylus pleione. Classification (NCBI taxonomy): domain Eukaryota; kingdom Metazoa; phylum Chordata; class Amphibia; order Anura; family Myobatrachidae; genus Taudactylus; species Taudactylus pleione. Next base: position 657,755 of record JAUIMM010000084.1, read on the forward strand.
TTTAAAAAATTTCACAATACAATTGAGCAGATTTTCCAGATGTTTTATTTTTTAAACACATTTTTTTTTTATGTGTAATTGTCATAAATCACATCTGGATAACGTAAATAAATTAAAAAAATAATAACAAAACACACAAACACAAATAGTGGCAGTTGCCCAACACAAAATAACACAATTTAAAAACAATTCACAAGAAAGGAGAGGGAAGTTTTGGCCCTTAAGGGATATGGGGCAAGCACAGAAGGAATGTGGGAAAATTAGCCAGTGCTGTCATCGCCTTTTGGCCTGTTTGGCCAGGGTAGGGTGGGAGCCTGACCGGGTCCGGGAGGTCCTTCGGCTGGCCTGTCCAGAGGCAGATGTTGGGGCCTCTGGACTAGGCATAGGGCTAGGCACATTTAGAGGGATGGCTGTTGTTGTGCCAGAGGTGGAGGGTCCTGATGTTCCGGCAGGAAGAGAGGCCGGCTCCACCATGTGCTGGCGAACGAGCTGCTCCAGGGCATTTGCAATCCTGATGTTGGCCCCAGTATTTGCGGCCAGGGCCTGAGCAATGGTCACGTTGGCCGCAGCATTTTGCTCCATGGCCTCCGCCACCCGTAGCAGACTGGCGTCCATCCTCAGCAGAATCTCTGTGTGGTGATCCAATTTAAAATTGAGATCTGTGATGAGGGCCACTGCCTGCGAGGGGGATTGCCCTGGACTGGCTTCTGCAGGGTCCCCAGCCGGATCTACTGCTTCCTCCCCTGCAGAGCCAGCAGAAATTCTGCGGCCAAGGCTCCCCTCTGGAGCAGACTCATCCGCCTGTGTCTATGTGAGAAAAATGAGAAAAGAGTAACATTAGGATCTACATATTGTCACAAACACATTTCAGAGTTGGTAACATAACAACATTTACCTGGGCCAACATGAGGAGCCACAAAGTCTGGCATGTCCGTATCCATGTTGGACACGCCAAACACCTCCTCATCCTGCACACACCCCTGGGCCAGCTCTTCCAAGTCATTAAGCTCCAATGACACAGGGGTGGGACCCCCACCTGTCCCCCTTGCATGCCTAGCCCTATCAGCCAGTTTTTGCTTCAGCCGATATTTGAAATCGCTCCATCTGTGGGTGAAAAAGTTGGTATTATTCCTGCAGTATTTGGCCCTGTAACCACTTTTTTTTAAAATGTGGTTTTTACGTACCGGCGTTTGACATCCCGGGTTGCACGGTCAAACTCACCCACCCTATTGACAGCACTGGCTATGTCATCCCACATTTTCCACTTCTGGCTTGCACCCATATTCCTTTCTGCCTGTGGCAGGTTGTCATGGCACATTTGGACCAAAACCTCCATCTCCTTTCTTGTGAATTGTGTTTCTTAGTCCGACTAGGCCCAGGAGCCTCTGACATGGCATCCTCCACTCCTTTTGTAAAAAACATTTTTCAAATTTTTATGTCAAACGTTCCCAAAATTATTGGTATAAATAATCCTTTAATACAAAAGAGACAAATACTTACCGGGCGCCTCTTGCACAGTGTTTTGCTGCTCTGTAGCCATTTTAGAGAGTAAAGTTTCACTACAGAAGACCGTTTAGGAATTTCAGTGACGCATTTATACATGCGTCAGCATTATTCGTCAGCATCATTGATTGTGCGCTCCTATTATCCGTCCTTAATTTGAGTGGGAAAATAAAGACTATTTATGGCTTGGTGCGACTTGAGTCGAGGTGGCGGGTGATGAATGTTGGAGGTTTAGCTTGGAGGAGTGGATTGTTGGCGTGGTTTGTGGTTTGAGGCGGTTTTTTGGAGTTTGTTATTGGTTTTGGTTTTCTGACTTTTTTAATTTCTGTTCGCTTTTTTTTATTTTATTATTTTCTTTTTTGGTTCTTTTTTGAGTAAGTCTTTTTAAAAACCTCCTTAAAAAAATAATGGATCTAATAAACAAATGTTCGTACTTATTTTTTTATTTTTATTTTTTTTTTAGTTATTTAGGCATTGCACCATTGACGTTTTTGGACTGTGACTTATTTGTCGTTTTCTGGTAATTTTTTTTGGTTCATGAAGTTACAATTTCGATGTGTTGGTCTTCGCATATGTTTTGCATAGTAATTTTTTATTTTGATTTTAACCAATCATGTCTTAACAAGAAATATAACGTACTCTTTAGCGAAATATAGTTAGAGTTGTATTTAATTTTAGATGCGAACTATTTAGCGCACTAATGTTTCCTTATTAACCAGTAAAAAATGCGAACTATTTAGCGCACTAATGTTTCCTTATTAACCAGTAAAAAATGTGAACTATTTAGCGCACTAATGTTTCCTTATTAACCAGTAAAAAATGCTAACTATTTAGCGCACTAATGTTTCCTTATTAACCAGTAAAAAATGCGAACTATTTAGCGCAATAATGTTTTTTTGGTGTAAAAAATGTAAAGTCATGTTTTACCACTAAATGTAGCGTGCATTTCCTAACTAATGTGTGCTCCCTTCTATATTTTTTGGCAAAAAAAAAAAAGGGGGTTTATAATACTTTTTTTTTTTTTTTTTAAATAAATATATTTTTAAATTTTGAAATGTAGGTTTTTCTACTCATGACAATACCCCGGCCTGTAAGCATCTTTGGATTTATTGGAAAAGATAAGTAGTTTTTTTGGTTCACATTTGTCTCAAACAATAACTACCTGGCTTACCATTTCAGGTTGATGTTGGTCGTATTATCTTGGCCATGTTTCCAGATCCCGACCAACCTCAACTTCGTCCCAGGCATAGGCCTCATAGGCGTGCAAGGCCCCAGATATATAGAACACGTGTCTCCCTTTTTGGAATGCCAGATGATGAGGTATTAAGACGCTACCGTCTTCCTCCACAAATCATCCTAGACACTCTCTCTTTAATAGAGAGTGATCTTGAACGGCAAATTAACAGTCCTACAGCAATACCACCACTTACGCAATTAATGTCGGTGTTACATTTCTGTGCCTTGGGATCCTTTCAAACCACGGTGGGAATAGTTGCCGGAATCTCCCAATCCTCCTTTTCAAGGATCCTGAGGGCAGTGATGGAGGCCCTTTTTAAACACCTCCATCATTTTATTCAAATGCCAGTGGATATGGGTTCCCTTAGTGTGGCGAAGGCCACTTTTTACCAAATAGCTGGCTTCCCACACATCATAGGGGTTGTGGATGGCACTCACATACCACTTCAGCCTCCAGCAAGGCTGGAGGCTATTTTTAGGAACTGCAAACACTTTCATTCACTGAATGTAATGGTGGTATGTGATGCCTCCCTCCAGATCCTGTCCCTGAATGCCAAATTCCCCGGGAGTGCACGATTCCTTTGTCATCCGGCAATCAGGGATTTGGCACAAATTAGACAACCTACAAGCTGGTGATGCGTGGCTTCTGGGTAAGTTGACACCTTCCGTGGCAACCAATGCAAAGCTTGTTACACAATGGTCCTGATGTTTGTTTTTGTTTTTTTCACAGGAGACAGTGGTTACCCTTGCACGCCCTGGCTGCTCACTCCTTATTTGGCTCCCACACCAGGGCCACAAAGTGAGTTTAATTCCGCACTTACAGCACTCCACCACCTGCCTGGTGGCTGTATCGGCCTTTTAAAAGGCCGATTCAGATGCCTCCACCGCTCTGGTGGCGAGCTCATGTATTTGCCGGCTATGGTTTCGAAAATTGTGGTCCTGTGTGGGATATTTCACAACATCGCCATAAGGAGTGGTTTCCCAATGCAGCCAGAGGATGCCTTGCCTGAGGACGGCCCCCCCGAGGTTGGTCGGAGGTCAGTATGTGGGGGGGCCATACACGATGATGTGGTGGCCAGATATTTTAGGTAATTATTGTTGCAAATTTAGTTAATTGACACAATGTAGACATGTAAGATTGTAATGTGCAATTGTAATTTTTTTTTCATTGTTTTTTCTTGTATTCCCTTAAATTCCACGGAAAAACGATGCCTACTACCTGATCCTAAAAATTGTCTTCATGTGGCCACATTGGATATAACTTCTGGACCAATTATTTCTTCGCACATTTGTGGATTCATGTTGGCCTGCTACTTCTTCAAACAGTTCCTGATTATTGTTTGTTTTTTTTGTTTTTTATGGGTGTTGGTTGTTTTTTGGAGTGTGTTTTCACTGTGTGAATTGTTTGTCACAATTCACTTTGTGTTTATTATTTGTGTGTATTAAATTTTTGCTTTACGTTAAAAAGACTTTTCCTTTTTTCCTTGGTCAATTACAAGCAAGTGTAACCTGGTCCAAAAAAGGAAAATTTGCTTAATGGCTAATCCTGTAATGTGTTAAATAGTAAAGTATTTTACCATGCTTTGTGGCTAAAAACAAACCCCAAAGGGATTATGGTGAATCCGTATGTTTTATAATCTAGGCCTAAGCAGGTTTGCTTTAATATTTACATTACCCACCCCCAAAAAAAACAATAAAACCTGGTAATTCTACAAACCTATTGGTATTGTTAGGTGTTTAATGTGCCAGCTTACATACTTACTTGAGCTTTCTACAATCTAATTTACTTTACTTAAAAACTCATGCTCCAATAGTCTACTTATGTAAGGTTAAACAATCTAATATTTACAGACAAGGAATGAGACTCTAATAAATCAAAATATATTTTATTTGTAACACAATTTTTGAGGGGGGAGCAAACAAAAAAATTAGTGCCGCAGGACCACCAACATGTGATCCAGGACCACAAGCATCCCGACGACATGGCCCCTCAATGTGTGCAAGCCTTCCTGCATTGCTTGCAAATGCCTCTGGTCCTCTGTGGGTTAAAAAAAAAAGTGTGGATTACTAAACTGACACCTTAATTTATATGTTACCAAACATCTTAAAATTCAGACTATACTTAAAAAAAAAAAAGTTTTGAAGAGAAAAAAAGTCAGGGAAAACACAAAGATTGTATAATTACAAACTAGAAAAATTACACATAAAAAGACAACCAAAAAAAGGGCAAAGTACGCAAAAAAACTACATTTGTTGTTACCGTAAACTAGAAAGACACAAGTATAAGTGTTTGGACATGTGTGATATGTGTAAGGGGAAAGCATCCTAGACATTGTTTTTCAAAGATATATCTCCCAAACATTTGAAATACTTTACAAATTGGAAATGCACAGGCAAAAGGACAACATCACCCAAAAACCAAAAAAAAAAAAAAACAAGCATAGTTTAAAAGGGAAACATACCAGTCAGATTGATGCCTGGTCCAGGAGCCCCGACATCGTCCTCCTCTGAGGTGGGCCAGTGCTGGTCCAATGGAGGAGGGGAGATTTCACTAGGGGTGGAGGGGGAGGAAAAGCGAGGGATGGGTGGAGGGGAGGGTGATGAAAAGAGAGGGGGGGTGGAGGGGAGAGTGAATTTGGAGGAATAGGAATATTCGGAGAGGGAGGGACCTCAGGGACTGGCCGGTCTGGGCTGGAGGGGGAATTTAGGGAAGGTTGGGGAGAGGAGGTTTGGGTGGGAGTGGGGGATAGGGGACGAGGCCGACGTTTATTTCGTATTAGACGTCGGAGTCTGTGCTCAGCCCCCAAATGATGGATAAAAAATTTTAAGTTTATATTTTGGGGGGGGTTTAGATAAAAATTTACAACACCAAAAATTTGCCAAAAAAAAAAGCACACGCAGGTATGTCCGAAAAAAACAAACAGGGCTAGATGGAAAACATGCACACGCAGGTATGTCCAAAATAAACAAACAGGGCTAGTAAGAAAACATGCACACGCAGGTATGTCCAAAATAAACAAACAGGGCTAGATGGAAAACATGCACACGCAGGTATGTTTGCATTTTTTTGGATAAAAAAATACACTTACTTTCAGCTATTTGCTGAAGCAAATTCGCCAAAAGGCGGGGGGACCTGCGGTGGAGATCCGACCACCGCCTTTCAAGCTGCCCGATATTGCGGCGGAAGCTCATATTACGCAGCCGCCGCCGCACCTCCGCATAGGCGAGGCGCTTGCGGAGGTTTGTGATGGGGGCCGGATGATTAGTGATTCTCCGGTCCATCACATCTGTGAGGACCAGGAGTTCGCTTCGTGTAAATGCTGCGGCTCTCATGATGGCAATGATTTTTTCCACAAAAAACAGTTTTAATAAAGGACCCTGAAAAAATTTGATTGGCTAATGTACTTAGAAAAATAACAGAACGCATTGTATTGGTTATTGTATGAGTCATGTGACCTACACCCTCACAAATATAATGTGAATTATGATAGGCTTGATGCAGTGACATGCCTAAGCTAATTTAAATAAACAAATTAAAGTACTAAAATATGCCTATAAAAAACAAAGGAAAACAATAGTATCAATCCTAAAAACATGTAATTTGTAAAAAAAAAAAACATTGGTGAAACCATACGTATTCTGCGGGAAAAATGACACACACTGACAAGAATAAAGTTTATTGACAATGAAAAAAAAAAAGGATTGAAAACATGTGAATAGCAATTAAGGTAATTAATATATTGATTGCCATGAAACGATTAAAGTATGTTTGCAGAATGAAAGAGCAGATAATCGAAATCTGACAGGCCCACTTCCGGAATTGACTTGTGCGAGCGACCAAAGCAACCAAAGAGGAGACGAACGGTTGCTATTTTGAACGGTCACAAGCTAGAGGAGGGGTTAGGAGACTATAGGGCGGAAAATTAGCTACAAGCGAACAAACGGACGAACGCTTGAATTTAAATATATCCGCTCGTACGGCGGACGAGCGTACGGCCACTTGCCTCCGGGTCTGAATCAGGCCCATAGTCTTTATTTACCAACCTACTAATTTATATACAGAGGCCCTGATTCAGAGCCAGACGCTCTGACAGAGCGCTCGCTCTGAATCAGGGCCGTCCCTCCCCCTTTTTGGAGCGGCCTCCTGGCCACTCGCATAGCTGTGGGTGACCACCCACAGCTATAGCGAGTGGCCAAAATGATGGTCGCGATGGTCAAGACCATCGCGACCATATGGCTTGCGACGAGACCCTTGCGGTAGGGTCTCGCTGCCGCAAGCCCTGGAGTGCTTTTGGCTCTATCAGAGCCAAAAGCACTCCCACTGACATCACTTGTGATGTCAATGGGGCCGGCCCCAGACGGTAGGCGTTCCCATGGGAACGCCTCCGTCTGGGCAGCCAAGCCCCCAGCACGCCCACCAAAGGGGGCGTGCTGTCAATCACCATCGACAGCACGCCCCCTTTGGTGCAAGACCCATAACGACAGGGATTTGCTCTGACACCCCCACGGAGACCCCCTGAGGACTAATTAAGCAATTGGAAGTATCCAATTAGCTTGATTAGTCCTTAATTACTTACCTCCAGCAGCGCTGTCTTCTGCATCTTCTTCTGCATCCAGCGTCGGGAGCCAGCTCTTCTGCAGCAGCGGTGAGTATGTCAGTGTGTATGATGTATGTAAGTGTGTATGAGTGAAGTGTGTGTGCATGAGTTTGTGTGTGTGTGACCCCCGGTGCGGTGTGTGTGTGGCCCCCCCAGAATGGGCGCTGGGAGAACTACATCTCCCAGCAGCCCTTGTTCCTCCCAGCAGCCCCCTCTCCAGTAAGAAGATAGAGGGGACCCCGCCAGGAGCCGCGGAGACCCGGGCAGGTAAGTGACTTTTTATTAAAAAAAATTTACGCGGTGCGTGGTTTTCAGTGATGAAAACCCTGCGTCCACTGTTTTTTTAATTGAAGCCCACGGGTATCGGGAGCGCACATACCTGCGGGATTCCGAAATTGGCCGCGAGGGGCACGAGGTTTTAGCCTCGCTAAACCTTGCGCCAAATTGAATATACCCCTTTATTTACAAACCTACTAATTTATATACACAGTGCATAGTCTTTATTTACCAACCTACTCATTTATATACACTGGGCCTGATTCAGCAAGGATCGCAGTTGCAAAGAAGCACGCAATCGGTCGATTAATTTGCATTGCGCATGCATCGCAGTGTGCGAACTAGCAATTGCGAAAGCAAATGCACTTGCAGAGGTTACGCAGACCCCGAGCACAGTGATTGACAGGAAGTGCCATTTGTGGGTGGTGACTGGGGGTGGTCGGGCGAACATTGGCGTGCCAGTGCGTTGGTACGGCATTGCAGGGACACGCAAAAAATTATCCACTGCAATATCATACATAGCCTGAGGCCTCGTAGTGTGTACTGAAGTTAGTATTTCCTGAGTGAGGTCTGACCTGCCTTAACGGTGCATATGGGTACGATGTTACTCGATGTTACAGATTGTTTCGCTATGTTGCCCAAGTATATAGATGTGTGTAAGGGAAAGTGGGCATCCTTATGGTAAGCTGTGATCGCAATGCAATTGCAAACATTTGCATTTCACTGCTAATATTAGCAACTGCGGTGCGTGCTTTCTAGCAGAATAGCGATCCTTGCTGAATCAGGCCCACAGTGCATAGTCTTTACTAACCAACCTACTAATTCATATACATGGACTAACCAACCTGCTAATTTATAACACAGTACATAGGACCTGATTCAGACCCGATCGCTAAGCCACGATTGCTCGCAGCCGGGCAATTCTTACAAACTGCGCGTGCGTAAACTACTCACTGTGATCAAAATTCGAGAGCTCGCTACGCTCCACATGGACGCTACCTTGAGTGACAGAAAGAGCCATTTGTGGGTGGTAACAGGGGAAGGTGCTTGTAAACGTGGGAGTGTTGGTGCAAACGCAGGAATGTCTGGCCGTGACAACAGCGTTTTATGGGCGTCCATAATTACAAGGCAGCGCCATTGTATACATCACCGGGCATCTTTTTAGACTGAAGCTCTCGCAGTGCTTGCGGTAGCCCAGGGCCTACACAAGCACTCCATGAGCAGTCGATGGTTCTTTTCGGTACCGATGGTTGCAGTCAGATAATAGAGTAGCAAGTGCTACTCATTCTATTGTATAATTGCAAAGTAGATGCGTTATTTCGCTTCATTTTTGTTTTTTAAGTTGCTCTTTTTGATCATGATTGTGATGTCTTTACAGATACAAATACCAAATACATTTTACTACCCTAACAATTGGCCATATATATTTTCAAAAAAGAAGGGATAAGCAGTATAAAACTGCAAACAACCCGGCGCTCAATTGGATGGTATTAAATATGATCAGTGCCAGCTGCACGTAATAGGGGTTTAGTCGGAACGCCAGAGACCAAGGTCTCCACAGAAAAAACAAACAAAGAAACAAATCTTGCTGCGCTTGGCACTTCAAATATATACATTTTAAAGATCTATATCATGTTTGCTGTCTGTTAGTAAACAGGAGGCTGGTGAAAATAATTTGAGGAAAGTTTAATAAATATAAAACAATACACATATATATAAACAACAACAATTAATATTATACCACATGCATGTGAATGTAAATTTTAATTTGTTAATCCAACAAATTTGTATTTGAAATATGGCTTTTTAAAATATAAAAAAATTTTAATAACAAAAAAAAAACATAATGAAATTAAATGAATAGATACATGATTTTCTGGTGGAAATTGGAATGGGTACACATTTGCAAATGTGGGTTGTGACTTTTGTGCCATCACCAAATGTCCCTCCTTCACCTCCTGCAAATCAAACTTCACCTCCAAATATGTCTAGCACATATGATGGCAAGATACAATGTCAATTTATTCTTTGTATGGTTTCCAGGGGCACTAACCAGATCTAATTTTGTCCCATAAACTTTCATAAAGTTCGTTTGGAAATCTGGGTTGAAAAAATCCAAGATCATCATTCTTTTTTCTTCTGCTTTGCAGCCGACTCCGGAGAGCTCGATTTACAGTTCCAGGTGGACCGTTGTGTACCCTGCTTGGAGCTCGTTCCAGCCACAGCAGGGCACTGGTCCACCTCACCTTCTCTTGGGCCAGTGAGTTGTTGTTTCATCTCCCTGACATCTTGGCTTATGGTCCTTAGAATGGAGGTTTGCTCCACCATTCTGGCTTGGACCGCCTCAATGGCTGCAGATTGCCATTCCACTGCCACCTTAAGGCCATCGATGACTTCGGCAAGGGTGGCAGTGGTGGATGGGGGACGCACAGTTGATGTAGTTTGTGCCGTCACCCCATCCGACTGCAGCCCTTGATCCATGGCAGCTCCTATAAAAATGAAGAAGTAAAAATGAGTATTTAGACTTTACACATAAATAAACAGATACAGAGACAGGTGTAAGCAAATAATTACCATACACAGCATGTTGGCCATCTTGTGGAGGCACCAGATGGAGTAATTGGGCCTCCGACAATAACCTCCATTCTAAGGCCCCCAACATCTGTTGTTCCCTTTGGGTCAAAGCCAAGCTGCCAGGGAGGGGACCCCTGGCCCATTAAGTTGTTTGATCCATAAATTGAGCTTTGTCTTGAGTCGGCTGCAAAGGTCATGCAAAATTCAGCTTTTTGGTCATGATAATAATTATTTAGAGTTTGCCTTCTTTTTGTCCATGTAAAATCTGTATTTTTGACCCAAAAATGTGTTTTCATAATGTGCACTTGCAGCTTCTTAAGCCTGGAAAGACGTATGGCTCTATTTATTAACATTATTTTTACTAAAATAAAGTGAAAAAGGGTGTTTTCACACCCATTTCACATTATTTTGGTATTACCTAAAGTTACTACAGGGCAATTGGAGTAGAATTCGTAAAATTCTACTCCAAGCCCAAATTATCACTTATTTTTAGTAAGCAGATGGTATTTCCCATAATTGTAATGGGAAATGTGATCTGGCCAAAGTTACTAAAAATAAATTGTGAAAAAACACCAGGGAAAGCCCTGTGATAATAACGCCACCTGAAGGTGGCGTTATCCAGGGTCTCCCCTGGTTACCAGACTCCTGCTCCACTCTAACAGGCAGAGAAGAGCCTGGAGCCGGACCCAATGATCAGCTGTGTGGTGTAAACAGACCACACGCTGATCAATGCTGACCCAGTCAGCTGACCGGGTCCCAGTGCAGGATGGGAGATTAGCTGACCGGAGCCAAGGAGGACATCACCGGCACCCTGATCACCGGAGGTAAGTGTAATTAATGGAGGGGTGCTCCCGGGGGGATCGCGATCGCTGGGCTTATTGGCAGAGGGCGGGGCTTACCAGCGGCCGGTCAGCACATGCGCGGGCACTTGTCACGGTATTTTTTGTGAAAATACCGTGATAAGTGTGCGGAGGGGATTCGCAGGTACAGAGCTTTATCGCAAGCTCTGTCCCTGCAAGGGATTTTTAGTAAATCCCTGTGATATTGCGAATTCAGTCGGTAATATCACACTACAATCTGCATTCCAAATGCGGATTGTAGTAAATAGAGCCCTGTATGTTTTCCTAAACTGGTATTTTATTTCCTTGATTTTTCATATGTTCCTGTTTTAAAGCTACAATTAAACTTATAACAAAGCAATGCAAAATATACATTTCCACAAGCTTTTGTCTGGCTTTGGGCCTAGGAACATGTGTCTGTTCATAATATCAAATTACTCCAACTCCCCTTGGATGAAGACTTTGCAATAGGAGGCATATATTCAGGTGTCCTTCTCATGTAGTTTCATTGAACTAAATGTACTCAACAGGATTTGGAATAAACTTTCAAATCTGGGCTCAATAGCCTTCCTGGTATATTTCCAAATTATCATCCAATCTCCTGGTTGTAAACAGTGGATACCTGTATCAAGATAAAGGACTGAAATAGAAGAAAACACCTAACTGTGTATTTTAGTTAATTGTTTCTGTAAGATTGATACATAGCACACCATATCTGCAGTTGACCTTAACCATGATTTTCTTAATTATCTTAATTACCTTGGCCATTGTCTTTGCATCTGCCCTAAACACGCCTACCCTCAGGGCCAGTGACTGATGAGGCTCGTACAAGAGGACATCACATTTGGAACATTTGGGCAGTGGTATAAAATCAATTTGTATCCTTTGTAAGGAACACTGAGTCTGGGGAGTACTTTTCAAAGGGGTTGGGGTTGGGACAATCTTTCCCGGATTGTTCAATGCACATATCAGGCATCCTGTTACAAAGGCCTGTGCTGTCTGTACAAAACCCGGAGCTATGCAAATTCGGTTGGTGATAGCCACCATTGTATCCTTCCCCATGTGCACCTCACCATGTATTATCTGGGCCATAACTTGGTAAAGTGCTTTCGGTAGACATAAACATTGACCTTCCCCCCACTCACCATTTGTCTTTAGCTCCTAGCTTTGCTTTTCTCAGCCTCTGGAGCTTGTACCTGAAGCTTTGTGAGGGTACTTAAGTCAATCTTGGGGGCAGGATCTACCACATAAGTGGGTTGCCCTTGGGAGTAGTGACTTATGGCAGCAGCACGTGCGGCCTGGTCTACCAGTCTATTGTCTTCAGCTTTGGGTGTAGTCTCTCAAATGTACCCTCATTTTTATCACTACAAGCCTTTGGGATAACTGGAATGTAGCAGACAGTGCTCTGACGTAGCCAACATATCCTGTATATATGGAACTCCATCTACAAAAGGAACATCTGAAATGTTAAATAAGGATAATGATTCCTGCTTCATTAGTTCAACACAATCATGATCAGGAAAGAAAAAGTTTGTATATTTTCAGTGTCCTCCTTGACGCTATCACAATTAATTTGTATATTACTATATTTTCAGTGTCCTCCTTGACGCTATCACAATTAACTTGTATATTACTATATTTTCAGTGTCCTCCTTGACACTATCACAATTTACTTGTATATTACTATTTTTCCATCTTTTGAAACCTGCGGGAGTAATGATGCAGGATTTCAACATTGTACTTTTAAGAGTGACATTACTTGTACAACAAGGCAATTTAATATTTCGTAACCTTAACAATAGAGAAATGCTTTCTTTAAGCTTTACTCAGGCTTTTATAACTTCATGCGATACTATAAGGGTTAAGGGGTGTCCTAACACTATGTCAGCACTTAACAGAAATGCTTGAAAGCTCTGGCATGAATTTATTCCTTGTGTGTTACAAGTGTTGTGGTGTTATGAGGTTTATCCAGGAGAGAGTTTGAAACATTGTAAATCACAAGGAGATAGTCCTTTTCAGTGAGAGTCCCTTGGTTAGGGTTGAATGCATACACACTGAGCAGGATGACTAGAGGGGTTGGGTTTGAAATGCTGACTGCTGGGAAGCCTTCTGACATAACATAGGTCTACCATCGATAGAGGTCAATAAGATAGCAGGATCCAAGGTGATGCAAGGAATTTGTAATTTATCTGCCAAACGAGAGGACATGAAATGTTCTGCTGCCCCAGAATCCAGGAGGGCAGATACGAATGCAGGACTAGACTTAATGTCTAGAGCTATGAACAAGACAGAGTCATTTTGCTTTGGGGATGGAAGTATTACTCCTAACTGAGTGTCCCCGGGACTAGTTAGGAAAGGGCATTTCCGACTTGCAGAAGCCACCAGGTGACCCGTGTCTCCACAGAAAGGTTCTTTTGAATGCATCTCTGTTGTTCTTCTTTAGAAAGACTGGTATGATTAACCTGCATGGGTTCTTCATCTGTAAGAGAGGGAGGAAAATGGGTAGAGGGTTGAGGATGAGGTCTAAAATGATCAGTTCTGTGCTTCTCAGCTTGGCGCTCTCTAAAGTATATATATCAACCTTGTTGCACAGGGAAATTATATCATTAAGAGTAGAGGGTAAATCACAAGTGGCTAGGTCATCCTTTATATGATAGTCCGTGCCAGAATGCCGATGTTAGGGCTTCTTTGTTCCATCTGAGCTCCAATGCCAACATCTGGAACTGAAACTTACATACTGACTGACAGGACGGATACCTTGTTTCAGATTCATAATACTGGATGAAGCAGAAGTGGTTCTTCCAGGCTCATCAAAAATCCTCCTGAATGATGTTAAAAATTCTGGATAATTATCCAGTAGTGAATCTGATTGCTCCCAGAGCGGAGAAACCCAATCTAAGGCTGAGCCGGACAGCAGTGACACAATATAGGCCACTTTGGTTTTAGGAGTAGGGAAATTGGAGGGTTGCTAAGTAAAATGTACATCACACTGGTTGAGAAATCCATGACACAGTTTAGGATTGCCATCAAACTTGCCAGGTGAAGGTAAATATAAACGTGGAGGATCTTCAGAGGCAGATACCACAGAAGTGGAGACAGAAGTAACTACAGGCATACTTGGAGAAGTTAATGTAGCTTGTAAAGTATCCTGACGGAGTGCCATTTCTTGTACATACTGTGCCATTTTTTGTTGCATGGTCTCCAAGCCTTCCACACCAGAAGTCATGCCGTGAATTAAATCTGTTCTGGACTCCTGTCCAGTAGCCAAATCCATTTGACCAGTGCAAACTGTTAGGGACTGTGGGCCTGATTCAGACCCACTCGCGAGCGGCTGTCCACTCGCAAGTGGGTCGATGGTTTGCACTGCACATGCGCACGACGGAGGGAGCTCCGTCGTGCGCGAGACGCGACGAGCGAAGGACTTTCCTTCGCTCGTAGTGTCTGATCAAAGGGGGCGTGCTGTCGATGTTGATTGACAGCACGCCGCCTTTGGTGGGTGTGCCGGGGGCGTGCCTGCCAGACGGAGGCGTTCCCAAGGGAACGCCTACCGTCAGAAGCCGGCCCCACTGACATCACTAGTGATGTCAGTGGGAGTGATTTTGGCTCTGATAGAGCCAAAATCACTCCGGGCCTTGCGGTTGAGAAACTCAACCGCAGGCTTCTGCTCGCAGTTGCGATGGTCGCGATGGTCAAGACCATCGCGACCATCATCCTGCACGCTCGTATATGCTGTGGGTGGTGACCCACAGCTATACGAGCGTCCAGGAGGACGCTCCATATTTATGGAGGTGGGCCCTGATTCAGAGCGAGCGCTATGGTCAGAGCGTCCGGCTCTGAATCAGGGCCTGTGTTTGTTGTGGACCCCGGGTGGAAACAGGAGCAGACACCGGAACAGGTTTAAACTGAAAGGTGGGTTGTTTAATGTGATTGTTCCTAGACATGAACAATAAGATAACCTAAAGTCCAGTAATAAACAAACTGATATATGTGGCTGAAGGGAACTGCAGTGAATGGGAGTAAATGAATGTCCAGATCAGTGACAGAGATGAATCCATATAGACTGTCAGGGTGAAGTGGATATCTTGGTTTGCTGAATAGTGGCTGGATGGGATATCTGGTAATGCTGTGATGATGGTTGCGCAGGAATGGGTTAACTGAGGAGACAGGTTCAGGCAGGAGTGGGTTAACTGAGGAGATAGGTTCAGGCAGGTGTGGGTCTGGTGGAAGGTGCAGGGCTGATCTCAGAGGAAAGCAAGGCAAGGCAGAGCGGTGCAGGCTATGCAGGGAGCCAGAGGCCAACAAGGAGCTAGGGCAAGCACTGGAGCACAAGTCTAGGTTTCAGGAGCACAGATAACTCTCTCACAGCTAAACTGTGAACACGTTGCACTGGCAACTACAGGGAGCTCCAAACACCCTTAAATACCCAGTAGTGGAACGTGATAGGCCAGAGAGCAGGTGACCTACAGACGATTGGCCTGCTATGTCACATGGCCAAAGACAACATGGAGGTGCCCAGACACCTGTGATGCAGATATGCCGCTAGACTTACCCTTGCCAGGATGGTGCAATGCTGGCAGACCTCTGCGTACAGCCAATGTCAGTCTCCACACCCCAGCTCCCCGACAGAAGGACAGCAACCCTCCACGCCGTGAAACCCTGGTCGTGACACAATGTCTTCTAAACCACCTGCCCATAACATTTAACTTCATTAAGAGTGGCAATGACTATCCAAAACCTGTGTAAGAGTCTCTCTGTTGATGATCCCTAAAGAAGTCTACCTTGGTTTGTGGAAACTACAATCCAATATTCCCAGAGATGTGTCTGCTGAATGGCGGAATTACATGTACACAACCTTGCTGTACTCAGTCTACACTTGCCCACCCCATTACTACCTCATTATGGGCTCTATTTACTACAATCCGCATTTGTAATGCAGATTGTAGTGTGATATTACTGACTGAATTTGCATTGCGAATTCAGGCAATATCACAGGGATTTACTACAAATCCCTTGCAGGGACAGAGCTTGCGATAAAGCTCTGTCCCTGAGAATCCTCTCCGCACCCATATCACGGTATTTTCTCAAAAAATACCATGACAAGTGCCAACGCATGCGCAGATCGACTGTCGATAAGCCCCGCCCCCCGGCGCTAAGCCCCGCCACCCGCGATCGCGAACCCCCCTCCCTTAATTACACTTACCTGCAGTCATCGGTGCTCCAGTGATGTCCTCCGTGGCTCCGGCCAGCTGACATCCCATACTGCACTGGGACTCAGGGCCTGATTCAGACCCGCTCACGAGCGCTCACAAGCGGGTCAATGTTGGCCCAGTGCGCATGCGCACGACGGAGGCGGCTCCATCGTGCGCATGCGTGAGACCCGGATAGCGACCGGCAAGCCGTCACTCCGGGTCTCGCTACAAAGGGGGCGTGCTGTCGATGTTGAGTGACAGCACGCCCCCTTTGGTGGGCGTGCCGGGGGCGTGGCTGCCCAGACGGAGGCGTTCCCATAGGGCCGGCCCCACTGACATCACAAGTGATGTCAGTGGGTGGACTTCTTGCTCTGTAAGAGCAAGAAGTCCACTGGGACTTGCGGCAGCGAGACCCTACCACAAGGGTCTTGTCGCAAGTCCGATGGTCGCGATGGTCTTGACCATCGCGACCATCATCCTGGCTGCTTGCACTAGCTGTGGGTGGTCACCCACAACTATGCGAGTGGCCAGGAGGCCGTTCTAAAAATACAATAGGCGGGCACTGATTCAGAGCGAGCACCGGTGCAGGCTGGTAGACCAGCTGACCGGAGGGAGGATATCACGGGAGCCCCGATCACCAGTCCCTGGACTCAGGTAAGTTTATTTTTTTTTTATACTTCATTCTTATTTTTTTTTAGCAGTGATCAGAGTGTGATCTGTTTAGACCACACAACTGATCATTGGGTCCGGCTCCGGGCTCTGCTCTGCCCGTTAGAGCAGAGCAGGAGTCCGGTAACTGGGGGAGACCCTGGATAATGTCACCTCCAGGTGGCGTTATTATCACAGGGCTTTCCTCTGTATTTTTTCACAATTTATTTTTAGTAACTTTGGCCATATCACATTTCCCATTACAATTATGGGAAATGCGATCTGCTTACTAAAAATAAGTAATAATTAGGGCTTGGAGGAAAATTTTACGAATTCTACTCAAATTGTCCTGTAGTAACTTTAGGTGATACTAAAATAATATGAAATGGGTGTGAAAACACCCTTTTTCATTTTATTTTAGTAAAAATAATGTTAATAAATAGAGTCATATGTCTTTCCAGGCTTAAGAAGCTGCAAGTGCACATTATGAAAACACATTTTTGGGTCAAAAATACACATTTTACATGGACAAAAAAAGGCAAACTGAATAATTATTATCATGACCAAAAACAGAATTTTGCATGAAACAATAAAATGTATTGAAAAACTATATGACCTAAACTAGACTTCCTGGTATTTACAGTTTAGGAACCTAAACTGTAACATTTTTATAAAATCCGGATATTTATTTTATAAAAACATTTTTTAAATGAAATCAGAATATTTTGCATTTCGACAATTTTATACATTTAAATTGTAATAATTTTAGCTGTTACGCAAAAATTTATATACATTTAAAAATAAAGATAAAGAATTCAGCAGTACATAACAGGTGCTAAGAAAAAAAACACTATGTTTAAATGTAGATATGAAATTCACAAAATGTTGATAACAATTTAAAAAAATCAAATGTTAAGTGGAATGCAAAAAAAACTAAACCTTGGCCTCACCAAGAGCTGAATTCATATCACTGGATTCAGAGGCCAGAATGCTAACCATTACACGCTCAAAGGGTTCTTTACTTCTGCCTGGTATATAAGGATTAGTCCCCACAATAATGAGGAAAAGGAAGATATTGTATAATTATTAATATACAACTTGGTAAAGCACACTGAAAGTTATCACATCATACAGCAGTGTCAAAGTGATATTGAAAAGGTTGAGGGATTTGAAGAGAAAAAGGTCATGGGTGGAGGTTTGGGGGTCTGCTAGTGCACTGGGGATGAATGAGTTTGTGGCAAGGGGGGGGAGATGTTGTGGGGGCAGGCAATAGGGTAGAGAGGGATGTAGGAAGGGAGTGAAGGGCAAGTCATAATGAGCCGGTGAAGAATGATGATGGAGGAGGATGAAGAGTGAGGGTATTTGTTAAGAGCATGATGGGAGAGAAGAGGGGTATTGGTAATGAAAAACAACGAAGAAGTAACGGTAATTGCACTGTGAGAAGAAACTGAAGCAACTGCTAGAAAATCCACACTTGAAGCTACTATGTAACTAGGGGCAGGGGTGGGCAATAAGCGGTCCTCCAGCTGTTGTTGAACTACAACTCCCAGCATGCCTTGCACCAGTTTTAGCATGGCCAAATAGCAAAACTGTGGCAGGGCATGCTGGGATGTGTAGTTCTACAACAGATGGGGGGCCGCTTATGGCCAACCCCTGCCCCTAGACTAGGGGATGCTAAAGTTAGAATTTCAAAAGTTCCGTATATTACTGTAAAGTGCACATAAAGTTCTGTCATTAGAGTACTCCGTTTCCTAATTGCAGAGAGCTTCCAATGGCTTCCAATGACAAGACACAATAAACACAGTCCCGCCTGCTATATATCCCAATTGTCTCCAACACTGCACAGTAACAATAACACTAAGTAGCTCTGACATAATAAGGACGTCTCCCTTTCACAGCTTTTTTACTCACAGTCAACGAGGATCTCAGCTGCGGCTCCCAGGGCTGACACACTGTCTCTGGCTCTTAAGGATATATTTACTAAAATGAGAGTTTTTAGAAGTGGAAATGTTGCCCATAGCAACCAATCATATTCTACTTTACATTTAACTAGTTCCTTCTAAAAGATAATAGCTTGGATCTGATTGGTTGCTATGGGCAACATCTCAACTTCTAAAAACTCTCACTTTAGTAAACTTACCCCTTGTCTCAGCTGGCGCTTCTGCAGTGGTCACTCAGCGCATCACCAGTGAGTACTCAGTGGCTTCTATCACCTCACCACTTTAGCGATAATGCTTTGCCCAGTCACTTGTCTCTAACAGCAGATCTGTGACACTCACCACTCTGCACTTCATCCTTGGTGTCTCCCTGTCTCAATGGTGCATGTACAACCACAAACAGCTGCAAACAGCTCCACTGGACCATGATACTGGGAGGGGATGTGCCTGACTCGGGAAGATGTGGCCAGACCCCCTCCTTACATAATATTTTTTAAAAACTATGCGATGTACAGGGGGGTGTTAGTGGCAGATCTTGTGCGAGCTGTAGTGTGATCGCTCCCGCCACACACATCATGCAAGGAGAGAAAGGACTGACTGCAATACTGCTACTGCAGCCTCTCTCCCTAACCCAGCACATAGCAGCGTGTGCTGGGCTGGGGAGGCTGCTGCAGCATTAGGCATCCCAGACCAATTGCCACCCCTCTGTGAAGTTTTCATCCAAATCCATCCAGTGGAAGGCTCAGAACAGGCTTCCCGGGTCAAAGTCCTACACCAACAGGAGGTCCGACTTGGACCCTAACCTGCCTAAAACCTGGCCAGGATACAACTAGACCACCTTGCGTTGGTTTCATCGCAATGGTACAGGTGTGTCCGAATGCATAATCGGACAGACAAACAAACAGACCAATGAATTTTATAGATAAGATTTGTTGCTCTGTTGCATTGTTGCCTTGTCGCTATTTTTCAGCAGGAACAGTAGGAGTTCCTCAACCTCTCATTAACTATGACGTAATATCCTGGGCCAAAATGTATTTTCCATAAGATAAGTTTCATTTTAAAGTCCCTTTTGAGTGCCTTCTTTTCTAAACACTATATATATATATATATATATATATATATTAGGGGTGAGCGGGTTCGGATTTCTGAAATCCGAACCCCCCGAGCCCCCCCGATCCGAGTCCGATCCGAGTCAGGCTCGACTTTTCCCGCCTGACTCGGATCTGAAATCGAGGCAAAACATCATCATCCCGCCTTCCGAGTCTCGCGGGTTTTGGATCCTATATAAGGTACCCGCGTCGGCGCCATTTTCTCACTCGGCTGTGGACAGTGAAGAGGGAGGGTGGGAGTTAGGGCTGGCTGGGCTGTGTAGTGTAGTGCTGCTGTTGTCCACTACTTCAAAGTCCATAGGGGCTGGCTGTGTTGTGCTGTGCTGCTGTTGTTAATAGGGGCTGTGTCCACTACTTCAAAGTCCATAGGGGCTGGCTGGACTGTGTTGTGCAGTCAGTTCTCCATAGGGGCTGTGTCCACTCCAAAGTCCTGTGCAGTGTCCCAGTCCTAAAGGGGTGCTGTAGTGTTGTCCAGGGGGTGCTCTGTCCATCAGGGGTGCTCCCCCCAAGTGCTAAAAAAATAATATATTCTCTGTGTTTGTGAATTGTGTGCGCAGTAGCCGCACGTGCATCAACAAAGTAGTGCCAAGCGTGCGCCTGTGTCATAAGTAAAGGGCCGGCTGGCTTGACCGTTAAAGGGTGCTGTAACCCCCAAAGTACACTCCAGTCCAAACCAAAAAAATATATATTTTCTGTGTTTGTGAATTGTGTGCGCAGTAGCTGCACGTGCATCAACAAAGTAGTGCCAAGCATGCGCCTGTGTCATAAGTAAAGGGCCGGCTGGCTTGACCGTTAAAGGGTGCTGTAACCCCCAAAGTACACTCCAGTCCAAACCAAAAAAAAATATATTTTCTGTGTTTGTGAATTGTGTGCGCAGTAGCCGCACGTGCATCCACAAAGTAGTGCCAAGCGTGCGCCTGTGTCATAAGTAAAGGGCCGGCTGGCTTGACCGTTAAAGGGTGCTGTAACCCCCAAAGTACACTCCAGTCCAAACCAAAAAAATATATATTTTCGGTGTTTGTGAATTGTGTGCGCAGTAGCCGCACGTGCATCAACAAAGTAGTGCCAAGCGTGCGCCTGTGTCATAAGTAAAGGGACGGCTGGCTTGACCGTTAAAGGGTGCTGTAACCCCCAAAGTA
Organism: Taudactylus pleione; assembly: GCA_031769625.1. Classification (NCBI taxonomy): domain Eukaryota; kingdom Metazoa; phylum Chordata; class Amphibia; order Anura; family Myobatrachidae; genus Taudactylus; species Taudactylus pleione. The sequence continues at coordinate 678,803 of JAUIMM010000084.1, forward strand.
CACTCCAGTCCAAACCAAAAAAATATATATTTTCTGTGTTTGTGAATTGTGTGCGCAGTAGCCGCACGTGCATCAACAAAGTAGTGCCAAGCGTGCGCCTGTGTCATAAGTAAAGGGACGGCTGGCTTGACCGTTAAAGGGTGCTGTAACCCCCAAAGTACACTCCAGTCCAAACCAAAAAAAAAATTATTTTCTGTGTTTGTGAATTGTGTGCGCAGTACCCGCACGTGCATCAACAAAGTAGTGCCAAGCGTGCGCCTGTGTCATAAGTAAAGGGCCGGCTGGCTTGACCGTTAAAGGGTGCTGTAACCCCCAAAGTACACTCCAGTCCAAACCAAAAATATATATTTTCTGTGTTTGTGAATTGTGTGCGCAGTAGCCGCACGTGCATCAACAAAGTAGTGCCAAGCGTGCGCCTGTGTCATAAGTAAAGGGCCGGCTGGCTTGACCGTTAAAGGGTGCTGTAACCCCCAAAGTACACTCCAGTCCAAACCAAAAAAAATAATATTTTCTGTGTTTGTGAATTGTGTGCGCAGTAGCCGCACGTGCATCAACAAAGTAGTGGCAAGCGTGCGCCTGTGTCATAAGTAAAGGGCCGGCTGGCTTGACCGTTAAAGGGTGCTGTAACCCCCAAAGTACACTCCAGTCCAAACCAAAAAAAATAATATTTTCTGTGTTTGTGAATTGTGTGCGCAGTAGCCGCACGTGCATCAACAAAGTAGTGGCAAGCGTGCGCCTGTGTCATAAGTAAAGGGCCGGCTGGCTTGACCGTTAAAGGGTGCTGTAACCCCCAAAGTACACTCCAGTCCAAACCAAAAAAAATAATATTTTCTGTGTTTGTGAATTGTGTGCGCAGTAGCCGCACGTGCATCAACAAAGGAGCAGCGCCAAGCGTGCGCCTGTGTCTCATAAGTAAAGAGCCGGCTGGCTCATTTCTTAAAGGCTGGTGTAACCCACAAAGTGCACTACTCTCCAGCAAAAATAAAAAAATATTTTCTGTGTTTAGCCGCACGTATATATCAAATCGATATAACATAAATGGAGGACCAAACTTTCTCCGATAAAAATAAAATAGAGAAAGATCAAGAACCACTTCCTCCTAGTGCTGAAGCTGCTGCCACTAGTCATGACATAGACGATAACATGCCATCAACGTCGTCTGCCAAGGCCGATGCCCAATGTCATAATAGAGGGCACATACAATCCCAAATGACAAAGTTCAGAAAAATGACCTTGAAAAAAACATTTAAATCATCGAAGAGAAACGTAACCTTGCCAATATGCCATTTACGACACGGAGTGGCAAGGAACGGCTAAGGTCGATCCCTAGTATGTTCATGACTAGTGGTTCAGCTTCACATGACGATGGAAGCCCTCCTTCCACTAAAAAAATCAAAAGAGTTAAGCTGGCAAAAGCACAGCGAAGAACTGTGCTTTCTAGGAAGATATCACAAATCCCCAAGGAGAGTCCAAGTGTGGTGGTGGTTGCGATGCCTGACCTTCCCAGCACTGGACGGGAAGAGGTGGCTCTTTCCATCATTTGCACGCCCCCTGCAAGTGCTGAAAGGAGCACCCACAGTCCACTTGCTGATATGCAAATTGAAGATGTCACTGTTGAAGTACAACAGGATGAGGATACTGGTGTAGCTGGCGCTGAGGAGGAAGTTGGCGAGGAGGATTATGATGGTGATGTGGTTTGTTTAAATCAGGCTCCGGGGGAGACAGTTGTTGTCCGTGGGATGAAAAAGCCCAACACGGTCATGCCTGGGCAGAAGACCAAACATTCCACCTCTTTGGTCTGGCAATATTTCTATCCAAATCCGGACAACAACTGTCTTGCCATATGTACCTTATGTAAAGGTGGAATAAGTAGGGGTAGGGACGTTAACCACCTAGGAACATCCTCCCTTATACGGCACCTGCAGCGCGTTCATAATAAGTTACTGTCAAGTTCAGAAACTTTGGCTAAGACCGTAAGCAGTCCAGGGACACCTAAATCCCGTTGTCCTGTTGTATCCAAGCGCCTGCAAACCACACCGTCAACTCCCTCCTCGTCAATTTCCTCCTTAGTCAGGATTGGAAGTAGTCCTGCAGGCCATGTCACTGGCATGACTGACTCTCCTATTCGGGATTCCTCCGGAGGATCCTGCATTGCTACGCCTCCTGCTGCCGCTGCTGCTGGGAGTCGTTCATCATCCCAGAGAGGAAGTAGGAACACCACTACTTTTACTAAACAATTGACCCTCCAACAGTCCTTAGCGAGGAGGATGAAGTACGACAGCAGTCATCCTGAAGCAAAACGTATAACTGAGGCCTTGACTGCTATGTTGGTGTTAGACGTGCATCCGGTATCCGCCATTAGTGCAGTGGGATTTAGACAATTGCTGGAGGTAGTGTGTCCCCGGTTCCAAATCCCGTCTAGATTCCACTTCACTAGGCAGGCGATACCGAGACTGTACAGAAACGTCAGAAAAAGTGTCCTCAGTGTCCTGAAAAATGCCGTTGTACCCAATGTCCACTTAACCACGGACATGTGGACAAGTGGAACAGGGCAGACTAAGGACTATATGACTGTGACAGCCCACTGGGTAGATGTATCACCTTACGCAGCAACAGCAGCAGCGTCACCAGTCGCAGCATCTCAGAAACGCCAGCTCGTTCCAAGGCAGGCTACGCTGTGTATCACCGGTTTCAGTAAGAGGCACACCGCCGACAACCTCTTAGAGAAACTGAGGGAAATCATCGCCCAGTGGCTTACCCCACTTAGACTCTCCTGGGGATTTGTGATATCTGACAATGCCACCAATATTGTGCGGGCATTACATCTGGGCAAATTCCAGCACGTCCCATGTTTTGCTCACACAATAAACTTGGTGGTGCAGAATTTTCTGAAAAGCGACAGGGGCGTGCAGGAGACACTTTGGGTGGCCCAAAAAATTTCAGGCCACTTTTGCCATTCAGCGACAGCATGCCGAAGACTGGAGCGCCAGCAAACACTCTTGAACCTGCCCCGCCATCACCTGAAGCAAGAGGTTGTGACGCGGTGGAACTCAACCCTCTATATGCTTCAGAGGATGGAGGAGCAGCAAAAGGCCATTCAAGCCTATATATCCACCTATGACATAGGCAAAGGAGGGGGTATGCACCTGACTCAAGCGCAGTGGAGAATGATTTCCGTGTTGTGCAAGGTTCTCCAGCCCTTCGAACTTGCCACACGTGAAGTCAGTTCAGACACTGCCAGCTTGAGTCAGGTCATTCCCCTCATCAGGCTTTTGCAGAAGCAGCTGGAGAAAGTGAAGGAGGAGCTAAGACGGAGCGATTCCGCTCGGCATGTGGGACTTGTGGATGAAGCCCTTCATTCGCTTTGCCAGGATTCCAGGGTGGTCAATCTGTTGAAATCAGACCACTACATTTTGGCCACCGTGCTCGATCCTAGGTTTAAAGCCTATGTGGTGTCTCTCTTTCTGGCTGACACAAGCCTGCAGAGGTGCAAAGACCTGCTGGTGAACACACTGTCAGCTGAAGCGGAACGTGACACGTCAACAGCTCCTTCTTCATTTTCTCCCGCAACTGGGGCTGCCAGGAAAAAACTTAGGTATCCTAAGCAACCCACTGGCGGTGATGCAGGGCAGGCAGGACCAAGTTTGGACATCTGGTCCGGACTGAAGGACCTGGCAACAATTTCTGACATGTCTACTGTCACTGCATATGATACTGTCACCATTGACAGAATGGTGGAGGATTACATCGGTGACAGCATCCAAGTAGGCATGTCAGACAGTCCATACCTGTACTGGCAGGAAAAAGAGGCAATTTGGAGGCCCCTGTACAAACTGGCTCTATTTTACCTGAGTTGCCCCCCCTCCAGTGTGTACTCCGAAAGAGTGTTTAGTGCAGCCGGGAACCTTGTCAGCGAAAGGCGTAGGAGGTTGCTTCCACAGAATGTGGAGAAGATGATGTTCATCAAAATGAATTATCAGCTCTTCCAGGGAGACCAGCCTCCAGAACGTACAGAGGGACCTGTGGTGGTGGATTCAAGTGAGGACGAGTTAATACTTTGTGAGGATGAGGATGTACACACTGAAGAGGGTGAGGAATCGGTGGATGAGGAGGATGAGGATGACATCTTGCCTCCGTAGAGCCAGTTTGTGCAAGGACACATTAATTGCCAGCTTGTTTTGTGGAGGCCGAAACGAACCAATCATTTCAGCCACAGTTGTGTGGCAGACCCTGGCGCTGAAATGATTGGTTTGTTAAAGTGTGCATGTCCTGTTTATACAACATAAGGGTGGGTGGGAGGGCCCAAGGACAATTCCATCTTGCACCTCTTTTTTTTCTTTGCATTATGTACAGTTTGGGGCCTAGTTTTTCAAACTGCCATCCTGTCTGCCACTGCAGTATCACGCCTAGATGGGTCACGTGTTTGTGCCGCCCACTCGTGTCGCTTAGCATAGTCATCCAGCTACCTCGGTGCAACCTTTTGGACATAAAAACACTATTGTGAGGTGTTCAGAATAGACTGGAAATGAGTGGAAATTAAGGTTATTGAGGTTAATAATAGCATAGGAGCAGAAAAACCTACAAATTCTGTGATTTTAGCTGTTTTTATGCTTTTTTTTTAAAAAAAATACAGATCCAAAACACAAAACCCAGAACACAAAACACGGAAGGGTGGTTTTGGCAAAACCAATCCAGATCCAAAACACGAAGAAAGATCCAGATCCAAAACCAAAACACAAAACACGAAAAGTGGCCGGTGCACACCCCTAATATATATACAGTCAGGTGCATAAATATTGGGACATTGACATTGAAATTTTCATATTTTGGCCTCTATTCACCACCACAATGGCTTTGAAATTAAACAAACAAGATGTGCTTTAACTGCAGACTTTCAGATTTAATTTGAGGGTAATTACATCCAAATCAGGTGAACGGTGTAGGAATTACAACGGTTTCTATATGTGCCTCCCACTTTTTAAGGGGCCAAAAGTAATGGGACTATCAACTCAAAAGCTATTTCATGGACAAGTGTGGGCTATTCCCTCGTTATTTCATTATCAATTAAGCAGGTAAAAGGTCTGGAGTTGATTCTAGGTGTGACATTTGCATTTGGAATCAGTTGCTGTCGACTCTCAATATGAGATCCAAAGAGCTGTCACTATCAGTGAAGCAAGCCATCATTGGGCTGAAAAATCAAAACAAACCCATCAGAAAGATAGCAAAAACATTAGGTGTGGCCAAATCAACTGTTTGGAACATTCTTAAAAAGAAAGAACGCACCAGAGAGCTCAGCAACACCAAAAGACCCGGAAGACCATGGAAAACAACTGTGGTGGATGACAGAAGAATTATTTCAGTTGGCCAAATCAAGAACACTCTCCAGGAGGTAGGTGTATATGTGTCAAAGTCAACAATCAAGAGAAGACTTCACAAGAGTGAATATAGAGAGTTCAACACAAGATGTAAACCATTGGTGAGTCACATAAACAGGAAGACCAGATTAGAGTTTGCCAAACAACACCTAAAAAAGCCATTACAGTTCTGGAACAACATCCTATGGACAGATGAGACAAAGATCAACTTGTACCAGAGTGATGGGAAGAGAAGAGTATGGAGAAGGAAAGGAACTGCTCATGATCCAAAACATACCACCTCATCAGTGAAGCATGATGGTGGTAGTGTCATGGCGTGGGCATGTATGGCTGCCAAAGCTACCGGTTCCCTTGTATGTATTGATGATGTGACTGCTGACAAAAGCAGCAGAATGAATTCTGAAGTGTTTCGGGCAATATTATATGCTCATATTCAGTCAAATGCTTCAGAACTCATTGGATGGCGCTTCACAGTGCAGATGGACAATGACCCGAAGCATACTGCAAAAGCAACCAAAGAGTTTTTTAAGGCTAAAAAGTGGAATGTTATGCAATGGCCAAGTCAATCCCCTGACCTGAATCTGATTGAGCATGCATTTCACTTGATGAAGACAAAACTGAAGGGAAAATGCCCCAAGAACAAGCAGAACTGAAGACATTTGCAGTAGAGGCCTGGCAGAGCATCACCAGGGATGAAACCCAGTGTCTGGTGATGTCTATGCGTTCCAGACTTCAGGCTGTAATTGCCTGCAAAGGATTTGCAACAAAGTATTAAAAATTGAAAGACAGATTTAGGATTGTTTAGTTTGTCCCATTACTTTTGGCCCCTTAAAAAGTGGGAGGCACATATACAAACCGTTGTAATTCCTACACCGTTCACCTGATTTGGATGTAATTACCCTCAAATTAAATCTGAAAGTCTGCAGTTAAAGCACATCTTGTTTGTTTCATTTCAAAGCCATTGTGGTGGTGAACAGAGGCCAAAATATGAAAATTCTGTCAATGTCCCAATATTTATGCACCTGACTGTATATATATATATATATAATTTATTTCTATAGCTCTGCCCCTAGTAACTCCACCTACAGCTCCTGAACCTATTTTTCCAGAAAAATAGACCTGTGTATATATATATATATATATATATATATACACACACACAGGTCTATTATTATTTATATACAATATATATATATATTGTATATAAATAATTTCAAGAGATCTGTCTCATCTCCTGGATGGGTGCACAGCTGAAGCCTGAGCATGGGCCTCAATGGCTCCCACTGTGGGGGAGATGGAGTAGACCCAGAGATGAGTATCCTCTGCCGTAATTAGGTAAGTATGGGAGCGGGAGTGGAGAGGTTAGGATGGAACTTGGTAGACAGAATAGGGCAGAACAGCAGAGAGGAGGCGGGGCTGGACAGAGTGGAGGGACAAAGTGACCCAGCATATGCCAGGTATAAATATATATATATATATATATATATATATGACAGGCTTAATCCATGGCACTCAACCATCTGGAGTGCCCTTGGAATGTGACCACACCATCTACATAAAAAATATCATACAAACTCGGCACACACTCGCTTTTCAAACTGCAACTCCTTTGAATACAGGGAATGTTGGTTCCAAAATATTGCAATCATTTGTTAAGCTGACCACCACTTCACTGTCATTCCCATCTGGCCAGTCCCTACACTGATTCTCAGATAAATGATCTTGGCTGAAGGGAACTTCAGTGAATGGGAGTAAACAAATGTCCAGATCAGTGACAGAGATTAATCCAGATAGACTGTGAGAGTGAAGTGGATATCCTGGTTTGCTGAATAGTGACTGAAGGGGATATCTGGTAATGCTGTGAAGATGGTTGTGCAGGAATGGGTTAACTGAGGAGACAGGGTTCAGGCAGGAGTGGGTTAACTGAGGAGACAGGTTCAGGCAGGAGTGGGTCTGGTGGAAGGTGCAGGGCTGATTCAGAGGAAAGCAAGGCAAGGCAGAGTGGTGCAGGCTATGCAGGGAGCCAGAGACCAACAAGGAGCTAGGGCAAGCACTGGAGCACAAGTCTAGGTTTCAGGAGCGCAGATAACTCTCTGGCTCAAGCTTGCATACATTTTAAACATGAATATGGGTCCTGGCTTAAAGAGTCTATGAATACCCTTTAATCGCTAGTCGCTTTTAGCGCTGCATAAGAAATAATTGCTTTCCAGCCCAACAGTGGTTCCAAAGCACAAAAGTTATATTATTCACATAAAGGATAATACACGCTGTGATCTAAACAATTAGCGCAAAGAAGTAAATACAAAAGGTACAGCTTGATACATACATATGTGCACCAGTCCCAGTATACAGTCGTCAATCCTGAGGTCTGTGGTCATCCAAGAGAATGGCTACTGACTGGGACCGGGACACAGGTTATATACCCTACAGATTATGATAACAACAATGTAGACAGACAAACATAATTCCATTGGTTCTTGCTCTTGGTCTTTGTAGTACGCTGTAGTTCAGAGGACAGTTCATATGTTGTCACTAGGGGTATGTCCCAATTCTCCAACAGTCTCTTGAGATTATATTGTCTTTCTTTAACTGGTTTAAACTAGCTAAAGACACTACATTACAGAGTATACATTCTAACCAATAATTTCCTATAATCCATAACCATCGAACGCAAGATGCGACTCCCTCGCTGATAAATTCGGATGTCTGGAAATAAACAGGGTGTCAGTATAGTACCAAACATGCCATGTCTACCATGTTGTATACCTTAAATATCATATATGCACACTTTATACCATAATGATTGTCTAACAAAACCTTTTCTATATGTGCTTGCATAAGTAATAGTGAGATATTTACAGAAATACATAAGTATGCATTGTGCATCTGAGCACAGCGCAAATGTAGCGGTGCGTGTATGTATTGTGCACAATGAAATTATGCACTATGTGTGTTTGTGCATTTTATCTTACATATGCTAATGTGCGTTGTGCGTCTTCATATTAAAATAGTTACAGGGTATGTTCGTGGGTATGTGCGTACACATAAGAGCGCCTATGTGTTCGCATTGTGGATACACATGCGATTGTCTATATGTATGCATGTGTGTGCAAATGTGCATTAGTGTTTGTGTCATGGATTAAAATTATATATATATATATATATATATATATATATATATATATAGCTTTATCCAGTAACTGGTATTTTTGATATTATATTCATCTGAATCTAATTCCAAAAGGTCATATAAAATGAAGTTTGTCCTCTTCACAGGTGGAGAAAGCCTTGGCCAGCGTCAAGAAGTCTGATAATTTTAACAAAGGCTTTCCTATGCTTATTTAGAATACAGTTGTCAGTTCTTCTTAACCACATCAGCATTGGACACAAGGCATACAATTGCAAACAATAGTCAAACATCTGACAATTGTTTCTAACTCTACATTCAGAACACTTCCTCTAAGCATATCAGTGTCTGTGTTATACTTCATTTGCCACAGACATTTTGTATCTGTATGCGGAGCTTCTCAATATATATATGCAAACACTCACAGTATCTTTGTGTATTCTTAATTACTTGTCACAGACATACTCCTGATACCTGCTTCTCAGACACTATACTAAAGCTTGAATGATATATATATATATATAAATATATATATATACGCATTTGTGCGCATCGGCTTGCTTCCGATGCAGAGTAGCGTCCAATTTACTCTTTATCAGCCCATAAACGACTAGCTTGTCAGATAATACTTACAAACGATCATAACCAATTATTTGACTTCGACAGTCCACCCTTTGATAGCAAACAATACGCTATCACACTCTGATCTTAACCTTTTGCAGCCATGCATAATAATGCATTATTCAAGGTTATAAATGGTGCGACACAAGTAGGTCACTGAAGATTTAATAATACATTTCAAGAGGGTAGAACAATCCTTATACGCCATCTGCGGATCTATAGGGATCATTGGTGGGATGTGGGATCTCATCGAACCTATACAGGAAGTTTGGGGGGGATTGAGACTACATTAACTAGGTTGTTTAAAAATAACATTAATAATACACCTATGCATGACCACACAATTCTATATTCCATCATCTAATGGTACACTCTAATTCGGGGTTGTAATGCAGTTCTTCCTTGACCTTGGTATCCATAATATCATTGCTTACCACCATCATGATTTAGTGTGTACATATGGAGGTGGTGCAGTTCTATGGATACAAATCATTTCATCATGTGTAAGGGTCATAACCTCTGGGATCAATTTACCAATAAAACATAAACCTTCAGAACTCGGAGAGAGCCACTTATACGCTTTCCTTCCACATATAAAATACACATCATCTGGGAGTACATAAGGAATAGAATGCATCATTATCATCGGCACAGTTCCCTGACAAATAATCCTACCCCAGATTTTCCCATTTCACTGATACACGTTTTAGGTTGTACAATAACTGCACAGTACTCCTATGGTACTCTGCCAACCATTATCTTGGTAGAACTAAGTGTATACTTATACCGGAAGTGTCTTCCACTGGTAAGTTGCATATAAGTCCACCATCTACTAGTTCATTATCAGCTCTGTGTGAAAAGGTCATTGTCTGATTGTTCCCGGCCACCTCCCAATTTCCTGGTTTATTGGAATTGGTGATGTTTAAACATAACAGGGATCTATCCACCTGGTGCTGATGGAGCTTAAAATTTGGAGTCTTGGACATAATAAATTTCCCATCCAGCGTTTTCCCCTTATGTAATCCAAGGACCTCAGAGACATTTAAAGGGAGTGGTACTAGTCCTACATTATGTTGTCCCCGAGGCACGTGAGAGCACACCCAACATTCAGTCTGATTTAAGACTTTGCCAACCAAGGCATGATAATCCTCTAAAGGATGCCCACCCCAATACTGGTTATACTTAGGCTGGCACCGTTGGAGACATCTCTCATTGATTAGGGATCCACAATACTCACAAATACAGTATTCCTCAGACAATAACCCCTCACACTGTCTCCGAGTTTCTGGGACAACAGATCTATTAGCAATTACTGTACTGAGTTTGGTCAGATACCGCCCTTGTGAAGGTATTGCTCCTTCTCCCGACTCCTCTCCATCGATATCACCATCAACCTCTCCCTCCATCATCTGACCTCCGTTACAGAAGCAGAACATCCCGAAACAAACAAGGATAAAGAGAACTCTTGAATGAAAAAGAAACGCAACCCCAGCCCGCCACTCCATTGCTGGAACAGTGGACTGAAAATCTCTCTAGCTCAGGTATCTCACTGTAGTCTTTAACTCTCCCGGAACAAGCTCGCAATTGACAGGTCTATGTTATCTGCCTCGACTCCGCCTTGTATCTCCATCGGTTGATTCACTTTTCTGCAGTGAGTGGAATGGACCCAGGTATCTCTCTCTGCCACTTTCAAGGATGTCGTACTTGTCAGCAACACTTGATACGGACCTTCCCACTGATCTGTCAGACAACCTCCAGGTTCAACATCATGACAGTTTGTTTCTGGCATATCAGGTGACAACAATTTCAGTTTCTGCTGCTGCTGTTTCAACTGTTTACTAATTGTTATAAGATACTTTACAGTAACCTCATTGTTAACTCTTCAAATCTTCCTGTGGACTTACAATCAAATGAGGTTATCTCCCAAACAGTATCTCAAAGGGAGACAGATTAAGAGGGGGTCTAGGAGTAGTCCTGATGCTATGAAGGACTAGCGGTAAGGCTTCTGGCCATCCTAATCCAGTTTCTGCCATGATCTTACTCAGTTTATTCTTAATAGTACCGTTCACTCTCTCCACCTTCGCACTGGCCTGTGGTCGATAGGGGGTGTGAAGTCTACTATTAATACCCATTAGCTTACACATGTTCTGGAAGACATCACCTGTGAAATGGGTATCCCTATCACTATATATGATTCTAGGGATACCGTACCTGCATACAAATTCCTGTACAATCTTTTTAGCAGTAAACACAGCAGTATTAATGGCAGCCGGATATGCCTCAACCCAATTAGAAAATACATCTGTACAAACTAATACATACTTGAGATTCCTGCAAGGTGATAATTGGATGAAATCAATTTGTATTACCTGAAAAGGTCCGTCTGTCGGAGGAATATGTGATGGTTTAGTGGGGATTGTTTTCCCTAAATTTTTCCTCAAGCAAGTCAAACAGGACATAGCCCTCTTTTCAACTTGAGAGGAGAAGCCTGGTGCACACCGATATGCTCTGACCAACTTGCACATGCCTCCTTTTCCTAGGTAAATTAAACCATGCGCTGCCTCAGCCAAGGTATGGGTAATATGCCTTGGGTGCAGCAGGCCTACCTTGTCCATTTCTTCAGAGTCCAGAGGACTCTTGAACACATCCCTTTGATCTCCAGACTGCCTTTTCCTGTATGGAACACAAATTTTGCATCTCAATTAATTTCTGCATGTCTATTGTCTGGAAGACCATCACTTTATCAGCTGTTGAATTTATGCATAACCCTGCTGCCCATTTGGCAGCTTCATCTGCTCAATTATTGCCCATTGACACCGGGTCTTCTTCACATGTATGGGCTTTACATTTGATGACAGCTACTGTCTTTGGTAGCTGAATTGCTGTCAACAGTCCTTTTATGTGGTCTGAGTGTGCGACTGGTGTACCTGCTGCTGTCATAAAATTTCTCAGACGCCAAAGAGCTCCAAAATCATGAACTACCCCAAAGGCATACCTGGAGTCAGTGTAGATATTAGCTGACTTACCTTCTGCCAGCTAACATGCTCTCCTTAATGCCACCAGTTCAGCTACCTGTGCTGAGTGAGGTGGACCAAGTGGTTCAGCTTCTACAACATCTTCATAATTTACAACAGCATCACCTGTGCATAATTCTCCTGTGTCAGTTTGTCTATGACAACTCCCATCCATGTAAAACATCAAATCTGCATTTACTAGTGGTGTATCATGTATATCTGGTCTAGCAGTAAAGGTCTGATTTAAATACTCCATGCAATCATGTGTGTCACTATACCTGCAAAACTCACCTTCAATCAGCAACTCACCTCTCTCCACCCTTTGTGCATCTCTAGGCACATATGGCAAGTATGTTGCTGGATTTAACGTATTACACCGTTTAATGGTGATGTTTGCAGGTGCCATTAGAGCTAGTTCGTGAACCTAGCTGAAGAAACATGTCTAGTTTGGGCAGAGTTCAACAAAGCAGATACAGCATGTGGTGTATAAACAATCATATCATGACCTAGTACTACATCCTCACTCTTATTTACCAAAAGAGCAGTCGCTGCTACACTTCTTAAACACGTTGGGAGTGATCTTGCCACAGTGTCCAATTGTGCACTGTAGTATGCTACAGGTCTGCTAGCATCACCATGTCTTTGTGTGAGGACACCTGGTGCGCAGCCATCAGCTTCCGTACAATAAGGCTCAAAGGGTTTTTATAATCTGGTATCCCCAAGGCAGGTGCTCATGTCAGACTATCCTTAAGGTTAAGGAAAGCCTGCTCTGTGTCCTCAGTGTGTGTAACACGATCGGTCTTTGAGGATGAAACTAAGTCCTGCAGTGGTAATGCCAAAATAGAAAAACCTGGGATCCAGATTCTGCAGTATCCACACATGCCCAAGAAGGTACGGATTTGCTCCTGGTTCTGCGGTAGTGTCATGGTCTGTATGGCCTGTATTCTGTCATTTGTCAAGTGTCGTAATCCCTGGGTTAGACAGTGTCCCAAGTATTTAACCTTAGTCTGGAAAGGGAAAACGAGTGCTTGTTAAAACTAGATCAGGGAAAACAAAAAAAATTAAACAATAAAAAAATAAAATAAAAATATTATATGGACAAACAAACAAACAAATGAACAAACATAAAACACTGAAACCATATGTTTAAGCTCTTTTAGGAAAAATTGATGGCAGGTCCAAGCAAGCGTGCAGTGGTATGTTAAATCTAATGCGACCTAGCTGTCCCTACCTTAATCTGTGGCTTCTAGTGCTGGCAGCGTGTTGAATCGCCTGCACTGCACAGGAAGCTGCACGAAGTGTAAGTGGGGTAGCGGTGGTTGTGAGCAGCGGCACAGGATGACGTCAGCAAGTCAGGAAGATCGTCAAGTGGTAGTCCAGTAATGCTCCACTGTTCTTCCTCCACACTATCTCAGGGGTCCAACGCGTATCGTACCTGCTGTACTGTTAACCTAACTGGCTGTTGACTACAAGAATTACCTGACCCCCTAGAGCCGACTATCATTCTCCAGTAAAGCATTCACAGCCACTATGTGAGCAGGTGACTGCTTAACATCTCCTACATTATGTTAGTATCCTTTTGGTGTCAATTTATGTATTTTCTTATTATTTGTTCCCCAATTTCTCTCTTGACAGTGTCTACTTAGGTGTCCTCTCTGGTTACATGTGTAACATCTTACATTGGAAAGTTGTTGATATGTAGCTTGTTGTGCGTGGAGAGTTTGTGGTTGTGGGTGGTGTGGGGTTTGTGGCTGGGCATGTTGATATGTGTGTTGTTGTGGTTGGTATGGGTGTTGTGTCTGTGTGTACAATCGTTCTAAAGCTTGAACGCTAACAGCCATTAGCTTCTCACTTTGCATTTCTCTCTTCCTGAGGATGTTTTTATCGTGTTCTATAGCTGATTCCCTGAGAGCATCTACAGTAATCCCCCTCCAGTTAGGCTGAGAGGTTTGAACCCTGGTCTTTAGATTGTCTTTAAGACCATCCATGAGTACCGTGACAGCTACTTCCCTATGATGGGTGTTATCTTTTATATTTTCTATACCTGTATATTGGGTGATAGTCAGCAGGGCTCGGGTGTAATAATCTGCTGCAGACTCACTCTCTCTGTCTAATGGTAAAAATTTTACTCCAGTTCACTACAACTGGGAAATATACGGCCAATTGGGTGACTATATGGGTGATATTGCTTTGATTATTCTCATCAGTTAAAGGGCCAACTCCATCCAATACACAATCCGTGTTAAACTTTTTCACATCGGTACTGAATGGAAGACATGCATGTAATACCACTCGCCAATATTTGTGGGTTGGCTCATGAGCATTACCTAAATCTTTTACAAATTTTTGGCACTTAGCTAATTATTTTCTAGGGCCGGGAAACTCTGTCAGTATTGAATGTAGCTCTGCTCTTGTCCATGGACAATGCATTGCTACATCCCTTGTGGGTACTACACCATGTCCATCCGGATTCCCATCGGGAACGGTTATTGTCCGGACAGGATGCATACCTTCCGCTTTGCTATTTTTAAGGTTACTTAGGGGAACTTTTACCTTGGCACTCAGGGGGTTCAATCTGCTACTTTAGCGCACTATATTACCTTCATCAGTTTCCACAGCTGATACAGCTGGTGGGATCATTTCTGTTGCTACATTTGGTGGGGTCACTACTGCTGATACAGTTGGTTTCCTTTCTAGGTTCAGTGCTGTCTCTAACAGATTTACTGCATATGGAATGGCTGACATTTCAACAGGTTCATCATCTATATAGACATTTTCCTTATGATTACTCAGGATAGGGTACAAATTACATGTTATATTTTTATTATTTTTGGTATCAGCTGCACCTTCACCTGCAGCTACATAGGGCGGCGGAGGTGTGCATGCGCTAACCCTTTTGCATTGGGTAGTGTTACCCTGCAATGCGTGCGCATCCCCATGCGGCGTGCACTCTCTTTTGCATCGTGCTCGTGATGCTACTTAGCAGCACGAGCACGCCACTCAACCACGTGTTCCCCTCATGCTGCCATAATTTCAAACAATCATTATACTTTACTCGTTTTTTTAGAGATTTCACCATACAGATGCTATCTCTAACATTATTCAACACCTCCACATCAAAACTGCCAATTTTAGGAAAAGGTTTCACCCATTCCTTGGTCATCTTAACCCATACATCACAGTATGCAGTTGCATATGCACCATATTTTGTATATGCCTTGCTGAACCTGTTGGCCCTTCCAAAAGCAGCACATCGTCTACCATTCCCAGCATCAGCCTGACACCCATCTGGGAAAACGCTAAGCACTTTTCGCTAGTGAATTTGGATCGGTGAATGATTCCAATACAGCTATGTTCACGCACTCCTATCCCGTTGTGCACAATCGGCCCGCTAACCGTTATGGACAGCTTGCACAACAAGGTACAGAATAACATCTTATACGATTAAACTGTCTTTCCGGACACCTTTCAGCCCTTGTCCGGTAGCTTACCCTGTTTGAGTACTCTCTCCTGTTGGAATGGGTATGATTCCCGTCAGCGGCAGCTCGACAGGAGCAGAGTTAGAAGCAGCGGAAGCCCGACAGCGCTGGAAATCCCGATCGTGGATAGGTAAGTATAGACTAACCTAACCCCCTAACCCTCCTTAGGAGTGCCTAACCCTAACTTCCCCTCCAAGTGCCTAACCCTAATCCCCCCTCTAAGTGCCTAACCCCAACCACCCCCTTCCCCGCTGCCTAAACCTAAGTCCCCCGGGGGCTGCCTATCCCTAAGCCCCCCCCGGGGGTGCCTAACCCTAACCCTCCCTCCCCCTAGCCTAACCCTCCCGGGGGGGTACCTAACGATAATTCCCCCCCGGGAGCCCTAAACCTAACCAATCCCGTGACTATGCTCGCGGCGCCCGGCGTCGGGGAAATGCGGGCGTCTACATCTAGACGCCCGGCATTTCACCCATGCCAGGATAAGACAGTCCGGAAGCCGGCTGCCGGTATTTAGGCAGTCGGCTTCCCGATTGCTTCCCCTCCTGTTAGAATTTAAGTGCTCCAATGACACTTAACCTTTCCAGTGATTTCATCCACTACCCCCAAGCTACAATCACGGTCTGCCCAACCGTGTGGTCTAGTCGCAGTGTCCAGAGAACCTAACTGATCAATGGGCTCTGTGACTCCTATTCGGAGCTGACTTTTGAAAACCCCTTGTTTTCTTCAAGGTACAAAATCCCTGTCCTTGCTGCAAAACACCTGCTATGTGTACATACTCAGTAGTTTTCTGCCGCGTCAGACCTACTGAGACCTACTGAGTCTTTTAGGCCTGACACACGGTACCTCGTCTATAGGTCTGACACACAGTCCCTATCTTTCAATTTACAAGCACACGTCTGCACACACACACTTTTAGTTTTCTGCGCAGAAAATAAACTTTTCACTAGTATGGCAGTATGATACAGAGGTTTTAAACAATGTAATCGCTATCAATATGACAATACTATCAGAACAATTGTTTGAAACACGTGGCAGCAATACAGGAAATACGTATACGCTATTATGCGAATCGAACTTTAGCGTCGAGACAGACAATGGAAGAAACAAACTTTTTCTCTCCTGTCCCAGGTTCTAGCCGACGCTCCTTGAAAGCACACAACAGCGGATATCGGTTTCACAACATTGAATGGTGTAGGTTTTGAACACAGTGCGTTCTTTCCTGTGTATGGCGCCTTTTCCACCCTTTGTTGAGAAATCGAGATCCGGCCGCTATAGTGCGACTTCTAGGTAGCTTGGCCTCCAAAACTATGAGCCCCCATCCATGAATACCCCTTAATCACTAGTCGCTTTTAGCGCTGCAAGTCGCATAAGAAATAATTGCTTTCCAGCCCAACTGTGGTTCCAAAGCACAAAAGTTATATTATTCACATAAAGGATAATACACGCTTTGATCTAAACAATTAGTGCAAAGAAGCAAGTAAATACAAAAGGTACAGCTTGATACATACGCATGTGCACCAGTCCCAGTATACAGTGTCAAAACCGGATAATTGGCGAAGACAGAATCTGTTTGCAATTGGAATCTGCGCAATGCTGTCTTGTAAAGGGCCAAGACTCCATCTCAGAAATAAAATCTCACAGCACTATTTTGTAAACAAAAGGTACATAGTCAGCCTTCCTCAAACACAGGCAGACTAAGCAGGGAGGCTCCAACAGCACAGCTGGAAGCCTCCTTCCTGTATGAGAATTAAATTTACTGTATAAACACATTGTGCAATTTGCAGTTTAAGAACATCAGAAAAATACATGTGTGCTTGTTTATGTGTCTGTATGTATATATATACATATATATATATATATATATGTGTGTGTGTGTATATGTGGCCCATTTATAATATCACACAGACTTATATTTGAAAAGTAGCAAAATTCCCTGCAACTCATACACACAATGTTAAACAGAATACAGTCAGTTTTTTTAGTGATCCTTCCCAAAATCATACTGGCATGGCCACACACACATAGATGCCCTTCCAGCTTAGTGCTGCTCGCTGAGTGCCCCACCGACCCTCAGACGCACAACGCAATTCAGTGGTGTTTTCCCCGCATACATACATTTAAAAGCAATGGTCCCGTAACGCAAAAAGGATAATTAAGAAATGAATATTTTCTGTAACTATGGCTTAGTAAATGACAATTGAACTGTGTGTGGAACCATACTGATCGACTCTGTTTCTACAGCATTCCGGTGACATCAATATGAAGATCAGAACATGCGGCTATGAAATATGAATGTTAGAGAGAATATCTATTTGAAATGTTGTTTTCCATAGCAGCTTAGATTTGCATGTTGGGGGATACAAAAGGAGGTTGGAGACCTTTTGTATCCATTTGGAATTGTCCAATAAATGCCCTGTAACAGATTTCTCCAAAGGACTGGTTATTCCAGTCTAATCAATAGAGCTAGCTAGCTGAGAGTAGAATCTAATTAACAGTAGTTTCAGATAACCAAAAGGATACTCCCTTTCTGATGACCTCACAGGTAAAAGGGGGCGGGAACATAGCATGCACATCCTGAGAAAACACAGTTTAGCAGAGGCACTTGCAGATTTTAGAAGGAAGAGAGAGGTACACTCCCTGACCAGACAACGGAAGAATGGGTCTCAGCTCCTCTGGGTTGTTATAGCTGAGTATAAAATGTGCAATATTTAGCCTATTTGGGTGTCTGTAGCTATGTTAGGTGTTAATCTGTTATTAGCTTAGCATGGTGTGTGGTTTGTAGTTTTAAGGATATTCATGAGTCTGTGTTAGCATACAGTGGATGATATGTTATCTAATCTGTACTCTTCATCTACACTGTAGGGTACAATAGTCTGTTGTTAGCATGCAGGAAAGGGATTGATTGTGGAATTGTTGTGATATTTGTGAATGATTGATGCTGGTTGATTGAGATCCTCTGATGTGTTCTGTGTTGCGGCCTGCCATGTGTTCTGTGTTGGGGCCTGCCATGTGTTCTGTGTTGGGGCCTGCCATGTGTTCTGTGTTGGGGCCTGCCATGTGTTCTGTGTTGGGGCCTGCGATGTGTTCTGTGTTGGGGCCTGCCATGTGTTCTGTGTTGGGGCCTGCCATGTGTTCTGTGTTGGGGCCTGCCATGTGTTCTGTGTTGGGGCCTGCCATGTGTTCTGTGTTGGGGCCTTGCCATGTGTTCTGTGTTGCTTTCCCATTTGTGAATGATTGATGCTGGTTGGAGAGATGAGCTTTGTGTGTGCTGTATACTCATGAATGTGATCATAGGGTGGTGTCAGTGTTGTATCGTGGAGGTTGAATTGATGGCAGCTTTGAATGGTCGTGGGTGGTTGCCGTGTGGTGTTGTGTGAGTCAGATGGGTATGTTGTCTGCGGTTTGTTGGAGATGGCTTGCCTCCATGTGGGGTGAACAAGGGAAATGGTGATTCTGCCCAGTTGTGGTGTTGTGTGGGTCAGAAAGGTATATTGTCTTTGTTGTGGTTGTGGTTATTGATGGATGATTTGCGGAGTTGCAGCTTGGTGCAGGATGGAGTTTGCCTAGGGATCATGAGGCTTGCAAACAAAGGAAAAACATGTGCTTCGGCCCTTCCCCCTCCCCACGGTCTAGTGACTACTGGATGAGGTCTGTAGTAGGATGGTATTGTTGTATATTGGAATCAGCTTGTGTGGTACATGTTGGAATATTAAATGGTGCAGTGTTTGCCTGATGTGTTGGCATATGATATTCAGCTTGCATATTTAACTAACAATGGCATTATGGGAGATTTCAATGAGGTAGCTTCATAATGGAGTTTGTTTGTAGACCATGCGGTTTGGACAATAGGGCAGGAGGCATTCCCAACAACCCCCCTCACACACACTCCATCACCAGCCATCTTGAACATGTGCTCTCAGCAGACATTGATATATCTCTCATTGTATTTTAATATGTCTCTTTCTCTCTCTCTCTCTCTTTCTCATATTGCTCATTGTATTTTGATCTTTAATAACCGTTTCATGTATTTTAACTGTACCTTATGACCTAATGTTTGTACAATTTATTTGCGCTCATTATTAGATCATAGCGTTGTAACATCTGTACCTTTACCTGAATAATAATCTTTAGCGCTTCGGACCGCTATTCAACTGTCTCGGTATTTCATTAATGGTATAATCAAAATAGCGACATCTTGTGGTTTTAGAAGGTATAGGCAGGGTTTTGTCTTAGAGGTTCTAGGCAGGTGAATCTTAGAGGTTTATAGGAAGGAATATATTAAAAGGTTTATTTACGAATTTAACAACAGTCATCAATCCTGAGGTCTGTGGTCATCCAAGAGAATGGCTACTGACTGGGACCGGGACACAGGTTATATACCCTACAGATCATGATAACAACAATGTAGACAGACAAACATAATTCCATTGGTTCTTGCTCTTGGTCTTTGTAGTACGCTGTAGTTCATAGGACAGTTCATATGTTGTCACTAGGGGTATGTCCCAATTCTCCAACAGTCTCTTGAGATTACATTTGCCCTCATTCAGAGCCGTACGCTCTGAGCAGAGCGCACGCTCTGAATGAGGGCCGCCCTCCATAAAAATGGAGCGTCCTCCTGGACGCTCGTATAGCTGTGGGTCACCACCCACAGCCTATACGAGCGTGCAGTTTGATGGCCGTGATGGTCGTGACCATCGCGACCATCGAAACTGCGATCCGGAGCCTGCGGTTGAGGTTATCAACCGCAAGCCCCGGAGTGATTTTGGCTCTATCAGAGCCAAAATCACTCCCACTGACATCACTAGTGATGTCAGTGGGCCGGCTTCTGACGGTAGGCGTTCCCGTGGGAACGCCCCCATCAGGGAGGCACGCCCCCGGCACGCCCACCAAAGGGGGTGTGCTGTCAATCAACATCGACAGCACGCCCCCTTTGATCAGACACAACGAGCAAAGGAAAGTCCTTCGCTCGTCGCGTCTGGCGCATGCGCACGACGGAGCTCCCGCCGTCGTGCGCATGCGCAGAGCACAACATCGACCCACTTGCGAGCGGACAGCCGCTTGCGAGTGGGTCTGAATCAGGCCCATTGTCTTTCTTTAACTGGTTTAAACTAGCGAAAGACACTACAGTACAGAGTATACATTCTAACCAATAATGTCCTATAATCCATAACCATCGAACGCAAGATGCGACTCCCTCGCTGATAGATTCGGATATCTGGAAATAAACAGGGTGTCAGTATAGTACCAAACATGCCATGTCTACCATGTTGTATACCTTAAATATCATATATGCACACTTTACACCATAATGATTGTCTAACAAAACCTTTTCTATATGTGCTTGCATAAGTAATAGTGAGATATTTACAGAAATACATAAGTATGAGTTGTGCATCTGAGCACATAGCAAATGTTGCGGTGCGTGTATGTATTGTGCACAACGCAATTATGCACTGTGTGTTTGTGCATTTTATCTTACATACGCTAATGTGCGCTGTGCATCTTCATATTAAAATAGTTACAGGGTATATTCGCGGGTATGTGCATATGCATAAGAGCATCTATGTGTTTGCATTGTGGATACACATGCGATTGTCTATGTGTATGCATGCGTGTACAAATGTGCATTAGTGTTTGTGTCATGGATTAAAATTATATATATATATATATATATATGTATATATAGCTTTATCCAGTAACTGGTATTTTTGATATTATATCCATCTGAATCTAATTCCAAAAGGTCATGTAAAATTAAGGGTCTCATTCAGACCCGCTCGCGAGTGCAGGACGCTCGCAAGCGGGTCGATGGTACCCAAATGCGCATGCGCACGATGGAGGGAGCTCCGTCGTGCGCATGCGCGAGACCCGGGGTCTCGCACCAAAGGGGGCGTGCTGTCGATGGTGAGTGACAGCACGCCCCCTTTATTGGGCGTGCCAGGGGCGTGGCTGCCAGACGGAGGCGTTCCTAGTGATGTCAGTGGGAGTGATTTTGGCTCTGATAGAGCCAAAATCTCTCCAGGGCTTGCGGCAGCGAGACCCTACCGCAGGGCCTCGTCGCAAGCCCGATGGTCGCGATGGTCTTGACCATCGCGACCATCATCATGGACGCTCGCATAGGCTGTGGGTGGTAACCCACAGCTATGCGAGCATCCAAGAGGCCGCTCCAAGTTTAGGTAAGAGGGCCCTGATTCAGAGCGAGCGCTCTGGTCAGAGCATCCGGCTCTGAATCAGGCCCTAAGTTTGGCCTGCTCACAGGTGGAGCAAGCCTTGGCCAGCATCAAGAAGTCTGATAATTTTAACAAAGGCTTTCCTATGCTTATTTAGAATACAATTGTCAGTTCTTCTTAACCACATCAGCATTGGACACAAGGCATACAATTGCTAACGATAGTTAAACGTCTGACAATTGTTTCTAACTCTACATTCAGAACACTTCCTCTGAGCATATCAGTGTCTGTGTTACACTTCAATTGCCACAGACATATTGTATCTGTATGCGGAGCTTCTCAATATATATATGCAAACAATCACAATATCTTTGTGTATTCTTAATTACTTGTCACAGAATACTCCTGAAACCTGCTCCTCACACACTTGACTAAACCTTGAATGATATATATATATATATATATATATATATATATATATATGCATTTGTGCGCATCGGCTTGCTTCCGCAGAGTAGCATCCGATTTACTCTTTATCAGCCCATAAATTACTAGATCGTCAGATAATAATTACAAACGAGCATAACCAATTATCTGACTTCGACAAGACAGAACCACACCCAGGGATATCAGTTAATAAGCACCTGGAAATAGACAAAAAAAGTTTGTCTTACATTTGAAAAACAGGGTGCCCTAGCAAGTGTGACCAAGATCATTTATCTGAGAATCAGTGTAGGGACTGGCCAGATGGGAATGACCATGAAGTGGTGGTCAGCTTAACAAATTATTGCAATATTTTGGAACCAACATTCCCTGTATTCAAAGGAGTTGCAGTTTGAAAAGCAAGGCCCTGATTCAGAGCCGCTCGTAAGCGGCCGCTCGTTCGTTCTGACCGATGTTCGCACATCTGCGCATGCGTACGGATTTTAATACGCATGCGCGAACCAGTCAGTGCGGCCAAAAATTGTTTGTTATATAGCGAATGCCTGCTATTTTGAGTGACAGAAGGACGCGTATGTGGGTGGTAACAGGGGAAGGTGCTTGAAAACGGGGGTGTGGAATTTCGAACGCAGGCGTGCTTAAAGGTCAAAACGGGCATTTTAAGGGAGTGCATAATTAATACCGCAGCGTCATTGACCACGTCACTTGTTTTTTTTTTTACTCAGAACTGCTCGCAAAATAGCAGTTGAAAAAACCAACCACAAGAATAGCGAGCAGTTCATACGCTGTTCGATGTACTCGATTAATCTAATAAATAGCGGACATGACGTATGGTGCAAGCGTCAAGGGGGCGTATTTTTCAAAATTACAACCGCAAGTTTTGCTCGCTCGTTCAGACTTAAAGGCGTGAACAGACCACAATTAGCGAACGGTTCATTTGAATAGCCACCCCTTGTTTTAGAACGAACGACCGCAAATAGCGAGCGGCTCTGAATGAGGGCCTGAGTTTGGATGATATTTTTTATATCTGTGCTGGATGTACAAATTGCCGCTTTATGCTTACAGGGGACAAATTTTGTGATCCTTCATCTGGGATATCTTTTAACATCAGATACCGTTTGAAATGTGAAAGCAAATATGTAATTTATGCTATAATTTGTCCTTGCAAACAAATCTGTCGGCAAAACCGTAAGAATGCTGAAAGAGTGGATTGCTCTTCATAGATCATCAATTAAAAAGGCCTTCATAGTCTGTGATGTCAATACCCCTCCAGTAGCAAGACACTTTGTGGAAAAAGGACACAGTATGCTCGATTTTAAAGTTGTCCCCATTGATCATATTGCCTCTCTTAAATGTGGAAGTAATCGAGAAAAACTTCTGGTTCAAAAAGAAGCACGATGGATTTATGACCTATACTGTCTGGCACCAGCAGGGTAAATGAAGAACTAAATTTGACGTGCTTTCTTTAACTATTGCCTGTGGTCCTCTGTTTATTCTAGTTTTTTTTCTCTTTTTATTAATTTTCTTCATGGGATTTGTGGTTGAGAATATATATATTATGTTTGTTTATTGTATTTTTAGAGTTATTGTTTCCTTTGTGTAACTGCAACGGGTTTCTAAACTCACCTGATTCTTTTTTTATTTTTATATATCAGTTTTTTGATGGTGTTCAACAAATTATCAATTAACTATTGTGCCCTTTTGGCTCGGTCTTGTTACCGAAGTATAGTTCATTATTGCCGGTGGTTAATGAACACCCTCCAGTGTTGCCCGTGACACGCACGCGTCACCTGCGGGTCTTTCGGTTTGTGAGACGCTGCGCACGAGGCAACATGGAGATGCATTGGATATTTACAGAAAGTGAGTGTTGTTACTAATTGAAGTTGCACATTAGGCGGGCTTTTTGCCCTTCAAATACTGGTATTCTGGGTCTACACTTTTAGCTGGTATTGTGCCCCGTGATGAAGGTGCTGCTGAGCACCGAAACGACCGTCAGGCTGTCCCTATACCATCATCATAGCTCCATTTTGGCTCCTGTGCAGTCTGTAATGTATCACTATTTTGCACTATGCACTTTAATATGTGACTGAAGGTACCCCAAAGATGTGCTGGTTTTCCTTTTTTTTTGGAGATGCTGCTATATATACAGTACATATATATATATATATATATATATATATATATATATATATATATTATTTTATTTTTTTCTCCAACACCCAACCAGCTTTTGTATTTTAAAAGACTGCCTCTTTAAAATATTGGGCAGACTCCATAGGAACTCGCCGATGCCTGCACCTTGCAGGCTATTACATTTACTCCATACTTTGTGCATCTTGGCATGTGGAGTCCCGTACCTTTGGTTTGGATATTAATACTTCCCTGTGGAGATTTGTTCTTTGGAGTGCCCACTTCACAAGCTGGGGCTCTAGTTATCTTTTGATCAAAACATTTAAGCTTGTAGCCCTCATCAAGGGAGCCCACTTTTCTTCTGAATGTACCTACTCTATTATTTATATTCATAGACTTGGTAGCTTCAACAAAATCAAAATCAAACTTTAAATATGAAAATCAATAGAATCAAGTCAGTGCGCATCCCAAAAGCTGCAGGTGGATTAAGTTCAAATGTGGGTCACCTACCCCACATATATCAATGTAATTAAAATAAGAAAAAAGAAGAACCAATGTCCCCATATGCGTTCCTGGAAAAACAAACTTAAAAGTACATAAAGTTCCTGAATCCTTAGGGTATATCACCTTCATAATTCAGGGCAGGCACGGGATGATAGAATTTTTCTTCTGTTTGACTCCTCACTTAGATTATTTGAGTTTAGAAGAATTAAAAAATGGGAAAAAAATATATGTAAAGTATGCTGAGAAATGTCAATGTATCCTCACAATGCAGAGTATAGGTCATCAAAAATTCTTTTGAATGACAAAATAAAGTCTTCATAGTTTGACACCAAAGGGTCAGCCCATTGCCATAGCAGGGAAACCCAGGCCAACGCAGCTCTGGTTAACAGGGAAATCATATATGCCACTTTAGACCGGGAGGTAGGGAAAATCTTGGGTAAGCACTCGAACTGGATCTCGCATTGGTTAATGAACCCTCGACAACGTCGAGGACTACCATCAAAGCGCTCAGGAATAGCAAACTGGAGACAAGATTTTGGAGATGTAACCCCTTGAGGCAGGGCCGGCCCTAGCCCAAATTTTTTGGTAAGCGAGTATATTTTTTGGCGCCCCCCTATGCAGTGCCACTTTTACAGTGCCCCCAGTAGTAAGCCCTTTATATAGTGCTCCCAGTAGTAGTCCCCCTATGCAGTGCCCCCAGTAGTGGTCCCCTATGCAGTGTCCCTTATATAGTGCCCCCAGTAGTGGTCCCCCTTGTGCAGTGCCCCCAGTAGAACTCCCCCTATGCAGTGCCCCCTATATAGTGCCCCCAGTAGTGGTCCACCTTGTGCAGTGCCCCCAGTAGGACTTCCCCCCCTATGCAGTGCCCCCAGTAGTGGTACCCCTTATGCAGTGCCCCTTATATAGTGCCCCCAATAGTGGTAGCCCTTATGCAGTGCCCTTTAAACAGTGGCCCCAGTTGTAGTTCCCCGCCTATGCAGTACCCACAGTATTGCCCTTTATATAGTGCCCCCAGTGGTAGTCCCCCCATTGTAGTGCCCCCAGTGGTAGCCTCCCCTTGTAGTGGTCCCCCCCTGTAGTAGTCCCCCCTTGTTGTGCCCCCAGTAGAGGTTCCCCCCTATGGAGTGCTCCAAGTAATAGCCACCCCCTTGTAGAGCCTAATAGTAGTCCCCATTTTGACCCCCCCACTGAGTAGACACACATGTAATAAAAAAAAAAAACCCTTATCTGAATCCCAGCTCCTGCTCCCACTGCCGCCATCCGCTCCTCAGTCCATCCTCTCATTGGCTGCTAATTAAAACAAACACACAGCTTGCTGGCGCCGGTGGCTGTTTGTCACTGTGTAGTGCTGACCGAACTCCATCTGGTCAGTGCTACCTGCACGGTGCAGCTGTGTCACAGAGACACAGTCTGCCCGCATGGTCGCAGCTGAGGTGCCCTCCACTATGTGGCGCCCTCCTCAGCTGCGTACCATGCATATGGGTAGAACAGGCCCTGCCTTGGGGCGGAACCGGAGGGGCTAGGGGAGCCAATGTTGCAGGAGTGGGAAGTTTAGATGCCAGAGTAATCTGGATAGATAATAATTGTCCCGAAAACTCCTGTAAGTACTGAGCCACTTGGTGTTGTACTGCCTCCTGATTATCCATACGAGATGTGAGGTCTTGTAGTGCCCCTGCAACCTGGGATCCTGAGGCTTCCATTAGGCCTGAACAAACGGTCACGCTTGCCACTGAGACATTGAAAGCAGAGGTCCCAGGTTGGGGAAGAAATTGGAGGCAAGGGGCCTGAATGTATGATCTCTTCATCCACAGAGTTTGGATGTTAATGAAACCCTATCAATGGTGCGGAGTCTAACCTGCTAGGAGGTGTTCACCATTGACCCCTACAAATCGGGATATGGGTTTTAGCTGCACCCAACAGGCAGGTCGTGGTCCTTTGATCTGGTATCCAAACCCCGTGGGAATAGAGAAACACGCAGACGGTGGTCCGAGGAATATGCCTCCCAGGAGGCACAGCTGCACCAGGAATTGGTACTTGAGGTACCCACAGGTAGAGGTGTGTAGACGCACTATTGCGCTGAAGAAGAGCTCCCTGGTATTGAACACAGGCAGAGGTGGTATGATGCACTGTAACTCCAGAAGGAGACGCTAAGCTGTACACAGGCTCAGGTGGTAAGACGCCTGGCTGCTCCGGAAGGAGACGCTAAGTTGTACACAGGCTGAGGTGTTATGTCGCACTGTTGCGCTAAAGGTAGTACAGAGTTTGCACACGGGCTGAGATTTTGTAACGCACTGTTGCACTGAAGATAGCACGGAGTTGGCTCACTGGCAGAGATGGTAATACTGAGTGGCACACAGGCTGAGATGGAATGATGCACTGTTGCACTGAAGATAGCACAGGGTTAGCACTCCGGCAGAGATGGCCAAACGCACTAGAGAAGACACGAAGGTAATCTCAGGGGAACCTGGAACGAGGACCCAACTAGCATACACATCTCACAAGCTCAAATATTTAGGTATTTATATACCAGCCTAGTTATCATCCTTCTATAGTATGAATTTATCTCCACTATTAATCAAACTACAATCTCAACCTTTAAATTGAAAAGAACTCAAACTTTCCTTTCTTGGCCGAGTTACGGTGATCAAGAATATAATATTCCAAAATTAGCGTATCTTCTCCAAACGCTACCTATTACATTAATGAAAGCTGATATTCTCCACTACACACAAATCTTTTTAAAATATATCTGGCATCATCAGAAGCCTAGGAAGAATCGCTCTTGAAACTATTTATCAAAGATCAAGGGAGGACTTAGTGTCCCCCATATTACAGCATTTGCAAAATCTGCATTATTTCAGTATGTGGATGATTGGTTATTGCACACTGATCACTACACTAACCCTACCTTAGAAGAAGCCCTGTTTTACCCATATACCCCGGCAGCCTTGCTGCATACCCCAAAGAAACAACTCCCTCCAATCTTCCATTCTAACATTTTATTTTGGGATACTTATAAAGCATGGTTGGCCGTTAATGCCAACGTAAAAAAAAAAAATCCCCATTCTTCACCTTACATACCTCTTTGGGGAAACCCGGACTTTCCTCCCTCCTTTAGTAATCCCTTTTACAGACTCTGGGGTCAAAAGGGTATCATGTCCATCAAAGACATGGCACTGCTCTTTCATTTTCACAGCTGTGAGATAAATACGATCTCCATATAACTAATTTTTTCATATTTTTACGGCACGTCACTATGGGCCTGATTCAGCAAGCAACGCAAGTGAGAATGCATGGTGCGAGCCGATGTTTGCAATCTGCGCATGTGTATGCATCGCGTGTGCGTGAACAGGTTGCTGAGTATGGTAAGGGCTCTCTCAGAGTACGCAGGGAGCCCATAGAGACCTTCGATGTTGATTGACAGGAAGTGCAGTTTGTGGGTGGTGACAGGAGAGTGGTGGGCCAAACGCAGGCCATTACAGGGACGTGCATAAATTAATCTCTGCAGCGCCACATGCAGCTGGGCACCTCTCTGTGTGCAGGAATCTCTCAAGTCCTGCGGCAGGGTCAGGACTACCCTTAGCTAACACGCAGCTTCGATGGCACTCAATGTTACTGATGTTTATACTGTCAATCACGGCATAGGTGGGCGGCTTTATGTTTTGCTGGGTGTCTGCTTTTTGTGCTGCAGTCTCCGTGTGTATGTATTGATTAGCATATTCTCGCAGCAGCTGGGTGCATGCGTCTGCTAGCGTGCGTTCCTTGCTGAATCAGGCCCTATGTTCAGTCATTAGATAACACTCGATGGGTCTCAGACACACCAGATGTTTTATCCCAAATATTCTCTAGGTGTAGTCTGACTAAATTTAGAATATGTTACCTTTATCCCCATTTAACTGAGTTGAATTCACAAGCTTGGTTCACTATTTCTCAGACATGGCACACGGAAATACCAGAATAACCTGAATTTGAGTAAATTCTTATAAATCTGGAGACTGTTTTGCCTAACCTTAAGTCACCACGGTTGCAAGAGATTCATCTGAGTACTAAACTGTAGCTATGTATCTCCTACCGTCAGATACTGGGAACTTTATCAAATGTAATCACTCCAGTGCCTCCCTATCTCATAACCTATGGTATTGTGGAAAGATTAGTAGATTTTGGAACAAACTTTTATACTACTTCAACTCCACTCAGAAACTTAAACTATCTAAGAATGCCGCTGCTTTTCTCTTTGCTGACTGTTCCGCATGAGAGGCAGAATCCTTCGTAGATCCTTGGAAGCCTTCCTTGCGGGTTACGGTTACAGTAGCCAAGCAACTAGGGGTGTGCACCGGCCACTTTTCGTGTTTTGGATCTGGATCTTTCTTTGTGTTTTGGATCTGGATTAGTTTTGTCAAAACCACCCTTCCGTGTTTTGAGGTCTGGATCTGTACTTTTTTGGGAAAAAGCATAAAAACAGCTAAAATCACAGAATTTTTTTTTTTTTTTGTTCCTACACTATTATTAACCTCAATGACATTCATTTCCAGTCTATTCTGAACACCTCACAATATTGTTTTTAGGTAAAAAGGTTGTACCGAGGTAGCTGGATGACTATGCTAAGCGACACAAGTGGGCAGCACAAACACGTGGCCCATCTACAGTGGCAGACAGGATGGCAGTTTGAAAAACTAGGCCCAAAAGAGTACATACTGCAAAGAAAAAAAAAAGAGATGCAAGTTGGAATTGTCCTTGGGCCCTCCCACCCACCCTTATGTTGAATAAACAGGACATGCACACTTTAACAAACCAATCATTTCAGAGCCAGGGTCTGCCACACAACTGTGGCTGAAATGATTGGTTCATTTGGGCCCCCACAAAACAAGCTGGCAATTAATCTGTCCCTGCACAAACTGGCTCTACAGAGGCAAGATGTCGTCCTCATCCACCGATTCCTCACCCTCTTCAGTGTTGTCCTCATCCTCACAGAGTATTAATTCGTCCCCGTTGGAATCCACCACCACAGGTCCCTCTGTACTTTCTGGAGGCTGGTCTTCCTGGAAGAATTGATAATTCATTTTGATGAACATCATCTTCTCCATTTTGTGGAAGCAACCTCCTACGCCGTTCGCTGACAAGGTTCCCGGCTGCGCTAAAAACTGTCGAAGCTGGATAATTGGCTTAGACCAGATCAGTTTAAAATTAAAATCGCAGCGACGCCATCTTGCGACTGGCCGCAAGACTCCGTTTTGGAAATGAGATCGCAAGACACCATTTTGCGAATGGCTGCCTAAGCGCCATTTTAGATAAACACACTTTAGTACATGTGGCGATATTACTATTAGCAACATGCGATTACATCTTTCATCATTTCTCATACACACATTAATACGCACAATTGCGCTGTTAACTAGTCGCATATTAGCGAATGCATAGGACTTTGAAACCGCTGTATTATTAGCTTTATGCGCACGCATCTGCCCCAAGTTAGCTAGCGTCCTTATATCAAACCCCGAATACTCACACATTACATATTCACACATAAAGTTTAGTAAGTTTTAAAGTATATGATTTAAGTTGGTTCAGTTAGTTTAAATGCTGTGAAATAAAGATATTTGATAACTTAGGTTCTGTACATGCTAAGACAGCAGTGTTTGGGTTCGTACTGATGCGTACTCTTTCAACAGAATTCCGGTACTATCGGTGTGGAGATCGCATCATGCATTCGCAACTTATGGACCGCAGAGACTACAAGCAACAAAATGTATATTTTATGAACAACTGTTAGGATGCAGCATTGGGGTGGGAAGGGAAGACCCCCAGCTGTTAGAGGCAGGGAGAGTCTATTTGAACCAGCCTGTTAAATGCTCTGTAACAGATGCTTCTCCCCTGGGAACCAATGACATCAGCAACAAACTCCTCTATTGTCCGTTCTATTCTGGGGGGGTATAAAAATGTGTGCTCAAACGCTGAGTTCTTAGTCTTCTTGCTGAATGTTGAATGACGAGTGGTCTCTTGCTGATACCTATCACCGGGTCCGGAAGCGCTGCGTATGTATACTGTACTTGGGTCTGTATATTTCCTTTGCGTCTAATTGTGTATGGATCAATAGCGTGTAACTGACTGTACTTTTACTTGAATAATACTTTGTGCTTTGGAACCACATGTTCTAAGTCTGGAGTCTCTATTTACTGTATGACTGCGTATGCAAATCAGCGTCATTCTTAGAGGTTTATAGGTAGGATTTTAGAAGGTATAGGCAGGGGTATATAGAGGTTCTGATCCAGTTTCGTTAGTTGGGGGCTCGTCGAGTGAAGTCACTTACCTACTCACATGGCACATATGTCTAGCGATATCTCAGCAAAGGGTGGAGTGGCCACATACAGGGTTTTCCTGTAACCGCTTTGTGCAGAAAGATCGCTATCCGTTTTCGTGTGAGCCAAGGAAGCTGACTAGAATCTAGGGACAAGAAACGAAAAAGTTTGTTTTCCTTTGTTGATAGAACCTAACGCTTAGAGGGGTGCCGCAGTATTGAGTACGCGGCTGAGACGCATTTTTGCGTATGCAGTTAAAGTCATTATACGGTTGTGTGGTAGTCGCATTACTGTGTATGCGGCTGGTCACAAAATAGCGTATACGCACTTCCGGTTCTGCTGCCACGTGTTTAAACAAAGCCGTCGAGGTTTACCTTTTTCAATTGTTATCAATATCTGGGTTAACGTGTATTTTTCTGCGCAGGAAAAAAGTGTGTAACAGTGAATATTTGTTGGACAAAGTTAAGGGTATCGTATGATCCTTAAGGGCTAGGTGCCAGAATTAGTCTAGCCGCTCGGTAAGTAGCTTTACCATTCTATACACAGTAGCAGGTGTACATGTTGTCTTTGTTGTAGAGAGGTGCGTAGGAGCGGCCGACATATAAACTCCTATAGGTGTGGAAGTTGCCTTACTAAATCTTATCCGGGTGTGGAAGTTGCCTTTTTCAAATCTTATCCAGGTGTGTGGGCGCCGCCGACTTAAATCGTTCACAGGTAAGTGAAAGTATCTTGATTGTCTTTTACCAGTTTAAATCTGTAATGAAAAGCGTAGGATTTTGTCTCAGAATGGGAGCCATGCAAACAGTAGAGATGTTAGGCAATGATGTGCTGCTAATGGAGGCGCCGATCGGATCGGCCCGTCGTATTATGCATACTAAGTATGGTACTTATGCAATAAGGTATTGTGATGTATGGTTTAAAATGACGATGAAGAGTGTTAGACCGTTTCCCAGAATTGGTAGTTTTGAAAAGGATGTATTAGATAATCCGGGATCACATCAGTCTGATGCCCTCCCAAGAGAAAAAGGTCAAATATTTTGAATGTTTAAAATTGTGGCAGCATGAGGGGGATGCGTGGCTTAAAAATGTGCAAGCGACGCAAACTAGCATTGCGAGCGCATTGCCAGAAAATACTTCCGCGATGCTAAATTGCAATATGGGCGAGCCGCAAATTGACGCGCACATGCGGCAAGGTAGCGTTGTGGAGAGTATTGCCAGCAGTTTACGCTCACCTCTACCCATAAAAATGTAACAAGCAATTTGTACCCCCTCTTAAGCAACCAGATGATGAGCCTATTGTAATGTCTGCCATTTCCCATGCTGTACAGATGATGGATGCTGCATCACCACAATCACGAGTGGTGCCGCCATCTCCATCGGTAACAGCACCCATAGAGGAAGTTGTTAATACCATATGTAGCAGCAGCAGATTAAACCCCCAGCCAGGAAACCAGGTCAGAGGTAGCAACGCTACCGGTCTGCATCCCATTCAGACGATAACTGTTCCGAACGGAAATGCAGATGCGAACGGTTTAGTGCCCACGAGGGAAGTGGTAATGCATTGTCCTTGGACAAGAGCAGAACTAAATTCCATCATAAATGATTCCCCAATCCAAAAAGGAACTAGCCAAATGTCAAAGATTTTTGAGAAATTTGGGTAGTTCTCATGAGCCAACTAATAAAGATTGGCGTGTAGTGTTAAGGGCCTGTCTGCCACACAATACCGACGTGACAAAATTTATCACGGATTGTGTATTGGATGGTGACGTTCCCTTAACAGACCAAGTAAACCAAGGTAACATTTCCCGCATTGTGACTCAATTGGGTATATATTTTCCAGTAGTAGTTAACTGGAACAAGATTTTCACAATCAAACAAAAGGAGAGTGAAACTGCAGAAGACTATTGCGACCGGGCTCTGCAGGCTATCACCCAGTACAGTGGGATAGAAGATATTAAATATAGCACTCACCACAGGGGAATGATAGTCACTATACTCATGGATGGTCTGAAAGAGAATTTAAAGACTCGGGTTCAGACCTCACAGCCTGGCTGGAGGGGACTTACAATAGATAACCTCATAGAGTCTGCCATAGAACATGACAAAAACATCTCAAAAAAGAGGGAGATCCAGAGCGAAAAACTAATTGCTGTCAGTATACAAGCTCTGGAAGGAATGACTGTAACATCACAGCCAACAGACACACTCGCACCTGCACACACACTCACACCTGCCCTCACTAACCCCACACAACAACAAACACAGCTCTACTCCACTAACCCAATACAACCACAGGTCCCATGCTCATATCCCCCACAATAGCCTTACCCTCCTTATCCTTACCCATATCCACCACCTTTACCCTCTGCTCAAACTTCACAACAACACATGTTTTCACCTGAATCACGGACATGTTTCAATTGTAAACAAACAGGACACTTAAGTAGAAATTGTACAGTAAAACGAGTAGGAATCCCAAATCAGGGGAGATCTGGATATCCCCATAAGGGGTATGCACAGAGACCAGCAAATGTTCAACAGGCACCAGCTCCAATTGTGGCCGTAAATGCTTTATTGGAGAATGGTAGCCAACGCTAGGGGTCAGGTCATACCTTTAGTCTATAGATAGTCAGGTTAACGGGAAGTACTAGGGAAGATGGTTGATGTAGCTGGTACTGAATACACTTTTCTTGTAGACACAGGGGCGACCAGGTCAGTGATGAAATCTCCCGTTAATTTACAGGTGACCAACGAGACAGTACCAACAATGGGTGTAACAGGTAAAGTGGAACGTTAAACTTTAACAAAGTCCACAGAGGTTACTATTGGGCCGTTGCATACCAGACATTCTTTCCTTCTGGCTGCTGTGACTCCTACTAATCTACTGGGAAGAGACTTGTTATGTAAAATGGGATGTGTTATATATTGCACCCCTGATGGTGTATATTTAGATATCCCAGAGAGAATGGTATACGAGGTGCGGGATATGTTAGACACTCCTCAAAGGATAATGTATCACTCTACAGTTTTAAATAAAAACCCTTCACAGGTAGATGAAATGTTGTCCCAAAGTCCAAATTCCCTTTGGACTAAGGATGGACAGGACACTGGATTAATGGCAAATGTAAGCCCTGTAATGTTCAACTTAAAAAGCGGTAGGCAAGCTCCAAAAATTCCCCAGTACCCACTAAAACAGGAGGTAGAATTAGGGGTGTTTCCAATAATTGAGCGAATATTGCAACAGGGAATTTTAGTTCGTACAGCTAGTGTAGCCAACAGTCCCATTTTTCCAGTAAAGAAGAGTGGTGGGAGGGGTTATAGGCTGGTGCAAGACCTTAGAGGTGTTAATAAGGTAGTAGAGAGCCAATTCCCTGTAGTGCCAAATCCAGCTGTCATCCTGATGCAGATCCCACCAAATGCAACCCATTTCACTGTCATTGACCTCTGTTCTGCTTTCTTCTCTGTGCCTCTCCACCCTGTCAGTACTTATTCACATTCACATACAGAGGTGTGCAATATACATGGACACGATTACCCCAAGGTTTCATAGACAGTCCCAGTATCTTCTCCCAGGCATTGCACGACTGTTTACAATCTTTTCAACCTTCCAATGGATCTGTTCTAATTCATTATGTGGACGATTTATTGCTATGTTCTGACTCGTTTATGTCATGTTTGAATGATACTAAACTTTTGTTACTTCATCTCTCGCATACAGGACACAAGGTGGCTAAGGACAAGCTACAGCCGTGCCAATCCAGAGTAAAATATTTGGGACACTGCCTAACCCAGGGGTTACGACATCTTACAAATGATAGAATCCAAGCCATACAAAACATGACACTGCCGCAGAATCAACAGCAAATTCGTACCTTCTTGGGAATGTGTGGATATTGCCGAATGTGGATCCCAGGTTTTTCTATTCTGGCCTTGCCTTTACAGGAACTAGTCTCTTCCTCAAAGCCTGATCGTGTCATACACACAGAGGATTCAGAGCAGGCTTTCCTTAATCTTAAGGATAGCCTGACAAAAGCTCCTGCATTGGGAATACCCAATTATGAAAAACCTTTTGATTTGTATTGTACGGAAGCCGATGGTTGTGCTGCACGTGTCCTTACACAAAAACATGGTGATGCCAGTAGGCCCATAGCATACTACAGTGCCCAATTGGACACGGTAGCAAGATCACTCCCCACTTGTTTGAGAAGTGTAGCAGCTACCGCTCTATTGGTGAGTAAAAGTGAGGACGTAGTATTGGGCCATGATATGATTGTCTACACTCCCCATGCTGTATCTGCTCTGTTGAACTCAGCTCAAACCAGACACGTCTCTTCAGCTAGGTTTACTAAATGGGAAGTAGCTCTAATAGCACCCGCAAATATCATGGTTAAACGTTGCAGTACGCTGAATCCAGCAACGTATTTACCATATGAACAACATGATGTACAAAGGGTGGAGGGAGACGAGTTGCTGGCGGGAGGTGAGTTCAGCATACATAATGATACGCACGATTGTATGACATATCTGAATCAGACCTTTACTGCTAGACCTGACATACATGACACACCTTTAGAGAATGTGGATGTGACTTTTTATACGGATGGGAGTTGTCATAGACAAACAGACACAGGTGAATTATGTACAGATTATGCTGTTGTAAATGACACAGACATCATGGAAGCTAAACCTCTTGGTCTTCCTCACTCAGCCCAGGTGGCAGAGTTAGTAGCACTAACTAGAGCGTGTGAACTGGCAGCAAGAAAATCTGCTAACATTTACACTGACTCGAGGTATGCGTTCGGGGTGGTGCACGATTTTGGGGCTCTATGGCGTCTGAGAAATTTTATGACAGCAGCAGGCACACCAGTTGCACACTCCCGACACATAAAACACCTTTTAGAAGCAATCCAACTGCCCAAAACAGTGGCAGTAATTAAGTGTAAAGCCCATACATGTGAGGATGACCTGGTGTCATTGGGCAACAACAGGGCTGATGAAGCTGCAAAATGGGCAGCAGGATTAAAAATGTTTTCCCCAACTGAAAAACTTTTGTCTTTCCAAACAATTGATTTGCTGAAATTAATTGAAATGCAAAATTTGTGTTCAATTCAGGAAAAATCCATTTTGAAGTCCAAGGGATGTGGGCAAGAGTCCTCCGGGCTCTGGAGGGACGGACAAGCTAAACCAGTTGCCCCCAAGGCATATTACCCCAGCCTGGCTGAGGCAGCACATGGTCTGACTCATCTAGGTAAACAAGGTATGTTCAAGTTGGTGAGGGCATACTGGTGCGCACCAGGATTTTCTTCACAAGCAGAAAAGATAGCAATGTCCTGTCTGACCTGCTTAAGGAAGAACATAGGGAAAGTGATCCCTACCGAACCGTCCCACATTCCACCGACTGATGGACCTTTCCAGGTGATACAAATTGATTTCATCCAATTACCACCCTACAGGAACCTTAAGTATGTATTAGTGTGCACCGATGTATTTTCTAACTGAGTTGAGGCCTACCCAGCGGCCACTAATACTGCTGCATTTACTGCCAAGAAAATAGTCCAGGAATTTGTATGCAGGTACGGTATCCCTAAAATCATTGAGAGTGACAGGGGTACTCATTTCACAGGTGATGTTTTCCAAAATATGTGTAAGCTGATGGGTATTAATAGCCGACTTCATACCGCCTACCGACCGCAAGCCAGTGCCAAGGTAGAGAGGATGAACGGGACTATTAAAATAAATTAAGTAAAATTATGGCAGAGACTGGACTAGGATGGCCAGAAGCGTTACCTTTGGTCCTACATAGCATAAGGACCACTCCTAGACCCCCTCTAAATCTGTCCCCATTTGAAATACTGTTCGGTAGACAACCTCATTTGATCATAAGTCCTCAGGAAGACTTGAAGGGTAACAATGAGGTAACTGTAAAGTATCTTATATCAATGAGTAAGCAGTTAAAGCAACAGCAGCAGAAACTGAAATTGTTGTCTAATGATATGCCTGAAACTAACTGTCATGATGTTGAACCAGGAGAATATGTTATGATCAGAAATTTCTTGCGTTCAGGTTGTTTGACTGATTGGTGGGAAGGTCCATACCAGGTGCTGCTGACAAGTACTACATCTTTGAAGGTGGCAGAGAGAGATACATGGGTCCATTCCACTCACTGCAAAAAGGTCAATCAATCGGTGGAGAAACAAGTCGGAGACAAGGCTGATAGTGTGGACCTGTCGCTCGCAAGCTTGTTCTGGGAGGATTGAAAAGGTCGTAGTGAGATACCTGAACTGAGAGAAACTTTGCAGGACTTGTTGTTAAAAATGGACGGGCCTGCTGTGTTCATTTTCATATTCTCTTTTAATGTTCACCATCCTGGTCAGTTCGGGGATATCCAGTGTCTGTGATGGGGGACCAATTGAGGAAACGGGAGCTGATGGAGTGGAGACAGGAGGAGTGCAATGCCAATCAGGGGAGTGTCTGACCAATCTTAGTACTGTTATTGTTAAGAGAGCTGTCATTCCGGATACTCGGGGAAGATGTGGAAGTTTATCGTCTGAAGATTCCTGTATTTGTGAGCTTTGTGGGTCCCTAGTTGATGAGAACTGTATCCAACGGTGCCAACCTAAATATAATCCATACTGGGGTGGGTATCCTCTAGAGGATTATCATAGCATGGTAGGCAAAGTGTTAAATCAAACTGATTGCTGGGTGTGTTCACATGTGCCACAGGGACAGCATAACGTAGGGTTGGTGCCATTTCTGCTGAATACCACGGAAATTTTAGAATTGCTAAAAGGGAAAACCTTGGATGGAAAATTTCTCTCATCCAAACCACCTCATTTCAAACTCTATCAATTCCAAGTAGATAGATCACTTTTGTGTTTAAACATAACCAACCCCAATAAACCCGGAGGTAGGGAAGTGACGGGGAATAATCAGACGATGACCTTCTACAAAGAGCTGATAATGAGTCCTTAAACTATGATCTGTTACTCTCAATTAAATCAAGTGGGAAACATTTTAGGTACCGGTATACATTGAGTTCCACCAAAGAAATTATTGGTAAGGTACCAGATGGTTATTGTGCTAAAATAATACAACCAGAAACTTGCATATACCAGATGGAAGAGCCTGAGATAGGATTGTTTGCAAGGGAAATGTGTTTAATGATAATGAGGCATACCATTCCTTATGTTCTTCCCGATAATGTATATTTTATATGTGGAAGAAAGGCGTATAAGTGGCTCTCCCTGAGTTCCGAAGGTTTGTGTTACCTGGGAAGAGTAGTCCCAGAAGTTATGACCCTCACACATGTTGAAATGCTTGGGATACATAAAAACACACCATCACCATACCTTCACACGCAATATGAACACAGAGACAAACGAAATATGATACCTGGTGACGTGCATAAAGCCACTCAGTTAATTAGTGAGACAACTGGCTTCCAAGTTTTAGTTGCACTGGATCCCACCAGAATTGCTCGGGGTACATTAAATTTTAGATATATTCAGGAACTTGCTAAATTGATAGATAATGTCACCGAGATGTACGATGACACATTCAGGTACACAGGGAGAGAATTGCAAGCGTACAAGAAAGAATTGGTGCGGGGGCGTGGCCGAGCAGGCTAAGATGGCAGACGCTTCTCCCTGAGCTCCGTTACAGCGCACAACTAATCACTCCCGGATCCCGCACTAACCCTCCCCCTGACTGCCGCAGTGCACTACAACCCTCCCTCTACCTTCTGCGCTACCTGGTGGAGTCACCGGTCGGAGGTGGTGAGCCCCAGAGCAGACCTGGCACAGGCGCCCAGCGTCCAACGCAGCGCCCGCCGGCGCCATCTTGCTTCCTCCCCCTCCGCTCTCCGAGCTGCCTCCTGCTCCGTGCCGCGGCCTCCTCCGCTTTGGCCGGCCGAGCGTCCGGGGGTTGGTGCCGCTGACAGCAACCTGGAGCTGCCTGTGGGGGGATCCTTGACGGGGCCTACACATAGCGGCCTAGCGGTGACCTGAAGCCGGGGACTAGAGTACACAATGTGCCCCACTGTGTATGTAGGTTCTCATACAAGGCACACTGCATTGTTAAAACCCAGGTAAAAAGGCACCCAGATATTTCTGAGCATAGTCTTGCCTGCCCTTACTCTGAGGGGAGAGCTTACACTATACCACAAGATCCTATACCATAAATCTACAGACAGACTTTGTGGGACCGGTTCCTGTCATTCTCCTGTGATTCTTCTGTGAAAGCCCTCAGGTTGGTCGATTTTCTACATTTGCTCTACGGTATCCTGAATATGTAAATCCACAAGATATCACCCGATGAGCGGGTCCGGGACCTGATGTCTCTTATAATGGACTGATTATTAACTCACCCATACAGTAATGCTCTGATGACCGGACCTAACAATATCATCTCAGGTCCCCTATGTGCCTAAATCCACTCCTAGTGTCCTGATTTTGCACTCATCTAACACAATGCCGATGAAGAAAGGGGGGAAAACCCCCCGCCAGCCAGCCCCTATCCAATTCCAAAAGCCAACTGCCCCTAGAAAGGAATCATTAATAACAATGCCAGTGAAACCCTCAGGGTCTGCGATAATGTCCTCGACAATGGGATCCCCTTCACAGACAGGAGTGGGTCTGGATCTGGAGCCTTTGGCTCCTCTCACTACCCAGACAATGTTTCAGCTGTTTACCGCCTTTCGTACATTTATTCTCACAGGTTTAGAAACTTCGATCCAATCTCTCCGGGCGGATATTGTGGGAATAGCGGGACATACTGACCACCTAGAGTGCAAGATGCAGGAGCTGGTGGAATCCCACAATGACCTTCTTACAGCCCATTCTGAGCTACAAACCGAGATGACTTCCACCAGAGATAAATTGGCAGACCTCGAGGACAGGTCAAGAAGAAACAATCTAAAAATTAGAGGTATCCCAGACTCTGTCGCGGCTGGCGAGCTTCAGGAATACGTGATTAAGCTCTTCCAGAAACTACTCCCATCAGCATCTGACCATTACCTGCTTATCGATCGTATACACCGCTTGCCGAGACCAAGGGGGGGATCTGCTAATTTCTCCAGAGACACCCTCATGAGGATTCATTTTTTCCACGTTAAGGAAAATATATTAAAGGCGGCAAGATTGGCGGAAGGCTCTGATGCTTTGGGTGGTTTGCAGATTTTTCCAGATCTATCCCCCTATACTCTAGCCAAAAG
The DNA here is from genome assembly GCA_031769625.1 of Taudactylus pleione. NCBI lineage: Eukaryota > Metazoa > Chordata > Amphibia > Anura > Myobatrachidae > Taudactylus > Taudactylus pleione. The sequence goes on from JAUIMM010000084.1 coordinate 719,171, forward strand.
ACGCTCATATCATGCTATAACTGCTGCTCTCCGAGAAAATGACATCTCTTATCGTTGGGGATTCCCTGTCAAGATTCTGATACAATACGAGTTCTCCACATATGTGGTTTCCTCTATTGAAGCTGGAGTCAAGCTTCTTGCAGACTGGGACATTCCTATTTCAACTACTAAATCTACCTCTTCCGATTGATACTTCGGGACTGTAATGTCATCTAAAAGCCACTGGTATGACGATTCCAACTCTTAGCTAATATATCATGTTGCGAGTATATCATGTTGTTGGTTTGTTCCATTTCCAGAGACAAATGTGGTTACTGTAAATTGTTCATCTATCACTAGTTAGTTTAATGCCTCTCTTTCAATTACTAGATGTACCTTTCTAGTGCTACTATATATGTTGTATTTTTAAGCTACAGGACCTGATTGTAAAGATCGAAACTCTGTTGATCCTGGAAACTGCACACTATGTTACTATGGTGACACATATTTACTCAATTTCGCTAGACATTTATTATGTTTATTGTTGCTAGATTATTCTTCATTATTCAGCCAGTTTCCAGTTATTATTAGCTAATATCAGTGGTGATGTTATTGCCATTTCTCAATGGCCATATTCTATAGGATTGTTTTGTTAAACCATAGAACCGGTCAGATGTTTTTTTGTTTTGTTTTTTTTGATCCATATAATTTCCAATAACTACAGTTACTTATGTTGCACAGATTACTGTATGGGTGAGCCCTATGTTGGCCACCACCCCATTGTTCTTCCTTTTTCGGTTTTGTCTCCAAAGTTCCCCGGAGACAAACACTATGACACAAATTTTTTCTCTGGGTAATTTCAGTTTTTCTACTCCCCTTCCCCCCATACCTTGCATCCTGTGCTACCCGCATATCCCCCCTCCCTCCAGTTGGAAATCAGGACTTCTACTATTTTTATGCTCATATCAGCTCCCTACCATACCCTATGGTTAAGTTTTTCAGTCTAAACACACATGGCCTCAATTCCCCTAACAAACGTCTTGCTCTTGATACATTTCATAAAAGAAAAGCTAAAATAGTCGCCCTCCAGGAAACTAATTTCTCCTCTTTAGCCCCCCAGTCATTAGTAATACCAGATATCCCACTGCCTACTATGCTAATGGCCCCTTTAAAAGAAATGGGGTGGCTATTTTGCTCCATCGTTCAGTGCAGTTTGAACTAATATCGAAGTTAGCAGATAAAGATGGCCGATACCTCATTATAATCGGGAAATTAGAGGATAAACTGATCACACTAGTTTCGATCTATGCCCCGAACTCACGGCAAGTGACCTTCTTGCGCAAATTTCTAGAAAACTTCAAAAGGTTAGACAGGGTCATTTAGTACTAATGGGGGACCTTATTCTAGTGTTAGATGATAGGCTTGACAGAACTCCACTAGCTCAGAGTCACTATGGGAGGGGAAGTCCTGCTGGAGCTTTGCGACGCCTATTAGCTGAGTTTGATCTATACGACGTATGGAGGACATATTCGCCTCAAGTTAAAGATTACACATATTTTTCTCATGTACACAACTCTTACTCTCGTATCGACTACATATTAATGGATAAGTGGTCGCTACAGCACACCCTTAAATCTACCATTGTCCCAATAGTATGTTCAGATCATGCCGCGGTGACATGGACCTGGAATCTCTTCCAGCCTACTCTGCCCCCAAGACAATGAAGATTCCCTAGCTACTTATTGTCCTCCCCAGAGGCAGTTGCTGCACTATCTGAAGCCATATCAACTTACTTAGAGACTAACTCCCCTCTTGATACCTCATGCCCTATCTTTTGGTGTGCCTTGAAAGCTGTTTTAAGAGAGGTAGCCATTCAGTCGGGAGCTAGGCTTCGAAGGCAACATCTTCATAAACAGACGGCTTTAGAGGAAAGACTTCACCAGGTGGAGTCACTGAATAGGACCCAACCCTCTAAAGCGCTCAAAAGAGAACTAGTCTCTATTCGAAACCAACTACATAAGTTGTTCCTATCCCGTATGCAATCGGCCTATACTAAAATGCAACAAAGGTTCTATACCCTGGGGAACAGATCTGGCAAATTTTTGGCTAGCAGACTTCGAACTAGACACGCTAGAAATAGAATTAAATCTCTGCGATCCCCTGACGGACTAACCCTTCTAAATCCCTCTGATATAGCTAGAGAATTTTCTAGGTACTATGGGAAGTTGTATAACTTAAAAGATGACTCTTCAATTCCTCAACCTAGCGACACCCTTATTTCTTGAAACTCCCTGTATTGAGCGAGGAGGATCTTCAATCCCTTAACTCGGCATGGTCCACCGAGGAGATTTTGGGGGTGATTAGATCCTTGCCTTCAGAAAAGGCTCCTGGTCCGGATGGATTCACAAACTCCTTTTACAAAAAATTTGTAACGGAGCTATCCCCTATACTTAGAGATCTTTTTCTGTACACTACTAAAACGAGCTCTCTCCCTAAGGAAATGCTCCAAGCACAAATAATCACTATCCATAAGCAGGGGAAGGATCCCTCTCTCTGCCAGAGTTATAGACCCATTGCATTACTTAATACTGACGTGAAAATCTATTCTAAATTAATCGCTAATAGACTATCCCCCTATATTCCAAAATTAATCCATCCGGACCAGGCAGGATTCGTTCATGGTAGACAAACATCCGACAATACCCGTAGAGTATATGACCTTGCCGAAATCTTACTCAGGGAAAAACGCGAGGCTTTACTTCTTTCCCTCGACGCCGAAAAGGCGTTTGACCGTTTAAACTGGGATTTTCTCAATGCCGCTTTAGCAAAATTTGGGTTCCAGGGGGAAATAGCGACTTCAATTTCTGTACTTTATAGTTGCCCTTCGGCGTCTGTCTTGAGCAATGGGTTTTCATCTCCAATCTTTGAGATAACAAATGGTACTCGTCAGGGTTGCCCCCTCTCCCCATTTATGTACATCCTGGCCGTCGAGCCATTTGCTGCTACAATTCGAGACTCTAAAGCTTTCCCGGGTATCAAGGTGGGCTCTTCAATACATAAACTGAGCTTGTTTGCGGACGACGTAATCCTATTCGTTACGAACCCATGCTCTTCATTACCAATTTTACACAATATTATAGATCAATATAGCGCTTCGTCATTCTATAAACTTAATACCACTAAAACAGAGGCCTTGCCTTTTCATATCTCACCTGAAATATTGACAGGACTTAAAACTAATTTCAGATATATATGGAAGGAGAATGCCATATCCTATTTAGGGATACACATATCTAACACTATGTCTAACCTAGCAGAATTACATTTTAAACCCCTTTTGATCCATATTGATGACCTACTGAAAAGTTGGGTAGGTTTTGAAATATCTTGGCTGGGTAGATTGGCAGCGTTCAAAATGTCGATCTTACCAAAGCTTATGTATCTGTTTCGGGCAATTCCATATCTGGTTCCAAAAAGCTATTTTCGACAGTTCCACTCTATTATTTTTAAATATATATGGAGGGGAAAGACCCCTAGGATTGCCTACTCTCGGTGGGCTCGAAGTTCCTGATCTGTTAGCTTATCATTATGCTTGCCTAGTGGCTCAGTTAGGTGACTGGTCCCTTCCCCCTGGGACCAAACCTTGGGTGGATTTGGAGAGGGAACTATGCCCATACCCTCTTTGGAAGCTTCTGTGGACACCCAAACAACTATGCCCTGTGGCGAAGGACACTCCTCGAGCCGTGGTAGACTCATTAATAGCCTGGGATCTCACTGCGGTCTCTACTAGGGGTCTTTCTCTACCGACAGGAAACCTCTTCTTAGGAACCCTTCCACATTTAATTCCTGATTTAAACATCTCTCGGTGGCAAACCTGCGGCATCTCCTTTATCTCTGATTTGATCAATAATAGATCAATCAGAACTTTTCCCTCCCTTCAGCTACAATACAACCTACCACATAGGGAATTATTCACATATATCCGTATAGACCACTGGTTATCGAGTATGTTTAAAATCCCAAGCTCCCTACACCTTCCGCCTTCCCACATCTTATCTAGATTGTCAGCGGGGAACTCTAGAGGTTCAATACGGTTCTGGTACTCCCAATACCAAGATAGAGAGGTAGTGTGTAAATCTTCTATGCAACTCCAGTGGGAAGATGACTTACAAACCACATTTACACCCCATCAGTGGGAATCTATATACTTAACAGCTCACCACTTCTCCAGATGCCACAACCACCTTGAAATGCAATATAAATTGATGCAGAGACTCTACTTCACACCAGCTAAACTACATAAAATTTGGCCTTCTCAATCGAAGTTTTGCTGGAGAAACTGTATGGAAATAGACGATTTATTCCATATATTCTGGAGCTGCTCCCATATTCGTCACCTATGGAACGAGGTGTTCACATTAGCCTATAAAGTTCTACAAGTACGCCTACAGGAGTCTCCTACTTTGGCATTGCTACATATCTACCCCCCGGGGATATCTAAGGCAGACTGCTACGTTCTTGGACATATATTCATTGCCACGAGAGCAGCTATTGCTCAACACTGGAAATGTTCATCCCCTCCCCCCCTCCCTAAAATAATAAGTAAGATTAATTTTGCTTTTCTAAAGGAAACAGTAGGGTTACCACACTCCTCTTCGATTTCTTCCCCTTTAGTGAAGTGGTGCAGTTGGTCTAAGTTTACTACAGCTGGGGAAGGTGCTTTACTTCTTCTGGAGACCCCCTAGTTCCCTATCTTGTTTAGAGGTTTAATAGTGGACTCATGTACCAATATTGGTTTATTATAATGCAATCATCGGACTCGTGATTAGCTTGCCACTAATACCACTTGTCTATTTTACAGTGTATGTATGTTTGGAAATGTTGTAATTTTTCCTGATTCCCCCCATCCCCCCCTCCTTTTTTCCTTTCTGTACCCTTCCCCCTCCGTGATTCACGGACATACTTCTAATAAAAAACTATTGATGGTTAAAAAAGAAAGAACTGGTGCAACACAGGCTAGTGTTGAATTATTTAACTGCTGTTACTGGAGGGTACTGCGTAACTTTGGCCACCCAATTTGGAGTAAAATGTTGCACTTATGTCACCAATGATACCAGCGACCCTAAGGAGGTGATAGACCGGAAGATGGATGAGATTCTGCAGCTAAAGTGGGAATTTCGTAAGAACCATAATGCTTCAGTGGCTGAAGTAGGGGAAAAGATAGAAGGATGGTGTCATGGCTGAACCCAGTGAAATGGTTCTCAGATCTAGGGGAATGGGTCCAGGAAGTGATCGCCAGCATAGGCAAATTCTTGATCCTTATACTAATTGTCATCATAATAATTGGCATATGCGTCCGGTGTGTTCCTATTGTGTTGAAGTGTGGAAAATGTAAAAATAGAGTAAAATGAAAGAATGAAATAATGATGGTAGCCAGTATGAATACCGAGGTAAATACAGACCTGCATTACAACCCTGAGCTAGGAAGTACCATTATTTAATGTATTATATTTAGACATGCATAGAATATATTATTGAAATGTTATTTTTAAAACACCTCAGGTAATGTCAAGTCTCAATTTCCCCTTCAAGACTGCTTTTATAAGACTGGTGCATCCCCACACCTTTCACATGATCTTCCAAGATCCACGGTGTGCGTATAATAGTAGTTTTATGTCCCCACTCAGAAACACATTATTGATGGAGTAAGAACCACCTTGTGCCATCCCATAATAACACTAAATAATATGTAAATGTAAGAGTAGGTGAAAATTCCAACAAGATTGTGATAGCAGGTTGTTTGCTATCAAAGGGTGGACTGTCGAAGCTGGATAATTGGCTTAGACCAGATCAGTTTAAAATTAAAATCGCAGCGACGCCATCTTGCGACTGGCCGCAAGACTCCATTTTGGAAATGAGATCGCAAGACACCATTTTGCGAATGGCCGCCTAAGCGCCATTTCAGATAAACACACTTTAGTACATGTGGCAATATTACTATTAGCAACATGCGATTGCATCTTTCATCATTTCTCATACACACATTAATACGCACAATTGCGCTGTTAACAAGTCGCATATTAGCGAATGCATAGGACTTTGTATGAAACCGCTGTATTATTAGCTTTATGTGCACGCATCTGCCCCAAGTTAGCTAGCGTCCTTATATCAAACCCCGAATACTCACACATTACATATTCACACATAAAGTTTAGTAAGCTTTAAAGTATATGATTTAAGTTGGTTCAGTTAGTTTAAATGCTGTGAAATAAAGATATTTGATAACTTAGGTTCTGTACATGCTAAGACAGCAGTATTTGGGTTCGTACTGATGCGTACTCTTTCAACAGAATTCCGGTACTATCAGTGTGGAGATCGCATCATGCATTCACAACTTATGGACCGCAGAGACTACAAGCAACAAAATGTATATTTTATGAACAACTGTTAGGATGCAGCATTGGGGGTGGGAAGGGAAGACCCCCAGCTGTTAGAGGCAGGGAGAGTCTATTTCAACCAGCCTTTTAAATGCTCTGTAACAGATGCTTCTCCCCTGGGAACCAATGACATCAGCAACAAACTCCTCTATTGTCCGTTCTATTCTGGGGGGGTATAAAAATGTGTGCTCAAGCGCTGAGTTCTTAGTCTTCTTGCTGAATGTTGAATGACGAGTGGTCTCTTGCTGATACCCATCACCGGGTCAGGAAGCGCTGCGTATGTATACTGTACTTGGGTCTGTATATTTCCTTTGCGTCTAATTGTGTATGGATCAATAGCGTGTAACTGACTGTACTTTTACTTGAATAATACTTTGTGCTTTGGAACCACATGTTCTAAGTCTGGAGTCTCTATTTACTGTATGACTGCGTATGCAAATCAGCGTCATTCTTAGAGGTTTATAGGTAGGATTTTAGAAGGTATAGGCAGGGGTATATAGAGGTTCTGATCCAGTTTCGTTAAAACTCTTTTGAAGTACACTCTGAAGGGGGGGCAACTTAAGTAAAATAGAGCCAGTTTGTACAGGGGCCTCCAAATTGCCTTTTTCCTGCCAGTAAAGGTACGGACTGTCTGACATGCCTACTTGGATGCTGTCACGGATGTAATCCTCCACCATTCTGTCAATGGTGACAGTATCATATGCAGTGATAGTAGACATATCAGAAATTGTTGGCAGGTCCTTCAGTCCGGACCAGATGTCCAAACTTGGTACTGTATGCCCTGCATCACCGCCAGCGGGTTGCTTAAGATACCCAAGTTGTTTCCTGGCAGCCCCAGTTGCGGGAGAAAATGAAGGAGCTGTTGAGGTGTCACGTTCCGCTTCAGCTGACAGTTTTCACCAGCAGGTCTTTGCACCTCTGCAGGCTTATGTCCGCCGGAAAGAGAGACACCAGGTAGGCTTTGAACCTAGGATCGAGCACGGTGGCCAAAATGTAGTGGTCTGATTTCAACAGATTGACCACCCTCGAATCCTGACAAAGCGAATGAAGGGCTTCATCCACAAGTCCCACATACCGAGCGGAATCGCTCCGTCTCAGTTCCTTCACTTTCTCCAGCTGCTTCTGCAACAGCCTGATGAGGGGAATGACCTGGCTCAAGCTGGCAGTGTCTGAACTGACTTCACATGTGGCAAGTTCGAAGGGCAGTAGAACCTTGCACAACATGGAAATGATTCTCCCCTGCGCTTGAGTCAGGTGCATACCCCTTCCTTTGCCTGTGTAATAGGTGGATGTATAGGCTTGAATGGCCTTTTGCTGCTCCTCCATCCTCTGAAGCATATAGAGGGTTGAGTTCCACCGCATCACAACCTCTTGCTTCAGGTGATGGCAGGGCAGGTTCAAGAGTGTTTGCTGGTGCTCCAGTCTTTGGCACATAATCGCTCAATGGCGAAAGTGGCCAGAAATTTTTCAGGCCACCCAAAGCGTCTCCTGCACACCCCTGTCATTTTTCAGAAAATTCTGCACCACCAAATTTATTGTGTGAGCAAAACATGGGACATGCTGGAATTTGCCCAGATGTAATGCCTGCACAATATTGGTGGCATTGTCAGATATCACAAATCCCCAGGAGAGTAAGTGGGGAAAGCCATTGGGTGATGATTTCCCTCAATTTCTCTAAGAGGTTGTCGGCGGTGTGCTCTTACTGAAACCAGTGACACACAGCGTAGCCTGCCTTGGAACGAGCTGGTGGTTCTGAGATGCTGTTACTGGTGACGCTGCTATTGTTGCTGCGTAAGGCAATACATCTACCCATTGGGCTATCACAGTCATATAGTCCTTAGTCTGCCCTGTTCCACTTGTCCACATATCCATGGTTAAGTGGACATTGGGTACAACCGCATTTTTTAGGACAATGAGGACACTTTTTCTGACGTCTCTATACATTCTCAGTATCGCCTGCCTAGTGAAGTGGAATCTAGATGGGATTTGGTACTGGGGACACACTACCTCCATCAGTTGTCTAAATCCCACTGCACCAATTACGGATACCGGACACACGTCTAAACACCAACATAGCTATCAAGGCCTCAGTTATCCGCTTTGCAACAGGATTACTGCTGTCGTACTTCATCCTCCTCGCTAAGGACTGTTGGAGGGTCAATTGCTTAGTAAAATAAGTAGTGAGGTTCCAACCTCCTCTCTGGGATGATGAACGACTCCCAGCAGCAACGGTAGGCGTAGCAATGCAGGATCCTCTGGAGGAATCCCGGATAGGAGTCGGTCATGCCAGTGACATGGCCTGCAGGACTACTTCCGATCCTGACTGAGGAGGAAATTGACAAGGAGGGAGTTGACGGTGTGGTTTGCAGGCGCTTGGATACAACAGGACAAAGGGATTTAGGTGTCCCTAGACTTACGGTCTTAGCCACAGTTTCTGAACTTGACAGTAACTTTTTATGAACGCGTTGCAGGTGACGTATAAGTGAGGATGTTCCTAGGTGGTTAATGTCCCTACCCCTACTTATTCCACCTTTACATATGGTACATATGGCAAGACAGTTGTCCGGATTTGGATAGAAATGTTTCCAGACCAAAGAGGTGGAATGTTTGGTCTTCTGCCCAGGCATGACCGTGATGAGCTTTTTCATCCCACGGACAACAACTGTCTCCCCTGGTGCCTGATTTAAACAAACCACATCACCATCAGAATCCTCCTTGTCAACTTCCTCCTCAGCGCCAGCTACACTAGTATCCTCATCCTGTTGTACTTCAACAGTGACATCTTCAATTTGAATATCAGTAACTGGACTGTGGGTGCTCCTTCCAGCACTTGCAGAGGGTATACAAATGGTGGAAGGAGCCACCTCTTCCCGTCCAGTGTTGGGAAGATTAGGCATCGCAACCGCCGCCATACTTGGACTCTCCTTGGGGATTTGTGATATCTTCTTAGAAGAATGCAGTTCTCTGCTGTGCTTTTGCCAGCTTAACTTTCCATTTTCTGGGAGGGTTTCCATCGTCCTGTAAAGCTGAACCACTAGTCATGAACATAGGGAAGGACCTTAGCCGTTCCTTGCCACTCCGTGTCGTAAATGGCACATTGGCAAGTTTACGTTTCTCCTAAGACGATTTAAATTTATTTTTTAAGTTCATTTTACTGAACTTTGGCTTTTTGGATTTTACATGCTCTCTAGTATAACATTGGGCATCTGCCTTGGCAGACGACATTGATGGCATGTCATCGTCTATGTCATGACTAGTGGCAGCAGCTTCAGCACTAGGAGGAAGTGGTTCTTGATCATTCCCTATTTTATCCTCCAATTTTTTGTCCTCCATTATTTAATGGAGTTAATCACCCCTGTAAAAATATTTTTTTTCGGGGCAGCAGCCCTCCTTGACAGACAGCATCACAGGACCCCTGTGCAGCTATGCCAATGACAGTGACAGTGGCAGCTACGCCGATGACAGTGACAGTGGCAGCTACACCGATGATAGTGACAGGTGATTTTTTTTTATGACAGTGACAGATGTTTTTCTTTATGACAGTGACAGCTACACCAATGACAGTGACAGGTGTTTTTTCAGGGCAGCAGCCCAAGACAGACAGCAACACAGCACTGGACAACAGTAGCCAGCCAGCCCCTATGGTCAGCATCAGCAACAAATCCCAGCTCCCTGCCTGTGCATACTCCACAGCAGCCGTTGACAGACAGCAGAACAGCACAGAACAGCTCCCTCATCAATCTCCACGGCCGGAATGAAAAAAGGCGGCTATTGCGGGACCTTTTATAAAATCCAAAACCCGCGAGAATCCAACAGCGGGAGGATGGCGTTTTGCCTCGATTTCAGTTCCAAGCCAGGCGGGAAAACCAGAGTCGGCTCGGATCTGGGGGTTCAGATTTCGAAAATCCGAACCCGCTCATCCCTACAAGCAACTAATCCTCAAGCATTGGATCTCACGGTCCACTCCCACACTGAATGAATGGAAGATTGTATTGCTAGAGGTACTTTATTTATGAAAGTCGCATGGCTATATTTAATATTGAAAAGTGAGTCTTAGGGATAAATTTACTAAAGTGAGAGTTTTTAGGAGTTTTAAAAGTGATGTTCCCCATAGCAATCATTCAGATTCTAGCTATTATCTTCTAGAAGGTGCTAGCTAACTGTTAAGTAGAATCTGATTGGTTGCTATGGGCAACATCCCTTTTAAAACTCACTTCTAAAAACTCTCACTTTAGTAAATTTACCCCTTAGCCTTTTCCAAAAAATGGGAATCATATATTGAGTGTTTACCGACCAAAGCTAATATTTGTAAGTTTTTGAACACACAGAGTGGTTTCTACTATGAAAGGTCACTTAGATTCATAATATATGGGACAGGAAATTATGCTATCTGATGTTATATTCTAATTTTATTGTAGTATTTTTAAATAGCAAGAAGATGTATACACCTTAAAGACGGCACGATGCGACAAGTGATGTAACAATACATTATTTGCGCCATACTCACTGCACTATCCAATATACAACGACACAATAGATCATTGCATGCTGCATGTAACTTCACAGCATCGTCCCATCTGACACGAACCAAAGCAGAAGGGACGATGTGATGCTCAACGGATTGGGCGTACACACTATACAATGTGTACGATATATCGCTCTAAACCAGGTTGGAACAATATAATGCATGATACGTTGTATAGTGTGTACCCAGCTCTAGTTTTTCTGTGCCAAACATGAGTGTCTATACATCAATGCTGATCCACTACATTACTGTTTTTTTCAGATGTTGTACATGATGTATTTAAAATTTAAGGGTGCTAATAATGTAAACCAGAACCATACTGCAAGTAGTGTGCACCAGATCACTGCAACAAAGTAGGCATTTGCTAGCAGTGTAATTTGCACTAGACCAGGGGTGGGGAACCTGTTTTTTGCTGAGGGCCATTTTGAAATATATAACATTATTTGCAGGCCTGGTGCAGGCCACGCCCCCTCCATGTGATTCACACAGGGGCGGGGTCACAATCACTAGTGATTACGGCAATGCCCAGAGCATCCTCACGATGCTCCGGGGAGCTGTAAGGGCTGTGGTGTGACCATCTGAAGTGTCCTAAGGACACTTCAGGCGGCACTGCTGCATAGATTCTGGCTGCAGGGTGCCATTCCAGGCACCCTGCGTGCCAGATGAGGCTAGCAGAATAAAGCTCCGAGGGCCAGACCAAATGATTCCGCGGGCCAGAGGCCAGATTTTACCCATCCTTGCACTAGACAGATAAGAGCTATTTGATTGCCAGGATAACTGCATGTTTGTGGTTATATATAAGAGAAAAGTATCTGATCAGTTTTTCCTTAAATGGAATTTGCTAGGGAGGATTACTTCTACATGAGACCATGTCAAACCTTTCAATATTGCATGTCAAATATGTCTGCCAAAATATGGCATTGATATTTACATGACTGATTGGAACAAAAAAACCCACAAGGTTACAAATAAAGTTACTGAAAGTTCCTTTGCCGAAATAAATTTTAGTAAACACTGTAAATCAGAACTTAAGCAAATGACAAAAGAAAAAACTCAACTGGTGTCATAATTTACATTGCATATTGCTGAAGACCTTTTAGGGTAGTGTCAAAGGGAATCAGTATGAATGACACTGGAAGACTGGCAGGAGTGAAGTTCCCAACAAGGGATTAAAAGGTAAGTAAAACTAACCCTACTTCCCCCACCTAGTGCCTAACCCCCCGTCCCCACAGCCTACATCTGTCTCCCGGGGAAGGGTGCGTAACCCCCCCTTCCCCTAACCTAACCCTCCCAGGGGCGGGGGGGCCTAACCCCAAGTCCCCCCCGGGAGCCTCTAACCTAACCCTCCCCCCCGCACCCGCTGCCCGGCTTACCTTCATTCAGTATGGTAGGAATAATGATAGATGTCGGGATTTCGACGCCTATAATTAGACCTCTGCGGGATTTGACAGTCGGGAAGCTGACGGTCGGCATTTTGACCATCGGCTTCCTGACTGCATCCCGTGTCAAAGATGTATTCAGACTACTGTTTAGAATTCAAAGTACAGTAGTGCAATTTTTGAACTCTGAACTTCCTTGCCCAATATAATCTATAATCCTTTAGGACTGCTTCATATAATTTTAAAACTAGTACAATGTACTAATAGGTTCCAGTAACAGGTAAGAGATGCCAAAGATATGCAAATGAAGCAGCTAAGAGCTCAAGTATGCTATATTTTGGATTTGTTTGGATCTTTATCACTTGCTTACCCAAGTAAAGCTTATCACGCTTATACCCACTAAGCTTAAAGTGTAGCAATCATACTCCAATTCAGCATTCATCCCAAAAATCACATGGAAGTCTAAAATGTGATGAAGCAACATTTTTTCGTGCAGGTATATATGTACAATAAGACTTGAACATTTTGTTTTTATAGTCTCTTTATTAACTTCAATTATTACACACAACGCACATGAAACAAATTGTAAAGCAAAAAAAATATCCTGAAAACCTGCCTTATTATGTAAAAAAATAAGGGATCTGATCAGACAAATAAGGTTAGGAATGACTTACCAATAAACCTTTGGGGCCAACCTGAGCATGGATGCACTTTATCAACCCAAACCACTTATTTATATGGCGCCACAAGAATTCCGCTGTGCCTTACAAAGTGCACAAACAAATGAGCAAACAAGAAAACTGATTTAAGCTGGGTACACACCTAAAAGATATACCTGCAGATGATGGTTGTTCATACATACTGAGCAAACATCACTGCCACCTGGCCGGGGGGTACATCGCGTCACCCTCCCCGGCGGACTGTTCAATTTAACAGCTGATATGTTGGCCAGTGTGCACAAAACAAGGACATAGTTTATAAACATTGCTGCATTGGTGATTAGAACACTCAAATAAGCTGCAGGACGTAAGCAACCATGTGTTAGATGCCTTTGTGGGGTGTCATGAGCTCCACCCACTACAGGACCTGCCCTCCAAAGAGTGTCACTCCCCTAAGAATTCCTAGACCTCTTTTGCTACAAACACTGCACTGAGTAAGCACATTGGGATCTTGGGAAGGACGTCATTGGTTGCTTGAGGTGTTGTATTTCCAATATTAACCATTGGCCAAAGTTGTTCAGAACAGCACAATGGAAAAATCTGAAATCGGATGGTTACTAACCATCACTGTTTTTGTGCTTCTGGTAGTGTTTTTACCATTTGATGGTGGCGGTCCGTTGTTTGCCACCATCAAATGGAAATCATTTGATGGTGTTCCGATGGTTTTGTTTTTCTTAAATTCCTGATAGCTAGGTCTCCCTTGGCGCCTGTATCTGCATCAGGTCATCTTCATGGGTTCGTTGGAAGCGGTTTCTCACTCGGTCTGCCTGAGACATGTACTTGCTCAGTCCCCGACACCTTCCTCTCTCTTGGCTGTTTCTAAGCAACAGGGCATATTGCTAGCTCTGATTAGCTCAGTTTCAGATGCTCTCTTGCTATTTCAGCGCAATGGCTAGCTCCTATAGATTTTTTCTGTGAACTGCTTCAATAAAATTGTGACTGCTCGGCTCCCTTTTGTCACAGATGAATGATTCATACACCTAAACCTTCCTCGACCAATGCTGTATAGAATAGTGAAACCCCCATGAAAATCCGTACAGTGGTTTAAGAGATTAGCCCAAACGACTGGGGACTTTATACACTGTATAACTACACACATCTCTTTACAGAAACTATTCACTTCAGTTACAGTGGAGCTTAAAATCTATATCCATTACAATGCAAATATATAGAGAACATGCAAACTCCACACAGATAATGACCTATTGGGAATCAAACCAATGGCTTGTACTGCTATATATGCCTGAGGCAGTTGGCAGAAACAACACGCTTTTGATGGTTTTCCAGATCATTTATGCTGGTGGAGGTCCATTGGGATCCTCCTGGAGTTGCAGTAACCACCAGGAGCTCATTTCTGGAAATGGATGTAGTGTAACTGCCAAAACATATTTCAATAATAGACCAATATCAGATAAGCGCTCGAATTGTAAAATGTATGTGTGTTATCTTAATCCTATCAATAAATAGGCTATACTAGGTTATTGTAGGCTTAGCCTGTGTCTCTAGGTACTTCTGGAATGTGGAAGTATTACTGTTAACTCCAGGATATATTACAGCTAAGGATTAGATCCTAAACATACACATTGTTGTAATTACTAATAAAATAACTGTATTACCAGTACTGGATATTTGAATGTGTTAAGCTCATTAGACATCAGACATACTTTGAGGTTGTATCATCATACACTGTCAGCACAAGATAAAAAATTATTCTTTCATTACTGCCTCTAGGGTTTTGGTGGGAGACTCATCTCATCTCCAGACTGCATACAGGGACATTTATTTTGGCACCAGTCTACATGTTTCTATTGCTCCCCTATTTATACCCCTTTTACACCAAATGCCTAGGTCTGACCTGGCATTCAGAACATGGTTCCAATCTGGGACAGGCCCGGGACCGACCCCTTTTACACTGTGGCACCAACCCGGATTATTCCTGGGACGGTGCCAATCACACAGCACCCGGGTGCAGTGGAACTCCTCTGCCAACACTTGGAAAGAACACCATCTCCAAGCACCGGGAAATCCGGAACTCCTGGGTTACCTAATGGATCCCCCAGGGCTATCCAAATTAGCCCTGAATTCCGGCCCGATGCCAACACTTATCAGGATTTTTTTTCTTGACCCTATGGGTCCCGAAAAATTATTCCTGAAAAGTGCTGTGTTTTCGCCGCTGTGATGGTGAAAACACATAGGATATGTGACAAGTACACTGACCTGTGTTTTCACCCACAAAATCCTATTTGCTCAGCCGAATGAATAGGATACCGGGATTTAAAAACAAAAAAACAGACGTAAAACAGGGATTATCGACGAAAAATCCCAGTTTTTCACCCCCATAAATATAATCGGGGCTAATTGGATACCCCGCAAGATTGCAGGGTTCCCATGTTAAACCTTGCAAGCTACGCAGGTTGTATTGCCTGGTCCATCGACCCAGGAATCCAACCCTTACCTCTTTTTACACCGAGCAGCAACCCGAGTTTTAGCTGCTGTAAAAAAAAAGGGGTATTCATAAAGAAAACCCTTAGCTACCCAGCTTCTCATCAGAAATAGGAAAATCTTGCACCCCTGGAAGGAAATTCAATTTAGGGCAAAATTCTGATATAGGTTATTATGGTAGCACAAAAGGAGGGAAATGGCCCTGTGCAGAGAAACCTCACCTATATCTACAATAGGTAACTATGGTACAAATCCTTCAATGCTGTATTAGCACTAATTGAATTTATGTTAGTTTCTGCCTCTTTAAAAATGCTAATTAGTGTGGATGCAAACGTTCAAATGGGAATAGATCACTGTGCCACTAAATTACAATTCTAATAATATTTCATACATATTAAAATGTATGTTAGTGATACATGTAAATGGCTAAACTGACCAGCGTGTTAGGAGAAAAGTTTCAACTAACTGTGGTTGTAGGCTGTAATGTGTAATGTTGTGTCATTTAATTTATTACATACTCTTTCTTACAAATGTATTACAGAGCACAAAGCGGATAATCTTCAGAAAGCTTTAAACAAAACAAAAAAGGATAGATAGAAAAGATGTTGTCATGTTTTAAAACCTGTTGCTGTACTTGCAGACCTTTTATTATAATCATATGTAGCTGAACAATAAAGACTGTATTCTACTTTTCCTTCAATTTAACAGATATCTCCTACTATTTGATTATATCATACACTGAGACATATACCAAATATGTAATTATCATTGGAGATATTTGTTGTTAAACTAGAATATATATAATCAGTGACTAAAGTAAAAAGATCTTTATTGATCACTTATTTGATTATAGCAAAGATCAGCAAAACAGAAAACTGTTTTACTAAGATTTCTATAAATGCATATATTAAATAGGTTTCAAATGAATGAAAAGGAAATTTTAATACAATGAACGTTTTCATATACAGTCCATCAGACATGATGGGGTTCACATAGATAACTAAAAAAAAGTAAACAATTGCAACTTATTTAAGCCGCAACTTGCACTTTTCTCTACTGTGTATGCACACCAACTATTTCTGCACATCCTTTTTGTGCTGACAACTACTTGTGATAGGAGGGCCAGGAGCAGGGGCGCGTACTTTTCATGCTAACCACCAAAAAACACTATGGGCCAAATGCCGCTTTTAATGTGACGGGTAACTCACCGAACTCTTGGCAGTTGTTTCAGAATACCAAACCCTATTAGAATTAGCCCTAGGTACCTGGTTTGTAGGCAGATCACTTGCCAAATGCTCATCCTCGGGTGCAAAATACGCAGAGGACAACAACAATCAGCGGCAACATCTAATTTGCTGAATGCATCTAAATCCCTCCCACTTAGATAATCTTT
The DNA here is from genome assembly GCA_031769625.1 of Taudactylus pleione. NCBI lineage: Eukaryota > Metazoa > Chordata > Amphibia > Anura > Myobatrachidae > Taudactylus > Taudactylus pleione. Next base: position 736,045 of record JAUIMM010000084.1, read on the forward strand.
TACAAATATTGCCGCTGCAATCTATTAGCATTAGTAATATTAGCAATTGATCTGTGCCAATAAATAATATATTATGCCATTTTGTAAAGAAGGTAACTGATGCGACTACTGATTTGAATAAAAAAATTTTTTTTTTTGCTTTTGCATCTTTTTCCCTTTTACATGGTGTATACAACTTTACGGGTTGTTAATGACAGAAATCCAAGCCTGTCCCCTGAAACAGTGTAACATGTGGGCTTAGCCAGTGAGCGACTCCTCCACGTAGGTCCCAGCCAATGAGCGGCTGCTAATGATTGGCCGGCGGCACGCGATTGAAGCCTGCTCGTTCCCACGAGCAGACGGTAGCGCAGTGTAACAGCATGTAGTAACATGCTGTTACATTGTATCCGGGGCCACGTATTGGATTTCTATGGAGAACATCGTGGGACAGAGAGGTGAGTATTGGATCTTTTTTTTTTTTTTACAGGTTATTCCAAATGGATACTTTACGTTGACAAGTGGACGTAAACATCTGGAACCAGGTGAGTATGTATGTGTATGCATTTATGTAATAAAGCTTTATTTTACAGGTGTATTGCGTGTTATTTAACCATTTCTTTACAGGTGAACTACAGGAACCAGTGGCCCCTTAATGCCCCGCATGCTGGTACTTGTGGTTCTCCAAGTACCAGCATACAGGAGAGGCTTGCTGGTACCTGTAGTTCCACTGTAAAGACAATGGTGAAAAATCTTAATTTTACACTTCACCCAACACAATCAACCCACCACCCAACACCAAGAGGTGGCGGGGATAGCCCCGGGCTATCAGCCTAGGCCAGGGGTGCCCTGGAGAGGGTGACCCCTTTATTGGGGGGGGTTTTTCACCAATTCCCCAGGGATCCCTGGCCTGGACTGACTAATGGTCAGGGCTGATGCTGTGGCTGGGAGGCCCCCCCAGGGAACCCCTGGGTGTGGCATCAGCCCCGTTAGAAAGGGTCTTGGGCTAGTTTTAAATATATGGTGTAACCCACGTCATTTTTTTTCACTGTATATTTAAAACCAGCTCTGTCCATGCAGCCTTGTGTTGGTTCTTACATTACAGGGGATCCCTACACATTTTTTACCCTGTAATGTTAAGAACCTGGACAGGCTGGCAAGCCCGGGGCTGGTTGGTGATTTTGGGGGGGACCTAACTTCATTTTTTTTTTTTTACATATTTTTAAAAGGTTTAACACACAAGCAGCAAGCACATATCTCACTGATATGTGCTGGATGCTAGTTCAGGAGAGATTTGGCAGAGAGAAAACACTGCAATCTCGGGTGATTAACCACCTGCAAAACAAGTTACTTGGGAAAGATATCTCGTTCTGCTTCACCATCGGCAAACTCGTTTAGCCTCAAATCGCCTGTTGGTAAATTGGTAAAAGGGATTAAATCACCCGAATTTGGGCAAATTCCAGAGTTAAATCATTTGAAAATCGGGACCATCTCGAATCTTCGTAAATTTACCTCCTAGTGTGTACACACTATTGCATGCTCCCTTGTGTCATTTGTCACATCTTCAGATCCGCCTGCAGTGTTGGCCAATCTGAAGATCTAGTGGCCGACGTCATGGTTCAGGATGTGGCTGGGGAACGACTTAACGGGTGGTTGTGCAGTGTGTACGGACCGCCTGATACATCGTCCAGTCGCATCTTGCATCACTAGGTACACACTTTGTCTAGTGTATACACAGCATTAATGCCAAGATAAAGCCGCGCTTTCCTGACATGGTTGCATCCGTTACGACCACATCAGAAACTCCCACTGTTGACGGACGGTAATCTTCGAGCAGCTGCAAGGCTTAGGAGGCAGCACCTACCCCTCTGCTTCCTCCAATCCTTCACAGACCCTCATCTCTCCCTGGGCACAGTACAGGGAAATCCCACACATGGCTGTAGGATGAGTCTTCTAAACCAGCGTTCTTGGCAACCTCGGCTGCCAAACTCTTCCCCACAGCCACATTGACTGACTGATCGGCTTCCCAGGAACTGCATCACCCTCAGTCACTGCCCCTCTGCCAGGCAGAGCCGTAGCAGTGATGCAGGACTGTGAAATCCTGCAAGAAGTTTATTTTAATCAAAATATAAAAAAAAATTATAATTTTTTTTTTTTACTTTTCCAAATATGTACAAACTTTTTGTTATCCAATTATCAAATTAAGTTAATAGTTAAAATTCTCCTGAATCAAGGGGATATATATATCACCTAATCTGGATATTGCCAATTATAGTGCATCAGGTTTAAATAGCTATTTAAATAATTTAATATAAAATATTAGCCAGTCAAGTGGTTAAAATGTTGAGTAATATATTACTCATCTAAAAAAAAAGGGGAGGAATGACCACTGTACGTTTCCCTAAAGCTGGGTACGCTCTAAACAGTGTGTACCCAGCGATGCAACTGACGACCCCCGTGCCGACATATTGGGCAGTCGGTACATATTAGATGATCTGTCGCTGCATGGGGTCATCAATCGCATCATCAGATTGAGCTGCATATAGGGCCGACATGACGATGCAGCCAACAACCCCACGTGAGTGCGCAACAGCCGATACAGCGGGTACACACTAGATGATTTTGACGATTTGTCAGCAAATGTGTACCCAGCTTAAGATACAGAATTTTTTTTAAGATCTTTAGAAAGTTAAAATGTTTCCATTCTAACTATTTGCAGGAGATAAAACCTTATTATCACAAACAAATGCGACTAAAAATACACTTGCATAAAAGGCCTGTTAGTTTGACCTTAGTTTTCAAGAATATAATTGTAATTATAAATTAAATGCCAGAAGTTCAAATTGAGAGTTATAGTAAGAACTTACCTTTGATAACTCTTTCTTCGAAGTCCACAGGGAGACCTTGGGGTGTAGGTTGGATCTGGATCCCGGGCACCACAGTTAAAGCTTCTGCTCCCAGGATGCACTGGTCTATCCTTCCTATACCCCACCCCCGAGGCACCTCAGTTTGTAAGTAGCCAAAGGCCGGAGGAGGATAAGAGATAAAAATAAATGAAAAAAAAAAAAAAGACTGGTACACACAAGAATCACACTCACAGGGAAGGAGACGGGAAACAGGTGACCAGAAATATAGCCCATATGAAGCCAAGTGCGACAGGGCGGGTGCCTTGTGGACCCTATGGACTCCGAAGAAAGTTAACAAAGGTAAGTTCTTACCATAACTCATTTTCTTCTTAAGGGTTCATAGGCTCCACAGTGAGACCTTGGGGATGTCCCAAAGCAGTCCTTTTAAGGGTGGGGACGCTCCTGCACTGAGAAAAGAACTCGGCGCCCAAAGGAAGCATCCTGAGAGGCTAAGGTATCAAATGCATAGAACCTTAGAAAGGTCTGAATGGTAAACCATGTGGCCGCCATACAAAGCTGAACAGCTGAGGCACCACGGCAAGCCGCCCACGAGGGGCCCACAGACCGAGTAGAATGAGCAGCAACAGAAGTCAGAACAGGCAGGCCTGCCTGTGTGTAATATAAAACAAATTGGCTGCGCAGTCTAGTCAATTAATAATAAAAAACATTTATTGACATTTCTCAAAAAAAATCACAGTACATATTCAATTAACCATATCCAGCAGTCTAGCACAGCAGTATCGGCTGTCCTGCTATTCAATAATGAAATTTGCAATCTAAAAATATGAAATATAAAAAAGTAAATGAACACACAAGGAAAAAAATGTGAAAATAATGATGAAAATATTCAAATTAGCTGTATAGCTAAATTATTGTAGTCCTGGAACGATATCACTAATGTTCACTTGTAGATGGCAAAGTGAATAAGTAATGGATAAGCAATGTTATCTTCTTGGATAAGTGCCGTGATTGTCACAATAAGTGAAATTTAGCATCCTGAACTTTGGCCCCCTTTTGTTCAAGGACCGGAGGTTGAGGATAGCCTGATGAGACCCATTCGGCTTCTGAACCAGAAAGAGTAGAATAATAATGACCAGTCCCTCACTGAGATTGTGGGACTGGCACAATTACCCCTGCTTGTAGCAAGGACTGCATGGCTTTCTGGATTAGTAAGGCCGTGTTCGGGTCTGAATGAGGGCCTGTGTAGAAAAACTGGTGGGGAGACAATCTGCGAAATGAGAGGACGTACCAATTTGAGACCACTTCTCTTACCCAAGTATCTGTGGTGTTCTGACACTAGTACTGGGCGAACTGGAGGAGTCGGCCTCCCACTCTGGGATATCCCAGAGGGAGGCCCGTCCCGTAAGGCTGAGGGTTTATCCTCGGGCTTTGGTGGTCCAGATCCGCTTAGTCCTGGGTTTAGCGGCTCTAGTGGAAGCAGACTGCCTAGGAAAAGGACAACCCTTTAGGGTTTCCTAGGCCTAGTAGAAGTAGTTACAATCTTGTCAAGGTCTGTGCCCAACAAGATCTCCCCATTGTAGGATAACCCCTCTAGATCTTTCATGGAAGCCACATCAGGCTTCCATGAGCGTAGCCACAGGGTACATCGGGCAGACACAGCCGCAGCTCTGGATGTAAGGAGACTGGCATCTAATGTCACTTTTCCAAAACAGGAAGCTGCATCCATAGTGTAAGCAACAAAAGACTAATTCCTAGAAGCATCTGAGGGAAAAGAGTCTTCAAGTGCGTCAGCCAAGCCCTCTATAGCCACCCATTCAATAGCCATGGTTGGACGGGCAACAGTCCCCCCAAAAAAGTATCGATTTCAGGCTTCTATTTTCTTATCCATAGGATCCTTCAAGGAAGTAACTGTAGGAATAGGCAACGTAGCGTTTTTAAACGCGTAACATGCAAATCCACTGCAGTGGGTGTTTCCCATTTTGCACAATGAGCCACAGGAAAAAGAGTAACCCGAGGTCAGTATGAAACCTCTTACCAGGCGATTGCCCGGCTGCATCCATGATTTCAGCTAGATGATGCTATAGTTTATGTCGTTTAAACAGAGGGTGCTTGGATTTAGGGGCTGGCTCGTCATCTTCTATTAATAAGATGCATCTGACCGCTCACACCAAGGCCGGAATTTATGACACTCTCATCCTCCTCCGGAGGGGCGTCAGGGTTAGAGAGATCAGCATCCGTGCGTGGACTATGATGATAACACAGGAATTGTAAAGGAATTACTGGGTAGAGGTTTCCCACCTTTCAACATGGTTTGTGATGTGAGCGATATATACACATATATATCCCCCCTATCAAATCCTCCTCACTTAAGCCTGCAGCCCATAACTTGCCTGATAGCAGTATGGGAGCAGATGCCTGTTAATACTCCTGCCTTTGCTAGACATAGCTGCAGAGTAAATGGCACGGAGTATAATGCAACCACCGTGTATGTAGGATAGCGTTCCCGCTAGGCTGTTTTAGCAGGGTGCGGCACCCTGCCCTCCTCCTGGAGGGCAAAAAGCACCCTGCCCTCCAGAAGGAGGGCAAAGAGCACCCTGCCCTCACAGGCTGCGGGTGCAGTCTTCACCCGCGGGACGCAGTGTCCCGCGGGTGGAGAAATGTGCGGTGACCCGGTCACCGCCGGAGAATAGACGCCGGGCGCATGCGCCCGGCATCTGTTCTACCTGTCTGCAGCACTTGGGGGCTGCCCGGCATGTCCGTAATTGCCGGGCATGCCCCCAAGTATGATGAAAAAGGGGATGCGTCTTATAGACACGCCCCCTTTTATGGCCACGCCCCCTTTTCGCCCACGCTCACAAAGTTGCCCTCTCTAGCTCCGGCACCCTGCCTGCCGCCGGAGCTAGACTGAACACTATAGGATACTAGTTGGAAGCAATATACTGGTCCTGTCTTATGCCTGGGTAAGCTGCAGGAGCACACAGACTAAATATGGCACAGTGCAACGAATGTATGTGACGAAACCTCACAAATACTTAGTTCTATAAAGGTGATGCACAGGAAAAAAAAAAAAAAAAACAACAGAATACACATGCATGTTAAAGTAATAGTCCGAGAAAGAACATTGGTCCTGACTGATGCTTGGATAAGCTGCAGGAGCCCACTGCCTAAATATGCGACATACTGGTCTTGTCTGACACTTTGGTGAGCTGCAGTCGCCCTTTGCCTAAATATGGCACATTGCAGCACACAACAGTATGTCAGGCCTCACAAATATATATATATATACACATACATACACACACACACACACACACACACGTTAAAAGCCACCTTAACTACATCTGTATTAGGGCAGAATTAGAGGAAGGTATAGATATATACTGACAGTTAGGAAACAAAGACAAAGACAGGCAGCACTAGCGTAAGTCACATACAATGCAGAAAGTATACTGCAAAGTGGCACTACAATCAACTGCCCAGATTCATTGTCTGGGAAGGCTATAGTGCTGCCTACAACAACCCAAGGGAGAGGTATGCAGGGGGACTGGACCACACGCTGGCCAGATATCTGCGATTAACCACCAGAGAAAATAGCCACCGGAGACCTCAGAGGGGTCATGGACACAGGAGGAACAGCTCAACAAAGCCAGGCCGCAGTGGAAAGGCACGCTGAGTTGAGGAGCCACTACAACAGGGAAGGCCGACTCCCCTGGCTGAATATTTACCCCTTGGACGCTGGCTTCCCGCACCTATACTGTCCCTGGTGGTCTAGTGGTAGCGCAGGGTATGGGGGGGCCTGCATTCACCTCAGCGCCTCCGGTCTGTTCCGAGACTGAGCGGCAGCACAGACGTCCAATGGACAGTCTGAAGGTAGTTCAGAAACTACCAGATAATAACATAAAATAGCTTTAGGGGCTAAGTAGCCCCTTTGCGTTAACAGTGACCCGACTCCGGCTGGGCACCAACTCAAACTGAGGTACCTCTGGCACGGGGGTGGGGTATAGGAAGGATGGACCAGTGCATCCTGGGAGCAAAAGCTTTAACTGCGTGGTGCCCAGGATACAGATCCAACCTATACCCCAAGGTCTTCCTGTTGAGCCTATGGACCCTGAAGAATAGAAAATACTAATAAAAAGAATTTGCAATGTGCTCTTACACAGCTATAATTTTATATCAGAGAACACATTTTATAAAAGACTAGTAAACTGCCATGCCAGACTTAAATGCATGCATGTGAGTATAGGATATATTACTGCATTATCTGATTAATCCATATAAAAGAAAAAAAAGGAACCCATTATCTAAAACAGGGGTTTTCAACTCTAGTCTTCAAGGCCATGTTTTGTGGATTTCTTTAATCATGCACAGTTGATTTAATCTAGGTCAATAGTTATCCCACCTGCTTTCAGACAGAAATCCTCAAAACATAACCTGTTGGGAAAACTTGAGGGGTGAGGTTGAGAACCAATGCTCCAGAAGGATCTGAAAGTTTTTTTTTCTCTAAACACTGCTGCCCAACACACACACAGCCATGACATCACCATGATCCTATTGCTTCTCCTTACAATTACTGGGGTAGTATTGTGAGGTAATGTTGAATGATAATGATGATCCACTTCAAAGAAAAAAAAAACCCTCAAGCAATCCATATGCATACCTCCCAACATGACCCATTCCAGGAGGTACGAAATGCTCTATTCCTGGATTTCCCTCTTAGTTTATGATTACACTGTACAACAAATAAAAACTTTTAATTTGTTTCCTTTCTAAAAATAGTCATATTACTAATTTGAGGTGAAGAAAAACTAAAATGATTTCAGAATGTTTTGACTATCTCTATTTTTTGAGCTACACTACTTGCACTATACTGTATGTACATTAGTAATATAGTTATAGTGAAAAGATATTTAAAAATAATCTGATAGTTTCTTGATAAAAAATAAATAAGTTGTTTAATTCAATTACAAATAAGAACACAAAACAAAACAAACATACAGCATACGAAAATACTATGTAATATAGTGGCCTATTCATGGGGGTGCTTTCTCTTTGCTTGTCGCTTGTACTCCTCTTCTGGGGCATCTCTTGTCACTGTACAACAGTAATGATTCACCTGCCCTGATATCTTTGTTCCATTGCTGAAATGTCTTGGTGGAATCGCTCACTATGCTTGTCACTCATTGCACCAGTTATCTTGTGTGGGTAATCCCATGAATCTCATATTTGAATAGGGGAGGGGACAAATAACCTAATCATTTAATTGGGCCATTAGGCCCCACCCCCTTTGCGCGGAACGCAGATTGCTGGTAAGATTCTCTCCGTTCTGCCCACTTCACTAGGAATCCCCCTACATCGTCATAAATGGGCTATATCTCGGAACTCAGAGCTGAGAGTTTTAAATGTCATATTCATTCTATACATGCTGAAATCAATTAGAAGTAACTATTTGCACATCGGAAACATTTTCATTGTTGTGCAGTGTTACCATCACCTGTGATGAAACACCTTTCTTATCAATTAACTGTTCAACACAGGTGAGGGCAATCATAAATTAAGAGGGAAGTCCAGGAGCAGAGCATTTTGTCCCTTCTGGAATGGGTTATGTTGGGAGGTATGCGTATGATACATTGTGTACTTACATTTTCTTTCAATTTAAAATCACAAATGACCAAGTCTATTTTTACTCCTGTTGTAGAGCAAATATATTTGCAATAGCTGCCGTTTAAAAGGTGGTTTGGAGGAAACACTTCTATTTGATTACAAAAAAAATAAAAAGTAAAGCAACCAACTGAAGATTCCATTACACATGCATTAACTAGAGATTTGTCCTTCACATCTTTGCTGCAGTCACGCCAAAAGGCCCCCCCTCAGCACACCAGGTTTCGTGAGACTCTGCTTGGGCATCTTTTTTTGCCGAAAATGCGACTAGGACGAACGAGCGGACTGTGCCAATTAATTTGATATGCAACACTTGTGTATCGGCTTCATATATTGACTCAGGTGCACACAGTCTGCTCGAACATCCTAGTCGCATCGCAACTGACACATTTTCATCAAAAAAATTAAAATAAAAAATGAAAAAAGAGCACTAGCATAGGACCTCGCGGCTCAGTCACGCCAGACAAGTCGTGCTGCTTGGCGTATTGAGGCTAGATATATGATGTCACATCTTTAACATGTTACACAGTATTCCTTATGTATATATCCCTAGCATATTAACTAAAACGGCTTGGTGACTAATAAGAGATCTATATGTCAGCCTCTAAAATAAATTACAGCGAGATAACCAATGGGCTACAATGAGAATAAGATGGAGCAGTACAGCAAGCTCAGGAACAGTATCTCACATGGAGCAAGAAACAACCAACCTGAAGGAACAATTTAGGATATCCATCATTTGACAGTCTATTCTGACTAATGAAAATTAATATCTTATTGGTTGCTTTGAGTTTACAGCACAGGTTCTACTTTAATCATTTGTAAAAGTAACCCTCAAAAGTCAGACAGAAGTTCTGAAAGCTACGGAAAGACGTTTTGCTTGGTTTCTGAACTTACTGTAGGACTACGTAAAATGTAAATGCCCCCATCCCCCCCACATACAGACTTGAAACATTCAGTAACAGTTGACTTCAACAAAACATTTGAAATGTCACTGCTTGAGGTTAATTTTTTTTTAATGTGCTTAAAGAGTCATGAATAAAAAAAAACTTACAGAAAATGTTGTTGCAAGCGAATTGTAGCACTGAAAATAAAGCAGTAAGTGATACAAGGTCTTAAATTACATTAAAAAAAACACCTTGATTTGTAAATTTTACAACATAACCCCATAATAATTGGGCTCCTGCCCATTAAACAGACTCTAAAAGTTCTTTGCAAAGCATAAAATGAGAATATATTGTTCTGCATTTTGTCAACGCTTGTTAACACCATTTATTAATTATGTCTCCAAGAGGGAATTTATATTCTACATATAGTATGAACAGAGTTTATTAACAACCTGGTGAATTCAAATTTATCAGATAGCCAAAGAAAAGCATTTGTGACCAAGTGAATGAGAACACTTCAACCTACACTTTTGGATGCTAGTGCATTATATGTTGAAAACAAAACAAAAAAATGAAAACTCTCATGTTTCTATATAGCTGAGTGGGGTATATCAAGAATTCTACTTGATGTGTTCCCACCCCCTCTCCCTGGAATAGAAGGTATGCACATCAATAGGAGTACAATTAAGCAGTTAAGTAGGTAGGTTAAAAAAAAAAAAAAAAAGTGATAACATTTCTAATTACCAAGGAACACTATTACAAACGGCGCGTATAGCCAGATATTTGTGCTGCTCTCATATAATCATTGTAAGCAGCATACGGAGAATAATCGGATTGCATTTCAGATGTGCGGCGGTAGTCCAGCTGCGATTTAGGCGGCGATTGGTGGAACGGATCCTGAGACTCTTGTGTTAAACGGCGATAATCAGATAATTCAGAGAAACGGCGGTCAGAAGCAAGCCTGTTGTCGAAACATAAAAGGAAGCTTTAATATGAGGGGAAAAATAAATAAATGCAATGAAAACCACAAGAGTTATACCCATATAATAAATAAATAAATATATATATATATATATATATATATATATATATATATATATATATATATGTGTGTAAACCTAAAATTAATTAATAAAATAAAAAAGGTTCTACATGGGCATTATCAACCTATAATTTGCACGGGTTTCAAGAAGTTGCAGTTTTAGTATCCTTTATTTATATGGCGCCATATAAATCAGCGCTTTATAAAGTACATTCTTTCCTAATCACTACTTTGTATAGCGTAATTTCTACATTTTGCACTTTTGAAATTTTTTAGGTTTTAAGTTGAAAAATTTAAGGACATGTATGCTCCAATAACCAGTTTGTTAAAAAATATCTATCTTAGATATACAGCCAGTGTACAACATATATTGAAAGAGCAGTCTCCAACAGCTATTTTTCTATTTAAATATCTATTTGTATATCTTGGCCAACAAGTGCGTATTAATAAGGTTTTTTGGCCTTATTTTAACGTCACATCCATAATCAGGATGTGTGAATACATAGGGCCAAATGTAAAAGCCTGCGATTTGCAGGAGCTGGTGAGATAGGAATTAGATTCAAAGCTGTAATTATTTTAAAAGCAACACAAAATTAGTTTTCCCTTTAAACCAATTTCCGCTTTAAATCAAATCACTATCTCGCCAGCTACAGCATATCGCAGGTTATTATATTTCACTCAGAATGTTAGATTTTTAGAAGCGTTCCTTTTTAGCATGCTGGGTAAATGAGAACAGAACTCCAACATGGATCATCTAGCACTACTGAAATTTAGCCCTCCATGGGGGCAACTCAATTTAGAAAGATACGGAATAGCCCTGGGAAGGAGTTCCCGGACTTATTCAATTGACCAAGCTGTTCAGTCCGACTACAGAATTTCTTCTCGGACCCTTCTAAGGTGAAAGAAGAAATTCGACTTAAGTGCAGGCTGCGATGCGGTTTTTCAGCTTAGCGTGCTCGAATAGCCTCACGGCCGGCACTTTAGATGGAGAATGCCAATTAGCGCGACTAAACACCCAGCTTAAGGCTCGGTAACTGGCATTCACCGGCTTAAGTGGTTGTAGTCGGACTTAACAGCGTGGTTAATTGAATAGCTCCAGGAACTCCTTTCCAGGGCTATTCAGCATTGCTATGAATTGAATCGCCCCCTATGTGAGAAATCCTCCAGCTGAGCAGGGATTCAGAGCTGGTTAATATATGCACTAGTCAAATAGATGAAAACATGCACTGTGTGTTGATTTAATTATGTGTATTAACCAATGTAATCTACTGTACTTATTGTACCTGAATGCATGAACCGAATGCTGCTTGCTCATTTAATTTAAATATTTAAATTGAACGTCTTAACAGCAAGACCCATGTCTTGAAAACAAATTACTAATTCGAAAAACAAAACATGCTCTTACCTACATTATAAAAAGGTTAAAAACCTAAAATAGCACGTCTTGTATGCAAGAACTACTTTTATATGGTCATACAAGCTGAACTGAAAAAAAAACAAAAAAAAAACAAAACTAATAAATGTTTGACATCTAAGATTTCAAATATATGTTTATAGGCTTCCTGACATGATGACTATGCCATGTAAAACTCACTAATGACATCTTGCTAAAGGTGCCCACACACTGGACGATTTTAGGCACGAGAAAGATGCATCGGAACGATAAATCGTTTAAAAACGTGCAATCGTGCAGCTTCCAGGAACAATAACAGTCCGATGAAAGGTCCCATGGGTCGTTTGTCGTATCTTCAGATCTTACCTACTGCAGTTAAGATCTGGCAACCTCTTTATCGATGCACTGGAAATCATCAAGGACACACGATAGGTCGTTAGTCACATTGCAAGATATCGTCTGTCCAGGAGTGCCGGTGAGTTGCCCAGGGAGTTCAAGGGAAATAGTTGACGACATTGCATCTTTCGCGAGTCGTCCTGTGTGTGGGCACCTTAAGAGATCTTATGTTTGGGCAATATCTGTTATTTTTTTTAAGGGCTCCTAGTAACAAGTAATTTTGTTTTTCTGTTGATATGAAGTTTTATCAACAACTTAAACTTACTACAAAGTCAGCGTTATTAATACATTAAGGTTGTATTACCCACCATATCAAGGGAAACCATAGCAAATACAAATAAAATAAAGGTTTCCCTATAGGGAAAAAATATTTTACAATGTCCTAGGAGGAGGAGTCATGACCATTCTCCGACTCCAGCTGCTTTCTTATGAAAGCCGCAAAAATAGCAGGTGTGCGCTTAGCCATTAGTGGTAATGATGCCGACACCACAAACCCTATACCCCTTAGGGGGCGATTTGTCAGCGCAGGCACTCAACGAAGCAATTCCATTGTTGCTCTGTTTGGGTGCAAACAGCTGCCGGAGTAGGCATTTCTGCCGGCTCCACCTGAGGAGACTAGCAGAAATGTGAGAAAAGTCATTGTTTGGACACCTAACCAGGACTTTAGACGGGTTTAGCCATTATACACGGCTAAACCCTGTCTAATTGGGCGCAACAAGCACAATAATTAAGGGGCACCAAAATTGAAATTGCTACTTTGGGCACCATTTATTATGGAGGTCCCTAAAAAAAATGAATCGTCCTCCCAAAGAGACAGAAAGAGTGGATGTTACAAGAAGTTACTTGTTTGAACCTGAAGGATACCTTAAAATGTTTAACTATTCCTTACGCTGTGCATTGTTCATTTCATCTCAGTAGCCGCACATTTAATATTTTCAACTTATCTAACTTTCAGGTCAAGCAAGTATACCTGCAGTGTTACAGCCCTGCAATAGTTGCTGGACTACATACCTTTGATAATCCTCTGCTGATTTATTGTAGGTTTCGGCGGCAGAGCTTAGCGGCGGTGAAAGACGAGAGCGCTCGTATATCGGCGCTTCTGTTGGTGCAGGCTGAGATGGGTAAGCAGCCTGTGCTCCTGTGGTTACTTGAGAAGGCTCATAACCAGAACTCTGCTGCGGACGATATGCACCAGCTAGAGCAGGTGACGACGCAAACGTGTTAGTGGCAGTCTGAGATGGATAAGCGCTAGCTGAGGTCTGAGCACTGTAGGACGGCGCCACCGAGGACATTTGTGACCCATATGTGGTAGACATGGATGCTCCTTGTGTCCCATAGCCTGTAGAACTTTGGGAGCCATAGGAAGATGTGGGTTCTGTGCCATATGCAGAAGACTGGCTGTTGTACCCAGTCTGATATCCATAACCAGATGCAAGAGCAGAAGCTCGGCTTCCATATGCAGAAGACCATGATGAAGTTGGTTGCCCCTCAAAGTTAGATGACAAGGAACCATACCCTGATGTCGGAGAACGGTATTTTGAAGCCAGTGCCTCATAGTATGCACTTGCGGATGGCCTCCGCAGCGGACTTCTGTCACGGGAATAGTATAGTGGGGAAGGCGGACGTGCTCTGCTTTCATAGGGATATCGTGCAGAATCTCCTGCATAGCGCTCAAGTTGTGATTTTAGTGCATAGGCTGCTTCAGCTGCTCTCCTGCGGTCATATGCATCAGCGCGGATCTGTGGTATATCTCTATATTCATGAGACCTACGTGGGCGACTGCCATGAGAGCTACCATTAGAGTTCAGAGGCTTCGAGGTTTTATTGGACATCTCCACGTTAATCCGTTTGCCTTTTATCTCTTTGCCATTCAGATTCTCGATAGCTTCCCTAGCTTCACTTTCTCTCTCCATATGAACGAACGCATAGTCTGATGAAGTAGCATACAGGGGGAGGAAAAGAAATATGTTACAAAACTTTAATCATTTATTACCAATAAAGTTCTATTTCAATTTTCAAATATATATGTTAAATAATAAAACTAATGGGGCATGGACTAAAGACTACTGTGGAATAAAATATGCCAGAAAAAAATATATATTGGTCCCTGATCCAAGCGTTTTTTCTTGATAGCAAAACATTTAAACTCCTGATACTGCAATTTAAAAACTAAAGTAATTCTATATGAGCGATAAACCTAGGCTTCACAACAATTAAGAATTCTAAAATATTTAAATAATTTCAAATGGAATCAACTATAATGCAGATATTTAGCTTGGTAAATTTAGGGCCCGATTCAGCAGTGGATGCAATACCGATATTTACGCAGTTCAAGCGATATGCCAGTGCGCACGCATCGCGAATGCTTTGCGATTACGTACATACAGAGGATCCATTTGCACAGTGAGTGTCATGTGGTCAGCCTTTGGGAGAGAACAGTTGGGGTGGTTAGGTAAACACAGGCGTGACAGTTTATACGCCATTTCATGGGCATACATAAATTAGCCATTGCGATGGCATTCACAGCATGAGAGCTCTCTGCATGCAAGGAAAGCTTCAGTGTTTGCAGCTGGTTTAACTTAAAGTAATGCTGCGTGACTGCGTCGATGGTACCGATGTTAACGCAGGAGACAATGGACAGATATGAGAAGGCAGCAGTAGGAGTCTATGCCGGCTGTGCTTTTGGCAGGCATTAGCATATTATCACAACTGCAATCGCATAGGCGTCCACTGCTGAATCAGGCCCTCAGTGTGATACACTTGGACAGTCTTATCCTGCATGAATGATGAACGCGAATACACACACAAATAATTAAGCTGTAGACATCTGCACTGTAACCGCAGCAGATAAAGAAATGTTATTCCTAGGTCATTTTTGTATAGCAGAATGTCATTTGTTACTGAAGAATATTATTTTATTTGCTAAACTGGCACTCCAAGTACCATATATTGGGCTCATTTCAATGAGAATTGAATAGAGCCGGAAAGGAGCTCCCGGAGATATTCAGCGCGCTGTTTTGTTGGAGAGTACCTATTCTTACACTCCTCGCGCCTTAAACATTGTGTTTAGTAACGAGATCCAACATTCTACCAACTAAACTGCCTGGCGCGATGCCGTTTCCGCGCTGCTAAAGGCAGAAAACAGCATCGCACCTTTAGTTTTTCCGGATTTCTGCTCGTACCCCAGGAGGGATGCGAGAAGAAATCCTTAGCCTGGGTTATATGATCAATGAATTGAATAGCTCCGGGAGCTCCTTCCCGCACTATTCAATTGCATTGAATCAAGCCCATTGAGTGCCAAACGATTTACTGTAAGTCACCTTAAAAATGTGACAGGATTTGGCTAGCAAACATTAATTTGTGCAAACTCTTCCATTATCAGCCCAGACAAGCCATACCAAAGAAATATGCATGTTATGGACACTTATAGAACATGCAATATTTTTTTTTCTTTTCTGCTTAATGATCCTGCACCTTTCACAATTTCTTATGCATCCATAAATATGCACACCGATGGAAGCAAAAATTAGAGAATAACTAACAAGTCAAATAATACAAACTAGTTCTGATTTTGGTCAGTTTAGATTTTATTTGGACCAATGTTTAAGTGTCAGTTTTACCAATTGCTGGTTCCAGATCATTCACTGAAAAGCTGTATGTATCCTAGACAACTACAATAAATATATTTCCTAGAAGTTCGGTGTTAAATAAAAGGTACTTGTGTACTTTACAAACTCATTGCAGAGAGAAACCAATGAATGTTTTAAATGGTACTTGTGTACTTTACGTTCACAAGTACTGAAAGTTGTCCGCTCACAAGATTATATCCCCCCTCTATGCTCACTTGGATGGTAGGGAATGACGCTAGACACTGGCTGATGACATCAGGGTCCTCTCCGTAAAGAGGATTTAGACATTACCATGATGGGATAATAATAATAATGAGTATAGGACACTTGGGTTCTCTCTGCAATGAGTCCGTAAAGTACGCAAGTAACAAATAAAATACTATTTAACATTATTCCCTCCACTATTACACATATTGACAATTGCAGTGGGCCTTAGGTATTTAAGAAACAAAAAGGTGTATTTCAGTATTCCTTCCTGGGTTCTGGTTGCAATTTAATAACAGGTTTTCTTAGGCACTTCTACCCTACTTCTCCCAAAGAGTAACCCCCAATGGGATAACTACCCCAAAACTGCAGAGATGATCATGAACTGTCTAAGGGAACGATAAGTAATCATGGGGGTCAAATCAACTGAGAGCAACAGGCAGTGCTTACATCACCTGGACATACAGTAGCACTATGATCACGCACTTTCCTTTGCAGGCCTATGGGTATGTGAAGGAAATGGCTTAAATTCACCACAAAGTCAGGGCAGCTTAGGGAGCCATTTGTACTGCACATCAAGGGCATTGTCTCTAAGGCGGCCCATACACTAACATTTTTTTTACACTATGTGCACTATTTAGATCGATTGCAACAATCAATCGCGCATATCGTGTGTGGTTTGGCATGCTGTACTACAGCGATGCGCGTCCCTGCCGTCGTACATCGGCATTGTAGATCTTATGGAAAAACCATAAGATCTGCGATCAGTCATGCTGTTAAATAGGTGTACAAAGCATCTTGTAAGATACATCATTTACCATTCACAGCAGCATGCGATGCATCGGGCTGAATTTGAAAACGTACAGAGTCGTACGTTTTCAAATCGCCCCGTGCATGGCACGTATAATTGTACTGACCTCAAGAGTATGCAGTTAGAACAAAAATGTTACCAGAATTATAATAATTTACAAAACGCACAAGACAACACAATTAAGGACTATTTCTAGGGCTCACAAATTGCTTGAAGAGATTGGAGTATTATTATGGAGGTATTAAACATTTGTCTAATTTAGCTTTCTATTGCAAAAGGTAAGAGGGGGGGGCGACGACGACGACATGGTACTGCTGACATGGCAAGATTTCCCTAGCTCCCTGAGGAATGACGTTGGATTACGTCAGGATACATCTACGGAAGGGTATCTATCCACTACCCTGCTGCTGAGGGAGCACAGCCGCCATCTTGTATCAGACACATAAGGAGGCCGCCATTTTACCTCACTAAGCTGCTTTACAGCCGCCCTCTAGCTCCCCTCCCCGATATCATTACCTTTCACCACATCGCACTCCACCACCCGCCCGTACACCTCGAACATGAGGCGGATCTCGGTAACGTCGCAGCTAGTGCCGACGTTGCCGATAAAGATCTTCCACGTGTTCTGGGGCCTGGGCTTGGACAGCTCCACCACCATCTTCTTGCCGTTCAGCTCATAGCCGTTCAGGCCAATGATCGCCTTCATGGCCCGGTCCACCCCGCGCATGTGGACGAAGGCGTACTGCTTCATGACCGCGCAGCTCACCACCTGCCCGTACTTCTCGAACAGCACGGTCAGCTCATCCTGCGTGGTCAGGTCATCCACGTTACCGACGAAAATCTTCATGGTGTCCTTCATCTCGGAGGCTGACTCGCGCGGAAATGCTCGAATGCAACCAATCGCACGGAAATACCCGGCGCCGCTCTTCTCCACTGAACAAAAACTGTAGTGTTATCCCCCCCTTCCCTCAGGGAGCGATATTGCTGGCTGTAGATTATCCCCCTGGCCCAGACACTGGAACGGCAACAAATAAATTTCCGCCTAGCTTTCACTGCGCATGCACCTCCGCCCGTGGGTGACCGGATATTGCGCAGGTATTTCCGGCGGGGGTCATGTGACTGGCTTGTTACGTCACAGTAGGCGTGCACTACCCATTAGAATGGCAGCCGTGGGGATAATTACATAAGTTGGGTTGGGTTCTGTGTACAGAGCTCCTGTCGCCATGGAGACGTAGGGCGCGATATACGGTGGCTGCAGAAGTTAGAAATTCCCTTCCTCCCTCCCCGGCCTTCGTAAACCTCTAATAGAACTGGCATAAGCCGTCACTAGTGTAATTTAGTGGTCCGGGGTGCTCACCATTATAGAGCCTGTTCTCTGAAGCGGGTCTATGATTTGTCAGGAGCTCCAGGACGGACAGGACCGGCCCTCAAAGGAATCTGTCTCTGTCACTCCACCAAGAATTCCTAAACTTCTATTTTTTTACTACAAAAAGATTGCATGGAGTAGGCACATTGTTTTTTTTTTTTGGAAGGATATCTTTGGTTGCTTGGGATGTTGTATTTTCCAATATTAACCATTGGCCAAAGTTGTTCAAAACATTACAACAGCAAAATTTGGATTTGCCCGTGTTTATAAAGTGGCATAGATCATTGGAGAATTCCAGTCCATATATGGAACGCCTCTAAAATTTTTGCAACAGGAAGAAACGCTCTTTATATTATACTAGCGACCCACCCTGACCACACAGGAGCAATTTAATCTTGCCAAAGCCCCTGCATCTCATAACCCATCCTATGCCATATCACCACCGCTGCTGCCTTGCAGCTGGCTGGGGAAAGGCAGGAGAATAATGGATGAGATTTGTATTGCAGCTAACATAAGCATCATCAGTACCATGCCCCCCGGGCTGGGGCACCTGTGCATATTTCCACAGCCTCCATGCACACCCCTCCCCAGCTACCGATGAGCAATGTCCTCTTTGCACAATGTACCTTGTCTTTCTTGGACGTCCTGTTGAGCTTCCTCACCGCGGTGCCTCTGTCCACAAACAGCGCTGATCTCCACGGGAGATGCCTCCAGTTGATTAAGGGCATGTTGCTGAGTGGGAACATTACGCTGGAGAGGGAGTACTTCATGGAGTGGTGGATGGTGTCCACCTGCAGGTTCAGCATAGGGATGGACATCAGAATCTGATGTGTTTACTAACCCTCAATGTTTTTGTTCCAATGGTAGTATTTTTACCCTTTGATGATGGCGGTCGTTTTTATTTTTAAATTCCTGATAGCTATGCCTCCCCTGGCTCCTACCTGTCTACTGTGTCTGCATCAGTGCATCTTCATGGGTTTGTCAGTGACCGTCTCTCACTCTGTCTGCCTCAGACATGACCCTGCTCAGTCCCTGACTCCTTCCCCTATCTAGGCTGCCACTAAGCAACAGGGCACATTACCATCTCGTATTGGCTCTCATAGAGTTAGTCAGAGCACAGCTCTTAGCTCTGCAGCAGCAGTCACTCACAAAGCACAAGTTTTTTCTGGGACTTGCTTCATTCCAAGCTTCAGTTTCAGATACTCTCTTGCTGTTTCAGAACCCTGGCCAACGACTATACAGCAGCTTTGTGCAAGATTTTTTCTGTGACTTCACTAAACTAGTCACTGCACGGCTCCCTTTTGTCACACATGATTCATACACCCAAACCTTCCTCGACCAATGCTGTATAGAATAGTCCAGTGGTTCTCAAACTCAGTCCTCAGGACCCCATACAGGTCACGTTTTGCAGGTCACCCAGCAGGTGCACAGGTGTACTTATTACTCACTGACACATTTTAAAAGGTCCACAGGTGGAGCTAATTATTTCACTTGATTCATTGTGGAGACATGGAAAACATGCACTGTTTGGGGTCCTGAGGACCGAGTTTGAGAACCTGTGGAATAGTCAAAACTCCATCAAAAACTGTCCAGTGGTTCCGGAGATTAGCCCGAACAAACACACAGACCCCTACACCAGGGATTTTATTTTATATACCTTTAGAGATATTTATATAGTACACACATCACACAGCTCTTTACAGAGAATTACCCAGTTCCAGTGAAGCTTAAAATCTCTCCCCTACAATGCAAATATAGAGGGAACGTACAAACTCCACACATATATTGATCGAGTGGGAATCAAACCCAAGGCTTGTGCTTGCTATATAGCCCTGAGGAAGTTGGCTGCAACAACATAGTTTTGATGGTTTCCAGATCATTTATGCTTGTGGAAGTCCATCTGGATCTTCCTGGAGTTGCAGTAACTGCTGGGAGCTCATTTCTGGAACTGGATGTAGTAGAACTACCAAAACATATTTAAAAAAAATAGGCAAAAATCAGATAAGCACTGAAATTGTAAAATGTATGTTTTTATCTTTATCCTAACAAACAATAAATATAATATACTATGTTATTGTAGGCTTTGACTGTGTCTCTAGGTACTTCTGGAATGTTCAAGTATTACAGTTAAATGTAATCTCCAGGATATATTACAGCTAAGGATTAGAGCCTGAACATACAATTATTTTATTATTAAATACCATGTGTATTAATTGTATTACCAGTACTGGACATTTGAATGTGTTAAGCTCATGTCCACTGTCTTGTACACAATATATAATCTTAGACATCGGACATAGTTTGAGATTGTATCATCATACGCGGTCAGCACCAGAGAACACTTAATTTTCTTTGCATACTGCCCCTAGAGTTCCTAGCGCCAGTAAGTCACATAACCCCCAGCCGCCAAGCAACTCTGTCAACCAGAACTGGGGCTCACGATCTCGGCAGCAATAAGAAGACATGCTACAAAGCATTGGATGCTAAGAGGTAAGATAGGGAGAGTTTTTAGGAAAAGTCAGTACCTCCATTATTGGACTCCTGTGTCATTAACATTGGCTGCCATATAGACAATGGAACGGATCTCTCCACCTACCCCTTTAAAAGGGGCTATAAACAACAATAGATTATTAAAAATATTTTATTTACTGCATGCATTGTGGAACTCAACACATTTACGACACATATATATATATATATATATAATAAAAGCGCTCATTTATAAATATTGCAACTTATATTTTGTCTTAAAACTGAGCTACTAATTAGACATATCAGCACGGAATATCTTATTTTAATTAGAAATGACAAAGTGTAAGTGGGGGAACAACTCTTTATCGTCACACGTGGTGTGAAAGTATGATCAGTGAGAGACAGTGCTCTCAAGCTAAAAATCTAGTGGATCCTTTAGGGAGCACCCTTTGTACAACAGTAGGAGACTGATATAATCCCAATAATATTGCAGAGAATCCTTGAGGATTGCTAGGTTTCCTTAAAGGAGCACCTTTAATACAAATAGCACTATGCGCTACTACACTTCTCTATCAGAAGATTGATAGGACTCTTCTCTTGGGAGATGTATTCCACATATGTGGTGTGCAGTCCAGCCAGACTATAAGGGAGCTGTATGTACTAATCAAAAGTCAGTGGTGGCTTCCTTTGGACACATGTGTAAAGTGAATTCAATTCCACATTACAGTTTATTATGAAGCTGTAGAAGCGGCAACAATTCTTTCTGGAGACCAAAAATGCATTGTATAATAATTTGGCTACTTTGTCAGCAGGGATCATCAACGTCGGACTCGATTGTCAGTCCGCGCCCTTTCAAGTGTATCCCATGATGGTGGCCCTGGTTCAAGTGTCTCAGAAACTGAGATTTAAAAAAATATATAAATATACTTGTGCTAGTCACATACTGTATCAACACCACAGATTTATTTGGCAACCATACAAATTATACCTTGTTTTTCTATTTTCAGAAAATACTACTGATTCTAATACGTAGAAAAGAATGCCCATTCTCGTGCCTAAAACATGGTATTTAGTCGCGAGAACTGGCATTCTCAGACTTAAGTGCCTGCTGCGATGCTGTTTCCGCCACGCTAAGGACAGAAAGCAGCATCACGCCAGTAGTTTTGTTGAATTTCTGCTCCTGGGGGGTATGCAGTCACATTGCCGACAGACGGAAATCCCGGGCGTCGATGTCCGCCGCCCGGCAAAATGCCAGCGACGATATCCTGATAGTGAACATCTGATGGAGAATCTGTGCAAAAAAAAAACTTCTGTGGAGGATGCCTCCTGAAAGTGAGGGCATACCAGAGAGACCACTTTTCGGACCAAGGCATCTGTTATTGTCTGACACCGGTAATCCGCAAATTGAAAAAGTCGACCTCCCACCCTAGGATGCCCCAGGAGGCGGCCCGCCCCGTTAGGCCAAGGGTTTGTTGCCCTGCTTAGAAGCTGGACTTTTTGGCTGCCCAGACCTCCTAGTGTGTGGTCTTGTGAAAACTAGCCGATTTGGAGAAAGTATTCCTTTGCTCTTCCCTGGGGACGAAAGGGGCAAAAGAAAAACTGCTTAGATTTTACAGCAGCCGTAGAGGGCAGCCCTGCTGATTTTGAAGCCGCCAGAGTAGACATTTTGTCTTAACTGCTCCAAAAAGTATCCTTCCCTGGAAAGGTAAGGTTTCCAGAGCCTTCTTTGATCCTGTATCAGCATTCCAGGATCTTAACCAAATGGCCCTGCATGCTATTACTGAAGCTGCTGATGCTTTAGAAGCTAAAATTCCAGCATTCACTGCAGCTCTTCCAAATACTAAGCTGCTTCCCTTATATGGAAAATATACATCATCTGTTTTCTGGTAGAGAATCTTCCAATGCCCATGTCTATTCCTCAAAAGCTCTGGCTACCCAAGCTCCAGCCATAGCTGGACAATTACCTGCTCCAGAAGCTGAAAAAAAATTGTCTTAAGACATGTTTCAAACTTTGTCTGTATCATCCTTCAGAGAGGATGCCGATGGAATAGGCAATGTAGCATTTTTAACTAAGTGCAACTAGGTACATTCAGAAGCTGGGAAAGGATACAACGATGTTAATCTTTTATTTACATAAAACAGTTTATACGGGTTACCCCATTCCTCAGTGAGCTGCTCAGATATAGGAAACTCTGTTTTGACCCCCTTTCGGTGGTGATTAAATAATGGAGCCTTCTCATTAGGAGCTGGTTCATCATCCTGAATATCTAGGATTGATTTAACCACCTTCCCCAAAGGAGGAACATCCACTGTGGATGGAAGGTCCTCTCCCGAGCTGGACTCTGGAGAAGAATCCTGTACATCAGCTGATTCCTCTGATAATGCACCTGAATCCAGAAAATGAGCAGATCATCTGCATTTAGGCACTTTAGTAATTACCTTCTTGTTTTCAATATTTAACAATCCCATACTCTGACTAGAGTGTCCGTAAACATTCCCCTAGTAAGGATCCATAGGAGGTACAAACATAGCATGCTGTTAACACCCTATACAAGAAGGCAGAGTGGGAACAGTCATGCGATCCACAACCTACTTCATTACATGAGAAAAAGAGGATATCCAAGATGGCTCTTGCATAGGCAAATTGGGCTGATGTGGTAGCTCTTTATAACAGGCAACACACAAACAATCCTTAATAACGTCCTGAGAGGACAAACTTGTCATACAGGATTTACATGAAATCAACAAAGGAGCCGCTGTCTCTTGTTTACCTTTATCTCTTGACATATTCAAAGTAAAGGAAACAATACAAATGCAATGTGACAGCCTTCACAAATACCATTAAATGTGAAGTACCCAAAAGGAAAACCCCCACCCCAGAGGGATGGAAAGAAAACAGTGCTAGTTATATTTGAGAGTCAGAAATTAAGGACAGTATCAATACAGCAGCTAGCAAACAGTCACATACAATGCATATGTAATATAATCGCAATATACTCTGAATCAACTACTCAACTGCAAGCAATGGTAGGATACAGAGAACTGTGTACCTTAGCCAAAGGAGAGATATACATGGAGACTGACCCAAACCCTCCTGAAACAAACAGTAGCAAACAGATGGTGGGCTGTGAGAGTCTAAAATACACGTGGAGGGTAGGCAGGGCGACCCAGACAAGCAAAAACCTTATGGAAGGAAAAAAAGCATCGGGGGTGGAGCTGCCAGGGGAGTATCTACCTCCCCTAAGCTGCATCAACCAGCTGGGTACGCTGGCCTCATGGCAGCAGATATCGTCTGATGCCAGGGATCGGCAGCAGATGCATAAGGCCCCGGCGGTCTAGTGAGGACGTGTACAATCCCGGGCCCTGACAGCAGCGGCTTCTGGTGTGTCTCTGACACCAGAAGCAAGGACTGCTACAAGCAATTCCCCATAAGCGAGGACTCTGCTTACCTGACAATGCCGTGCGCAGTTGCAGTCCAGGTCCCAGCGTTACTGCTAGCAAGTTAAGCTGAGACCCTCTGAAATCACCAGCCCAGTTACTGGCGTTTTGGCCCAGCGGAGGTAGATGGAGTTGCAGTATCTGCGTCTTAATACAGATGCTGAGTACTGCTAAATCAGAACATAAGAAATAAAATAAAAGCTTAGGACTGCCTGAGCAGTCCAGTTAGAAAAGGTGCATCTTGATCCTGCAGCACCAAACGTACAACTGAAGGCCTGTGGCTAGGGCTGGGTTATATATGGAGGAGAACCTAGGGCATCCTGGGAGCTGAAAGCTTTAACTGTTTGGTGCCTAGATCTCTCCAACCACATTACCCCCATGGTATACCTGTGGATCCCTATGGACCCTGAAGTGACACTTGTCACTTCAGGCCTACATTCCTCCTTCTCCATGTCTGATTGTGGACAGGCAACTTGAAGTCGCATCTGCATGCAGACGATCAAACTAAGTATCGTAAAGTCAATGAGTGTAAGCAAAGGGCAATTGCTGCTATATAAATTAAGGTTTTAACACTGTCAATTTTTTTTTTTTAAGAAGAGTATGTGTGGTATGCACTACAGCGGGTAAAATAAGTATTGAGCACATTTTTCTCAGTAAATATATTTGTAATGGGGCTATTGTAATGAAATTTTCACCGAATGTCAGCAACACCACATGCACTCCACACATGCAAAGAAATCAAACCATAGATGTCCATAAATTAAGTTATTTGAAATGACACAGGGAAAAAGTATTGAACACGCTTACTGAAAATTTAATACTTCGTACAAAAGCCTTTGTTGGTAATGACAGCTTCAAGACGCCTCCTGTGTGGAGAAACTAGTCGCATGCATTGCTCAGGTGTGATTTTGGCCCATTCTTCCACACAAACAGTCTTCAAATCTTGAAGGTTCCGTTGCCCTCTTCTGTGAGCTCTGATCTTTAGTTCTTTCAATAGATTTTCAATTGGATTCAAGTCCAGTGATTGGCTGGGCCATTCTAGCAGCTTTAATTTCTCTCTGAAACCAATTGAGAGAGTGTCCTTGGCTGTGTGTTTGGGATCATTGTCTTGCTGAAATGTTCACCCTTGATTCATCTTCAGCATCCTGGTAGATAGCAGCAGAATTTTTTCAAGAATGTCACAGTACATTTTTCTATTCTACCTTCCTTCAAGAATATGAAGTAGGTCAGTACCGTATTGCTGAAAAACAGCCCCACACCATGATGTTCCCTCCTCCAAACATCACTGTTGGTATGGTGTTTTTGCAGTGCCATTTCTCTTCCAAACATGGTGTGTATTATGGCATCCTTCAATTTTGGTCTCATCTGACCAGACTATATTCCAAATGTTGTGCAGCAAACTTTAAACAAGCTTAAACATGCTTTTTCTTCAGCAATGGAGTCTTGCGTGGTGAGCGTGCATACAGGCCATGCCGGTTGAGTGCATTCATTATTGTTTTCTTTGAATTCCAGGTCTTTCTGAAGCTCTCCACAAGTGGTCCTTGGCTCCTGGACAACTCTTCTGATAATTCTTTTCACTCCTGTCAGAAATCTTGCAAGGAGCACCTGGTCGTGGCTGGTTTATGGTGAAATTATGTTCTTTCCACTTCCTGGTTATGGCCCCAACAGTGCTCACTGGAACATTCAGAAGTTTAGAAATCCTTCTGTAACCAATGCCATCAGTATGTTTTGCAACAATAAGGTTGTGAAGGCCTTGAGAGAGCTCTTTGCTTTTACCCATCATGAGATGCTTCTTGTGTGACACCATGGTAATAAGACACCTTTTTATAGTCCATCAGTTGGGACTGAACCAGCTTATATTAATTTGCACTGACAAGGGGCAGGATTGCTTTCTAATTATTGGCAGATTTCAGCTGGTGTCTTGGCTTTCCCATGCCTTTTTGTACCTCTTTCTTCATGTGTTCAATACATTTTCCCTGTGTCAGTTATGGGACAATCTCAGGCATGGAGATGTATATAGAAACACCAGTGACTAGTATAAAATCCTGTGAACACACCTGGCTGGTTTGCAACCTGTACTAAGGCACATCTGGCTGGTTTGCAGCCTGTACTGGGGGGCACATCTGGCTGGTATAGACAGCCGGTATATATTTAATTACAAAAAAAATAGAATATTCAGCGCTAAACCTCTCTAGACATGTGGGATGCACTAAAGGTGCCTTAAAATTGGTATATGTGTCATATATTCTGCATAAAGTAATATCGACAGACTGTGATAGCAAGTACAAAAAAGTGTTTTACTCTGTTAATGAATAGAAATCATACAGTATATTGCCTATCACTTTGAACAATACATACATGATCAACTTTAAAATATATATTTATATATATTTTAAAGTTGATCATGTAAGTGCTGTTCTAGCACTTGACTTGTCAGTAAATCAATATCCTCTATATAGGCGCACTTAGCTGTACTGAGACCCTTGTTAGAGATAGGGATTGGTAGAATTGTCAGTGACTGCATGTGTGGGAGAGAGAATAGCGGCGTCCCGCTATCTCTTCCAATACGTGCAGTATAATTGTTCTGATGTAGAAAGTCTAGTTTTAGTCAGATAATGGTTATGGGATGCTGTTGGTTGCCAGGGTGGAGGAGAACCACTCAGACTAGGGTGCATGAGCTCCGGACTAGGGTTGTATTGGCTAGAGACGGAGTGAGTGATACGTCTAATTAAAGTCTGTACCCTGCACTCCGGCTGTGTAGCCTTACAGTCCCCTGTCTTGGGAGGTGGAACCGCTGGATGCGACAGCTCACGATCTCAACCTGCTTCCGCCTCCGTTACAGAGATTCACCTGTCTTCCTGTCGCTGCTCCGTGTCCTCTGGTCGGCGGATGCGGGTGCCCATCTTCGGTGTCCTGGTGCTCTGTTACTTCCTGGTCACGTGTTACTTGCTGCTCACATGGTGTGGCTTTGTATGGGTCTCAGTATGCAGTGCCTCTGTTCAGGGAGTAACGGGGACATGGAACCAATAGTAGCTTGGGTGTATCTCCATTTCGACCAATGTATGGTCTTCCTCTGGGAGTTGTAATTACTGTACATGCTTTTTAATTGTATTTTTACAAAATCTCTACTAAATCTGGTCTTTCTCCATGGGTGGTTTTTGAAAATTTTTATTAATATTAATGAATAATTTGTTGCTGATCAAATGCTCTCTGACATTTGGGTATGATATTAAAGAAAGGAACATGATGATGTTAGGCTAATATATAGAAAAAATACTTAAGTACAGTATAAACGAAGTTTTTTTTGTTCTGTTAATCAAAGATCCATTTTATTAATCTAGAATACATTACAATACTCGGATTTAGAAATTTAATTTAAAAAATACATCTTAATACAACTTAGACAATGCATTGCATTATGGAGGATCACATATCATAGACACACACATTAGCTTAAGAACACACTTATAAACGACACCTCCATGTTGCTCTTCAATTTATATTCTGTCATTAAAGAAAAAAAAAAAAAAAAAATCAGCTTTAACAAATGGAATTGCAATGAAATTCTATAGTTTACATTTCTTGTTTAACTGAATGACTTAATCCAAGCACTTGTTCAAATAGAATTAAAAAAATAGGTATATTGAAAAAAAATATATATAATTACTCTTCCATTTTATCCTGTTTCAAGAAAGTTAAAAAAAAAAAAAAAAAAGGTAAATTTTAAATACTTTTGGTTTATCTTTTTTTTTTTTTTTTTAATTTGCATGGCAGAATGAGTGGGACTATAGAATTTTCTTGTGAGCACACAAGAAAATTGTGCGTTTTAGACTAGGTGAAATTGGTATAAAGTAAATTAAACTGTCTCTTATGTCCACTGCTTCAATAGAAGTGAAGGATTTCCTTTCAGTAAACAATGTCCCTCCAAACATAATGGGTGAGTTTTCCCTCTCTAATGGTACTCCGTAAGTACCAAGGAACCTGGTGATAATAGTCGCAGACTGTTTTTGTGATTACTCAAGTAATCTGGGTGGATATCTTATGAATTTACTATAGGATTATATTAGGCAAGATTAGAACTCTGTACAGGTTAAATTACAGGTGAGCGTACGTTGTCTGCAAGTTTTTTCGGCCTGGTCCAGCAATTGGATAATCTCTTTCCTCCCAAATGGTCACTCCATCACAAGAACAAATTGTCTTTGCATTTTCAAAAAGACCTGCAGAGCGTGCAATGATACCAAAAGCCAACCTGGTAAAGATGACAATGATGTTAAGGTACAGAACTGTGTACAGAGCAAAAACACAATATTTAAAGCAGAGATGCTCACTGATTTTTATCCTGCCTCCCAAGGGTTGTTGATTTCTTGCAACCACAAAGAGAATGTTTTGCCTATTTGGGAAACATGGAGTCCGAAAAAAAAATTGAGTCTGCATTTGGAGTTCTATGCCCCTAAAAGTTGCACGTCTTTGATCTAATAAAAAAGGCAGACAATAAACTTTCTTTTGGAAAGGTATCATTATTGCAAAGACAAATAGTTTGCACAGAAATTTCCCAATTTGAAGTCTGTCATATACTCTATGAAATCTTTATCCTTAGGGACATTATTTACAGTGTTGGTTTTTGATACCATCATAACATTTAATTTTCAACCCAGTGCGGAGTTAATTTGTCTTTACGTTACAACGATTTCCCTTTAAGCTTCTGAAATGAAAGCTTGTTTTTAATAATACCTCTAGAAAGAAATCAGTAATACTGTTTAGTTGAATTTTCTAACGTTGTCTCATCCTATTTTCTTTTTTTATTGAAAGTGATCAGATTATCAATTAATTTGGTCATTTAAATTTAACTAATGAATAAACGGTCATCTATACATTTTGTTATTATTTAGCAATTTGAATTACAAATTAAAAGAAGATTGAGATGTAGCATGTGTGGCCATCTTATGTGCTTGAAGACTACCTGGACGATTCTCATTTACATTATTGTCATGTATCACCCAATGTGTATTACCTTTTATTTCCAAAATTCCTTCGTTCAGATTATAGACATGGAGGGGTATTCAATATGAAACGAAAACTTCGCTGTCGAAGTTTACGTTTCATATCGGAGATTTTACCTGCGTTAAAGTATCGGGCGCGCGCCCGCTTATCCCCGTATTCAATATGAAATTAACGAAAACGGGAGCCTGCGAACTTGGATTTGCGTAAAGTTACGAATCTTTCCTTAAAAAAATTTTAGGACCCCCCTAAAGTTGTAAAAACATGGGGGATCACTATGGGTACCCCCGTTTTAGCCTTTAAATGAAAGTCAGGGATTTAAATAGCCGCAGCAGGTGTTTTTTCCCGACATTGAAGAAGTGTTGCAGAAGAGCACTTAGGTTATTTTTTTCATTTTTTTAAGTGGTGCCATCAATTTTGGGGTACATGAAAATGGGTACTAGCATATTTTTAAGTCCCTAAAGTAAGCTTTTAAAAATTCTGCATTTGTGCACCTGCCGCTATACATCTATTCTACAAAACACCTGCCGCATACTTGCAGAACAGCCCTGAACCTATTTCCCTATTGTTAATCATTTAAGAGGTGCCATCAATTTTGGGGTACATGAAAATGGGTACTAGCATATTTTTAAGTCCCTAAAGTAAGCTTTTAAAAATTCTGCATTTGTGCACCTGCCGCTATAAATCTATTCTACAAAACACCTGCCGCATACTTGCAGAACAGCCCTGAACCTATTTCCCTATTGTTAATCATTTAAGTGGTGATATCAATTTTGGGGTACATGAAAATGGGTACTAGCATATTTTTAAGTCCCTAAAGTAAGCTTTTAAAAATTCTGCATTTGTGCACCTGCCGCTATAAATCTATTCTACAAAACACCTGCCGCATACTTGCAGAACAGCCCTGAACCTATTTCCCTATTGTTAATCATTTAAGTGGTGCCATCAATTTTGGGGTACATGAAAATGGGTACTAGCATATTTTTAAGTCCCTAAAGTAAGCTTTTAAAAATTCTGCATTTGTGCACCTGCCGCTATAAATCTATTCTACAAAACACCTGCCGCATACTTGCAGAACAGCCCTGAACCTATTTTCCTATTGTTAATCAATTTTTTCCCCTTTTTTTTTCACCCCAATTTTTAAATGAATTTTTTGGGGTGTCCCTATTTTTTTTAAAAAAACTTTTTTTGACACAGTTCTTTTTTAAATGTCATTCCCAGGGGTGCAGGCCATTTTTTTTAAGCCTGCACCCCTAAACCCCAATTCTGAACTTTTTTTCGACACCTATTCAATGGTGAAAAGTTATCCCCGTTTTTTATCAAAGACTTTTCTAACCTGCGAAAAGTCTTTGAAATTGAATACTGTGTAAAACTAAAACCTGCGATAATGACGTCATAAGTGCGATATTAACGCAAAAACGATGTTATCGTTCCCATATTGAATACCCCTAATGATGTACACAAACTTAAATAAAGTGTTTCAAACCTCAAAGAGACACAAATCTTAAACTATTTTAAATGTTTCCTATTTAACAAACATTCTAAACACTTATCTACTTAACATACCATATTCAATAATTCTAGAGATAAACCTGAAGTTAACTATACTCCTGCACCGGTTCTGTCTTAACAGTGGGCATCATAAAAAGTACTTTAGATATTTGTGAAGAATGTGATAAGACATTTCCATTAAATATTAAAACAGAAAAAAAAGTTTTCACCAACTGCATTTATTATGTACTTTAATGTTTCAGTATATTTAAATGAGATGACACAAGTCATGTAGTGTACACTTGAGGAACTGGGAAAGGATATGGTTTAATAATAACAGGAAAAAAAACTCCACACAATATAAAAAGGAAAAAAATAGAACAATGTATAATGGTGACAGTGTCCTACATTCTAGCATTTTATTTAAATTTCTTACCCTTTGCCAGAGTTGCCTGTGACTTTAGAGCAAGGGTGATTGCCACATCCAAGGTCGTCTTCTCCTTCATCCACCATTAATGAGCGGCCAATGACATTCCATACCTTGAAAGCAATTAAGCAATAAGCAAAAGTGTTTAGTATTATGGCAGTTTTCTTTTACAGGGGTGGTTCAATAAATAAGGTAACAAGACCACTCTACTTCATTCTAATTCCCTGCCAGGCCAGAGCAGGTAGATCACTGCTTCCCCTCACGCCATTAGATTGTGCCTCATATCAGTCATACTGTCTCAACATCAGTTGAAAGATGGCAGGGCTGGCGGAAACATGGTCAAACATTGATGTGCGTAGTGTGATCAGTTTTCTGCGTCTAAAAGGCACATCAGCAGCTGAAATTCATCACCAACTTGTCAAGATGTATGGTGATAACGTCATGCCACGGAAACAAGTTTGGTGCACTGCCTTTGATAATGGCAGGACAGGCGTTTAAGATGAGCAGCCATCCTTCTGGCTAAGCACGTGCACCAAAGATGAAGATATGTGCTGCATATAAGGGACATACTGTGAATGCTATAAGCTATTGTGACACATTGAGCTGGTTGCGGAGGTCAATTCATCGAAAATGACCTGGGTTGCTGCGAACAGGTGTCATATTGCTGCACGATAATGCCAGGCCACACTCAGTCAACCGCACGTGTTCATTTTTAAAGCACTAGCATTGGGACCATCCTCCTTACAACCCCGACCTGGCACAGAGTGATTTCCATCTATTTGGACCATTGAAGAAGCACCTGGTTGGAAGGCGACTCGCAACCGAAGGTGCAGTTCAGCAAACAGTCATGTTCTGGCTTCAGGCACTTGACACTGATTACGTCTATGCCGGGATAGATGCCTTGGTGTACCATTGGAAAAAATGCTTAGACAAGTATGGGGACTATGTGTAAAAATAATCTCTACCAAGGCCATACTATTGATTATATGGAATCGGTATGTCATACCGCCGGACGTCAGCACGGCGGATGAAAGGCTATCCCTAACCCTCTCACCCGCCTAATTCTCCCTTAGGGGTGCCTAACCCTAACTTCCCCCCTAGTGCCTAACCATAACCCTCCTGGGGGGGTGCCTAACCCCAAGTCCCCCCGGGAGACCCTAAACCTAACCTAACCCAATATCCCCCCCCCCCCCCCGCCCAAAAAAAAAAAAAAAACACAGAAGGTTTAAAAGAAGGAAAAAAAATAGATCAACTAACCTGATCACGTGTAAGGATGTTCTGCATTCATAATTTTTGAATTGGTCAAATACAAAATTACACACAATACATACAAAAAAAAAAAGTAGACATATGTATGAACTTTTTAAAGGGAGTTATATTTACACATTTTCTCTTCTGTTTTACTGCATATGGATTGAATGACTTTTGCTCTGTTGTAAAGCTCATAATGACTGTCTAGGTTTTAATGCTCTGATTTGTTGAGAACTTCACAAGTAGAGTAATTGCCACATCCAAAGGGTCATTGCTGCCTCACAGCACTGGACTCAGGAGTTCAATTCCTGTCAGGGATCTAGATCTGTGTAGTTCAGTTTGTATGTGCTCTCCCTGTACGCGTGGGTTTCCTCCAAGTGCTTATGGTTTGTGGAAAGGTTTGGGGCTATGACTGTGCTAGTAACAAATAATCAGGTATGACAGATTAGTATTGGTGATTGATTAGATGGAGATAGGGTCTGGCTGAAATAAAGAACTGTTACCATTCAAGTAATTTCCTTTACATAATCATTGGCAGCCATAACATATGGGTTACATCCTTAGAATACAGTGTGAATCCGCCTTCCCTTTGGTGTCTAATAGTACTAAAAGCACCTCACTAAAACAGCCTGCCGAGTGCCTATCCCATGGGTGGGGAAAACTGCGGTGTTGCGATCACCGCCAGATAGTCACAGAGAAGGGAGAGCTTGGGGGCAGTCCGGCATATCCGTAAGTGCAAGGCACACCCCCAAGAGTGTTGAAAAGAGAACGCGCCTTAAAACACCCCCCCTTCTTTTCTTGTGACCACGCCCACTTTTCGGGCAGGCGCTGGAGTGCCCTTTCTTTAGAGCTGGGGTAGCCCTTGAAGTAATACCCCGTGGCCCACCGACCGGGGCACCGTGGAGTTGTTCCCCGTGGCCCTCAGACCAGGAAGTAGCTGATCGTTTCACGTTGTCAGCCGTTACCGCGCACCTCCTTACCCCCAGCTGCTGGCATCACACTGCAGCGCAGCACACAGCAAAGTGCGGCTTTACTTTCCCAGGCTGCTACACTATGCCGCTGCACCATTGAGTGTCACTGGACACGGGGTGGTCTGATCACCATTGCTGCTGACCGGGAAGCAGGGAGACAGCGCTCCTTAAACAAGTGACACGCGGTATATGTGCAGGTGGCAGGGGATGCTGGTGCTGAAGGGGTATGGCAGAGATTGGTGGCGGGGATGCTGGCGCTGAAGGGGTTACCTACCAAAGCTACAGTCTCTGCTGCCAGGAAGTGACAGGATGTAAAAAAAGGTAAAAACAGACCATGTTTTGTTCAATAATATAATAAGGTCTTAAGCTGGCCACACACTAGACCAACTTACATCCAACCAGTTGATTGGTTGGAATGAAAATCTGGTAAGGAATAAAAGCAAATGACAATCAGCAATTTACTCCCAAACGCCGGAAAATGGACAAAAACTGTTGTTTGAACAAATTGTTTAGATCAAACATTTAAACTTGTCTGAACGACCATTTTCATCTGTTTTCTGGCATTTAGGAGCAAATTGCTTATCATCAGTTACTCCCATACGTTACCAGATTTTCATTCCAACCAATCAACTAGTTGGATGGTTGGATGAAAGTTGGTCTAGTGTGTGGCCAGCTTTAGAATCCTCTAAATGTAAAAGTCTAAATACTGCAGTATAGCTTAGTGGCCCTCGTGCTTCGTTGAATTTTTTTAATATGGCCCACACGGTCTTAAAGGTTGAAGACCCCTGCTTTAGAGTGACCACTAGGGTCCATGCAAGTCTCGTTACACACAGTGCGCACTCAAGCTGCATAAGCAAATCGCACGCCCATGCAACGGCATTCAAACGGACAGTCACACCTGCGTTTCACTAACCACTCCTCCGTCACCACCCGCATGGCCTGTCACTCACTCTGCAATGGATTCCAGTGTGTCCATAATCTCAGTGCGATCGCCGCGCATGCACAGTGCACATGCAACAATCGGAAGACCTGCGTACGCGCAGGGCCTGTGTAAGTTCTCTCTCTCTCTGTACCCTTGGCAAAGGTTCAGCCTAGCGCCCCCCTTACATACTAAGGACATGTACTTCCTGCGCACTATTGCTTCCTCTGCCCGTGGAGCTGGCACATGGTGGGGATGGGGTACAAACTGTGTGGGCGATGAGTCAGTGCCCCACCCCAACCAAAGAAAATTACACCTTTCACATTCCCTCAGTAAAGCTGCCAGTTACAATTAAGGCCCGTATTCAATTAGTTTCGCACCCGCGATACTTTTTAGTATGCCGCACTTTTCACCGACTTCGCATGTTTTAGCAGCGGAAACTTAACGTGTGCACCCCCGCTATTCGCCGTATTCAACTTCAAAGGATGCGAAAACGTGACCCTGCGAAACTCAAACAGGCGAAAAGTGCTGTTAGAAATGGGGAAATCAGCCTGACACCCCCCAAAAGATGCACTAACATTGGGGATCAGTATAGATGTCCCCGATTAGCCCTCCTGGAGCTATTTGGGGTACTTAAGTGCTTTCAGTTGGCTCTATATAGCGTCTTTGCACAAGTGGTGAAGAATAGCATTAAGCAGTTTTTTGGGGAGAAAATAGTCCTGTCAAATTTGGGGTACATGAAAATGGGTGTAAGTATGGTTTAAAATTGCTAAAGTTAAGTTTTAAGTGCCGCCAAAAACATCCCTTCAGCAAGCACCTGCATGCCAAAAAAAACACCTCCCCCATACTTGGAGACCTCCCAAAAGTCTATTTTGCTACTTTTTATGTGTGTACCCCCACCTCGTACATTTTTGCCCCCATTTTCAAAGTCAATTTCTGGGGTGTTAATCACTTCTTTTTTTTTAGGGATTTTTTGACGCAGTTATCCTTTGAGGGGCTGTCCCAAGGGTGCAGAGTGGTTTCCGCACCTTTGCACCCCAAAACCGCAATTCTGCACTTTCTCTGCCTGCTATTCATAGGCGAAACTTTTCGCCTATTACACGGCATTGACTTTCCACGTACGCGAAAAGTCTTTGCAGTTGACTACGGCGATAGTTTTCCGCCTGAGGAAATTATGTCATCCACGATACTTTTTTGCGGATTCGGACTTTTCGCGGGCAATTGAATACGGGCCTAAGTTGCATTATAAAGGTGTTTTATATTTATATATCTATATCTATTTTTTAAATGTTCTTCCCTGCTGCATAGATACCTCTCTGGTTCTAGTTTATATTTAACCAGCGCACTGCCACACACAGCATACAGTATATTATATAATCACAAAATGTTTATTATATATATATATATATATATATATATATATATAAACACCACATGTATTTTGAGTGACTCAACATGTGTTAATGTATATTATATATATTAATTAACAAGAAATCTGTATTGTGTGTGTGTTGTGTGTCAGTTAGTGTAATGGTGCTACAGACAGTATATATTATACTGTCTACAGCGCCATTACACTTACTGACACACACACACAAACATTGCTTGTTAATATATTATATTACATATTGATTACAGACTGACAGTCCACAGCAGTGCTCGTTCCCTCTCCCAGGCTCTCAGCCCAGCCGGCATCCATTCCCGGCTCCTCGCCTCTGACTCAGAGGAAGAGCAAAGGGGAAGTGTAGAGCTAGGGGGCGGGTGATTGTCTCATTGGCTTGCTTTCACAAACAACAAGTGAAAGCAAGCGCTGGCATCCTGAACCCAGCCGGACAAAGGGCAGAGTAGACGCTGCGGGGGTAGTGAGGAGACAGTGTGCTGCACTGCCGGTGCACACTATCTCACTCTCAGTCACTGACAGAGCAGTGGTTACGGCTGGCTACTCCAGTGCCACGTCCGCTGCTAGGACTTGACACGGGCAGCCGTGCAGGGTCGGTGCCACCATTATGATCCATTTAGATTACACTAACAACATAAGACAATTTATGGGCGGTGAGCGACCAACCATTGTCTCATTTTAAGATGCATTAATATATCATTTTAGTGTGCTCTGGGAAAAGTTTTTGCCTCTTGGATCTTTGTAAACTTCCTTTATGAATATTAGTTTTTCCATTCTTTTTACACAACATAGACTCCATTGTTGGTTTAATAAATATTTCTTCATTTAATTGGCAAGTCCTTTTTTGAGTTACATTTTAACAAAGTTCGTCAATTTGAGTATTATTCTGGGACCAGTTTTCTACGGAAGTCTGTGGCCACAGATGAGCAGTATCACTCCTGGGCACGGAATGTTGCTTTTATTTGTATGTTGATATGTTTATTTAAGGTTTATACTAGTAAAGGGACCCGGTTCACCTCAGTCTGCCTGGTACTCCGTCCCATCCCTGCTCTAGCCACTGCTCCATATCCCACTCTGGGCCTGATTCAGACCCGGACGCTATTTGCGGCCGCTCGCTCTCAAAAAGGGGCCGGATATTTAAATTGAGCGCTCGCTCTTTACGGTGTGAGGACGCCTCTATGTCTGTGCGAGCGTCCGCTAAATGCGCTCGCTATTTTTTCAAGACGCCCCTTTGCCGTTCGCAAATCACGTCATCTCCTGTTTTTATTAGATTAATCGGGAACATCGAACAGCATCTGAACTGCTCGCAGTGCTTGAGGTAGGAATTACTTCCCGCAATCACTGCGTGCAGTTCAGGCTAAAAGACAACCAAGTGACGTGATCAATGATGCTCCTTTGCTAATTATGCACTCCCATGAAACGCCTTTTTGACCGTTGGGCACGCCTGCGTTCGCACAACCACTCCCCCGTTTTCAAGCACCTTCCCCCGTTGCCACCCACAAACGGCACATTCAAAATAGCAGCCCCTCTGTGTTTTACGAGCGCACGATTTCTGACCGCAATGACTGGTTTGCGCATTGAGAACCATACACATGCGCAGTTGTGCAACCATCGCCCAGAGCGAGCGTGCGGACGCTTACGAGCGGGTCTGAATCAGGCTCTCTGTCCCATTCCACCCCATACTTACCCCATTCCTGGCGAATCCTCCTCCTCTGTCCCGTATTCCTAACAGATGGAACTGAACATGCATGGTGGAGATGGGACCGCCCTTAGCAGATTATTATATAGGAGGAGTCAGTGTCTCTTTATATACTTGATTCAAAAGTTAATTGTATTGGCGATTTTGTTTATTAAGAAATTTATATATTTGTCAGCACCTTTATATTTTGTCTTTGAAGGGGGAATTCCAGGCTCCTCTTTAGAGGCAGCAGACAAACAATTAAATATTTGTATATGTAACACCTGTTTTATCTAATTCAACTTTGGACCACAGTACAATAGTACATATAATAATTGTGTTTTCTGGCTGTAAATAACACTTCAACAAAAAAATGGTTGTCCATCTCTTCCCACTCTTTATTAATGAGATCTTTAATCACCCGGTGTACTAGATATTCACTTCTGGCTGGCCACCTTAACTCTATGAGATAATTTGTCTTTCCGCTAGTATCCCATAACATGATTTTCTCCCTTTACACTATAAAACCTCTCATTATCATTACATAATAATAGTTAAAACTACTTCTTATTAAGAAGTCTATGCAGACTAGTCTGATTATATTATAAAAAGAAAACTGCTAAAAAAGCTAGTACGTGAATTCCCTGCTGACCATAGTCTCAACGGACATCCATACACGTAATTAAAGTCTAAAGGTGCCCATCCACTAGCAGACATGAAAGCGACTGCACAATTGCGACATTGTAATCATGTAGTCGTTTGTCAGTCTGTGATGAGCCTGCACTGAACGAGCAGTTGTTCAGTGCAGGCTCAATCATCTGCAAACATGCTCAACCTGACGTTATCGTCAGGTTGACCAGCATGTTTGAACGATGATAGATGTCTAAACGATCAGCGGGCACGTGCATCGCATCACTGGTCGTTTTAGATATGTTTGCAAACGATTTATGAACGATTGAATGATCGTTATCGTTGTAGTAGTGGTAATTTTTGGTGCAGCTCCAACAGTTAGTTTTTAACAATTAGTAATGAGTATCCACAGATCTATGAGGTTTCAATTCTCAATCCTCTATTCTATAAAGGAAGGTTTGTTCACCTTGCCATATGACCAAATTCAGTGGTGCAGAGGTAATGATATAGATTGCTGTTAATACAAATAGGGCTAAGCAAGTTCTAATCAGTCAGATGGACAAAATAGGGTTTTTTAATTTCTAATTTTTAGTATAACAAGATGAATATCTTTGGTGTAGTTCTAACATTTCAGTCCTTCTCTAATTCAGAAAGAGGAGAACTGGTATAAAAGGAGAGACCTTGTCCAACCTCACTATACTCTTTGATAAAGCTTCCTGGACTGGAAGCGAAACGCATCAGTGGATTGATACTTACTGCTACTATTTTGCTTTTAAACCTGCTGGACATTGCCTAAGGATTGCCTCTGATTCATGAGAGCCGCCAGCGCTACTTTCTATAAGCACCGTGAGTACGCTGCACTTGGATCGTGTGCGGAGTAAGGTGAAGGCGGTCACGAGTCGATTTCATTATAGCCTCTGAGCGCGCTTGTCCTTGGATCACCTGTCAGCGGTCTTCAAACGGAAGACGCTATACCAGCAGCACTATCTACTGAGCCCAGTAATTGACCGATTGTTATCAGACATGGAGATCACAAAAAGGGTGACTCAGCTCTCCAATGCACAGAGTTGTTTAAACGCCTTAATATTACTGGACCTGGAGGTCAGAGAAGGTGAACAAAGACTTTAATTACGTGTATGGATGTCCGGTAAGACTGTCATTTTCTGGATATATATATATATATATATATATATATATATATATATATATATACATACATACATACACACACACACACACACACAGTCAGGTCCATAAATATTGGGACATTAACAGAATTTTCATATTTTCTCCTCTATTCACCACCACAATGGCTTTGAAATGAAACAAACAAGGTGTGATTTAACTGCAGACTTTCAGATTTAATTTGAGGGTAATTACATCCAAATCAGGTGAACGGTGTAGGAATTACAACGGTTTCTATATGTGCCTCCCACTTTTTAAGGGGCCAAAAGTAATGGGACAAACTAAACAATCCTAAATCTAACTTTCACTTTTTAATACTTTGTTGCAAATCCTTTGCAGGCAATTACAGCCTGAAGTCTGGAACGCATAGACATCACCAGATGCTGGGTTTCATCCCTGGTGATGCTCTGCCAGGCCTCTACTGCAAATGTCTTCAGTTCCTGTTTGTTCTTGGGGCATTTTCCCTTCAGTTTTGTCTTCATCAAGTGAAATGCATGCTCAATCGGATTCAGGTCAGGGGATTGACTTGGCCATTGCATAACATTCCACTTTTTAGCCTTACAAAACTCTTTGGTTGCTTTTGCACTATGCTTCGGGTCATTGTCCATCTGCACTGTGAAGCGCCGTCCAATGAGTTCTGAAGCATTTGACTGAATATGAGCATATAATATTGCCCAAATACACTGCAGAATTCATTCTGCTGCTTTTGTCAGCAGTGACATCATCAATAAATACAAGGGAACCAGTTCCATTGGCAGCCATACATGCCCACGCCATGACACTACCACCACCATGCTTCACTGATGAGGTGGTATGTTTTGGATCATGAGCAGTTCCTTTCCTTCTCTTCTCATCACTCTGGTACAAGTTGATCTTTGTCTCATCTGTCAATAGGATGTTGTTCCAGAACTGTAATGGCTTTTTTAGATGTTGTTTGGCAAACTCTAATCTAGTTTTGTGGCTCACCAATGGTTTGCATCTTGTGGTGAACCCTCTATATTCACTCTTGTGAAGTCTTCTCTTGATTGTTGACTTTGACACATATACATCTACCTCCTGAAGAGTGTTCCTGATTTGGCCAACTGTTGTGAAGGGGTTTTTCTTCACCAGGGAAATAATTCTTTTGTCATCCACCACAGTTGTTTTCCGTGGTCTTCCAGGTCTTTTGGTGTTGCTGAGCTCTCCGATGCATTCTTTCTATTTAAGAATGTTCCAAACAGTTAATTTGGCCACACCTAATGTTTTTGCTATCTCTCTGATGGGTTTGTTTTGATTTTTCAGCCTAATGATGGCTTGCTTCACTGATAGTGACAGCTCTTTGGATCTCATATTGAGAGTTGATAGCAAACTAATTCCAAATGCAAATGTCACACCTAGAATCAACTCCAGACCTTCTACCTGCTTAATTGATAATGAAATAACGAGGGAATAGCCCACACCTGTCCATGAAATAGCTTTTGAGTTGATAGTCCCATTACTTTTGGCCCCTTAAAAAGTGGGAGGCACATATTGAAACTGTTGTAATTCCTACACCGTTCACCCGATTTGGATGTAATTACCCTCAAATTAAATCTGAAAGTCTGCAGTTAAAGCACATCTTGTTTGTTTCATTTCAAAACCATTGTGGTAGTGAATAGAGGCCAAAATCTGAAAATTCTGTCAATGTCCCAATACTTATGGACCTGACTGTGTGTATGTATGTATATATATCTGCTCCCACAGGCTGCATAGCCGGTGGCTGCCATAGTCTGTGTTAAGATTCAAAGTGTTCTGATTATAAGTGTAAATACAATTTGATAACTAAGTCGGAGTTACGCTGGAGTTAAACTGGAGGAAAACTGAGGGAAAAGAAACTCAAAACCAAAACACTTTCTGAACAACAAGAAGCAGCATACTTATGTGAATGAACAAAATCAACATCTTCTGCTGTATGCATATCCAGGCAACTACTTACTGCACTCACTGCTTGGACACTGCAAGTACTCCCCTGTCTGTGTACTGCTCTTGTTGATTGATCTTTGTTGATCAGAACACTACGGACTGGATCAGCTCGGGTACATTGTAATTTTGTCCTCATTCATTTTGTATTGCCTTTTCCAATTGTGTCACATCTATCCACTTTAATCATTTGTTTATAAACTAATTCCTGCACCCACTACTCACATACCTCTCCTTTATAAATCACTTTTGGAGCTGCGCTCATACATTAGCAGCACTGTTCTTTACATGTATTTTTGAACATTTAACAACTTTAATCCACACTGACTCTATATCTCACAGCCTCCACTCCAGTTTACATCTCAATTATTACCTTGTCCACAGCATGAACACCCTTACTTCACACAACCCCCATATTCTATGTCCACATAATCCTCTACTTTATCCATCCCTCTCTTCCCCCTCCTGTTTCCTCCACTTGCTGTTCTTCCTTTTTTTCTCTCATCAGTCTGCTTCCAACCCTCTGCTTCTTTCCCCCACCTCTCCTATACCTCCACTCTCAACCACCTCCCTCCATTGTCTTGTTACCCCACTACTAAGCCCCATTCCCTCCTCGTTCTGTCTGTCACCTCCAGGGCTGCCAAGAGAAATTCTGGGCCCGGGTACTGCAACATCCTGTGGGACCACATCATGTATGGCTGCACCCATTTGTGAGTGGGTCTAGCATGTGAGATGCACCCACTCACAGGAGCATGGCATAGCACCCAGCAGCTGGAACTAAAGTAGTCACTACTGTATTAGGATGGCAGGACAATCCCATAATAGCTGCATTTCTTGTCAGGCTGTATATAGATGCTAAAATGTAACACACAAATTAAAGTGCATCTACTTTACTTTGTACATCTCTCATGTAAATAACACAAACAATCTATTTTCTATCATAGAGATAGATGTATGAAGGACTTAATTTTTACATAAC
Organism: Taudactylus pleione; assembly: GCA_031769625.1. Lineage (NCBI taxonomy): Eukaryota > Metazoa > Chordata > Amphibia > Anura > Myobatrachidae > Taudactylus > Taudactylus pleione. Next base: position 778,050 of record JAUIMM010000084.1, read on the forward strand.
ATCAGGTCGTCTTATACACACACATTCCGCAGCACATATCCTAACCCACTGCTCCATGCTCCTTCTTCACTATCTACCCCTCTGTGTCGCCCCTGTCTGTCTGCCCTTCCCCTTTAGAATGTAAGCTCTCACGAGCAGGGCCCTCATCCTCACGTGCTTCTCCTCCCCCTACTTATAGTATAATTTACTCCTAACTCCCTACAATGGCACCTACCACCTGGTTGCTCATGTCCTGCTGCTTGTGTTTTGCAGCTGAGTTTATAACCTTGTCCTTGTCCTGCATTGTTTTGTATTACTATTAACTGTTTTTCTTGTGTGCTCATTTATGTACTGTGTAAGGCGCTGCGGAACCTTTGTGGCGCCATATAAATAAAGGATAATAATAATAATATATATATATATATATATATATATATATACACACACACACACACACACAAGAACAAACAAAAAAAGTCAGTGCGCTAGTGCAAAATAGTCAATGACATAGGACAGGATACCACAGTCCTGAAGTGATTTCACAGAGACACACTGGACTGTGTCTTTTTGGTTTCAATTGAAATCTTCATAGTGCACAGGCCAGCAGCAATCAGCCGGCGTCTTCCCCTCACACAGACCCAGATCCGAAGGGGTAGAAATCTGAAATATTAGAGCACAAAAAGGGGGCGCCACATCGTGCATCAAATATAGACAAAAGTTTTATTACATAAAAAACAGACTCCAGGTCAGTGTGCGTACCAAAGTAGGCGGTCTAAAACCACCGCAAGCATAAACAGTGAAATAACAATAAGGCTGGTGTTTCACCCGAACGTCTCCAGGATCTATTCCAGCCAGTCAAGCAGTAACAGAGGGTCACGCCAGGCCAAGCCCCAACATGTTTCGTCCTTGGACTTCGTCAGGAGGCTGTCTGGCGTTGTTCAGAAGAGGGTTTAAATAGCAGTTCTTGTTCCCATTAAGCAGGTGTATCTTCTTATACAAATTAATTAACTGCTTGTCACAGATTGCAACAGTGTTAATTTAAAAAGTAACAAACTACTACAGCACATGTATGAACATATTTGCATCATTACAAAATATGATTAAAACACAAATATGCTATCTAATAATAACAGGATACTAAAATCAATGTATCTGAAAGATAAAAAAAATAAAATAAAAACATGTTAAAACTGCATACACCGATATATAAACCAAAGAAACTACATAAAATAAGGAATAATCAGTCCCATTATAAACAAGTGGACAAAGGTAAAACAATTCATTCCCTTAAAAACGGGGTAATATCATACCCCTCATTTAACCCATTGGGGTGCACAGTATTTAAGGTGATAATCCAAAAGGATTCTCTTTTGGCTAATATGTTTTCCCTATTACCACCCTTCATATCTGGTCGAATATGTTCCAGTCCCATAAATTTCAACGCTGTTGGATTATTACTTTGGCATTTTTTAAAATGCCTGGGTACACTATGGTTTTCTACACCATTTTTTATATTTCTAAGATGTTCTAATATCCTAATTTTTAAAACTCTTTGTTTTACCCACATAAAATTTTCCACACCCACATATTAATAAATAGATTACAAAAGTGGTGTTACAAGTAATGAAATGTTTGACCTTAAATTCTTTTCCTGCATTGCTCCTGAAAATTTTTTGTCTATTCAAACCATTAGGACATACTTTGCAGTTACCACAGGTGAAAAATCCCTCAGTTTTCATGAAGGATCCAGATGCATTTGTTCCCCTATCAACAATCATAGGAAGCAAACTAGGGGATAAAAAAGATTTCAGAGTGCGAGCTCTCCTAAAACAGGATTTTGGTACTTACCGTTAAATCCATTTCTCCGATTCCACAGGGGACACTGGAGCTTCATGACAGTGGGGTATAGACGGTGGGTTGAGTTGAGCCTGGCACTTTAAAAATCTACAAATGTGACTGGCTACACCCCCTCTATGCCCCATCAGCCCCAGTTTGAAAGAACTGAGCCCGAGAGGAGACGGAGAACAGACTGAAGAACAGAGAAGGAGAACAGGAAAAGAAACACAATCCAACATACTGACACACTGCAAGAACACAGCAGGCTGCAGGGATTAACAGTCACACAACCATAACAGACCAAACTGCAACAGAACTGAAGCAGAACAAGTAACTGATAAACAGGCAAGAAGCACTGGGTGGGCGTCCAGTGTCCCCTGTGGAATCGAAGAAATGGATTTAACGGTAAGTACCAAAATCCTGTTTTCTCCTTCATCCACTAGGGGACACTGGAGCTTCATGACAGTGGGGACGTCCCAAAGCCACCCTCCTGGGGGGGGGGGGGGGGCTGGGGGGCAAAGAGTGCTGAACGCCCTGCAAGACACTGCGACCAAAACTTGAAGCAGAAGCCGCAAAAGTGCCAAATCTGTAGAAACGTACAAAAGTATGAACCGAAGACCACATAGCTGCTCTACAAAGCTGTGAAGCAGAAACACCTCTACGTGCCGCCCAAGAAGTACCCACAAAGCGAGTAGAATGCGCAGAAATGGATACCGGCGGTGGTCGAGCAGAAGCAACATATGCCTGACGAATAGTCAGACGAATCCACCTGGCCAAAGTCTGCTTAGACGCAGGCCAGCCACGCCGATTGGCATCATAAAGGACGAACAGAGCCTCTGATTTACGTAGTCCCTCTGTATGGGCCACATAAATGCGAAGTGCCCGAACCACATCCAAGGAGTGAGAATCCCCGGAAGAGTCCGACAATGCTGGCACTACAATCGGCTGATTCAGATGAAACTCCGAGACCACCTTGGGCAAAAAGGAAGGGCGGGTACGAAGTTCCGCCCGATCCTCGTGAAAAATCAAGTAAGGGGAACGGCAGGACAAAGCTCCAAGTTCAGACACTTGTCTGGCCGAAGCCAGGGCCAATAAAAGGATCATCTTCCAAGTCAAATACTTCAATTCCACATCCTGTAAAAGGCTCAAAGGTGGATGACTGAAGAAAAGATAAAACAAGATTCAGATCCCAAGGAGCCGTGGGTGGCACAAAGGGGGGCTGAATTCTAAGTACCCCTTGAAAAAAGGTCTGAACCTCCGGAATAAGAGCTGGAAAAAAATAGAAAGAGCAAAAATCTGCACCTTAAGCGATCCCAAGCGTAGGCCCGCATCAAGGCCTTTCTGAAGAAAAAGAAGAAGACGCAGTAAATGAAAGGAGGAAGTGGAAGATCCACGACCTTCACACCAGGAGATATAAGCCCTCCAAATGTGATGATAATGTGCTGATGTTACCGGTTTTCGAGCCCTAAGCATGGTAGGAATGACCGCCATAGGAACACCATGGCTTCTTAGGACGGCGGTCTCCATAGCCACGCCGTCAAACGAAGCCGCCGTAAATCTGGGTACACACATGGACCCTGGCGTAGAAGGTCCGATCGCAGCGGAAGAGGCCAAGGTTCGTATGCCAGAAGGAATAATAGATCGGAGTACCAAACCCGACGAGGCCAATCCGGAGCCATTGGAATGACGGTGGACGACTCTCGTTTGATCCGTTTGAGAATCCGAGGGAGAAGCGGAAACGGTGGGAACAGGTATACAAGGCTGTACGGCCAAGGGATCAGTAAAGCATCTGCTCCCACCGCTGCCGGATCCATGGTCCTGGAGCAGTAAAGGGGTAGTTGATTATTTATCCGTGATGCCATCAGATCTATCTGTGGTTTCCCCTATCTGCAAACGAGCTGACAGAAGACCTCGGGATGAAGGGACCACTACCCGGGATGAAGATCCTGACGACTGAGGTAGTCCGCTTCCCAGTTGTCGACTCCCGGAATAAATACTGCCGAAATGACCTCTACGTCTTTTTCTGCCCACAGAAGGATGCGACTGGCTTCTCTCATTGCCAGACGACTGCGGGTTCCTCCTTGGCGATTTATGTATGCCACTGACGTGGCGTTGTCGGATTGTATCCGAACCGGAAGTCTTCGTAACAGAGGTGCAGCCTGTATCAAAGCTCTGTAGACTGCCCGCAGTTCGAGAACATTGATTGGTAAATGGGATTCCTGCTGCGACCAAAGCCCCTGGAAGTGATTGTCCAGAACCACAGCTCCCCATCCGAGGAGGCTGGCGTCCGTGGTGACCAAGGTCCAATTCCAAATTCCAAAGCGCCGACCCGCTAACAGATGCTCCGTCCGAAGCCACCAGAGCAAGGATATGCGGGTCGGGGGAGACAGACGCACCAGCCGATGAATCTGTAGGAGGGACCCGGACCATTGAGACAGAAGATCCAGTTGAAAAATTCTGGAGTGAAATTTGCCGAATTGGATGGCCTCGAAGGAAGCCACCATTTTTCCCAGGAGACGGATGCAAAGATACACAGACACTTTCCTGGGTCTGAGCACCAAACGAACCAGCTCCTGTATGGCTATGGCCTTGTCCCTTGGCAGGAATATACGAAGCAGAACAGTGTCTAGAATCATTCCTAGGAACTGAAGTCTTTGCGACGGTATCAACTGAGACTTCTGGAAGTTCACAATCCATCCGTGTTGAGTGAGAATCTGATGTGTAAGGGACACTTGGTGTAAAAGGACTTCTGCCGTCGGAGCCTTGATGAGTAAATCGTCCAGGTACGGAACTATCGTCACCCCCTGAGAGCGCAAGTGAGACACCATGACGGCCATCACTTTGGTGAATACCCTGGGAGCTGACGAGAGACCAAACGGCAGGGCCTGAAACTGGTAATGAGCTTCCTTGATGGCAAATCTGAGGAAAGCCTGGTGAGGAACCCAAATCGGGACATGCAGATAGGCGTCCTTGATGTCTATCGACACCAGAAACTCTCCTGCCTCTAGTCCCGCAATGACAGAATGAAGAGACTCCATTTTGAACCTGTGAAATGAAAGATACTGGGTCAAGGATTTCAGATTCAGAATGGGTCTGACTGACCCATCCGGTTTCAGAACCACAAAAAGGTTGAGTAAAACCTTTGTTGTCTTTGTGCAGTGGGAACCGCCACAAGAACCTCGGCCAGCAAAAGTTTTTTGATCGCTTGACGCAAAATTAGTTGCCTCAAGGGATCGACGGGAAAACCTGTTGTAAAATAACGCACAGGAGGAGTGAAGGCGAACTCGATCTTGTATCCCTGAGATACCAGATTCCGAACCCAAGTGTCTGGAGAAGTCCGTCTCCAAACGTCCGAGAAACGCTGGAGACGAGCCCCCACCTTCGGATTTCCGAGATGGGATGGGAGCCCGTCATGCCACAGGCTTGTCTGCTGGCTTGGGATATGGACGGCGGGCATTAGTCGCTTGACGTCCTCTAGCACGGCCTCCTCGCCCCGCTGAAGACGAACCTCGCGGTCGTCCCTGAAATCTTACAGATGCTCGAAAGGAACGAAAGGAAGGTCCCCTAAACAATCGACGCGGAGGAGGTGCTGATGAAGGTAGAAAAGTACTCTTACCTCCAGTGGCCAGCGAGATCCACTTGTCTAATTCTGGACCAAATAAAATATCACCTGTGAAAGGCAAAGCTTCAACCGCTCTTTTTGACTCAGCATCCGCTTGCCAGGCATGAAGCCAAAGTGCCCGGTGAGCAGAGACCGTCGAAGCAGAAATCCTAGCACCTACCTGGCCGATATCTCTGGAGGCGTCCCCTTAAGTATACTGCAGATTCCTGAATATGTTCTGCCAAGGTGATCAGATCTGCCCGCGGAGTGTTGGATTTAAGACCCTCAGTCAATTGTTCCGCCCATTTTTCCACAGCCTTGTTGACCCAAGAGCCTACCAAGGCCGGCCGGAGAAGTGCACCTGCAGCCGTATAAATGGATTTCAAAGTGGTTTCTAATCGCTCTGAGGTTTCTTTTAATGTAGTAGCTCCTGGAACAGGTAACGTGGTCTTCTTTGACAACCGAGAAACCGAAGAATCCACAGGTGGCGGGGTCTCCCACCTCTTTCTATTTTCCGCTGGAAACGGGTAAAGAGAAAAAACGCTTAGGAATCTGGAATTTACGGTCCAGATTCTGCCAGGCTGCCGTCATCTGTTCGTCCAACTGGAGAGAAACAGGGAATGTGACAGCAATCTTTTGTGACTTGGCAAATAAGGAGTCTTCTAACAATTCTGGAGCTTCCAGGCCAGAAATCTTAAGATCTTCCCTCACCGCTAGGATGAGTGCATCAATGCCTTGCATTGCCTCAGGTTCTTGTGAGTAAGTCTCTACGTCTGATTCGTCCAGTATCTCCCCTTCCTCCTCCTGGGACGAGTGATCAGCTGCAGAATCCTCATCTGACTGGAGAACCGCAGGAAGAGCCCTCTTCTTAGATGGGCGACTTACCGTAGCCTCGGGAGCTTTAGACGCAGAACCCATAACCTGAGCAAGGCTATTCACCGAGCGGGCTAAATTCTGAGCCCACGCTGGTTCTGGTGCTAGAAAAGGGTGAGATGTGCTAGGTAGATCTCTGGCGGCCTCCCGTTCCCTACGGGCAGCGGCTAATTCAGAAGAAAGATCCTCCATGACCCCTGCCAAACTATTTATGAAGGAGGGAGTGACAGACTGAGTGTTAGCAGTCTCTGCTTCACACCCATCGCACAGGGAAGACCCTTCGGAGCGAGCATGGGTACATTTTTTCTTGCACTTAGTGCAGGCAAACAGTTTTTGTGAAGCAGCTTTGTCTGTTCTGGAAGTCATCATTTACTCACAGACAGACACCACATACAACTCAGTAATGCAGAAAGAGTATAAAGAGGAGCAGAATTTCAATAATAATGCTACTCAAGTATAAGGAGCAGACAGAGCAATATAGGGAGGAGCAGTATGTCAATAATAATGCTACTAAATTAGAATAGATAGGATAGTCAAAGCTACCCTACTGTAAGATTACAGACCCTTGCAGCTGAAGCTGTCAGTCTCCTTCCAGGGAGCCCCCGTTATCAGTACACGGTCTGGCTATACTGAGGCACCACTCCCTTGTGTAGAGCGCGCCAAACTAGTAGAGAAGGAGGAAGAGGAGGAGGGACACTCACTATGCAAGCTCCTCCCCCCTATCTATAATGGCCGCCGCTATTATATACGCGCGACTAACCTCCTTTACAGACCCAGCGGCTGTGAAAGCAGTCACAGTCGCGCCACATACTAAACGTGCGGGGGCCAGAGATATGACCGCCCCAAGCAGTACTGATGTACGCGCCGGTGCCTTCACACAAGCACCGGCACGGAGAGGTAGGACCGCCGCACTGTGCAGAGCGCGCCTCTACCTAAAAACCAGCGCCAGTGTTTTTCCTCAAACACCAGCGTGACACTAACAGCCGTGCGCTGTTAAAAGCCCAGCAAATTATTTATACCTCTCCTGCTAGCCAGGAGGAGAGGTGTGCATACTCACAGCTGCTGCGGCCAGAGCGCTGGGCAGTGAGGGGAGAGCGGGGACCCGGACACAAGCCGGTGTCAACTGTGGCGGGCCCCGCTGAGTCTGATGACTCCTTTAACTGCAGAAGAGCAGCCTCCCCTCTATAGGGTGACCGGACACAGGCTGTAGTAGCCGTGTGGTACCCTCTCTGGCGGCTCCCGCACTGCAAGCAGACTATCACAGCCAACAGTCTGCCTGTCCTCTTGCTTGAATTCTTTCTTTTTTCTTTATATAAATTAATATAAAGGGCTGGAGACAGCCCCTGTGCACCGGCTCTACTCGGGCACATTCTAAAAACTGGGGCTGATGAGGCATAGAGGGGGAGGAGCCAGTCACACTTGTAGATTTTTAAAGTGCCAGGCTCAACTCAACCCACCGTCTATACTCCACTTTCATGAAGCTCCAGTGTCCCCTAGTGGAAGAAGGAGAAAAATAACGTCATGTTTTTCTGGCATAATAGTAGATAAAATTGGATCCATTCTTATAATGTGCCAGTGTTTATTCAAAATTTTATATACCTCCTGACTAGAAGAACTAAATTCAGTGATGAACGAACATTTAGTATTCTCTGTATCCTTCTTCACTACACTTGTATTATTTTTATAACTAATTAGATTTTTTCTTTCTAAAGTCTGGCTCTTTCAATGGCAGCATTAATTAAAGCAGCAGGATAGCCCTTTTCTAAAAATCTCTGCCTGTAAACTTCAGCAAGTTCATTAAATTTAACAAGGGAACTGCAATTACATCTCAACCTTACTAGCTGTGAAAAAGGTACATTTTTCTTCCATCTATTATGATGGCAGCTACGATAGTCTAAATAACTATTGCAGTCTACCTTCTTAAAAATGTGTGTGTCTGTAACACATTATTACCCTGAGCACATGTTTCAATGGTTAAAACCAAGTCTAAAAATTCAATTTCTTTATTATTAAAATTCGATGTAAAACTAAGATTAAAATCATTAATATTCAAACACCTTACAAAATCATCAAAGCTATCTTTATCACCCCTCCAAATCACTAAGATATCATCGATATAGCGTTTAAATAAAATATTATCATGATAGGGGTTATATGTCAATATATGTTGTTTTTCCCACTCTCCCATGTATAAATTCGCCAGACTGGGTGCGCAGATCGTCCCCATCGCACAACCGCAAGTCTGGAGATAAAACTCATCTAGAAAGGTAAAATAATTGTGTTTGAGTGCAAATTCAAGACAATATCTTATAAAAGTAAGTTTAGTTAAAGTCATCATGGGATCCAGCTTTAACACATTAAAAATGTTGGTCAAGCATTTCTCATGGGGGATAGAAGTATATAATGATGCCACGTCAATTGTCCCCCAACAATAATAGTCTTTCCAATTAAACGTATCTAATATTTGCAGGACATGTGTTGAATCTTTGATATAGGTATCTAATTGGACTACATATGGTTTTAAAAAAATATCCACGTATTCTGAAATTCTGGCACTCAAGGAATTTATCCCAGACACAATCGGGCGACCCGGCGGTACGTCCCGATTCTTGTGTACCTTGGGTAAATAATATCTATTTGCTATACGCGGATATATATTAAACAAATAATCATATTCATCCTTAGTTAAAACTTGTGAATTTAACCCATGGTCCACCAAAACTTTTAATTAATTTAAAAACTCTTTTGTAGGCTCATACATTGATATGTTTTCACAATTAGTAAAGAAGGATTTTGAGCAATTATGCAGCACTACTGTTAATCAGAGGAAGAATTTAACAGCAGCAGAAAATCTTTCTTTGAAAAAATTGGTAGACAATAAAAACTTGGTTATTAAAAAGGCCGATAAGGGAGGGGGTACAGTCATTCTAGACCGGGCTGATTATGAGAAAGAGATGTTTAGACTTTTAGCAGATGATAAATCCTACATAAACTTAAAGGGGATCCTACAAAAGAGTGCCAGAAAAACCTGACGTTATTTTTAGGAGAGCTCGCACTCGGAAATCTTTTTTATCCCCTAGTTTGCTTCCTATGATTGTTGATAGGGGAACAAATGCATCTGGATCCTTCATGAAAACTGAGGGATTTTTCACCTGTGGTAACTGCAAAGTATGTCCTCATGGTTTGAATAGACAAAAAATTTTCAGGAGCAATGCAGGAAAAGAATTTAAGGTCAAACATTTCATTACTTGTAACACCACTTTTGTAATCTATTTATTAATATGTGGGTGTGGAAAATTTTATGTGGGTAAAACAAAGTTTTAAAAATTAGGATATTAGAACATCTTAGAAATATAAAAAATGGTGTAGAAAACCATAGTGTACCCAGGCATTTTAAAAAATGCCAAAGTAATAATCCAACAGCGTTGAAATTTATGGGACTGGAACATATTCGACCAGATATGAAGGGTGGTAATAGGGAAAACATATTAGCCAAAAGAGAATCCTTTTGGATTATCACCTTAAATACTTTGCACTCCAATGGAGTAAATGAGGGGTATGATATTACCCCGTTTTTAAGGGAATGAATTGTTTTACCTTTGTCCACTTGTTTATAATGGGACTGATTATTCCTTATTTTATGTAGTTTCTTTGGTTTATATATCGGTGTATGCAGTTTTAACATGTTTTTATTTTATTTTTTTTTATCTTTCAGATACATTGATTTTAGTATCCTGTTATTATTAGATAGCATATTTATATGTTTTAATCATATATTTTGTAATGATGCAAATATGTTCATACATGTGCTGTAGTAGTTTGTTACTTTTTAAATTAACACTGTTACAATCTGTGACAAGCAGTTAATTAATTTGTATAAGAAGATAACAAGAGATATGGTAAGAACTTACCTTTGTTATCTCTGTTTCTACGAAGTCCATAGGGTCCACAGGGTTGACCTTGGGGTATAGCTGGATCTGGATCCACGGGCACCACGCAGTTAAAGCTTTGCTGCTCCCAGGATGCACTTGGGTCCGTCCTCCTCTATACCCCGCCCCGGCCACAGGCACCTCAGTTGGTAAGCAGCTAAGGCCGGAGGAGGAGACTAAACAGAGAGAAGGAAGACTGGAACACACAAGAAACCATACTCACAGAAATGGGAGACGGAAAACCGGTGACCAGCCACACAGCCCATTTGAAGCCAGGTGCGTCAGGGCGGGCGCCCTGTGGACCCTATGGACTTCGTAGAAACAGAGATAACAAAGGTAAGTTCTTACCATATCTCTTGTTTTCTACTTCAGGGTCCATAGGGGGTCCACAGGGTTGACCTTGGGGATGTCCCAAAGCAGTTCAACTAAGGGCGGGGACGCTCCTGTGCTGAAAGGAGTACCCGGCGCCCAAAGGATGCATCCTGAGAGGCGAAGGTGTCAAACGCATAAAACCTCAAAAACGTCTGAATTGAAGACCAAGTAGCCGCCTTACACAGCTGAACAGCGGAGGCGCCACGTCTAGCAGCCCAAGAGGGACCCACAGAACGAGTGGAATGAGCCTTAACAGAGGCTGGCACAGGTAAACCCTCCTGCGCATAAGCCTCACAAATAACTGAACGAAGCCAACGGGCTATCGTTTGCTTGTTGGCAGGCCAACCCCTCTTGTGAAAACCAAAGAGGACAAACAAAGAATCCGACTTCCTAACCGAAGCAGTCCGGTCCACATAGATTCTAAGTGCCCGGACCACATCCAAGGAAGCCTCACCAGCCGAAAGATCAGGTGACTGAAAAGCTGGCACAACAAGTTCCTGATTAATGTGGAACTTTGAAACCACTTTGGGCAAAAACTCAGGACGCGTGCGGAGCACTGCCCTGTCCTGGTGAAAAATCAGAAAAGGAGGGCGACAGGAAAGCGCCCCCAATTCTGAAACCCTCCTGGCCGAAGCAATTGCCAGGAGAAAAATGGTCTTAAACGTCAGCCACTTGAGCTCCACCGACTCAAGCGGCTCAAAAGGAGGACCCTGCAAGACCCTCAGTACCACCGTCAAGTCCCACGGAGCCACCGGAGGCACGAAGGGAGGCTGGATCCTGAGAACACCTTGGAAAAAGGTGTGAACGTCTGGCAGTGTAGCAATCCGTCGCTGAAACCACACGGACAAAGCAGACACATGAACCTTCAGAGAGGCCAGGCGTAAGCCGATGTCCAAACCCGATTGAAGAAATTCCAAGATTCTGGAAACCCGGAACACCTGCGGATCATAGTTTCTGGATTCACACCATTGAAAATAAGTGCGCCACACCCTGTGGTAAATCCGCGCGGAGGCAGGCTTGCGTGCCCTAAGCATGGTACCAATCACTGAACTGGAGAAACCCCTAGACCTCAAGACGGCTGTCTCAAGAGCCACGCCGTCAAAGACAGCCGACCCAGATCCGGGTAAAGGCAGGGCCCCTGAGACAACAGGTCCCGACGCTGAGGAAGAAGGTACGGAGCGTCGATGGAGAGGCACCTCAGATCGGAGTACCAAGGACGTCTGGGCCACGCCGGAGCCACCAGCACGAGCGTGCCGCCGTCCTGCTTGAATTTACGCAGAACCCGAGGAAGTAAGGATATCGGAGGAAACAGATACGCCAGGTGAAACGTCCATTTCACCGACAGAGCGTCTACCAGACAGGCGCCTGCGTCTCTTGTCCTTGACCCGTAAACGGGCAACTTGTGATTGTGACGGGAGGCCATCAAGTCCAGCTCCGGCAGCCCCCACCTGTCCACGAGTAGCTGAAACACCTCTGGGTGAAGCGACCATTCCCCGGGATGCACATCGTGACGGCTGAGGAAGTCCGCCTCCAAATTGAGGACTCCGGGAATGAAGACTGCCGAGATCGCTGGAACATGACACTCCGCCCAAGCAAGAATGCGAGACACCTCCGACATTGCTGCCCGACTGCGAGTTCCCCCTTGGTGGTTGATGTACGCCACCGTGGTGGCGTTGTCGGACTGCACCTGAACCGCCCTTCCGTGAAGAGCGGGGCCGGACGACTGCAGGGCCCTGTACACAGCCCGCAGTTCCAGGATGTTGATGGGGAGAAGTGCTTCTTCCGCGGACCAACGACCTTGAAGCGATAATGAGCCGGTCACTGCCCCCCAACCCCGAAGACTGGCATCCGTCGTGAGCAGGACCCAGTCCGGGATCCAAAAGGGGCGCCCCTCGACCAGATGCACCGTCTGAAGCCACCAAGCCAAAGACTGCCGAACCTCCGCGGACAACACCAGCATCTGAGAGCGGATCCGGTGAGGTAACCCGTTCCATTCCGATAGAATCAGCCCCTGCAGGGGCCGGGAATGGAACTGGGCAAATTCCACCATGTCGAATGTCGACACCATGGACCCCAGAACTCTCATAGCTGAATGGACCGACAGGCGGCAACTGCTCAGGCAACTGTGTATCCGCAGCTGCAGGGAGGAGACCTTCTCTGGAGTCAGGAAAATCCGCTGCTGACGAGAATCCAGCAGGGCTCCCAAATGAACCATCCGCTGTGATGGAATCAGGGAGGACTTCTTCCAGTTTATCAACCACCCGTGTGCTTGAAGACAAGCAATGGTCAGGTGGAGATGTCGAAGAAGCACCTCCGGGGAGCTCGCCAGCAGCAGAAGATCGTCCAGGTACGGCAACAGACGTAGACCCTGACCCCGAAGGTGGGCAGCCATAACCGCCATCACCTTGGTGAACACCCTCGGAGCCGTGGAAAGGCCAAAAGGCAACGCCCGAAATTGGTAGTGATGTTTCAGGATAGCAAACCTCAGATACCGCTGATGTGCCGGTGCTATGGGCACATGGAGATATGCGTCCTGGATATCGAGGGAGACCATATAATCCCCGGGTTCCATCGCCAGAATGATGGAACGTAACGTTTCCATCCTGAACCTGGGAACTCTGAGGTATCTGTTCAGAGACTTCAAATTCAGGATAGGGCGATGAGAACCATTGGGTTTCTGTACCAGAAACAGAGTAGAATAGTACCCCGTCCCACGCTGAGACTGCGGAACGGGAACAATGACCCCTGCTTGTAGCAAGGATTCTATAGCTACCTGAATCTGACCAGCTTTGGTCTTGTCCAGAGAAGGACTCGTACAGAAAAACTGGTGGGGCGGCCTGAACCGAAAAGACAGGGCGTACCCCTGAGAGACTACTTCTCGAACCAAGGCATCCGTGGTGGTATTGTGCCAACACTGGGCGAATTGGAGAAGTCGGCCTCCCACTCTGGGGTCCCCCAGAGAGAGGCCCGTCCCATCAGGCAGCAGGCTTATCCTCCTGCTTGGAAGAAGGGCGCCGAGCACTCCATGCCTGCTTCTTGGGCTTGGGTGCGGCCTTGGTCGCCGAATGTCTCGGGAAGGACTGGCCCTTGGCCTTACCCTGAACCCGAAAGGACCGAAAGGCAGAGCTCCTCACCTTAGCCGGCGCAGAGGCCGAAGGGAGAAAAGCCGACTTGGACTTAGCCAAAGTATCCACTATTCTGTCCAAATCCGGACCAAATAGTAAATCACCATTAAAAGGCAAAGCCTCCAGACCCTTTTTTGAATCTGCATCAGCCCTCCAGGACCTCAGCCACAGGGAGCGCCGAGCAGATACCGCTGCAGCCGACACCCTAGAAGTGAGCAGGCTGGCATCCAAAGACGCTTCCCCAATATAGGAAGCTGCATCCCGCATCTGTCCCACTAACGCTCTCTGGATATCCGGAGCCTCATCAGGAAAGGTATCCTCCAAGGCATTGGCCCATGCCTCAATGGCTTTAGCCACCCAGGAGATAGCCATGGACGGGCGAGCCACCGCCCCGGAAAGAGAATAAATGGACTTTAAACAAGTCTCCACCTTCCTGTCCGTGGGATCCTTCAAAGAAGAGATAGACGGCAATGGCAACGTCGCGCTTTTGATCAAGCGGGTAACGTGGGAATCCACCGCCGGCGGAGTTTCCCATTTCCTGCAATGAGCTTCAGGAAAAGGATAGTTCGCCGCCAACCTTTTCTGTGGATGGAACCTCTTACTAGGTAATTGCCAGGCCGCCGCCATATGATCCGATAATTGATCAGACAGGGGGAACACAGTTGAGGTCACCTTGGCCTTTTTAAAATTAGGAAACTTCGACCTAGGAGCCGGCGCATCATCCTCAACATGTAGGATAGCCCGCACCGCCCTAACTAAGGCTGGAACATTAATGGAGGACAGCTTCCACCTCCTGCCCCATGACATCAGAGTCAGAGTCCTCATGGATTTCTCCATCATCTGAGGACACTTCCGAGTCCGACAACTGCGCAGCTAGTGAACTCACAACCGGACGTTTAGACACCCTTGGTGGCACATCCCCTTGCAACATAGACTGAAACGCCGAGGATGAAGCCGCCAGACTCTGTACGGAGCTGGATAGAACATCCACCCAAGGCGGAGGAGCCGTCGGAGCAACACTCTGCAAAGGCACTACAGACTGACACGTCCCTGGGGAAGACTGCACATACACAGGCAGTCCCGAGTAAGGACCCACAGTCTGGGCCCCGGGGGAAGACCGCAACATTTGTGGAACCCTCGGGGAATGGGAGATGGTGGGCTGCGGTAACGCCCTAGAAGGGACCGCTGATGGGACCGATAACCGGTCCGCAATAGACGCCAGCACCTGTGAAAACATCGCCCAAGGAGGGTCCTGTGATACAGGGGGGTTGGAGGGGCCCGGTACCAGCTGGCACCGCCCGCACAGACCATCCTGAGATAAGTCCTCCCCATCAACTCCAGCAGCACAGCGTCTGCAGGAAAATAACACAGGAGCCACAGAGCGCTCAGTCTCCTCATCCGACATGATACCGTAAATACACAAGAAATAGGTATCACCAGAGGAATTACGGTTTTAACACCCACGCACTCACCAGTATGCGAAACAACAGCCCAGATATGGTACTGTGTAGCACACAACAGTATGTGACTGACCCCACAAATACGTGTTTTATATATGTGAGGGTCTCAGAAAAACGCCCTTCCCCCACACACCTGCCGGGCCGTAGGAGAAGGAAAGGGATAGGTATAAGCTGACAGTAAAGGAGAATAAGTCACAGACAGGCAGCACTAGCAATAGTCACATACAATGCAGAAAAGTTATACTCACTGCACCTTCCGCTACAATCAACCGCCCAGATTCAGTGTCTGGGAGGGCTATAGCGCTGTGTACACTGTCCTTTAGCAGGGGAGAGGTACACAGGGGGACCGGTCCACTTGATACCGCCTGGGAGTCTGCGATGTGCCAGTAAAGATGGCCGCCGGAGACCTCAGAGGAGGAGTGGCCGTAAGATAAGAGCAGCTCAGCGACGCCAGACTCCTAGTTGAAAGGCGCGCTGAGCTGAGGGGAGGAGCCGCTAGACAGGGAAGGCTGCCTCCCCTGGCTAGCAATTAACCCCCGGGTTGCCGGTCCCGCTACCAGCCTGATACCCTGGTGGTCTAGCGGACACGCGGGGTATTCCTCAATTGAGGGGGAGCCCGCCGCCGCCGCTAGCGCCTCCGGTCTGTCCCCAGAGACCGGAGGCTCCTGACTGCATTAAAGTATCCGCGGGCCGCCGCACGCGGCGACCCGCGGCTTACCTGATCCCCGTCGCGTCCGGCAGCAGTCAAGGGAGTCCCCAGAGCCCGGCTAGTACAGGCTCTGGGGTCCCGCCGCGATCCCCAGAGCTGTACTGGCGTCGCGGCGCCAGCGGGGAGAAGGAGCGGCAGCGTGGACGTCCTAAAGGACAGTCTGATGCTGCCGCTCTAAAAGTGTAAAAAAAAAAAGAAGAAAAAAATAAAAAATTTCTCTTTTAAAATAAAGCTTAGGGGCTGCTTCTGCAGCCCCACTGCGACAGGGTGACCCGACTCCGGCCGGGCACCAACTAAAACTGAGGTGCCTGTGGCCGGGGCGGGGTATAGAGGAGGACGGACCCAAGTGCATCCTGGGAGCAGCAAAGCTTTAACTGCGTGGTGCCCGTGGATCCAGATCCAGCTATACCCCAAGGTCAACCCTGTGGACCCCCTATAGACCCTGAAGTAGAAACACCTGCTTAATGGGAACAAGAACTGCTATTTAAACCCTCTTCTGAACAACGCCAGACAGCCTCCTGACGAAGTCCAAGGACGAAACATGTTGGGGCTTAGCCTGGCGTGACCCTCTGTTACTGCTTGACTGGCTGGAATAGATCCTGGAGACGTTCGGGTGAAACACCAACCTTATTGTTATTTCACTGTTTATGCTTGCGGTGGTTTTAGATCGCCTACTTTGGTACGCACGCTGACCTGGAGTCTTTGTTTTTTATGTAATAAAACTTTTGTCTATATTTGATGCACGATGTGGCGCCCCCTTTTTGTGCTCTAATATTTCAGATTTCTACCCCTTCGGATCTGGGTCTGTGTGAGGGGAAGACGCCGGCTGATTGCTGTTGCTGCTGGCCTGTGCACTATTAAGATTTCAATTGAAACCAAAAAGACACAGTCCAGTGTGTCTCTGTGAAATCACTTCAGGACTGTGGTATCCTGTCCTATGTCATTGACTATTTTGTACTAGCGCACTGACTTTTTTTTCTATATATATATATATTATACACACACACACACACACGTCCAATACAAACAAGCTGCGGCACTCGGAGATATATGAAAAAGTATTTTTAGTACAAATTACATTTCGTACACATACCATGTGTGTGCGTGTGAAATGTAATTTATACTAAAAATACTTTTTCATATATCTCCGAGTGCCGCGGCTTGTTGGTATTGGACATGTGGATGGCATTTTTCCTGAAGGCACCGGAGTAGGTATACATATTGAGGAACAGAGTGCCGGTCAGTGTTTGGCATATATATATATATATATATATATATATATATATATATATATATATATATCACATACATACATATACATACACACACATACTAGCTATTGTAGCAGTTTTATTTTATAATCTAATCAGACTAGTCTGCATAGACTTCTTAAGTAGTTTTAATTATTGTATATTGTTACTTTTTATGCATATTATATAAAGAACTATTTCTAACTTTACATCTGGTGTCTTGATCTTGATTTTTGCCATGTCCAGTCAATTATTTATTAGCGCAACACCTATACCTTTTGTTTGTTTTTGTGATTGCCTTGGTAATCTCTTTGGGGTTTTACGCAGACCCTTTGGTGTATATTTTTTTTAATTATTATTATTATTCATTAGCGCCAAGCTGGGATTTTTTTGCTGTTTTATCAGCAATAAAGGACCTGGATTCTTCCCAGATCGCTCCTCAAATGACCAATCAAGCACAATAAACGAACACAGGGACCCACTAGAAACAGGCTTTACATCATCTAAGGCCATACCGATGTGTGATCTGGGTCTCTTCTGCTTCTGTATAATATATAAATCCTTTGTGAGAAACTTACCAATCTGGACTCACCAGGAGCAGGGAAATCGCTTCCTCGGTTGTGAGAAAGGAAAGAGGAATCAGAGGGAAGTAGGAGTCACATATATACCTTCTGTGATGTGGGGTTCTTTTTCTTGTCTCTACACAACTGATTAAGTAGTTAACTCATATGTCATGGAGTTGGGAAGGAAAATCTGTATTACTAATGTTGGCTCAATGGCCCTATTTGTACATTTATCCTAATCACCCAGATCTGTTCTTGTAAGTTTAAGTGCATCCCTGAAACAACATTGGAGCCAGAACTTTCTATTGAAAGCTAAAATGCAAAATATAATTAGGGGCTGTAGTTAATGGATGAAATATAACATTTCATGCAGTAAATATCTAGCAAACTCATGTCAGGTGACCCCTTTACCTTCACACGTTCATTCGTAATCCTAAATGCTGCTCGTCCATCTTCAGCCAAGATGTTTCCCAGGTCCCCGACATGCTGAACAAGAAAGGAGGAATGTATTACTGAATGGAAATTACAATGTGCAATAAAATGGTATTGCTATTAAGCTAGCCTGGAATTGTCCACCTCTTTCTTTCATAATATATTGTGTCACTCCTGGCCCACCACCCAGGGTCTCTCTAGCCCCCTCCCCTGTGTCTCTCCAGCCCCCCTCCCCCACCTTTCTCATCTTATTTAAACAAAAACACAGGATGAATCATTTATTGTAATATATAATGTCCTCACTGGCTTGAGAGTATACATGGATTGGCTGCTTGGGACCAGCCTTCCAGGACCTCACATCTTAGACAATTGCTGCAGACAAGAGTTTGGTGGAAGGACAAGCTGCATGATATTATGAGGGATGTGCTGTTATTGTTTGATGTTCTGGATGTCAGTCAGATCGCCCTAACCTGAATGGTATATGATATAAAGAGTATCTTCTCTGTGTGCACACAAACACATTTAGGGGGGAAATCCAATTACGAACGGGAAATTTATTAAAACAAAATAAATAAATAACCATGGCGCAGGGGTTTTACCCGCAGCTGCAGGGTTTTGCTATTCAATTAGGGAACTGAAAATTTGACGTGGCGATTTCTACATCAATCAGTCTTTTTTCTCGCACCTCCAGAGCAAGTCTGATTTTTCCTAAAATCATTAATTTTAGGAAGAATCAGCGGAACCCCGGCGGCAATTGGAAGTCTCCAATCAGCTTAATTAGTCCTTAATTACTCACCTTCTGAAGCGGTGTCTTCATCCTCCAGCATCGGGAGCCGGTTCTTCTGCAGCAGGGTATGAGAGTGTGTGTGTATGTTTTTGAGCGTTTGTAAGTGTATGAGTGAATGTGTGTGTATGTGTGACGTCCCCCCTCCCTGTAGCCAGAACCGGGAGAACTACATCTCCCAGCAACCCTTGTGCCTCCCAGCAGCCCCCTCCCCAGTGACAAGATGGAGGGGAGGCCACCGGATGAGGCTTGGAAAGGTATCTTTTGTTTTTTTTATAATTTTTTTTTTTACAATCCGCAGGGTTTTCGGAGCTGAAAACCCTACTACCCCTTTGTTTTAATTGGATACCGTGGGTATCGGAAGCGCGCATGCAAGCAGTAATCAAAAATTGGACACGAGGGGCGCAAGTTTTTTTTTTTTTTTTTTTACCTCACGCCCAGTTGAAGTCATATTAGCCTAATGAAAACAAAAATTTTCATGAGAAGAATTGGGCTTAATTTTTTCCACTATTCACAAATTAACAATATTTCAATTGAAACATGCTACCAAAAAGGAGATACATTTGTGCCAATACCATATGAACTAGCTACAGTCTTTCTTACTAGACAAATAAAAGTAAATGGACACCAGTCTCCTGGTAAAAAACATTTTCAAAAATACACAGAATATTTGCTGGGTCAGGTGAATATAGCCATAAAACATTGTTTTGTAGAAGAAACATTAATTTAATACCTCCTTCCTATACAGTGCAGACGGAAGGTATTCACAACGCTTCACTTTTTCCACATTTTGTTATGTTACAGCCTTATTCCAAAATGGAATATTCATTTTTGTCCTCAAAATTGTACACACAATACCCCATAATGACGTGTAAAAAGATTTTTGGAGATTTTTACAAATTTAATATAAACAAAACAAAAACACTAAGAAATCACATGTATACATAAATAAACAGCCTTTGCTCAGTACTTTGTTGATGCACCTTTCGGCAGCAATTACAGCCTCAAGTCTTTTTGAATATGATGCCGCAAGCTTGGCACACCTATCTTTGGGCAGTTTCGCCCATTCCTCTTTGCAGCACCTCTCAAGCTCCATCAGGTAGGATGGGAAGCATCGGTGCACAGCCATTTTCAGATCTCTCCAGAGATGTTCAATCGGATTCAAGTCTGGGCACTGGCTGGGCCACTCAAGGACATTCACAGAGTTGTCCTGAAACCACTCCTTTGATATCTTGGCTGTGTGCTTGGGGTCATTGTCTTGCTGAAAGATGAACAGTCGCCCCAGTCTAAGGTCAAGAGCGTTCTGGAGCAGGTTTTCATCCAGGATATCTCTGTACATTGTTGCATTCATCTTTCACTCTATCCTGACTAGTCTCCCAGTTCCTGCCCGTGAAAAACATCCCCACAGCATGATGCTGCCACCACCATGCTTCACTCTAGGGATGGTATTGGCCTGGTGATGAGCGGTGCCTAGTTTCCTCCAAAAATAACGCCTGGCATTCACATCAAAGAGTTCAATCTTTGTCTCATCAGACCAGAGAATTTTGTTTCTCATGGTCTGAGAGTCCTTCAGGTGCATTTTGGCAAACTCCAGGTGGGCTGCCATGTGCAATTTACTAAGGAGTGGCTTCAGTCTGGCCACTCTACAATACAGGCCTGATTGGTGGATTGCTGCAGAGATGGTTGTCCTTCTGGAAGGTTCTCCTCTCTCCACAGAGGAATGCTGTAGCTCTGATAGAGTGACCATCGGGTTCTTGGTCACCTCCCTGCGCCCTTCTCCCCTGACCACTCAGTTTAGACGGCCGGCCAACTCTAGGAAGAATTCTGGTGGTTCTGAACTTCTTCCATTTACGGATGATGTAGGTCACTGTGCTCATTGGGACCTTCAAAGCAGCAGATATTTTTCCGTACCCTTCCCCAGATTTGTGCCTCGAAACAATCCTGTCTCGGAGGTCTACAGCCAATTCCTTGGTCTTCATGCTTGGTTTGTGCTCTGACATGCACTGTCAAGTGTGGGACCTTATATAGACAGGTGTATGCCTTTCAAAATCATGTCCAATCCACTGAATTTACCACAGGTGGACTCCAATTAAGCTGTAGGAACATCTCAAGGATGATCAGTGGAAACAGGATGCACCTGAGCTCAATTTTGAGCTTCAGGGCAAAGGCTGTGAATACTTATGTACATGCGATTTCTTAGTATTTTTTTTAAATTAAATTTGCAAAAATCTAAAAAAAAAAAACTTTTTACACGTATAATACGCCAAGTGTAATTGAGAAAGCCCACAACCAAAAACACACATTCTTACTTAAGACGAAGAACGGGTTTTACATTTGTTTTTGTTTAAAAGCAGGGAAGACAACATATAATGCCCTCATGTAATACAATTATTATGAATGAGGAATTTATGTGGTAAAGCAAGGATAAATCAGACATGTTGTAATTTCTGTGAAATATGTCCAAGAGATCTTCCCTTATAGCCATCACTAAATACTGAGCTATATACAGGTTGAGTCTCCCATATCCACATATTCCGAAATACGGAAATTATTTTGGCATGACTGAGATAATGAAACCTTTTATTTTTGATGGTACAATGTATACAAACTTTGTCTAAGGCACAAATTATTAAAAATATTGTATAAAATTACCTTCAGGCTGTGTGTATAAGGTGTATATGAAACATAAATAAATTTCACTTCTGTACACAATCTTTGCTTGAGCCACAAAATTACTGAAAATATTGTATTAATTTACTTGCAGGCTGTGTGTATAAGGTGTATATAACATATAAGTGCATTCTGTGTGTACATTTGGTTCCCATTCCCAAGATATTTGATTATGATATGCAAATATTCCAAAATATGGAATATTCCAATATCCAAAATACCCCTGGACACAAGCATTTTGGATATGGGAGACTCAACCTGTAATGTGCGATTTGTGGGGACTACACTGAACTGCTGAAAGGATAAGGCCATCCAACATGAAAATAAAAAATAAAAATGGTTTTGGGTGCAGCTCCCGAATTTAGAATAATTTTTTTTGTTTTTACTTACATTACATTGTCCCAATGCAGAGCACAGACACGAAAGTCTCAAACAGTTCTCCCGTGCAATCTCTCTGTATAGCGGTTATAGTAAAACTAATGGAATCCTATAGATTGTAAGCTTGCGAGCAGGGCCTTCCTACCTATATATCTGTCTGTTATTACCCAGTTTTGTTCTATTAATGTTTACAATTATAAAGTGCAACGAAATATGCTGCGCTATATAAGAAACTGTTAATAAATAAATGTACATAGCGAGAGGCACTGAAAGATTTGTTAGCTTGAAAAGATCTGGCTTAGTAGGAGAGAAGGTCACAACTCCAATCATCACGCATTTTTAGGGACCCGAAGGATTGTGGTAACGTCAAGGCAAATGCAACCCAACTTTTTTTCTTTTTTTTTTTACTTTGTGCAGTAAACTCCGGTCAAAGCTACATTTTATTAGTTGCACTTAAATTAAATGTATTAACCATTTTTCTGTCACACCTCAGTTGTTCAGGTCAGAGCTCACATTTTGCATTCATCAAAAGCATGAATTAAGAGACTTCAAAATTCATTTATATAACCCCAAATTACATATTCTCTGAAAAAGAGACATGTTATGGAATAAAACTAATATTTCTGTATGCAATTTTTCTTCAAATATATATTTAAAAATAAATAAATACGGGTATACACTAGACAATGAGTGTACCCAGCAATGGCAGATGCGACTGTTAAATAGATCGGGCGGTCCGTACGCACTGTATGATCTGGTATACGACCGCCCGATAGGTCATTCCCCCGCCGCATCCAGAAGCATGGTGTCGTTCCTCGTATCCTCAGATTGGTATGCACTGTAGGCCGATCTGAAGATACGACGAACAATGCAACAGTGTGTACACACTGGACGACGTGGAAGATTTGTCGTTCCAATTTGTCCCAAAACATCCAATATATCATCTAGTGTGTACCCAGCTTAGCCGCGATGAACCAGAGTCTTTTACGGCAGCCCAGTGGCAGGCTGTACTTGCACATAGGGCTGCATACATAATTTAGCAATTTTGGCCCGATAGAGGGCTACAAGGGGTGCAAGAGGTGGGGTCGTTCCTGCTGGCATTTGGACAAAATTGCAACGGCAACACGCACCAGATTCGTACTCCTCATGGCTAATTGGATTTCCCCTTTAGAGGCGGATGCTGAGGTAGGATAAAGTAAAAAAGAGCAAGTAACTTTGTACCTTGGTAAAGCCATGCAGCACTGCAGGTGGTACAGATTTAATATGTGCAGAGAAATTTACATTTGAGAGGGGTGTGTCCAAACGTAAATGTAAATTGCAGTGTAAACATAAAGCCATCCAGCATGTGTGGACTACATGCACCAGCAGCCAGAATTTACCCTGCATGCAAAAACAGTAACTTTATTTGCATTGCAACATGGTTTGTCCAGGTACACAGCTACTTTCTTTTTTTTTTTTTTGCTTTGCTCTCAAGTCAGAATCAGCCCCTTAAAATGCAGATCATGACAAAGACTGCCACAGTTCACCAAGTTACTTCCACTATCCAAGCTACTTAATTAGCAATAATTAAGTGACCCTTTATTCCTTCACATACACAAGTCTTAAATATACACAATATACATACCCCCCCTAAAAATCAATGTACGACAGTAACAACAACAAAAAAAAAAACACAGCACGATGCACAGAAATACAAGCACATTATCAGAGACACACCGATAGATACAACGCTTTACTAGGTTTTCCACATTTTTTTTAAAATGTATTTATATTAAAAAAATAATAATATCCAGACCACATGCCCTATGCCCAAGCTCACATATATATCTGTGCTTTTGGCAGGGCTGGTCTGTTTACATTACTGTATAATTAGGTTACCCCGCTGGTCATAGTATGAGTAGTGACAAATCCCAGGGTGTGTGAGAGGGGGGTAGATTTTTGTGGGTGTGGGTGTGTGTGTGTGTGTCAAGGGGTGTTTAGGTAACAAATAATTAGAACAAAAAGTTCTCTAATTTAAAGATTAACTAAGTATGCCTTCCTTATCCCAGATGATAACACGTCTGATTTGTCTAGCTGCTACAGTATATAAATAAATGCTTCTTACTCTACGGAAGCAGACTTGTTATCCCTCATTTTTGCATTCATCCTTCTTGTTGTCACATCAAAATTATGGGTAGCCTACAATTTGGTAGCTTTGATGTCTTCTCAGTCAGTGACCAGCTAATCATAAATGATGTTTGGGTTGTGTAAACGTGTCATATGTGAGGACACGTAAAAAAATAATGTTGGCCACGGCTGCTCTAATTTATTTCCAATTTAATTTACTTTAATCAGGAGTAAATACATTGATTAAAGCAGCCGAGAATGAAGCTACTCACCCTGTCATGGTCTCCAGGACCTCCATGTGCATTACCATCAGGATTAAAGTGTGCACCACAGCTATTCCAAAATAAACAGTAATGGGTTATCTATGGCAATATGCAAGTCAGTATAGTGTTAGAAATACCAGAGTAAACAATGTCTCTAGAGTATATTAACTCTGCTATACATGTTTAGATAAACTACTATTTAAATACAATAAAGATAATGGAATGTCCAGGTGTCTAATATTCTTTCAAATTAGTGTTACTGTAAATAGAAAATAATTGCTAAAGAAAATAAACCTTAGCCATAAAGTTTTATGGTCTTTATTTCTGTAAAAAATACAGGGATGTAATTTATTTTGCAGAGTACTACTTCTCTGTACATTTGTATTGACCATCATTGGGAGAGAACATTCTGAAAGAGGTCAAATGAAATTGATCCTAAATTAAATAAATAATATATATTATTATTAAATAATTATTCTATCCCATCTTTGTTTCAATGAACCCATATTTAAAATTAGGTGGCCCTTAGTGGTTATTATAATACCAGCCTACACTACAGAAATACTTGTATTGCAAGGGAATGAGAGAAGTGCTCAATCTCCCTTATCCTAGCTATGACACACTCAGTCACATGAAAGTAGGGAGACTCCTCTTTCAAACAATGTGCTCTTTTAGTAGTTATAGTCCCGTAATCACCAGACTACAATGCTCTATATCAGTGGTTCTAAAATTCAGGACCTCATTCAGAGCTGGACGCTATGAGCCGTTCGCTCGTACGCATTCGATTGTTTTAAACCACGCATGCGTCCGGTTCTCATTGCGCATGTGCGGCCGGATCATTGCGGGTATTTTTCGTTCGCTCGTATACACAGCGAACAGGAAGTGACCTATGTCATTTGATTGACAGAATGTTCCGTTTATGGGTGGTAACGGGGGTGGAGATGAGAAAACGCAGGCGTGGCAAGGTGTTTTTTGGGCGTACATGTATTATCTTGTGCGAACGTCCAATTTGGACACTATTTTGTACACGTCACTGTGTGATCCCATTTCCGTTAAGACTGCTCGCTCAGCTTGTGGTCTTGTATAGTCTACCGCAATGACGATGGTCTCCTCGTTCTTCCCCGGACTCATCGATGGTGTTGCGATTAATCAAGTGAGGCAACAAAAACAATTAACTTTTAATAGCTAAACAGCTTGTAAGGTGTTTAGCAAATAGACCTTTTTTAGTAGCTAAAAACCGAACGCAGGTGAACTACTCAGCTGCTAATTTCTGGGGCATACAATCAATTAGCTAACAAATTTTTTTGTTTTTTTGTGTGCTTTTGGCATATTTGAAAGTGTTTATTTTTACTGCAAACAATATTTTACGCATGTTTGGTTTTTTTCAATTTTATTTTTTGACCAAAAAAAAACACTCGTCCTTTTGTTTTTGGATAATTGTTAATAAAAACTCAAATTGTTTTTAACCCTTTTTTTGACCAAAAAATAGTAAATATTTCTATTTCCGTTGTATTGTTTGTAAGTTTGTTAGAGGGATTACCTTTTAACCAGTTTGTGAATAAATCAACAATAGAATTTGGCAAATTTGGTTACAAAGTTTATGTTTTTTTTTTATTTTTTGTGTTTAAAGTTTTTTTTAAAGTAAACATTTTTTTTCAGGGAACAAAATATAGAAATCATTTTGGCCACACCCCAAAAAAATAAGTGGCATTTGAAACACAAATAAAACAAATAAAAACAATTCACAAGAAAGGAAAGGGAGGTTTTTGGCATGCAGGAATATGGGGCAAACACAGAGATGGATTGTGGGGAAATTAGCCAGTGCTGTCATCGCCTTTTAGGCCGTTTGGCTGGGGGTTGGAGGGAGCCTGAACGTGTCCGGGAAGTCCTTTGGCTGGGCTGGCCAGAGGCAGATGTTGTGGCCTCTGGACTAGGCATAGGGCTAGGCACATTTGGAAGGATGGCTGTTGTTGTGCCAGAGGTGGAGGGTCCTGATGTTCCTGCAGGAAGGGAGGCCGGCTCCAACATGTGTTGGCGAACGAGCTGCTCCAGGGCATTTGCTATTCTCACGTTGGCCCCAGTATTTTCTGCCAGGGTCTTAGCAATGGTCACATTGGCCGCAGCACTTTGCTCCAGGGCGTCCGCCACCCGTAGCAGATTGGCGTCCATCCTCAGCAGAATCTCGGTCTGCTGATCCGTTTTAACATTGAGATCAGTGAGGAGGGCCACTGCCTGCGAGGGGGAATGCCCTGGACTGTCTGCCACAGGGTCCCCAGCCGGATCTACTGCTTTCTCCCCTGCAGAGCCAGAAGAAATTCTGCGGCCAAAGCTCACCTCTGGAGCAGACTCATCCGCCTGTGTCTCTGTGAGAAAAAAGAGAAAAGAGTAAATTATAATCTAAATATTGTCAAAAACACAGTTCTGAGTTGTTAACATTACAACATTTACCTGGGGCAACATGAGGAGCCGCAAAGTCTGGCATGTCGTTATCCATGTTCGACACGCCAAACACCTCCTCATCCTGCACACACCCCTGGGCCAGCTCCTCCAAATCTGTGAGCTCAAGTGACACAGGGGTGGGACCCCCACCTGTCCCCCCTGCATGCCTAGCCCTATCAGCCAGTTTTTGTTTAAGCCGATATTTGAAGTCGCTCCATCTGTTGGTTTAAAATTTGGCATTATTCCGGCAGTATTTTGACCTGTAAACACTTTTTACTAAAATGTAGTTTTTATGTACTGGCCGTTTGACCTCCCGGGTTGAACGTTCAAACTCACCCATTGACAGCACTGGCTATGTCGTCCCACAGTTTCCATCTCTGGGTTGCACCCATATTCCTTGGTGCCTGTGCCAGGTTGTCATTGCACATTAGCACCAAAACCTCCATCTCCTTCCTTGTGAATTGTGGCTGCCTTTTTTTTTTGGACCTAGTTTGCCTACTAGGGCCAGCAGCCTCTTCCATGGCATCCTCCACACCTTTTTTTTTTTTTTAAATGTTAAAAAATTTTTTTAAGTAAAATGTAATGTTAAACATACGCATTTTCCCATCAAAATAAAAACACTTACATGGTGCCTGTTGGCTAGTACTTTGCTGCTCTGTACTAATTTTTTTTCCTCAATGTAGCAGACCGATTTGGGCCTTCAGTGACGCTTTTAGACATGCGTCAGCATTATTCGGCCGCATCATTCCTTGTGCGCTCCTATTGTCCGTCCTTAATTTTAGCGGGAAAATAAAGCCTGTTTATGGCTTGGTGTGACTCGAGTCGAGGTGGCATTTTATGATTGTTGGAGGCTTTGCGTAGTAGTGGATTGTTGGTGATTTGTGGTTGTGTAGAAGGAGTAGTTTTTTTTGCTATTATTGCTTTTTTTCTTACTTGTTTTGTTTCCGTTAGCATTTTTGTATATTTTTTGGCTTTATTTTTGAATTTTTGAGTAAGTTTTTCAAAAATCCACCTTAAAAAATTTCTAAATATTTTGAAAATTTTTTTTTACAGTTATTTTGGCAGTGACCCAGTGACGTTTTATAACTTTGGGATATTTGTCTGTTTTTGCTCAGTGTTTTTGGTTTCATGAATTTACAAATTAGATGTGTTGGTCTTAGCATATGTTTTGCTAAGTAATGTTTTTTTTTTTTCTGTGAACAATCATGTCTTACCACTAAATGTAGCGTACTATTTAGCGAATTAATGTGTTTTTTTAACTGTAACAGTAGCGTACTATTTAGCAAATTAATGTGTTTTTTTAACTGTAAAAGTAGCGTACTATTTAGCGAACTAATGTTTTAGTGGTTTTAACTGTAAAATTAACGTACTATTTTGCAAAATAATGTTTTTTAGAATTTTTCTGTGTAAAAACATGTCTTGCCACTAAATGTAGTGTAGTATTTTGAGAACTAAAGTGTGCTCCCTTCTCTATTTTTTTCGAAAAAGATATTTGATTTCAATCATAGTTTATTAAATTAATCCTAAAAAAAATTTCTACTTTTGAAATGTAGGTTGGTTTTCCCATGACACGTCCCAGGCCTGTAAGCATCTTTGGTTTGCTTAGAAAAGATAAGTATATTTTTCTTAACACATTTCTCTAAAACAATAACTTCCTGGCTTAACATTTCAGGTTGATGTTGGTCGTATTATATTGGCCATGGTTCCAGAACCCGACCAACCTCAACTTCGTCCCAGGCGTAGGCCTCGTAGGTGTGCAAGGCCCCAGATATATAGAACACGTGTCACCCTTTTTGGAATGCCAGATGATGAGGTGTTAAGGCGATACCGTCTTCCGCCACAACTCATCATAGACACTCTCTCATTAATAGAGAGTGATCTTGAACGGCAAATTGACAGTCCTACAGCAATACCACCACTTACGCAATTAATGTCGGTGTTACATTTTTGTGCCTCAGGATCCTTTCAAACCACTGTGGGAATAGTCGCTGGAATATCCCAATCCTCCTTTTCAAGGATCCTGAGGGCAGTGATGGAGGCACTTTTTCAACACCTCCATCATTTTATTAAAATGCCATTGGATATGGGTTCCCTTAATGTGGCGAAGGCTAATTTTTACCAAATTGCTGGCTTCCCACACATCATAGGGGTTGTGGATGGCACTCACATACCACTTCAGCCTCCAGCAAGGCTGGAGGCCATATTTAGGTCCCGAAACCACCATTACATTCATCGAGTGAAAGTGCTATGTGATGCCTCCCTCCAGATCCTGTCCCTGAATGCCAAATTCCCCGAAGTGCACATGATTCCTTCGTCATCCGGCAATCAGGGATTTGGCACAAATTAAACAACCTACAAGCTGGTGATGCGTGGCTTCTGGGTAAGTTGACACCTTCTGTTGAAACCAATGCAAAGCTTGTTACACAATGGTCCTGATGTTTTTTTTTCTATTTTCACAGGAGACAGTGGTTACCCTTGCATGCCCTGGCTGCTCACTCCTTATTTGGCTCCCACACCAGGGCCACAAAGTCAGTATAATTCCGCACTTACAGCTACCAGGCAGGTGGTGGAGCGCTGTATCGGCCTTTTAAAAGGCCGATTCAGATGCCTCCACCGCTCTGGTGGCGACCTCATGTATTGGCTGGCTATGGTTTCGAAAATTGTGGTCCTGTGTGGGATATTTCACAACATCGCCATAAGGAGTGGTGTCCCAATGCAGCCAGAGGATGCCTTGCCTGAGGACAGCCCCCCCGAGGTTGGTCGGAGGTCAGTATGTGGGGGGGCCATACGCGATAAAGTTGTGGCCAGATTTTTTAGGTAATTATTTCTACAAAAAATTTTTATTGCCACAATGTAGACATGTAATATTTTAAAGTACACTTTTAACTGGGTTTTTTTTTGTTTTGTTTTTAATCCCTCAAATGACCCTAAAAATCCATGCCTACTACCTGATCAAAACAAATGACTTTATGTGGACACATTGGATAGAACTTCGGGAACAATGATTTCTTCTCCTCATTTGTGGATTCATGTTGGCATGCTACTTCTTCAAACAGTTCCTGATTCTTGATTTAATTTTGGGGTTGTTTGGACTTGTGTGTGTGTGTTTCCAATGTTTGTTTTTATTGTGTCAATTCACTTGGCGTTTATTATTTGTGTGCATTAAATTTTATTTTTATGTTAAAAAAACATTTCCTTTGTAAATTACAAGCAAGTGTAACCTGGTCCAAAAAATGCAAACTTGCTTAATGGCTAATCCTGTAATTTCTTAAATTGAAAACGTTTTTACCCTGCTTTGTGGCTAAAAACAAACACCAAAAGGTATTATGGTGCATCAGTATGTTTTCTAATCTAGGCCTAAGCAGGTTTGTTTTAATTTTTAAATTACCCCCAAAAATGAAAAAACTATTTTTGCCGTTAATTCTAAAAAACCTATTGGTATTGTTAGGTGTTTAATGTGCCAGCTTACATACTTACTTGAGCTTTCTACAATCAAATTTACATTTCTTAAAAACTCAGGGTAAAAGTAGACTTACATAAGGTTCAACAAGCTAAGATTTACAGACAATGAATGAGACTTAAATTAATCAAAATACATTTTAGTTTTTTAATAATTTTTTGGCCTAAAAAAAAAAGAAAATAGTGGCGCAGGAGCGCCAAAATATGGTCCAAGGCCACAAGCATGGCAACGACATGGCCCCTCAGAATCACCAAGCCAGCAGATAATTCAGCGTTACGCCTCTGGTCCTCTGTGGGTTTAAAAAATGTGCGGATTACTAAAATTACACCTTAATTTACATGTTAAAAAACCACTTAAAAATCAGACTATACAAAAACAAAACATGACCAAAACAAAAGGAAGGCAAAACGAAAAGATTCTAAAAAAAAAAAAAAAATGGACAAAAAATAAGAAACAAAAATATAAAAAAAACTAGATTTCCAACTACGCAAAAATACGTCATTTGTTGGTACCGTAAACAAGAAAGACACAAGTATGAGTGTTTGGACATGTGTCATATGTGTAAGGGGAAAACATCCTGGAGATTGTTTCACAAAGATATATATAAAAATCATTAGAAATACTTTACAATTTTGAACTGCACAGGCAAAAAGGACAACATCAACCAAAATTAAAATAATGAAAAAACAACCATAGTTTAAAAGGGAAACATACCGGTCAAAATGCTGACTGGGCCTGTAGCCCCGAAATCCTCATCAGAGGTGGGCCAGTGGATCACGGATAGAGGAGGGATAATTTGGGGGGGAAGTTGAGGGTGAGGAAAAGAGGGGGGGGTGGAGGGTGAAGTTTGAGGGATGTGAATGTGAGGAGAGGGAGGGGACTCACGGTCGGCCAGGTCTGGGGTGGAGGGGGAATTTGGGGAAGTGTGGGCTGAGGATGTTTGGGTGGGAGTGGGGGATAGGGTACGAGCCCGACGTCTGCGCCGTCATAGTCTGCGCTGAGCCCCTAAATGATGTTGAAAAAATAATTTTTATTTCAATTTTCAATTTTAGTGCAAAAATTTTAGACACCAAAAAATAAAAATAAAGAAACAGAGCTATACTGTAAACATGCACACGCAGGTAGGTCCAAAATAAAAAAAACAGGGCTATACTGTAAACATGCACACGCAGGTAGGTCCAAAATAAAGAAACAGGGCTATACTGTAAACATGCACACGCAGGTAGGTCCAAAATAAAGAAACAGGGCTATACTGTAAACATGCACACGCAAGTAGGTCCAAAATAAAGAAACAGGGCTATACTGTAAACATGCACACGCAAGTAGGTCCAAAATAAAGAAACAGGGCTATACTGTAAACATGCACACGCAGGTAGGTCCAAAATAAAGAAACAGGGCTATACTGTAAACATGCACACGCAGGTAGGTCCAAAGTAAAGAAACAGGGCTATACTGTAAACATGCACACGCAGGTAATTCCAAAATAAAGAAACAGGGCTATACTGTAAACATGAACACACAGGTAGGTCCAAGATAAAGAAACAGGGCTATACTGTAAACATGCACACGCAGGTAGGTCCAAAATAAAGAATCAGGGGTATACGGTAAACATGCACACGCAGGTATGCTTAAATTTTAAAAGTACAAAAAAAAAAAAAAAAAAAACTTACTTTGATGTATCTGCAGACGCAAATTGGCCAACAGGCGTGGGTATCTGCACCTCTGATCCGACCACCTGCGTTCCAGTTGGCCGATATTTCTGCGATAGCCGATGGAACGCAGGCGGCGGCGCACCTCCGCGTAGGCCAGACGCTTGCGGAGGTTGGTGATGGGGGGCGAATGGTCAGTGATTCTCTGGTCCATCACCTCAGTGAGGACCAGCAGCTCACGCCTACAAAACGCGGAGGCTCTCATGATGGCAATGATATTTATTTTTATTTTATTTTACACAAAACAGTTTTAATAAAGGTCCTAGAAAAATTTTGATTGGCTAATGTACTTTGTAAATTAACAGGAACCATTCTATTGGTTATTGTATGAGTCATGTGACCTACACCCTCACAAATATAATGTGAGTTATGATAGGCTTTATGCAGTGACATGCGTAAGCTAATTTAAATATAAAAAATAAAGTTGTAAAATCGGCCTAAAAAAAAAACCGCAAAACAATAGTAGCATTCAAACAAACTTAATTTTGAACAACCATCGCCTTGGTCCAACCGTACGTATTCTGCAGAAGCAATGACACACACTAACAATAATAAAGTTTATTGACATTGAAAAAAAAAACGGATTGCAAACATGTGAATAACAATTAAGGTAATTAATATAGTGATTGCCATTAATCGATTCAAGTATGTTTGCTGAATGAAATAGCAGGCAATCGAAAACTGACAGGGCCACTTCCGGAAGTGACTTGTGCGAGCGTTCCCTGCAACCAAAGAGGAGACGGATGGTCGCTATTTTGAACGTTCGCTAGCTAGAGGAGGGGTTGGGAGACTATGGGGCGGAAAATTAGCTACGAGCGAACATACGACCGAACGCTTGAATTTAAATATTTCCACTCGTATGGCGGACGAGCGAACGGCCACTTGCGTCCGGCTCTGAATCAGGCCCTCAGTCCTCAGGACCCCACCCAGTTAAAATTTTCCAGGTCACCTAGCAAGTGCACAGGTGTATTCATTACTCACTGACACATTTTAAAAGTTCCACAGGTGGAGCAAATTATCTCTCTTGCAATTCTGTGTTGATCTTAATCGTTTTATTCGCACTTTGTGTCGTAAATGATACTTTGCCAAGAAACATCTTCCAAAACAGGGTGATGACTCTCTACCTATCCTATTGGATAGTACTGATGATTCCGCAATAATTGCTCTTGAAGAATTATGGTGTGAAAATAATATTGGGGATTTTAGTATTAGGGAACCTGATACCCCGATTAAGATCTTTGAGTTAGGAAAACATCAACAAAATGCTTTAAAATATAAATCGGAATTCTTCCCTATTAGAGATAAAAGCAATAGTATAGAATCATTTTATAAAATTACTTTGGAAGATTTCAAGGAGTTATGTTTACAGAAACATGGCAGTACGCGACATATGTCTAACTTATCTCGGCAAGAGAAACAGGCCCTGAATACCCTTATGAAAGACCCCTCGCTCATTTTTAAGGAGGCAGATAAGGGCGGGGGGTCTTGTTGTTATGGATCGCACTTATGTCTCTGAGGCTCAGAGACAACTGAGTGACTCTACATTTTATTCTGGGTTAATGGGAGATCCTACTATTTCTTACGTAAAAGAGTTTAGATCATTATTGGACTCTGCCATTGCTTTGGGAATCATTTCTAAAACTGAATCACATTTTTTACACATCCCATTACCTACTGTATCCACTTTTTATTTTCTCCCCAAGATTCACAAGTCCATCACATCACCTCCTGGTCGTCCTGTAATTTCGGGTGTCAATTCCTTCACTTCTAATCTATCCTTCTATGTGGATTTCTTTCTACAACCACGTGGGAGTACACTTAGGTCACATTTAAGGGATACCACTCACTTTTTGAACCAAATACAAAACATCAAATAGCAATCTTCCTATGCGTTTCTCATCTTAGACGTCACAGCTTTATACACTCACATTCTACATATTAAAGGCCGTGAGGTAATCGCCAAACATTTGGCTGAGGATGGTGATTTAAGTGACATATTTTGGATTGCATTTCATTCATTCTTTCACACAATTATTTTTTATTTCTGAACACGTTTTATTTACAGGTGATGGGCACAGCCATGGGTACCAGGTTCGCGCCCAGCTATGCTAACCTCTATATGGGGGGACTTTGAGGAGCACCATGTGTGGGGTGGCAGGTGGGCTGCGAGCCTGGTATTCTATGGCCGGTATATTGATTATTTATTTTTTATTTGGGATGGGGGATTACACTTCTGCACAGTCATTCGTTTCAGATCTTAATCACAATTCCCACAGCCTGCAATTCACTACTTTTCATACTAGTAGGATTCATTTTTTGGATGTGACTCTCGAGACTGTGGATAACATGATTGTGACTTCCAGCTATATGAAACCAGTTAATACTAACGCATATTTACATTTTAAGAGTGCACATTTTGCACCTTGGAAGCGCAATATTCCTAAGGGACAATTCATGCACCTCAGGCGTAATTGCACTGATACTATTACCTTTTCTAAACAAGCTGGTGAGATGATAGAATCTTTCAGACAGCGGGGTTATCCTGACTCTCTATTGGACTCTGCATATTCTGATGTTATGAGAATGGACAGAAAATAACTACTTACCTCCAGAAGATCTAAAGAGAAATTAAATATGGTGGAAATAATGATAAAGATTTGTCCTTTATATGCAAGTTCAATAATAGTTCTCGGGAAATCAGGGATATTGTAGTACGTAATTTTAGGGTATTGAAACAAGATCATGTTCTGAGGGATATTTTGCCTCCAGTCCGCAGAATTATATACCGTAAGAATAGGTCCCTTAAAACCATCTTCGCTCCCAGTCATCTGAAGAGTTTAAAGAATGATCAGACTACACATAAAGTTGGTTGGTTACCCGTGAAGCCGAATGGATTCTATAGGTGTGGGAAATCTAGGTGCACTATGTGTTGCCATATGGATAGACGCACTGTAGAAGTTGGTATACCTAATTCTAGCGACAAACATTCGTTAAGCAGTTTTATGAATTGTGATTCTAAATTTATTATCTCTCTTGACCTGTCAGTGTGGGTTTAATTATGTAGGTCGAACCATTAGACCGCTCAGAACCAAGTTCATGGAACACCGTCGTGGTATCATTAATGGCAATCTTTTACATAGCGTTCCATGTCACTATAAGAATATACATAACGGTGACCCCAAATGTTTGAAGATTGTTGGATGGTTGCATTCCTCCAACAGCAAGGGGAGGGAACCGGTTCAACAGATTATGTAGTAGAGAGGTCTATTGGATGTTGAAATTTAATTCCCTGTACCCTGGTGGCTTGAACGAATCAATGGAACTCAATTCTGTAATTAGTTGATCATTACATCATTTATAGAATTTTATTCATCATGTATATAATTTTTTATTTATTTTTTTGTATTTATGGTTTTTTTTTTATTATTATTTTAATGCATTTTGTCCATGTATTTTTATTGTCATCTTTACACTTTTAGATTAGTTTTATTATAGTTTTCATTTCTGTGTACATCTGGATAACCCATATTATATTTATATATTTGATTTCCCTTAGAGAATTTAATATCAATATTAGTTTTTACTTTATGTCCTTCTCTGATGATCATATGCTGATTGGTATGTCTTTTGACATGGCAGTTATGTCAATAGAGCAGAGTTATCTATTTATTTTTCTCATAGATATGTTTGGTTTATACCTTCGATAGTAAGATTTAATGGCTTGTTTAAATATTAATTTGTCACCCGGTCATGTGACTTCGGCCATATACTCACCCTATTGTTTAATTGTAGTCATTTGTCTCTCCTTTACATGTGGTCACATGATTTGTTATCATGTGACTACATGTGTTATTAGTTTAATGTGGAGAATATTCTTCTACATTCCCCTTCACGTGCAGTCGCGTGATTTCCCATCACGTGACTGCACGTGACTTTCATTCACATGCGGTCACATGATTTATCATCATGTGGCTACATGCGTCATACACTTAGTGCGGAGAATGTTTACCCGCATCTTCCTTCACATGCGGTCACGTGACTCTCCGTCACGTGACTACAAGTGACTTCTTACGTGTTCATACGAGTCATGTAGTAGCCTTGCTTTAAATGATCCTAGTGGCCTGTGGGTACCCACGTGATAGTCGGGTCAGGTGATCGAGTGACGTCATCTGGTCATATGATTGTATATACGGAGATATTATAATTTATAATAAAGTTTGGTAGACTCTATAAATGTTTTTTATCAGGTGTTGAGTAAGATTGCCTTCATTTTCTATTAATTACATAAATGATTAGGTGGATTTAATGCAGTTTTGATGGACGGTGTTGGTTTTAATTATGCAATTAATTAACCTCAAGTGCAACCATTTGGTTGATTACCTCTGGTTATAAAAGAGGGCTAACTATGGACACTGTTTCATACTCCTGAAGAAGCTGGGTGGTCTTCTTTACCCAGTGAAGCGCGTTGAGACCCCTCTGAACTCCTGTAATACTGCTGGACTATAATTTGTACTCTGCTCTACTCCTCCTGGACCCCTTTGGCATATACTGGAACTTTCCATGTGGATTGATTACACAGCTCACCAAGTGTTGCATCTGGAATGCTAAGAACTGTGCTGGTGATTTACACACCACCTCATGGTAATTAAGTGTTGCCTTCATATATCTATTCATCTGTATGGGACGTATTGGAGGTTGTCCTAGGTCCAGCTGTTCATTACACAGGAACAGACATTCATTCATCTTGTTCTATTGTGAACTTTTATTCATTCATTTTTTATATGAGGTATTTCTGTTTTTTAAAATAAAACTTTGTGGTTTATATTACACCGTCCATCTTATTCAGCGCTGGTTTTTTGTGTATATAATTCTGTGAGGAGACCTGGAAAACATGCATCGTTTTGGTCCTGAGGACAGAGTTTGAGAACCTGTGCTCTATATTACAGAGAGCATTAAAAAAAAAAAGGGATGGAGTTGATTGTAATGCCCAGATCTCCCTGATCCTGGCTTCAATAAACTCAGGGGGTGCCCTGATTTGATAAGTTATGTTGTGTAGTTTTCAAAACCATATTCTTAATAGGCTACAATATTATTTCCTATTGTGTGTTTCATTAATACAAAATGCAGATTTTATTATGAAATCCGGTGACTGGAATCTTTACTTTTGTGGTTTTGGAAAGATGGATTAATACTGAAACAAAAGCCACACGTACTGTGGTCGTGGGTAGGAAAAAAAATATACGGCTTTGATTTTAGATCACTCCCTTGCAAATTCAATTCAAAACACTTTTTTTGCCTTGCAATAATAGAAAATGTAAAAAAACTAATGGTATTTTCTGACATTTGAAAGTAGTCTGGAAACAATAGGGTATATTTTGTGTGAATACTGCATAAAAAAATTAGTGATATTGATGTTTGAATGTGATCAAGGTGAAAAGTGCCAAAATAGGCTCAGCACAGGGGTGACAAACGTTATCAGTACAGGTTGGGTCTCCCATATCCAAAATGCTTGGGACCAGGGGTATTTTGGATAACGGAATATTCCGTATTTTGGAATATTTGCATATCATAATGAAAGATCTTAGGAATGGGACCCCAATATACACACAATGCATTTATGTGTTATATACACATTATACACACAGCCTGCAGGTAATTTTATACAATATTTTCAATAATTTTGTGGCTCAAACAAAGTTTGTGTACAGAAATTAAATTGTTTCATATACACCTTATGCACACAGCCTGTAGGTAATTTTATACATTATTTTTAATAATTTGTGCTTTAGACACTATTTGTGTACATTGAACCATCAAAAATCAAATGTTTCATTTTCTCAGTCATGCCAAAATAATTCTGTATTTCGGAATATTTGGATATGGGAGACTCAACCTGTACAAGAGTTCAGCAGTGGAAAAATGGGATAAGCCTTAGATGTCAAAACTGGATAGTTTATTCACTTTGACTACCAAGCACACATAACTGTGTTGTGTATATATAGTTACATTACTTGTGTATTACGCATATGTAATTTTTACATTAATTTTTTAAAACTAGTTTAATAAATTGTATTACTTTCTCTACATGGGTTTCATTATTTAGCCAGCAGCATTTCAGCTGCCATAGTTTAAAACATTCTCTTGCTTAACGCTATTTATGCCCTTTTTCTGAGCAAAATACTATAAGAAACCATAGCAACCAAATATCAGCATCCCTTATTCTCATAGCACGAATAGATTTCTGATTGGCTGCCATGGGTGGCAACTTGCTCGAATATTTGCAAAATGCTCTATTAATATATTCATACATGGCTTTAAGACTTACACCATGACAACACACAATGTGGTTAGATCAACTGCATGATTTGTACATAATTGACTCTGATTAAAGTAAGTAATTACCTCTCATATCCTCCAGAGAGATCACCAAATTCATGTATGTGAAGGCCGTGGAGACCAGAACTTAGGCCATCAATAGTCCCATCAATGACACAGGTGTTCTCAGATACCTGAAGAAAGCGAACAACTCCCTGTACCGAGCCCTCTCCTGACATCATGACTACAGCTGCCCCATGGTTTTCTATAATGAAAGCACGAAATATAGATTTACTAGGTGGAAAAAAAAAACAACAACCATCAAATAAAACAAAGAGAAGTCCAGCCCTCTGGCACAAGACAAGTAAAGCATTTACCACCTGGGTACATACTGAGTCACATTATTTAATTTCTAAATTACCAATGCAAGTTTTAACATGTTCTTTGGAATATTCTAATAGAGAGTATCTAGCAAATGTTTGCAAGCAGAAAAGCTTTTCTTTTACAGAAATATAAATTTTTTCCTCTTAATGTCCTGCCAAACTCCCTTAAAAATTTGCATTTCTTAGCTTTTTTCATGACTTGGGCGGAGGACTTATTATTACCTAATTACCACCCTTGATTGTGTAAATTTGAATCCTATTAATACTTGTGTTTGGTAGAACGGGAGAGCCAGACTGGCTGGAAAATATTTGATGCTGTCCTACAGATGGCAAGCTTATGAAAAGGGCCCTCTCAACTTTCTGTCTGTTAACAACTAGTTTTGTTCTGTTCTATTACTAGGTTACCAATTATAAAACTCAAAAGAATATGCTAGCGCTATAAAAATAGGTTAATAATAATTAATAAATGCAACCCAAATCAGAGAGGGTGGTGTGTGGGGTGGTTAGCATCTCCTAGTCTTGGACCACATCTCGATCTGTTGAACTGAATGCATGACCGGATATCTCCATTTAATCCTACATGCTGGGTTATACAGAAACAGACATGCATGGAACTGTCCCTATTTAAGATTTATTCAGGATGTCCAAATACTGCAGATAATTTCATGCTTCCACTTCTAAAGCTACAATTACTCTGAGTGTGGGAGAAACTCTTTGATATTAAGAACCTTTTACACTCCCATTAACAGACTTCTTTATATTGAGCCTGGCTCTCGAGTCCAAACTTTAATTTTATATTAAGATACCATTTAAAGTAAGTGTTATGGTAGACTTAACTTTGTTAACTCTATTTCTTCGAAGTCCATAGGGATACCATGGGGTGTGTGTGGTTGGAGTGATCTGGGCACCAAACAGTCAAAGCTTTAGCTCCCAGGATGCACCGGTTCTCCTCCACATACACCCCGCCCCCAGCCAGACAGTTTTGTAAACAAGGCAGGAGAGAGCAGAAGGAAGAACAATGTACACAAGAAACACACACAAAAGATGAAGGAATCCGTGAGCAAAAGGACCAAAAATACCCAATGGACCCAGGTGCATCAGGGTGGGCGCCCTGTGGACCTTATGGACTTAAAATAAACTTAAAAGAAATAGAGTTAACAAAGCCAAGTCTACCATAACTTAATTTCTTCTCCAGGGTCCAAAGGGATCCACAGCAGAAAGGAGAATCCGACACCCAAAGGAAGCAGCCTGAGAAGCAAAGGTATCAAAGGCATAGAACCTGAGAAAGGTGTGGACGGAAGACCATCTGGCCGCCTTGCACAATTGTTCAGCAGAAGCGCCATGTCGAACAGCCCACGAGGTCCCACAGACAGAGTAGAATGTGCTGTAATCCTATTAGGAACAGGATGATCAGCTTGCGTGTAGGCCTGAGAGATTGTCACGTGAAGCCAACGAGCCAGAGTCCGTTTGTTAGCCTATCTTGTGAAAGCCATACAACACAAAAAGAGAATCAGATTTCCTCAAGGACTTGGTACGATCCACGTAGATCTGAAGAGCACGAACCACATCCAGAGAGCTTCCCCTGCAGAGAGGTCCGAGGACTGGAAGGCCAGAACCACAATCTCTTTGTTTAAATGGAACCGGGATACCACTTTAGGAAGGGAACCAGCCCAGGTACGGAGGACTGCTCTGCCGGGTGAAAGATCAAGTAGGGGGGGAGAGACAGGAGAGCGCTGCCAAATCAGAGCAGATAGCGAGGAGATAGAGACTTCGTTGTCAGCCATCAGAGTCCAGAGGTTCAAACAGAGAAGCCTGTAGAGCCCGGAGAACCAAGGACAAATCCCAGGGGGCCACCGGAGGGACAAAGGGAGGTTCAAGAAGGAAAACCCCCTGAAAGCATGTTCTAATATCAGACAGGGGAGCAATCCTTCACTGGAACCAGACTGATAGTGCAGAAACCTGAACTCTATGGGAGGCCAGGCGGAGGCCGAGCTCTAACCCAGTCTGTAGAAAGGCAAGCACCCGGGAGTCCCTAAAAACAGGATTTTGGTACTCACCGTTAAATCGGTTTCTCCGATTCCACAGGGGACACTGGAGTCAAGACTGTGGGGTACAGATGGGTGCAGAATGGAGCCGGCACTTTAAGAATTGGACTTGCACGGATTTTCCGTGAAGTATGAGCCTTGCTTGCTCAAGAGCCCTTAGAACCTCCCTAAGTTCCAATATGTTTATTGGAAGCACGGACTCCTCTATTGTCCAACTTCCCTGTAAGAGGTGTGAACCAATCACTGCACCACAACCCCGTGGACAGGCATCCGTTGTCCGAAGGACCCACTCCGGGATCCAAAAGGGGCGGCCCTTGGTAAGGTGACTTGGGTGGAGCCACCAAGTCAGAGACAGACGTACCTCCGGAGACAGTACCAATGTCTGGGTTCGTATCCCGCATGGAGATCCGTCCCATCTGGAAAGGATCAGTGTCTGTAGAGGTCGGGAATGGAACTGGCCATACTCCACCATGTCAAAGGTTGACACCATGGAGCCCAGTAACTGCACTGCTGAGTGAATCGACACTCGGTGACTGTGCAGGCAATACAACAATGCCCCCAAGATGTAGCATCCTCTGAGGGAGTCAGTGAGGACTTCTTCCAGTTAATCAACCAACCGTGGCTTTGTAGCACTGTTATTGTCAACTGTAGATGATGAAGTAGTAATTCCAGAGACCTGGCTAGCAATAGTGGGTCGTCCAGGTAGGGCAACAAACTGACCCCCTGCAGCCACAGTTGGGCCACCATCACTGCCATAAATTTCGTGAACACTCTGGGTGCCGTGGACAGTCCAAACAGAGCCTGAAACTGGGAGTGTTGTTGAAACACTGTGAACCTGAGGTACCTCTGGTGAGCCAAAGCTATTGGGACATGCAGGTAGGCACCCTGAATGTCCAGAAACACCATAAAATCCCCAGGTTCCATAGCCAGTATAACTGACATCAGGGTTTCCATTTTGAACAGACGCACTCTGAGAAACTTGTTTAAGGACTTGAGGTTTACGATAGGCCTGTATGCACCATTCGGTTTTGGAACCAAAAAAAGTGGAATAATAGCCCATTCCCCTCTGGGGAGTATGTACCGGAACTATAACTCCCTGTAGGAGCATAGATCGTATAACATTCTGCAGTTCCAATGCCTTTTCCTGATCCATCTGAAGTCCTGTAGGGAAGAATTGATGAGGAGGTCTGTATTGGAAGGAAAGGGCGTACCCTTGAGAGGCCACTTCCCTTACTTACCCAAGTGTGTGTTGTGGTATGCCACCAACACTGGGCGAACTGAAGAAGTCGGCCTCCCACCTTGGGGTCCCCCAAGGAGAGGCACGCCCCCTCAGGCTGAGGGTTCAGCATCGGGCTTGGCAGCTGGATGCCTGGTTCTCCAAGCCTGCTTCTTGGGCTTTGTGACCTTCTTAGCTCCTGGCGGTCTGGGAAAGGACTGAACCTTGGCCTTACCCTGAGGACGGAAAGTCAGTCCTTTCGGAGTTCCAGATCCTGATGGCATTGGAGCCGAAGGTAAACAGGCAGACTTGGCAGCAGTCAAAGTGTCCACGATTTTGTCCAAATCTGGCCCAAATAAGATCTGGCCATTAAAGGGTAAACCTTCTAACCCTTTCTTGGGATCAGCATCCGCTCTCCAATATCGCAATGAAAGAAAGAGCGTCTAGCTGACACTGCAGCCTATGAAATGTGAGATGTTAGGAGACTAACATCCAAAGCAGCCTCATTCACATATGTAGCAGAGTCTCTGAGGTAACCTACCAGTTCAATTTGTTCACTGGTAGCCTCTACAGACAAGGACGCTTCCAAGGCATTTGCCAAACGTTCCATGGCCCTGCCCTGCCCCCCCAAGAGGGAATAAATGGACTTTAGGCACACCTCCACTTTTCAGTCCGTAACATCCTTTAGTGATGGCATGGACGGCATAGGAAGTGTCGCACGTTTGTCAAGGCGTGTAATATGAGAATACACCTGAAGAGTTTCCCATTTAGAGAAATACTTATCCTCAAATGGATAAGTGGCTTCCAACCGTTTCTGCGGTTGAAACCTCCTGCCTGGAGTTTTCCAGG
Source organism: Taudactylus pleione (assembly GCA_031769625.1). Classification (NCBI taxonomy): domain Eukaryota; kingdom Metazoa; phylum Chordata; class Amphibia; order Anura; family Myobatrachidae; genus Taudactylus; species Taudactylus pleione. The sequence continues at coordinate 820,796 of JAUIMM010000084.1, forward strand.
CTTCTTCCAGATGTTCAACTAGTTGATCCAACAGGGGAAAAGCAGTCGCTGAACTTTTCACTTCCTTAAAGAAAGCATGTTGGATTTGGCTGCTGGGGTATCCTCATCCCCAATATCCATAGCCACACGGACTGCACGAATGAGGCTGTGTACATAAATTTTTGACTTAGGCTCCGCCCCCTTTTGAGGGAGCTCTGTATCAGATAAGTCCTGAATTTCCCCATCATCAGTCGACACATCTTGATAATACGTGGACTGGGAAGACAGTACCTCCTTCCTAGCAGGGCGCTGAAAAGACTCCCCTGTAAAACCTCCATCAGGTTTTGCACCGTATTGGAGAGAGTATTAACCCAAACAGGCTCAGTCTGGTAGGGAGTAGGTTGCAAGGGCATATTATGAGCCACAACCAACTGTCGGGGAATCCCCTGTGACGTAGATGGCATAGCAACCTGCGGAGCGTACCCCAATTGTGGGGCCACTGGAAGTTCAGCAAGCGGACCCATCAGGGTAGTTAGTGCTTGTGCAAAACAAGCCCAGGGCGGCTCTTGAGAAGAGCTGGGCCCAGCAGGTAATCCTGCATTTCTGGTACACAGGGTACACAATCCTCCCACAATAATCTCTCCCTCCTTTTGTCCAGCAACCTGTTGCAGGACTGTGTAAGGGGGTTATCAGGGTGAGCAGAATCACTGCCAGAGATAATGGGCGGAATTCAATTGTTTTCGCGGCCTGCATCTCCTGTCTAAAGTGACATGAGATCGTGGGCCGCTATGCAATTGTTCCAGATTTTCGTGCTGATCGCGCCCAAAGTGGTTGGGTTTAGCCGCGTAAAGCAGCTAAACCCAACCAAAGTGCTGGGCGCGATCGCGAAAAGTGATGTTTGGGCGCCCAAACATGTCACTTTTCGCACATTTCAGGTCTCATCCCCCATGGGCTGAAATGTAGCGCTGGCAGCTAATTGAGCCCGACAGGAGCAAGAATTGAATAGCTCCGTCGGGCGCGATGGGGGCAGGAATCAATTGAATTCCGCCCATTGAATGTATGTGTCAAACTCCTCAGCTCAACTTAGGCTCCGCCTTCACCACTGAACTGTGAAGTAATTTGTTCCCTCAGCAGCACTGTCACCGCAAGGGCTAGTGAAAGAGAAAGTACAGGGATAGCTAAAATGGCTGTCCGACTGAAACTCTTTCTCTGACAGCGCTAGCAACACACACATACAATGCCAGGAAAATCTGCACTATTATCAACTAACTAGACCTTGTGTCTAGTAGGAATAGTGCTACATACACCGACCTGCTTGGAGGAGGGGTATGTAGGGGGACCCAGGCTCTGCAGCTCCCTGTGAGACTAGCGTTTTATGCACATTAAAAATTGCCGTCAGAGGACTCACAGGGGTGTGCCTGAGGGAGGAGAGCTGCCTGCAACCGCCAAACCGCTATGGAGAGGCGTGCAGTGCAGCGGGGGTGGGGACGGCTGTGCCATACAGGGAAGGCCCACTCCCCTGGCATGCTATTAGCCCCTGGGATGACACAACGTCCGCTTTTGTTAGCAAAAAACCCCCAGACACCCGCCGCGATCCCTAGCGCAGTGCCAGCATCTCGGCGCCGGCAGGGTGTCGGAGTGGCAGCATAGGCGTCCGCTGGACAGCCCATGCTGACCACTCTGCAGTAAAAAAACAACTACTATTTTCTGGGCTGTCAACGCAGCCCTCTTGAAGTGACACGACTCAGTGCCGAGCACCTACGAAACTGAGGTGCCTTGGCCTGGGGGCGGGGTATAGGAGAGGAGCCCGGTGCATCCTGGGAGCACAAATTTAACTATTGAGGTGCTCGACGACTGACGTCATCAACCTATACCCCAAGGTCTCCTGTGGAGCCCTATGGACCCTGCAGTAGAAATATAATTGATGACATTCTTTTGTGTAGTATCCATCTTTATTTCTGTTTGTGGAGTCTGTGTATGCCATTTATTATCAGTACTCATTAAGTAGGGTGAACACAATTATATGTGATGCCCCTCTTTTTCCCTTACTGCTAGAATAAGGGCAGGTGCAATAGACATACTTGATTTTGTTGCTTTAAATAGATTCAGGCAATACGGTCATATGATTAAATGGGTCATGATTACCAATTGCAACAATTCAGGTATGCATAATTATATTTAATGCCTCTTTCTTTGCTGCTAGAATAATCCTATTCCCCTCTATTGCTACACAAGGGCATGTGCAATTTAGTCATTTGATTTCAGTCACAATTATGCTTTAAATTTTACGACTTTGTATGTCTTAAACAACGGTCATAATTTGATTACCAGAACCAATATTTATCTTAGGAAATGCACTACTACTTCCTCTCTTATTTTTTCACCCATATACAGGTTGAGTCTCCCATATCCAAATATTCCGAAATACGGAATATTTTTAGCATGCCTGAGATAGTAAAACCTTTGTTTTTTGATGGATCAGTGTACACAAACTTTGTTTAAAGCACAAAATTAAAAATATTGAATAAGATTACCTGCAGTCTGTGTGTATAAGGTGTATATGAAAAATTAATTTCATGTATTTACGCAAACTTTGTTTGAGCCACAAAATTATTGAAAATATTGTATAAAAGTAACTGCAGGCTGTGTGTATAAGGTGTACATAACACATACATGCATTATGTGTGTATATTGGGGTCCCATTCCCAAGATATTTCATTATGGTATGCATATATTGCAAAATACGGAATATTCAGATATCCAAAATGCCCCTGGTCCCAAGCATTTTGTATATGGGAGACTCAACCTGTATATCTTTTGTATATTGTTTGTTTACGGTCTCTACCGCGATTTACTGTTTTATAAAAGGTATGTTTCGACTAAAGGTTATATTTTAATCATAACCGTATCATATTATCAACTATATAAAGAGTGCCCCACAAAGGGAGTTTCTTAATTTTTTTGCCTGTGCAAAACTAAATTTAATATAGTTACATATCAATTCCCGGGAGCACCACCAACTTTGTACTATTGACAAGGATATTACTCCAGTTTAATTTCATTATTGTTGGTACATCACTACTATATCAAATAGATCCTGTGCATAAATCTTCCCCCTAACCCTTTTCCCTTGAATCTTACGTAAGGCGCCCTGCGTATCGTCTTGACCACAGAGTGAGAGAAACCCCTGGCTCTTAAGAGGGATGACTCAAGAACCACGCCATCAAAGACAGACGAGGTAGGTCCGGGTGTAGGCAAGGACCCTACACTAACAGAACCTGCCTAGGAGGAAGTAGAAAAGGAGTGTCTATGGAGAGACACCGTAGGTCGGTGAACCAATGGCGCGTGGACCAGGCTGGGGCCATTAGTATCACCATGCCACCTCATTGCTTGAACTTTCGGAGGACCCAAGGGAGGAGGGAGATCAGAGGAAAGAGCTATGAGAGATTGAAGTCCCACCTCACTGCTGGAGCGTCCACAAAGGCGGCTGAGGGGTCGCTGGTCCTGGACCCATACCTGGGGACCTTGTGGTTATGACGTGAAGCCATGAGGTCTACTTCTGGTAGGCCCCCATTTGTCCATCAGGAGTTGAAAGACATCCGGGTGGAGAGCCCACTCTCCGGCGTGTATATATCCTGACGGCTTAGAAGTCCACTCCCCCGTTGAGGACTCCGGGGATGAACACTGCAGAGCTTGCCAGGAGAGGACAATCGGCCCAGACCAGGATGTGTGCCACTTCCCACATGGCTTGCTCGACTTCGCGTATTTCCCTGATCGTTGAAACAGGCTACCGCAGTCGCGTTGTCGGAATGGATTTGGATCAGCCTACCCCGGAGAAGGTCTTGCGCCTGAGTGAGTGGGCTTTACACTGCTCGAAGCTCCAGAATGTTTATGGGCAGGTGACTTTCCTGGTTTCATCACCGTCCCTGAAAAAGTATGACCACCGGTTACCGGCCCCACATGCGAAGGCAGGCATCTGTAGTGAGAAGCTCCCAAATTGGAATCAAGAAGGGGCGACCCTTGTTCAGATGGGACAACTGCAGCCACCATGAGGGGGAAAGCCGGACCTCCGGAGAGAGAGGGATCGTCTGGGACCGGATCAGCTGATACGGTCCATGCCACCGGGAGAAAATCAGTTGTTGAATGGTCCTGGAGTGGACCCCAGGACCTGCATTGCTGAGTGAATAGATACCCTTCAACTGTGAAGCAAGTTGCACACACGCAATTGCAGTGACAAAATGTTTTCCGCTGGCAGAAAGATCCTCTGTATTCGAGAATCCAGGAATGCCCCCCAGATGTACCATTCGCCGTGTTGGAGAGAGATAAGACTTTTTCTAATTGACGAGCCAGCCGTGTGTTTGCAGGCAGTCCACAGTCAGCTGGAGATGGAGTTGTAACACAGCCGGTGACTGTGCCAAGATTAGGTGGTCATCTGGGTATTGCAGAATCCTGAATCCCTGACGCCTGAGGTGGGCCGCCATAACTGCCATTATTTTGGTAAAGACCTGAGGGGCTGTTGATACACCAAAGGGCAGCACCCGAAACTGGTAATGTTGCTGCAGAACAGCAAACCGTAGAAACAGTTGATTGGTTGGAGTAAGAGGCACATGCAGGTATGCATCCTGAATGTCCAGAGAAACCATGGAATCCCCAGGCTCCAATGCCAGGACAATTGATTGTAGAGTTTCGATAAATTTGTTGAGGAATTTGAGATTCAGAATAGGCCGATGAAACCTGTTGGGCTTCTGAAAATCAGTTCCTCGATGAACCAGTGTTATCACACTTTAACTCAGCAGGGAAGTGAATGGCTTCCTGGAGGGCCAGGGCCTTGATAGAGTCTGACAGGGCACCTGTACAAAAAAAATTGCTGGTGAGGACGCTTCAGAAATGGGAGAGCATATCCCTGAGAGACCACTTCTTGGACCCAGGCGTCTGTTATTTGACGCCAAGAGTCAGCAATTCAGTCAGCCTCCCACCCTGGGATCCCCCAAGGAGGAGGCCCGCCCCATCAGGTGGTGGGTTTGTCGTCAGACTTGGAAGCTGGACGTCTGGCCAACCAAGACTGCTTGGCTCGCGGCTTGGTGGTCTTCTGAGAACTAGGCTGCCTGAGGGCGAGTGGACCGAAAAGAGGATGGCCTAGGCTTAGGGGCAGCTGCTGATGGCAGAAAGGCAGATTTGAGGCTTCCACAGTAGCCACGATTTTGTCCAACTCTGCGCCGAACAGCCTGTCTCCAGAGAAGGGTAAGGATTCGAGGGCCTTCTTGGATTCCATGTCCGCTTTCCAGGACAGTTGACAAAAGACCCGGCGGCCGACTACCTAGGTCGCAGATGCCTTAGAGGCAAAGAGTCCAGTATCCAACACAGCTTCTCCCAAATAAGAGGTCGCTTCCTGAATATGGGAAATGTAGGCCAGTTGTTCCCTGGTCGCGTCTTCCAGTGCTTTTGACCATCCTTCGATAGCCTCAGCTACCCAGGTCGCGGCCATAGGCGGCCGAGTAATAGCAGCGGAAAGCGAGTAGACTGATTTGAGACAAGTTTCCAGTTTTCTATCCATGGCATCTTTAAGAGAGGATGCAGACAGTCAGAAGCTCTACGCTGCTTTTACAGAGCGTGCCACATGCGAATCAACAGTGGGAGGGACTTCCCACTTTTTGCCCTCTCCCTACTGGTGAGTGTACTAAGTCGCTAGCCTTTTTGGGACCTGGAACAGTTTGCCAGGAGTACCCCAAGCTTCTCCCATGAGCTCAGTGAGCTGTTCTGATTGAGGCAATCCAGCCTTAACCACCTTTTGACGTTTATACATCGGAGTTTTAGGCTTAGGGGCCGGTTCAGCATCCTCTATATTCAGGATTGATTTAACCGCCCTCACTAAAGAAGGGACATCCACTGTTGAATGACAGTCTTCCTCGTCCGAGGACGACCCAAGGACAGAACCATGTGCATCATCTGCCTCCTCAGATAATGCGTCAGAATCCGAAAGCTGGGTGGACTGAGAGGATGAGACAGTCCGCCTATGTGCTTTGGTGGCTAACAGTCAGTCCGTCTGTAACATTTGCTGATAGGCAGCAGACATTTGAGCCATATTCTGAACAGAGTAGGCATAAACATCCACCAAAAGGAGGATGCATAGGGGGTACAGATATAGTAGGCTGTAATAGCTGTGGGTATCCCATGGTGGGAGGCATCATGGGGGCTGATAAGTGGTGCACTAGCTGCATCATAACCTGGGTAAGGAGGACACCCAAGATGGCTCCTGGACAGGGGCTGGTATGATGGACTGGGGAGGTGGTACATAACAAATAGCACACAGACCATCCGGCACAAAATCCTGAGGGGACAAGCCCACTGACCAGGATCTGCAAGTAACCAGCACAGGGGCCTCAGGCTCCTGTTTACCCTTAGAAGACATCATAATAGCCAGCCTGCAGCACACAATCAATATATGGCTAGTAATGCAGTGTGACACCCTTCACAAATACAAGTAAATGTAAAGTAATAATGAACCCCTAGACACCTGGTAGTTGAGGGTTAAACAAGAGCAGCAGGGATAGATATAACCGACAATCAGAAAGTTTTAAGACAGTATATCACAACAGCAAATCTAGCACAAGCCAAATACAATGCATATAATTCTACTTAGAATAATGGGCACTCAATCAACTACTCAAGCCTCAAAGGGCTGGTAGGATTTGTTCGCTGTATAACCTGGCCCCAGGGAGAGGTATACAGGGAGACTGGACCCGAATCTCCAGCGACCTCTAGCTACAGAAAAGCACTGAATAATGGCTGCTGATAGACTCATATTAGGGAGGAGGGTGAGGAGGAGCAGCTCAGAGGCAGGAAACCTCTTGTGAGAGATCGCGCTCTGGGCTGGATGAGGGGCTGCTGGGGGAGAGCCTACCTTCCCGCTGCTGCATCAACCGTCGGGTACCGCGTGCCTCTACGTGGTCCCCGAAGCAGCTTTCAACTGCCCTTGTGGTCTAGTGGGGGAGCAGATGAACCAGTCGCCCCACTACAATGTCCTCCGGCAGGTCTCTATCGACAGAGGTAAGGACTGCACAAAACGCAAGCGGGGAACCGCCTTACCTGTTCTTCTCCATATGTCCGGCTGCAGCCCCGGGTCCGAAGTGGAGCGGCTAGCAGAGCCCCCCTGGCCCCCGCTGTAATCACCGGACCACTCACCAGTGTCGCGGCGCCAGCGTAGGTAGTTGGAGCAGCAGCACCAGAGCCCATTGGAACGCCTTAATGTTTACACAGATAAATAAAACAAAAAAAAATGATCATAAAAATAAAGCTTGGGGCTGTCTAAGCAGTCCCCGCCTAAAAGGTGCGACTGGTCCTGCAGGCACCAAACTTACAATGGTCTGCCTGTGGCTGGGTATACAGTGCATCCGGAAATTATTCACAGCGCTTCACTTTTTCCACAGTTTGTTATGTTACAGCATTATTCCAAAATGGAATAAATTAATTTTTGTCCTCAAAATTCTACACACAATACCCCATAATGAAAACATGTAAAAAGTTTTTTTTGAGATTTTTGCAAATTTAATGAAAAAAAAAAAAAAAAAACTAAGAAATCACATGTACATAAGTATTCACAGCCTTTGCCATGAAGCTCAAAATAGGTGCATCCCGTTTCCACTGATCAATTAAGCTGTAGGAACATCTTAAGGATGGAGTCCACCTGTGGTAAATTCAGTTGATGGACCTGATTTTGAAAGGCATACACCTGTCTATATAAGGTCCCACACTTGACAGTGCATGTCAGAGCACAAACCAAGCATGAAGTCCAAGGAATTGTCTGTAGACCGTCGAGACAGGATTGTCTCGAGGCACAAATTGCACTCACACATCCCTTGTTTTGGTGTGTCTTACCTCTTCTAATCATAAAGGGGGTATAACTTCATACTTTTTGAACAAAACCCAGAGAAACTTCCTGCCCAACTCAGATGGGAAATTGACCTAAATAAGAGGTTGGAGGACGAGCAGTAGGAAGGATTTTATTTAATTGATTTAAAATGTCAGGTCCTATCTGTATTTTTGTATATGTTCATCCCTTGTTGCGTTTCCTCCAGGTACTATGATTTCCTTCCACAATCTAAAAACATATTAACTTCAAAATCTCAGTAAAGTGCTGCAGAATGTGTGAGCGCTATTATAATCTTTTAGTTATATGGCGCCACAAAATTTATGCAACACCATTCAGAGTAAAACATAGCATTATATAAATAACAGTTTATAAAATAAACTCTGCAGTCTGTTCAGATTTTGGTTGGTTTTTTTTAGTTGTTTGGCATGACCTGTATTGCGATATGTTATTTGCAAGCTACGGGTACTTTATATTTTACATTAATTTGGTTGCATTTAAGTGAACTTGTTACATACTTGAAGGATGTGTCTTCCCTCCGAGCGTTTAACTTTCTCTCTCGCCCCTTTTTTATGCTGAACGCCCCCCATCTCCTTTTTGAAAATCAAATAAAAACAAAATTTAAAAAAAAAAAAAAAAAACTTTGTTTGATTAGTTTTTTTTCCCCTTTTTCAAAACAATAATAGTAAACATTTGAATGTGTTGTCTACTAATTCGACAACTGCTTACTAATCAATCATGACCTTGCATATAACAAATAAGGCGTTCCACACCAAATACCTTTGTTACTTGGATCATAGCTCTACTGAAGCAGTATGGACAGGCTTGATACCGAATGCTCGAGCTGCAAGCTCTTTGCTTCGGAAAACGAGGAGGCCCTGTTTGCTATAAATAGGGGGCAGGAATAATTAAGGAGCAGTTTGCTCTGCTGTAGCCTTTTGGAAAGTATTTCTAGCAAACTTAACATAGCTCACATTAGGATTTATACTGCCCTCCTATGGTAACTGTGAAAGTGCCTGATGCTTGAGACTGCGTACTGAAAATGATTGAATGACATGTCCTATTTTGAACCAGTGTAAATAATAGGGGAATTATAGTACAATTATTTTGAAGTGCATTTACACTATACTTTCTATAGGTCATTTTTTGGTAGTATTTGAGTGTCAATCTAATTAGGTGCGAATTGCGAGAAGCGACTTTTGTTTCTTGAAACTCGCAGACTTTGCATCAAAGCACACTCCCGAGAATTATCCAATTAAAAATAACTATTCACACTACTCGCAACGGAGGGGTGCGAATTGACTGCCAAAAGAGATTTGAGACAAGTGCATGAAAAAGTGGGGAGACCATCCTGGAACCACCAAAATGGATATTTTCGTTAGCAGGACCATATAGAAGAGTGTGTGTCGGCATTATTATTATTATTATTATTATTAGCATTTATTTATATGGCGCCACAAGTGTTCCGCAGCGCCTTACAAAGTACAAAAACAAATTGTATACAAGTGACTTACAGAACAATACAATACAGGACATGGATAATATATATTGCTACATTAGTGACCATATCACCCAGATAAGCAACAGAGCATAAGCAACCAAGTGTTAGGTGCCCTAGTGGTGAGTAAGAAGTAAATGACACTATAGTAAGGAGAAGCACAAGAGGGTAGATGGCCCTGCTCGTGAGAGCTTACATTCTAAAAAGGTGGGGGAAGACAAACTGGGTTGACACAGATGGGGTAGATGGGGACGAATGAGCATGTAGCAAGGAGTTAGAATGATAGCTGGAAGGCTTTGATGAAGTAGTGGGTCTTGAGAGCCCGTTTGAAGGATTGCAAACAGGTGGAGAGTCTGATGCGGAGTGGGAGAGAGTTCCAGAGGTGGGGAGCAGTGCGGGCAAAGTCTTGGAGGCGGGAGTGGGAGGAAGTAATCAGCTGGCATGAAAGGCGGCGTGCATTAGTTGAGCGAAGAGGGCGGAGAGGAGCGTGAAGGGAGATGAGATCAGAGATGTATATGGGAGAAGATTGGGTGAGGGCTTTGTGAGCGAGCGTGAGAACCTTAAATTGGACTCTGAAAGGGAAGGGGAGCCAGTGTAGGGCTTGTAGGAGAGGGGAGGCAGATACAGAATGTTTGGAGAGGAAGATAAGCCGTGCAGCAGCATTGAGGACAGACTGGAGAGGAGAGAGATGGGATTTGGGGAGGCCAGATAGGAGGAGGTTACAATAGTCCAATCTGGAGATGACCAGTGAGTGTATGAGGGTTTTAGTAGCATCCTGGGTGAGATAGGGTCTGATCTTAGAAATATTTTTGAGATGGAAACGACAGGACTGTGAAAGGTTCTGGATATGTGGTTTGAAGGAGAGGGATGAGTCCAGGATAACTCCAAGACAGCGCACCTTGGGACTAGATGAGATAGTTATTCCATCAATTGATAAAGAAATAGTGGGAAGTGAGGTGATGTGGGAGGGTGGGAAGATGATTAGCTCTGTCTTAGACATATTAAGTTTAAGAAATCGCTGGGACATCCAGGAAGAGACAGCAGAGAGACAGTTGGAGATACGAGTCAGAAGATAGGGGGAGAGATCAGGGGAGGAAAGGTAGATTTGAGTATCATCAGCATAGAGATGATACTGGAGGTCAAAAGAGCTGATGAGTTCACCTAGAGAGGAAGTATAGAGGGAGAATAGGAGAGGACCAAGAACAGAACCTTGGGGAACACCTACTGTAAGAGGCTGTGGAGGGGAAGAGGAGTCGTGAGAGGAAACTGAAAAAGATCGGTCAGAGAGGTAGGATGACAGCCAGGAGAGGGCAGTTTCACGTAGACCAAGGGAGTGAAGGATATTCAGCAGGAGAGGGTGGTCCACAGTGTCAAAAGCAGCAGAGAGATCAAGGAGAATGAGAAGAGAGTAGTGGCCTTGGGATTTGGCAGCAAGGAGGTCATTGCTGACTTTTGTGAGGGCAGTTTCAGTGGAGTGGAGAGAACGGAAGCCAGACTGAAAAGGGTCAAGGAGGGAGTGGGAGGAAAGAAAAGTGGTAAGGCGGTTGTAGACAATCCGCTCAAGGAGTTTGGAGGCAAAGGGGAGGAGAGAGATGGGACGGTAGTTAGAAAGAAGGTTAGGATCAAGGGTAGGTTTTTTAAGAATGGGGGAGACAAGGGCATGTTTGAATGCAGAAGGAACAGTGCCTGATGAGAGGGAGAGGTTAATGAGGTGGGCAAGATGGGAGCAGGCTGAGAGAGAGAGGAAGCGGAGGAGGTGGGAGGGGATGGGATCAAGGGGGGAGGTGGAAGGGGGGGAGGACCGGATGAGGGCCATGACTTCCTCTCCAGATACAGGGGAGAAGGATGTTAGAGTTGGTAAAGTTGATGGGGAGGGGTGACTAGGGAAAGGAGGAGGTGGAGAGCTGGGGGACTGATTGGATATGATGTCCTGACGTATGGAATCAATTTTAGATGTAAAGTAGGTAGCAAAGTCAAGGGCAGTGAGCAAGGAGGGGAGACGAGGAGGGGGTGGGCGAAGGAGGGATTTGAAAGTAGTGAAGAGACGCTGGGGATTAGAGGACTGAGAGGAGATGAGGTTCTTAAAGTATGACTGTTTAGAGAGGGAGAGCGCAGCACTATAGGATGAGAGCATAAATTTGAAATGGAGAAAATCTGCCTTAGAGCGTGATCTTCTCCACTGTCGCTCAGCAGTTCGAGAACACTTTTGCAGGTATCTGGTGCATTTGGAATGCCAGGGTTGAGGAGTAGATCTGCGAGTGTGAATAGTGATCGCTGGGTCAACAGAGTCCAGAGCAGAAGTAAGGGAGGCATCGTATAGGGAGGCGGCTTGTTCAGGGCAGGAGAGAGAGAGGATGGGGGAGAGAAGTGAGTCAAGCAGGGAAGAAAAGGAACCTGTGTCGATAGTGTCAATGTTACGCTTAGTAATGGAGGCTTTTGGAGGTAGAGGAGGGGAAGGAGAGAGGGACAGGTTAAAAGAGAGAAGGTGATGGTCAGAAAGAGGGAATGGGGAATTGAGGTGGTCAGAAATATCACAACGGTGTGTGAATACCAGATCAAGCACATGGCCACTCACATGGGAGGGTGAGGAGGTCCATTGGGAGAGACCAAGTGACGATGTGAGGGAGAGGAGTTTGGAGGCAGAGGATTCTGTGGGGATATCAATTGGAATATTGAAGTCACCTAGGATAATGGAGGGAAGGTCTGAGGAGAGAAAGTGAGGGAGCCAGGAAGCAAAGTTGTCAAGGAACTTGGAGGGAGGGCCAGGGGGACGGTAAATGACAGCTACTTGGAGGTGTACTGGGTGGAAGAGGCGTATAGCATGGACTTCAAATGAAGAGAATGTGAGGGATGGTTCAGAGGGAATGGGTTGGTATGAGTAACCAGGGGATAGAAGGACCCCAACACCACCACCATGGCGACCCCCAGGTCGTGGGGTGTGGGAAAAGGTGAGGCCCCCAGAGGAGAGAGCTGCAGCAGAAGCGGTGTCAGAGGGTGAAATCCAGGTTTCAGTAATAGCCAGGAGATTCAGGGAGTTGGAGATGAAAAGGTCATGGGTTGGGACCAGTTTATTACAGACTGACCTGGCATTCCAGAGGGCACAGGATAGAGGGACAGAGTTTGTTGGAGAGATTTGAATGAGATTATCAGGGTTGCTATAGCGTGGGGGTGAGATTAATTTGGGGGACCGAGCTGAATAGAGTGTAGCGATGGTGCGGACTCCAGTGCTAGAAGGGGAGCCAGTAGAAGGTGGGCAGGAAGGGAAATTAATGATGTGTGGATGGATGTGGGGTAAAGTGACATGGAGAGGGGAGTGGGAGGAGGGATTAGCAGTGAGGTTGTAGGACCCCTGTGGAGTATAAGAGAATGAAAGTGGAGTAATGGGAGAAGATGGGGAGGAAGGTAAACAGAGGAGAGGAGATAAGGGGAAGAGGAAGTGGAGGAGACAAGGGGGAAAGGATAAAGGTGGAAGCAACGGGCAGAACAAAAGAGTGAAGGTGGGATTTGAAGAAAACATGGTAATAGTAAGGATGATGTAAATAGGGGAAGAAAAGTTAAAAGTAGGAATGAAGACAGAATGTAGGAGAGAGCAGATTTCCAGAAACGCAAGTAATAGTGCAGTGTGGGAAAAGAGTCTGTACTGCAAAAGTTTATTATTGAGTATAAAAAAGTGGAGATTTGGTGGGAGCAGAAATTAAATAGTAAAATATACAGTGGTAGGAGCTAGATATAAGACTTAGAAAAAGAGCTAAGGTAAAAGTACATTATTATAGAGGAAAACTGACATAACACAGATAAGTATGCATTAGGATTATATGTAAAGCACAGAGCCAGCAGCAATAGTAGCAAGGGAGGCACAAGGTTTATGCAGCCACCAGACAGGGAGTTCAATAATGAAAGTCCTGGTTATGTGTCCACAGGAGCTAGTAGTATGGAGACTGTGAACTCACAATTGTTCATTCCACTTTGTCCAATTAATTAGGTTGTTGTTTGTAGTTTGGTGGGTTTCCTTCTGTTTCACTGCTGTTTAACGCTGATATAACGCCAATTAATCGATTTAAAAAGAAGTTGACACTTTTAAAATAGGACACTTCTAAAGATAGGGCACCCAGCCAAGGCTTAGTCCAGCCTTCTAATGAACCTTACATAGGAGACCTAGCATGTGAAACCACTAATTTCTAACAACCCCCAAAACACTCCCACTATTATTGCAAGCAATAAATTACCTTAAACAAACAAACAGAACATACCATTAAGCTAGCATCTGGGTCTATATACCTTGCATTGAACTAAGAAAACACAAACATAAAACTATATTCTAAACCAACAACTACAGATACTATGCAGTGACATACTACTTAATTTAACATTACATCTAAGTTAATTGTTCAAAGCAGTAGTCCTTTACAAGTATCATGCAGCAAGAATATGCTGGGAGCAGTAGTCCTTTACCTAGTACAGCTCGGGCAGGGACAAACAATTATAATGCAGCAAGAATATGCTGCTGGGAGCAGTAGTCCTTTACAAGTATCATGCAGCAAGAATATGCTGGGAGCAGTAGTTCTTTACCTAGTACAGCTCGGGCAGGGACAAACAATTATAATGCAGCAAGAATAGGAAGGTAATGCAGGTTTTTAAAGAAAAAAAAAAAAAATTTAATTAATAAAATATTGTAATTAAATTTGGGGTACCTAAACTATCTAAATAAGTTGATTTTGGGGTAATATGAGGAGTTTTTTTTACCCCAAAAAATTACATGTAATTATGGGACTAATTAAGCTAATTGGAAACTTCAAAATGCTTAGTCATTAAAGTGGGGGGGGGGGGGGAGGGGGGGGGCTTGGGTGTCCAAGAGGTTCAGCACAGTGTCCCAACATTTTAACCTTAAAATAAAGATTTACCTTCCCATCTCTCACCCCCAGGGAGGTGCGAGTGGAAAGATGAGAGTTCAGTCTGACTGATTCAGTGAGAGTTGCTAATTGGATTGCAAAATGAATTTGCTATGCAAATTCGAAGAGGAAATAGCAACTCTCACCTAATTGGATTGACCCCCTTTTCAACTAAATAAAAAAATACAGAATAATAAGGACTTCTATAAAATTATAACATACGTGTTTCATTGCTTCCCATTCCTTTTAACACTGCCCTACGTCCTGTGCTCTCAAGCAGCCTCTGCACCTCTAATGCTGGCAGCGTGGTCTCCATGGTTACAGCTCCTGACTCCAGGTTGACAGTCACGTTCTCCACGCCTGCGGATGGAAGCAAATAAAAGGGTAGGAACAGACAGCAGAGAACCAAACAAGAGTTGCAGAACTGAATATTAGATTACCTGAACATTATAAAAATTGTACTTCTCAGAATGTAAAAAGGCACTAATGTTTACCATTTAGATGGATTATACTGTACTTAGATTTCTACTGTACAAAATGCCATTTTGGTAAAACATTTGGTGAAAACAGATACTTTACACATGTTCAATATTATCTGTAGGTACACTAATTAAAGTGCACCTGTAACCTATGTATACAACAGGCAGACATACTGGGAGCTGAACCATTATGTAAAAATTATGAAGCTTATTTACAAGTGTGTACCACGAGACAGGTTATGGCCAGATAATTTACTAGACGTAATGGTGCATACACACAGTACGACTTTTATGAGCGATTTCAACCATATCGTTCACTTTTTTGCAGTCACCAACCTGACAACGATGCACGTTCCCGCATGAACGATAACGAGATCTATGGTCTTTCATGCATACAGGCCAACTTGGACGATTTTGTAAAGATTTGCCTGTAAAAAGATATCTATGATATTTAGCTCACTGAAATATCTATCAATCAGTGTGTACAACCAAAATCATTTGACCTGCACTACAGAAAGTTGGAGGGAAATCTATCAACGATATCTATGGTTGTTCAAGTTGTTCCGTGTGTATGCAGCATTATGCTGCCCATCCAGTAGACAATTGACAGGCGATTGCACGATAACGACGTCGAATCGCTTGCAAATCGGGCACTTCAATCATCGGGCAAACATGCTGGTCAACCTGACGATAACGTCAGGTTCAGCATGTTGCCAGATGATTGAGGAGTCTGCACTGAACGACTGCTCGTTCAGTGTAGGCTTATTACAGACATAGAAACAACAGCACGATTACAATCGTAATCGTGAAGTCGTTTCTATGGTCTGCTAGTGGATGGGCAGCATACGTCTCATGAGTATTTGCCAAGTGCTCATTAAAATTTCTTCAGGCCGCAAAATTGTTACATCATCTGTATTTAGAGGAAAGATGCCTTTGTTCAAAACGCAAAGGTGCCTATCCACTAGAAGACAGGCAAAAGACTGCACAATTACAACATTGTCGTTTGTCAGTCTATGATGTGCCTACACTGAACGAGCAGTGGTTCAGTGTAGGCACAATCAACCATCTGCAAACATGCTGAACCGGACGTCATCGTCAGGTTGACCAGCATGTTTGCACGATGATAGATGTCTAAAAGACCAATTTTTTAAACAAACTGCAAAATGATTTCCAAACGATTATCGAATGATATCGTTATCGTTCACTCACTTTAATAGTTTCATCGATAGGCACCTTAAGATTAGCGAGGAAACATTAGCCATGGCAGGACAGCATCAACCATCTACCAGTATTTGACATTGTTTGTGCCATCAACGTACTTAGCAATATGGCTCACCAGGGACAGAGAACAATACAGCCAATATATAGTGCAATAATAATAATAATGCTAATTAAAACAAAATAATTGTGCAATAATCAAACACAGACAAGCTCAAGGAGAAGGGGGGGGGGAACGGACACTCACTCGAATATCAAAATTATAATTGCAATACTAATATTAAAAAAATTAATATGTAGAGAATATAAAATTCAGATATACTTCAATTACTATCATAGTCAAAGCGGTCTATAGCTTTTATTTATTTTTTAAAATGCAGTTTTCAAGAGTCCATCAACAGTATAATTCCTCTTAATCATGCAACTAAATCAGTCACAACCTAAAGACATATTGGCAGGTTAATGGACTTCTGACAAACATAAAGCCCCATATTTGTGAATGATAACGACATCTTTAATCGATATATCGTTCAAATTGTTCAGTGTGTATGCAGTAAGCAATGAATGATGCGCGCTCCCGCGGGTCGTTAACGATATCCCCAGTCGTCTGTACATGCAGCGCAATCTGGGGATATCGTTAACATTGCCATGCTGCCAAATGCTGCATGGCCCTGCCCTACCACCTCCGACTGCTGGAACCCGCTCCACTGCCAATATCGCTCAATACACACATCGTCCAGTATGTACAGGGTTTTAGAGAAGGTGTGTGTATAAACAAGGCATTATTTTAGATTTATTGAGATGAATTGTGGACACCGTCAGATTTTTAGGAAAGCTTTGGACACAGCACACGTGAAGGACACGCAACAGCAAACAGACGGATCGTTTATCCCTGCACTGCAGTAAGCGGAAGACTGAGTGAACATACACGTGAAGGGAACCAGCCGGCAACGCTGCGGCGAAGATTGGAAGGTAAGCATAGATAGGGAAAGTTAGTTACGAGTGCCACCTTCCACCACACGGACACTGAAATGGCTTATATCGGAACCCTATACACTGCTTGTCCTAAAAACTTACAAAAGTGGCTATTAAACATCATTTAACCACCTTCTTTTTTACAGGTATTGTGCTACACTATCCAATTTCAAGCGCTTGATTTAGCTTTTATAAGATTTTGTCAATCGGTATGGTAGACCCACTAACACCTTGAGGTCGTAGTTCTTTGTTGCTGTCAGTGTGCCAGATCCCTGTGGTCACTTACTGGGTCTGGCTACACTGGAGTCCCGGTCAACAGAGGGTGGGAAGTCCTCTGTTGAGCAGCGGCTAAGGAATGCAAGTGGCACGGCTCCCCTAGGGGAGTGCGCACCGACCTAAAAGAAAATTAAAAAAGACAGGTGCGCCAATCGTGACGTCATGTTTGGCGTGATATTCAAACTCTTCCCTATAAGAGGGAGTCTCTGGGCACTAAACAAGTGCCAGAGTATAGGCTCCCAACCTTACTTCAGCATTCCTTTATCAGTGTTTGCTCCTGCTTAATCCTGACCTCTGCTTGCCATGACCCGAATCAGTCTCCTCCCTGGTACTCTGGTTCTGACCTCAGCTTCGTTCCTGGCCCTGATATTATCGGATTCCTTTTACTGTTTTGTCTGTCTGGTATACACCACTGTATCCAAAGTACACAAGCAACTGTACTAGGTAACCTAGTCCGAGGGGCGGGACCTGCGTGTCAGACGCAGCCAAGTCGAAACCTCCTTGCGGGGGTCCCTGGTGAATACCGCCGGCACGTTAGACTCCACGTCTCAGTACTAGGTCTCGCCAATCCCGAAATATAGACTAGCATCCACTACCCATCCGTGAGTTGTGACAGGTGGGGCCTGCTGGCGCTCCACTGCACCAACATTACTCTCACAATAGCATATAAAAGTCCTGCTGCTGGCAGCCCTATTTTACAGTAGCAGCAAGTCTGCAGAGCAAGGGATAGGAGGGAGATAATAGAACAGTGTGAATAAAGAAATCATAAAGATATGAGCTGCGCAATTCTATCACCCACAAACACATAAGTACGTGCATATGCAGCACCACAGGTGTCCGTTATAGCAACATAGCAAAGATTGCGTGGTGTAGGCATGCTCTGTGCTGAGTCCTGCTAGGTCAGGGCTACTATTGGGTATACATTTACCAGCAGGAAGCATGATTAAAGAACTGCTCAATATGTTATGGGCAGTGCTGTTTATACTTTGGGCACTTACTAGTCTGATGTGGACATTACTAGGTATTAAGAAAACACTACTAAGCATTCTAAATGGATTGTTGGGTATAAATTGGTATTACAGAGTATGACTTAAGCACAGCTAAGTATTGTATAGGTCGTTGATCCATACTGGGCACTACTGACTATGATTAAACAAACCTGAATAATATAACAACCGCTGAATGATCTCTGAGAGGTTTGATGAGAGCATTGTCAGGAGCGTAGGAAGAAAAATTTTCATGGTGAGCAAAAGGCCAAGGACTACTATAGGGCTTTTTCTCGTGGTTGGTATCTGGTTTTACAACAGTTGTAACAGTGACTGTAGATGTACAAATTCTACGTTAATTCAGCAGTGTTTCTGAGGTTGGCCAACCGCAGTTTCAGTTTATTTTACTATAAAAATGTATTTATACATTAAATTATTAATTTTAACTACCAATTAGTACAATACCTGTTAAAAAATTAAATTAAAATTGTTCATCTTACAAATTTACATTTTTCAAAGTCATCAACATAGTTTTTATTCAGACTTCGCCGACAGCCTAATCTCATTTGATTGGGAATATTTTTAAATCTATAGTCACTGCCTCACTGGTTATGGTATGTGCTAAATCATCTGGTATGGTCTACGATATGGCGACAATGAGACTGCTGCTAACATTTTAAACCGCCCGCAGGCCGCAATAATTCGCTCTCTCTGTTCCATTGTTATACAACTTCAAAGAACAGTCAATGGGAAGTGCAGCTTCCCGATCTCGTGCGTCTGCTTATGCTTACTGGAAATTGTTATAGCAAAATGAGTGGGGCTTCTAAGAAAGAAAGAAAGAAAAAAAAAAAAAAAAGAGTTTGCAAGAAGAAAAAGTACTCAGGACAAACATGAAGATAACTTCGTTTTCGGTAAATAGAAATAGCATGGGGTAATGTGGTTGGAGAGATCCAGGCACCAAACAGTTAAAGCTTTCACCTCCCAGGATGCCTCGGATCCTCCTCCATATATACCCCGCCCCCAGGTCTTCAGTTTTTTAAACAAGCCTCAAGGAAGAACAAATCGTACACCAGAAACTCACACAAGATGAGGGAATCTGTGACCGAAAGAAAAAATACCTAATGCAGCCAGGTGCGTCAGGGTGGGTGCCCTGTGGACCTCGAAGAAAAAGTTATCATTGGTAAGTCTACCATAACTCTTAATTTCTTCTTCAGGGTCCACAGTGATACCATGGGGATGTCCTAAAGCAGTCCCCCTAAGGCAGGGGTCAGGGAACTTTACCTTTTACCCCAAAATATATTTAGATATGCCGACGTTACCCCCTTGATTTGAAAAGAAGGAAATCATGTAGTAGTGCCCCCATAGTTATGCCCCTGTAGTGCCACTTGTACTAAAAAATAAATAAATAAAAAAACACACACACTTATCTTAATCCCCGCTCCTGCATCCGCCGCCGTCCTGTCCGCCCGGCTGCTCCTCGGAACTATGGGAGAGACGTCATAACGGAGAGAGCCGGAAGCTGGAGTTCAGAAGAGAACTCCAGCTTCCGCTAACACTGCGCTGCAGGGAAGGAACCGGGCGACCGCTGGTAATAATTTCTCAGCGGGCGTCCAGCTTAGAGCCTCCATGCGGCACAGCCGGGCATGCATATGAATCATTCATATGCATGCCCAGCTGTCCGTCCATTACCCCCAGGAATTTCATTTTTACCCCATGTGGGGTAATTTACCCCAGTTCCCTGACCACTGCCCTAAAGTTTGTACGCTCCACATAGATACAGAGAGCACGAACTACATCCAGAGAGGCTTTACCTAGAGGTCTGGAGCCTGAAAAGATGGAACTACAATTTCTTAATTTACATGAAAACGGGACACTACATTAGGAAGGAAACCCTTCCTTGTACGAAGAACAGCTCTATCCTGGTGAAAAATCAAGAATGGGGAGGGACAAGAAAGCTCTGCCAAATTAGAGAATTTGCGTGCAGAAGAGATAGCGAGGAGAAAAAGAGTTTTCGCTGTCAGCCATTTCAAGTCTACAGAGTCCAGAGGTTCAAATGGGGGAACCCGTAGCCCCTTAAGTACTAAAGACGGATCTCACAGTGCTACCGGTGGGACAGAAAGAGGCTGAACTCGCAGAACTCCCTGGGAAAAAAAAAATTCTAACATCTGGTAATGAAGCAATATTTCTCTGGAATCAGACTGACAATGCAGAAACAACACACAAACACAATCGGGCGCTGTGGCTTTGAATAGGGTTATAAATCTGAAATCCGTATGCAGCTCTCTGAGGGGTGGCTAACCCCTAGAATAGGAAAGACCAGAATTGCAACAGAAGAGAGTGCAATCGGATAAACAAAATGATTTAATAAATATTAAAAAGTTTAGTAATATCTATTAACAATAAGAACATCTATACAATGATTCATAAATTTAAACAAATTAAAACATTGCAACTAAATGCATGCATGTATCCAAGACACTGATTTGATAAACTGAAGTTCAAACCGTATATACATAATATATCAGAGGGTATCACATTGGTCTTGAATAAGAATCTGGGGAGAAAAAAAAACCTGAAAAAGGTAAAAAATAATGCATCTGAATTGTTCTCCAATGTATGAATAATTAACATCCATGCACCGATGTGCAATACCTTAAATATATATTATAGTTCCATGCGGATAATGAAAGAACAATACCAATTTAATCCAAAGTGTGAATTATTAAAGTCGCTTGTGACAGCACTGTTATATGGGCTGTTACACCAATAATATTGTGTACAATATGAGCTGACCTGTTTGAGGTATCTCCCGGTCTTTGGGCACCAGGAAGATAGTCGTGCAGGTGGTTGGCTGGTTTGGGGCGCTCTTATGCTTCCTACTCTGAGTGGCAGCGGCAACTGGTAACAGACCACAGTACTTTGCGGTCAGAACTTCTGTGTGGTGAAAAGAGAAATAAGGTGTTCTAACGCGTTTCTCGGCCCTTGTCTTTATGGCCTTTTCCTCAGAGGTAATAGCTCTGAGGAAACAGCCAGACAGACGAGGGACGAGAAACGCGTTAGTACACCTTATTTCTCTTTTCACCACAAAGTACTGTGGCAGCGGCAACTGGTAATAGACCACTCGGACGGAGTAGGAAGCATAAGAGAGGCCCCAAACCAGCCAACCACCTGCACGACTATCTCCCTGGTGCCCAAAGACCGGAGGTTTCACTCCAACATTGGAGATCAAGTTTTCCTCTACACGGCGAATATTCACCACCGGAGCGGCATTCCGGACACTGCCCTCGGTTTCAGCTAGATGTAAGTGGGGAGATACATCAAACAGGTCAGCTCACATTGTGCACAATATTATTGGTGTAACAGCCCATATACAGTGCATCCGGAATTGGAGAACAATTCAGACTCATTTTTTACCTTTTGGGGTTTTTTTCCTCCAGATTCTCATTCAATAAGACCAATGTGATACCCTCTGATTATATAAATATATCAGGCTGAACTTCAGTTTATCACATCAGTGTCTTGTATACATGCATTTAGTTGCAATGTTTTAACTTGTTTCAATTATGATTCATTGTATAGATTTTCTTATTGTCAATAGATTTACTACACTTAATATTTATTAAATCATTTGGTTTATCCAATTGCGCTCTCTCCTGTTGCAACTTTGATAATGCAGAAACCTGCACTCTCAAAGCATCCAGGCGGAGACCAAGATATAACACAGCCTGGAGAAAAGCCAGTAGCCAGGAAACCCTAAACACCTTCGGGTCATACTTCCTGTGGGAACACCATTGACCAAAAGAACACCAAACCCTGTAATAGATAAAAGCAGAGGCCGGCTTCCGTGCTCTATGCATCATTTGAATCACAGAACTGGAAAAACCGTTTGCTCTCAAGATGGAAGATTCAAGAGCCACACCGTCAAAGCCAGATGAGGTAAATCTGGATACAGGCAGGTACCATGTGTTAACAAATCCTGCCTTTGAGGATGAGGATACGAACTGCCTATGTATAGATTCTGTATGTCGGTGAACCAATGACGTCTGGGCCAAGCCGGAGCCACTAGTATTACTGTTCCGCCTTCCTGCTTGAATTTCCTGAGGACTCTTGGGAGGAGGGAAATTAGAGGAAAGATACCCCAGCTTGGAAGTCCCATCTTACTGCCAGTGTGTCCACGGATGCTTCTGATGGGTCTCTGGCCCTAGACCCGTACCTGGGGACCTTGTGGTTGTGACGTGATGTCATGAGGTCTTTGTCTGGTAGACGCCAATTGTTCACCAAGAGCCGAAACACTCCCGGGTGGAGAGACCACTCTCTGGCGTGCATGTCCTGACGACTTAAGAAGTCTGCTTCCCAATTGAGGACTCCCGGAATGAATATTGCCGAGATAGCCGGAAGATGACGTTCTGCCCAATCAGAACCTTTGTCACTTCCTTCATGGCTGCATGACTTCACGTGCCTCCCTGATGATTGAGATAGGCTACTGTAGTCTCGTTATCTGACTGAATCTGGACCGGCTTGCCTTGGAGCAGGTCCTGTGCCATGATAAGTGCTTTGTACACTGCTCGCATTTCTAGAATGTTTATTGACAGAGATTACTTTCCTGATTTGTCCATCTTTCCTGAAAGGTGTGATGACCTGTCACTGCCCTCCATCCACGAAGACTGGCATCTGTGGTGGGAGGCACCCAATTTGGAATCCAGAATGGACGCCCTTTGTCCAGATGAACCATTTTCAGCCACCACAGGAGGGAGAGACGAACCTCTGGAGGGAGAAGGATCCTCTGGGACCTTATTAGCGGATACTGTCAGTTACAGGTGGAGAGAATCAATCTATGCAGAGGCCTGGAATGAAACGGAGCATACCCCACCATGTCAAAGGTGGATACCATTGATCCCAGGACCTGCATCGCTGATAGAATGGATACCCTTAGCTTGCGTACTCGCAATGCTAGTGCCGCAATCTTGTCCTCTGGCAGAAACACCCTTTGGGCCTGAGAATCCAGAAGTGCCCCCAGATGTACCATCGGCTGTGTGGAAGAAAAATGATGTCTTCCAATTGATGATCCAGCCATGCTTTTGTAGGTAGGCTATGGTCAGATGAAGATGGTGTTGTAAAATAACTGGAGTTTGTGCCAATATCAGAGGATCGTCCAGATATAGTAGTATTCCGATTCCCTGACACCTGAGATAGGCAGTCATGACTGCCATTATCTTTGTAAATACCTGGTGGGGGGGGGGGGGTGCGCTGATAAGCCAAAGGGCAGTGCCTGAAATTAGTAATGTTGTTGTGGGACAGCAAACCGTACAAATTGTTGGTGGGATGGTGTAATAGGAACATGCAGATATGCATCTTGAATGTCCAGGGAAACCATAAAATCCCCAGGCTCCATTGCCAAAATAATTGACCGGAGAGTTTCCACCATACGGAACTTGGGTACATGAATAAACCTGTTGAGGGTTTTTAGATTTAGAATAGGGCGATGAGACCCATTTGGTTTCTGAACCAAAAATAGATTGGAATAATAAGCTTTTCCTTGTTGCAACACAGGAACCGGAATTATTACCCCTGCCTGCTGGGAGTGAATGGCCTCCTGAAGGGCCAAGGCCTTGACCACACCTTAAGTAGGACCTGTGCAAAAAAACTTCTGGGGAGGATGCCTCCGGAAAGTGATGGCATATTCGAGAGACCACTTCTCAGACCCAGGCATCTGTTGTTTGATGCCAGTAATCCGCAAACTGAAGAAGTCAGTTTCCCACCATGGGATCCCCCAGGAGGAGGCTGAGGGTTTGTATTCCGGCTTAGAAGCTGGACGTCTGGCCGGACAAGACCTCTTAGTTTGTCGCATGGATGTCCTGCGAATATTAGACTGCCTGGAAGAATATCGTTCCTTTGCTCGTCCCGGATGACGAAATGACCGAAAAGAAACCTGCCTAGATTTTATTGTACCAGTAGATGGCAGACCTGCAGACTTTGAAGCCGCCAGAGTAGCTATTATCTAACTCTGCTCCAAAAAGTATATTTCCATAGAAAGGTAAGGTTTCCAGAGCTTTCTTTGATCCTGTATCAGCTTTCCAGGATCTTAACCAAAAAGGACCCTGCGTGCCACTACTGAAGCTGCTGATGCTTAAGAAGCTAAAATTCCAACAACTACTGCAGCTCCACCCAAACAGGAAACCGCTTCCCGTATGTGAGAGATATACATCATCTATTCTCTCCATACGGAGGGTGTAACAAGGCACGCACCTCAGATCATCTCCACACGGACCAGTCTCCTCCCTTGTGAGTAGAGCCACCAAACAGTGTGGGTGGACGGCGGAGGACCACGTGACCTCACGGGAGCGTGGGACTTGCCTGTCCCACTGATGCTGGTGATTCCGGCAGGCAGCGGAGTGTATCGTCCATCTATTGGGAGCTGCACAACGGAAAGGAAAATGAAGCATCAGGACAACAGGGTAAGTTGTCGGAACAGAGGGCATGGGACGCCGCCCCTCCAGAGCACAACACCCGAAACATTGGTATCTATTTATATATATTTTTTCAGATCTCACATGAGTTCTAGACATTCATCTTCTGTATAGGAAATTATTTGGAACATATTGACTTTGTTCTTTCTACTTATATCATCAGGGGTTTATTACTAAAACCCTGGATTATTACACCACCTTCTGATCAGGAAATTGAACTGGAAATATAATCCCATATACCTCTACACCATTTCCCCCCCCCTCCCTTTTTGCAACATGCCACATATTGCAGATACATTAGGGATAAGGTAGCACTGTGACTATCCAGAGAATTTTATCTGCTATAGTTATTTTACCCAATATTTACAATAAATACCTTTTGACTGATAACCTTGGTTACTAGTTCTACATCTTAACACGAGCAGGGGTGCTTTACACCTGGTAAATACACATATAGAATATAGAGAATTAAGTCAAGCGCAGGTATTAGTGTTTAAAATTATTCTATGCTATATAATATAGGAGTTGGGATAGACTCCTGAATACCAGCAACTTATATATCAACTCCAGTGTGTGCAGGTTCTAACATTCTTATTTAATCATCTGTTCTCTGGTAGAGAGTCTTCCAATGCCCCCCGTCCATTCTTCAACAGCTATGGCTAACCAGGCTCCAGCCATAGCTGGACGAATAACAGCTCCGGATGATGAAAATATTGCCTTAAGACATGTTTTTCCCATCTGTAGAATCCTTAAGAGAAGATGCTGATGTAATAGGCGATGTAGCATTTCTGACTAATGGAGCGTATACATTAGACGATATGCTCCCTGAGCGATATCGTCTAGTTTGTCCCCGGCAGGGTGTGCTCAATGTCGTTCATGACATTGAGCACACCCGCTGGACGATATCATTAACGATATCGTTCAGCACCAGGCTCTCTCCCCCATTCCCCAACATGCAGCAACATGACGACATTGTCAGGTTGGCCTGCATGTTTACTCGATGAACGATAATGACGAACGACCCTCGGGAAAATGCGTAGTCGTTATCGTTCATCATTTTTATATTAAAAATGGACGATAAAGTTCAGTCATCTAATTTAATCGGCCAGTGTGTATGCACCTTTAGTGCCTCACGTGAGCATCCACAGTAGGAAGTACCACCCACTTAGTACATTCAGAAGCTGGAAAAGGATACAACAATGTTAATCTTTTATTCACATAAAACAGTTTATCCAGGTTTCCCCATGCCACTTCCATAAGCTCAGTGAGCTGCTCTGATTTAGGTAACCCGTTTTAGCCACCTTCCGGTATTTAAAATACTGGAGCCTTCTTACTAGGGGTTGGGTCATCATCCTGAATATCTAGGAATGCTTTACCGTCCTCACCAAAGGAGGAATATCCACTGTGGACCAGTCCCTGGAGAAGAACCCTGCGCATAATCTGATTACGTGTCTGATCCATATGCTGAACAGACCAATAAAAACTTTCACTTAGGCGCCTTAGTAACTACCGGTCTCCTTGCAACAGCTGACTGAGCCATACTCGGACTTGAGTGGGCATAAGCATCCATCCATGAAGGATGTATAGGAGGTGCAAACATAGCATGCTGTGGATACCCCATACAAGCAGGCAGTATGGGAGTAGCCATACAATCCATAAACTGCTTTATAACCTGAGACAAGGACGACACCCAAGAAGGCTCTTGTACAGGGACTGGTATACTGGACTGGTGAAGTGGTTCTTTATAACAGACAGCACACAAACCATCCTTTATAAAGTCCTGAGAGGACAAGCCCGCCAAAAAGGCTTTACATGAAACCAGCAAAAAGACCTAAAAATATCTGAGGAAGCCGCTGATTAACTAAAAAGGCGGAGAAACACGTTATATTATCCCCACTGTCCTTGGAAACTGTACAGTTGGACTGCCTGATAGGTGTACCAGATCCAGGAGAAAAACAAAACACCTGTTAACTATCTCCAGACGAGCTGTGTGATCTATCATACCAAGCAACAGCAGGAGAGGTATAAATAATCAAAACCCAATTTACTGGGACTATGGATTGTGCTACTATGTGGCTATTGTAAAGAAACTTTTCAGAGAATATATAATATCCATAAGGCTGGAAAGAGCTGGTAATATATTGGATTAAGTCTGGGTACAGCTATCACAAGTATTTATTGGAGATCACATACCTGTGTGAACAAATACAGAGACTGTAAAACAATATAATCTGCAACCAACGGGTTTGGGAAAAGGATGTTGTTATTAACCCATATTCTTTAAAAGACTGTAGAAAAAATATAAAAAGGTGTTTTATTAATACTGGAGTGTTATTTAAGCATATTGTTTGCATTTTTGAAATATTATATATCCAAGAAGTATTTATAAAGGAAATAGTAACTGGATAGTTACCTCATTAATTGTTGGAAGCAATTGCCCATTTCTTTTTTTATAGTATAGAAAAGTATATGAATTATTGGTTTTTAGCTATGAAATATTCTTAATTGTTTTATTTTAATAAATTGAAAATCTATTCCTACCAATCAGATAGCGCTTTCTTTTTGTGAAGTTTCATAAAAGTTGGTAGGATATAGAGCACTATATACCTGGTCCATGGGAGAGGTATACAGGGAGACTGACCCAAAACCTCCTGAGACCAACAGCTACAGCAGCGCACCGATAGTGGACTGTGGGCCTGATTCAGCAAGGATCGCTATTCTGCTAGAACGCACGCACCACAGTTGCTAATATTAGTGGTGAAATGCAAATGTTTACAATCGCATTGCGATTACAGCCTAACATAAGGACGCCCACTTCCCCTTACACACATCCGTATACTTGGGCAATACAGCGAAATAATCAGTAACATCGGGCCCATATGCACAGTTAAGGCAGGTCAGACCTCACTCAGGAATTACTAACTTCAGCACACGCAATGAGTCCTCATGCCGTGTATGGTATTGCAGTGGATAATTTATGCACGCCCCTGCAACGGCGTTGTAGCGTACTGGCACGCCTGCGTTCACCCGCCGCCCCCCCGTCACCAACCACAAACGGCACTGTCAATCAATGTGCTCTTGCTCTGCATAGCCTCTGCAAACGCATTTCCCATTACAATCGCTAGTACGCGCACTGCGAATTAATCGACCAATTGCATGCGTCTTTGCTACTGCGATCCTTGCTGAATCAGGCCCTGTAAGTTTCTCATATACACGAGGTAGGAGGAGCGACACAGACGCACTAAAACCTTTGAAGGGGCTGCGTCTGGGTCCGGGTAGGAGCTGCCGGGGGAGCGCTTACCTCCCCTAAGATGCAACCGTCCGGGTAAGCTGGCCTCGTGGCAACAGAAGCATATACTGCCGATCCCCGGCGTCAAATGATAAGGCCCCAGTGGTCTAGTAAGGACGCAGACGCTCCGGGCCCTGACTGCAGCGGCTTCCGGTGCGTCTCCTACTCCAGAAGCAAGGACTGCTGCGTGCGATTCCCCTTAAATTGAGGAATCACCTTACCTGACATCACGTGCGTCCGGTTGCAGTCCGGGTCCCAGCATAGCTGCTAGCAAGCTCAGCCGTGACCCGCCGAAATCATCAACCCTGTTACTGGTGTTGCGGCCCGGCGGAGGTAGATGGAGTCGTAGTATATGCGTCTTAATTCAGACGCTCAGTACTGCCAACCCAAAAACATAACATAAAAGCTTAGGACTGCCTGAGCAGTCCCGTTACAAAAGTGCGTCTGAATCCTGCCGCACCAAAAGAACAACTGAAGGCCTGTGGCTGGGGACGGGGTATATATGGAGGAGGACCCGAGGCATCCTGGGAGCTGAAAGCTTTAACTGTTTGGTTCCTAGATCTCTCCAACCACATTATCCCCATGGTATCCCTGTGGATCCCTATGGACCCTGAAGAAGAAACAGTCTTTGCCCACCCAAAGGAAATCATGGGAGGGCAATTGCCCCCTCTGGCCCCCCAGTTCCTACGCCCTTGCTCATTGTGGCTATGACTTGGTCAGGCTTTGCAAGATACAGTAACACTTCTGGGTGCAATATCTTTGTAAATGCTGGGTATAATATGTTGGGTGTAATGTGCATCACAAACTCTAGCTCCCTGAATAATCTCTACATAGTATAAAATAAAGTCCCTGGTAGGAGTCTGTTTGTTTGGGCTAATCTCGAGAATTACCAGATGGATTTTTCATGCACTATTGTATATAGAACATTCGTAAATTCAAAATTGCTCCTGTGCGAAGCCGCAGCGGGTCCTTAGTAATAAATGTACAATACTTACGGATTCATGCCAACCCCATAAAGCACCTTGCCAGCATTGTAATTATAATTTACACAGACTGTATTTTTAAAAACTTTCCCAGTGATCTGCTGTAAAATATTTGAAGACTGACATAATAAACTATGCATATGAAGAAAAGAAAGATTGGTGTCATTTATTTGTAAACGGCCAGAGCGCACATAACAGAGGTACCTAGGAGGATAGGCAAAGAGAAGGGGGACTAAAGGGGATGTAGTCAAAAGGTCAACAATGACAATATCGACATTCATAATCTCGACACCAATTGTGACCTTTATGATGTCGATAACGCCAGAATGTAAACAGGCAATGTTTCAACAGATGAAATGTCGACATACTGGCAGGAGGGTCAGGGTTAAACTACAGGGAGATTGCAGAGACCCAAAGCCGCGCTGGACTCTCTGCAACTATCGGGAACACGTTAAGTCACCGCTGGGCCACCAGGGACAATATACCACACCTGACTAAAGGGGTGTGGCCAGTGCGTTTCACATAAGCTGCAACAATCTGCAAATCCCTACACTGGATCCCCATAACTTCCAGAATCTAATCAATTTGATTTCTGTGTGAGGTCAACAGCCAACGTGGTGGGTGCCACTTCTACATCTGTACAATTTGGTTTTCGAAATACATGTCTAAATTGCCCAAGCATACAGCTGATTAATGATCATGCCAGAAAAACGAAACTGCACTATGTGTGAGCTATAAGTAAACACATATCAATATATTGAAGACACAAACATGAAGTCACCTTTAGCTGAACGCAATTGTAGTATTTGTTACTTACCTTTTACACCTTGTAATGAGCTCTTTACTGCATTGACACACTTCTCACAGGTCATCTGAACTGCAAACTCCAGCTACCAAAAAAAACAAAGAATATTACTACTGTTTGTTTGTATAGTGCTACCATATCACGGAGTCCTTACCAGAAAGCATTAAATCATTCAATTCAGTCCGTGCACAATGGGGCCTTATTGTCTAAATCAGGGGTGGGGAACCTTATTTCTGTCGAGGGCCATTTTAATATATATAACATTACTTGTGGGCCTGGTGCAGGCCACGCCCCCTCTGTGTGATGTCACATGGGGTGGGGCCACAATCGCTGGTGATTACAGCAATGCCCGGAGCATCCTAAGGACCCATCAGGCTGCACTGCTGCATATATTCTGGCTGCAGGGTGCCATTCTAGGCACCCTGCTAGCCAGATTAGGCTAGCAGAAAAAAGCTCAGAGGGCCAGAGCAAATGATTCCGGGGGCCTTATATACGGCCCCCGGGCCTGAGGTTCCCCTTCCCTGGTCTAAATTGTCTACCACAAACAAACTAGGGTTCATTTATGTCAGAAACCAATCAGCCTACCAGTATGGCTATGGGAGAAAACCCCACACAAGCACAATACACAGATAGTAACCTGATCAGAACCAAAATGTCATAACCCCAGTGCCATAGAAACATAGAATTTGATGGCAGATAAGAACCACTTGGCCCAACTAGTCTGCCCCTTTTCATTTATGCTTTTGGCAACTTCAACCCTATTTGCTCCTTACGTCTCTCAAGGATATTCTTATGCCTATCCCAAGGGTGTTTAAATTGTTCCACCTGCCATAATGGGGCAATGCTCACCACTGTGCCACAATAAGAAAAAGATTACAAAATTGTTGCCTAACCCAGAGGTTCCTAAACTCTGCCATTACAGTCCAGGTTTTAAGTATATCCATACTTGAGTCCAGATGGTTAAATCAAATGAACAGAGATACTAATTAGGTCACCTGTGCTCAAGCATGGCTATCCATAAAACATGTAATAGACAAATAGAGTGATCCAAAGCAGCGCGATCCCCAGGGAAATGCTTAAAGGATGTCCACCTTGATAAAAATTCCACTTAAAATAAAAGAGAAGATGTGCAGTAGGTCATACTTCTGAATACTGGAATGCTTTAAATGTTCTGGAGTCTGCCTTTTGAGACTCACCTCAACAAAATATAATGCTTTCACATAAAGGTATCTTTTTCTAGTTAGAATAACGTCCCAACTTGAACCCCTCAGAAAGAGCACTCACCTAGGATCAGGTGTAAGCGTTCCCATAAAGGTTTCTTTGTATATGTAACCAGTAGCTCTCATGTATGCCAGGTTGAAAAAAGGAGTTATCCACCAGAAGCCACAGACAATGGGATTTAATAGTAAAAAATGGAGAAGACAACTCCAAAAACAAAAATTAAAACATTTAAAACAAAATTCCCTCTTCCAAAATAATGGAACGAGGTAGCAAAAGAATGCAGTATAATGATACTTTACATAAACACCAACGCGTTTCTGACCATGGGTCCTTCCTCAGGGTGTAATTAATGTGAAAACCTAAAGGGTATATATACCCTAACCTAGATCACATGACATAAATGTATACCAGTTCTATACAAATTACGGAGATCCATTCCATTCTCTCCTTTCAATGGAGGAAAGACTGTATATATTATAATCAATATCCTATTGGTCCTAGCACACCAATCTATTATTAAAATTCCATAATTGTAAAATACAATATAAACATCCAAATCGGTTTATATTTAATATTAAAAATGTGTCCAGTCCGTTTTTATTAGTGAATCCAGTTCATGTTTTGGGACTCCTTGATCGTCTAAATGTTCTTTTGGGCGCCAAAACGCCTAGGGGGATCGAGCAAGCGGGCTGATGACGACTTCCTGCCGACGGAGATAGCGCTCCGGAAGCAGTCCGTCGGCAGGAAGTCGTCATCAGCCCGCTTGCTCGATCCCCCTAGGCGTTTTGGCGCCCAAAAGAACATTTAGACAATCAAGGAGTCCCAAAACATGAACTGGATTCACTAATAAAAACGGACTGGACACATTTTTAACATTAAATATAAACCGATTTGGATGTTTATATTGTATTTTACAATTATGGAATTTTAATAATAGATTGGTGTGCTAGGACCAATAGGATATTGATTATAATATATACAGTCTTTCCTCCATTGAAAGGAGAGAGTGGAATGGAATGGATCTCCGTAATTTGTATAGAACTGGTATACATTTATGTCATGTGATCTAGGTTAGGGTATATATACCCTTTAGGTTTTCACATTAATTACACCCTGAGGAAGGACCCATGGTCAGAAACGCGTTGGTGTTTATGTAAAGTATCATTATACTGCATTCTTTTGCTACCTCGTTCCATTATTTTGGAAGAGGGAATTTTGTTTTAAATGTTTTAATTTTTGTTTTTGGAGTTGTCTTCTCCATTTTTTACTATTAAATCCCATTGTCTGTGACTTCTGGTGGATAACTCCTTTTTTCAACCTGGCATACATGAGAGCTACTGGTTACATATACAAAGAAACCTTTATGGGAACGCTTACACCTGATCCTAGGTGAGTGCTCTTTCTGAGGGGTTCAAGTTGGGACGTTATTCTAACTAGAAAAAGATACCTTTATGTGAAAGCATTATATTTTGTTGAGGTGAGTCTCAAAAGGCAGACTCCAGAACATTTAAAGCATTCCAGTATTCAGAAGTATGACCTACTGCACATCTTCTCTTTTATTTTAAGTGGAATTTTTATCAAGGTGGACATCCTTTAAGCATTTCCCTGGGGATCGCGCTTCTTTGGATCACTCTATTTGTCTATTATATGCGATTTTGGAGGAGTGGTGCTCCTAAGAGTGGACTAAGCTGCGGTCTGTGGGGCGCAGGTTGCATTAACCAATAAAACTTTCTTTTATCCATAAAACATGAACTGTAATGGCAGAGTTTGAGAACCTCTGGCTTAACCTCTACAGCACAGTCCTCAGGACTCCAAACAGTGCATGTTTTCCAGGTCTCACAGAATCGCAAGTGAAATAATTAGCTCCACCTGTGGATCTTTCAAAATGTGTCAGTGAATAATGATTACACCTGTGCACCTGCCAGGTGACCTGCAAAACGTAGACTGTTTGGGATCCTGAGGACAGAATTTGAGAACCACTGCTCTACAGTATTCAACAGCCTGTGTTTCATCACCAATCAGTGGCCTTTATATTACTATAACTTTCTAGATATGTTAAAAAAAATATAGTTTAGATACCCCACCTGACTAACAAATGGCTAAATACAGTTACAAATTCGGGGGAGGGAGGGTTAGGGTTAGGCACCACTAAGGGAGGGTTAGGATACTTACCTGCATCTGTCGGGATCTTCATCCTGTCGGGCATCCGCTGTCGGGATTTGAACCAGCAGCTAAACAATCCCATTCCTTTGGGACCTTCTACCCTAACCCAAACTCTTACAGTCGGGATGCTAACCACAGGATTCTGAATGGTGTCAGGATTCCGACCGCCGGGATGCCAACTACATCTCATTAAATAGTCCCCATAAAGAAAGAGCAGAAAGTCGGGCCATAAGCAACTAGCAAATTTTAGAAAAATTCAAAATATGTATTTCATTACTTATTTCTGCTGATTCACTTCTGTATCTGCTGATGCATGCTCTTCCTGAGCACCAGTCATTAGACAAATGAAAATGACAAAGATGCCCGTATATTTATTTGTTAATATTTGCTAGTCACTTCAGTTATGTTAAATCATGTATTTATTACCATGGACAGAATTACTGCTGCATGTCAAACTGGTAATATAAGGGATAGCATCCTAAAGATAAATACAATGAATGACAAAGGAAAAAAAAAAAACATCATAAAAAAAAACCCGACAATATAGTTATGTCATTGCATCACAGACATGAAATGTGTCATTATTCCCCTCTCTGGTTACTGAAGTGCCCTACTAACAGGCCATAATAATAGTACTAAATCCACCTCATGGCTACATAGAGGAAGGGTCAGCAGTAACACACAATCACCTTGCAGGAGACCCCATAGCTCCCTGGCAGCTCCATGCTGATGATCTCCTGACTCTCAGCCTCAGCTGACCTGCTTCACCTTTGACATCACTGCTTCCGGGTTATGACGTCCTGATAGTAGATAGCTGAATAGTCAGCCCAGCATTACGGCGGTGATTGATGTGTAACGTTTTAAGCAGATAATTCGTTAGTTATATCCTCGCTTTCCTGGCCTTAGAAAATAATTATATTAAAACACGATGGAACAGATTTCTGGTTGCACGGTCACAAGAGACCCATCTGCACTTTGACTTACGGTCTCCGTTAGGTGTCG
This sequence comes from Taudactylus pleione, assembly GCA_031769625.1. Lineage (NCBI taxonomy): Eukaryota > Metazoa > Chordata > Amphibia > Anura > Myobatrachidae > Taudactylus > Taudactylus pleione. The sequence goes on from JAUIMM010000084.1 coordinate 854,893, forward strand.
CGAGCTACCTCCAAAAACATGGCGCTTGTTATTTGTTTATTTACACTTCTGTAATCAGATTGCCGAGTGGCACTAAAGCGCTTTCTTGTAGTAAATTGTTATTAGACCCTTATACAGGGTAACGTAGTTGAACCAGATATACACTTTTTAAACCGTGAAAGTCTCGTATTACAGAGAAACGTCATCCAGCTCTCCCATGCAAATAATGACATAAACTTGCCACATTGAATTTTTTTTTCTGCTGGTAGGAAGATTGTGTAGTGCTACAATATTTTACAGTGTTCAAATAACTGTAAGTGCTGCTTACCACAATATTGTGTTAAACTACAGCGCAACAACAATTCAATTTATCATCGATTTTAACGAGGCTGAAATTAGCTTCTTATTCACTTCTTATTAACCCTGCGTCAGGCGCAGCTGGCCTGGCAGGCGCCACAAAGCTGTTCTCGCTAACCTCTCCACCTGCCCCTCCTAGTACCTTCCTATCTCTAGGTGCTGTTTAAAACGCCCCCTAGTCAGTTTTCCTGCCGTCTGCGTGGATGCAGTAGTGACCTTCCCGGCCTCTCAGGCTCATTGCGCCCGAACTCGTCTGACTTTTGAAGGTACGTATTTCTTTTTATTTTCTCACAATTTTGTGTAGTTTGCTCATTTTATGAATGAAAATTACAAAGGTTGTGGGTATTTTGCGGAAATAAGTAGGTTTGTCCAGGGTGGTCTTTTAGGCACACTGCGCCTCTTAAAATTTAGTATTTTTTGTTTTACTTGCTTTAAGGTTAATAAATGTGGTTTTGTGAATCAGATTTCCATATATTCTCTCTTTGTACATCCTAATGAAGGTCACTGATCACTTTAAGAACGTTAGAATTGAGTTAATTAGGTGCTAATGATGATTTTATAATAGGCGTCTATCAGGCGCACTGCGCCCGAACCTGGGAGTCCCAGAGGTGCGCCTGACGCAGGGTTAATGCTCCAGCTCATATATGTCTACCCTCCCGGAATGCGTGGGAGGCTCCCGATTTTTCGAGTAACCCCCCACACCCCCCAGAGGGGTAGGCACTTTTCCCGCATTCTGCCCACTTCTTAGTGAAGTGGGCAAAATGGGGAGAATTTCCGTGCGATCGCGGGTCTTCATGCAGAGGGCGAGGCTCATGATTTGCATTATTTGGTCCCGCCCCCAATTTAAATTTGAGCCAATCGCGGCACTTTGCAGAGAGGTGGCGGGGCTTAATGACGTGAATCGTCAGGCCCCTTCCCCCGTCGCCACCCTTCTGCTTCTCTTACCCAGGCTTCTCCCAGGAAGAGAAAAAAAAGGTAGGCAAGTATGCTCCAGCTACTTATCCACTTCTTATTCGTGTTCCAGCTCCTTATTCACTTCTTATTCCTGCTCCAGCTCCTTATTCACTTCTTATTCCTGCTCCAGCTCCTTATTCACTTCTTATTCCTGCTCCAGCTCCTTATTCACTTCTTATTCCTGCTCCAGCTTCTTATTCACTTCTTATTCCTGCTCCAGCTTCTTATCCACTTCTTATTCCTGCTCCAGCTACTTATCCACTTCTTATTCCTGCTCCAGCTACTTATTCACTTCTTATTCCTGCTCCAGCTACTTATCCACTTCTTGTTCCTGCTCCAGCTACTTATCCACTTCTTGTTCCTGCTCCAGCTCCTTATTCACTTCTTATTCCTGCTCCAGCTCCTTATTCACTTCTTATTCCTGCTCCAGCTCCTTATTCACTTCTTATTCCTGCTCCAGCTCCTTATTCACTTCTTATTCCTGCTCCAGCTCCTTATTCACTTCTTATTCCTGCTCCAGCTTCTTATCCACTTCTTATTCCTGCTCCAGCTTCTTATCCACTTCTTATTCCTGCTCCAGCTACTTATCCACTTCTTATTCCTGCTCCAGCTCCTTATTCACTTCTTATTCCTGCTCCAGCTCCTTATTCACTTCTTATTCCTGCTCCAGCTCCTTATTCACTTCTTATTCCTGCTCCAGCTCCTTATTCACTTCTTATTCCTGCTCCAGCTTCTTATATATAGTGATATTTATTGTGAGCCACTTCATGTTCTTTATGAATAGACCCCATTGAATTAAATCAAGTTAGATCATTAAGTTTACATTGTAAAAACAATAAATTGTGTCTCTTACACAAATGTAACACTTGGAACCCACAGAGGGTGGTCACATATATATGCCTTGACCAACAAGGATTTGGGCATGAATAGGTCGTTAAGCGGGCACAGGTAACAGATTTTGTCATTCTGAATAAGTATTTGTAGTTGTGCAAGGGTTAAATAGCCTTGGTCAACAAATGTGACATTTGGAACCCACAGAGAGTGGTCACCTACATATGACTCACTTGCAATTTGCCTTGACCAACAAGGTTTTGGGCATAAATAGGGCGGTAAAGCGGGCAAAAGCACCAGATTTGTGTAATTTTTAATAAGCAGCTGTAGTTGTGCAGGGGTTATTTTAAATAGGCTTGCTCAACAAATTTCACATTTGGAACCCACAGAGAGTGGTCACATATATATGACCCACTTGCTATTTGCCTTTACCAACAAGGTTTTGGGCATGAAATAGGGCGGTAAAGCGGGCACAGGGACCAGAATTTGTCATTTTGAATAAATAGCTGTAGTTGTGCAAAGGTTAAATTGCCCTGGTCTACAAATTTCACTCTTGGAACCCACAGAGGGTTGTCACATATATATGACCTACTTGCCATTTGCCTTGACCAACAAGGTTTTGGGCATAAATAGGGTGGTAAAACAGGCACCAGCACTGGCGTCACAAGGGGGGTGCAGGCCGCACTGGGTGTCAGCATTATGCCAGGACGTGGAGAGAGACTGGGCTGCCCCAGCAGCTGCAGGAGTGCTGGGGCAGCCCACTGTGTGCAGAGAAGGGGAGGTGGTAACGTCCCCAAGATCGGCACACATAAGGGGCGTGGCTTTGCGGGCGATGTCACGCCCCTTCCCCTGAAGCCACGCTCCCTTCCGGAGCATGCGCCTGCGGCACGCAGAAAGACTCAGTGCATCCACACCAGGTGTCACAGCTGCTTTTGGTGCCTTCTTCACATTTTTTACATTATGGTTTGCCACTATTTATAGTTATTTCATAATCTATAATTATATTATATTTTGAATTTTTATTGATTTTCTTTTTTTGTATGGCCATATATGAAATTATTTTAATGGAAGTTAAATAAAATAATTTTTAAGAGTTATAAATTTTTTCATTACCGACAGACATCGGGATTTAAAATGAATGTCTAAGGCGCTTATGCAATTGGAATAAGATGAGCAGGATATTATTACTATTATTCTGACTTGAAGACAACCGATTTGCACTATGGAGGCATGTTTTATTTTCTCCACATAACGACTACTGTCAGGATTTCAGATCCATCCAGATCGATTCATTGTTGCTATTGCAGCCACTTTAGGACCACGGTGTTGATTTGTGTCCATTGTACTGATCTCACCTATAAAGGGTGAGTATATGTCTATATACTTTCTTTCTTGGTTTTTATCACAGATTTACACTATATTTTTTCCATTCTCTTTTTTTCCCCAAAATAATACTGATCCTTGGGAGCGCCGGACTACTTCTATACAAAAAACTATCTTTAGCCAAATCTCTATTGAAAGTTCCAATTATTCCAGGCTGCACTTTCTTTCAGTTCATTTATAAGAGCCACAAAAGGTACCAGGCAAGGTAGCTCTTTTGGGAGTGCTACATCAGTTACCCTGGGTGCAATAAGCAACGCCTAGAAGAGATGACACAAAATGGGGGGAGTTGCATTGTACTATAGGTAGAAGCTGAGCCCTTACATAACTGTCAGTTCCATGTATTTTTCATCCCACCCACGGGCGTACCAGTGGAGGCAGCCATCTTGGGCACACTACAAAGTTTGAAATGTGTGGGATAAGCTATACAAAAATCTATGACATATACAGGCTGGGCGGTAGTGGAGCAGCTCCCACGCACGGCTTACATGCCTCAAGCCAGAACCCCAGACAGTATGTTTTTATTCTTGAATATAACTATTTTAAATTGCAATGTTTTTTATTACAAATAAAAGTTTATTCCGATTGGCATCATCTATCACAAGCTCTGTGGGAGACTGAGGGAGGCACCTCCCCTGGCTTACTGGCACCAGGGACATACTGCTGTAAGGGACCTTCCAATACTCGCAACTTCTCTATAATGGACACAGCCAAAGGTTTTTACTTGCGCAACATGCGCTTGCCCTTCACTGTCTGAAAACACTCTCCCACAGTCCCAATGGCCTAATATCAGACCTCCACAGGTTGGTCATCGCACCTCACATAAGACGTTTTAATTGGCCCTGTTGGATTTGCCTGTTTGGTGTGTACTGGACATGAAGGCTGACACGAGTCATGTTCACAGCACTACAGGTAAGTTGGAGCCCTTTAGGGCACCCTGCTTTATTGCAAGGCCAAATGGGTGTCCCTTTGCTCCCCACAAAAAACTAGTCAGACTTCCCAGAGCCACACACTGCAGAGTGCCTGATGCAACCCATGGACTTAGGGAACGCTCAGTGGAGGCCCTAATTCATTCCCTCTTTAGTACCTTGATGCTGATGCTTTAAGATTCAAAGAGAAAAGACTCTTTACGTGCTTACAGCATAATTTGGCTGTGCAGACTAATAGCTGAGTGGTCTACTGACAGTAATAGTGGGGGTTCAAGTCCCGTGCTTGGTTTGCAATTTAGTGTCTTGGATGTTGCAGCGAGCTGGTTTAAGACATTAAGAAAACTTACTGAACTTGCTTAACGTTTAAGGTGGCTAAGTGGACTAGTTGTCCAGTAACTTACTCGCAGTGGCATGACTCAACAATACAGGGACTGCATCAGTGAGACCAGATTGACAATCATGCCCATAAAATGTGGTTGGTGGAGGTAATATACATGGGGCACCAAGTTGCGGGACGGCTGAACTATAATTTTTTCATTACAGGAACACAGTAAGGTTTTCAAAGAAATAACCAGCCATACAGGATCTTAATATTTATGGTAGTTTTTTGTTGAAATAGATCTTGTAAGAGCATACACATATGCTTAGAAATTAAAGTAGTCGTGTAGTTTATCGGGAAACTAACACTTATTTGATAGCTTTTACATACAAGTCTGGAAGTTGGTGAACCAGACCTCAGATACAATCTAGGTTGACCCCCTTATCTGTAAACAATGGTCAGTGTGGACTTTACATTATAGAGAGGGTGCAATATTGAACACTCCACTGTCCACGTGCACCTAGTTGCCAGAGAACTAAACACTTTCTTGGTACTAGTGCGCAATAATGAAAGATAGGAAATTCAATCTTTAGAGCCCACATCCAGACTGACTTCCAGGGCTTTGATCCCAGGGTCTAGCACCACCTGAGCTGAATTCAAAAGGTTTGGACAGCTCACGGAGATCTGCTGCGGTGCTTGGCCTCCTTGCAGTAAGGTGGAATGTCCAGGAGTGGCCATAATCTGTGAGGACAGTTTCGGATTGTCCCAAAGAAGGAAATTTACAGGCACAAATGTAAAAAACTGATAAAATACTACTAAATTGGTTCTTAAAAAAAAAAATAGCAATGTGCATAAAATTGACACCCAGTACCAGCTCATGGTATAACCGAGCAGTCAACTTGGAGCTGACAAGTCTGCTCCCATTCCTCTACACAATTATAACAAGGACTGTTCCAAGGAGAGGGTCAGTGAGTACAGTAAGTGTGTAGCCCACAAATGTCCCTCTATTAACCAGCTGTACAATTCTTATGGCTTGGGCTATAGACGTTCAATTTTAGTAATAGCTGTTGAAATTTTGTAAAATATTGTATAATTATTACAGATGCCTCTTAGATAGCACTGATTGTAATGTGCAACGTGTCACTGAAAGTTAACAAGGACATACAGCGCGTTGCAAAAGTATTCACTCCCCTTTGCATTTTTCATGTTTTGTTGCCTCACAACCTGGAATTAAAATGGATTGTTTGAAAGTGTGCATCATTTTCATTCACAGAACATGCCTACAACTTTGAAGTTGTGTTTTTTTATATTGTGAATCAAACAACATTTAGGACAACATAACAGAAAACTTCAGCGTGCATAACGATTCACCCCCCTAAAGTCAGTACTTTGTCGAGCCACCTTTTGCGGCAATTACAGCTGCAAGTTGCTTTGGATAAGTCTCTATGAGCTTGCCACATCTTACCCCTGGGATTTTTTCCCATTCCTCAAGGCAAAACTGCTCCAGCTCCTTCATGTTGGATGGTTTCCGCTTGTGAACAGCAATCTGACCACAGATTCTCAATTGGATTGAGATCTGGAATTTGACTAGGCCATTCCAACACATTTAAATGTTTCCTCTTAAACCACTCAAGTGTTGCTTTAGCAGTATGCTTCGGGTCGTCCTGCTGAAAGGTGAACCTCCGTCCCAGTCTCAAATCACAGACAGACTGAACCAGGTTTTGCTCAAGAATATCCCTGTATTTAGCACCATCTATCTTTCCCTCGACTCGAATCAGTTTCCCAGTCCTGCTGCTGAAAAACATCCCCGCAACATGATGCTGCCACCACCATGTTTCACTGTGGGGATGGTGTTCTTGGGGTGATGTTATGTATTGGGCTTGCGCCAGACATAGCGTATTCCTTGGTGTCCAAAAAGTTCAATTTCTACTACGGGTTCCTTAGGGTCCACAGGTGACCTTGGGGTATAGGTGGATGACGCAGGCATCGGGCACCATATAGTTAAATTCTTTCCCCAGGATGCACTGGTCCCCCTCCATACCCCGCCTCCCAGCCAGGGCATTACTCAGTTTAGTGTGGTGTCCTGGCTGGAGAGGTTGAGGAGCACCAGGTATCGCGGGGGGCTATCAGAAGAAGCCCCTGAAGTTTGAAGAGTCTGCTGACTGGAGTCAGCGGGACTGAGCGGCAGCCCTGACAGTCCAGCGGAAGTCAGGACCGCCGCTCCTACTCATACTTTCAGTGGTGCACCCCTAGAGGGTATGATCCTCAGACGTTTAGGATTTCCAGGATACTGGCTTTCCTTCAGGCGTCTGGCTTCGCTGAAGGTACAGGTCTCGGCCCTGTCTGTGTGGTTTCAGAGACTGATTGCGACTCTGCAGGATGTGCGCACCTTTTTACAAGGTGTGCTGTTGATCCAGCCTCCCTTTGTGCCTCCGGTGGAGCCTTGGGATTTGACGGTTGTCCTTCGGGCCTTGCAGGGCCCACCTTTTGAACCACTGGAAACAGTGGATTTTAAATGGCTTACATTTAAGACCGTCTTCCTTCTGGCCATTGCTTCGGCTTGACGAGTGTCAGATTTGGGGGCTCTTTCATGTCGCTCTCCATATCTGGTGTTCCACCAGGACAGGGCAGTACTCGCCCTGGTTTCCTTCCTAAGATGGTGACAAGTTTCCACATTAATAAGGAAATTGTGGTTCCGGCTTTTCTTTGGCCGGGTCTTTCAGCAGGTGAGGCCTCTTTGGATGTGGTGCGAGCCCCCAGAATTTATGTGGACCGTTCTCTGTCATACAGAAAGTCAGACTCTCTCTTTGTTCATTTTGGGTTCCATAAAAAGGGTTGGCCTGCCACGAAGCAGACTTTGGCACAATGGCTTTGTCTATTTTGGGAGGGCCTTCCAGCTCCGCCTTCTGTATCTGCTCATTCTACGAGGTCTGTGTGCCCTTCGTGGGCAGCTCGGCTGTTCAGCTTTGTAAGGCGGCCACCTGGTCTTCAGTTCAGACCATTGTGAGGTATTATTCATTTGATACCTTCGCCTCTCAGGATGCTTCCCTTGGGCAGCAGGTCCTCCTTTCTGTACAGGAGCGTACCCACCCTTAAGGGGAACTGCTTTGGGACATCCCCAAGGTCACCTGTGGACCCTAAGGAACCCGTAGTAGAAAAGAGATATGGTAAGAACTTACATTTGTTATCTCCCTTTCTACGAGGTCCTTAGGGTCCACAGGGCACCCGCCCTTACGCCCTGTACGGTAGCTATGGTGTTGTCTGGTCTACAGTCTCTGTCTCCTTCCTAGCGAGAATGTGATTCTTGTATGTTCCAGACTTCCTTCTCTCTCTCACAGTACTCTCAACCGGCCTCTGGCTTGCTACTAAACTGAGTAATGCCCTGGCTGGGAGGCGGGGTATGGAGGGGTACCAGTGCATCCTGGGGGAAAGAATTCAACTATATGGTGCCCGATGCCTGCGTCATCCACCTATACCCCAAGGTCACCTGTGGACCCTAAGGACCTTGTAGAAAGGGAGATAACAAAGGTAAGTTCTTACCATATCTCCTCTTTTTAGCCTCATCTGACCAGAGCACCTTCCTCCATACATTTGGGGAGTCGCCCACATGCCTTTTGGCAAACTCAAATCATGTCTTCTTATTTTTATCACTAAGTAATGGCTTTTTTTCTGGCCACTCTTCCATAAGCCCAGCTCTATGGAGTGTACAGCTTATTGTGGTCACATGCAGAGATACACCAGTCTCTGCTGTGGAACTTTGCAGCTCCTTCAGGGTTACCTTTGGTCTCTATGCTGCCTCTCTGATTAATACCCTCCTTGCCCGGTCTGTGAGTTTTGGTGGGCGGCCCTCTCTTGGCAGGTTTGTTGTGGTACCATGTTCTTTCCATTTGTTGATGATGGATTTGATGGTGCTTCGGGGGATCATCAAAGATTTGGATATTTTTTTATAACCCAACCCAGAATTGTACTTCTCAACAACTTTGTTCCTGACTTGGTCTTCGTGGTGTGATGCATCTTGCTTAGTGGTGTTGCAGCCTCTGGGACCTTTCAGAAAACGTGTGTTTATACTGACAGATCATGTGACATATTTCCCACAGGTGGACTTCATTTCACTAATTATGTGCCTTCTTAAGGTAATTGGTTGTACCAGAACTTTTGAGGGGCTTCATAGCAAAGGGGGTGATTACATATGCACATGCCAATTTTCAGAATATTTTTTATAAAGATTCTTTTTTATATATAATTGTCTAATTTCACTTCACCAAATTAGACTATTTTGTGCAGATCCATCACCTAAAATTCAGATAAAAAATAAATAAATAAATTACAGGTTGTAATGTAACAAAAAAAGGTAAACAGAAAAGGGAGGTGAATACTTTTGCAAGGCACTGTATGTAGTAGCAGAACCACCCTCTGCATAATCACAGGCAGCCTATTTATGTACAGAAGCAACAGTCTTTAGCTATTCACACCCTGCTGACCCTTTCTCTACTCCTCCAAATGTAGACAGATGTGTGGCATCTGAGAACGTCGGTCTCATCCTCCCCTCTTCCTCTATTGGCTGGGCCCCAGCTGAAGTAATTGTGAGTGATCTTCTTAGGTCTGCATTTGTCTTCCCTCGTCTGTCTTACCAGTCACCAGTTTTGTGTGTACACGTCTCTTCTTAAGTGTTTGGCTCCTTCGGTCTCAAATTTTATTTGTAGTGTCAAACCCTTTTTTTTTTTGCTTGTGTGGCTGTCTTCATTGTAGGTAATTTATTTCTCTCCCATTATTTGCCGGCAGTACCCACTTTTCCCCTGTGCCCCTTATAGCCCTATATGTTTTCCAGCTTCTCCCATTACCATGCTTCGCTTCTGCTGCAGTTTATCAGAGTCCTGGTTGCTACTGAGCAAAGGTGATGTGGACAAGCAGAGATAGAACTTTTTGCAACACCACATAGCTAAGCTTAGCAGTTGCGCACAATCTCTGAATGTGAATTTTTTTTTGCTGAGCAATCATTTTTACTTTATTTCTCATTTGTCAGTCCCTGGTAATTGTTTACTTACAGGAGAAGCAAATCTACTTATTTCATTGTCAATGCTAATTATGGTGGTATCCAACACCACTCGTATCAGCAATTCTGATGAAACACAAAGTGTATTTTTAATCTATTCTAGGCTTGAATCTCCATTATAGTGCTACATTCACAGATTACACATCATCAGACCATGGCCCTGGCTTTGACTGTGTTTCATCCCATAGTCCAAGTACACACTATCAGGTTAATTGGCTAGTCTGATAACAATTGACCTAGCATGTGGTAGAGATATGAGAGGGTGATGTGAATGTTTCAATAATCAATGTACAGCCCTACATAATTTGGTGGTGCTGTGATAGTTGTAATAATTTTAAACACGACTGGATTAAAAAAAAAAAAAAAAAAAGCTTTCATACATATCTTAATAAATATCTTTCCAATGCTTAAGGTGGCCATACACAAGACCAACTTTTCTCCAACCATCCGACTTGTCTGTCCAACTAAAACAGTGCTCCACACATGAAACCAACTTTTTCATAAGACCAAATTGTGATGTCACAGAAATAGGTGGATATTGTCTTCCAATTTCTGCTTGTGTTGAATAAATGTGTCATGCTTCTATAGTGCACAAGCAGGCAGCATGTACATGCACAATTAGCAAAATGTCCGGGGGGAGGGCATAGGGGCCCAGGGAGGGGTACATCATGCTGGATATCATGTCTGCTTGCAGTGACACTCCCTTTCCACAGAATGTGACCCCTGGCATGGAAGCTGTACCCCTTAATGATCTGTGTTGTGGTTCCAAAGACTGTACCCCCTAATGTTATGAGCTTCAAGATGCCACCCCCACCAGATAGAACTGAGACCCCTGGCGCAGAAGCTGGTCCCATTATTGGTCTGGGCCGTGGGCCCCAGCATGTAAGCTGTTCAGTTATTGGTCTGAGCTGTGGCCCCTGGCATGGTAGCAGTCCATCAATTCTGTGGCCTCCATACCCCCTTTGGCCTCTAGAATGCCTTGTGCTGACACCTATCTCCAGCAACTGTGAGCTCCTATGTGTTAATATAGTGACCATCTCACTTTATGTATTTACCTGTAATGGGACAGGCGCCAAGAGACACGGGACATGCAGCAGCACCAATCCTCTGCTGGTGACAGGGGAAGCCCTGCAGTGGACTGCCGCAGCTCCTCCCAGCACCCGCTCCACTGCTGCTGCCAATCCAGTCAGCTCCTATGTGTTAATATAGTGACCATCTCACTTTATGCAGTGATGGGACTGCCGCAGCTCCTACCAGCACCCGCCGATCCCGGGATAACAGGGACAGCAGCCCAGAGGCTCTTCCACTTCTTACCATAATAGATATTCAATGTCTCTACTTCCCATCACCACACTTTCCTCTTTCGCTATCAGTTGTTTTCCATTAGGATGAGGCTTTCTTGTACCTGTTGCAATTATCATATTAAGGGGCATATGTATCAAAGTTGATGCAAGATATATATCACCAACCAATCAGCTTCTAACTTACATTGTGCAGGCTGTGTTTAAGAAATGATAGCTTGGAGCTGATTGGTTGGTGATCTATATTTTATAAATTTATCTCACATCAAGCTTTGATACATATGTTCCTTAGTTTTGTTATTGGAGAGGATACATGACATGTTCAGTCTGCTATTTGTATACCTTACTTTGACTTTCTGTAACAGAAAGTCTCAATGTGATTCTGCATTGCATAACCTGAGAATTAAATGCATCAGTGCTGACATTTTACTGCAAAAGTAAACTCAATTTGAGTTGTGTGAACATTCTCCATTGCAATGCAAACATGTGTCGGAAGCTCCCAAACTCCGCAATTACAGTCCACGTTTTAAGGATATCCCTGCTTGAGCACAGGTGACTTAATTAGTACCTCAGTCAATTTAATCATCTGAACTCAAGCAGGGATATCCTTAAAACTTGGACCATAATGGTAGAGTTTGGGTATCTCTGCTATGTGGTAAAATGTTTGTGGAATTAGTAAATTTTTGCAAACTTTTTTTAAACTCAAGCTCCTCCATATATTAACTGGACAATTCCTAATAAATAATGGTGCAAAAGGGTCAGAATTTTTCTTCAGATCTGAACGATAACTATTTGAAAAATAGTTCATATCTGAAAGTTATCTGACAAACTGGAATGCACATCGTTGCACACGTCAGATTTTTCTACTTCAGGGTCCATAGGGTTGACCTTGGGGTTATAGCTGGAACAGGATCCATGGGCACCACACAGTTAAGCTTTTAGCTCCCAGGATGCACTTGGGTCCTCCTCTATACCCCGCCCCCGAGCCACAGGCACCTCAGTGTAAGCTGGTGCCCGGCCGGAGTCGGTCACCGCACAGGGGGGCTGCAGGAGCAGCCCCCAGAAGCTTTTATTTTAAGTTAGATTTTATTTATTTTAATCTCCTTTTACTACAGACGGCAGCGAAGGGCTGTCTATTCAGACGCCCACGCTGCCGCTCTGATCCCCGACTGGCGCCGCGACGCCAGTACTGATCTGGGGATCGCGGCGGGAGGGCAGAGTCCGTACTAGCCGGACTCTGTCTACCTCCCAGGACTGCTGCCGGAGTCGCCGGGGATTCAGGTAAGCCGCGCGTCGCTGGCTAGCGGCGGCGCGCGGAATGCCTTAAATGCAGTCCTTTAGCCTCCGGTCCTGGGGACAGACCGGAGGCTGCTGGCAGTGGCGGCGGGCCCCCCCCCATAACCCATGGGACCACTAGACCACCAGGGATAAAGGGGCAAGCGGGAAGCCAGCATCCCTGGGGTTATGGCCAGCCAGGGGAGGAAGCCTTCCCTGTCAGCGGCTCCTCCCCTCAGCTCAGCGCGCCTTTCAGCACGCAGTCTGGCGTCGCTGAGCTGCAGACTCTTCGGCCACTCCTCCTCTGAGGTCTCCAGCTCCTCTGAGGTCTCCAGCGGCCATTTTCTCACAGTGGCAGCGCAGATCTCTCAGGGAGCACGCGGACCGGTCCCCCTGTGTACCTCTCCCCTGATTAAGGACAGCGTACACAGCACTATAGCCCTCCCAGACACTGAATCTGGGCAGGTTGATTGTAGTGTAAAGGTGCAGTGAGTATATCTTCCTGCATTGTATGTGACTTTTGCTAGTGCTGCTGTCTGTGCTTATTTTCCGCTTACTGTCAGCTTATACCTATCCCTTTACTTCTCCTACAAGCACTACAGGTGTGTGGGGGAGGGGCGTTTCTACTGACCTCACTTATATAGATCGCGTATTTGTGAGGTCCGTCACATACAGTTGTGTGCTACTCAGTGCCATATTGTGGGCTGTTGTTCAGCACACCGGTGAGTGCGTTTTACTTCTACCCTGGTGCCAGATATATAATATATTCTGTCATGTCAGACGAGGAGGTTGAGCGCTCAGTGGCTCCGGTGTTGGCCTCCTGCGGACGCTGTTCTGCAGGAGTAGATAGGGAGGATTTGTCACAGGATGGCCTGTGTAGTCGATGCCAGGTGGCTCCTGGCCCATCCAGACCTTCTCTGACGCAGGAACCACCGTGGGCGATGTTTTCTCAAGTGCTGGTGTCTATTGCGGACCGTCTATCGGTCCCGACTGCTCTCCCTACTAGGGCGTTACCCCAGCCGACCATCCCCCATTCCCCGGGTGTCCCGCAGTTATTGCGGAGTCCTCCTGGGTCTCAGTCGGTGGGTCCCTATGCGGGGTTGCCACGGGCTTCCCCTGTGCCGCAGCAGCCTGTGGTACCTTTTCAGGCCCCTATGGTGACTCCTCCACCCTGGGTGGATGTGCTCTCCAACTCAGTACAAAATTTGGCGGCCGCTTCCTCGGTTTTTCAGTCAATGTTGCAGACTGACATGCCTTCTAGGGTTTCAAAACGCTCACTCATGGCACGGGCTGCTCAGGTATCGGACTCAGAGGGTTCCTCAGATGATGGGGAGGTCCCTGATGACACTGACTCGGACGCCTTGGTCCAGGAAATGGATACCAAGTTGTCCATTAATGTGTGAGCACTGGTTAGGGCGGTGCGAGCTATTCTTCTTATAGAGGATGAGGCACCGGTTCCTAAGTCGAAGTTTCCTAGTTTCAAAAAAACTAGGGTGGCTTCTGCGGTGTTTCCCCTGTCGGATCAGTTGACGGATCATATGGCGGTAGCTTGGCAGGCGCCCAGTAAGAGATACCTTCCTCAGAAGCGGTTGGCTTCTAATTATCCCTTCCCTGAGGCACATTGTAAAAAATGGGAAACTGCACCGGCGGTGGATTCCCATGTCACCCGTTTAACTCGGGGCGCTACTTTACCATTACCGTCGGTATCCTCGCTGAAGGATCCCACGGACAGGAAAGTTGAGACTTGTTTAAAGTCTATTTACTCCCTCTCCGGGGCGGTGGCCCGACCGTCCATGGCCATCTCCTGGGTGGCCAAGGCCATTGAGGGGTGGGCCAATGCATTGGAAGATACCTTCTCGGATGACGCTGCGGATGTCCAGCGGGCGTTGTTGGGACAGATGAGGGACGCTGCTTCTTACATTGGAGAAGCTTCTTTAGATGCTAGTCTGCTGACTTCGCGGGTATCGGCTGCAGCGGTGTCTGCCCGCCGATCCTTATGGTTGCGGTCCTGGAGAGCGGACTCTGATTCAAAGAAGGGCCTGGAGGCCTTACCTTTCAATGGGGAATTACTATTTGGTCCGGACTTGGACAAAATTGTGGATACCCTGGCTAAATCCAAGTCAGCCTTCCTCCCTTCGGCGGCACTGCCTGCTAAGGTTCGGAGTTCGGCTTTTCGTTCCTTTCGGGTTCAGGGGAAGGCGAAAGGTCAGTCCTTCCCGAGACAATCTGTGAGTAAGACTGCCTCTAAGCCCAAGAAGCAAGCCTAGAGTGCACGGCGCCCTTCTTCCAAGCAGGAAGATAAACCTGCGGCCTGATGGGACGGGCCTCCCTCTGGGGGACCTCAGAGTGGGAGGCCGACTTCTTCTATTTGCCCAGTGCTGGCACAATACCACCACGGATGCCTGGGTTCGAGAAGTGGTCTCCCAGGGGTACGCCCTGTCTTTTCGGTACAGACCACCCCACCAGTTTTTCTGCACGAGTCCTTCTCAGGACAAGACCAAGGCGTTACGGATTCAGGAGGCTATAGAGTGCTTGCTGAAAGCAGGGGTCATTGTTCCCGTTCCTCAATCACAACGAGGGACGGGGTATTATTCGTCTGTTTCTGGTGCAGAAACCCAATGGTTCTCATCGCCCTATCCTCAACTTGAAGTCTCTGGACAAATTACTCAGGGTTCCCAAGTTCAGGATGGAGACGTTACGTTCCATCATTCTGGCGATGGAACCGGGGGATTACATGGTGTCCCTGGATATCCAGGACGCCTACCTCCATGTTCCGATAGCACCTTCGCACCAGCGGTATCTGAGGTTCGCTATCCTTCAACACCACTATCAGCTCCGGGTGCTACCCTTTGGTCTCTCCACGGCGCCGAGGGTGTTCACGAAGATTATGGCGGTCATGGCCGCACATCTTCGGAACCAGAATGTACGGCTGCTGCCGTATCTGGACGACCTCCTGTTGCTGGCAAGCTCCCCAGAGGTACTGCTTCAACATCTCCACCTGACGATCGCTTGCCTGCAAGCACACGGGTGGTTGATAAATTGGAAAAAGTCCTCCCTGATTCCATCACAGCGGATGGTTCATTTGGGAGCCCTGCTGGATTCGCGTCAGCAAAGGATCTTCCTGACTCCGGAGAAGGTCGCCTCCCTACAGCTGCGGATACGCAGTTGCCTGAGCAGTTGCCGCCTGTCGGTCCATTCGGCAATGAGAGTTCTGGGGTCCATGGTGTCGACATTCGACATGGTGGAATTTGCCCAGTTCCATTCCCGGCCCCTGCAGGGGCTGATTCTATCGGAATGGAACGGGTTACCTCACCGGATCCGCTCTCAGGTGCTGGTGTTGTCTCCGGACGTTCGGCAATCTTTGGCTTGGTGGCTTCAGACAGCTTATCTGGTCGAGGGGCGCCCATTTTGGATCCCGGACTGGGTCCTGCTCACGACGGATGCCAGTCTCCGGGGTTGGGGGGCAGTGACCGGCCCATTGTCTCTCCAGGGTCGTTGGTCTGCGGAAGAAACTCTTCTTTCCATCAACATCCTGGAACTGAGGGCTGTATACAGGGCCCTGCAGTCGTCCGGCCCCGCTCTTCACGGAAGGGCGGTACAGGTGCAGTCCGACAACGCCACCACGGTGGCGTATATCAACCACCAAGGAGGAACTCGCAGTCGGGCAGCGATGTCGGAGGTGTCTCGCATCCTGACTTGGGCGGAGGGTCACATTCCAGCGATCTTCATCCCTGGAGTCCTCAATTGGGAAGCGGACTTCCTCAGCCGTCACGACGTGCATCCCGGGGAATGGTCGCTTCACCCAGAGGTGTTTCAGCTACTCATGGACAGGTGGGGCCTCCCGTCACAATCACAAGTTGCCCATTTACGGGTCAAGGACAAGAGACGCAGGCGCAAGTCTGGTGGACGCGCTGTCAGTGCAATGGACGTTTCACCTGGCATATCTGTTTCCTCCGATATCCCTACTTCCTCGGGTTCTGCGGAAATTCAAGCAGGACGGCGGCACGCTAGTGCTGGTAGCTCCGGCGTGGCCCAGACGTCCTTGGTACTCCGATCTCAGGAGCCTCTCCATCGACGCTCCGTACCTTCTTCCTCAGCGTCGGGACCTGTTGTCTCAAGGGCCCCGTCTTTACCCGGATCTGGGTCGGCTGTCTTTGACAGCGTGGCTCTTGAGACAGCCGTCTTGAGGTCTCGGGGCTTCTCCAGGTCGGTTATTGGTAGCATGCTCAGGGCACGCAAGCCTGCTTCCGCACGGATTTATCACAGGGTGTGGCACACTTACTTTCAGTGGTGTGAGTCCAGAAATTATGATCCTCAGGTGTTCAGAGTTTCTAGGGTCTTGGAATTTCTTCAATCAGGATTGGACCTCGGCTTACGCCTTGCATCTCTGAAGGTTCAGGTTTCCGCCTTGTCTGTGTGGTTTCAACGGCGGATTGCAATGCTGTCGGATGTTCACACCTTTTTCCAAGGTGTTCTCAGGATCCAGCCTCCCTTTGTGCCTCCTGTGGCTCCTTGGGACTTGGCGGTGGTTCTACGGGTCCTGCAGGGTCCTCCGTTTGAGCCTCTTGAGTCGGTGGAGCTCAAGTGGCTGACATTTAAGACTGTTTTTCTCCTGGCAATTGCTTCGGCCAGGAGGATGTCTGAATTGGGGGCGCTTTCCTGTCGCCCTCCTTTCCTGATTTTTCACCAGGACAGAGCGGTGCTCCGCACTCATCCTGAGTTTTTGCCCAAAGTGGTCTCGAAGTTCCACATTAATCAGGAACTTGTTGTGCCAGCTTTTCAGTCCCCTGATGTTTCAGCTGGTGAGACTTCCTTAGATGTGGTCCGGGCACTTAGAATTTATGTGGACCGGACGGCTTCGGTTAGGAAGTCTGATTCCTTGTTTATCCTCTTTGGTTTTCACAAGAGGGGTTGGCCTGCCAACAAACAAACATTAGCCCGTTGGCTTCGTTCCGTTATTTGTGAGGCTTATGCACAGGAGGGTTTACCTGTGCCAGCCTCTGTTAAGGCTCATTCCACTCGTTCTGTGGGTCCCTCTTGGGCTGCTAGACGTGGCGCTTCTGCTGTTCAGCTGTGTAAGGCGGCCACTTGGTCTTCTATTCAAACGTTTTTGAGATTCTATGCGTTTGACACCTTCGCCTCTCAGGATGCATCCTTTGGGCGCCGGGTGCTCCTTTCAGCACAGGAGCGTCCCCGCCCTTAGTTGAACTGCTTTGGGACATCCCCAAGGTCAACCCTATGGACCCCCTATGGACCCTGAAGTAGAAAACAAGAGATATGGTAAGAACTTACCTTTGTTATCTCTGTTTCTACGAAGTCCATAGGGTCCACAGGGCGCCCGCCCTGACTCACCTGGCTTCAAATGGGCTGTGTGGCTGGTCGCCGGTTTTCCGTCTCACATTGCTGTGTGTATGGTTTCTTGTGTGTTCCAGTCTTCCTTCTCTCTGTTCCATATTCTCCTCCGGCCTAGGCTGCTTACCAACTGAGGTGCCTGTGGCTCGGGGGCGGGGTATAGAGGAGGACCCAAGTGCATCCTGGGAGCTAAAAGCTTAACTGTGTGGTGCCCATGGATCCTGTTCCAGCTATAACCCCAAGGTCAACCCTGTGGACCCTATGGACTTCGTAGAAAACAAGAGATATGGTAAGAACTTACCTTTGTTATCTCTGTTTCTACGAAGTCCATAGGGTCCACAGGGTGACCTTGGGGTATAGCTGGATCCTGGATCCTCGGGCACCACGGAGTTAAAGCTTTTAGCTGCTCCCAGGATGCACTTGGGTCCAACCTCCCCTATACCCCGCCCCCGAGCCACAGGCACCTCAGTTGGTAAGCAGCCCAGGCCGGAGGAGGAGACGAAACAGAGAGAAGGAAGACTGGAACACACAAGAACCATACTCACAGAAATGGGAGACGGAAAACCGGTGACCAGTCACAGAGCCCATATTAAGCCAGGTGCGTCAGGGCGGGTGCCCTGTGGACCCTATGGACTTCGTAGAAACAGAGATAACAAAGGTAAGTTCTTACCATATCTCTTGTTTTCTACTTCAGGGTCCATAGGGGTCCACAGGGTGACCTTGGGGATGTCCCAAAGCAGTCCAACTAAGGGCGGGGACGCTCCTGTGCTGATAGGAGAACCCGGCGCCCAAAGGATGCATCCTGAGAGGCAAAGGTGTCAAACGCATAGAACCTCAAAAAGGTCTGAATGGAAGACCAGGTGGCCGCCTTACAGAGTTGAACAGCAGAGGCGCCACGGCTAGCAGCCCAAGAAGGGCCCACGGACCGAGTGGAATGAGCCTTAACCGAGGCTGGAACAGGTAAACCCTCCTGCATATAAGCCTCAATAATAACAGAACGAAGCCAACGGGCTAGAGTCTGTTTGTTGGCAGGCCAACCCCTCTTGTGAAAACCAAAGAGGATAAACAAAGAATCCGACTTCCTCACAGAACTAGTCCGGTCCACATAAACCTGGAGTGCCCTTACAACGTCTAAGGAAGTCTCCCCAGCCGAAAGATCAGGTGACTGAAAGGCTGGTACAACAATTTCCTGATTAATGTGGAACCTGGGAACCACCTTAGGCAGGAAATCAGGACGAGTGCGAAGCACCGCTCTGTCCTGATGAAAAATCAGAAAAGGGGGACGACAAGAAAGCGCCCCCAAATCTGAAACCCTCCTGGCTTGCGCCTGCGTCCCTTGTCCTTGACCCGTACACAGGCAGCTTGTGATTGTAACGGGACGCCATCAGGTCCAGCTCTGGCAGCCCACTTGTCCACGAGTAGTTGGAATACCTCTGGATGAAGCGACCATTCCCCGGGATGCACATCGTAACGGCTGAGGAAGTCTGCCTCCCAATTGAGGACTCCTGGGATGAAAACTGCCGAGAGAGCTGGAAGATAGCGCTCCGCCCAAGCCAGGACGCGGGACACCTCCGACATCGCAGCTCGACTGCGAGTCCCTCCCTGGTGATTGATGTACGCCACCGTGGTGGCGTTGTCTGACTGCACCTGAACGGCCCTTCCGTGAAGAGCGGTGCCGGACGACTGCAGGGCTCTGTATACTGCCCGCAGTTCCAGGATGTTGATGGGAAGAATCGCTTCCTCCGCCGACCAACGACCCTGAAGTGACAAGGAGCCTGTCACCGCCCCCCAACCCCGGAGACTGGCATCTGTCGTGAGCAGAACCCATTCCGGGATCCAAAAGGGGCGCCCCTCCAGGAGATGCGCTGTCTGCAGCCACCAGGCTAGGGACAGACGCACCTCCGAGGACAACACCAGCATCTGAGAGCGGATCCTGTGTGGCAATCCGTTCCATTCTGAAAGAATCAGCCCCTGCAGGGGCCTGGAATGGAACTGGGCAAACTCCACCATGTCGAATGCCGACACCATGGACCCCAAAACTCTCATCGCTGAGTGCACAGACACTCTGCCACTGCTCAGACAACTGTGAATCCGCAGCTGTAAGGAGGAGACCTTCTCTGGAGTCAGAAAAATCCGTTGCTGACGAGAGTCCAGCAGGGCCCCCAAATGAACCATCCGTTGTGATGGGATGAGGGAGGATTTCTTCCAGTTGATCAACCAGCCGTGCGCCTGTAGACAAGCGACCGTCAGGTGGAGATGCTGGATCAGTACCTCCGGGGAGCTTGCCAGCAAGAGGTCGTCTAGATACGGTAGCAACCGTATCCCCTGGCTCCGAAGGTGAGCCGCCATGACCGCCATCACCTTGGTAAATACCCTTGGTGCCGTGGAGAGACCAAAGGGTAGAGCCCTGAATTGGTAGTGGTTGTGGTGAATAGCAAACCGCAGAAACCGTTGGTGCGATGTTGCTATAGGCACATGGAGGTAGGCGCCCTGGATATCCAGGGAGACCATATAATCCCCCGGTTCCATCGCCAGTATGATGGAACGCAAAGTTTCCATCCTGAATTTGGGAACCCTGAGAAACCTGTTCAGGGACTTCAAATTGAGGATGGGGCGATGAGAGCCATTGGGTTTCTGCACCAGAAACAGCGTAGAGTAATACCCCATCCCACGTTGAGACTGTGGTACGGGTATAATGACCCCCGCCGTCAGCAAGGCCTCTATGGCTTCCTGAACCTGCAAGGCCTTGGTTTTGTCCTGAGAAGGACTTGTGCAAAAAAACTGGCAAGGCGGCCTGTGCCGAAAAGACAGGGCGTACCCCTGGGAGACCACTTCTCGCACCCAGGCATCCGTGGTGGTATTGTGCCAGCACTGGGCGAATTGAAGAAGTCGGCCTCCCACTCTGGGGTCCCCCAGAGGGAGGCCCGTCCCATCACGCAGAAGGCTTATCTTCTGGCTTGGAAGAAGGGCGCCTAGCACTCCAGGCTTGCTTCTTTGGCTTTGAGGCGGTCTTGGGTGCGGACTGCCTCGGGAAGGACTGACCCTTTGCCTTGCCCTGAACCCGAAAGGAACGAAACGCCGAGCTCCGGACCTTAGCAGGTGTAGTAGCTGAAGGGAGGAAGGCTGACTTGGATTTTGCCAGGGTATCTACTATTTTGTCCAGGTCCGGACCAAATAGTAATTCCCCATTAAAAGGTAAGGCCTCCAAGCCTTTCTTTGAATCCGCGTCTGCTCTCCAAGACCGCAACCACAAGGATCTACGAGCAGACACTGCTGCCGCCGAAACCCTAGAGGTCAACAGGCTAGCATCCAAAGATGCTTCTCCAATGTAGGAGGCGGCATCTCTCATCTGTCCTAACAACGCCCCCTGGACGTCCGGAGATTCATCCGTAAACGTGTCCTCCAAGGCGTTGGCCCACCCCTCAATGGCCTTGGCCACCCAGGAGATGGCCATGGACGGCCGGGCTACAGCCCCTGAGAGAGAATAAATAGACTTTAGACAAGTCTCCACCTTCCTGTCCGTAGGATCCTTCAGCGAGGATATAGACGGCAATGGCAAAGTAGCACTCCTGATGAGGCGTGTTACATGGGAATCGACTGCAGGCGGAGTTTCCCATTTCTTACAATGCGCTTCCGGGAATGGATAATTGGACGCCAAGCGTTTCTGTGGCAGGAAACGCTTACTGGGCGTCTGCCAGGCCACCGCCATGTGATCAGTCAACTGATCAGACAAGGGGAACGCTGTAGAAGTAACCTTAGCTTTTTCAAAACTAGGATACCTTGACTTGGGAGCGGGTGCCTCATCCTCAATCAGAATAGCCCGCACCGCCTTAACCAGAGCCCGCACATTGATGGAAGACTTAGTGTCTACCTCCTGGACTGAGGCATCTGAGGCTGAGTCATCCTGTACCTCACCATCATCCGAGAACCCCTCAGAATCTGAAAGATGCGCAGCCTGTGCCATGACTGAGCGTTTAGACGCCCTGGAGGGCACGTCACTGCGCAACATCGACTGAAAAGCCGAAGATGCTGCCGCCAAATCTTGGACAGTGTGGGAAAGCGCATCCACCCAGGGTGGAGCTGTCACAGGAGCCTGAAACGGCACCACAGCCGGCTGTGCCACAGGGGTGGACTGAATATACATTGGCAACCCTGCATAGGGACCAACAGGCTGAGACCCCGGGGGAGTCTGCAATAATTGTGGGACACCCGGGGAATGGGGGATGGCAGGCTGGGGCAACGCCCTAGTAGGGGCGGCAGTCGGGACCGACAGACGGTCCGCGATGGACACCAGCACCTGGGAAAACATCGCCCATGGTGGCTCCTGCGAAATGGGAGGTTTAGACGTACCAGGGACCGCCTGGCACCGTCCGCACAGGCCGTCCTGTGACAAATCCTCCCTATCCACTCCTGCAGAACAGCGCCTGCAGGAGAACAATACTGGAGCCCCGGAGTGCTCAATCTCCTCCTCAGACATGACTTAGGAAGAAAACGTGCGCACTCACCAGTGTGCTGAACAACAGCCCACAATATGGCACCGTGTAGCACACAACTGTATGTGACGGACCTCACAAATACGTGATCTATATAGGTGAGGTCAGTAGAAACACCCTTCCCCCGCACACCTGTAGGGCTTGTAGGAGAAGGAAAGGGATAGGTACAGGCTGACAGTAAGTAGAAAAAAGACAGACAGGCAGCACTAGCAAAAGTCACATACCATGCAGGAAGATATACTCACTGCACCTTTCCACTACAATCAACCTCCCAGATTCAGTGTCTGGGAGGGCTATAGCGCTGTGTACACTGTCCTTGTCGGGGGAGAGGTACACAGGGGGACCGGTCCGCGTGCTCCCTGAGAGTATCCACGCTGCCACAGAGAAAATGGCCGCTGGAGACCTCAGAGGAGGAGTGGCCGAGTATCTGCAGCTCAGCGACGCCAGACTCCGAGCTGAAAGGCGCGCTGAGCTGAGGAGCCGCTGACAGGGAAGGCTTCCTCCCCTGGCTAGCATATTAACCCCCGGGTTGCCGGCATCCCGCTTGCCGCGATATTAACCCTGGTGGTCTAGTGGTCTGGCTGGGTATGCCTCCGCTGGAGGGGGGGCCCGCCGCCACCGCTAGCGCCCCCGGTCTGTCCCCTAGACCGGGGGCATGGGACTGCATTTAAAAGGAACCCGCGCACCGCCGCTAATCAGCGGTGCGCGGCTTACCTGATCTCCCCGGCGTCTTCCGGCAGCAGTCCCGGGGGAAACCAGAGTCCGGCTAGTACAGACTCTGGCTTCCCCCGCCGCGATCCCCAGTTCAGTGCTGGCGTCGCGGCGCCAGCAGGGAGAAGGAGCGGCAGCGTGGGCGTCTGTACAGACAGCCCAGCGCTGCTGCTCTAGAGAAAAAACTAATAGTAAAAAATAAATAAATTTAACTAAGTTAAATAAAAAAATTAAAAGCTTTAGGGGGCTGCTCCTGCAGCCCACCCCGCAGGGTGACCCGACTCCGGCCGGGCACCATCTAAAACTGAGGTGCCTGTGGCTCGGGGGCGGGGTATAGGGGAGGTTGGACCCAAGTGCATCCTGGGAGCAGCTAAAAGCTTTAACTCCGTGGTGCCCGAGGATCCAGCTATACCCCAAGGTCACCCTGTGGACCCTGAAGTAGAAACAGAGATAACAAAGGTAAGTTCTTACCATACCTCTTGTTATATCTGACATCTGATGTGTTTGCAGATTTCCATTAATTTAAACGCAGTCAAAAATCGTTCAATCGTTTGCAAATCGTTCATCCGACATATCTGACAGTGTGTATGCACCTTTAATGAGATTTGGAAAAACAGTAGACTACCATATAATGGAAACATTTTATTTCTAAGGATCTCTGGTAATTTGGAGCCAATTGCTATGAAGCCGTCTCAATAGTGTAAAAGTGTCCTCAATTGTTTGTTGTTTTTTTTATAAGATTTTGTAATATCTATTTTTCAGTATAATTTCATTAATATGAAAATGTTAATACAGTTATACTGAACAAGGGTTAAGTAGCTAGTACTTGCATAATGTGATAAAAAACAATTCACTTTGGGAAATAGGAGGGTATTTAAGCTATGACCTTGATTCTCCTCAACTAATGCTTCTATGCCAGAGAGTATTGCAAAATTGTGTTTGTGTAGTGGGAAACATGCTGTCTATTATCCAACTGCTATTGTGCATGTCCCATTCCTAGAGCTGCTATTCCATACTTTCGATAAAAAAAAAAAAAAAAAAGTAAATTTCTTGCAGTCAGATGAGCATGACGTCCATATCCTGCAAAAGGCAGTTGGACAATGTTAAAGTGTCACCCAATTCTCTAGGATATTTAGTGTTCACTCTAGCTCCGGCGACAGGCAGGGCGCCTGAGCTAGAGTGTGCACTTCTGAAAAGGGGCATGGCCATTGAAAAGGGGCGTGTCTAAGATGCATCTCGTTTTTGTCACTCTTGGGGGCGTGCCCGGCACTTACAGACATGCCGGGCAGCCCCCAAGCCCTGCTGAAAGGAATAGATGCCCAGCACATGCGCCCGGCGTCTATTCACCGGATCACCGCACATTCCCCACCCACGGGACACTGCGACCCGTGGGTGGAGACGGCCGTTTTAGCAGGGCGCTGCTCGGTAAGGGCAAGGAGCTTGGGTGCTCCAGAAGGAGGGCAGGGCACCGCGCCCTACTAAAAACAGCTTAGTAGGAATGCTGGAATGCTAGATATTGAAATTGAGAGCCTTCGGTAATGACCATCATCTTCCCACAGCTGGAAGTAGCCTGGTTTTACTTAAGAGATTTTTATGTATAACAAAATTGTATAATCTGGTTTTAAAAACAATGTTTTTATCATACTGGATTTCATTCTGGTGTTATGCTTTAAGGTGCAGGATTCTGCTTCCATTTCCTATTATTCTCAATGTAGATCAATCATAAAACCACCAACACAAGATTTTCAAAACAGCTCTTTATTTAGGGGAAAAGAAAATACACCAAATGTTATCATATGCAACTGGTTACAGGCAAGATCATTTTATTGTGTAGACTAATGGCACACATTCATTTAATTTTTCTGCCTAATACATTATCTGTTGTAATTGAAAACCCTTAATACAAGTCTGATTTTCCTATAATGAGCTTACATAAAGAACAACGAATAAGATTTTTATATATACAGATGCCTTCATCATATAAACAGATGGTTGTTGCGGTTTTTTGTAACCCAAGTTGCTAAACTGGTTTGAGAATACATTTTTGGTGAAAACTGCAAGCTGCAAAAACAAATCTTTAGGCAATGTTCTACTTCTCTTAGTTTACCAGCTTGTCTTATTCTAGAACAGGTAAATCTTTTTTCATTGCTGATCACCTTTTGGGTACACTACCATCAACAAAAAAGGGAGAGGCTGAGAATGCAGTGTCCTGTACAGTGACAGAATCTGCTGCAAACTAAGGGGCAGATGTACTAAGCTCTGGAAAGTGATAAACTACCAGTCACTTAGCTCCTAACGGTCATGCTGCAGGCTGTGTTTGATAAATGAGTTAGAAGCTGATTGGATGGTACTCTCTCCAATTTATCACTTTCCAGAGCCTAGTACAAATGCCCCAAAATGATAAAATAAGCTACAGCAATGAATTAACGGTTGAATACATACTTAAAACATGAATGTGTCTTACTTAAAAACAAATTTATGATTGTTAAGTTTCAGTTATTCTAAGTATGGACAAAAGTGGGTACTTAAATTTCAATATCTTTAAATCAGACAAGCAGATACTACACTTGTCAGGTCACTACCATGGTTACTTTGTGTCTAACCACAAGTAGCCATGCTAGACCTTTCAGTAGCAGATTTTTAGTTTATATTTAGAGGACACTTAGTAGTTCATTTACTTAACAGAAAAACTTAATACAAATTTGTTTGCATCATCCAGCAATAATATGTGGTGAACAGCCCATTTTGTTGTTACCACAACCACCTATGCATATTTCAGTAGGCTCATTCATTCTTAAAAACAAAACAAAAAAAAATTGAAAATTTTGGGATGTTTCACGATTTTGAAGCACGGAGGTAAAATTTTTTATTGCAAACGCGACCGAAGCCCGCGCCGGAACACGAAAATAGCTTACCTAAAATACAAGAAAGGTACAACATTGAAGTTCTGACCACCAACATATTGCAATACAGTATTTGGCTGTTAAAAGGTTAGGTTTTCATACCAATTTTTCACAATACTATAAAATCACAAGAGAATCAATAATAATTTTACTGGATTGAGAAAAAAAAAAAAAAAAGATTCTAGATGTATATGTTTGTTTGTGTGTACTTATGCTTTAAATTGGATATCAGACAAACATATAACACATTAACGATTCATGTCCATTGTGTGACACCGTTTAATTTCAACATTCATCATGGTACAGAAGCAGTTTGAAAAAAATAAATATAGGGAGTATGTTAGTTTGCAGAAAAGTAAAAAAAAAGTTTAAAGGGGAGATGTAATAAAGCTTGGAGAAAAAATTCTGAGATAAAGTACCAATCAGCGCCTGTCATTATTTTCAAACAGCCTGTAAAGTGAGTTAGAGCTGATTGGTTGGTACTTTATCTCAAATTGTATCTGTCTCCAAGCTTTATTAAATCTCCCAGAGTGTTTAATATAGTCCTTACAATGAAGCCTACAAAATGGACTGATTTTATTGTGGTACAAGTGAAGTTCCTTGAATAGAATAAAATTATAGCCATGTAAGACATCTATAGATTACAGTTAATGGTCTCTCTTGAGGGCTTTTGATATATGTTTACAAGCAACTGTAAGTTAGTGTTCACGCTAGGCTGTATTAGCAGGGCGCCGTGCCCCGCTTTTTAACTGGCAAAATACGCCCTGCCCTTTTTATCGGCGCCCTGTTAAGACAGCCTGCCCACTACCTTTCTGTCGCCGCGTGAATAGATGCCACATCTATTTACATTAAAGGGAGAGTTTGGGGGAAGCCCAGCACCTACGCCCCAATCAGTGACGCCGCCGGATGGGCACGCCCCTAACATTGCTGGACGGGACTGCGCCTTCTTCACCAGCTAGCCTCACCTCTTTTCGTGAGCGCGCTAATGCCCCTGCACCCATGCGCCCTGCCTGGCCGAAGTCCTAGGGGGAACACTATAACTGATGTATTTCCATACCATAACACTTTTTTTGCTTTTCTGTATGACTGAGATTGCAAGCAGCCAGGATAACTTACTTCATTATACTACCCAAACTAAAGGCAAATAAAATAAATAGAAATTCACCAAACCTAGACATTCAGCCTATAACCCATGTGAGGGTTGCTAAACTGGGCAGACCAAGTGATGTGAGAAATTAGTGAGAAATATAGTGTAAAGAAATCTACTGATTGTCTGAAAATAAAGCAAGTTTTTAGCTGCAGTAATAAAAAGTTGAGCAGTAGGAGGCGAGTAGCAGAAATTGCTAGCACATTAGATATAAGAGAAGATCTCTAAAAATTTGTGGTGCTTTAAATTGATTAACAGGCAGTCACAGAAGTTACTGAAAGGCTTTCCATACATTACTTTGCAATTCAATTACATAAATATGAGAGATTTAAATAGTGACTTTAAAGGGATAATAAAAAGACAAAAAGTCACTAGTCAATGGGCATGATTCTATTCAACGCAATGTAAATCGCGCCGGGAGACAGCTCCCGGAGCCATTCAATTCATCGCGATGTTAGGTCGGGGTAGGCTCGTTCTCGCGCTTTAAACAGGGTGTTTAGGCGCGGTAACGGGCATTCCCCGACCTAACTTCCCGGTGCGAGGCCATTTTCAAGGCGCGAAGGGCAGAAAACAGCCTCGCGCCGGGACTTTTGTCAGATTTCTGCTCTCATCCCTGGAGGGATGAGAAGAAGAAATCATTAGTCGGACTTGGCAGCGCGGTGTATTGAATAGCTCCGGGAGCTCACTCCCGGCGCTATTTACATCGCGTTGAATAGAATCGTGCCCAATAAGATTTCACTAAAAAAAAACAACACTCCCACTTTCTTATTCCCCGTCTGTAGCCAAATATAAATTATGGAAAGTACTGAACAAAAAGCCTATGTATACATACACTTGGCCTCCTTTGATAGCGGAGTCCAGGTAACTTATTTCCATAATGCCTGCTAAAAGTTGAACAGATGCGTCTCCGCTTACAGTAAAATATAAATGCAATATTCCCTAATCACTTACCTGTATTAGTGTGCAAGTGGTAGGATTAACACCAATATTTGTCCTTTAACAATCATTCAAAAGATATGCAATGCTAAATGGTTACTAGTCACTACATTAATGGCTGAGCAGCACAAATAAGGTGGTACATTTTTACATCTTACATCTAAAACCTGCTCTATTTAGAAATGTCTAACTCTGTACCAAAATAACTTGTAAATTAGATACATGTGTTAAAATTAAAAATATGTGGGAACATTACACATGGCAAATAAGGAACTGGCTTCAAAATTATCCAGTTTCCCAGAATGAACAGCGAGTGATCAAAGTAACGTGTTAAGGGAACTGAACAGGGTAGGAAATATCCCAAAGGGACATAAAGTGGAAAGAGAAGGAAAATTAAAAAATCAGGATAAACAAAAACAATTTTTTTTTTTTTAGAAGACAAAAAAAAAAAAAACACTAAGTAAAAACCCTCACCTCCACAGCTTAGAAATACCGCGACCGATCACCGTAGGGTTCCCGGGTGTATCGTGAGGCATCATAGACGGAGCTCCGAGCGCCAGGGGTTAATCTACGCTCAGATAGATAT
The DNA here is from genome assembly GCA_031769625.1 of Taudactylus pleione. Classification (NCBI taxonomy): domain Eukaryota; kingdom Metazoa; phylum Chordata; class Amphibia; order Anura; family Myobatrachidae; genus Taudactylus; species Taudactylus pleione. The sequence goes on from JAUIMM010000084.1 coordinate 883,399, forward strand.
CCATCCATACCGGCGGATGCAGCAGAGCGGCGTACGGGGCTTCGATCTCGTGAGAAATAGTTGGGAATTGGAGGAGGTGGCGGTAACAGATGCCTCTCGTATGGATAGGACTCCATTCGCTTTCTGTGTGTTAGAGAGGACACCGATGGAGGGGGAAGAGGAGGCAGCCGGCGATCCATATAGGCATCATAGGATGAGGGACGCATACGGTAGCGATGGTAATAGTCTATGAGGTTGCGTCGTTCCCGCTCATCATAATACATACGCTCGGCGTAGGCAGCAGCCGCACTGCGCATTGGGACATAAGGATCAGCGAATGGGTCAGGACCGTAGGGCGCCGCCAGCTCCATTTCTTGAGCCATTTGGTCTAAAGGACACACTCCGGACCAGTGACCATTCTTCCCGCAACGGTAGCATAGACTTCGTTCTCCCATTCCCGGGGTGACTCGCAGACGGCTTGTGGAGAGCTGAACGTGCATCCGTTTGCCTTCAAGAGAGCATACGCGAAAAGGGTTGGTGAGGAGAAGTCAAGGACATCTCCCTTTCTTTCAATTTACTAATATGTCTAATTACAAATTATACTAAACAGACTTGGGTAAGCTTATATAGAATTAAAATGTACAATATTAAAAAAGTGGAGTTAGACAGGTGACGAGAAATACTAGGGAGAGGCTATTCATCACACTGATCACATTTAATGCATTTTTGGATGAGCTACTAATCTTTTCTTTTCCTCTTGAGATTTAATTAATTGAATTGGTTGTATTACCAGCACAAATCTACAAAACACAAAATAAAAATTTTTCCTAGTTCCTCAATTTAGGTTTGAAAAAAAAACAAACAAAAAAAAAACACAGAAATTCTCTCGTCAAGTTCTATGTTCCAGTCTCCGAAATATTGGCAACACCCATCTTCCTTATAAGTATTGTATACTTTAGTAAAGTATACAATACTTACAAAATATTCCAGATAGGGGGTAAATTTTCAAAGGAGGTCCCAGAACTATTCAATTGTCCATCGTGTCCTGCACCTAGGGCTAAAATCAATTAGCGTCGAAAACGGCGATTTTGTTGCCAAAAAAAAAAACAACCAGGCGAAAACGGCAAACAAGAGAAAATGGAGAAAGAAAACTGGTGAAAAGTTCTCTCCATCCCAGACTAGGAGGAAAAAAATAAAAAAAACGCAAAATCCCTATCTTTTGCCTAAAAATGTGGGGATTTCTTTCAGAACAATTTGGACAACCCCCTAATGATAAAATACCCCCAAAGTTTTTCGTAAGTTGCGTACTTTGGCAAAAATAGACCACGCAATTTTTGGTTGAAAAAAAAAAAAGTGATATAGAAAGCAATTTGTTTTCCAGGAAATTACTGTTCCACGTAAATTGGGGGTAAGTTAAAATGGGTGCAAGTAAATTTTTGTGTCTTAAAAACGCAATTTTAAAAACAGGTAATAAACCACCTGTTGTGACCGCTTGCGATGTTTAACACTTGACATATTCATCCCGCCCCAGAAAAGTCAGACCCAATACATTAAAACCATTTTCAACGTTTTTCACCCAAAACTTGCCCACTCGTTATTGTGCCAAAGTACGCAACTTAAAAATTTCTGCTAATTATCGGGGGGAGGGGTTCTGAAAGAAATCCCCACATTTTTTGCCAAAAATTAGGGATTTTTGCATTCTCTCTCTCTCCTGGTCTGGAGAAACACACTTCAATTTTTATTCTCAATTGTCGCCGATGGCGAAAAAAAAATCAGTTTTCGCCGCTAATTGAATATGGCCCTTAGTCGGGAGTTGCCGGTTACCACGTCGAGGAGCAGATGTATGAAACTCTGGAAAGTGATAAACTGGAGAGTGACGGACCAGCCACTCAGCTCCCAACTGTCATGTTACAGGCTGTGTTTGAAAAATGACAGTTGGGAGCTGATTGGTTGGTCGTTTATCACTCTCCACTTTCACTTCCCAGAGCTTCATACATCTGCAAGTGTTTAGTCGCAGTAACTGGCATTCTCCGACCTAAGTGCTGGCTGCAATGCTGTTTACGCATATGCTAAGCCGGAAAACAGTGCAGCCCTAGTTTAGTCTGATTTCTGCTCGCACCTCAGGAGAGTGAGCAGAAATCCACTAGTCGGGGGTTAATTGAATAGCTCTGGAAACTCCTTCCCGGCCGTATTCCAATCACACTGAAGTCAAATTGCCCCCATAATGTTCACCAGAGAACGGATAATAAAACTCTTATTTATTTCTCTTTTCTGCACTGGAAGAGCTAAGAGCACACATCTGTCAGACAACCAGTACAAGCATAAACTATCAAGTAAAACTTTGGGGAAATATGCTTCCGGCAGGAGAAAAGGAGCACTGCTCACAGACATCACAGTACCCGTCAGGTCAGGCAGAAAATAGTAATAGGTAAGGTGACTAGAACTTTATTAAACTCTGCCCTAAACTGATTTTTTTTCATTTTCTATGGCACATCTAACCACCAATTTAAATAGAATAACGATCCACTTAATTATTCTTCCTTTACCTTTCAGTCAATTCGGTGAACTACTTTGAGAATGCCAATACAAAATTACTGCCGTCACGTCACTGCTACTACAGATGAACACTATACGATAAATCATTCCGAAGCGGATCACATTGTATAGTGTGTACACAATCTGTCGTTCATCGCATTGTCTCATCTGGTGTTCTGCACGGCAGATGGGACAAAGCAATGTACGACGCAGTGATGTTCTGTGCAGCATGTAACACTGGTCCATCGTACATATGCAGTGTGTTCAGCGTGCGAATGTATCAATGCATCACACTGTTGCTGGGTCACACCACTGTATGGCGTATACCCAATTTAAGGCAATATTACAGAGCAGCATATTCTACAAAACAACCAATAGGTAATGTTCACCTGAAATCTAAGGCATTCAAGACAAATGAAAATCAAATCTGTTGTTGTCTTTGTGCTTTGATTACATTTGGTGCCTCTAGGTTTTCCCTTCCCTTTCAGGATTACATACTCACCTCATGATCTGCTTGTCAGAAAACTCTGTGCCAATACTCCATAAGAGTACCAAATGAGACAGGTCCACGACTAAATGGTCAATGTACATCTCACTTCCTAACATGAGAAGCCCTTTTACCTCAGATTGTCAGCTTGTTTGCAAAGGTATATATACACAGCAGTTTCATGTAATTGTATGTTTGTATCACAATCCCCTCAGAATTCAGCACTGATAACTGTTCGCACATTATAAAGATATTGGGGGGGGGGGGGGGATTCAATTGCCTTTTTTTGTGCGGTAAAAACGGGTAATTACGCTCCATTTTTACTGCACGAAAAATGTCCCGTTCGGGCAAACACACATTGGATCCAGGATAAGTTCCCAGGTCCATGTGTTTTCGCGATCTCGCGAAAGAACTGCTCTTATCGGGGGTTTTATTTCACCTGCCTCCGGTCAGGAGAAAAAAAATCCACAATGGTGCCGGCTTCCTGTGAGCATCCCCATACATGCTGCTATGTGCTGGGCTGCAGTGGGACAAGGTAATCTCCTCTCCTTTGGAGGGGTGCGATCACACCGATTACGGACCTCGTGAATCTACCGCTGGCCCTGCCCTACAGGGGTATGGCCACACCTCACGATTAGGCCACACCCCCAACAAGCTCAGAGTTTTGGGGCTAATTTATTTAGCTGGGGGTAAAGTACCACAGCTACTTGAATTCCCCCCACTGTGTACCAAGGACAACGTGCTGAGATTGGAGAGAGTGGAGGTCGTGTATGAGCAGTTTATGCTGTCTGTTCTGAAGAAGCACTGTTGAATTGTCAGACTAACAGCTCTGACAATTAACAGTCATGGCACCTACATATTTACAGCAATGAATCTCAGAACAGATCCTTTACCTGGCAGACTTATACTAATGGAGAACAGTTCCTTTACCTGGTAGAATTATACTAATTAAGAACAGTTCCTTTACCTGGTAGAATTATACTAATTAAGAACAGTTCCTTTACCTGGTAGGATTATACCAATGGAGAGGTCAGCTAATTTTGCTCTCTACCTACAAACATGGCAACTATTCATTAGCAAAAAGGTCTCCAATGAAACGTTAAAACTAGCACATTTCAGCTCCAAATCTTAAATTCTAATTAAGACTAGAATAACTTCATGTGTAAACAAAAAAAAAAAATAGGTTATTGATCCAAAGCTCGATCTCAGACTAAAACCATCTTAAATATTAATCAGGAATAACTGGAGTCTCCATTACGATAGGTTCAAGGACCACTGAGCCTAAAATATAAAATGAATTGTTACATACATAACACTTTTTTTTTTACTACAAACAGTCAGAACTACAATATATTGCTTTCAGTATTTCGTGCAGCAGACTAAACGTATATATGCCTTAAGCCAAGTCTAAAAATAGGACTGTTATTTTGCCTTTACTCAAGTCTGTAAAGAATTTGGAATATATTCTTGCTATTTTGTGTCTTTTTCCCCGCTGATGGGCAAAAATTATTCTCTTTTACTGTACATCATAAAACATATCTTTTCTAATCATTGCTCACATGAGAACATAGGACCGCGAGCTTACCTATGTGTTAATGGGCGAACTATCCTATTAATTCGTCTGAATTAATAGGATAGGGAGAAAAAAAAATTATTAGCAAAAAAAATTCCCAGTTTTTCGCAAATCACGGGGATCAATTAGAGCCCGAACAGTGTTCGGGGCTAACAGGATATGGCCCTAAGTGTAACGTAACATTATCACCAATATGGGCCTCATGCATGAATTGCACAACACAAAAGGTGTTGGTGCAGTGTAGTTAGATTGTGTGCAGAGATGCTTAGGAGATGATTGTGTGTTTATTTTTTTTAAGGGAAAGTGAAATGGTCACACCAAAACAGCACTTTCACTAAATATTTCCATTAATCTTTTAAAAGTATTGTTTTGTTGAACCTTATTTATGGCTTAAATTAACATGGACCTCAAACATGTACATGCAAGTGTGCCTCTGACAAAACATTAAGATCCGACTAGTCTAACTACATGAGTTGTAAGCAGACCACTCTTAAAAATATCTTTAGATAACTAAATGCCCAGCCCCAAAACTAACTATCTGCTCCGCCTATAACTGATAATCACACCACACATTAGGTTTCACCTTTGAATTCAAAGTTGTTCAAATTTCTGATGGCTTCCAGTGCTTCCTCCGCTTTCTCCATGTGAACAAAGGCATAATCTTTTACAATATCGCATTCAAGCACAGATCCGTACTCTTCAAATTTTTCGCGCAACTCATCACTGGTGATGTCTGTGCTAAGGCTGCTCACATGAAGCTTGGTGGAGGCTTTGGGTTTGCCTCTGCTGTGCTCCACATTGATGGATACCCCATGTAGCTTGTAGTGGTTCAGATTGTGAACAGCTTCATCTGCAGACTTTTTGTCTTCCATGTGGACAAAGCCAAAATTTGTTATGATGTCACATTCTGTTACTGTACCAAACTGCTCAAACAGTGACTTCAGCTCTACCTGAGTCGCTTCAGTTGGGATGTTACCTACAAATAGTTTTACCATCTTGACTAGCTTGAGAAAATGGGAGAGATAAAAAAAACAAGAAAATTCTTTTAATTGAAATTAGATTTCATTTTCCAAGTCTGCATAATTTATTACTAAATAATCAACTTCCAGGATTGCTAATGTCAATGTGATCATAACTGCAGAAACAAGCACGTTTGTCCCAACACTTAAATTATAAAAGATTCAAAGCAGAACCAAAAACATTCAATATCTAACAAAACATTATAAAAGCACTTTAGTAACAAAAATAACGCAACAGAATTGAGCTTTCAATCAAGATATTGCGACATGCTTTGTCTTACCACTCATTACACCGGGTGTGGTATAAAAGATAAACCTTTAAAAGATCGACAATGTCTAGACAGACACCAGATGTTAGACAGGCAATATGTCAACAGGGACAAAAGATCGACAGGATCAAAAGGTCTACATGAAAATGGACACAGGCTTTTTTTCTTCTGACCCTAATCTTCATACTTGTACCTACCCCTCCCTCCTGGTGCCCAATCCTCACGCAAGTGCCTAACCCTAAGAAAAAAAAAGTGTTGGCCATATTAGCGGCGACCTTCTGTCCATGTGGACCTTTTGCCTGTCTAACATCTGGTGTCTATCTAGACATTGTCGAACTTTAAACTGTTTATCTAGTCCGGAATTTCCATAACACCTCATCTAGTGTTCACTCTAGGTCCAGCGGCAGGCAAGGCACCAGACCTAGAGTTAGAGCACTTCTGTGTGTGCCCACGAAAAGGGGGTGCGGCCAATGACAAGAAGCGTGTCTTTATGACATCCCCCTTTCATCACTCTTGGGGGCATGCCTGGTACTTATGGACAGCCCCCAAGCGCCGCTATTTAATTATTTTATCGGGTGTCCATTATTTAACTGATAGGCGTTTGCCGAAGCAATTCAAATGTTTCTCTTGGGGGCTCGTGCTGCATGTGCGTGCCCAACAGCACCAGGTTTAGCCAGGCATAGCAGCCAACCCTGTCTAAAGTACTGCTTTAAGCACCTAAATTCCCGTTAGGGCGCCCCAAGTGCCAACTTATCACATTTCAAAAGCACAGGGTACAGGCACAGATAGTAGCTAACCCCATCAAAGTCCAGCTTTGCATAGCCAAACTCCCACTTGGGACACCCAAATGCAGACTTTTTACACATTTCTGCTCGCCACCTCGGGAGGCGGCAAGCTGAAATGTGTGCAGCCGCAGCTATTCACACCCCAACTGAACAAGTGAATTGCTCCATTGGGCTCACAAAAGAAACAGCCGCGGCTAAACAATTGAATCGCCCCCCAAAGTGGCTAAACCTGTCTAAAGTCCTGGTTTTCAACATGATTTGAATGGCACCGGGAAGGAGTTCCAGCAGCTATTCAAATGACCGAACTGTGCCCTGCACTTAGCCGGAAGATGCCATTTAAAGCGCCTTAAGCCAGGTGTTAAGTCACTACAACCGACATTCTCAGACTTAAGCGCCAGCCGCAATGCTGCTAGCACACATACTAAGCAGAAAAACAGCATTGCAACCTAGTTTAGTCATATTACTGCTCACACCTCAGGAGAGAACGAGCAGAAATCCTCTAGTCGGGAGTTTACAGAGCTCAATGTGCGCTGTCTTGGGAGTTATCCTAAACTCCATCTCCTTTAAACCACACATTCAGCACCTCTCGCAGTCCAGCTGTTTCCACCTAAAAAATATCTCCAGGATTAGACCCTGCCTCACCCAGGATGCCACTAAAACCCTCATACACTCACTGGTCATCTCCAGAATGGACTACTGTAACCTTCTCCTAGCTGGCCTTCCAGTCTCTCACACCTCTCCACTACAATCAGTCCTCAATGCTGCCGCTCGGTTCATCTTCCTCTCCAGACGTTCTACATCTGCTTCCCTCTCCTTCAAATGCCAAGTCAAGGTTCTTACACTTGCCTACAAAGCCCTCACCAAATCCTCTCCCACATACATTTCTGACCTTCTCTCCCTTCACACTCCCACCAATATTGTTTAACAAATGCATACCACCTCTCTTGGCAACTGATTACTTCCTTCCACTCCCACATCCAAGATTTTGCCAGTGCTGCTCCCTACCTTTGGAATGATCTCCCTGTCAGACTCTCCACCTCTCTACAAATCTTCAAACGGGCTTTCAAGACCCACTACTTCATCAACGCCTTCCAGCTCTCATCCTTCATGCTCTTTCCTCCCTATTTTCCCCTTCTGTATCAGGCCTGTCTGTCTGCTCCTCCCCTTTAGAATGTAAGCTCTCACGACCAGGGACCTCTTCCCTCATGTGCTTCTCTTTACATTTTCTTCTACTCCTTACTCCCCATAAGGGCACTTAACACTCGACTGCCAAATCCCTGCTGCTTATTGCGAGTGCTTTAATCACATAAATCTCTATATAGCTCTCTCTTTATATCTATGGGCGGAATTCAATTGAGTCCATCCCCTATCGCGCCCGACGGAGCTATTCAATTCTTGCTCCGGTCGGGCGCGATCAGCTGCCAGCGCTACATTTCAGCTCGCAGCCCCAGGGGGATGAGAGCTAAAATGTGCTAAAAGTGACCTGTTTGGGCGCCCAAACATCACTTTTCGCGGTCGCGCCCAGCACTTTGGTCGGGTTTAGCCGCTTTACGCGGCTAAACCTGACCTCTATGGGCGGGATCAGCGCATAAATCGGCCTCAATTGAATAGCGGCCCGCGATCTCCCATCACTTTAGACGGGCTATCCGGGCGGCGTAATCAATTGAATTCCGCCCTATATCTCTATAAATCGTGTCCTTGTCATGCACTAAGTTACTTGTTCACTTATTAGTTTTATGTACTATGTAAGGCGCTGCAAAACACTTGTGGCGGCATATAAAAGGCTAACAATAATAATACAGCTCCAGGAACTCCTTCCCAGTGCTATTCAAATTGCACTGCATTGAATCACCCCCAAAGATATAATGGGGTCAATTCAATTAGGGGTGATGCAAGATTGCACATTCCTAAACAATGTACATGCGTTGAGCAGTAAGCACAAACTCCATACATACAGCATGTATCATTGTGTATTTGGCTGCAAACCACAATGGAGATGAGGCAAAACACAATATAGCACAAATGTAAGGGACATTGCTGGCATTCAAGCACCGTCACAACGGCACATTGTTTCTATAGTCCCTTCAGTTGGTTGCACATTGCCTACACCACAATAGTGTCTAAAGCAATGCCTGTATCCTAAAGACTAGAGCACATTAACCATTTTCCATTTGCTTAGTACTGTTGTCATATTTGACCATATGAGATCATAACTAGCAACTATTGGCCAGTTCTCAGTGTAAGAGAGCAGAACAAAGAAAGAAAGCGACACAAGACATCCAATAAGTAAATGAATTTCTTACATCACGCAGGAAAGGGTCCGACCAGCACAATCTAAGGGGCCCTTAGTGTATATGCTACGCTGTGCAGCTACATTGTATAATGCCCTATTTCCGCTTAACCCAGTGCAAACCAAACTATATCAAATAAACTAATTTCATCCAAAATTGGATCATATAAAAAACAACACATACGACTGGTTTGGAAGACTAAAAATAAGAAAAGCATGACGCAATGTTACGCCTGGGCCGTAAAAACCTATTGTAGCAGAGCATTTAGCCCTTCCATCTGCACTGCATGTACAATGTATAGTGTGATTCTGTGTACGGCTTAGTAATAATCATGGACATTACACATACCCTACATGTACAGCCCGCAGACACAAAACACACAGTAACGAGGTATATCAGGATGCTACTAGAACATAAGCCGGGGAAACAAAATGACTACCCATGATGTTACCAGGACCCGGCCATACTACCCCTCCCTTCCCCAAGCTGCCGGACCCGAACCAAGAAAACCCTCATTACCTGTATTAAGGTCAGCAGTTACACACAAGGGACGAGACACACACCTCCTTTCCCCACGCGCGAACAACACAAAATGGCAGCTAACTGCCGTCGCCCACAGCCCAGGGAAAGAGAGGGGCGGAGCTCTAACGTAAAGTCTTCTCATTGGACTTTGACGGTCGTCATGCTGTGTCACAATTGGTCAGGAACGTAGATGGTGAAACGTCACAATAGTGATGATTGGGTGACTCCGGTTGTATGTGCGCATCTCACTGACGGACATTACGAGTAGGCTCGGGCCGCAGTTCACTGTGTGTGTAAAGTGTTATTTGCTGTGTAAGCCGCCACAGACCAATAAGGCAGCGGCCATTTTGTTGTTCAATTATTGTGTTTCCGTTGTACACATTAACTACAGCACTAACAGAACGTCAGAGATTTAATGGGGCCTATTCATCATCACTTAATTTTTGCAAAAGCAGGTGAACATTAACATATTCACCTGCAATTGTAAAAATTAAGTTATCGGGCCATTCATTAAGAGGGTAAAGCAGGAAATATCACAGATATCTCCTATGTACCTTCATTTTGCAAACTGTCCTGCTGTCCCCATACACTAGTATGGGGACAGAATTCATCACGCTCCAAAAATACAATATTTTCAGAGCTTGACTGCGGTAGCAATCGCCATCTTCAGAATGCTCCCACTTTTGTATCACAACTCGCTTGAGTTGCACCCCTGTCCGGCTCCTTCAGCCGGACATTTCACAGAAATCTTCTAATTAGCACTGCAGATCGCAGTCCCCATTATTATCAATGGGGACTACAATCTGACCCCTATGTACTAAACTCTTTTTGGAGTTTAGCATCGGTAGTTTACACAGATGGCGTAAGCTACCGTTAGCCTACGGCAGGGGTCTTCAACCTTTGGCCCTCCAGCTGCTGTGGAACTACACATCCCAGCATGCCCTGCCACTGTTTTGATATAACAGTATGCTAAAACTGTGGCAGGGAATCCTGGGATCTGTAGTTCCACAGCAGCTGGAGGGCCAAAGGTTGAAGACCCATGGCCCACTGGGTCTCCTGTGGCAGGAGAGAGATCTTTCAATCTCTGCCCCGCAGCCCCCGGCCAGTTCCGGAAGCTAACGCTGTGGCCATCCGCAGCATCAGCTTCCCCGGGGAAGTCTTTCACTTTCTGCCGAGGATATAACTCGCGAGGACAGTGGTTATGTCGTGAGGACATACTTGTCTACTTTGGCTCTCTCCTTCCGGGAGGGAGCGGTCAGGCTTCCACGGATGGGGGGGGTTGTGTTGCATCTGAAAGGGGGTGTGATACGGGGATGATGCTCCATTGGGGACAGAGCATGGGGCGCAAAGCTATTGCGTCATCATGGCCCCATCCCCCTTCGCATTGCCTAAATTAACGGCACTGTGAAGTAGAGGGCGAGGCCATAATGACGCGATTCAGCGCAAATTGTGTAACCCCCCCCTGGTGCGGGGATTCTGTCGGACGGGAGGGCGGCCGCCGGGAGGATTGCCTGCCGTTCCAGGGGTCCGGGAGCGGCACCCGATTTTCAGGAGGGTAGGCAAGTCTGGGTTACTGCACCGAGTTACCGGTAGTAAATAGCTGGGATATTTTTGTTCAAAATTAAAATATTCCCAGCGATTTGGACCATTAATAATCGTGGCAGTACCAAGATTATTAATACATGGGCCCCTAAAGCCGGCCATACACTGCCTGATAGGGTTGCAGACACTCAAACATGACCCCTTACACCAGGTACAAAATGCTCTGCTTATGGACTTCCCACCAAATATATGATTGCAGCCACCTGTGTTGAAACACCCTTCTCATCAATTAACTAGCTCAAAACAGGTGACTCATAAATTAGGTGGAAAATCCAGGAGCAGAGCATTTTGTACCTGGTGGAAGGGGAGATGTTGGAGGGTAGGGGTCAGGTGCCTGCTGCCGGATAGCTGGAGTGCCTCCTGTGTCCATACACTACACCATGGGGTCAATCCAATTAGCTGCTATGACCTCGCGGGTGCGAGTCATTGCGGCAATGGACACACTTTACAGCAGCCCAAATTCGCTTAAAAGTGCTCGCAGCCCAGTAGAGCTTCGAGCAAAATTCAACAATTCGGGCTGTGAAAGGTGCAAGGTGCCGGTCCGTTGCTGGCAACTCGCACCTTTCAAATTCAGGGCCGAATATAATTAGTCACGAAAAGCCGAAGTTGGCGAAAAGCGCTATGTTTTCGCCTCATTCGCCTGTTTGGACGCAATGTTTTCTCCATGTGCGTCCCCACTTTTTGCCCTATTCAATTCCAAAATAGGCGAAAATGCAGATAGGCGAATGTAGCTAATAGCGAAAGTTTCGAAACTAGCGAAAAGAACAGCATCTTTTGGGGAAATCAGTCTTTACCCCATAAAAATCCTAATTGACCCTGGGAATCAATATAGAGGAGTATAAATTGCCCTAATAAAAGTATTTAGTGATCTTATATTGAGTCAAAGGGCTCTTACCACTGGCTCTCCAGACACACTACTGGCTTTCAAAGCCACATCTCACCACCGGCTCTCCAGCCACACTACCTGCTCAAAGCTGCATCTCAATACTGACTCTCCAGCCACACTACTGGCTCTCAAAGCCACATCACTGGCCTCCAAGCCACTGCATCAACTCTTCAAATTGTACGACCGGCTTTAGCCGCACCATTGGCGCTCTAAGCCGCACCATCGGCTCTCATAGCCACACCATCGGCTTCTTAGCCGTACTACAGACTTCTATCCCAGTTTCAAATATTTTCTGCTAGTTTCTGGTTTCCGGAGGTAACCAGGGTAAACCTCTACTACTTCGAGTATTAAGTCCAGGCGGCCACTTAAGTACCGGTGAACATCTTCCAGTTCTAAGGGAACAGCGGGTGGCTGTTAGTGGCGGAAGACCTGGTTAGCCTGGTTCTAGGGGTTTACACGGGACAGCCTAGGAATCTGTAGCAGTTAAAAATTTGGGGTACATGTAAATGAGTACTACAGGTTGAGTCTCCCATATGCAGATATTCCGAAACACGGAATATTCCGAAATACGGAATATTTTTAGCATGAGATAGTGAAAATTTTGATTTTTGATGGTTCAATTCACACAAACTTTGTTTAAGACACAAAATTATTAAAAATAAAGTATAAAATGACCTATAGGCTGTGTGTATAAGGTGTATATGACACAAATGAATTTCATTTCTGTACACAAACTTTGTTTGAGCCACAAAATTATTGAAAATATTGTATAAAATTACCTTCAGGCTGTGTGTATAAGGTGTATATAAATCATAAATGCATTCTGTGTTTAGATTTGGGCCCTATACCTAAGATATTTCATTATGATATGCAAATATTCCAAACTACGGAATATTCCGATATCCAAAATACCCCTGGTCCCAAGCACTTTGGATATGGGAGACTCAACCTGTAGTACATTTTGGTGTCTCTAAAGTGAAGATTTAAAAAATACACCTGCTGCAGCCTCCTGCCATCCTTTTAGCCACCCAAAATACCAGGACCACTACTTTATACCTATTTTCAAAATATTTTAAAATTTTTGCCCCAAAAATGACGTGTTTTTTGGGGTGAATTTTTTTTTTTTTGCCTAATTAGTAATTAGGGGGGTTGTCCAAAAGTGTTCTGAACCAAGTTCCCACATTTGTACCCCAAAATATGGATTTTGTACTTCTTTTCTCCTACCTTTTGCTGGAGAAACTTTTTCACCTGTTTTTGCCTATGGAGTAAGTGAAAACGTCCTGGAATTGAATACGGCGATACTTTGAAAACAGGCGAAAACCGCACATCGGCGAAAACATTTCTCCGATCGTGGCATTTCGCGGCTAATTGAATTCAGCCCTCAATTGTATTGGCCCCCATGGATCTGATTCAGAGATGTACGTTCTTCTCGATCGCAGATCCCCCAAATAGCAACATGATTGACATGCAGCATTTGGGGGGTAGAGTGGGGGCGTGCCTGGACGCCGTTCCCGGAAACAGAGGTGTGTCGACTCTTATTGGCTGCTAAAACAAACACACCGCCGCCGGGTAGTACACTCACTGTCAGTGACAGTGAATGTGCTACCCAGCGCCGGTGGTGTGTTTCTTTTACTGTGTAGTGCCATGGACCTCTCTGACTTGGACAGCCTGACACACACACACCCCCACCACCTGGTCCGACAGTGCCCAGGGCACATTCCCCCGCTCAACCCCCTCTAGTTACGCCACCGGTCACTTGCAAAGTGAGTCACAGGAAGTAAGCATTTGGGGAAATGCAGGTGTCTGACCTTTCAAATGCCGTTTCATGGGAGTGCATAAATTAGCCATTGCAACCTTTCCGCATGAGAGTGCTCAGCGTACCAGGAGAGATGCTGTGCTTGAGACAGGTCAGTCTTCACTCAGAAGCTGCATGCACGGGGTGTATCTAGGGATCCGAGCGCCCCAGGCAAACTAATGGACTGGCGTACCCCTCCCCCCATAATTTCTGAATAATTACACTATACATTAAATAAGTAATGATTCCCCAGCTACCCCCCTATGCAGTGCCCCCAGTAGTAGTCCCCCCTATGCAGTGCCCCCAGTAGCGGCCACCCCCTAAACAGTGCCCGCAGTAGTAGTCCCCCCTATACAGTGCCCCCAGTAGTAATCCCCCCTATGCTATACTGCCCCCAGTAGTAGTCCCCTCTATACAGTGCCCCCAGTAGTAATCCCCCCTATGCTTCATCGCCCCCGGTAGTAGTCCCCCCTATACAGTGCCCCCAGTAGTAGTCCACCCTATGCTGCATTGCCCCCAGTAGTAGTCCCCCCTATACAGTGACCCCCAGTAGCGGCCACCCCCCATAAAGCGCCCCCCTATTGGTGCTTCCAGGAGCAGTCACCCTCCCCACATAAAGTGCCCCCAGTAGCGGCCACAAGTCATACAATGCCCCCTAGTAGCCCCCCCCCCCGTGCCAGGCTTACACGCACTGAAGAAAATAAAAAATAAACTTACCTGAATCCCCTCTCCTGACGCGACCGCCTCTGTCCACTCCCCCCGGCCCGCTCTGCAGTGCACTATGGGAGAGACGTCATTACTCCTCTCCCATCACCTGCTGCGGGGGAAGCCAGAAGGTGGAGCTCATGAGTGAGCTCCAGCCGGCTCCCTCTTTGGACGCAGCAGTCAATGATAGTCTGTCTGTCTGACTCTCATTGGCTGGCTGCTATAACAAACAAACAGCCGCCACAGGCTGCTGTGTGTTTGTTACTGTGTAGGGCAGACCGCTCTCACTGCAGTCTGCCCTACAGTTGTGGGGCCCAGGGGGGACTATGGGCCCCTGCACCACAGCGCACCACCGCTAGTTCCGCCCCTGGGGTAGTCCACCCCTTGGCTGCTGGTGGCACTGCCGGATGGCGCCCCCCTTTGGTCTGATCTGCATCGATGTTCCCAAGGTTTGCACTGTTACACGTTGCCAGAGAGATATGAGAAGTAAGCAGTGGGCGTCTCTATATTAGGATAAGCTTTGGCAGATATTAGCATATTTGCACAATTGCAGTCCGTAAGAGATAGCAGTTGTGAATGCATTAATGTAAATCTGGGAATTAGGCCCTAAGACCATTCAAAACCTGAAGTGTACTGAATAGTTGGTGGATCGGACATGTTTGAAAATAAAAATGAATGATCCAGACCATTTTTCAGCCATTTAAAGGCTGTGAGCAATCACATACCAAACTGTAGGAGCACAAACAGTGCATGCTTTTCCTTTTTTCTAGTTGGTGCACAAGTGTATTTATTACTTGGTTGACAAATTTGAAATGATCCACAGGTAAAGCTAATTATTTCACTTGTGATTTTGTGAAAACATGCACTGTGATACCCCTTTTACACCAGAGCTAAAACCCGGGTAATTGCAAGGTTAACCCGGGTAGCTCCTTAGTGTAAAAGGGGACTGGGTTGGATTCCCGGGTGGAGTGACCCGGCAATCCAACCCAGGTAAATTGCAGAGTTTTACACTGGAATAACCTGTGAAACCCTGCAGTGTAGACGGCGTGATCTGGGCCCCGATGACCTGGATCATGCCGCATGCCTGCCGATTGGCTGGCTTCAGTGGCGCTTGGAGATGACGTAATCTCCAAGCGTCCACTTCAACTCCGGAAAAGCCGGGTCACTGCAGACCCAACTCCGGTGTGAATGGCTCTGACTCGGTGTCCTGGGTCGGCACCGGCTAAATTCCGAGCCTGATGCGGTTTGGAACCCTGTTGCAACCTCCGGGTCAGACACAGAATTTAGGTATAAAAGCAGTATTAGTGCTCCCTAATGGCTACACACTGGCAGATAAATTGGTCATTCAATTGATCGGCCAATATATCTTGTGTGTATCAGCAATATGTCTGTGAACAAAGTCGCACACAGACAAGTAACCAATCAGCAGGCAGACAGGGGGATTTAAATGAACCAGAGGAGGAAGTCGGGTTGATGCCTTGAAAAAGCCTCAGGTGAAATGCACATTGGCGTTTCTATGGTTGCTGTCTAAATGTTATGATTATGGGGCATATTCAATTGGGTGCGAGAATAGCAAAAAACCCACATCTGCAAGGTTTTTCCTGCAGGTGCGGGTTTTTTTCCATTCAATAAGGTGTGTGGTTTTTTTTGCTCATTTAGACAGCAACCATAGAAACACCAATGCGCATTTCACCTGAGGAGGTTTTTATTCTTGCACCTACAGAGCAAGCGTGATTTTTCCTTTAATCATTAATTTTAGGAAAAATCAGTGGGACTTGCTCTGCCACCCCGGCGGCAGCCCCCCTTAGGACTAATTAAGCAATTGAAAGTTTCCAATTAGCTTAATTAGTCCGTAATTACTTACCTTCTGCAGCGCTGTCTCCTGCATCCATCGTTTGGTGCCGGCTCTTCTGCAGCAGGATGAGTATGTCAGTGTGTGTGAGTGTTTGTAAGTGTGTGTGAGTGTGTGACTCCCACTGCCAGTGTCCGTGTGGCCCCCGGAATGGGCGCTGGGAGAACTAAGCCTCTGGAGCCTCCCAGGAGCCGCCACAACTCCCAGCAGCCCCCTCTCCAGTAAGAAGAGAGAGGGGAAGCCACCGGGAGCCACAGAGACCCCCGGCCAGGTGGGTGAAGATTTTTTTTTTATTTTATATATACGCGGCGTGGGGTTTTCAGACCTGAAAACCCTGCGACCACTATTTTTTAAAATGAATACCGCGGGTATCAGGAGCGCGCATATTCGCAGTATTCCTAAATTGGGCACGAGAGGCACAAGGTTTTTTCCTAGCTAAATCACGCGCCCAATTGTATAAGCTCCTATGTCTGTGTATAGTTAGTAATGTTCTGCACACAGAGTTAAAATATAGGAGCTGGGTAATGAATATGGATGGGCACTGCACTGTTATACCTCTCACCAGATGCAGGGGCGTTTCTAGAGAGGAGGGGGCCCGTGTGCAGTCTCCCACAGCCAGTGCGAGCGGCCAGGATGATGGTCGCGATGGTCAAGACCATCGCGACCATCGGACTTGCGACGAGACCCTTGTGGTAGGGTCTCATTGCTGCAAGTCCCAGTGGACTTCTTGTTTGACAGAGCAAGAAGTCCACCCACTGACATCACTTGTGATGTCAGTGGGGCCGGCCCTAGACGGTAGGCGTTCTCATGGGAACGCCTCCGTCTGGGCAGCCACGCCCGTGGCATGCCCACCACAGGGGGCGTGCTGTCACTCAACATCGACAGCACGCCCCCTTTGTAGCGAGACCCAGAGCGACAGCTTGCCCGTCGCTATCCTGGTCTCGTGCATGCGCACGACGGAGCCGCCTCCGTCATGCACATGCGCACTGGGCCAACATCGACCTGCTTGCGAGCTCTCAGCGCTCGCCAGCAGGTCTGAATCAGGCCCTCTGTATGCAGTTCTAACAGGAGAAACATACAAAGCATGCAGCTGCTAATCAAACTAGCAAGCTGAGCTGCGTAAAAAGATACATTCCTAAGACTCTGCAACATTGTATCTAAACAGAGGCGGCCCTAACCAATTTGGTACCCTAGGCAAGACTTTCTCTGGTGCCCCCAGCAGAAAATTCCATGTTCTCCCCTTGCAGCACACTTCTGTAACTAAAGAAAAAAGGGACAGGTTTTAAGGGAAAGTTCCTTATACCCCCACCGCAGAAGGCATTCTATAGGGCAAATTCTACCCTCACAGCACTCCTCTTTCCTCACTGCAGAGCACCCATCACAGCACCCGTCACCCAGCACAGTACCCTCCACAGCACAGATTACAGCACAGAATCCCTCACCCAGCACAGCACCCCTCACAGCACAGATTATAGTACAGCATCCCTCACCCAGTACAGCACTCCTCACAGCACAGATTATAGCACAGCAACTCTCACCCAGCACAACACCCTCACAGCACAGATTATAGTACAGCATCCCTCACCCCACACAACACAGATTATAGTACAGCATCCCTCACCCAACACAGCACAGATTATAGCACAGCAACCCTCACCCAGCACAGCACCCAGCACAGATTATAGTACAGCATCCCTCACCCAACACAGCACAGATTATAGCACAGCAACCCTCACCACACACAGCACAGATTATAGCACAGCAACCCTCACCCCACACAGCACAGATTATAGCACAGCAACCCTCACCCAGCACAGCACCCTCACAGCACAGATTATAGTACAGCATCCCTCACCCCACACAGCACAGATTATAGTACAGCATCCCTCACCCAACACAGCACAGATTATAGCACAGCAACCCTCACCCAGCACAGCACCCTCACAGCACAGATTATAGTACAGCATCCCTCACCCCACACAGCACAGATTATAGTACAGCACCCCTCGCAGAGCCGTAAGTAGACTTTTTGGTGCCCTGTGCCAGAAAGAGCATTGGCGCCCCCCTCATTTTTCAAAGGGACATAATGCACCCAAAAAAGGGGAATGGCCTCATGGGGAAGGGCCAGGGAAGAGATAGGGGAGACCAGAAGATGCTGGGGATGAAATAAAAGGAAGCTACAAGTGAGAATGATAATAAACAGAAATTTGAAAAGCCCAAACAGTGCCCCCTGACCTGTGGTGCCCTGTGCGATGGCACCGACCGCACTGCCCTAGCTACGGCCTTGACCCCTCGCCTAGCACATCACCCATCACCCAGTACAGTAGCCCTCACAGCACCCCTCGGAGCACAGATTACAGCACAGCACCGCTCTCCCAGCACAACACCCCTCACAGCACAGATTACAGTACAGCACACATCACCCCACACCCAGTAGAGCACCCCTCCCCAGCACCCTCACACAGCACAGGTTACAACATTCACCACCACTTGCCCAACACCCCTCTCTCAGCACAGCAACCTTCTCCCAGTACAGCACCCCTTACCAAGCATAAATCACAGCACCAAACACCACTCTCCCAGCACAGTACCCCTCACTCAGCACAGCACCCATCACTTCTCCCAGCACAGCACCCCTCACAGCACAGCACCCATTACCCCTCGACCAGCAACACACCACAGCACCCATCACCTCTCAGCCAGCACAGCACGGTCAGCACCCATTACTCACAGTACAGGCATACCCCCAGGGCCGGATTAACAATAGGGCGGGTGGAGCTACAGCTCCAGGCCTCCCATTGAAAATAAGCCCACACCGACTGCAGTGCAGGCAGGAAAGAAAAAGTTTTTTTTTCCTGTCAACACTAAGGAACAGCTCAGCCAGCTCTCTCACCTAATGGCTGTCATACATAGAGCTTAGCCCATTCTGGCCTCCCCGGTCCCCACCCGTTCCCCTCCTCTTGGAGGATCGACAGGCCAGGACAAAGCGCCGCCCACCCGCGGGCCGCTGAAGCCACGCCCACCTCTGAAGCCCCGCCCAAGCTCCGCCTCCATTATACCGAGGCTCCGCCTCCTGAACCATCCTACTCCAAAGCGGTGTCAAGCGCCTAGTTGAGGAGGGAAGGCAGCTCAGCCAAGCATGTCAGGATTAGCTTTACAGGTCAGTGTAATGTCTGGCCTCTGTCTATATATGTATGTAATTATCTATCTATAATATTAGGTGAGTATAAGAGCTTGTGCATCTACATATATATATACATATATAATATATATATATATATATACATGCACACGTATATATATATGTGTGTGTGTGTATATATATATATATATATATATACACACACATGTACTGTATATATGTGTATATATATATATATATATATATATATATGCACATGCTTGTTTGTGTGTGTATATATATATATATATGTATGTGTGTAAATGTATGTTTGTGTATGTGTATATACACACACACACACGTGTATATATGCACGTACTTGTGTCTGTGTGTATATATATGCGTATGTATGTATATATATATATACATACATATATGTACGTACTTGTGTGTATATATGTATGTGTGTGTATATGTATGTATGTATGTGTGTAAAATAAATGTATGTTTGTGTATATGTATGTGTATATACACACACACACATTTATATATGCACGTACTTGTGTCTGTGTGTGTGTATATATATATGCGTATGTATGTATATGTATACATACATATATGTACGTACTTCTGTGTATATATGTATATGTGTGTATATGTATGTGTGTAAATGTATGTTTGTGTATATGTATGTGTATATACACACGTGTATATATGCACGTACTTATGTCTGTGTGTGTGTGTATATGTATGCGTGTGTATGTATATACAGTATATACATATATGTACATACTTGTGTGTATATACGTATGTATGTGTGTATATATGTATGTGTGTGTATATGTTTGTATATACACACATGTGTATATATAAATACACACACATGGTGGTAAATAGGGATGGTACAGGAGCTTCAGACACATTTAAGGGGACTGTAGCGGATGAGGAATGATATGTAAACATTCATCATGTTAATAGGAAAATGTCAACATGGTCATAATGTTGAAGTTGTCCGTGTTGAACATTCATGTAGACAGTGATGGAATGTCGACATATCGTCCATGTTGGCCCAGCGCTCACTGACCTGCTCCTAATGGCTGCAGTGACTCCAGCACGGCTTCTGGATTGGGTCATGACCTCACTAACCCTAATGCCTACCACTTACCTTATAGTGCCTTTCCCTAACCTCCTCCCCCAGATGTCTAACTGTAACCTCCCCCTAGTGCTTAACCCTATCCTCCTCCCCCAGATGTCTAACTGTAACCTCCCCCTAGTGCCTAACCCTATCCTCCTCCCCCAGATGTCTAACTGTAACCTCCCCCTAGTGCCTAACCCTATCCTCCTCCCCCCGTAGCCTAACTTTAACCTTCCCCTAGTGCCTAACCCCCCATGTAGCCTAACCCTAATGTCGAGATTTTCATGACTGTCAACATACTACACCACACCTGCTTCAGTCCTCTTAAGTGTGCCTCAAGCCCCTGTACCATCACAATTTGCGTGTATGTGGGTGTGTATGTATGTACACACCCACATACACATATATATAGCAGTCAAATGGCGGCACTCAGGACGGCTTGTATAAAACACACTAAAACTCAGTTTAAGTTATCAACGCTTCAGAACTTGTATTTATTCTTTCGTCAGGATTACTGAAGGGATGAATACAAGTTCTGAAATGTTGATAACTTAAATGGATTGTAATGTGTTTTATACAAGTCGTCCAGAGTGCCGCCCATTCGACTGCTACATGGTTCCCTCCCTTCACAGGCAGAGATAATTAGGAGGGCACCAGGCGCCATAGCACTATACTTTGCACAGGAGTGCTGGCCTACACATGCACAGTCAGCGGCATAGCAGGGCTAACTCCGGAGCACCTTGTGCCGGCACCATGCCTCTTAAGTGCGTAACGTCATGCCGTTGCGTAGAGGTACTGAGGCCGCCGGCACCTGAAAATGCAGCACTGCCCGGAGCGTCCTGGGAGAATGATGCACAGGCCACACCCCTATGTAAACCACAACCACACCGCACTGGTCATGGCCCCACATTACCAGTCACACTGCTACGGCACTTGTCACTCCCCCTTCAGCGGCATACAATAGGCCCATCATAACTTTCAGCTCCAGGCCCATGTGGACATTAATCTGGCACTGCCCCCACACCCCACCTGCTGCATTTAAGTTTACAGGACACCAATGTAGGCTGTTGTAGCACATCTCAGTAGAATGGTAGCTGATGGTTGCACCTTGTTATTACTTCCTTCCCCCTTCTATCCTGGTGACATCATCATCCCTAGTGCACACACTAGGGGGCCCATTTATTAATGATCGCATTTTGCAATGCGATCAGGGCATGCAGTACCGCCCCTGATCGCATTGCAAAATGCGATCCTATCTGCCAGATGTATTATCTGGGACATGCAGGGAGACGGGCTCCGAAAAGAGCCCGTCCTTGCGATGTCTCCGGAGGGCAGTCGGGGCTTCTGCGAATGCGCAGTCCCGCGGACTGCACATGAGCGGCGCCCATTGCCAGCGGAGGGATCTGGCAGATCCCTCCGCCGGCTGATATGCGGTAAGTGCCCATAGGAAACAGCGGCTAACGCTATCTTTAGATAGCATTAGCTGCTGGGGCCAATATCGGGAATGCTTCGAACCCCCAGGTCCCTTCTTACCAATGTGGATGATGGAGTCCACCTGAGCATTGTCCTATACCCCTGGGCTCCACTTCCAATATCTCTCCCCCTCCCCCCCAAAGCAGTGTCATAAACACCCTGAGCCCCCACTCCCCATGTGTTTCTTCCTTCTGCCGTCCCCCCAATAGCAGTATCCTCAGCCCCCCCATAACTTAATAAAGCTGCATCTGATAATCCTGGGCCCAATATTGATTGTTGAAAATAAGAGGCTTTAGTGAATAATACTATATTAATACTATATTGTGACCATAAGGTGCATTTAGTATAAAACTTAAAAGAAAACAATACACCAGCACAGTTAAAATTCTTTTTATTAATGGAATAAAACATAATTATTGTAAAATTAATTGAATTTCACCAGTTTATACATACACAGATTGATGATGAAATAAAAGGGTTTAAGCCCTGAATATTGTATAACATTGTTGAACAGTAGCCACAGCATTTTATACATATTATTTGTTTACACTTTATTTTATTTCCCCCTCCTTTCCCTGACCACCCCTCCCCTTCTGTCTCACCAACTCTGACATCCTTCTCCCCTGTTTCAGGAGAGGAAGTCATGACCCTCATCCGGTCCTCCCCCCCTTCCACCTCCCTTTTTGACCCTATCCCTTCCCGTCTCCTCTGTTACCTGTCTCCTTCTGCCTGTTCTCATCTTGCTCACCTTCTTAATCTCTCCCTATCATCTGGCACTGTCCCTTCTGCATTCAAACATGCCCTTGATTCCCCCATTCTTAAAAAACCTACCCTTGATCCTAACATACTTTTCAACTATCCACCCATCTCTCTTCTCCCTTTTGCTTCCAAACTCCTTGAGCGTATTGTTTACAACTGCCTTACCACCTTTCTTTCCTCCCACACCCTCCTTGACTCATTTCAATCTAGCTTCCGTTCTCTCCACTCCACTGAAACTGCCCTCACGAAAGTCAGCAACGACCTCCTTGCTGCCAAATCCAAGGGCCACTCCTCTCTGCTCATTCTCCTTGACCTATCTGCTGAATTTGACACTGTAGACCACCCTCTCCTCCTGCAAATCCTATACTTTCTCAGTTTACATGGCACTGCCCTCTCCTGGCTGTCCTCCTACCTCTCTGATCGTTCCTTCTCTGTCTCCTCTCATGACTCCTCTTCCCACCCACTTCCACTAACAGTAGGGGGTAAATTTACTAAAGTGAGAGTTTTTAGAAGAGACTTTTAGCAACCAATCAGATTCTACTTAACATTTAACTAGCACCTTTTAGAAGATAATAGCTAGAATCTGATTGGTTGCTATGGGCAACATCACTTTTAAAACTTCTAAAAACTCTCGCTTTAGTAAATTAACCCCTAGGAGTTCCCCAAAGTTCTGTTCTTGGACCTCTCCTTTTCTCCCTATATACGTCCTCTGTAGGTGAACTCATAAACTCCTTTGACCTCCAATATCATCTCTATGCTGATGATACTCAAATTTACCTTTTCTTCCTTGAGCTCTCCCCCTCGCTCCTTACCCGTATCTCCAACTGTCTCTCTGCTGTCTCTTTATGGATGTTCCAGCACTTTCTTAAACTTAACATGTCTAATACTGAGCTGATCATCTTCCCACCCTCTTCCACTACATCACTTCCCACAATTTCATTATCTATTGATGGCACAAGATCTCCTCTATCCCCAAAGTGTGCTGTCTTGGAGTTATCCTAGACTCCTCTCTCTCCTTTAAACCACACATTCAGCACCTCTCGCAGTCCTGCCGTTTCCACCTAAAAAATATCTCCAGGATTAGGCCTTTCCTCACCAAGGATGCCACTAAAACCCTAATCCACTCACTGGTCATCTCCAGATTGGACTACTATAACCTTCTCCTAGCTGGCCTCCCAGTTTCTCACCTCTCTCCACTACAATCGGTTCTCAATGCTGCTGCTAGGCTCATCTTCCTCTCCAGACTTTCTACATCTGCTTCCCCTCTCCTTCAAGCCCTACACTGGCTCCCCTTCCCCTTCAGATGCCAATTCAAGGTTCTTACACTCGCCTACAAAGCCCTCACCAAATCCTCTCCCACATACATTTCTGACCTTCTCTCCCTTCACACTCCTGCTCGTCCACTTCACTCAACAAATGCATGCCGCCTCTCTTGCCAACTGATTACTTCCTCCCACTCCCGCATCCAAGATTTTGCCTGTGCTGCTCCCTACTTTTGGAATGCTCTCCCTCTTCCTATCAGACTCTCCACCTCTCTACATATCTTCAAACGGGCTCTCAAGACCCACTACTTCATCAAGGCCTTCCAGCACTCATCCTAACCCACCTCATGCTCTTTCCTCCCTATCTTCCCCTTCTGTGTCACGCCTGTCTATCTGCCCCTCAGAATATAAGCTCTCACGAGCAGGGACCTCTTCCCTCATGTGCTTCTCTTCACATTTTCTTCTACTCTTTACTCCCCATAAGGGCACTTAACACGAGACTGCCAACTCCCGGCTGCTTATTGTGAGTGCTTTAATCGCTATTGCAGCAATGTATATAAATCGTGTTCTTGTCCTGCACTGTAATGTACTGTAAGTTACTTGTTTCTTGTTCACTTATTAGTTCTATGTACAAAGTAAAGCACTGCAGAACACTTGTGGCGCCATATAAATAAAGGATAATAATAATAATTTCCTTCTACTTCACATCTTTCTTTTAAAATACTTTGCCATTATATTGAGTTCCCAATTTATTTTAATATATATCAATAAAATTGATATTTTAAAATTGTTTATATACCTGTGTCTCTAGTGCACCTAATGCAATAACTCTTCTTCCTTTTTCTGTTTTGTGTTCATATAACATAATACTTACCTGACTCCCTGCTCCTACTCTCACCACCGTCCGCTCCTCCGGAAGGCGGAGCTCATGAGTAGGTTCAGCAGCCAATGAGAGTCTGTGTGACTCTCATTGGCTGCTGAAACAAACACACCGTACTATCCGGCTCCGGTGGCGGTGTGTTTGTTTTACTCTGTAGTGCGGACCACGCTCACTGCGGTCTGTACTAACTGAAATGGACCTGGACGCCCCCACCCAGTGTCCCCCCACCACCTCCAGCAGCGCCCAAGGCACGAGCCCTGGCCGTCGACCCCTAGTTACGCCATTGATTATCACTGTTTTAGCTAATTTTAAAAGGGGTTACCGCTGAGATATCATTTATATATTATTAGCCTGAGCCTCTGGTAAGTGCCTGGGCATTAGGCCCAGTTGCTCATTAGTGGCAGATAGGTAAGGGGGCCTCAATTGTGTAGCATAAAGCTCCCTAATCACATTATGCCAGACAATAGGGCCCCCCTTACCTATCTGCACTTTAATGTGAAATAGGAGCTATACTGTGTGGCATAATGTGTATAAGGCAGCATTTTCAACCTCTGTGCTGTGGCACATTAATGTTCCATGAGTGTTTGTCAAGTGTGCCGCAGCGGTCAGCTCAGCGCACTTGTAGTGTAGTGTGTTTTATTCCTGTGGAGGCCAATATGTGTGTATATTTTTATGTGGGAGCAAATGTTTATGCTTTTCCATTGGTCACGCATGCTGCATAGCCGGACAGTATGCCTTGGCAATTTTAAAATCTTGTGTAGTGTGCCTTGAGTTGAAAATCACTGGTATAAGGGATACTACTGTGTGGCATACTGTGTATAAAGGGCACTACTACTGTGTGGCATACTGTGTATAAAGGGCACTACTACTGTGTGGCATACTGTGTACAAAGGTCACTACTACTGTGCGACATACTATGCGCCACACAAGAACTAAAAGGTAAGATTCTTCTTTATATACTTTCAGCAAAGCATTATAAATCAGCAATGACATCAGCAGCTATCAACGCAGTGGCAGCATGCTTAGGCTTCAAAATTGAATGCTTAAATGAAATCTCATTACATTGGCCGCTTTATATAGCATAGCTATTACAATATTCATAAGTATACAGTGTCACCAGGTAATCCATACTCCTGATCTACATCTCCGAGAATTTGAAGTGACATTTCTTGATTCTCATTGCTCCTATGCAAACGTCCAGGGCTGCAACTCTATGTCCATAGATCAAGAGTCTACTTGGATTCTGAGAATGTTCCATACATCATATAGGGGCAGTCTTTCAGCTAACACCGTGCCAACTTCTCCTGGACCCCTTCCTTGGTATCAGAGCCCGCGATCTTCAGGAAGCATCTGGGTGTCTGCAGATTGCACTTAGCAAGAAATTAAAACCATGTCTGAAATATATCAGAGCTCTGTCAGCCATGTATAGGAGAATTAGGAGTATACTTTATATACTTAAGATGAGGTTTAAATACTTTATACTCCTTGGAATGAAGATAAGATCTTTCATACAGGTGTCCTTGCTATTCTACCTTTTACCTTAATCAATCACACAAGCCTTGTATTACTTTATTAATAAATGCTTTCTAGATCAAACACCATAAATCTGCTTCTATCCTTATCTATACATATAATCTGGTAAACAAGTTTTGGCTCTTATGTAAGTCTTTAGTTATGCAAGCAAGAAAAACATGTTTTTCAATATGATTACTCGAATCTTTAGGATTTTCGGCGATCTTAAAATATGAGACATATTTCTAAGTATGTTCATTTTCTATACGCAACTTTTTATCAACTTTTAACCACTTATTTCTAATCTAAATATGTATATTCTTATTGCGGATTAATATTTTATTTATGCAAAACTATTTCTAGATGAAATTATGATTATTGCATGATTATAATATTAATTCACCTCATACAAATGCCTTTTGTTGCTTTAATAAGTGAAATGATATTTCAGTTTTAACACTCTTCTACCTCAAGCACAACTCAGCTAATGCAACAAATTACTGAGTTACAAACCAGAGTGTGCTAGAAGCAGGGCTGGATTAAGGCTTGTGGGGGCCCCGAGGCAACCAAGTTGTAGGGGTCCCCTCCAAGCCACATGGTGGACACACATTAGGGGGCTGGCTGGACACACATTAGGGGGCTGGCTGGACACACATTAGGGGGGCTGTCTGGACGGGCGTGGTATAAGAGATAGGCAGTAATTAGTTAGACAATGTCTAGATAGACACCAGATGTTAGACAGTCAATAGTTAGACAGGGAAAAAAGTTAGACACAAACAAAAGTCAGACACATTAAAGTTAGACATGTAAAAAGTTTGACAGGTACAAAAGGTCGACAGGGTAAAAAGTTTGACATGAAAATGGTCTATACAAAAATGGTCGACAATTTTTTTTTTTTTTTAGCCCTAATCTTCACCCTAACCCTATCCTTCCCCTTGGTGCCTAACCCTCCCTCCTGGTGCCTAACCCTAACCATCAGGGTAAGTGCCTAACCCTAACCATGGGGGTAAGTGCATAACCCTAACCCTCCAGTAAGTGCCTAACCCTAATCCTAAAAAAAAAAAAAATGTGTCAATCTTTTTCATGTCGAACTTTTTACATGTCTAACTTTAGTGTGTCTGACTTTTGTCTATATCGAACTTTTATCCTTGTCTAACTATTAACTGTCTAACATCTGGTGTCTATCTAGACATTGTCTAACTAATTACTGTCTGTCTATAGTCCGGAACCCTCTCCTTATAGCGTTATCACTATCTGTACTCCCGCTGGTGATAGGAGAACCTCCACGGTCCCGTGGGGCAATCCTATCGATGATCATGTGTGCGCTTGGAGGAGTTAAATGTCAGTGTACTGTGTTCAGCGTGTGCAGTCGCTGCTGACCGCTCACACAGTGGTCAGAGGGTAGTCCCTACGATCCCAGTCACCACCGGTCAGGTAATTGTCCAAAGAAGTTCAGTGTTAATATATAACTGTCAGCATGTGCTGACACTACTGCTCACTCCTGCAGTGACTGTGTGGTCATGTCCCCTTTTGGCCAATCATGGCCTTTTTCAAGGATGGAGGTGTGTCTGTGGGGACGGGTTTTATGCTGGCTCTGTACAGTAGGGCCTGATTCACTATGGATCGCAATATTGCATACGCACGCAGTTCAACTGCGATAGTATGCTAATCCATTGCGATCGCAATGCAAACTCAGCACTACATAAGGACGCCCACTTTACATTGCACACATCCGTAATACTGAGCAGAATAGCCAAACCATCGGTACAATCGAGTACCATCGCAGCCTCACGCACACTAGCTCTGACCTTACTCAGAAATTGCTAACAACCATGCAAGCTATGAGACCTGAATAATTTATGCAAGCCCCTGCAACGGCGTGTGAACGCACTGGCATGCCTGCATTCAGCCGACCACCCCCCCCATTACAACCCACAAATGGCACTTCCTGTCAATCACTCTGCAATGGGTCTGCATAGCCACTGCGATCGAAGTCCCCATTGCAGCGGCCAGTTAGCGTATGCGCACTGCAATGCGTACGCATGCGCAGTGTGAAACAATAGGCAGATTACGTGCATATTCACAGTTGCGTATGATAGTGAATCAGGCCCTTAGTGCAATCTTGTGATAAGAAAGTGAATCAGTAGTGCATGCAAGGACCCACTAATTGACAGGCTGAGGCATTTAAGGGGCCATGCGGGGGGCAGCCGGCGTTCCTGGAAACGGGGGCATTCCACCCTATTTTCCAGGAGTGGCCAGCCCAGGATCTGCGTTGATCAACGCAATATCCTGGGCTCGCAAGCCGGACAGTCTGAGTAAGTGAGGCTTACTCAGCTGGCTGGCGTCCCGGACCTGTCCACCATTGTGACCATTGACCACTGATGGTCGCGATGGTGATCCCAGCCTGCGACCTCCGTCGCAGTGCTGGGATCACAAATGCAGCAGGGGATGTCATACACCTGCTGCATTTGCATAATAGCAAAGATCGCAATTATAAGAGCTGCCTGTGTGCAGCTTTGCAATTACAATCCTTGTTGAATCAGGCCCATAGTACATGGGCCATATACAGTGTATGCACATTGAAGTATACATATAAGCACAAACCTATATATATATATATATATATATGTGTGTATATATATATATATATATGTATATATATATATATATATATATATAGATATATATATATATATATATTAGGGGTGAGCGGGTTCGGATTTCTGAAATCCGAACCCCCCCGAGCCCCCCCGATCCGAGTCCGATCCGAATCAGGCTCGACTTTTCCCGCCTGACTCGGATCTGAAATCGAGGCAAAACGTCATCATCCCGCCTTCCGAGGCGTCATTTTCTCACTCGGCTGTGGACAGTGAAGAGGGAGGGTGGGAGTTAGGGCTGTGTAGTGTAGTGTAGTGTAGTGCTGCTGTTGTCCACTACTTCAAAGTCCTTAGGGGCTGGTTGTGCTGTGCTGCTGTTGTTAATAGGGGCTGTGTCCACTACTTCAAAGTCCATAGGGGCTGGCTGGACTGTGTTGTGCAGTCAGTTCTCCATAGGGGCTGTGTCCACTCCAAAGTCCTGTGCAGTGTCCCAGTCCTAAAGGGGTGCTGTAGTGTTGTCCAGGGGGTGCTCTGTCCATCAGGGGTGCTCCCCCCAAGTGCTAAAAAAATAATATATTTTCTGTGTTTGTGAATTGTGGGCGCAGTAGCCGCACGTGCATCAACAAAGTAGTGCCAAGCGTGCGCCTGTGTCATAAGTAAAGGGCCGGCTGGCTTGACCGTTAAGGGTGCTGTAACCCCCGAAAGTACACTCCAGTCCAAACCAAAAAAAAAATTATTTTCTGTGTTTGTGAATTGTGTGCGCAGTAGCCGCACGTGCATCAACAAAGTAGTGCCAAGCGTGCGCCTGTGTCATAAGTAAAGGGCTGGCTGGCTTGACCGTTAAGGGTGCTGTAACCCCCGAAAGTACACTCCAGTCCAAACCAAAAAAAAAATTATTTTCTGTGTTTGTGAATTGTGTGCGCAGTAGCCGCACGTGCATCAACAAAGTAGTGCCAAGCGTGCGCCTGTGTCATAAGTAAAGGGCCGGCTGGCTTGACCGTTAAAGGGTGCTGTAACCCCCGAAAGTACAGTCCAGTCCAAATCAAAAAAAAAATTATTTTCTGTGTTTGTATATTGTGCGCAGTAGCCGCACGTGCATCAACAAAGTAGTGCCAAGCGTGCGCCTGTGTCATAAGTAAAGGGCCGGCTGGCTTGACTGTTAAAGGGTGCTGTAACCCCCAAAGTACACTCCAGTCCAAACCAAAAAAAAAATAATTTTCTGTGTTTGTGAATTGTGTGCGCAGTAGCCGCACGTGCATCAACAAAGTAGTGCCAAGCGTGCGCCTGTGTCATAAGTAAAGGGCCGGCTGGCTAGACCGTTAAAGGGTGCTGTAACCCCCAAAAGTACACTCCAGTCCAAACCAAAAAAAAAATTATTTTCTGTGTTTGTGAATTGTGTGCGCAGTAGCCGCACGTGCATCAACAAAGTAGTGCCAAGCGTGCGCCTGTGTCATAAGTAAAGGGCCGGCTGGCTTGACCGTTAAAGGGTGCTGTAACCCCCAAAGTACACTCCAGTCCAAACCAAAAAAAAAATTATTTTCTGTGTTTGTGAATTGTGTGCGCAGTAGCCGCACGTGCATCAACAAAGTAGTGCCAAGTGTGCGCCTGTGTCATAAGTAAAGGGCCGGCTGGCTTGACCGTTAAAGGGTGCTGTAACCCCCGAAAGTACAGTCCAGTCCAAATCAAAAAAAAAATTATTTTCTGTGTTTGTGAATTGTGTGCGCAGTAGCCGCACGTGCATCAACAAAGTAGTGCCAAGCGTGCGCCTGTGTCATAAGTAAAGGGCCGGCTGGCTAGACCGTTAAAGGGTGCTGTAACCCCCGAAAGTACACTCCAGTCCAAACCAAAAAAAAAATTATTTTCTGTGTTTGTGAATTGTGTGCGCAGTAGCCGCACGTGCATCAACAAAGTAGTGCCAAGCGTGCGCCTGTGTCATAAGTAAAGGGCCGGCTGGCTTGACCGTTAAAGGGTTCTGTAACCCCCAAAGTACACTCCAAACCAAAAAAATATATATTTTCTGTGTTTGTGACTTGTGTGCACTGTGGCTGCACGTGCATCAACAAAGGAGCAGCGCCAAGCGTGCGCCTGTGTCCCATAAGTAAAGAGCCGGCTGGCTCATTTCTTAAAGGGTGGTGTAACCCACAAAGTGCACTACTCTCCAGCAAAAATAAAAAAATATTTTCTGTGTTTGTGTGCGCTTTAGCCGCACGTATATATATCAATATAACATAAATGGAGGTCCAAACTTTCTCCGATAAAAATAAAATAGGGAAAGATCAAGAACCACTTCCTCCTAGTGCTGTTGCTGCTGCTGGGAGTTGTTCATCATCCCAGAGAGGAAGTAGGAACATCACTACTTTTACTAAACAATTGACCCTCCAACAGTCCCTAGCGATGAGGATGAAGTACGACAGCAGTCATCCTGAAGCAAAACGTATAACTGAGGCCTTGACTGCTATGTTGGTGTTAGACGTGCGTCCGGTATCCGACATTAGTGCAGTGGGATTTAGACAATTGATGGAGGTAGTGTGTCCTCGGTTCCAAATCCCGTCTAGATTCCACCTGCATCCTCAAAGCAGCAGCGACAAGCGTGCGTCTGTCTGTTAAAGGGTGGTGACACCCTCAAAGTGTGCTACACAAACAATAAAAATATTCTTCTTCTTTTTTCTGTCTATGTGAATTGTGTGGGCTGTAGCCGCACCTGCATCCTTAAAGCAGCAGCGACAAGCGTGCGTCTGTCTGTTAAAGGGTGGTGACACCCTCAAAGTGTTCTATACAAACAATTAAAATATTGTTCTTTTTTTTTCGGTCTTTGTGAAATGTGTGGGCTGTAGCCGCACCTGCATCCTTAAAGCAGCAGCGACAAGCGTGCGTCTGTCTGTTAAAGGGTGGTGTAACTCTCAAAGTGCTCCAAAAAATAAAAAACTATTTTTTTAATGTGTTTGTGACTTGTGTGCGATGTAGCCGCACTTGCATCCTCAAAGCAGCAGCGACAAGCGTGCGTCTGTCTGTTAAAGGGTGGTGACACCCTCAAAGTGTGCTACACAAACAATAAAAATATTCTTCTTCTTTTTTCTGTCTATGTGAATTGTGTGGGCTGTAGCCGCACCTGCATCCTTAAAGCAGCAGCGACAAGCGTGCGTCTGTCTGTTAAAGGGTGGTGACACCCTCAAAGTGTTCTACACAAACAATTAAAATATTGTTCTTTTTTTTTCGGTCTTTGTGAAATGTGTGGGCTGTAGCCGCACCTGCATCCTTAAAGCAGCAGCGACAAGCGTGCGTCTGTCTGTTAAAGGGTGGTGTAACTGTCAAAGTGCTCCAAAAAATAAAAAACTATTTTTTTAATGTGTTTGTGACTTGTGTGCGATGTAGCCGCACTTGCATCCTCAAAGCAGCAGCGACAAGCGTGCGTCTGTCTGTTAAAGGGTGGTGACACCCTCAAAGTGTGCTACACAAACAATAAAAATATTCATCTTCTTTTTTCTGTCTATGTGAATTGTGTGGGCTGTAGCTGCACCTGCATCCTTAAAGCAGCAGTGACAAGCGTGCGTCTGTCTGTTAAAGGGTGGTGACACCCTCAAAGTGTGCTACACAAACAATAAAAATATTCTTCTTCTTTTTTCTGTCTATGTGAATTGTGTGGGCTGTAGCCGCACCTGCATCCTTAAAGCAGCAGCGACAAGCGTGCGTCTGTCTGTTAAAGGGTGGTGACACCTCAAAGTGTTCTACACAAACAATTAAAATATTGTTCTTTTTTTTCGGTCTTTGTGAAATGTGTTGGCTGTAGCCGCACCTGCATCCTTAAAGCAGCAGCGACAAGCGTGCGTCTGTCTGTTAAAGGGTGGTGTAACTCTCAAAGTGCTCCAAAAAATAAAAAACTATTTTTTTAATGTGTTTGTGACTTGTGTGCGATGTAGCCGCACTTGCATCCTCAAAGCAGCAGCGACAAGCGTGCGTCTGTCTGTTAAAGGGTGGTGACACCCTCAAAGTGTGCTACACAAACAATAAAAATATTCTTCTTTTTTCTGTCTTTGTGAATTGTGTGGGCTGTAGCCGCACCTGCATCCTTAAAGCAGCAGCGACAAGCGTGTGTCTGTCTGTTAAAGGGTGGTGACACCCTCAAAGTGTGCTACACAAACAATTAAAATATTGTTCTTTTTTTTTCGGTCTTTGTGAAATGTGTGGGCTGTAGCCGCACTTGCATCCTCAAAGCAGCAGCGACAAGCGTGCGTCTGTCTGTTAAAGGGTGGTGTAACCCTCAAAGTGTGCTCCACAAACAATAAAAATATTCTTTTTTTTTTTCTGTCTTTGTGAATTGTGTGGGCTGTAGCCGCACTTGAATCCTCAAAGCAGCAGCGACAAGCGTGTGCGTCTGTCTGTTAAAGGATTACATCGGTGACAGCATCCAAGTAGGCATGTCAGACAGTCTGTACCTGTACTGGCAGGAAAAAGAAGCAATTTGGAGGTCCCTGTACAAACTGGCTCTATTTTACCTGAGTTGCCCCCCCTCCAGTGTGTACTCCGAAAGAGTGTTTAGTGCAGCCGGGAACCTTGTCAGCGAAAGGCGTAGGAGGTTGCTTCCACAAAATGTGGAGAAGATGATGTTCATAAAATGAATTATCAACTCTTCCAGGGAGACCAGCCTCCAGAACGTACAGAGGGACCTGTGGTTCCAGCAGGGATGAATTAATACTCTGTGAGGATGAGGATGTACACACTGAAGAGGGTGAGGAATCGGTGGATGAGGAGGATGAGGATGACATCTTGCCTCCGTAGAGCCAGTTTGTGCAGGGACAGATAAATTGCCAGCTTGTTTTGTGGGGGCCCAAACGAACCAATCATTTCAGCCACAGTTGTGTGGCAGACCCTGGCGCTGAAATGATTGGTTTGTTAAAGTGTGCATGTCCTGTTTATACAACATAAGGGTGGGTGGGAGGGCCCAAGGACAATTCCATCTTGCACCTCTTTTTTTTCTTTGCATTATGTACAGTTTGGGGCCTAGTTTTTCAATGCCATCCTGTCTGCCACTGCAGTGTCACGCCTAGATGGGTCACGTGTTTGTGCCGCCCACTCGTGTCGCTTAGCATAGTCATCCAGCTACCTCGGTGCAACCTTTTGGACATAAAAACACTATTGTGAGGTGTGAGGTATTCAGAATAGACTGGAAATGAGTGGAAATTAAGGTTATTGAGGTTAATAATAGCATAGGAGCAGAAAAACCTACAAATTCTGTGATTTTAGCTGTTTTTATGCTTTTTTTCAAAAAAATACAGATCCAAAACACAAAACCCAGAACCCAAAACACGGAAGGGTGGTTTTGGCAAAACCAATCCAGATCCAAAACACGAAGAAAGATCCAGATCCAAAACCAAAACACAAAACACGAAAAGTGGCCGGTGCACACCCCTAATATATATATATATATACTGGCTGGAGTACCCGGCGTTGCCAGGGATTTTAAAAATGTTTGTTTACACATCATCCTCCAACAAACCTGTCCTTAAGCAGGCCTCACGAAAACTGTGACAAACTTTCCCATCAACAGTCCTAAGGTCGTCGAAGGAAGTAGGACCTGTAACGGTGTAAAGCAAACTTTGGAGATAGAAGCATTCAAAATTTGTCGGATGTACAGTGTAAACACGGCCAAGAACTTCTGTTGCTCTGATACTAGGATGACTGTGTACTTCCTAGTTACTGGATCGCACTATGAAATGCACAGCAGCTACTTCCAGTTCCTTGTGCAGCTGTTTCCGGCATTCAGGGTCTCCATGGTGTATAAGATTCATCCAATCGGTTTTACCCTTCAGGGGCCAACAAAGGAGTGAACCGCAAGTAGCTCTGTGCGTTCCATAGTGCAGTCCAGCAACCAAGGAGGTAGACAAAAAAGTTTGGTTGACACCATCTAGTTGTGTAAGCAGGGCCGGATTAAGGGGGGGTGACAGGGGCGGTCGTCCCTGGGCCCCCACACACAGAGGGCCCCCACACTACTGCATGCAGCAGCACATTCAGTGCTGCTGCATCAGCTTGGGGCAGGGCGGTAGTGTGGACGGCACATAAGTGCCGTCCGCACAACACAGCACGAACACACAGCCGCCAGCGCCGGCAGCTGTGTGTTTGTTATAACAGCCGATGAGAGTCAGACAGACTCTCATCGGCTGCTGCGCTGCGGCCCACTGCCGGAGCCTCTGTCTTCCGGCTCCTGCAGTGGCTGATGGGAGAGACGTCGACGTCTCTCCCATCATGCAGAGCGGGCCGGCCCGGCTGGATGCCGGACGGAGGAGCAGATGCTGGAGCGGGGATTAAGGTAAGTGGAGATTTTTTTTGCCTGTGTGTGTCTGGCCGGCCGGGGGGGGGACAACTACTCCTAAGGGCACTGCTGGGGATAGAACGGACTACTCCTAAGGGCACTCCTGGGGAGGGAACGGACTACTCCTAAGGGCACTGCTGGGGGGGGACTACTCCTAAGGGCATTGCTGGGGAGGGAACGGAGTACTACTAAGGGCACTGCTGGGGAGGGAACGGACTACTACTAAGGGTACTGCTGGGGAGGGAACGGACTACTACTAAGGGCACTGCTGGGGATACTACTGGGGGCACTGCACACTGCTGGGACCGCTACTGGGGGACACTGCATAGAGGGAGGGGTACTACTAGGGGCACTGCTGGGGACACTACTGGGGGCACTGCACACTGCTGGGACCACTACTGGGGGACACAGCATAGAAGGGGGATCGCTACTAGGGGTACTCCTGGTGGGACTACTGTTGAGGGGGGACTGCTACTGGGGGCATGGCTGGGCTGGGCTGGGCTGGGCTTGGCTCTGTGTGGCTTGAAGGATGACTGTGTACTTCCTAGTTACTGGATCGCACTATGAAATGCACAGCAACTACTTCCAGTTCCTTGTGCAGCTGTTTCCGGCATTCAGGGTCTCCATGGTGTATAAGATTCATCCAATCGGTTTTACCCTTCAGGGGCCAACAAAGGAGTGAACCGCAAGTAGCTCTGTGCGTTCCATAGTGCAGTCCAGCAACCAAGGAGGTAGACAAAAAAGTTTGGTTGACACCATCTAGTTGTGTAAGCAGGGCCGGATTAAGGGGGGGTGACAGGGGCGGTCGTCCCTGGGCCCCCACACACAGAGGGCCCCCACACTACTGCATGCAGCAGCACATTCAGTGCTGCTGCATCAGCTTGGGGCAGGGCGGTAGTGTGGACGGCACATAAGTGCCGTCCGCACTACACAGCACGAACACACAGCCGCCAGCGCCGGCAGCTGTGTGTTTGTTATAGCAGCCGATGAGAGTCAGACAGACTCTCATCGGCTGCTGCACTGCGGCCCACTGCCGGAGCCTCTGTCTTCCGGCTCCCGCAGTGGCTGATGGGAGAGACGTCGACGTCGGCCGGGGGGGACAACTACTCCTAAGGGCACTGCTGGGGATAGAACGGACTACTCCTAAGGGCACTCCTGGGGAGGGAACGGACTACTCCTAAGGGCACTGCTGGGGGGACTACTCCTAAGGGCACTGCTGGGGAGGGAACAGAGTACTACTAAGGGCACTGCTGGGGAGGGAATGGACTACTACTAAGGGCACTGCTGGGGAGGGAACGGACTACTACTAAGGGAACTGCTGGGGAGGGAACGGACTACTACTAAGGGCACTGCTGGGGATACTACTGGGGGCACTGCACACTGCTGGGACCACTACTGGGGGACACTGCATAGAGGGAGGGGTACTACTAGGGGCACTGCTGGGGACACTACTGGGGGCACTGCACACTGCTGGGACCACTACTGGGGGACACAGCATAGTAGGGGGATCGCTACTAGGGGTACTCCTGGGGGGACTACTGTTGAGGGGGGCTGCTACTGGGGGCACGGCTGGGCTGGGCTTGGCTCTGTGTGGCTTGAAGGGGGCCCCCGCAACTTAGTTGCCCTGGGGCCCCCACAAGCCTTAATCCGGCCCTGTGTGTAAGCTCATGCATGAGCAAGTATAAATAAAGATTTGTGCTGCAGAGCTGCGATTTGCATCCCATTATAGTTGCCATGTTTATGGGCCTGATTCTAAATCAGATGGATTTCTCCTCATGGATGCAGATAGCAATTTTTACCATATTCAGACTCACAATAAGCCTGGCTTCAGTGGCGTAACTATAAATTTTGCTCCCCCCTGCCAACAGTGTCTGATGTCCCCCCCCAATGGCATTTTGGTAAAATGAATACAGGGCCGTTGATACGCAATCTGGCTCCCATGGAAAAGATAAAAATGTGCCTCCACCCCCATAGACAGTTTACAGTATTTGTCATTTTTCCTTGTTATAGTAATGCCCCTTACACATTATGCCACACAATGTGATGCCCCATGCACATTATGCCACACACTGTAATGCCTATTACCCCCACAAAGGGTTGCTGCTAGATCCTATGAGGAGAAAGGACCTCTGTGAAGTTGCAGTCACGTGACCGCTGCAGGAGGGCCAGATCGCTCCTGTGTTACCATCCACGTGGGCATATAAGGGGAACAAATTTTTGTGGCGAGCACAGCGAGCCATCGTGCCCGATGTACAGTGAGCGTAGCGAGCCCGCACGGGGACGTTTTGGACCCCCGTTATCATCCTTGCCCCTCCCCCTTTGATGACAGGTCATGTGGGTGTGATGTCACTGGTCCCTTGGAGCTGTGTAGTCTAGACCTAACCATTACCAAAGTGCCACTTACATATTTGCCCCACAGTAAGGCTTCTAAATTCTTTTAAATTACCTGCCCATTGTCAGGGTTCTCATGCTCATTGTCAGGGGTCTCATGCTCGT
Organism: Taudactylus pleione; assembly: GCA_031769625.1. Lineage (NCBI taxonomy): Eukaryota > Metazoa > Chordata > Amphibia > Anura > Myobatrachidae > Taudactylus > Taudactylus pleione. The sequence continues at coordinate 921,241 of JAUIMM010000084.1, forward strand.
TGCCAGGGGATTCATGCTCATTGCCAGGGGATTCAAGCTCGTTGTCAGGGGTTCTATGCTCATTGCCAGGGGATCTATGCTCAGTGCCAGGGGTTTCATGCTCGTTGCCAGGGGTTTCAAGCTTTTTGCCAAGGGTTTCACACTCATTGCCAGGGGTTCTATGCTTGTTGCCAGGGGTTCTATGCTCGTTGCCAAGGGTTTCATGCTCGTTGCCAAGGGTTTCACGCTTGTTGCCAGTAGGACCTCTAGCATCTGTCTCCTCCTAGGCAGCTGCCATTTTTGGAGGGCCGTTTTCAGCAGATTCCAATATGGACGGCTAGTCCGCATGGAATCTGCAGCCCCAAGCCACAAACGGAACCTCCGGATGACCACTTCCGGTTATGGGTGTTTTGGCGCAGAATTCTCCAATTAAGTATGATACATACTAACATAAATACTGGTCTAAGCTAGAACCTTATTTCACAACTCCTTATCCCTTTGAAGAAATCCAGAACCGGCGAAATGCGTCGGGTCCTCCTCCACCTACCAATATATGGACTAACAAGCAAACTATCCTACTGAGGGACTGCACTATCTAGCACTTTATGTGCCTTTTTTATTCAGCTAAGTCTTAAATAATATTCATTTTTTAAGCTTTTTTATCATCTAACATATTGCATAATGTATTCCTCGCCTATTTTTTAATTACCTTGTACTGTATCCCCATTTTTTGTCCTATATACCCCTTTTTTCCGTTATTATCCTAATAAATATAGTGTATTTTTTACTTAAATCCTATTGAATTCTTGAATTTGTCACACCTAAAGAGGTTAATAGATTGATTACCTTATTACTGGACTATAGCTTTTATACTACAATCTTTTATCCTCCTTTATATTTTTTTATTTTTATTTTTATCATATTTTTTCTTGGACATCAATTTCTGCACATTGAAACACTTCACATTGAAATCAGGAGTATGGCCCTGATTCAGAGCCGGACGCTCTGACAGAGCGCTCGCTCTGAATCAGGGCCATCCGTCTTACTTTTTGGAGCGGCCTCCTGGCCACTCGCATAGCTGTGGGTGACCACCCACAGCTATAGCAAGCGGCCAAAATTTGGTGCGAGACCCATAATGACGGCTTGGTCGTCGTTATTCGGGTCTCGCGCATGCGCACAATGGAGCCACCTCCGTCGTGCGCATGCGCACTTGGGCAACATCGACCCGCTTGCGAGCGCTCAGCGCACGCGAGCGGGTTTGAATCAGGCCCTATAATCACTGAATTCTTTCTAAAGAAAATATCTGGTACGCATGTAAAGGGATTACCTGTTGTATGTCTACCCTAACCAACTTAATTTATTACACTATCAGGCGCTTTCTCCTCTCTCTCACTTTCAATATACTGTATATATATATATATATATATATATATATATATATACTCTCTCTGTAATTCGTATTATAATCATCCCATTCAAGTTTTTTCAATTGTATCATGAACCTAAGTAATATAGCTGTTATTTCTGATAATTTAATAATTGAAAAAAAAAAACTTTATTGTGTGATATGCTGTATGAAGGGGTGAAAGGCTCCGAAACATTGATTTTTTAATACACTCGTCTTTTACACCAGCCTGGGAGTGCCGCCTGTTTGTTCATTTCTAAAGTATGTATGGACAGTTTGTTTCCACAGAGGAAGGCACCCCAGCCAGTTATATTTGGTGCCAGCTGCCAGCAGAGTGGCGGTCCTTGTATATGTGTTTTATATATATATATATATATATATATATATATATAAACAATCCAGAATGTCCGCACTCCACAAAACAACCATGGAAGTGGGCTGCTCAATTTAAAGATACAAAGTCCATAAGTATAAAAATGCAATTGGCACTCACCAGGTTAATGTAAAAAAAAAATCACAGTTTATTCACCACTCATGGGTAAAGACATAAAGTGCATAGTCAACGTTTCAGTCCTAAATGGACCATCCTCAGGAGAGAGCAGCAGGAATAATCCAACAGACAGCCAAATAGAAAGTGAGCACCATCACCACAGAAGCTAACATATATACCCACCCTAATAAACCCCAGGGCACCCCCCCTGACCGCACATCCCTCTGGGTTAGCCAAAATCTAGTAACAAATAACAATAGCATAGAGCTCCATAATATTAGTCTAGTGCATACAGCAAGGTAATAAGAAATCCAAAATCGGGGCCACCTGAAATAAACACTGCAACAAGCTGTGTAAATACCTATAAATCACTGACATAGCGAAACCGGAAGTGGCCTGCGCTCCACCACCTTTGAACACACGCCACGCCCAGAACTACAACCCAGTGTCTCTGCGGGTGGAAGTAATAGAGTTAACAACATACTGTGTAAATACCTAAAGAACATTACAATAGCAAAACCGAAAGTGGTCTGCGCTCCACCACCGTGGAACGCACGCCAAACCCAGACCTACAACTCAGTGTCTATACAGGTGGAAATTATAGTATCAATGGCTTTAAGGTGCAATAACCGGAAGTCACATGCGCTCCAACCAGTGGAAGACATGCAACAAACCGGATCTGGCGCTTGCGGGTAGTCATGGCAACGGAATGCCAAAAGACATGTCAAAGGTGTAGTATGACCTGCTGGGTAATATAATGGGTCATACATAATAAAGCGGACCAATACAAATAGAGTTAACAACAGTACTGTGAACATTGCACAAAGCGGGCAATATGTCAGCTTCACAGACAACACCCACATGTAAATAAAATAATAAATATAAAGATAGCATTACACTACTACAAATAACCGTCATAAAACAATAAAACTAACAAAGACAAAAAACATGCAAATGCATAATATCAAAGTAAATCACATTACAGATCACTCAAAAACAAACGCATAATATAAAAAAAAATCACATTACAGGTCACTCAAAAACATATATTAGGGGTGTGCACCGGCCACTTTTCGTGTTTTGTGTTTTGGTTTTGGATCTGGATCTTTCTTCGTGTTTTGGATCTGGATTGGTTTTGCCAAAACCACCCTTCCGTGTTTTGGGTTCTGGGTTTTGTGTTTTGGATCTGTATTTTTTTTTAAAAAAGCATAAAAACAGCTAAAATCACAGAATTTGTGGGTTTTTCTGCTCCTATGCTATTATTAACCTCAATAACCTTAATTTCCACTAATTTCCAGTCTATTCTGAACACCTCACACCTCACAATAGTGTTTTTATATCCAAAAGGTTGCACCGAGGTAGCTGGATGACTATGCTAAGAGATACGAGTGGGCGGCACAAACACGTGGTCCATCTAGGAGTGACACTGCAGTGGCAGACAGGATGGCAGTTTGAAAAACTAGGCCCCAAACAGTACATAATTCTAAGAAAAAAAAGAGGTGCAAGATGGAATTGTCCTTGGGCCCTCCCACCCACCCTTATGTTGTATAAACAGGACATGCACACTTTAACAAACCAAACATTTCAGCGCCAGGGTCTGCCACACGACTGTGGCTGAAATGATTGGTTCGTTTGGGCCCCCACAAAACAAGCTGGCAATTAATCTGTCCTTGCACAAACTGGCTCTACGGAGGCAAGATGTCGTCCTCATCCTCCTCATCCACCGATTCCTCACCCTCTTCAGTGTTGTGTACATCCTCATCCTCACAGAGTATTAATTCGTCCCCGCTGGAATCCACAACCACAGGTCCCTCTGTACGTTCTGGAGGCTGGTCTCCCTGGAAGAGTTGATAATTAATTTTATGAACATCATCTTCTCCACATTTTGTGGAAGCAACCTCCTACGCCTTTCGCTGACAAGGTTCCCGGCTGCACTAAACACTCTTTCGGAGTACACACTGGAGGGGGGGCAACTCAGGTAAAATAGAGCCAGTTTGTACAGGGACCTCCAAATTGCTTCTTTTTCCTGCCAGTACAGGTACGGACTGTCTGACATGCCTACTTGGATGCTGTCACCGATGTAATCCTTTAACAGACAGACGCACGCTTGTCGCTGCTGCTTTAAGGATGCAGGTGCGGCTACAGCCCACACATTTCACAAAGAGAAAAAAAAAGAAGAATTTTTTTATTGTTTGTGGAGCACACTTTGAGGGTTACACCACCCTTTAACGGACAGACGCACGCTTGTCGCTGCTGCTTTAAGGATGCAGGTGCGGCTACAGCCCACACATTTCACAAAGACAGAAAAAAAAAGAAGAATATTTTTATTGTTTGTGGAGCACACTTTGAGGGTGTCACCACCCTTTAACAGAAAGACGCACGCTTGTCGCTGCTGCTTTAAGGATGCAGGTGCGGCTACAGCCCACACATTTCACAAAGACAGAAAAAAAAGAAGTATATTCTTATTGTTTGTGGAGCGCACTTTGAGGGTTACACCACCCTTTAACAGACAGACGCACGCTTGTCGCTGCTGCTTTAAGGATGCAGGTGCGGCTACAGCCCACACATTTCACAAAGACAGAAAAAAAAGAAGAATATTTTTATTGTTTGTGGAGCGCACTTTGAGGGTTACACCACCCTTTAACAGACAGACGCACGCTTGTCGCTGCTGCTTTGAGGACAGTATCATATGCAGTGACAGTAGACTTGTCAGAAATTGTTGGCACGTCCTTCAGTCCGGACCAGATGTCCAAACCGGCCCTTGACTTATGACACAGGCGCACGCTTGGCACTGCTACTGTGTTGATGCACGTGCGGCTACATCGCACACAAGTCACAAACACATAAAAAAATAGTTTTTTATTTTTTGGAGCACTTTGAGGGTTACACCACCCTTTAACAGACAGACGCACGCTTGTCGCTGCTGCTTTGAGGATGCAAGTGCGGCTACAGCCCACACAATTCACAAAGACAGAAAAAAAAAGAAGAATTTTTTTATTGTTTGTGGAGCGCACTTTGAGGGTGTCACCACCCTTTAACAGACAGACACACGCTTGTCGCTACTGCTTTAAGGATGCAGGTGCGGCTACAGCCCACACATTTCACAAAGACAGAAAAAAAAGAAGAATATTTTTATTGTTTGTGGAGCACACTTTGAGGGTGTCACCACCCTTTAACAGACAGACGCACGCTTGTCGCTGCTGCTTTAAGGATGCAGGTGCGGCTACAGCCCACACATTTCACAAAGACAGGAAAAAAAGAAGTATATTTTTATTGTTTGTGGAGCGCACTTTGAGGGTTACACCACCCTTTAACAGACAGACGCACGCTTGTCGCTGCTGCTTTAAGGATGCAGGTGTGGCTACAGCCCACACATTTCACAAAGACAGAAAAAAAAGAAGAATATTTTTATTGTTTGTGGAGCGCACTTTGAGGGTTACACCACCCTTTAACAGACAGACGCACGCTTGTCGCTGCTGCTTTGAGGACAGTATCATATGCAGTGACAGTAGACTTGTCAGAAATTGTTGGCACGTCCTTCAGTCCGGACCAGATGTCCAAACCGGCCCTTGACTTATGACACAGGCGCACGCTTGGCGCTGCTACTGTGTTGATGCACGTGCGGCTACATCGCACACAAGTCACAAACACATAAAAAAAATAGTTTTTTATTTTTTGGAGCACTTTGAGGGTTACACCACCCTTTAACAGACAGACGCACGCTTGTCGCTGCTGCTTTAAGGATGCAGGTGCGGCTACAGCCCACACATTTCACAAAGACAGAAAAAAAAAGAAGAATATTTTTATTGTTTGTGGAGTGCACTTTGAGGGTTACACCACCCTTTAACAGACAGACGCACGCTTGTCGCTGCTGCTTTGAGGATGCAAGTGCGGCTACAGCCCACACAATTCACAAAGACAGAAAAAAAAAGAATTTTTTTATTGTTTGTGGAGCGCACTTTGAGGGTTACACCACCCTTTAACAGACAGACGCACGCTTGTCGCTGCTGCTTTGAGGATGCAGGTGGAATCTAGACGGGATTTGGAACCGGGGACACACTACCTCCATCAATTGTCTAAATCCCACTGCACTAATGATACCGTACGCACGTCTAACACCAACATAGCAGTCAAGGCCTCAGTTATATGTTTTGCTTCAGGATGACTGCTGTCGTACTTCATCCTCATCACTAGGGACTGTTGGAGGGTCAATTGTTTAGTAAAAGTAGTGGTGTTCCTACTTCCTCTCTGGGATGATGAACAACTCCCAGCAGCAGCAACAGCACTAGGAGGAAGTGGTTCTTGATCTCTTCCTATTTTATTTTTATCGGAGAAAGTTTGGTCCTCCATTTATGTTATATTGATATATACGTGCGGCTAAGGCGCACACAAACACAGAAAATATTTTTTTTATTTTTGCTGGAGAGTAGTGCACTTTGTGGGTTACACCACCCTTTAAGAAATGAGCCAGCCGGCTCTTTACTTATGGGATACAGGCGCACGCTTAGCGCTGCTCCTTTGTTGATGCACGTGCAGCCACAGTGCACACAATTCACAAACACAGAAAATATTTTTTTATTTGGTTTGGAGTGTACTTTGGGGGTTACAGCACCCTTTAACGGTCAAGCCAGCCGGCCCTTTACTTATGACACAGGCGCACGCTTGGCACTACTTTGTTGATGCACGTGCGGCTACTGCGCACACAATTCACAAACACAGAAAATATTTTTTTATTTGATTTGGACTGGAGTGTACTTTGGGGGTTGCAGCACCCTTTAACGGTCAAGCCAGCCGGCCCTTTACTTATGACACAGGCGCACGCTTGGCACTACTTTGTTGATGCACGTGCGGCTACTGCGCACACAATTCACAAACACAGAAAAAATATGGGGTTTTTTTAGCACTTGGGGGGAGCACCCTTGATGGACAGAGCACCCCCTGGACAACACTGCAGCACCCCTTTAGGACTGGGACACTGCACAGGACTTTGGAGTGGACACAGCCCCTATGGAGAACTGACTGCACAACACAGTCCAGCCAGCCCCTATGGACTTTGAAGTAGTGGACACAGCCCCTATTAACAACAGCAGCACAGCACAACACAGCCAGCCCCTATGGACTTTGAAGTAGTGGACACAGCCCCTATGGACAACAGCAGCACAGCGCAGCACAGCACAGCACAACACTACTCTGCACTACACTACACTACACAGCCCAGCCAGCCCTAACTCCCACCCTCCCTCTTCACTGTCCACACCCGAGTGAGAAAATGGCGCCGACGCGGGTACCTTATATAGGATCCAAAACCCGCGAGACCCGGAAGGCGGGATGATGACGTTTTGCCTCGATTTCAGATCCGAGTCAGGCGGGAAAAGTCGAGCCTGACTCGGATCGGCCTCGGATCGGGGGGGCTCGGGGGGGTTCGGATTTCAGAAATCCGAACCCGCTCACCCCTAACATATATATATATGGAGATAATCTCACACCATTTTCTAAAGTAATTTAAAAAAATACTGAGAGGATTGGACTCATTGAGGCCCCTCTGAATCAAAGTATCCAAGTCAAAGCCCATGCTGATGTGAAATGAGCTTTTCCGCTACACTCACCTTAACATGCATTTACACAGCTGCTTCCCATAGGTGTTGATAAGAATTTTGGGGGAGATGTATGAAACGTCGAAGCTGTATCAGCACACATTATATGTGCTGATACTGCTTCTCCCCGATGTATGATCGGGGGGTTTAGTTATGCGCCCCTGTCATTAACGGCGCTGCTATCCAGAAGATAGCAATGCTGATAGCCTGGACAATGTATGAATGATCAGTTTGCCTGATCATTCTGCCTGCTGCAGCAGTTACTATTGACAGCTACAGCCTGGCGATGCCCTATCCCCACAGCAGGGACAGCGCTTTCCCAGCTGCAGGGGCTGAGACTGAGACACAGCGCAGCAGCACTAGGCTGATGCGCTGTGTACTCAGGCAGGGATAGCCGGAAGGGGGAGTTAACACTCCCCCGCTCTGGCCGATGAGATGTTCATACATTCGTTTGTGCTTCCTGCTTCGCCTCGGTAAATGTGTCGCCATAATACATCTCCCCCTTCCCTTGGCTCTCGCCCTGTACTATGGTCATCCAGGCACCACCACACCACTTGATGCTTGTCTGGTGGTGATCTCTCGATGACCCGGACTCCCCTACAAAGGTCATTGGCTGCCACGGCGGGGCACATAGGGACGTTATGCCTTTCCAGTCAACAATCAATGTCCCTTCCAAGTCCTAGCTCCCTGTGCCTTCTTCACACAGCACAGTTTTTTTTGGTGGGCAGTGTTGTTACGTAGGAAACACACGTATCAGTGATACTAAACCCTGGCGCATGTGGCACAGCCAGGTGCCCCCCTCGGCAAGTGCCATCCTGGCCAAGGGGTAGATATGTGTCTGCCTCATGCCCTTCACCACCCCCTGACACACATACACACACATCCCCACCTCCCTGATTCTTCCCCAGCATTCACAAAAAGAAGCTCACATGCAAGTCACACACTCAACCACAGATGACACATATCTTACAAGCAGTAGAGTTCAGTCTCCAGCTTCTGTCCATCTCCCTCTGACAGCAGCACTTCTCAATATCTGGTCCTGTGTAGCCCTGCCCCATTTAGTCCCGTTTAGCCCCACCCCCTCCTCAGCCCCATGTAGCTCCATCCGCCCCATTCTCATAGTGTTGTCGGGTGGACCTGTTGGTAGAGCTACGGCTGGTCCTAGTGCCCGTCAGCTCTCCCTAGCAAAACCTGATGGAGGCAGCAGCAGTGCTGCTGCTAATCTCCTTTAAAAGATTAATTCTAGAAACCACAGGGGAGAGGTGGGCCGCCCTCACCCTGGCCCCCTTGGCTCTGCCTAAGATGGCAGCGCACCTCCCCCCTCGTTGTGGCCCACTAAACCCCGCCCCCTTACCGAAAGGGGCATGTCTACAATGCAGTTGGGCCCACCGGAAAATTACTCAGTCCAAGCCTGATGACAGTACACACACACCAAATGTTTTATTATTTTATTACGCATTCCCTCACTTACTCACCAACCCGCACTCACACTAACCCCCACTCAAATTCACACACAAAGAATTCAAACCCTGGGCTGACAAGTTTGAGGTTGGATGATGGGATGGCAGGGTGGCCTCACACTGTGGGTCTCCCTGCTATAGCGTCAGTCCCCTGGCTAGTTCTGCCTGGTTATTGGAGAATAGGGGGAATCTCACACCATTTTTCCCCCTATTTTCCAATTTGGGGTGGTGGACAGGCTTTTTTTATCATTAACTATTTATTCTATATTTTTTACACATAGCTAAGCCTGCACAGATCATACTAATCTGTGCAGTACTTTCAGATCGCCCAAACAGGCAGAGCTGTTTCAGGGAGGAATAGGAACTAGGGAGTAGACAGGGTGAGGCTTATATGCAATCCAAAACACGCAAGATCCGACATTTCCGGGATTATGACATTTTGCCTTGATTTGAGACCTGGATTTGGCTGGGGGAACTAAGGCATGCCAGGCAATCGACTCAGAACCCCCAAAGTTTTGGTGTGTTCGGTTTTCAACAAAACCGAAACGCTTATCTCTAAATAAAAGTGGTCTCTCTGAGGACACTCACAGGGGTGCATCTTTCCTCTATGAAGGAGATAGCTGGAGATGTGTGAAGACACTGCACATGCTCAGTAGCGTATTCAGGCTGGCCAGGTTGGAGGTCACTTCTAAATTGTGCTACTCGTATTTGCATGAATAGACAAGATAATTTGAAAAATCATTTTGATACAAACCTGCAATTCATCGTACCAAATTAATAAAGTATTAAGTCAAAATTATAATATTTACAACAGGATCCACTTCTTAAAACCTGTATTCCCCCTGACCCATTAGTTATCTATAGGAAAAAATCTTTGACATAATAACTAGTTTCTAGTTAACCCATACCTCTGTGAGAGCTACAATGCAATATGCGATTTGTAAACAACTGGTTTCCACAGAGACCCTGTGGTTTTTCTAAACGCTGTAATAAGAGATGTCTAAAGGTGCCCACACACATAGCGACATTTTACACGATTTGGCCAATTTCGACGAATCGTGACGATGAATCGGGTAAAAAAGGTACAAATCTATGAATCCCACAACCTGACGACACCGGGAAACAAACGATTACTTTAACACTCTATCCCCTGAATGAGAAGCATGCCAGCAAGCAGGATAGCTCCTCCAACGACCACAATGGAACTTTGGCAAAGGTAGTCTAACTTTATGTACTGAAATAGTCGCAGTCCTGACACACAGAGGGCCTGATTCAGAGCCGAACGCTCTGACCAGAGCGCTCGCTCTGAATCAGGGCCCTCCTCCATTAAAATGGAGCGTCCTCCTGGACGCTCGCATAGCTGTGGGTGACCACCCACAGCTTATGCGAGCGTCCATGATGATGGTCGCGATGGTCAAGACCATCGCGACCATCGGGCTTGAGACGGAGACCCTGTGGTAGGGTCTCGCTGCCGCAAGCCCTGGAGTGATTTTGGCTCTATCAGAGCCAAAATCACTCCCACTGACATCACTAGTAATGTCAGTGGGGCCGGCTTCAGATGGTAGGCGTTCCCATGGGAACGCCTCTGTCTGGCAGCCACGCCCCCGGCATGCCCACCAAAGGGGGTGTGCTGTCAATCAACATCGACAGCACTCCCCCTTTGGTGCGAGACCCGGAGCGACGGAGAGCCCGTCGCTATCCGGGCCTTGCGCATGCGCACGACGGAGCAGTGGGGCAACATCGACCCGCTTGCGAGCGTCCTACGCTCGTGAGCGGGTCTGAATGACCCCCAGTGTGTCTTAACATTTTCAGATTACACACCAAGGTGAGTAGAACAGATCCCAATTACAACACAGGTATAGAAAGTTATGCACACAAAAAGTTCTGGAAGTTTACTATTGAAACCTAACTACATCCTTATGGATTACAATTAATAGGTGATCTTCTGGATCAATTTTCCAGAGATCAAAATATATTTTCAAATAATGCTGCAAACAATACATTAAGATAAAACCCCACTTATCTGGTAGTCTATCTTTATGTACTGAAATAGTCGCAGTCCTGACAGCACTCCCCCTTTATGAGTGGTCTCCGAACACCCACCAGGTTTTAAAGGAAGTTTAGCATGAAAATTACATATCAATTTAGGAGCATGGATATCAGAGTCTTTAATCCAAGATCTCTCCTCCGGGCCATAACCCTTCCAGTCTACAAGATATTGCAATTGATTTTGATGCTTAAGTGAATCCAGAATCTTATCGATCTCAAACTCCACACCTCGAGCAGTTGTTATGGGAGGTACTTTAGGCAAGCTGTCATGAAATTGATTAAGAAGGTACACGCATGGTTGGAGGTAACTGTAACTTACATGCCACTGGGTTGATGATTTTTATAATATGAAAAGGACCAATATACCGGGGAGCAAATTTAATAGTAGGTACTTTAAGTCGAAGATTTCTAGTAGACAACCAGACACGATCTCCAATAGAATATTTAGGAACATCCGAATGTTTTCTATAAGCAAATGTTTTATAATTATGAGAGGCTTTCCTAAGACACTTATGTACCTGAGTCCAAATTCCAGAAAAATATTGGAGGGTAGCTTTAGCTGCTGGGACGTTCACAGTAGGAATTGACTGATTCTCAGGAACTCGAGGATGTCGACCAGTATTGGCAAAAAAAGGGCTTACACCTGTAGCCGACGAATAATGAAAGTTATGAGCAAACTCAGCCCAAGGCAAAAAATCCATCCAATCATCTTGGGAGGAAGAAATATACATTCTTAAGAAGGTCTCCAACTCCTGGTTCACTTTTTCAGTTTGTCCATTTGACTGAGAATGATATGCAGAAGAAAACTGTAATTTAATTTGCAATGATGAACATAAAGCCCTCCAAAACCGAGCAACAAACTGGACACCCCGATCAAACACTATCTCAGAAGGAAGTCCATGAAGATGAAATATCTCTTTGATAAATATTTGTGCTAATTTGGGGGCTGATGGAATTCGAGCCAAAGGATAAAAATGAGCCATCTTGGTAAAACGATCCACCACTACCCAAATAACTGTACACCCCCTAGACTCAGGAAGATCTGTAATAAAATCCATGGAAAGATGGGTCCATGATTGGGTAGGATTGGGTAGTGGATGGAGAGGACCAACTGGAGACTGCCGGGAGGACTTATGTTGTACACACTTAGAACAAGAACGTATAAACTCTTGGACATCTTTTTTCATGGAAGACCACCAATAGGAACGTTGCAAAAAAGAGTACATTTTATGAACCCCTGATGTCCAGAGAAATGAGAATTATGAGCCCAGGAAAGAAGTTTACCTCGTAACTCAGGTGCCACAAATATCTTCCCAGAAGGAGGATCAGGAGAGATGGAAATTAAAGAAAAGGCCAGAGGGTTTATTATAGGCTACCTTTGATCCTCATTTTGTTCTTTCTCTTCCAACATTGAGCGTGAGAGAGCATCTGCCTTTTTATTCAAAGAACCTGGACGCCAGAACAAAGAAGCCTTGACGCGGCCCCATGTTTAACCATGTATTTGCATATATATGAAACAAAGATCTCTGAATTTCTATTATCATGTAGTATTCTAGTCTTTTTGCTGGTTTTTTTGCAGTGTGCTGGAGAGAATTTTTCTTTTGTTTCTAGTCCAGTGTAAAGCCCTCCCTTTACAAGCACCTGTGAAAAACTATTAAGTTGAAGTTTTGTATTGTTCATAGGCAACGATGGGACCAGCATTGGGAGGGTGTGCTGGTTCCTGTAGTGCTATTTGGAGGTCTCTGGGGTACCTTCAGGTGAGTTGGCTCTCAACTTAAAAATATTTATGTCAGGACGCCAGGGAAATTGACATCCTGAGATGAATCAGACTCTGCGGGCTGGGACCGTGGAAGTAGAAACTGAGGAGGCTTTATATAGCTTTTCCTCATAGGAGAAATAATATCCACAGTGATGGTGAAGGATAGAAGGCTTTATTTGAAACAACAAGGAACTGACTGGAGAGCTGAGTAGGAGCAAAAGTAAGTCCAGGATGAAAAACAACTTAGCTGGAGTAGGACAACTAGTACTGATGTATAAACTTCCACGACAAGCAGGACACAAGTCAGATGACACTGAATTATCCTCACTAAACGATAGGAGAAATCCTGAGTCTGAGCCATCGGGGTACGCCCAGTAAGACGAGATGAGAATCCTAGGTCACAAGGTGTAGAGGTATATCCAGATAGACTGTATGGAATGGCAGGCTTGAAGCAAGTGTAGAACTTGAGTACACAAAGGTGCGTCAAACTCCGGGTGTAGAACACTGTGATATGTCCTGGAGATATAAATAGAACACACAGATGAGCATTCCTAGGTGTTGTGGGTTTTGACCCAAAGTAGCATCTTTGGTGCTGTGGGTTTTGACCCATAGTAGCGCCTTTGGTTGAAAGGGCATAGGACAAAGATGCGTAGCAGATTCAACACTGGAAGGTAACAGGAGCCAAATACTAACTGAGGACACCACTGGCAACTATGGAGGATGACAGACTGCATGAGGGACACCTGTCAGTGTGGACTGAGAGACCTGCGACTGGAGCGTTGCCGTGAAAATGATCTGCGGTTGCCCAGGGCACCAAACCGGAGACCAGAGGTAAGTAAGACCGCTGGCTTGGCTCTGCGTGGAGACCTGCAAACGAAGTCCCTGACAGTACCCCCCTTTTTAAGGGTGGACTCCAGACACCCCTTAGGCTTCTGTGGAAATTTTGAATGGAAGTTGTGCATCAACCTAGGAGCATGCACATGTGCAGCCTTCATCCAGGACCTTTCTTCTATGCCATATCCTTTCCAATCCACAAGATATTGTAATCGACCTTGGTACCAATGAGAATCCATGATCTTCTTGACCTCACACTCCACTCCTCGGGCAGTCTGTACTGATGGTGTCAAAGGAATATTGGCATGGAAATGGTTCAGTATTAATGGCTTGAGTAAGGAAATATGGAAAGTGTTGGGAATTCGTAGATTAGGAGGAAGGTGTAATTTACACGCCACAGGATTGAGGACCCATTCGATCCAGAATGGTCCAATGAATTGAGGGGCGAATTTAATGGTGGGCACCCTGAGTCTTAAATTCTTAGTTGAAAGCCACACACAATCACCCGGGGAAAACTTGGGCACAGCGGTGCAATTCCTGTCAGCAAAGACTTATAGTTATGCGATGTCTTTTTTGAGAGACTGCTGAACTTGTCTCCAAATCTGAGCAAAGTGTTGTAAAGCGGAACTGGCATTGGGAACTTCCAGGGTAGATGGAGACTGAAGCTCAGGGATGCATGGATGTAACCCGTAGTTGGCAAATGACTCACCCCCGTAGAAGAATGATAATGGAAGTTATGGGCGAACTCCACCCACGATATCAATTCTGCCCAGTCGTCTTGAGAAGAGGACACATATATCCTGAGGAAAGTTTCCAGGTCTTGGTTTACTCTCTCAGTTTGGCCATTCGACTGTGGGTGGTAGGATGAGGAAAACATGCTCTCCAGAAACGGGCCATGAACTGAACTCCACGGTCAGATACCATCTCCTGAGACAGTCCATGTAAATGAAAAATTTCTTGAATGAACAATCGTGCCAGTATGGCAGCAGTAGGTAGACATGGCAGAGGGACAAAGTGAGCCATTTTGGTGAAATGATCCACTATCACCCAGGTGACAGTAAATCCTTCGGACTCTGGTAGGTCAGTAATTAAGTCCATCGACAGGTGAGACCATGGTTTTATGGGAATTGACAGCAGATGGAGTAACCCTGCAGGGGACTGTCGCGAACTCTTATGTTGAACACATTTTGAACAAGACCGTATAAATTCTTGAACATCGACTTTCATGGGGAGCCACCAATATATATATATAAAATGGAGTATGTTTTACGAATATCAGAATGACCAGAAAAAAGAGAGTCATGAGCCCAGGTCAGCAATTTGTTCCATAACTCTGGAGCAACAAAAGTTCTTCCCCGAAGAGGAGTGGGAGAGACATCAGTGGTTGCAAATGCCAGAGGATTGACAATAGGATATTCTTACATAGAGGATCATTCCCCTTCAGTCAATATGGACCTGGAAAGGGCACTGGCTTTGGTGTTTAGAGCTCCTGGTTGATATTTTAACAAAAAGTAAAAACGGGAGAAAAATAGCATCAGCGGGCCTGGCGGGGATTCAAGCAATGAGCTGACTTCAGGTTTAGGAGATTTTTGTGATCAGGGTAAATTGTTATGGCGTGTTTTGCTCCTTCTAATAAGTATCTCTATTCTTCCAGGCCAACTTAAATGGCCAAGAGTTCCTGATCTCCGATGGAGTAGTTCCTCTCGGCAGGAGAGAATCTCAGAGAAGAGAAACCACAGGATCCAGTTTTCTCATCCATGGACATTTGAGACACGACTGCTACCACTCCGTAGACTGATGCATCCACTTCTAGGACAAAGAGTTTCTCCATGTCAGGTTGTGAAAGAATATTTGTGGAGGATAAGGCTTGTTTGAGAGCATGAAAGAGCTTCTGGAGACCAATCAGCCGGATTGGTTCCCTTTCGGGTCATAGCCATGATGGGTGCTACAATGGTAGAAAAAGATCTGATAAACTTCCTGTAATAGTTTGCGAAGCCTAAGAATCTCTGAATGGCTTTCAACGATGTGGGCAACACCCAGTCATGGATAGCCTTAAGTTTCTCTGTATTCATCCGCAGTTCCGAACCGGAGATCACATATCCAAGAAATGCTATGGTAGGGACTTCAAAAACACACTTGAACAATTTCCAAAAGAGATGGTTAATATGCAAATGGAGCAAAACTTCTTTGACGTGTTGTCGGTGGGTATTGAGATCACTTGAAAAGATGAGACTATCGTCCAAGTAAACAATAACAAACTGATATAAAACATCCTGGAAGATCTCATTGACAAATTCTTGAAATACCCTGGGAGCATTACAGAGACTGAAGGACATCACTAGGTATTCGTAATGCCCATCCCGGGTGTTAAACGCGGTCTTCCACTCATTACCTTCTCAAATTCTTATTATTTTATAGGCTCCTCTGAGATATAATTTGGAGAAGATTCGGGCTCCTTTAACCTGGTAGAACAGTTTGGTGATGAGGGGTAAGGGATATTTATTCTTGATGGTGATGTTGTTGAGACCTCGGTAGTCAATGCATGGTCATAGCCTCCATCTTTTTTTTTGCCAAAAAAAAAAACAGCACCAGCAGGAGATGAGGAATGCCGGATAAATCCCTTCTGTAAGTTTTCTTGGATGTATTTAGACATAGATTGAGTCTCTGGAATTGACAGAGGATAGGTACAACCTAGAGGAGGTATTTTGACGGGCATCAGGTCGATGGGACAATCCCAAGACCGATGAAGCGGTAGTTCATTGGCCGCTTGCTACGAAAATACATATAATGGGGTAGAGGGTGCGGAGGGTGCGCTCGCCCTATGGGTGTAATGCTGGAGTAATAGTGTGTTGTGGTCTTTTGTGTTCGATGTTGTTTGTGGAGTGATGGGGTGTAGGGAGGGAAGGGGGTCTAATGGACTGGAGGTGGTGGGTGAGGAAATGAAGACAGAGGCAGAAATGGGGGCCAAAGGGTTTATTGGAAAAAAACAGTACTAATCCTGTTTGGTCCCAGGCACCCAGGTGGGGTGAGCGATCCACTTCGGGGTGTGTGTGGGTGGAGACTGGGGAGGTGAGTGGACCCTTTTAGGGGGCTCCTTTCCATGCAGTTCAATAGACCGGCACGTTACCCCTGCTGGACCTTTGGTCAACAGTCTTAGGATGTCTCGGGGGGAGGGGAGTGGTGGGTTGGCAGTGGGTCTGGCGGTTGTGGATGTACACCCTGGCGGCATCCCACGCAGGGGTATAAGTCTCGGAGTCACTTACCTACCGGTAGGATTTGTTGGTGAAAAAGGCTTGGGCTGCTGGTAGCTGGTGTTAGTTTCCTTTTGCAGATGCGGTGTTGGATGGCTGTTGCGGTGTCAGCGGTTGGAGGAAGCTCTGTGTGTGGTAGTGGCTTGCTGGTGCACTGTGGGGCTTGGTGCACCGCGTTGCTGGCGTTCTGTTCCCGCTGCCTGGTGGGTGCCTGCTGGTGTGGATCACTTAGGGATTGCTGCTGGATGAACAGCTGTGAGTGGAGCTGGTGTTGGTTGCTCCCAGGGGGCGGTGCGTGGTTGCCTGGGTCTAGCAGGTGGAGTGGTGATCAAGAGGGGTGCAAAGGGCTTTGCTAGGTGTGATGCCCAGCGTGGCCCTGCGGGTGGTGGGTAGAGAGGGTTCTGGAAGCAGCAAGGCTCGACCGAGTTCTCCGCAGGAATGAAGAGCTCTGGTGTAAGCTGGCTGTGGTGTCAGAATGTAGGGGGTCTCCAACGCGTTTCGGCAGGGGCTCTGCCTTCTTCAAGGAGGTAAGAAGTGTGGCTATGCATGTGTGCGGTTTAAATGTTGCTATGGCTCCTGTCTGACACACATCACCGATCCGTAACATGAACACACACCTGCCTCCTACCCCCCCTCACGCTACATTTCATCCCAGCCCCCACACACATTCCTGCCTCTATAGTGACCACACCACCCCAAGACGGCACCCCTTCCCCCCCTCTCCACAACAAGACCATTTACACACTACTGCACCAAACACATTCCACACACTAAGAACCTATTAGTCAACACACCAACCTTACTCCTCCTCGCCACACGTTGACACACACTTCCCCGTGTCAGTCGATTTAACCACTTGGCCACACCACATATATACTTACACAACCCTGGCATTCCACACATCATACAGGTTAGCGATACTAACCACTACTCCCACCCTCCCACTACACGCGGCCATCATCTAGACACCATTATACACATAACAGGAATGTCCACTACAGCACTGCCAGCTTGACACATGCCACACGCACCAGTCTTATTCCATCTCCCCCTGCCCGATCACCTAGCCAACATCCCCGGAGAGATGCCCATCCACACCTCCCCGGACCCCTGCGGTCACCCGAGCCACCAACCATCACCCTCATAATCACCCCCCCACACACACACGTTTGGCCGCCTGCACCACGGGACTAAACTACCACGACAATGCTGTTTCACATCCCCACCTCCACAATAATTGCCTTACACACCCCGGTGCCCTTGACCCCCACCCTATTCGCCACATGCCCCTGCCCGCTCATTAAATCCTCCACACAGCACAAAACACTCTGCATACCTCCTCCGCCCAACGCACGCCAGAGCCAGCTGTCACCGTAACCCATGTAAACATATGGAAACCCTACACAGCACAAGATTGGCTGCCAGAACCACGTGACCACCTCCAACCAACCGCACCCGGTCTCGATCCCCATAGCAGCTGCATAATGCATTAAAGCACACCAGCCCCAGCATACACACCCACACCAGCAGAGCACACGATTGGCTGCTGACACCACATGACCGCCGCTGACCATTCACAGCCGGTAACAATCCCCATAGCAGCCACATATGCACCCAGACACGAGCTCCAGCTAACACAACCACAGTTGCACAGTAAACCATTGGCTGCCCAAACCACGTGACGTTATCACCCAACCACAGGCTTAGCCTCGCACAATCACCCACGACCTATCAGATACATGGGCCACACCCACTCTTAGCCCTGATTGGTCATCTCCACCACCTGACAAACACAGAACCCAGAAGTTCCACATTTAAACCGCACACATGCATAGCCACACTTCTTACCTCCTTGAAGAAGGCAGAGCCCCTGCCGAAACGCGTTGGAGACCCCCTACATTCTGACACCACAGCCAGCTTACACCAGAGCTCTTCATTCCTGCGGAGAACTCGGTCGAGCCTTGCTGCTTCCAGAACCCTCTCTACCCACCACCCGCAGGGCCGCGCTGGGCATCACACCTAGCAAAGCCCTTCGCACCCCTCTTGATCACTCCACCTGCTAGACCCAGGCGACCACGCACCGCCCCCTGGGAGCAACCAACACCAGCTCCACTCACAGCTGTTCGTCCAGCAGCAATCCCTAAGCGATCCACACCAGCAGGCACCCACCAGGCAGCGGGAACAGAACGCCAGCAACGCGGTGCACCAAGCCCCACAGTACACCAGCAAGCCACTACCACACACAGAGCTTCCTCCAACCGCTGACACCGCAACAGCCATCCAATACCGCATCTGCAAAAGGAAACTAACACCAGCTACCAGCAGCCCAAGCCTTTTTCACCAACAAATCCTACCGGTAGGTAAGTGACTCCGAGACTTATACCCCTGCGCGGGACGCCGCCAGGGTGTACATCCACAACCGCCAGACCCGCTGCCAACCCACCACTCCCCTCCCCCCGAGACATCCTAAGACTGTTGACCAAAGGTCCAGCAGGGGTAACGTGCCGGTCTATTGAACTGCACGGAAAGGAGCCCCCTAAAAGGGTCCACTCACCTCCCCAGTCTCCACCCACACACACCCCCAAGTGGATCGCTCACCCCACCTGGGTGCCTGGGACCAAACAGGATTAGTACTGTTTTTTCCCAATAAACCCTTTGGCCCCCATTTCTGCCTCTGTCTTCATTTCCTCACCCACCACCTCCAGTCCATTAGACCCCCTTCCCTCCCTACACCCCATCACTCCACAAACAACATCGAACACAAAAGACCACAACACACTATTACTCCAGCATTACACCCATAGGGCGAGCGCACCCTCCGCACCCTCTACCCCATTATATCGTTACACAGGACCCGGTACTCCTGCTTTTAGGAAGGTGCAGCACCCCGACACAAACAATACATCTCACATCCCATCTGCCCATACAGCAGAGCGCAGTTCTAACCCATCATTTGCACGAAAATACATAAGTCCAGGTACTCATGAGGGATAGCGTCAGAAGGATGAACCTTGGAGTCCGCAACTCGGACCACTTGATCTAGGCAGTGCTGATGGCAATACAGACTCCAGGAAAGAATCTGGACAGTAGACCAGTCGACATGCGGATTGTGCCGATGGAGCCATGGCAGTCCGAGGACTACTTCATGAGTAGTAGCTGGAATGACCAGAAACTCCATTTGTTCCATGTGTAAATCTCTGACTTTCATTCTAAGGACTTTGGTTGTATACGTGATAATTTCGTTATCGATCTGTGTCCCGTTGACAGCGGTGAGAGTAATAGGGCAAGAGAGAAGACAGACTGAAACTGCTAACTGCTGTACTATGGAAATTAAGTTACCAGCAGCACCGGAAACAATCAAGGCGCAGAACTCAAAAAAATGGGACTTGACGCCCTCAATAAAGACAGGAATGGAACAATCTTAATTAGGGAAGGATGCAGCAAGAACCCCTAGTCTGGCTCCCTCCTCACAGACTAGGTTCGTCTGTTTCCCGGACTCAACGGGTAGTTATTCAGAAAATGTTCTAAGGACGCACAGTGGTGACATAGTGTAAGGAACTGTATCTGACTATCACACCTCTGACCACAAGAGGTCACTATTTGTTTCTGATTTGCCCTTAGTTTTGCCCTTAATCAAGATGGCCAGTGTTATCTCAGTGGACTCCATCTTGGATCCTGTTTCCTGTTTGGGCCTATAAATAGGCATTTCCTGATTTAAACCATGCTTGCTCAGCTTCTGTTACTTATACCTGCATACCTGATTTACCTGTGATTAACTCCTGGTGTACCAACATTGGCATACATCTGACTACCTGCTTGGATACTGACCGGATCTTCATCTACTGGTTCAACTCCTGAATACCCGACTGCTTATATACCTTCTTTTGGCTACTGGACTTCAGTTACGTTACCAGGGACGTGACAGGATACTCAAGCCTAAAATGGAGTCCGCCAAAGATGTGCCTATTAAGCGGCGTGTATCAAATTTAGCCACCATGTTAATTGAGTGCCAGGCAGAATTAAAATTTCTCAATGAAAGTTTTGTGGGATTTGTTTCACAGATTAAACAAGAAATGCAAACTATTTCACAAAAAGCCAGGAATGCACATAATGGTTTTCAAGAATTTTTAATGCGAATATCCCAACATGAAAAACGTATATTAGAATTAGAGAATCGATCACCTGCTGTATCACCCTCTTGTACAACACTCCCTCTTCCACCAGCCAGGTTTGGGGGAAACCCTCAAAAGTTTTGTGGATTATTAATCAGTGACAGATGCACTTTGACCTATCTAATTCCCACTTCAAAACTGAAAGGCTGAAGGTACGATGTATTCTTTTGTTACTTAAAGATGCAGCACTAACATGGGCATCACCCTACATTGAGTTCAAGAGACCCATATTAGAGAGCTTTGATGAATTTCTCAAAGCCATGAGATTAACTTTTGATGATCCAAACCGGAAGGAAATGGCTGAAACGGCATTACTGAAACTTCACCAGGGTAAACGCACAGTTGAAGAATATAATGCTGATTTTCGAAGATGGGTTCTGGACACCACATGGAATACTGATGCACAACTGTCTGTTTACCGTAAAGGACTGTCTGATACTATTAAGGATGAATTGGCTCTGACAGATGAACCCACTGAACTGGAACCTTATATACATCATTACATTCGTATTGACACCCGTTTAATGAGAGACAGCAAGAGAGAAGAGCCTCAGCTGGACTAATTTAAATTATTGCAAATTTACTGCTTCAAATTTTGGTACTGCCAAGGTGAAAACAAATGCAGAATTTGAGATTGAACCCATGCAAGTGGACACACTTCAAAAACTACGTTTAAATGAAAGACGAGAGCAATGCCGTCAGGAGAACTTGTGTCTTTATTGCGGAAAACCAGGGCATTATGTATAAAATTGTCTCAGAAAAACTAATAAAGCAGTAGCCACCTTGGCGGAGGTTGATCTTTCTGATCAAGAATCTGTGAATTCTGATGCTCCTCACCAATTAAATGCTATTATCCCAAGTTTGTCTTCTTTAGCAACAATTGAGAAGAATAAAGGAAATCATAATTCTCCCTTCACAATTCCAGTTCATTTCCAGGTCAATTCTCATTGGATTTCCACTTCAGCCATGGTGGATTCTGGTGCAAATGGCAACTTTATGGATATAATGTTTGCTAAGAAGAACAAAATAAAGTTCCTAGAAAGACAGACACCCATTTTAATGGAAACTGTATATGGTTCAACCTTGAACTCCGGTCCTGTTACTCATGAAACTGAACCCTTGGAACTAGCAATTGAATCATGTTACTATGAGACTATTACCTTTCTCCTGATCTCCTCTCCCCAATTTCCCATTATTTTAGGAATTCCTTGGTTAGCTGCAAATAATCCAACCATCAACTGGGAAGCAAAGACAGTTTCATTCTCTCAGGAGATTGGTGTCTCTGAGGCTAAAGCTGAACCCTCTCATATAGAGAACAAGAGTTGCAATTCCCCACCAGCATTGGAACAATTACCTCCACAATATCAAGAGTTTGGTGATGTTTGTGATAAAAGGAATGCTGACAAACTACCACCTCATAGACCATATGATTGTACAGTGGATTTGTTACCTGGGGCCACCATACCTTTTGGACGCATTTACCCATTAGCTGAACCTGAAATGAAGGTCCTTAAAGAATATCTTGATGAAGATACTACAAAAGGTTTAATTCGTCCTTCAACATCACCAGCAGGAGCGCCTATTTTCTTTGTGAAAAAGAAGTATGATTTATTAAGACCATGTATTGATTACAGGGAACTAAATAAAAATATAATTAAAAATCGCTATCCTCTCGCCCTCATTTCAGAATTGTTGGAGAGGCTTCGAATAGCTAAAAATGTCACTAAATTAGATCTACGAGGGGCATATAACTTAGGGCCTGATTCAGAGCCACTCGCTCGCACTGTGCATTTGCAAGCGGCCCGATGTTCTGCATATGCACATGTGCACGCTTCATTCTGCACGTGTGCGAACTACACACTGCAATCACAACCCTCTTGCTCACCCAGCAAAGGCAGCCATTGGTAATGAGTGATAGGAGAGGCCGTTTGTGTGTGGTAACAGGGGCACGACACTAATAATGGGCGGTTGGAGATGCGAACGCAGGCATGCCTGGGTGTTTCAACGCCGTTTTAGAGGTGTGCATAAATAACAGCCAGCGTCATTGTACACTTCACTTGCCATTTTTTACACTGATTTCCTTGCAATGCTTGGGTAGGGTAAAGCTACCTCAAGCACTGCGTTCACATCTGATGGTGCTTGATGTACCAATGTTTTAATACACTACTTGGAGATGACATGTTGCTGGTGGGCGGCTCTGCCTGTGCGATTGGGTGTATGCATACACAAAGTGGTTGCTCGCTAAGACATGGTGGGCGTGCTTATGCCTTGGCAAGCGATCGCTCCCCGTGGTGTCACTTTGAAAAATTTGCATACACATCTAGCGAGCGTAAATCGCGAATGGGTCTGAATCAGGCCCCTAATCCGCATAAGACCTGGCGATGAGTGGAAGACTGCATTTCATACCAAATATGGACATTATGAAAATTTGGCAATGTCTTTTGGGCTGTGTAATGCCCCTGCAACATTCCAACATTTTATAAATTATGTTTTTAGAGATCCAATTGATCAGTTCGTTGTCGTATATCTTGATGACATACTAATCTTCTCAAATTCCCAGGAAGAACATCACCGACACGTGCGAACTGTGCTTGAGCGTCTTCGAGAGCATCAGTTATACATTAAGCTTGAGAAGTATAAATTCCATCAAACTCAGGTTCAGTTTTTGGGTTACATCATTTCACCTGAAGGCTTAAAGATGGATCCTGACAAGATTCAGTCTATTGTAGATTGGCCAACTCCAAGAAATATTAAAGAGGTTCAAAGGTGTATAGGTTTTGCCAACTTCAATAGACGCTTCATTAAAGATTTATCCAAGATTGTGGCACCAATTACTCTTTTAACCAAGAAGGGATTATCTTTCCATTGGTCTCCCGAAGCTGAAAATGCGTTTTCCTTGCTGAAGACAAAATTTACGACAGATCCCATACTAATTTATCCGAACCCAGAGCTCCCTATTATTTTCGAGACAGATGCTTCAGATTCTGTAGTTGGGGCGATTTTGTCACAAAGAGTAGCAGAGAAGATGTTATTGTATCCATGTGCCTTTTTCTCCCATAAAATGACTGCCTCTGAATGAAATTATGATGTGGGAAATAAAGAACTATTGGCCATTGTATCTGCATTCACTGGAGGCATTTGCTAGAGGGGGCCTCACACCAAGTGATTGTACTTACAGATCACTGAAAGTTAGAGTTTGCTTGGTCTGCTAAGAGACTTTCAACCCAGCAAGACAGATGGAGCTTTCTCCTGAACCATTTTGATTTTGTTATTTCTTACAGACCAGGATCCTGCAATGGGAAAGCTGATGCTCTGTCCAGAGTATATATTAATGACTTAAAACACAGTAGAAAATGCACCAGCGCTTCACATACACTATTCAGGCTGCACAGAACTACATAGGAGAAGTCTCTATTCCTCCAAATAAAAGTCACACAAATATATAGAAATATAATTCTTGCGCCACTAGATAAAGTCACCAAATATTCCTCTGTAAAATATAGGAAATAGGTCCGATGTTGTCAGTCACCAGCGTTTCTTGTACAATTTAACTGTCTCAAATCTTCTTATGGCCCAGGATAACACTTTAATGAATATTCCAACGATCATGTGAACGAGAAGAAAATAAAATTTCTGTATGGTGAAGTACGTTCAAACAAACTTTATTCCCACATCAACATATAAAAACACAATCCACAAGATAAGGTAAAAATTAGCCGTGTACCGTATTATAGGGGTGTAGTCTCCTAACACCCAAGCAAGCATAAGATGGTAAAACTCCACTACGTCTCCCGGGAATGACTCGTGGACTTGCTTCAGTCTTGGAGATGTCCCCCCACGGTACCAGTCACACACCAACGCGTTTCGACTCACCAATAATAAGAGTCTTCCTCAGGGTATGTGTGTACTGTATGCCACTCACTTATATCCCCCTTACTGGCTTCTCATTGGATAGGACAATAACATTTCAATTCTTTCCTAAACCTATTCTGTCAGGTCAATCCTTATCCTTAATCCGCTAGATTCTTTATCAATTAACCTGTATATACTCATTTGTATATAATATAACCAAACATTAAATATGTAATCCACAAATATACTTAATTGCGTTCCACAGCCGGAACGCATAGTACTTCCTATTTCCTGATTCCCCATCATCCATTAACATCCGGTCCGGAGGGCATATACTTCCATATCCTGTTATCAATTTAAGGTCACCATAGTGACAGCATCAACATCCTGACGCCGCCATACCTCCATGGTCCTTACCTCCTACTGTAGCTATCGGGAATGGACATCCGATAGCGCTGGTCGCGCCTTCTGCATGACGCTAGTCGCGCCCTCCACGTGACGTAAAGACATCACGTCCTGCATCCCGGATGTACTTGCTGTTGACCTCTTACCAACTTCCTTGGAACGCAAACATAGGAGATGCGTTCCACATACGGAGTAGGTAACAGGATCAATATACTTATGGTCAACATAAAAGTGCAAAACGCAAAATAAATAGTGGTATAATAGGACCTGGCTGAAAGTACAATCCATAAGAAGCTTCTTCGGCTAAAATAAATTCCAGTCCTATAAGGGACACGTAAACGTAACCGAATAGGTAACCTCAACGTGCAGCACAGAATAATAAATATTAAAATACATAAATATACCATCCCTACAATCAAAAGTTAAAAAGGATAAAAAGATTAAAAAGTCCATAAACGATACATAAAAATTTATAAACGATACATAAAAATTAAAGGAACCACTTAAGCTCAAAGTCAGTATTCAATCCATTAGGGGACAAAGTACATAGGTCATAAATCCATTTCATTTCAACCTTGGCCAGATTATCACCTATATTCTTCTTTCGCCAATGATTAGTGACCTGACTGATGCCCATAACCAATTTAAGACTTTTAGCGGAACATTCATGCAATTCTTTAAAGTGGTTAGAGACCGAATGTTTCTCAAACCCTTTTTTTATATTCCTTAAATGTTCTGCCCAACGTTCCCTTAATGGTCTTGAAGTGCGAGCAACATATTGGAGTCCACACTGGCACTCCAAAAGGTATATACAGTTCTTGCTATTACAAGTAATAAAATCTTTGATCTTATATCTGACCTTGGTCACATTAGACATAAAGGTTTCAACTTTACTTGATTGTACCCTATGGTTTCTGCACATCAGACACAGTCCACATCTGTGGAACCCTATCGTTTTAATTCTGCCCTCTCTCTTGGGTGGCACTGCACTCTTAACCAACTTATTTCTTATTTTGGGTGACCTCCTATAAATGAACTTTGGCTTCTCTGATATAATGGATTTTAACAAGACATCTTTCCCCAAAAGGTGCCAATGTCTCTTAATTATTTTCTCCACTTCCTTATATTGACTACTGAATGTAGTAATAAATGGCAAATCACTGTTATTTCCCAACTTTTTCTCTCCTCCCCCAATCGGTAATAATTCTTCTCTATTGACCTCTATCATCGCCTTGATCGGGCCTTCTATATCGGCACTTTTGTAACCTTTAGAGAGAAATTTATTTTTTAAGGTTTCCGATTGTTCTTTAAAGACTTGCAAATCTGTGCAATTCCGACGGACCCTTCTTATTTGTCCTTTCGGAATGTTCTTCAACCATAACGGGTGATGATTGCTACTCCAGTCAATATAGGAATTACTATCCGTTGGTTTATTAAAAGTTTTCGTTTTCAGGACTTTTTCTTCTACATATATGACTAAATCTAAAAAATTAACACTCAAAACACTACTGTTAAAAGTAAGAACAATATTAAAAGTATTATCATTAAGATAATTAAAAAAGACCTCCAATTCTGACTCACTACCTTTCCATATAAATAAAACATCGTCTATATAACGATACCATCTCACAATATTGGGGGCAGAACTATTATTATTCCAAATTTTCTGGTTCTCGCAGTACCCCATGAAAAGATTCGCGTAGGACGGGGCAAACTGAGTACCCATGGCAGTACTTTTACATTGTTCATAAAATTTCCCGCCATGCCAGAAAAAATTATTATTAAGTATAAAATGTATACCTTCAATTAAAAAATCCACCTTCTCATTCCCCAGGTTCCCCATATTCAAAAAGTGCTTTGTTGCATCTAGCCCTTGGGAATGTTCAATAATGGTATACAGACTGGTCACGTCTGCAGTGACCAAAATGAAATCATCCTCCCAATAAATATCTCTTAATTTATTTAAAACATCACTAGTGTCCTTGATATAGGACTTCAATTTCCCAACCTCTGGTTGTAAGTGATAGTCAATAAAGTGGAACAAGTTGGATGTAATCCCCTCCATCCCAGCAACTATCGGGCGACCCGGAGGGTTTTCTAGATTTTTATGAACCTTGGGTAATATATAAAATACTGGGAGGCTTGGATTCTCTATCAAAATATATTTCTCCTCCTTTTCCGAAATAATATCTTTATCTCTATACTTCGTCAAAAGGGTCCTTAAATCCCTATTGATCCTCTCACTGGGATTACTCCTCAGTACTGTATATGTCTGCCTATCATTGAGCTGTCTCATAATCTCCTTTTCATATCCTGCCGTGTCCATAATTACAATACTCCCGCCTTTATCGGCGGGTTTAATCGTGATGTCTTTATTCTCACTTAAACTCTTTAAAGCATTCCTTTCCTTAACAGTGGTATTTTGATTTTTCCCCCACTTAGGTTCGAGTTTCTCCAAATCCACTGTGACTGCCTTATTAAAAAATTCCACAAAGTACCCCCGATTAAAGACGGGATTAAAAGTGGACTTCGGTCTGAAAACATCTTGTTTGATAGTTCCACCAGTTTGTCCTAAAAAATATTTTTTCAAGGAAATCTTCCTAATAAATTTTTGGATGTCCAAATAAGTCTCAAATTTGTTTAATTTGTTATTTGGCGCAAACTTGAGACCCTTTTTCAGAACACATTTTTTAGGGAGGAGGAAATGGAACCGCAGACTGTAATTAAACGCAAAAAAAGAGGAAAGAGGGGAAAGGGGTTGATGAAGAAATTAACAAAGAAATCTAAATCAGCACTTTTAAAGGGAAGTGAACTTGATTTGAATAAAGAAAAAGAGGAAACAATTAAGATCTTTAATTTGAGTACACATAATCTAACTAAAGAGGAAGAATGTGTTCTGAAAAAGGGTCTCAAGTTTCCGCCAAATAACAAATTAAACAAATTTGAGACTTATTTGGACATCCAAAAATTTATTAGGAAGATTTCCTTGAAAAAATATTTTTTAGGACAAACTGGTGGAACTATCAAACAAGATGTTTTCAGACCGAAGTCCACTTTTAATCCCGTCTTTAATTGGGGGTGCTTTGTGGAATGTTTTAATAAGGCAGTCACAGTGGATTTGGAGAAACTCGAACCTAAGTGGGGGAAAAATCAAAATACCACTGTTAAGGAAAGGAACGCTTTAAAGAGTTTAAGTGAGAATAAAGACATCACGATTAAACCCGCCGATAAAGGCGGGAGTATTGTAATTATGGACACGGCAGGATATGAAAAGGAGATTATGAGACAGCTCAATGATAGGCAGACTTATACAGTACTGAGGAGTAATCCCAGTGAGAGGATCAATAGGGATTTAAGGACCCTTTTGACGAAGTATAGAGATAAAGATATTATTTCGGAAAAGGAGGAAAAATATATTTTGATAGAGAATCCAAGCCTCCCAATATTTTATATATTACCCAAAGGTCATAAAAATCTAGAAAACCCTCCGGGTTGCCCAATAGTTGCTGGGACGGAGGGGATTACATCCAACTTGTCCCACTTTATTGACTATAAGTTACAACCAGAGGTTGGGAAATTGAAGTCCTATATCAAGGACACTAGTGATGTTTTAAATAAATTAAGAGATATTTATTGGGAGGATGATTTCATTTTGGTCATTGCAGACGTGACCAGTCTGTATACCATTATTGAACATTCCAAAGGGCTAGATGCAACGAAGCACTTTTTGAATATGGGGGACCTGGGGAATGAGAAGGTGGATTTTTCAATTGAAGGTATACATTTTATACTTAATAATAATTTTTTCTGGCATGGCGGGAAATTTTATGAGCAATGTAAAGGTACTGCCATGGGTACTCAGTTTGCCCCATCCTACGTGAATCTTTTCATGGGGTACTGGGAGAACCAGAAAATTTGGAATAATAATAGTTCTGCCCCCAATATTGTGAGATGGTATCGTTATATAGACAATATTTTAATTATATGGAAAGGTAGTGAGTCAGAATAGGATATCTTATTTAATTATCTTAATGATAATACTTTTAATATTGTTCTTACTTTTAACAGTAGTGTTTTCAGTGTTAATTTTTTAGATTTAGTCATATATGTAGAAGAAAAAGTCCTGAAAACGAAAACTTTTAATAAACCAACGGATAGTAATTCCTATATTGACTGGAGTAGCAATCATCACCCGTTATGGTTGAAGAACATTCCGAAAGGACAAACAAGAAGGGTCCGTCGGAATTGCACAGATTTGCAAGTCTTTAAAGAACAATCGGAAACCTTAAAAAATAAATTTCTCTCTAAAGGTTACAAAAGTGCCGATATAGAAGGCCCGATCAAGGCGATGATAGAGGTCAATAGAGAAGAATTATTACCGATTGGGGGAGGAGAGAAAAAGTTGGGAAATAACAGTGATTTGCCATTTATTACTACATTCAGTAGTCAATATAAGGAAGTGGAGAAAATAATTAAGAGACATTGGCACCTTTTGAGGAAAGATGTCTTGTTAAAATCCATTATATCAGAGAAGCCAAAGTTCGTTTATAGGAGGTCACCCAATATAAGAAATAAGTTGGTTAAGAGTGCAGTGCCACCCAAGAGAGAGGGCAGAATTAAAACGATAGGGTTCCACAGATGTGGACTGTGTCTGATGTGCAGAAACCATAGGGTACAATCAAGTAAAGTTGAAACCTTTATGTCTAATGTGACCAAGGTCAGATATAAGATCAAAGATTTTATTACTTGTAATAGCAAAAACTGTATATACCTTTTGGAGTGCCAGTGTGGACTCCAATATGTTGCTCGCACTTCAAGACCATTAAGGGAACGTTGGGCAGAACATTTAAGGAATATAAAAAAAGGGTTTGAGAAACATTCGGTCTCTAACCACTTTAAAGAATTGCATGAATGTTCCGCTAAAAGTCTTAAATTGGTTATGGGCATCAGTCAGGTCACTAATCATTGGCGAAAGAAGAATATAGGTGATAATCTGGCCAAGGTTGAAATGAAATGGATTTATGACCTATGTACTTTGTCCCCTAATGGATTGAATACTGACTTTGAGCTTAAGTGGTTCCTTTAATTTTTATGTATCGTTTATAAATTTTTATGTATCATTTATGGACTTTTTAATCTTTTTATCCTTTTTAACTTTTGATTGTAGGGATGGTATATTTATGTATTTTAATATTTATTATTCTGTGCTGCACGTTGAGGTTACCTATTCGGTTACGTTTACGTGTCCCTTATAGGACTGGAATTTATTTTAGCCGAAGAAGCTTCTTATGGATTGTACTTTCAGCCAGGTCCTATTATACCACTATTTATTTTGCGTTTTGCACTTTTATGTTGACCATAAGTATATTGATCCTGTTACCTACTCCGTATGTGGAACGCATCTCCTATGTTTGCGTTCCAAAGAAGTTGGTAAGAGGTCAACAGCAAGTACATCCGGGATGCGGGACGTGATGTCTTTACGTCACGTGGAGGGCGCGACTAGCGTCATGCGGAAGGCGCGACCAGCGCTATCGGATGTCCATTCCCAATAGCTACAGTAGGAGGTAAGGACCATGGAGGTATGGCGGCGTCAGGATGTTGATGCTGTCACTATGGTGACCTTAAATTGATAACAGGATATGGAAGTATATGCCCTCCGGACCGAATATTAATGGATGATGGGGAATCAGGAAATAGGAAGTACTATGCGTTCCGGCTGTGGAACGCAATTAAGTATATTTGTGGATTACATATTTAATGTTTGGTTATATTATATACAAATGAGTATATACAGGTTAATTGATAAAGAATCTAGCGGATTAAGGATAAGGATTGACCTGACAGAATAGGTTTAGGAAAGAATTGAAATGTTATTGTCCTATCCAATGAGAAGCCAGTAAGGGGGATATAAGTGAGTGGCATACAGTACACACATACCCTGAGGAAGACTCTTATTATTGGTGAGTCGAAACGTGTTGGTGTGTGACTGGTACCGTGGGGGGACATCTCCAAGACTGAAGCAAGTCCACGAGTCATTCCCGGGAGACGTAGTGGAGTTTTACCATCTTATGCTTGCTTGGGTGTTAGGAGACTACACCCCTATAATACGGTACACGGCTAATTTTTACCTTATCCTGTGGATTGTGTTTTTATAGGTTGATATGGGAATAAAGTTTGTTTGAACGTACTTCACCATACAGAAATTTTATTTTCTTCTCGTTCACATGATCTTTGGAATATTCATTAAAGTGTTATCCTGGGCCATAAGAAGATTTGAAACAGTTAAATTGTACAAGAAACGCTGGTGACTGACAACATCGGACCTATTTCCTATATTTTACAGAGGAATATTTGGTGACTTTATCTAGTGGCGCAAGAATTATATTTCTATATATTTGTGTGACCTATATATTAATGACTGTCCTCAAGTGGAATCAGAAGAAACAATCCTTCCTAAATCAAACTTTTTAGGAGCTATATGCACAGGTGAGCTGATATCTGATATCAAAGAAGGCTACAGGACAGATCCCATCCTTTTAAGTCCTCCTTTAGATGTATATTTAGCCTACAGGAACAACTCATGGAAATACAAACATCGCTTGTATGTACCAGCATCAGCACGATTAAAAGTACTGCAATTTGTCCATGACTCTACACTGGCAGGCCACAAGGTTGTGCAAAAAAGCCATGAACTGTTATCTCGTTATTTCTGGTGGCCAAAATATAAAGAGGATGTTAAAAAAAATTGTTCTATCTTGCAGTATTTGTGGCCAATCTAAGGTTCCCCAGAGTTCTCCACTTGGACTCTTACAACCATTACCTATTCTCTCTCGTCCATGGGGGTCAATTTCCCTGGACTTTATTGTTGAGTTACCTCCATCAAAAGGTATGACTACAATCTTAGTAGTGGTGGATCGACTCACAAAGATGGCCCACTTTGTGCCCTGTCATGGACTACCCTCTGCAAAAGAAACAGCGGAATTGTTGATTAAATAAGTGTTTTGACTAAATGGGGTACCTGATGATATCGTTTCAGATCAGGGGGTTCAAGTTACTTTACATTTTTGGAAGCAATTTTGTATAGCTATTGATATAAAGATTAACCTGTCAACCACCTTCCATCCACAATCAAATGGTCAAACAGAGCGAACCAACCAGACATTAGAACAATATTTAAGGTGTTATGTTTGCCATCTGCAAGATGATTGGGTTGATGTTCTCCCAATGGCAGAATTTTCATGTAATTTCCATCAAACAGAGTCCTTTTTTTCCAATCTGGAGTATCACCCAAATCTGCTCCCTAATTTTCCACACGATTGCGCTATTCCTGTTGTTGCTGAAAGACTACAATCTCTACAATCTTGAGGTATTAAAAGAGACATTGCATCATGCCCAGGACAGTTATAAGAGAATTGCTGATAGGCACCGTAAAGCTGCATCAGTTTTTAAGATCGGCGACAAAGTCTGGCTCTCTACACGAAATCTAAATATAAGTGTGCATACTCCAAAACTAGGGCCACAATTCATAGGTCCATTTAAGATCTTAGTTCAAGTCAATCCAGTTTCCTTTAGGCTTGAACTGTCAGAGTCTATAAGGATTCATCCAGTTTTTCACAGCTCCCTGTTGAAACCAGTCATGCCAAATCCATTTCCTGGACGCATCTTACTTCCCCCAGATCCTGTCTGAGTAAATGAACATGAGGAATTTTTGGTAGAGGGCATTCTGGATTCACGCATTCATCGAAACAAGCTTCAATATTTGATAAAATGGCAGGGGTATGGCCCAGAAAACAATTTATGGGAACCAAAAGTGAATGTTCATGCCCCTCAATTACTGCGTGAATTCCATCAGAGATATCCAAATAAACCCGGCAAATTACCATCCAGAGCACGTTGTTGAAGGGGAGAATACTGTAAGGAATTGTTTCTGACTATCACACCTCCGACCACAAGAAGTCACTATTTGTTTCTGATTTGCCCATAATTTTGCCCTTAACCAAGATGACCAGTGTTATCTCAGTGGACTCCATCTTGGATCCTGTTTCCTGTTTGGGTCTATAAATAGGCATTTCCTGATTTAAACCATGCTTGAGTATTCTGCTTGCTCAGCTCCTGTTACTTGTTCCTGCATACCTGATTTACCTGTGATTAACTCCTGGTGTACCAACATTGGCATACATCTGACTACCTGCTTGGATACTGACCGGATCTTCATCTACTGGTTCAGCTCCTGAATTCCCAGCTGCTTATATACCTACTTTTGGCTACTGGACTTCAGGTACATTACCAGGGACGTGACACATAGATTCTGTCGCCATCTACTCTGTTTCTCCTCTTCCATTAGTTTAGCGTGATTTACTTGCATCGGCTCTTCGTTAGTAGAAGTAGAGGTAGAAGTACAAGGCTGACGTAGCGGACGAGCCCTGAAAAGGTCACTTCAGCTCTTTTCGACATAACGTTCATGTATATGCAGATTGATCTTGACACTCATGGATATCAGGTCTTCTAGGTTGTCCAGTAGATCCCGTGTGACTAATTCAACCTTGAGTCTGTCTGAGAGACCATTCCAGTAGGCCGCTTTCAAAGCTTCGCTATTCCACTGTAGCTCAGCTGCTAAGGTCTGGAACTGGATGACATATTGCCCAACAGGGCGGAACCCTTGCTTTAAATGAAGAATGCCAACAGAGGCTGCGACCGACCAGCCTGGTTTACTAAATATCCTCTTGAAGGAGCGAATAATTTGAAACAAGTGGGTCATTCCTTTCCCACAGTGCGGATACCCAATCCAGCGCTGTCTTGGTTTGGAGAGATATAATATATGCTACCTTAGCTCAAGGAGAAGGAAAGTCGGGAGGCGGAACTGGGATTCAGGGGCTCTGGTAACATTTGCTGGGGTGACTGATGAGACAGAGGCCCTGGTTCAGAGTCGGACACTCTGACAGAGCACTCGCTCTGAGTCAGGGCCGTCCCTCTCAATTTTTAGAGCGGCCTCCTGGCCGCTCGTATAGCTGTGAGTGACCACCCACAGCTATAGCGAGAGGCCAGGAAGATGGTCGCGATGGTCAAGACCATCGTGACCATCGGGCTTGCGACGAGACCCTTGTGGTAGGGTCTCATTTCCGTAAGCCCTGGAGTGCTTTTGGCTCTATCAGAGCAGAAAGCACTCCCACTGACATCACTTGTGATGTCAGTGGGGCCGGCCCCAAACGGTAGGCATTCCCATGGGAATGCCTCCATCTGGCCAGCCATGCCCCCGGCACACCCACCAAAGGGGGTGTGCTGTCACTCACCATCGACAGCACGCCCCCTTTGTAGCGAGACCCATAGCGACGGCTTGCCTGTCGCTATCCGGGTCTCGCGCATGCGCACGATGGAGCCGCCTCCGTCGTGCGCATGTGCACTGGGCTAACATCGACCCACTTGTGAGCACTCAGTGCTCGCGAGCGGGTCTGAATTAGGCCCAGAGGCCATAGAGGGTGGACTGATTTGAAGCTGATCCAAATGAACTGAAAGTTCCTGTAAGCACTGGAGTACTCATGCTTGTGTACTCCTGTGTCTCCAGTCAAGCTGCAAGATTATGCAGGGCTTTAGCCCCAGAAGCCTGATCCTGTTCGGGATTCATTGGGCCTGTACAAACTGTCAGGACTCCAGGGAAATTGGCCTCCTGAGATGAATCAGACTCTGCGGGCTGGGACCGTGGTAGTGGAAACTGAGGAGGTTTTATATAGCTTTTCCTCATCATAGAAATAATATCCACAGCGATGGTGAAGGATAGAAGGCTTTATTTGAAACAACAAGGAACTGACTGGAACGCTGAGTAGGAGCAAAAGTAAAAGTCCAGGATGAAGAACAACTTAGCTGGAGTAGGACAACTAATACTGATGTATAAACTTCCACGACAAGCAGGACATGAGTCAGATGACACTGAATTATCCTCACTAGACGATAGGAGATATCCTGAGTCTGAGTCACGGGGTACGCCCAGTAAGACGAGATGAGAATCCTAGGTCACAAGGTGTAGAGGTATATCCAGATAGACTGTGTGGAATGGCAGGCTTGAAGAAAGTGTAGAACTTGAGTGCACAAAGATGTTTCAAACTCCGGGTGTAGAACACTGTGATATGTCCTGGCGATATAAATAGAACACACAGATAAGCCTTCCTAAGTGCTCCGGGTTTTGTCCCAAAGTAGCGGCTTTGGTGCTGTGGGTTTTGACCCAAAGTAGCGTCTTTGGTTGAAAGGGCATAGGATAAAGATGCATAGCAGATTCAGCACTGCAAGGTAACAGAAGCCACATACTAGGACTTGAAGAAACTTTGTACAGGCACTGAATGAGCATCCAGGAAGGGTTTAAATAGGCAGTGCCTGTTGCTGATTGGTGGCTGACTCTCAGCTGACTAGAGAACCAGGAAATACTGATGGACTCTGGCTACAACAAGATGGCCACGCCCAAGAACTGAGGGCACCACCGGCAACTATGGAGGATGACAGACTGCACAAGGGATACCTGTCAGTGTGAAGAGAGAGACCTGTGGCCTGCGGCTGGAGCATTGCCGTGAAGATGATCTGCGGTTGCCGAGGGCGCCAAACCGGAGACCGGAGGTAAGTAAGGCTGCTGGCTTGGCTCTGCATCAGCACCTGGAAACGGAGTCCCTGACAATTTATGTATGTGCCGTTATAATGTGGCACAACAGTATGCAATATAGGACCCAGAGTGGGTGCTATTATCATATAGCATTAGGGACATCGGTACAGAGAAGCTTTGACAAGGTGCTGGGCTTACCATGTATTTGCAAATATATTCAACAAAGATATCTGAATTTCTATTATCATGTAGTATTCAAGTTTTTTTGCTTATTTGTTTCAGTGTGCTGGAGGGAAATTTTTTTTCTTACTTTTTTTTTTTACTTCTAGTTGTTCTATAGCAGTGGTGGGGAACCCTGGAACTCCAGCTG
Source organism: Taudactylus pleione (assembly GCA_031769625.1). Lineage (NCBI taxonomy): Eukaryota > Metazoa > Chordata > Amphibia > Anura > Myobatrachidae > Taudactylus > Taudactylus pleione. The sequence goes on from JAUIMM010000084.1 coordinate 957,446, forward strand.
CTGTGGGACTACATATCCCAGCATGCACTTCCAGTGAATGCTAATACTGTGGCAGAGAATGTTGGGATAAGTAGTCCCACAGCAGCTGGAGTGCCAGGGTTCGCCAATTATCATTAATTATGGTTTTTAAGGTACTGTTAGTCCTGCCCACATACTCTAACCCACATGGGCATCTCAGTAGGTATACAACCTCTTCCATTTTGCATAATATATGCTGTTTTATTTCATATGTGGTACTTGAATTGTTGGATGTAAATGTCTTGAGCTGTTTAGTGCTTTTTTGCAGAGTTGTGTGCAACACAAGCGTTTGCCGCAGTCTGGATTTGCTGGATTTAGTATGGTTATTGTTGTTTGTATCTTTGTTTATTTTACATGATTGTACACTAGTTTTTTCTTGAAATCAGGGGATTTCTTGTACACGATATCTGGTCTTGTGGTCAGGATTTGGCTGAGATCATTGTCTAGTGGTAGTATATTCTAGTGTTTCTTTAGGATGAGCTTTTAATATTTTGTGCTAATTTGTTGAATAGGGAAGCGCCCGCCCTCTCCCGATACAGGGGGGTATGGAATGGCTGCTCGCCTCTTGGTGATGCTATCCGAGGGAGTGACACCACAATAGTAGAGCAGCTCTGCTATTTTGGTGTCACTCCCTCGGATGGTGTCACCCGCTGTGGCCCGCACCCCCCTAGTAACGCCACTGTCTGTGAATGCTTGTTTTAAGAGGTTCCTGTGTATTGTTTTTTTTTTCAAATTATTTTGTGAGAGATTATTCTGTGATATAGTCATGTGTCTTACAGCAGTACCTCTGATGTCTTTTGTACTGTCCTGATGGAATGTTGTATAACCATTTGTAATGGTAGCTATTTGTGGACATGATGTAGCTGTTTTTTTATGTGTAATTGGTTGTGCTCAATAAATACCTCTAAATCTAAAATATCTCCTGTAGTTAGTGATAAATTTGAGGTTGTGATAATGATTTTCATTGTGTATAATGAATAATTTTTCTTATCCTTTATTTTTATGGCACCGCAAGAGTTCCGTAGCTCCTTACAAATGAGCAAAACAGAAAATGGTGACTCACAGTACAAATCAATGCAGAACAAGGACATGGTTTATAAACTCTGCTACATTCGCGATCATAACATTCAGCGGGGCAGTAGCAACCAAAGGTTATGTGCCGTTGTATTGAGTATGATAGTGTAAGTGTCACAAGCCGTGGTAGCGGCTTGTTTCCCACCGGCTCGGGACCTACACTCACTCAGAATCTGGTTCCGCTGATTACCAAGCACCAGGGATGCTGCAGAGAGTGACTCACTCCATATGCTGCTGATTGGCTGCTCCTCCTATTTGTAGCTTCCAGATTCATTCCCCCTCGCCGGTTATAGAGTTTCCTCCTACAGCTTGATCTGGTTGTTCCAGCTATCCTCCGTGATTGTCTACACTCCAGCCGCTGCTTCTATTTACCACTCTCCGTCTCCCTCCACGCTGCCTTCCAGGCTTCAGCAGGTAGCTCAATTATTCAAGACTGTTGTTCCACTGTGCTCTGAATGCTGTTAGCTTGCTGTCTGTTTTCACCATCCACATGCTGTGCTCAGTATATGCAGGCCCAAGCCTTTGGGTCCGTGCTTCCTCTGTATAATCAGCAGCTACAACTTTCTCAGCCCTACTGTGTGTAATCAAACTGTACATTTACACCTGAACTATTTTCAGCCTGTGTTATCCTGCCCTCCTGGCAGGCAACTCATCTAGCCAAGAAATCCTGCCCTCCTGGCAGGCAACTCATCTAGCCAAGAAATCCTGCCCTCCTGGCAGGCAACTCATCTAGCCAAGAAATCCTGCCCTCCTGGCAGGCAACTCATCTAGCCAAGAAATCCTGGTCTCCTGGCAGGCAACTCATCTAGCCAAGAAATCCTGCCCTCCCGGCAGGCAACTCATCTAGCCAAGAAATCCTGCCCTCCCGGCAGGCAACTCATCTAGCCAAGAAATCCTGCACTCCTGGCAGGCAACTCATCTAGCCAAGAAATCCTGCCCTCCTGGCAGGCAACTCATCTAGCCAAGAAATCCTGCCCTCCTGGCAGGCAACTCATCTAGCCAAGAAATCCTGCCCTCCTGGCAGGCAACTAATCTAACCAAGTTACTCTGCCTTGTCTGGTGAGACACTTTTCCATAACAGTAAGTAACGGAAAGGAGAAGCACATGAGGTTAGAGAGCCCTGCTCTTTAGAGTTTACAATCTAAAGTAGAGGTGAAGACAGACAGGGGTGACACAGATGGGGTAGACAGTGAGGAATTCACGTAATGTGTCTTGTGTTCCTTTACAGATTAATCTTTACTACAGGACAAAAGTTATTCCCAAAATCATGCTCTTTCCTGATGTTATACTCCTCTCACTTGCTCATTAATAGGTTAGCATAAATTAGGGTACCGTTGTTACCATGGCGTTCCCTGTGGTTTGTACAAAGCATTGACAGAACCTATAGCTGAAGATATAGGTGGCAGCAGTGTGCGATGGCAGGGCCGAAACTAGGATTTTTGACACCCGGGGCAAGGCAATAATTTGGCGCCTCCCCAAAAAATACAACATAGAGGATGAAAGGGATGTGTGGTTTTGTGACATAGTAATGCCCCTTATAACACATCATGCTAAACATTAATGACCCTTATAATACATTATGCCACAGTAATGTCCCTTACAACACATTATGCAACACAGTAATGCCCCTTACAACACATTCTGCCACAGTGATGCCCCTTACAACACATTATGTTACAGTAATGCCACTTATACATTAAACCACAGTAATGCCCCTTATTCATTTATGCCACAGTAATGCCCCTTATACATTATGCCACAGTAATGCCCCTTATACATTTAGCCACAGTAATGCCCCTAATACATTTATGCCACAGTAATGCCCCATATACATTTTGCAACAGTAATGCCCCATGTACATTATGCCACAGTAATGCCACTTTTACATCATGCCACAGCACGGCTCCTTACACATTATGCCACAGTAAGGCCTCTTACACATTATGCCACAGTAAGGCCCCTTTTACATTAAGCCACAGTAAGGCCCCATCTCCCTTCTCTTACCTGACAGGGCCGTGCGGTGGGTCAGCTCGGGGTGGTGCGGGACGAGGCTGCCTCATGCTGGGGAACTGCCAGTACTGCCGTCATTGTAATGTGGCACCGCTCATGAACGAAATGGAGCTCACGGACTGGCTGCCTCCGCTGATTGACTGCCGGTCCACGAGCACTGATTGGCTTGTGACTAGCACCACATTAGACTGACGGTGTCTCTGTGCCTCTCAAGGCTGAGATGCAACTCCAAACCCACAAGAGCAGCAACCTAGCATCCTCTTCCCAGCACCCCCTCAAGTCCGGCACCCGAGTGACGTGCCCCCTTAGCCCCCTCTAGTTTTGACCCTGGTGATGGTCAGTCAACACAATTAATGACTTAACCAGGTTGTGGTTTATTAACCAGATAGAATGGGTTGCTGAATAATACAGGGTTAATGCACATAGGAGTTTCAACAGATGTAACAGGAATGTGTGTCAGTTTAATACAGGTGGTGTGCTGCTTAGTGAGGTGCACAGCTGCACTAACACACAGCGGTGGCAGTGGAGTATATGGTGCACATAGTGGTGGTGACACAGTGGCACTTGCAGGGTCTCTGGTGTAATTCTCTCTGCACAGGAGAGACACACAGGGGCATGTCCTTCTACAATGGAGGATGGAGCTGAAGGCGCACGGACAAGCCACGCATGTGCATTAGAACATCTAGCTGACCAGGTCAGAGGTTGTGGACATGCAACACCAGCAGTACAAGGCCCTGACGGCTCAAAAGAGTCAGTGGGCATTCTCTTTCAACACCTCCTCTCGCTCAGGGCTGTCTCTGGTTACATAGTAATGCAAAACATTCCACACTCTTGAATATCTCACCTGTAACCAAAAACACAGGATGATATACAAATCAAAACACAGTATTACATATCAACATTTCAAATGCATTCCAGCCCACATTTCTGTAGAATGGTATTTAGTACATGTGAACATATAAGCAAGATTTTCTTCACTAGTTACATATTTCACGCTGACTAAAGTGCTATATACCAGCTCTTTTATAAAATGGTGTTTTATGGCTTAGACCAACCATAATATTTGGTGCTGGAAGACAAGTCAATTGCATCTTTGTTGTCACATTGTCACGACCACGTCCTGGGAACCTCAATAGGAGGACTAGAAGTCAGGGTACTAGGGTGTTGTGTGACAGCAGATGAGGAGGAAGTAGGTATGTCTTCCTCCTCAGCTAGATCTGAATGTTGGCGAGACCTGACTAAAGGTGCAGAGTCTAACCCACTGGTGGTTCTCACCAGTGACCCCTCCAATTGGATTTGGGCTTTGCGGCACCCAGTGAGCAGGTCGCGGCCCTCTGGTCAGGTACCCGGAAACTAGGAATGAGACAAGGTGGCAGGATTGTAAAGAATAACTACTTGCACTGGATAATACACTGGGAATTATACACTGAAAGATAATACGTGGAGAATACACTGGTAGGGTCATGTAGAGAATACACTGGAGGATAACACACAGAATACACTGGAAAATAACACGTAGGATTGAGTAAACACTTAAGTGTCACTGGTGATCTAGACGCAGGTTGAAGGAGAATATTGAAATCAGTAAAAGGATGATGTACTGAGTACACACACTGGTGATCCAGACGCAGGTGCAGCACTGTACTAGAATACTTGAAATCAGTACTGAGTAGACACTGGAGAGCTTGACACTGGTTTAGCACTGAAGGAAAACACTAGAAGTCAGCACATGGATAATGCTGAGTGAACACAGGAGTTTGGCATGCAGAAGAGTGCTGAAGTTAATCACTGGAGATCAGTAAGGAGACTCATATGTAATACTAGGGGGTAAATTTACTAAGAATCGAGATAGGTCGAGATGAGCATCTCGGGTGATTTATTGATTTTTTTCTTTGCTTGTAAATTTACTAAAGGCAAAGTCAGGTGAGTTAGAGAGAGATTTCTCTCATCTCACTCGTAAAACTCAGGTGAGATAGCAATCTCGAATCTTATTATCATCGGGCCAAATCGGAAGTACTTTTCACCTAAAACATACATCTCTCAAATTTACAAAAAATTGGGATGACAAGCTCGGGTGAGATAGGAGCAAACTCTCTGTCAAAATCACTTTTCAAACTCTCAACCCCCTGAGCTGCGAGATGGTCAGAAACATACACAAATCATTGTGATTTGTGTATGTTTCTTTCTGTAACTGGAAAAAATAGGGATAATTTGTTAAAAAAAAAGACGTGAGGTCCCCCCCAAAATACTAACCAGTCTCGGGCTTGCCAGCTTGTCCAGGTTATTAACATTACAGGGAAAAAAATGTGTAGGGATCCCCTGTAATGTAAGAACCAGCACAAGGCAGCAGGGGCAGAGCTGGTTTTAAATATATGGAGAAAAAAAATGACGTGAGTTCCACCGTATATTTAAAACCAGCCCTGGACTCTTTCTAATGGGGGACTGATGCCACAGCCAGGGGTGCCCTTTCACCGGGCCCCCAGCTGCAGCATCAGCCCTGACCATTAGTCAGCCCAGGCCAGAAATCCCTGGGGAGTTGGTGACCCCCCCAATAAAGGGGGTCACCCTCTCCAGGGCAACCCTGGCCTAGGCTGATAGCCCGGGGCTATCCCCATCACCCCTGGGTGGTGGGTGGCGGCTTGATTGTGTTTGGTGTAGTGTAAACAATAGATTTATCATCATTGTATTTACAGTGGAACTACAGGTCCCAGCAAGCCATCTCCGCATGCTGGTACTTGGAGAACCACAAGTACCAGCATGTGGGGCATTAAGGGCCCACTGGTACCTGTACTTCACCTGTAAAGAAATGGTTAAAAAAACACACAACACACCTGGAAAATAAAGCTTTATTACATACATACATACACACTCACCTGTTTCCAGATGTTCATGTCCACTTGTCAACGTAAAGTATCCCTTCAAAAGACCTGTAAATAAAGATTCAATACTCACCTTAATGTCCCACGATGTTCTCCGCAGAAATCCAGAGGGGCCCCGGATACAATGTAACAGCATGTTAGTGCATGCTGTTACATTGCGCTACTGTCTGCTCGTGGGAACAACCTAACTTCAGTCCCGGGCCACTGGCCAATCAGCGGCGGCTAACATTAGCGGCCGCTCATTGGCTGGGATCCACATGGGCTTAGCCAATGAGCGGCTCCTCCACGTGGGTCCCAGCCAATGAGCGGCCGCTAATGTTAGCCACCGCTGATTGGCTGGCGGCCCGGGACTGAAGTCTGCTAGTTCCCACGATTAGACAGTAGCGCAATGTAACAGCATGCAGTAACATGCTGTTACATTGTATCCGGGGCCCCTCTGGATTTCTGCGGAGAACATCGTGGGACATTAAGGTGAGTATTGGATCTTTATTTACAGGTATTTCGAAGGGATACTTTACATTGACAAGTGGACGTGAACATCTGGAAACAGGTGAGTATGTATGTGTTAGGGGTGAGCAGGTTCGGGTTTCTGAAATCCGAACCCCCCAGAGCCCCCCCGATCCGAGGCCGATCCGAGTCAGGCTCGACTTTTCCCGCCTGACTCGGATCTGAAATCGAGGCAAAACGTCATCATCCCGCCTTCCGGGTCTCACGGGTTTTGGATCCTATATAAGATACCCGCGTCGGCGCCATTTTCTCACTCGGCTGTGGACAGTGAAGAGGGAGGGTGGGAGTTAGGGCTGGCTGGGCTGTGTAGTGTAGTGTAGTGCAGTGTAGTGCTGTGCTGCGCTGTGCTGCTGTTGTCCATAGGAGCTGTGTCCACTCCTTTAAAGTCCATAGGGGCTGGCTGGACTGTGTTGTGCAGTCCATTGTCCATAGGGGCTGTGTCCACTCCAAAGTCCTGTGCAGTGTCCCAGTCCTAAAGGGGTGCTGTAGTGTTGTCCAGGGGGTGCTCTGTCCATCAGGGGTGCTCCCCCCAAGTGCAAAAAAAATATAAATTTTTTCTGTGTTTGTGAATTGTGTGCACTGTGGCTGCACGTGCATCAACGAAGGAGCAGCGCCAATCGTGCGCCTGTGTCCCATAAGTAAAAGGCAGGCTGGCTTGTCCGTTAAAGGGTGCTGTAACCCCCAAAGGGCACTCCAAACAAAATAAAAATATATATTTTTTTGTGTTTGTGAATTGTGTGCGCATTAGCCGCACGTGCATCAACAAAGTAGTGCCAAGCATGCGCCTGTGTCCCATAAATAAAGGGCAGGCTGGATTGACCGCTAAAGGGTGCTGTAACCCCCAAAGGGCACTTCAAACAAAATAAAAAATTTTTTTCTCTGTTTGTGAATTGTGTGCACTGTGGCTGCACGTGCATCAACAAAGAAGCAGCGCCAAGCGTGCGCCTGTGTCCCATAAATAAAGGGCTGGCTGGATTGACCGCTAAAGGGTGCTGTAACCCCCAAAGGGCACTTCAAACAAAATAAAAAGTTTTTTTTCTGTGTTTGTGAATTGTGTGCACTGTGGCTGCACGTGCATCAACAAAGAAGCAGCGCCAAGCGTACGCCTGTGTCCCATAAGTAAAAGGCCGGCTGGCTTGTCCGTTAAAGGGTGCTGTAACCCCCAAAGGGCACTCCAAACAAAATAAAAATATATATTTTTTTGTGTTTGTGAATTGTGTGCGCAGTAGCTGCACGTACATCAACAAAGTAGTGCCAAGCGTGCGCCTGTGTCACATAAATAAAGGGCCGGCTGGATTGACCGTTAAAGGGTGCTGTAACCCCCAAAGGGCACTCCAAACAAAATAAAAATATATATTTTTTTGTGTTTGTGAATTGTGTGCGCATTAGCCGCACGTGCATCAACAAAGTAGTGCCAAGCGTGCGCCTGTGTCCCATAAATAAAGGGCCGGCTGGATTGACCGCTAAAGGGTGCTGTAACCCCGAAAGGGCACTTCAAACAAAATAAAACATTTTTTTCTGTGTATGTGAATTGTGTGCACTGTGGCTGCACGTGCATCAACAAAGAAGCAGCGCCAAGCGTGCGCCTGTGTCCCATAAGTAAAAGGCCGGCTAGCTTGTCCGTTAAAGGGTGCTGTAACCCCCAAAGGGCACTCCAAACAAATTAAAAATATATATTTTTTTGTGTTTGTGAATTGTGTGCGCAGTAGCCGCACGTGCATCAACAAAGTAGTGCCAAGCGTGCGCCTGTGTCCCATAAATAAAGGGCAGGCTGGATTGACCGCTAAAGGGTGCTGTAACCCCCAAAGGGCACTCCAAACAAAATAAAAAAAAAAATTCTGTGTTTGTGAATTGTGTGCACTGTGGCTGCACGTGCATCAACAAAGGAGCAGCGCCAAGCGTGCGCCTGTGTCCCATAAGTAAAAGGCCAGCTGGCTTGTCCGTTAAAGGGTGCTGTGATCCACAAACGGCACTCCAAACAAAATAAAAAAATATTTTCTGTGTTTGTGAATTGTGTGCACTGTAGCTGCACGTGCATCAACAAAGGAGCAGCGCCAAGCGTGCGCCTGTGTCCCATAAGTAAAGGGTCGGCTGGCTCATTTCTTAGAGGGTGGTGTAACCCACAAAGTGCACTAGTCTCCAACAAAAATAAAAAATTATTTTCTGTGTTTGTGTGCGCCTTAGCCGCACGTATATATCAATATAACATAAATGGAGGACCAAACTTTCTCCGATAAAAATAAAATAGGGAAAGATCAAGAACCACTTCCTCCTAGTGCTGAAGCTGCTGCCACTAGTCATGACATAGACGATAACATGCCATCAACGTCGTCTGCCAAGGCCGATGCCCAATGTCATAGTAGAGGGCACATACAATCCTAAATTACAAAGTTCAGGAAAATGACCTTGAAAAAAACATTTAAATCATCTGAAGAGAAACGTAAACTTGCCAATATGCCATTTACGACACGGAGTGGCAAGGAACGGCTAAGGTCTTTCCCTATGTTCATGACTAGTGGTTCAGCTTCACATGACGATGGAAGCCCTCCTCCCGCTAAAAAAATCAAACGAGTTAAGCTGGCAAAAGCACAGCGAAGAACTGTGCGTTCTAAGAAGATATCACAAATCCCCAAGGAGAGTCCAAGTGTGGTGGCGGTTGCGATGCCTGACCTTCCCAGCACTGGACGGGAAGAGGTGGCTCTTTCCACCATTTGCACACCTCCTGCAAGTGCTGAAAGGAGAACCCACAGTCCACTTGCTGATATGCAAATTGAAGATGTCACTGTTGAAGTACAACAGGATGAGGATACTGGTGTAGCTGGCACTGAGGAGAAAGTTGGCGAGGAGGATTCTGATGGTGATGTGGTTTGTTTAAATCAGGCTCCTGAGGAGACAGTTGTTGTCCGTGGGATGAAAAAGCCCATCATGGTCATGCCTGGGCAGAAGACCAAACATTCCACCTCTTTGGTCTGGCAATATTTCTATCCAAATCCGGACAACAACTGTCTTGCCATATGTACCATATGTAAAGGTGAAATAAGTAGGTGTAGGGACGTTAACCACCTAGGAACATCCTCCCTTATACGGCACCTGCAGCGCGTTCATAAAAAGTTACTGTCAAGTTCAGAAACTTTGGCTAAGACCGTAAGCAGTCCAGGGACACCTAAATCCCTTTTTCCTGTTTTATCCAAGGAAACGGTGGATGAGGAGGATGCTGACGACATCTTGCCTCCGTAGAGCCAGTTTGTGCAGGGACACATTAATTGCCAGCTTGTTTTGTGGGGGCCCAAACGAACCAATTATTTCAGCCACAGTCATGTGGCAGACCCTGGCGCTGAAATGATTGGTTTGTTAAAGTGTGCATGTCCTGTTTATACAACATAAGGGTGGGTGGGAGGGCCCAAGGACAATTCCATCTTGCACCTCTTTTTTTTCTTTGAATTATGTACTGTTTGGGGCCTAGTTTTTCAAACTGCCATCCTGTCTGCCACTGCAGTGTCACTCCTAGATGGACCACGTGTTTGTGCCGCCCACTCGTGTCGCTTAGCATAGTCATCCAGCTACCTCGGTGCAATCTTTTGGCCATAAAAACAATATTGTGAGGTGTGAGGTGTTCAGAATAGACTGGAAATGAGTGGAAATGAAGGTTATTGAGGTTAATAATTGCATAGGAGCAAAAAAAAAACACAAATTCTGTGATTTACGCTGTTTTTATGCTTTTTAAAAAAAAAATACAGATCCAAAACACAAAACCCAGAACACAAAACACAGAAAGGTGGTTTTGGCAAAACCAATCCAGATCCAAAACACGAAGAAAGATCCAGATCCAAAACCAAAACACAAAACACGAAAAGTGGCCGGTGTACACCCCTAGTATGTGTATGTATGTATGTATGTATGTAATAAAGCTTTATTTTCCAGGTGTGTTGTGTGTTTTTTTAACCATTTCTTTACAGGTGAAGTACAGGTACCAGTGGGCCCTTAATGCCCCGCATGCTGGTACTTGTGGTTCTCCAAGTACCAGCATGCGGAGATGGCTTGCTGGGACCTGTAGTTCCACTGTAAAGACAATGATGATAAATCTATTTTTTACACTGCATCAAACACTATCAACCCGCCATCCACCACCAAGGGGTGGCGGGCATAGCCCCGGGCTATCAGCCTAGGCCAGGGGTGCCCTGGAGATGTTGACCCCTTTATTGGGGGGGGTTACCAACTCCCCAGGGATCTCTGGCCTGGGCTGACTAATGGTCAGGCCTGAAGCTGCAGCTGGGGGGCCCGGTGAAAGGGCACCCCTGGCTGTGGCATCAGTCCCCCATTAGAAAGGGTCCAGGGCTGGTTTTAAATATATGGTGGAACTCACGTCATTGTTTTTCTCCATATATTTAAAACCAGCTCTGTCCTTACTGCCTTGTGCTGGTTCTTACATTACAGGGGATCCCTACACATTTTTTTTAATGTTAAGAACCAGGACAGGCTGGCAAGCCCGGGGCTGGTTAGTGGTTTTTGGGGGGGGACCTCACATCATTTTTTTTTTAAAGACATTTTTAACATTTTTACAAGGGAAAACAAACAAGCAGCAAGCACATATCTCACTGATATGTGCTGGCTGCTAGCTTGGGAGAGATTTGCATAGAGAAAACACTTCAATCTCGGGTGTGTAATCTCCTGCAAAACAAGTTACTCGGGAGAAATATCTCGTTCTGCTTCACCATCGGCAAACTCGTTTAGCCTCAAATCGCCTGTTGGTAAATTTGGTAAAAGAAAAGGAATTAAATCACCCAAATTTTGGCAAATTCCAGCGAGATAAATCACTTTGAAAATCGGGACCATCTAGAATCTTAGTAAATTTACCCCTAGGAATCAGTGTGAGAGCTGAAATATATAACACTAGGAATCAGCGTGAGAGCTGAAATATATAACTATGAATCAGTGTGAGAGCTGAAGTAGCACACTGGAGCTCCTAACACGGAGTAGCACTGAGAGGTAGCACTGGAGAAAGTCACTGAAAAGGAACACAGCGTGAAGTCTGGAATGATGTTACAGCCAACAGTCACTTGAATAGTGAAGAGTTGTTCAGGCAACTTCCTGTTTCCTGGAGTCCTGCTTTATATCCATAGGTAGCTGTCCATAGAAGGAGAGAGTCAGCTGAGAGCTGGCAAGGCTACCATTGGATGAGGTACAAGTCAGGTGATACGGACAAACATGAACCAGGATGCACACATGGAAGTCCTAGCAGACCGCAGGGAGAAAACTCAGCATGCCACCTGCTGCTGCACCTGATGTTAGACCACCTGGGAGATCAAGGACGTCGGCGCCGGGGTGAGTAGCGGCCGATCCCTGGCCACATCCTGACAATACCCCCTCCTTCAGGGTGGACTCCGGAAATTTAGAAAATTTTCACTGAAAACTTTTGCCAGTAGAAAGCTTGAACCTCCGGGATCATCAAAAAAATAAAATTAAAAAGGGAAAATATTTTCAAAAAACAACTGAAGAAATGAAGTCCTATAAAAACTAGAAACATACTTTCAAATAGAAATCTTCTTAGCCTTCATAACCAAAGAAACGGCCCGTATCTTTGGAACAAATGGACTTTTCTCCATCACTGCAAGCTTCTTCCTCCTCAGAAATCCATTGTGTCAACAACATAACAATGCTCTACTGAGACAAAAATAGGTTTGCAACGAGAAACTGTATAACCACAAATATATACAGTACAAATTAAATCTTTGATAAGTTGAAGCTTTTTTCTGGATACATGTAGATTTCTTAGGAAATACTTGAGACAACACATGGCTAGGAGGAATAGAGTTGGAAAACGAAAAATGATCAGGATCATAGTCAACATCAGAGCCAAAGTTCAGCATGCAAAGAGAATTCTCCTTCCTTGAAGAAAAACAATCCAGAGGTTCACTAGAAGCAGAGGACCTATTACATGTGATAAGAGCTGAAGGGACAAAGGACAGATAGCTAAAAGAATCCTTGGAAGAAAATGAAAAATCCTGAAAATCAGTGTTTGGAGAGGAACTAATTTCCTTAGGAGCTTGGGAGCTTTTGGTACACTGATCTGTTGAAGCTTGTTTCTGTTTAAACTGTGAGAAACTGGAGGACTGAGCAACAGTTGAACTCTTGACAAAATGTTAGCACTAAAAACTCTATCAGAAAAGGTGCTTTTTCTGTCTTAGAACAAAATTTCCTGACTACAGCTCACTGAACGATTTTAAATTCAGATGTTTAGGATCATTAGATTCAATGATTGGAGTAGCCCATTCTAGAGCTTCATCCTTAAAAGACAAGAACAGAAGTTTAACAATGTTGGTGGAAGTGATGCCACATGAAGAATCAGATTCCATGATATTAGAATAGTGTTTCAGTAATGCAGAATATTGTGCCAACTCTCCAAAAAAGAAAATGGACGCTGAAACACTAGACGAGTTCTGAGCAATTGAATCTTGTAAGGTACAGTCAAGAGCTGAAATGAGTTAGGACCTGATTCAGACCCGTTCGCTAGATGCGGGCGCTCGCTCCCAGCATATGCAAATTCAGCGAAGTGACGTCAAGGCAGGTGGTCGCACGGCAAGGCATAGGCACGCCCACTATGTCTTGGCGAGCGATCACTTTGTGTTTATAGATGCCCACCAGCCTGTCTTTAGCCGCCCACTAGTGCACGCCATCTCCAGGAAGTATATACAACCATCGGTACATCTGGTTACATCGGATCTGGCCACAGCGCTTGCAGTTGCATTTACCCTACTGCACGCACTGCGAGCATTTCAGTGTAAAACCAGCCAGGTGACGTGCACTCTGACATTGCCTGTTAATTATGCACGCCTCTGAAACGGCGTTGAAACACTCAGGCACGCCTGCATTCGCAACTCCACTCCCCCGTTACTACAGCCCTGCCCGTTACCGTTAGGGAATTGGGGTATCCCTGGCACTTCAATTGAGGACTTATTTTAAGAAAGAAATTACATGGATCAAAGGTTGATTAAATTACGTATTTATTATAAAAAGGTGGAGATTAATATACACTCCAAATAAATATAAAAACTGTATAAATACTGATTTTTTTATATTTATTTGGAGTGTATATTAATGTCCACCTTTTTATATTAAATACATAATTTAATCAACCTTTGATCAATGTTTCTTACAATAAGTCCTCAATTAAAGCGCCAGGAATACCCCAATCCCTTAACCATAACATACAGGGAAGGTGAACCCCTGCTACACCATCCCCAGGCAGCATTACAGAGGCTCACAGAGTTATAGCGCAGCTACCTCAAACCCCTTTTTCTGCCCCTGTTACCACCCACAAACGGCCTCTACTGTCACTCATTCCACTGGGCTGTCTTTGCTGATCGCTCAAACTAGTTCGCGCACAAGCACTACGATCCATACGCATGCGCAAATGCATAACATCGGCTGTGTATGAGTGAGCGGCCGCTTCCGAACGGGTCTGAATCAGGTCTTTAGTTCGCTGATCTTTGATCTGCTGTGAAAAAATAGGAACTGGAAATGATAGATATCCTTGACTTGAACCCACAGATGGGACAAGATAGGGTCCAGAGGAACTGGAGCTAGTTACATCCAAAGAAACCCTTGAACTGGCTAATAGAGTCGAAAAAATTGTATTCAGACTGTTGTCTAACAGGACAAAGTCATCAGGAGGTAAATTGACAGGAATCGATAACCGAATTGGTGGTACTGAAGGTTTCTTCTGATTTTAAAGATACTGAAGCCCCTACAGAGCTACTCGGACCACCAGGTGGAAACGGATTATGCAAGGAGATGCTTGAATTGGTAGGAACCAAAGGAGCTTTCAGATAGACTTCAGGAGACACTGGAACCATAGCAAACTCAGACGACCTAGACAGGACAGATGACATAGGTTGGTCCAAATACTCAGTTAGTTGGGCAGAACCTTTGGAATAGATTTTAGGTACACCTTGGATCCCAGCATGGGGATCAACTCCTCTTGGACCTGGACCATGTTAGGAATCCTGGAAGATTGGTTAACCTTGGAAGGGAAGTAAAATATATTAGTACCTGAGCTGGAAATCATCACAGCGGAATGCAAAAAAATAGGAAAAATCTCACGCCCGGAGGCAAGGGCAGGTGGGTCTTGATACCCACAGGCAAGGGCAGGTGGGTCCTCATGCCCGAAGACAAGGGCAAAACTATAAAGCAACCCAGGTATAACACTTGAAAACCCCTCCTGTGGTAAGACACTTGAAGACCCCCTTCTGAGTTATAACACTTGAAGCCCCCTCCTGAGGTATACCACTTGAAAACCCCTCCTGGGTTATGATGCTTGAAAACCCCTCCTGGGTTTAGACACTTCAAGACCCCTCCTGGGGCACGACACTTGATACCTCCTTCTGGTGTATGACACTTGCAGCCCCCTTCTGGGGTATGACACTTGAAACCCCATCCTGGGGTGTGATGCTTGAAAACCCCTCCTGGGGTAGGACACTTGAAGACCCCTTTACTGGGGCTGGTGAGTTAGGTATTCCTCTTGAAACTAGTAGACTGTTTCTTGTCAGCACTGGTGAGTTCACAAAGGGAGCAGTCTTTAAAGAAATGGTCAGGACTCCCACAATAGCGACAGAGAAAAAACTTTTTGTGGCGTTGCACTCAGAGAGCTTGGGGCGTAAGAAACTCCGGTGTTTCACTTCACTTTGTGAAGATGAGACCATAGATGTTGGGAGAATAGTGATGGAAGCCTCTTCAGAAACGTGATGTAGCCCTAGAGTAGGAGATTGAGGGCCTGATTCAGACCTGTTTGCATGGCTGCATTTGCATGCAGCCTGTCTATGTGAAAATATGCTAATGACCCCATATGCAATATAACCACAACACAATAAGTAGACACCCAACACTACATAATACTACCTACTTCCCTTTACTTATGTTCTCGCAAGACAGCAGAAACATTGGTAACATCAAGAACCATCGGACCCACACGCACAAGTATGCAGGCTCTATGTGCTCGCTATGGTCGATTCCCAATTACAGTGGCCGGTTCACAAACGCGCTTGACTATGTATATGCATGCGCAAAATGCAAACATTGACAAACGCAGAATTCCATCCTGTGTCACGCTGAGCGTCATGGAGTCCCCTATTGAGGGGCTGGAAGTTGTGGTCCCGGGCCAAGGAAGGAATCAGGAGCAAGGGGCCTTGATGTTCAGTCTCCCCATCCACCAGCATCGGATGTTGATGAGACCTGACCTAGAGTGCAGAGTCTAACCTGCAGGGAGGTGTTCACCAGTGACCCCTCCAAGCGGGATATGGGTTTCAGCTGCACCCGGCAACAGCGGCGTCACTAGGGGAGTGCGGGGGGTGCGGCCCGCACCTGGTGTCACCCTTCAAGGGGTGACACCAAGAAGAGCAGCACGTCACACCCGCGGGCCGCACACCCCAGGCACCACCGCCGACCATGCTACTGGAGACACTAACTGTGCAGGATCCGCCGCGGCGCCGCGTGATGTCCGTCCTGCTGGTCCTCTGGTCTGCCCGCCGCCGCCGGGGTGAGCTGCACTGCACATTCTTTCACCACGGCCGGCGTCCAGAGCCACACACAGGCACAGAGGATCTCTCTGTGCCTGTGTGTGGTTCTGGCCGCCGGCCGCGATGACGTCATTGTGCACACCAGCTCCGCTTGTCCTTCTGGGAGCCGCTCAGCCTGCTGGAGAAGGAGGAGGGACTACGGACCTGAGCGCGCTGCGTGTCAAGAAAAGAAGAACTTGGAAGCCAGCCAGGAATCAAGTGCACAGTACGCACCCCACCCGGACACACCCAGAGGTAAGTACTGAGTCACTGCACAGGGGGGGCACAGTATAAGGGAGATTACTGGGGGCCGGGCCACCATTGGCGTTCCATGCTGGGACACTGTATAAGGGCACTACTGGGGGCCATGGGACACAATATAAGGGCATTACTGAAGGTCTGGCTATGGGACACTGTATAAGGGCATTACTGGAGGCTATGGGACACTGTATAAGGGCACTACTGGAGGCTATGGGACACTGTATAATGGCACTAATGAGGCTATGGGACACTGTATAAGGGCACTACTGAGGCTATGGGACACTGTATAAGGGCACAACTGAGGCTATGGGACACTGTATAAGGGCACTACTGAGGCTATGGGACACCGTATAAGGGCACTACTGGAGGCTATGGGACACTGTATAAGGGCACTACTGGAGGCTATGGGACACTGTATAAGGGCACTACTGGTGGCTATGGGACACTGTATAAGGGCACTACTGAGGCTATGGGGCACTGTATAAGGGCACTACTTAAGGCTATGGGACACTATATAAGGGCACTACTGAGGCTATGGGGCACTGTATAAGGGCACTACTGAGGCTATGGGGCACTGTATAAGGGCACTACAGGAGGCAATGGGACACTGTATAAGGGCACTACAGGGCCATGGGGCACTGTATAAGGGCACTACTGGGGGCAATGGGACACTATATAAGGGCATTACTGGGGGCTATGGGACACTGTATAAGGGCACTACAGGGCCATGGGACACTATATAAGGGCACTACTGGGGGCAATGGGACACTATATAAGGGCATTACTTGGGGCTATGGGACACTGTATAAGGGCACTACTGGGGGCACAGCTTAAGGGGCATTGCTGGGGCACTGCATAAGAGATGCAATCCTGGGGGCACTGTATAAGGGCACTATGGAGGTCACAGCTCAAGGGGCATTGCTGGGCCACTGCGGAAGGTGTGCTAGTAGAGGCACTGTATAAGGCATACTTCTGGGGGTACTGCATAAGGGGCACTGTATAAGGGGCACTACTGGCGATACTGTTTAAGAGGCACTACTGGGGGCACAACATAAGGGACATTACTGGGGCACTGCATACTGGGCACACTGAATAAGGGGCACTACTGAGGCACTGCATAAGGAGTGCTACTGGTGGTAAAGTATAAGGGGTGCTACTGGGGGAACTGTGTAAGGGGCACTACTGGGGGTACAGCATATGGGGCTCTAATAAAGGGGGCATTGCATAATGGGCTCTAATACAGGGGGCATTGCATATTGGCCACATCTACAGGGGGCATTGCCTAAAGGGGCACTACTACAGGGGAACTGCATAATGGGCACAACTATAGGGGATTGCATAAGGGGCACTAATACGGCATTGAATAAGGGGCATTCCATAGAGGTAATGCGAGTGCTTGTCCACCTGCAAATGGAATCTCTTGCTGCCCAATTGAGTTAACATATATAATAGTGCTTTATAAATTATCCATATATTACAGTTGCTCATTTATTATAAACATATTTTCAGAGAATAAAGTGAGAGGTTTCATAGCAGTCTGGAGGAGACAGCCTAACCCTACTCCTGACGCTATTGGAATTGAGTGCTGCCTAGTTTCTGCTTTCACCTTCAAGAAATCTGCACTGTAAGTCTGAGTATGTTTGCACTGATACTGTATAGTATGCTTATTGTTGTGACTTAAAATACATAATACACATTTATATGTTAAAAGCATTGTACTAGTCTAATTTTTTTTGGGTCAGGTTGGTGGGGGGGGGGGGCAAGGAAACTTTTGCCCTGAATAAACACCTGGCTGCAGATAAGGGAGGGAAAGAGGGTCCATTTTGTATTATTGCATAATAGAATATATTTCTTTACATGTAATCAAACTTTGATTTATAATATGATCTTAGTGTTATGAGTTTAACGTGAGGAGGGAATGAGGTAGTAGAAAAAGTCAATGGAGGGTTGGTCATTGGGGACGATCCAATTGTTTTATCGCACCCTATCTCCCGCCTAAAGTGACGGGAGATTGGGGTGCGATTTTCAATTGTTTTTGGGCGCCCATGCTTGTTGCGCCCAAATCGACAGGGCTAAACCCGTAAAGCTGCTAAGTCCTGCTTTGGGCGCCCAAACTCCCATTTAGGTGCCCAAAGTGCCGACTTATTGAACATTTCTGCTTGCCTGCCCTGAGCCATCAGCCACGGGTGCAAACAACTGAATCGCTCCCACTGTCTCTACCCTAAGGAGTATATTTAAAATGGCTCATTTTAAATTATTAATTGGTATTGGTATTGGTCTGTGTATTGCCCTTTATGTTAACATCATTATAGATGTGTACTCATACATCTAACCTCGATATGCTATACAGCGCGAGATGCCGGACATGAGTGAGCCGCCAGGTCCAGTGCAGCTCTGCTAACGTTGGGCATCTTTGTTTGCTAAAAATGAGTCTCAGTAACAATGCAATGTGACTACTATAGCACGCACAAGGAGACTGTGTTGATTAATTTGATATATGACACTTGTATATTGTGTCAGTCAGTGGCGTAACTAGGGTATTTGGAGCCCAGGGCAAATTTGAAAATGGAGCCCCCCCCCCTAACACACCGACATGGGCGTGGTCACTTAAAAATGGGGCATGTCAACATGACACACCCCTTTATTTTCACGCTGAACATTCCTATCCATATGCACCTTAACCCCAGTAGTACCCCTTATACAGTACCCCCAGTATGCAGTTGTGGTCCCTCTTATGCAGGCCCATAGTAGTGCCCCTTATACAGTACCCCCAGTAGTGGCCCCCCCAAATGCAGTGCCCCACGTAGTGTTCCCCTTATGCAGTGCCCCCAGTAGCAGTCCCCACAATGCAGTGCGCCCAGTAGCAGTATCCCCTTATGCAGTGCCCTTTATATGGTGCCCCCAGTAGTAGTCCCCCCCTATGCAGTGCCCTTTATATAGTGCCCCCAGCAGTAGTCCACCCCCATGCAGTTTTCCCAGTAGTGGTCCCCTTATGCAGGCACCCTGTAGTGATTCCCCCCTATCCAGTGCCCCTGTAGTGGCCCTTCCTATTATTGCCCCCAGTAGTGGTCCCCCGAGTGCAGTTCCTCTAGTAGGTCCCTTTCATAATGCCCCCAGTGGTAGTTCCCCCCCAAGTAGTAGTCCCCAGTAGAGTAGGTGCTCCCAATGGCACCCCCAGTAGTAGCCACCCCTCCCCCAGTAGAGGTCCCCCCAGTAGTAGCCACCCCTCCCCCAGTAGAGGTCACCCCAGTAGTAGCCACCCCTCCCCCAGTAGAGGTCCCCCCAGTAGTAGTCACCCCTCCCCCAGTAGAGGTCCCCCCGGTAGTAGCCACCCCCCCTCCCCCGTTGTGCAGATAGGTTACAAAAATAACCTAGGTTACATAATGCTGAGCGCCCGGGCGCGCTCAGCATTATGGGACAGACGTCATGACGTCAGTCCCATTACCCACTGCAGGAGCTGGACGGAAGTCCGGCTCTTGCAGTGGGTGCTGCAGCAGTCAATGAGAGTCTATCTGACTCTCATTGGCTGCTGTTTAACACACGCATCGCAGCCAGCGCTGGCGGCGATGCGTGTGTTATGCACAGCCTGAGCCCTCCTCCTGGGGGAGGGAACGGGCTCAGGTGTGCAGCACAGGACCGGCGCTGGAAGCCTAGCGCCAGTCCTGTGTAAATGTGTAGCGCTGACCGCACTCATTGCAGTCGGCGCTACACTGGCTAACTAGGGCGGGCGGGCCGGTACCGTGGCCGGCGGCGCCCCCCCGCGCCGCCGGTCCAACGGCGCCCAGGGCACGAACCCCGCCCCCCTGCCCTAGTTACGCCACTGGTGTCAGTATACAGATCAGAGCTTGTATTGGGAGAAAGCTGCAGCTGCTACTACTGCACTTTATATACAGAGTCAGAGACTCAGTTGCACACAGATATACAAGTGTCATAAGAGAGCATTGGTGCCCCCCCATTTTTTAAATGGGTGCATAAAATAGTGCACCTGAAAAAAGGCCATGGCCTCATGGGGAAAGGCCAGGGAAGAGATAGGGGAGGCCAGGAGATGTTGGGGCCAGGGAAGAGACAGGAGAGGCCAGGAGATGCTGGGGATAAAAGAAGAGGAAGCTACAAGTGAGAATGATAATAAACAGGAAAATTGACAGGCCCGAGTAGCGCCTCCAGCCCTGCGGTGCCCTGTGCCATGGCACTGGTCGCACTACCCTAGTTACCCTGAGTGTCATATATTAAATTAATCCTCCTTTTACGTCCTAGTCACATTACATTGCAACTAGGATGCATTTTTAGCTAGAAACAAGCAAAGAAGATGCCCAATGCTAGAAGATTCTTAAGCGACCTGGCGTATGAGGACATATCTGTATACATATATTAACATGACTTTTTTTTTGTTTTTCAAAATGTTTTGTTTGCCTTTTCTAAATTTTGCATGTTTTTGAACCCTGCATTGATTTCAATATTGACTTATTAGGGGTAAAATAAACACCTTTTCTCATTGACTAACAGGGTATATTTTAGGGGTGTGCACCGGCCACTTTTCGTGTTTTGGTTTTGGATCTGGATCTTTCTTCGTGTTTTGGATCTGGATTGGTTTTGCCAAAACCACCCTTCCGTGTTTTGGGTTCTGGGTTTTGGATCTGTATTTTTTTTTAAAAAAGCATAAAAACAGCTTAAATCACAGAATTTGTGGATTTTTCTGCTCCTATGCAATTATTAACCTCAATAACCTTCATTTCCACTCATTTCCAGTCTATTCTGAACACCTCACACCTCACAATATTGTTTTTATGGCCAAAAGATTGCACCGAGGTAGCTGGATGACTATGCTAGGCGACACGAGTGGGCGGCACAAACACGTGGTCCATCTAGGAGTGACACTGCAGTAGCAGACAGGATGGCAGTTTGAAAAACTAGACCCCAAACAGTACATACTGCAAAGAAAAAAAAGAGGTGCAAGATGGAATTGTCCTTGGGCCCTCCCACCCACCCTTATGTTGTATAAATAGGACATGCACACTTTAACAAAGCAATCATTTCAGCGCCAGGGTCTGCCACATGACTGTGGCTGAAATGATTGGTTCGTTTGGGCCCCCACAAAACAAGCTGGCAATTAATGTGTCCCTGCACAAACTGGCTCTACGGAGGCAAGATGTCGTCCTCATCCTCCTCATCCACCGATTCCTTGGATAAAACAGGAAAAAGGGATTTAGGTGTCCCTGGACTGCTTACGGTCTTAGCCAAAGTTTCTGAACTTGACAGTAACTTTTTATGAACGTGCTGCAAGTGCCGTATAAGGGAGGATGTTCCTAGGTGGTTAACGTCCCTACCCCTACTAATTTCACCTTTACATATGGTACATATGGCAAGACAGTTGTTGTCCGGATTTGGATAGAAATATTGCCAGACCAAAGAGGTGGAATGTTTGGTCTTCTGCCCAGGCATGACCGTGATGGGCTTTTTCATCCCACGGACAACAACTGTCTCCCCCGGAGCCTGATTGGGATTGTATGTGCCCTCTACTATGACATTGGGCATCGGCCTTGGCAGACGACGTTGATGGCATGTTATCGTCTATGTCATGACTAGTGGCAGCAGCTTCAGCACTAGGAGGAAGTGGTTCTTGATCTTTCCCTATTTTATTTTTATCGGAGAAAGTTTGGTCCTCAATTTATGTTATATTGATATATACGTGCGGCTAAGGCGCACACAAACACAGAAAATAATTTTTTATTTTTGTTGGAGACTAGTGCACTTTGTGG
The DNA here is from genome assembly GCA_031769625.1 of Taudactylus pleione. NCBI lineage: Eukaryota > Metazoa > Chordata > Amphibia > Anura > Myobatrachidae > Taudactylus > Taudactylus pleione. The sequence continues at coordinate 979,502 of JAUIMM010000084.1, forward strand.
GTTACACCACCCTTTAAGAAATGAGCCAGCCGGCCCTTTACTTATGGGACACAGGCGCACGCTTGGCGCTGCTCCTTCGTTGATGCACGTGCACACAATTCACAAACACAGAAAATATTTTTTTATTTTGTTTGGAGTGCCCTTTGGGGGTTACAGCACCCTTTAGCGGTCAATCCAGCCGGCCCTTTATTTATGGGACACAGGCGCACGCTTGGCACTACTTTGTTGATGCACGTGTGGCTACTGCACACACAATTCACAAACACAAAAAAATATAATTTTTTATTTTGTTTGGAGTGCCCTTTGGGGGTTACAGCACCCTTTAGCGGTCAATCCAGCTGGCCCTTTATTTATGGGACACAGGCGCACGCTTGGCACTACTTTGTTGATGCACGTGCGGCTACTGCGCACACAATTCACAAACACAGAAAATATTTTTTTATTTTGTTTGGAGTGTACTTTGGGGGTTACAGCACCCTTTAACGGTCAAGCCAGCTGGCCCTTTACTTATAACACAGGCGCACGCTTGGCACTACTTTGTTGATGCACGTGCGGCTACTGCGCACACAATTCACAAACACAGAAAATATTTTTTTATTTGGTTTGGAGTGTACTTTGGGGGTTACAGCACCCTTTAACGGTCAAGCCAGCTGGCCCTTTACTTATGACACAGGCGCACGCTTGGCACTACTTTGTTGATGCACGTGCGGCTACTGCGCACACAATTCACAAACACAGAAAAAAAATATTTTTTTTTAGCACTGACAGACAGAGCACCCCCTGGACAACACTACAGCACCCCTTTAGGACTGGGACACTGCACAGGACTTTGGAGTGGACACAGCCCCTATGGACAACTGACTGCACAACACAGTCCAGCCAGCCCCTATGGACTTTGAAGTAGTGGACACAGCCCCTATGGACAACAGCAGCACAGCACAACACAGCCAGCCCCTATGGACTTTGAAGTAGTGGACACAGCCCCTATGGACAACAGCAGCACAGCGCAGCACAGCACAACACTACTCTGCACTACACTACACTACACTGCACAGCCCAGCCAGCCCTAACTCCCACCCTCCCTCTTCACTGTCCACAGCCGAGTGAGAAAATGGCACCGACGCGGGTACCTTATATAGGATCCAAAACCCGCGAGATCCGGAAGGCGGGTTGATGACGTTTTGCCTCGATTTCAGATCCGAGTCAGGCGGGAAAAGTCGAGCCTGACTCGGATCGGCCTCGGATCGGGGGGGCTCGGGGGGGTTCGGATTTCAGAAATCCGAACCCGCTCACCCCTAGTGTGTACATCCTCTTCTTCACACAATATTAATTCATCCCCACTGGAATCCACCATTAGAGACGCTTCTGTATTTTTTTGACTTAATTGCTGGTAAAGGTCTTCCTTGTGGAATTTGTAATTCATTTTGATGAACATCATCTTTTCCACATTTTGGGGACGTACAGAAATCTCCTATGCCGATCACTGACAAGGTTCCCGGCTGCGCTGAAAACTCTTTCAGAGTACACACGGGAGGGTGGGCAACTTAAGTAAAGCAAAGCCAGTTTGTGTAAGGGACTTAAAATTGCCTCTTTTTCCTGCCAGTAGTGAAACAAACTGTCTGACATGCCTATTTGGATGCTATCCCTAAAATAATCATCCACCATTCTCTGTATAGTGACCATATCAGACAAAGTCACTCAATGTACGCAGTTCTTTCAGACCCAACCAGATGTCATTAGTTTTTGCTGACTGATCTGCATCACCAACAGCAGTGGGTCTCTTAGGAAAATGTAGTGTTTTTCCTGACAGCTGCAGAAACTGATGGAGGAGAAGCCGCCATGTCACATGCTGCTTGAGCTGACAATTTTTTCACCAACAGCTCTTTGCATCTTTTCAGATTTATGTCCGTAGGAAAGAAAGACTTAAACCTAGGTTCAAGTATGGTCACCAAAATAAAGTGATCTGATTTCAAGCGATTGACGACCCTTGGATCCTCGGATCGGGGGGGTTCGGATTTCAGAAATCTGAACCCGCTCACCCCTAGTATATTTAAATATTTAAATTAACTTCCTCATGCAGTGTTCTGCACTTGTAATTAACCTGGCAGGGTAACAGCAGAATCACATGGTCCAAGGTTTTCCTTCCTTTGTCTGTACTATTTACAATAGATTTACATTTTACATATTTTTATTTTATTTTGCAAAAAAATTCTATTATGCATTTTTACATTGTGCAGTGATATTCAATCATGGTGTACATAAAGCAAAGAGGCCAAGTGGATGCCAGCAAAGGAAGGCAAAAGAAACAAGAAAAAAAGCACTGAAAACGCAAGCTGGATCAATGCTTCAATTTGTCAAAAGACAGGATGATGGCCAGGGTTCATCAAAAGACACAGCTCCTCCGTGTCAGTTTCCAATTGATAATACTAATTCTTCTGATGATTGCATGCATTCTACAGAAGAGCAAGAAGTGGAAATTGCAGAATTTACAGCAGAAAAACAAGGAGTGGAAATGGAAGAATGTCAAGCAGAAGAAAGTGCTGAAAGTGACTCTAGCCTTGATACTGCAACGGAGATGAGTGATGTTATGGAGAAAGATTTGCAAATTTTCCATGATGTTTCTTTCTGGGAAATACCAGTTCCAGATCACTTTCGGGTTGAAATCATCAAAAAGGGAAGTACTTATTTCCATAACAAAGATGGTCCTTTCAGTGCAGTGGCAAGGCAAGATTCAGATGGAAAAGCAAAGGGTGGTGTACGTCAGGTTTCAAAAGAGTGGTTTTACAAGATGATGCCAAATGGCGAGAAAATTCTACGGTCTTGGATGATTTACTCAGTTGTCAGCAACAAATTATACTGTTTTTGCTGCCGACTGTTTGCAGTTAGTACTACAAGTATGACATCCAAATTTGTGACTGGGTTTCAGATGTGGTGGAAACTGAACCCTAAAGTATATAACCATGAGACATCCGAAGAGCACCTATGTTGCCTTGAAAAGTGGAAAACATTAGCAGCAGGACTTAGGCTGCACAAAACCATTGATGCCAAAAGTATTTCTTTAATGGAAATGGAGAAGAAAAAGTGGAGGGACATCTTGTACAGATTGCTTGATATAACATTGTTTCTTGCCAAGCAGAATCTAGCATTCCGTGGCCACAAGGAAGATGAAACTTCATTAAATAAAGGGAACTTTCTTGAGATGGTTGAGATGCTGTCAAAATATGATCCAGTGCTGAAAGAGCACCTTATGAGATTAAAACAGAGCACATGTAAACTTAAAGTGTCATATCTTATCCTGCACCAAACACTCAGAATGAGTTTATAAGTGCCTTGGCAAACCATGTGAAGGAGAAGCTTGTCATTGACATAAAGTCTGCAAACTGTTTTGGGATCATGTTTGACAGCACACCTGACATATCACATACTGACCAGATGTCCGAAGTGATCAGATATGTAAAAATCAACCATATGAAAGTTGAAGTAAAAGAGGTATTTCTTGCATTTTTTCCTTTAAAGGGGAAAACCGCTGCTGACCTCAGTTCTGACATTCTTAAAACACTGGAAAAGGATGGACTGGACATAATGATGTGCCGCTCTCAAGGCTATGATAATGCTGCCACTATGGCTGGAATCCATGGAGGTGTGCAAGCCATTCTTAAAAAAAAGAACAGGAAGGCTATTTTTAGTGGATGTGTGGACCATTCACTTAATTTGTGTGGTCAGCACTCTTTTGCTGAAAATGCATCATGTGTGACATTTTTTGGGACTCTTGAAAGAATGTTTTCTTTCTTTGCTGCTTCCACCCATCGATGGGATGTGTTAATGGAACATATTGGAGTCTCAGTGAAAAGGCTGTCAACAACATGCTGGAGTGCTCATCATGCTGCTGTTACACCAGTTAAGGAGAAGTTTGAAAAGTTTGTGGAGGCGATCGAAGCTCCGATCGAAGCTCTTTGTGATCTACATGAAAATTTGGACACAAGGGGAGCAGCACAAACTCTTTTGCCTGCTGTCTGTGATTTCACTTTTCTGTGCTACCTATACTTCTGGTGTAATGTACTTCAGGAAGTTAATCCAACACAGCAGTACCTGCAGACAAAGGGCTTAACTCTTGACAAGGTGGTGACAAAGTTAGAGGCGCTTAAACTTTTTTTACATGAAGAACGCAGTCAACTAGTGGAGCATGCAATTGAACAGGCACTTTCAAAGTCAGAAGAATATGGAATTGCAGTACAGAGAAGAGCCAGGGTCAAGAAGAGGTTGGCAGGGGAACAAGCATGTGATGCTGGACTCTCTTCAAGAAGAAAATAGGAGGGCGATGCTTGAGTGCATTGATCGCTTTCATTCTGAGCTTCAGATCAGATCAAGAGCCATCCAGAAAATAGCAGCCATGTTTGAAGCTGTTCAAGCAAAGAGTCTCATATCTGCCACTGATGAACAGTTAAAGGTGTCGATTCCAAAATTAACGACTTTCTATGATGAGTTATCTGAAAGTGCTCTTTTAATAGAAATACCAAGGCTAAGAAGGCACCTGAAAGCAGCAAAGATTGATCAAGAAAAAGCCAAAGATTGGGTAGTATTAGATATTTTGAAATTCATAGCAGAATGGGACTTTGTAGAATCTCTACCAAACCTTTCACAAAGTCTAAAATTATTTTTGACGATCTGTGTGTCTGTGGCTTCATGTGAGAGGAGCTTTTCAAAGCTGAAACTTATAAAGAACTATTTGCGATCTACCATGGGACAGTCAAGGCTTTCAGACCTTGCAATTTTATCAGTTGAAAGTGAGATGGCAAAAGGCATTGACTTTGATGAAGTGATTCACAAGTTTGCAGCTGTGAAGGCCAGGAAAGGAAAGTTTTGATTTTTTTTGTGGAGATGTTCATTAAGTGCTAAAATGCTTTTGTATTTGTTACTGTTTATGTTTTTTATGGTATTACTTCAAATTAAATTATCGAGGTGTGCAAATGAATACTTTGTGTGATATATTTTGCTGAATATAATAAATTTAGTATGGTTTGGCGTGCTGTTCATGAGAGTTTCTCTTAATGTCTTCATCCCTATGTTGCCCTTCTGAATCCTGGCTAACACATGAAAAACCTCATTGCAATGCAAAACCGTTTTACAGTCTAAGTTTGTGGCCAGTAAGTCATGAAACTGTTGAGTCAAATAATTTAGGCATTGAGTTTAGTTTGCATAACACTTATGTAAATGTTATAATGTTTTACCTGTGATATTGTATTTTAAAGGTATAACATTAGTTTTGTTAGCTGTTTATTTTATTACTATTGCCATTGCATTTAGTGATAGTACAAAAACAGTACTAAGGATGGGGGGGTGACACCATGAGCTACCACACCGGGTGACACAAACCCTAGTGACGCCTCTGCCCGGCAAGCAGGTAGCAGTCTCAAGGTCAGAGATCCGATGTGAGTGGGAATGGAGAAAGACACACCGCTTAGGCCCTCTAGAGAGATAGGGCCTTATTCAGACCCGGTCGCAAGCGCTGAGCGCTCGCTACCGAGTCGATGTTATTCCACTGGGCATGCACACGTCAGAGCCGGCTCCAAAGTGCGCATGCGCGAGACCCGGCTAGCGACGGGTGCTCCATCGCTACATGTCTTGCACCAAAGGAGGCGAGCTGTCGATGGTGATTGACCGCTCGCCCCGTTTGGGAGGCGGGCAGGGGGGATGGCCGGCCAAATGGAGGCATACCCGACGGAACGCTTGCCGTTTGGGGGCGGCCCCACTGACATGAGCAGTGATGTCAGTGGGGAGCTTCCTGCTCGATCAGAGCAGGAATCTCCCTGGGGCTTGAGCTTGCTGAGACCCAACCCAAACCCATAGCTTAGCTAGCGACCAGGAGGCCGCACTAAAAAAAAGAAGCGGCCGCCCTCATTCAGAGAGAGCGATCGCTTCTTGGGACCGCCTCTGAATGAGGGCCATAATCTCTGTACCACTAGTACAGAGTAAGTACAATAGAAATGTATCCTGAAGAGGTGCTGTGGGAGACCAGACAAAAGAAAACCACTGAGGAGTATGTTCTGCAACTAACCCTGGAGAATGAGGATATGCTGCTGACTTGAGGAGGAGGATCCGCACTTGTACACTACTGTGAGTACCGAGGGCCTGATTCAGACCTGGTCGCAAGGGCTGAATGCTCACAACCGGGTCGATGGTGGCCCACAGTGCATGCGCACGACAGAGCCGGCTCCATCGTGCGCATGCGCGAGACCCGGCTAGCGATGGGCACTCCGTCGCTCCGGGTTTCACACCAAAGGGGGCGAGCTGTCGATGTTGAGTGACAGCTCGCTCCGTTTGGTGGGCGGGCCGGGGGGGTGGCTGCCCAAACGGAGGCATTCCCATGAGAACGCCTGCCATTTGGGGGCGGCCCCACTGACATCACAAGTGATGTCAGTGGAGTGCTTCCGGCTCTGTTAGAGCCGAAAGCTCTCTGGGGCTTGCGATGAATGAGACCCTACCACAAGGGTCTCGTCGCAAGCCCGATGGTCGCAATGGTCTTGACCATCGCGACCATTATCATGGCCGCTCGCTATAGGTGTGGGTGGTCACCCACAGCTATGCGAGTGGCCAAGAGGCCGCTCCAAAAAAAAAAAGGCCCTGATTCAGAGCGAGCACTCTGTCAGAGCGAGCGGCTCTGAATCAGGCCGAGAGTACACAGGCAAAAGTATTGTGACCCACTGCTGCACTAGAATATGACACTTGTAAATAATACACAGGCATAGGCACTTGAAATAGCACACACAGACAAAGGGTGTTCTGTAGCACTGCAGTACAAGGATATGGCACTTGTAATTAGCAAACAGGCAAAGGTGGTCTATCACGCTGCTGCACAAGGATATGACACTTGTAAATAATACACAGGCAAAGGCACTTGAAATAGCACACACAGGCAAAGGTTTTCTGTAGCACTGATGTACAATCTGGAAGATTGTATGTGAAGCCTGGAATAAAGCAAACAGCAATTACCTGTTCACCTGGAGTCCTGTTTATACCCCCAGGTAGCTGTCCATTGGATGAGCAAGTCAGTTGAGAACTGACACAGCTACCACTGGATAAGTATCTATTGTGAGGTTCTGAACTTGTTGTGGTGATAGGAGCAGACACAGAAGCAGACTTAAATGAAAAAGTGAGGTTTTTAATAAGTGACTTAGAAGACATGGGAATGGCAAATAAAAAGTCCAGGTATAGCACTAAAGTGTACTTGATTACTGTACTGGGGGTTAATGGGAAATGTCCAGATAGTGACAGGCAGGAACAGTCCAGTAAACAAATATGGTGAGCTGTAACAGAATGCAGATATGATGAGCTGTAACTGAATGCAGGAATGATGAGCTGTAACGAGTGCAGGTATGGTGAGCTGTAACAAATGCAGGCTGAGGTAATGAAGCCCAGCTGGGAGTGAAGGGAGGAAAGGTGCAGGGAACAGCAGGTTAAGGTACTCAGGCAGGTGAAAAGGTATGTGGAGGGTGCAGGGTAAGTCCAGCAGGTTGGAACAGGCAAGTTTCAGGCTAGTAGCGTAAACAGACAGGCAGGTAAGGCACAGGTACTCTCTCTCAGCTGCAGCTGAGAAAAACGTTGCACTGGCAAAGGAAGGAAGGCTCTGGAACTACCTAAATACTCAGTGCCGTGCTGTGACTGGCTGGAATGAGCACATGACCTACCAGGATTGGACAGCCGGAATCACATGGCCGCAGGCAAGATGGCGGTGCCCATGCCAACAAAACAGAAACACCGCCAGACCTCATCAGGCCTAGTGACAATGTGCCCGCACAGAACCACGCACAGCCAATGCCCCAGCACCACTGCCAGAGACCCCCCACCATAACGACCGCACGGGTAATACCCGGTGACTACCATGCCGAGAAACCCTGGCCGTGACATCTATCAGGTGATTCAGCTGGCTGTGCCCATGACCATCACCGCAGGAACTCCGATATGGAGAATTGCATGGAAGTAATTTGGGCTTCGGGGACAATACTCAGCAAGTCACCTACCGCTGCACCTGATGTCTCACTGCTCTTGCCGTAGCCCCTCCAGTCCAGTAGGTACTGCAAATGTCCTCTGCGGAGACAGGAATCCAAGACCTGGGAGACCTAGAACTCTATGCCCCTTTCAGTCTGGACACGGGGAGAAGCAAGCAGGAGTCTGTGAAATTTATTTAGCACCAGGGGTTTCAACAGGGAGACATGAAAGGAATTGGGAATCTTCAGACAAGGGGGTAGTTGAAGGCGATAAACCACGGGGTTAATGATTTCTATGATGGAGAAGGGCCTGATGAAGCGTGGAGCAAATTTCATGGATGGCACTCGAAGTCGTAGGTTCCGGGTGGACAACCAGACCTGGTCTCTAACTTGCATACGTGGTATTTTCCTACGCTTCTTATCAGCTTGAAATTTGTAACGAGAGGACGCCTTCTCCAGGTCAGTACGAACTTGAGACCAGATTGGAGCTAATTTCCGTACAGTGTCTTCTACAGCTGGGATGGGCAGGCTTTGAAATTCAGGTACCCGAGGACGAATGCCGTAGACCACTTGGAATGGCGTTTCGTTCGTGGAAGAGTGGTAGGAGGCGTTATGAGCAAATTCAACCCATGGTAACAATGCAGACCAATTGTCCTGGGAAGATGTCATAAAAATCCTCAGGAAGGTCTCAAGGTCTTGATTAACCCTCTCAGTGGAACCGTTGCTTTGTGGGTGATAAGCCGTAGAAAAATTTAGCTTTACTTGCAATACAGAACATAAGGCTCTCCAAAGTTTTGCTGTGAACTGAACACCACGGTCAGAGACTATCTCAGCTGGAAGACCATGGAGACGGAAAATATGTTGAATGAACAAGTGAGCCAGGTCAGGGGCAGAAGGCAATTTCTTCAGTGGTATATAATGGACCATTTTAGAGAATCGGTCTACTACGACCCAGATGGTAGTGAACCCTTGAGAATTCGGCAGATCTGTGACAAAGTCCACGGAGAGATGCGTCCATGGACGTGATGAATAGGTAGTCGCAATAACTCACCAGCCGGTGCCTGACGTGTAGATTTATGCTGAGCACACGAAGAACATGAAGAAATAAATTCCGACATGTCTGCTTTCATGGATGGCCACCAATCACCTTTCTTTAAAAATTCCAAGGTCTACCGGGTACCTGAGTGACCTGCAAAGCGGGAGGAATGAGCCCAGGTGAGGAGCTGCTTCCTTAACTCCGGGGCCACATAGGACTTCCCTGTAGGGGGCTGTAACTGTAAGGTAGCGAAGACTCTTGACTCCAAAACAGGGGTATTTTGTTGATTCTCTGATTTGTCATCACAACGGAAAGATCTGGACACAGCATCTGCCATTTGATTAAGGCCTCCAGACCGGAAGGTCAGGGTGAACTGGAACCGAGCAAAAAATATCGCCCATCGGGTCAAACGAGGACTCACGCACTGAAGATTCTTGAGGAAGAGAAGATTTCTATGGTCCGTGAAGACAGTAAAGGGAAACTTGACCCCTTCCAGCAGGTATCTCCATTCTTTTAATGCTAACTTTACTGCTAAAAGTTCTTGTTCACCAATGGCATAATTTCTCTCGACAGGAGAAAACTTCTTGGAGAAGAACCCACAGGGATGAAATCGATTATCGTCACAACACTGGGAAAGAACTACACCCACGGCCTCTGATGACGCATCCACTTCCACTAGAAATGGCCTATCCAGATCTGGTTGTCGTAAGACTGTAGCTGAAATAAATGCTTGTTTTAAAAGTTGGAAGGCAGTCTCTGCCTCAGGTGGCCATAGGGCAGGGTTAGCGTCTTTTTGGGTCAACGTGGTAATGGGAGCCAGTAATGATGAAAATCCTTTAATAAAACATCTATAGTAGTTGGCGAACCCAAGCAATCTCTGGATGGCTTTCAAAGTTTGAGGACGGGACCAATCCAAAATCGCCTGCACCTTTTTGGGATCCATTTCTAGACTGGAGCCAGAGATGACATAACCAAGGAATGGCACACTGGGAACCCCAAAGACACATTTCTCCAATTTGCAGTAAAGGTAGTTCTTTCTCAGACGGGACAATACTTCCTTCACATGTTCATGATGTTTTATTACAGAAGACGAAAAAATCAATATATCGTCCAGGTAAATTTCAACCGAGACGTACAACAGATCCCGGAAAATCTCATTAACAAAGCCCGGAAACACGGCAGGGGCATTGCACAACAAATGGCATCACAAGGTATTTCAAGTGTCCATCTCTAGTATTAAAGGTGGTCTTCCATTCATCGCCAGCACGAATGCGGATGAGATTATTAGCCCCTCTCATATCCAGCTTTGAGAATATGATGGACCCTTTAACTCTGTCAAACAATTCTGTGATCAGGGGAAGAGGATATCGATTCTTAATCATTATATCATTGTGGCCCCGATAATCTATACAAGGTCTTAGGCCTCCGTCTTTCTTGCCAACAAAAAAGAAGCCGGCTCCAGTGGGAGAGGTGGAAGGACGAATAAACCCCTTTGCTAGGTTGTCCTGGATGTACTCTGACATGGCTTGAGTCTCAGGCACGGATAGAGGATAGGTGCGACCATGAGGTGGCATCTTGTCAGGTAACAGCTTGATAGGACAGTCCCATTCTCTGTGGGGAGGTAAGATGTTCACCTGTTGCTCGGAAAAAACATCAGAGAACATCTGGTACTCCTTGGGAATATCTGGAGATGTTAACGAAGCTGTCTTTCTTACAGGTCGTATTTTAGGAAGACAGGATTTCTGACAGTCAGCTCCCCATGAAAGAATCTGCATTGAACACCAGTCTATCTGGGGATTATGTTGGCATAACCAGGGTAGTCCTAAAATGATTTCTTGAGAAGCCTCTGGTATCACTAAGAACTTTAAAGACTCGGAGTGGAGTGCCCCAACAAGAACTAATACTGGTTGAGTTTCCTTGGTGACCACTCCTTTAGCTAGAGGACGTCCATCTACTGAAGTCAGGGAAATTGCTTGCTTGAGAGATGAACAAGGTAGTTTATCAACTAGGCTGGAAGTCATGAAGTTTCCGGCTGCTCCAGAGTCTAATAGAGCAGAGACGAAGACAGGACTGGGCTTGAGATCCAAGGCTAAGGAAATCTTGAAATCTTTAGTATTTGGGGATGGGCAAATAACTCCTAACTTGATGTCCCCAAGGTCAGTTAGGAATGGGCGAGGAGGCCACCAGGTGACCCGAATCTCCACAGTACAGACAGAGGTTTTTTAGCATCCTTATCTGACGTTCCTCTTTGGAGTGATGGGTTTGGTTCACCTGCATGGGCTCCTCATCTATAGGAGGATGGGGTGGACGGGTAGGCAAGGGAGACATAAATGACCTTTGCCGGTCAGTTCTGTGCTTTTCAGCCTGACGTTCTCTGAAGCGTAGGTCAATTTTGTTGCAGAGTGAGATCATATCATTTAAATTGGTAGGAAGCTCACGAGTAATCAGGTTATCTTTTAATCGGTCGGACAGACCATGCCACAGGGCTGAGGTGAGGGCCTCCTCATTCCACTTAAGCTCTGATGCCAAGATTTGAAACTGTACAGCATATTGGCTGACAGGACGGGTTCCTTGTCTCAGGGTAATGATGCTGGACGATGCTGACACTGTGCGTCCAGGTTCATCGAAAATCCTCCTGAATGAAAATACAAAGTCTGTATAGTTATCCAGCAGCAAGTCTGAATGCTCCCAGAGTGGGGAGGCCCAATCCAGAGCTGAGCCAGTCAGCAAGGACACGATGTATGCCACTTTGGTTCTAGCGGTGGGGAAGTTATCAGGCTGTAACGTAAAGTGTATATCACACTGATTTAAAAAACCACGACAGAGCTTAGGATTGCTGTCAAATTTGCTTGGCATGGGTAGATGTAGATGAGGGGATACCCTGGTCCCTGTATTACCAGGCACAGGAGAAGGTGAAGTTGCTGATACCCCAGGGGTGATTAACGAGGTTTGCAGATTATCTTGGCATTTAGACATCTCCTGTAGGAACTGGGCCATTTGATGTTGCATATCTTCCAGGTTTTCTAAACGACCAGCAATACAGTGAAATAAATCCACTCCAGACTCCTGTTCCGTGGCTGGATCCATGGGGCCAGTGCAAACTGTGAGGTTCTGAATTTGTTGTGGACCCGGGGTGGTGATAGGAGCAGACACAGAAGCAGACTTAAATGAAAACGTGAGGTTTTTAATAAGTGACTTAGAAGACATGGGAATGGCAAATAAAAAGTCCAGGTATAGCACTAAAGTGCACTTGATAACTGTAGTGGGGATTAATGGGAAATGTCCAGATAGTGACAGGCAGGAACAGTCCAGTAAACAAATATGGTGAGCTGTAACAGAATGCAGATATGATGAGCTGTAACTGAATGCAGGAAGATGATCTGTAACGAGTGCAGGTATGGTGAGCTGTAACAAATGCAGGCTGAGGTAATGAAGTCCAGCTGGGAGTGAAGGGAGGAAAGGTGCAGGGAACAGCAGGTTCAGGTACTCAGGCAGGTGAAAAGGTATATGGAGGGTGCAGGGTAAGTCCAGCAGGTTGGGGCAGGCAAGGTTCAGGCTAGTAGCGTAAACAGACAGGCAGGTAAGGCACAGGTGCTCTCTCATTCCGAAATACTCAGTGCCGCGCTATGACTGGCTGGAATGAGCACATGACCTACCAGGATTGGAAAGCCGGAATCACATGGCCGCAAGCAAGATGGCGGCGCCCATGCCAATGGAACGGAAACACCGCCAGACCTCACCAGGCCTAGTGACCATGTGCCCGCAGCCAATGCCCCTCACCAAACACCAGCACCGCTGCCAGAGACCCCCCGCCATTACGACCTCACAGGTAATACCCGGTGACTACCATGCCGAGAAACCCTGGCCGTGACATCTGTCAGGTGATTCAGCTGGCTGTGCCCATGACCATCACCTTAGGAACTCCGATATGGAGGAGTGTGTGGAAGTCATTTGGGCCCCGGGGAGAATAATCAGCAAGGCACCTACCGCTGCACCTGATGTCTCACTGCTCTTGCTAATGACGGGAAGCCGGCACTGCGGTAAGTAACAGCCGATCCCAGGCAGAATCCTGACATCCTAGTTAGTAGAATCAGGGTAAAGCTTAGGGCTCCCAATAAAATGATTGAAGGTAGGTACTTGAAAGTGAGACTCAAAAGAAGAGCGAATTCATCGGTAAGGCTGCTTCCTCATTCCTGTCCAATTTCAAGGCAATAGTTTGGGACTGAACCAAATGAGATCCCTGCTGAACTTGAGGAATGACTGGAAATGCAGAAGCGGATCTGCCGGGCACATCAAAGATTCTTTTAATTGTATGAATGAAGTCTTCATAGTTGGAAACTAGAGTGTCTGCACGTTCCCACAAAGGTGCAACCCAATCCAGAGCAGTCTCGGTGAGCAGTGAGCTGATGAATGCCACTTTTAAATTCTGAATAGGAAAATTTTGTGGCAGACACTCAAATTGAGTCTCGCACTGATTACTAAAGCCATGACAGAGTTTGGAATTTCCATCAAAGCAGTCGGGAGTAGCCAACTGAAGACGAAACTTCAGAACTACAGGGACCGCTGGAGGATTCACAGGTAAAGCTGAGGTAAGTGAGTGCCACATGTAGTTTATCTGCTTCTTGGTCCTCCATATGAGAGGCAAGGTCTTACATAGCCTCTGCACCCTGAGAATCCACGACTTCCATGTTTGGGTCTGTACAAACTGTCATGACCACGCACTGGGAAACTCGACAGGAGGACTGGAAGTCAGGATACTAGGGTATGGAGTGACAGCAGATGAGGAGGAAGTAGGTATATCTTCCTCCTCAGCTAGATCCAAGTATTGGCGAGACCTGACCAAAAGCGCGGAGTCTAACCCGAAGTGGTTTTCACCAGTGACCCCTCCAATTGGATTTGGGCTTCACGGCACCCAGTGAGTAGGTCGTGGCCCTCTGGTCAGGTACCTAGAAACTAGCAATGAGACAAGGTGGCAGGGTTGAAAAGAATAACTACTTGCACTGGAGAATACACTGGGAATTATACACTGAAGGATAACATGTGGAGAAGACACTGGTAGGGTCACGTAGAGAACACACTGGAGGTTAACACAGAGAATACACTGGAGGATAACACATAGAGAATACACTGGAGAATAAAACAGGATTGAGTAAATACTTCAGTGTCACTGGTGATCTAGATGCAGGATAAGTTTTGAAGGAGAATACTTGAAATCAGTACACGGATGATGTACTGAGTACTGGTGATCCAGATGCAGGTGAAGCACTGTAGTAGAATACTTGAAATCAGTACACAGATGATGTACCGTGTACACACACTGGTGGCCCAGATGCAGATGAAGCACTGTAGTAGAATACTTGAAATCAGTACTGAGTAGACACTGGAGAGCCAGACACTGGATTAGCACTGAAGGAAAAACACTAGAAATCAGCACATGGATAGTGCTGAGTGAACACAGGAGTTCGGTATGCAGATAAGTGCTGAAGTTAAACACTGGAGATCAGTACGTAGACTGATATGTAACACTAGGAATCAGCATGTGAGCTGAAATATATAACACTAGGAATCAGCGTGAGAGCTGAAATATTTAAGACTAGAAATCAGCTTGAGAGCTGAAATATATAGGACTAGGAATCATCGTGAGAGCTGAAATATATAACACCAGGAATCAGCATGAGAGCTGAAATAGCACACTGGAGATCCTGATGTGGAGTAGCACTGGGAGGTAGCACTGGAGAAAGTCACTGGAAAGGAACACAGCATGGAGCCTGGAATGATATTACAGCCAACAGTCACTTGAATAGTGAGTTCAAGCAACTTCCTGTTTCCGGGAGTCCTGTTTAATACCTTTAGGTAGCTGTCCATAGGAGGAGAGAGTCAGCTGAGAGCTGGCAAGGCTACCATTGGATGAGGGACAAGTCAGGTGACACAAACCAACATGGCTGTGCCCATGACCGCCACCGTGGGAACCAGGATGCATGCATTTGAAGTCATAGCAGACCCCGGGGAGAATACTCCGTACACCACTCGCCGCTGCACCTGGTGTCAGACAACCTGGGAGATTAAGGATTCAGGCACTGCAGTAAGTAGCAGCCAATCCCAGGCAACATCTTGACAAACATATAATGTTGACAGCTTCTTTTGCACTAATGCTGGGTACACACTAGATGATATGTCGTCTGATCCGGCTGGATCAGACTACATATCTGGCACATCATCTATTGTGTACCCTCATTGTCACTGATGATGCCCGCTCCCCCGCATCATCAGAGACATCGCCCATCGGACCTGCATGCAGGTTCAATGGGCGACATCGTCAGTAAGGGCCATGCTGCTGAATGCAGCATGGTCCCAACTCTCATGCCGTTGCTCCTGGCATCGGCAAGTTGGACAGAGTCTACTGTGTACTGGTCTTTAGAAGATCTAATTCACATAAAGTCTCCTTCAGCCACAATGTCTCCCTGTTAAAATACTGCAGTATTTTGCTGTAATTAGGCCCCCTCATGAAAGCCCCCTACAGGAGCCTAGTTATCCATCGGTATTTAGCCATGTGTAGTGAGTATTCCCTGCATATATTCTAGCAGGTGCAAGTAGAAAACTGGGACACACTGGGGGCATGGCCAAATGAGGGAGATATGGCCATGCCCCTCCCACAAAAGGTTTTAAAAATACAATATGCAGCGCCGCAAGCTCAGCACAGGAGCGGCTCCGGGGCCCCTGTGCAAGCCCTTAGAGCAAAAGTACAGTAGTAGTGGCCTTTAGTGACCGCGGCGGACATTTTCCTGTAGTTTGCACATACGCAGTAAAGGAAAAATGCCCGTCGTGGCCATTTTCCCGGTGACCTGTGCATACACTATAGACTCTGGGCACACTCTAGTGCCTCAGAGTCTATAACTCCGGCGCTGGCCGCGCACAGCTCAGTGCGCGGGCGGAGAGGAGGGGGCCTGTGTTCGAGACTGCACACGGGCCGACTCCTCTCTAGAAATGCCCCTGCCTACATCCATCATCACCTGTGAAGTAATTACTACTAAAGATTAAGGTCTATTTACTGAGCAGTGTTAGGAGAGAGAGTGAAAAGTAATAAGGTGCCAGCCAATCAGCTCCCAACTGTCATCTCACAGGCTGTGTTTGAAAAATGACCGTTGGGAGCTGATTGGCTGGCACCTTATCACTTTTCACTCTGTCTCCTAACACTGCTCAGTAAATAGACCTGAGTCCCTGGGACAACCAAGTGCTGTTGAACATATCGAGTTACATGAGAGCGGGGATGAAGTTCACGATAAAAGCAGATCTGATAACTTAACAAGTGAAGAGGTTTGTGACATGTTCCCTTTCTGGGCATGCACAAAACTATATCACTCTAGATACACTACTCCAACTGGTGTAGTAATCGCTCTGCATCAGACCCATAATATTAAGTGGCTATAAACAGGCAGATCTGGCATTATACTCATCTCATTTGGCTATACATGAACACCAGCATCTAAAAGTTATATCCAAAGTCACCATTTGTGTAGTCTGTCAGACTTACCATTTATTCTCTTTAGATGTTGATCACGATCGGTGTTTTGGGGCATGCATAAAGCCAGGTACACATTTGTACAAACAGACTTTCCATGCTATTTTTCTTTTGATTTCACATATTTTCAGAAGTCCCGATCAAAATGCTGATTCATGTGTACACACCTTTACAATCTAACTTGCCATCCAGGAAACTCATCTGTTTGTTCCTCCTTGAGTCGTGTCCTTCATTAGACTAGTCTTCTCTTGTGTAGTGGGACACATATCTGTCCTGTTCTCCCTCTATGTTCTCTAAAGGTCTATTTCTGTTTGTCATGGTTTCTTTCATGTGCAGAGCCGTAACTAAACTTTTTGGTGCCCTGTGCCAAAGAGAGCAGTGGTGACCCCTCACCCCCATTTTTTAAATAGGGACATAAGATAGTGGAACTGAAAATTGGCCATGGCCTCCTGGGAAAGAGCCAGGAATGAAATAGGAGAGGCCAAGTGAGAATGATAATAAACAGGAAAATTGACAGGCCTAAACAGCGCCCCCTGCCCTGCAGTGCCCTGTGCCATGGCACTGGTCGCACTACGCTAGTTACGGCCCTGTTCATGTGCATTGGTTTGCCCTTGCACTTATGGTGCCATCCGTAATTGCATCTCATAAACCCAAGCAATTACACGAGGCTGAAGTTGGCTTCTTATTCGGCCAGCTTCTTAATAATTTATTATTCACTTCTTATTCAAGCTCCAGCTTGTTATTCACTTATTCATTTTCCAGCTTCTTATTCACTTCTTATTAATTTTCCAGCTTCTTATTCATGAAAATGTTGTATTAAAACATTTAAATAAAGTTAGATCACTAAGCTAACACTATGTAAACAAAGAATTGTGGGGCTGATTCAGACCCACTCGCAAGCGCTTGAGTGCTCCCAAGCGGCTCGATGGTGCGCTCTGCGCACGCGCAAGCCCCAGAGAGAGAGAGAAATTCTCTCGCTCCGTGGCTCACTACAAAAGGGGCGGCTGTCGATGTTGATCGACAACTCGCCCCATTTTGTAGGCGTGGTGGGGGTGGCTTCACAAATGGAGGCATTCCCAAATGAATGCCTGCCATTTGTGGGCGGCCCCACTGACATCACCAGTGATGTCAGTGAGAGAGCTTCTGGCTTTATTAGAGCCAGAAGCTCTCTGGGGCTTGCGGCCACGAGACCCTACCACAAGGGTCTCGTCGCAAGCCCGATGGTCGCAATGGTCTTAACCATCGCTACCATCATCCTGGCCACTCTCAATAGCTGTGGGTGGTCACCCACAGCTATGCGAGCGGCCAGAAGGCCGCACAAAAAAAAATGCCCAGATTCAGAGCGAGCGCTCTTTCAGAGCGTCCGTCTCTGAATCAGGGCCTGTGTCCCTTACACAGTTTCAATTGTTATTTTCCTGGCATGAATAGTGCAGTAAAGCGGGCACAGGCACCACATTTTGTCATTTTGAATAAGAAGCTGTAGTTGTGCAGGGCTTAACTAATTTCAGTCATCAAATGTTACACTTGAAACCCACAGAGGATGGTCACATACATATGACCCATTTGCCTTGACCAACAAGGATTTTGGCATGAATAGGGCAGTAAAGCGGGCACAGGCACCGCATTTTGTTATTTTGAATAAGAAGCTATAGTTGTGCAGGGGTTAACTAGCTTCGGTCATCAAATTTTACACTTGAAACCCACAGAGGGTGATCACATACATATGACCCACTTGCCATTTGCCTTGACCAGCATGAATAGGGCAGTAAAGCGGGCACAGGCACCAGATTATCTCATTTTGAATAAGAAGCTGTAGTTGTGCAAGGGTTAAATAGCCTTGGTCAGCAAATTTTACACTTGAAACCCACAGAGGGTGGTCAGGTACATATGACCCACTTGCCATTTGCCTTGACCAACAAGGATTTGGGCATAAATAATGGAACGGATCTCGCTACCTGCACACACACGGCTTCACTATACTGACTTCTTTCTATAGTGTGTATCACACACACCAACCTGACTGCTCACAAGCAGGTACCTTACTACAGCCTACCTTTTATTGGAGGCCTGATTGCAGTAGCTGAGATGATGAGGTAACAAGGTTACAAACCACAATACATTCTTATCAAATCACAACAACAGTACTACAGGGCTTAATGATCTTCTGCTGCCTCATGCATAGTGCCTGCCTTCTAGGGGGTCAATGACACTATGTAGGGCCTTTTGCCCACCTAACAATGGATTAATGATGTGGAACCCAAATTAACCCTGTAGGCCCTAATGCCCTTTATACCTTGTGGGACTAGTGCCCTCTGTGGCTCAGGCTTATTGTCCGCCTAACAAAGGTCGTTCCTACTGATTAGAGCTTAACGCCCGCAGTGGCCACGGACCTAATGCCTGACAATTAAAATGGCATGCAATTGAATGAAAATACAATGCAATTAGACTTACCAGTCCAGTAGTCTTCAGCTGAACTAAGCCTAGTTCATCCACGACCACTATGTGTTCTTCACCCGAGGTGGGCCAAATCCCACGATCTCAGTGCTTCCCGTAGTTTTCACCTTGAGCTGGCAAACTCCCACTGCCACAGCAGTCTTCACCCATGTAGCAGTGACCAAGGTCCAGGGTCATAACTAGGGTTTTTGGCGCCCAGGGCAAGATTAGAAGTTGGCAAATGATTTATGTGACCTGGGCTTATTGCCCAGGGTCACTTATAGCCTTAGGAGCATGGGCCTAATGCCCGCCTATTTGTGCCACAGGCCTGATGACCCCTACGTGCCTACTGCCTGACAACCCAGTAGTTTAGGGAGGGGTTAATGATGGTAAGACCTCAAAGAGGGTCTACTTGTCCGGTGGGAGAGGCTGCAGAGAGGAGCTTCATTCACTCTTTTACTTCCCAACCACTGCAATATTCTCTGGTTCTCAGTTGCATTCTTCTGTCACTGGCCCATTCTGGCCAGCAGCGGCGCCGCCGGAGTTCTTCTCTATTGAGCCTGGCATCTTCTGCAGCCACTGGAGCTCTTCTCTTTTGAGCCCGGTGTCTCCTGGACTCTTCCACGGCCACTGGAGCTCTTCACTCATTTCTGCCAAATTGACTTTTCCACCCAGAGACATCTGATGTTAGATGCCACGAGCGTAGCCAGCCATGATGCGGCTTACAACGATTTGCTCACTGTGGCCGCTTTCTATTGGCTGCCGGTGCGCGCCATGATTGGCTCAGATTGTCAAAATTGTCACCACTGTGATTGGCTCAAATTTAAATTGTCACTCCTCTTCAATGGCCAGCGGTCCATGAGCTGCACTCAGCTAGCAGCCGGCATCACATGTCAGCTGCCGCTGGTCCTTGACCAGCGCTGGAAACAGACATACTGTCCCAGCACTGGACACTTATGTGTCCTGCTGGGGATACATCTCACCGGACTGCAGGACTAAGGCACTGGAATCAAACACTTGGTCTTGGAATCAAACTATGTGTGTGTGCCAAAAAATGGGCGTGGCCACTTAAAAATGGGGCATGTCAACATGACACACACCCCTATCTCGTCACACTCAACATTCCTTCCCATTCCAGTCCATATGCACCTTAATGCAGTGCCCCTTATACAGTCCCCCCTATGCAGTGCCCCCACTAGTGGTCCCCCTTATGTAGGCCCCCTAGTACTGCCCCTTTTGCAGTGCCCCCAGTAGTGTCTCCCTTATGCACGCCCCTAGTAGTGGTCCCCCTTATGCAGTGCCAAATGTAATGGTGCTCCCTATGCAGTGCCCCCCAGTAGTGCCCCTTATACAGTGCCCCCAGAATTGGTCCCCCTTATGCAGGCCCCCAGTAGTGGTCCCACTTATGCAGGCCCCCAGTAGAGCTCATCCCTATCCAGTGCCCCTTATACAGTGCCCCCTGTAGTGGGTCCTCCCTATTCAGTGCTCCCAGTAGTAGTCCCCCCCATGCAGTGCCCCCAGTAGTGGTCCCCCGATGCAGTGCCCCAGTAGTAGTCCCCTTCCCAATAATGCCCCCAGTAGTGGTCCCCCCTGATGCAGTGTCCCCAGTAGTAGTCTAGTTCCCAGTAGAGCCCCCCCGATGTAGTGCCCCTAGTGGTAGTTCCCTACCCACCGTTAGTAGTAGTCCCTAGTAGAATTCACCTCCCACCCCTGATGCAGTGCCCCAAATAGACAAACGCATGAGTAAAAAAATATATATATACCACTTACCTAAATCCCAGCTTCGGCTCCTGCTCCCGCCACCGTCCGCACCATGCCAGTCCTCCTGGACTGGCGCGCTCTGCATTATGGGAGAGACGTCATGATGTCTCTCCCATAACCCACTGCAGGAGCCGGAAGGCGGAGCTGATGAGTGAGCTCCAGCCAGGGTCTTGCCGTGGGCACAGCAGCAGCCAATGAGAGTCTGTTTGACTCTCATTGGCTGGTAAAACACACACATCGCCGCCGCACTGGTGGAGATCTCTGTGTAAATGCACTGGTGGCTTTACGGGCTAGCCTGAGCCCGCCTTCCACCCTTCGCCTGGCGCTATTGGGAAAGCGCTCAGGGGGAGAGAAGGGGCGCAGCTGTGCAGCACAGGACGGTGCTGGGCGCAGGGAAGCCTAGCGCCGTTCCTGAGTAAATGTGTAGTGCTGACCGCACTCAGTGCGGTTGGCACTACACTGGCTAACTAGGATGGGCCAGTACGGCGGCCCTGCCCTAGTTACGCCACTGAGCACTGGACATCGCTCTTGTCGTCAGCTTTTCCCTCTGCCGGGCCTGTCAGATGGCGCCCAGGGCAAGGTGCACCACACGCACCCCCCTTATTATGCCACTGCCGGTGTACCAGCTTTCCAAGAGATTCCAGTAATGTGCTGAATAGTTTAGGTCTGGTTAATGTGATGGCAGGAGGACACCACGTTAAGTGTATCTTCCTGTTATAGTGTTACCCCCTTCTTCCCTATAACCAGCCTAGTGTTGGTTATTGAAATAAAAGGTGAACCCCACACCGATTTTAATTCCTGTATTCCAATACCAGACCATGCTCAGAAGTGTGGGGCTTTTACTAATTTAGGGAAAGACCCCAATTGTCAAATTTGTTGACCAAGGCTATTTAACCCTTGTAAAACTACAGGTATTTATTCAAAATGAAGAAATTTTGTACCTGTGCCCACATTACTGCCCTATTTATGCCCAAATCCTTTTGGTCAAGGCAAATGACAAGTGGGTCATATGTACTTGACCACCCTCTGTGGGTTCCAAGTGTAGCATTTGATGACCGAAGCTAGTTAACCTCTGAACAACTACAGCTTCTTATTCAAAATGACAAAATATGGTGCCTGTGCCCGCTTTACTGCCCTATTTATGCCCAAATCCTTATTGTGCCAGGAAAATAACAATTGAAAACTGTGTAAGGGACACAATTGTTTGTTTACATAGTTTAGTGATCTAACTTTATTTAAATGTTTTAATATAAAATTGTGTGAATAAGAAGCTGGAAAATGAATAAGAAGTGAATATGAAGCTGGAACTTGAATAAGTGAAAAAGAAATGAATAAGAAGCCAACTTCAGCCTCGTAGCAATTACCAACTTATTATGCACTGGAACATGGCAACACATTGAAATGGTGAACATGTCTCTGCATTACTATAGCAAATTAGGTTTACTTTCTTTGCTACATATGACTTCCCCATGCCACTCTCCAGAAGAAGAATAAATGAAAGAGATGCTAGAGGAAAGTGCGCTACAATAAGATGGCGTGACATTTTAAGAGAATTTCAGACATTAACTATGAATGTAAACAAAGAAAAATCACTATAAACCAATCATTCAACTACAATTATTACCTATCCTGTTCATTACAGACAGCTGATGCCTCTCTCAACCTTGGCAGACAGTTTGTTGTTCTGATATGGGTGAAGAAGTTGAGAATGCAGTCATTTCAGTTACTGTGACATCATTATGCCTGCCTGTATACATTAAACATCCTAGACAGTCTGCCAAGCTGTATCTGCCTGTTTAGCTAGAGATGCACCTCCCTCCAAACTGGCTACTATCATCCCTGTAAGGTGTGCGCATGATGGAAACCAAGCGCACACAGAAAATCACACACAATCTACTGACATTTTATTTATCTCCATAATATACAGTTTGTGACAAACAATAATGTCAAATATTGACTTTACTTGCTGTTAAATGTGGCATTGGGCAACACACTCAGAGACACGCCAAACATGCTGTGATTTTTCCATCCAGGACAGAATTGTTAGATAATAGTACAGTTAGTAGGAAAACAAAAGACTGTAAATGAGTAGATCACTTGCAGTGACAGCATACATGGCCGGCTGTACCAAAAACCTGCATCTAAGGAGTTATAACTTATTATAATAACATGAATGCAACAAATGGAGCACTGCTAGTTACGCAGGGATCATCTATGTACTGGCAACTATTAACACAGCTAGTTAGTGGCCTTGCAAGATCAGCTATAGTGCAAGGGGTGAAAAGAATCTGATGTGCCATTGTATAGATGACTCAGTGATGAACCACAAGGACAGTTTATGTATGAGTGCATGCATCAACTACATTCTATAAAAGATGCTCTACAGAAGAGATGGATGCACTGCTGATTTCAATTCTTGGACTGTAGTATTTCTTTTAGTTCTTTTCTTCCAGGGACATGCCAGTGTTTGTAAATAGCTTTTTGCTTGTTTTTTCCCTGTTACAAAACAGAGAGTGTTAATGATGCTGTTACTGATAGCAATGCACTCCACAATGTAATAAAGAGCAATAGCATACCTCTCTCGTAGTAGGAGACCAGGGAAGAAATCTCTTACAATGGCATAACTATAAAATGGTGACCAGCAAAGAACATATGCTGAAAGCACAGTCACTAATAACAGTACAGTCCTTCTCCTGGCCAGCAAACGACTACGGAGCTGTTCTGTCTGTTCACCAGGTAAGTCCTGGAACCAGAGCTCATAGCAGATGCGGATGTAGCACATACTCATAGTAATCACGGGAATGACGAACTCTGCAGCCAGCAAAAATAGAGAGTAAGATTTGTAGAAGACGGCTCTGTCAGCAGGCCAAATCTGGCCACAGAAGACCTTCCCACCAGACTCACGTGGCGTATCAAACACCGTCTCCGTGGCAAAAAAAGCTGTGGGAGCTGCAATCACAGTCGCAGATGACCAGATAAGAATTAACACTCCAAATACTGTCTGCAGCTTCATACGTGGCTTCAGTGGGTGTACGATTACAAGGTACCTTCGTGATCAGAATATGGGAACAAGAAAACAATTATTTTTTAAATTCTCTTATTGCTAAAATGTTAATTTCAGTTTAATCACATGGGGCGTATCAATAAAACATTATGGGTCTGATTCAGGGTTGCATGCAGATCAGCCACTCCTCCCGGTAGAGTATAAAACTCCTTCAGTAGCTGTACCTGGAAGTGACGTGAGTGAGGGCTGAAGTGGATGTTTTTGTCCACACTTTCCGGGCAAAAAAGAAATTCGGTTCCTTGCGGGCTCAGTGGGTCGCTTCGCTCACCATGCTGCAGGCACAGTAGGTCGCTTTGCTCACCACAGGAATATATTCCCCCTCTATGCCCACTTGGATGGTTTTGGAATGACTTTGGACACTGCATGATGACGTCATCGTACACAAACGGAAGGGGATCTATCTCATTCCCACTCCTCCCCTATCAATTCCATTGTGGAAGTAGCGGATATGCATCAGCCTATACTTGTGCAAGAGATCAGATCTGTGCGTACGCACTGTTTACACTTCCACAACATGCCCTAACTCAACTTAGCCTGCGTGCAAATGCCTCATTACCACCTAGTCATGCCCATTTAGCGGCACGTGAGTTTCGATGAGATGGCTACTACTATGGAACGCTCGTAGATACATGCACCAGGCCAACGCGGGCCGAAGCGACATCCGTCCACTAAATGGATTTGCAGGCAATTCTGAATCGGATCCAATATATGCAGGAGGTAAAATGTAACTGAAAACAACTGCAACATATAAATGGTATAATTTGAAATTAAAATGTAAAATTCAACTACTTTCCTTCATTTCTATATATATTTTTTGTAACCCACTAGTTTTCTAAAATAAATAATTTTATTACCCTAGGTCATTATCCTTGTTATTATATTTCTATTATGTTGATTATTCAGTCTCTTTTTTTAATACATCTTCAAACTTGAGAAGATACCTGAAATTAGGTCACATGTTTTTTTTTGCACCTACATACTTTATTTGTTCCTTTATCTGCATGAATTTAGCCATTTTCTGAGCTTGCATCATAAGTTTTAAATGAAATGTGACTTCCACAACAACTGTCAGAAGCATGCTCACTGTAAGTGTGGCCTTTGCAAATTTGGTGACCTGTTTGATATTTATTGTGGTGACCATGTATGCCAATAAATTAGATGTGGCTATTGGCTCTAGTCCTGATTGTCTCTCCCACCGTTCACCCCTCCATGGTCCTCTTTCAGTCCCATCACATGATTTTTCAATGGTATTCACTGTAGACAAGAGTTTTCCTTCTCACCCTCCCCACCCTCTCTCTGGTTCTCTTTTCTCTACCCCCCCCCCCCAATACTCCACCAAAGCCTCTTGTTCCATCAATATCTCATTTGCATTTTACCTAAAGCAGGAACAAGTTTGGAACTCTCCTTCCATTTCCTCAATTGTGTTATGCGTACTACCATACGATTTAGCTATATAAGATTTTTTTTTAATCCTCTAAATTGGCTACACTTAACATTTTGGTTAGCTAAAAGTAAAATCCCAATATCTATTGTCTAGACTTCTGTCTTACCTGTCTATTGCAATGGCGAGAAGGGCATTGGTTGAGACATAGAGAGACAGCATTCTCAAATAGATGACAGAAGAGCAGATCATATGACCAAAGACCCATGACTGTTCACGTACCACGTAATAGTCTATTTCAAAAGGACAGCAGATTACAGCTACCAGAAGGTCAGATACAGCTAAATTGGCAATCAGGATGTTAGTGACACTTTGCCTCTTTCTGTACATCACCAACTTTAAAATGAAGAAAAGATTTCCCATCCCACAGATAAGTATAACGCAAACTAGGCACACACCAATGAAGAGTCTAACCAGGAACAGGACATTTTGACTTGTTTGTGGACCTTCTTCCTCAAGCATGTAATAACTGTCCTCCACACTTCCATTCCACAGGTCAGCCATGAATTTGGAGCTAGATGTGTTGGCTCAGGAAATGGTTTCTGCTCCTCCAATGTTCTGCCAGTACAAAGAAGATCATGTACAATTTAATTTGTCTATCAAAATATCAATCTGCATGTTTGATTTAGTTGTCAAGCAACATAACACAGCATACTACACACCCCTTATCAAGTTTTACATTTACTATAAGAATTTTTTTTTTTTTCCCCAATACTATATTTACAGAATTTCTCAACTGGTGCGTCTCCCTGCTAGGGTGAGCAATCATATTCAATCAGCTCTATACCCTTTATACCTATGGTTCATCTTTCCAATTGTAAAGCACAATGGAATATGTTAGTGCTATATACTGTAAATAAATGGAATAATTCAAGGTAAACAAACACGTCCTAGTGTCTGGTTTAGGGTGAATTGCTGGTCAGGAAAAGCAGGTTTCAACATTTAGCTTAGTCAAGTTTCCTCTATGCTCAGCTCAGGTTTCATATTAGTCACAATTCTGATATGTATAAAGTAGGGGTGTGCACCAGCCACTTTTCGTGTTTTGTGTTTTGGTTTTGGATCTGGATCTTTCTTCGTGTTTTGGATCTGGATTGGTTTTGCCAAAACCACCCTTCCGTGTTTTGGGTTCTGGGTTTTGTGTTTTGGATCTGTATTTTTTTTTAAAAAAGCATAAAAACAGCTAAAATCACAGAATTTGTAGGTTTTTCTGCTCCTATGCTATTATTAACCTCAATAACCTTAATTTCCACTCATTTCCAGTCTATTCTGAACACCTCACACCTCACAATAGTGTTTTTATGTCCAAAACGTTGCACCGAGGTAGCTGGATGACTATGCTAAGCGACACGAGTGGGCGGCACAAACACGTGACCCATCTAGGCGTGAAACTGCAGTGGCAGACAGGATGGCAGTTTGAAAAACTAGGCCCCAAACTGTACATAATGCAAAGAAAAAAAAGAGGTGCAAGATGGAATTGTCCTTGGGCCCTCCCACCCACCCTTATGTTGTATAAACAGGACATGCACACTTTAACAAACCAATCATTTCAGCGCCAGGGTCTGCCACACAACTGTGGCTGAAATGATTGGTTCGTTTGGGCCCCCACAAAACAAGCTGGCAATTAATGTGTCCCTGCACAAACTGGCTCTATGGAGGCAAGATGTCATCCTCATCCTCCTCATCCACCGATTCCTCACCCTCTTCAGTGTGTACATCCTCATCCTCACAAAGTATTAACTCGTCCCCA
This sequence comes from Taudactylus pleione, assembly GCA_031769625.1. Classification (NCBI taxonomy): domain Eukaryota; kingdom Metazoa; phylum Chordata; class Amphibia; order Anura; family Myobatrachidae; genus Taudactylus; species Taudactylus pleione. The sequence goes on from JAUIMM010000084.1 coordinate 1,006,488, forward strand.
CTTGAATCCACCACCACAGGTCCCTCTGTACCTTCTGGAGGCTGGTCTCCCTGGAAGAGCTGATAATTCATTTTGATGAACATCATCTTCTCCACATTCTGTGGAAGCAACCTCCTACGCCTTTCGCTGACAAGGTTCCCGGCTGCACTAAACACTCTTTCGGAGTACACACTGGAGGGGGAGCAACTCAGGTAAAATAGAGCCAGTTTGTACAGGGGCCTCCAAATTGCCTCTTTTTCCTGCCAGTACAGGTATGGACTGTCTGCCATGCCTACTTGGATGCTGTCACCGATGTAATCCTCCACCATTCTGTCAATGGTGACAGTATCATATGCAGTGACAGTAGACATGTCAGAAATTGTTGCCAGGTCCTTCAGTCCGGACCAGATGTCCAAACTTGGTCCTGCCTGCCCTGCATCACCGCCAGCGGGTTGCTTAGGATACCTAAGTTTTTTCCTGGCAGCCCCAGTTGCAGGAGAAAATGAAGAAGGAGCCGTTGACGTGTCACGTTCCGCTTCAGCTGACAGTGTGTTCATCAGCAGGTCTTTGCACCTCTGCAGGCTTGTGTCGGCCGGAAAGAGAGACACCACATAGGCTTTAAACCTAGGATCGAGCACGGTGGCCAAAACGTAGTGGTCTGATTTCAACAGATTGACCACCCTGGAATCCTGGCAAAGCGAATGAAGGGCTTCATCCACAAGTCCCACATGCCGAGCGGAATCGCTCCGTCTTAGCTCCTCCTTCACTTTCTCCAGCTGCTTCTGCAAAAGCCTGATGAGGGGAATGACCTGACTCAAGCTGGCAGTGTCTGAACTGACTTCACGTGTGGCAAGTTCGAAGGGCTGGAGAACCTTGCACAACACGGAAATCATTCTCCACTGCGCTTGAGTCAGGTGCATACCCCCTCCTTTGCCTATGTCATAGGTGGATGTATAGGCTTGTATGGCCTTTTGCTGCTCCTCCATCCTCTGAAGCATATAGAGGGTTGAGTTCCACCGCGTCACAACCTCTTGCTTCAGGTGATGGCGGGGCAGGTTCAAGAGTGTTTGCTGGCGCTCCAGTCTTCGGCACGCAGTCGCTGAATGGCGAAAGTGGCCAGAAATTTTTCGGGCCACCCAAAGCGTCTCCTGCACGCCCCTGTCGCTTTTCAGAAAATTCTGCACCACCAAGTTTATTGTGTGAGCAAAACATGGGACGTGCTGGAATTTGCCCAGATGTAATGCCCGCACAATATTGGTGGCGTTGTCAGATATCACAAATCCCCAGGAGAGTCTAAGTGGGGTAAGCCACTGGGCGATGATTTCCCTCAGTTTCTCTAAGAGGTTGTCGGCGGTGTGCCTCTTACTGAAACCGGTGATACACAGCGTAGCCTGCCTTGTAACGAGCTGGCGTTTCTGAGATGCTGCTACTGGTGACGCTGCTGCTGTTGGTGATACATCTACCCAGTGGGCTGTCACAGTCATATAGTCCTTAGTCTGCCCTGTTCCACTTGTCCACATGTCCGTGGTTAAGTGGACATTGTGTACAACGGCATTTTTCAGGACACTGAGGACACTTTTTCTGACGTTTCTGTACAGTCTCGGTATCGCCTGCCTAGTGAAGTGGAATCTAGACGGGATTTGGAACCGGGGACACACTACCTCCATCAATTGTCTAAATCCCACTGCACTAATGGCGGATACCGGACGCACGTCTAACACCAACATAGCAGTCAAGGCCTCAGTTATACGTTTTGCTTCAGGATGACTGCTGTCGTACTTCATCCTCCTCGCTAAGGACTGTTGGAGGGTCAATTGTTTAGTAAAAGTAGTGGTGTTCCTACTTCCTCTCTGGGATGATGAACGACTCCCAGCAGCAGCAACGGCAGCAGTAGGCGTAGCAATGCAGGATCCTCCAGAGGAATCCCGGATAGGAGAGTCAGTCATGCCAGTGACATGGCCTGCAGTACTTCCGATCCTGACTAAGGAGGAAATTGACGAGGAGGGAGTTGACGGTGTGGTTTGCAGGCGCTTGGATACAACAGGACAACGGGATTTAGGTGTCCCTGGACTGCTTACGGTCTTAGCCAAAGTTTCTGAACTTGACAGTAACTTTTTATGAACGCGCTGCAGGTGCCGTATAAGGGAGGATGTTCCTAGGTGGTTGACGTCCCTACCCCTACTTATTTCACCTTTACATATGGTACATATGGCAAGACAGTTGTTGTCCGGATTTGGATAGAAATATTGCCAGACCAAAGAGGTGGAATGTTTGGTCTTCTGCCCAGGCATGACCGTGATGGGCTTTTTTCATCCCACGGACAACAACTGTCTCCCCCGGAGCCTGATTTAAACAAACCACATCACCATCAGAATCCTCCTCGCCAACTTCCTCCTCAGCGCCAGCTACACCAGTATCCTCATCCTGTTGTACTTCAACAGTGACATCTTCAATTTGCATATCAGCAAGTGGACTGTGGGTGCTCCTTTCAGCACTTGCAGGGGGCATGCAAATGGTGGAAAGAGCCACCTCTTCCCGTCCAGTGCTGGGAAGGTCAGGCATCGCAACCACCACCACACTTGGACTCTCCTTGGGGATTTGTGATATCTTCTTAGAAAGCACAGTTCTTCGCTGTGCTTTTGCCAGCTTAACTCTTTTGATTTTTTTAGTGGGAGGAGGGCTTCCATCGTCATGTGAAGCTGAACCACTAGTCATGAACATACTAGGGATCGACCTTAGCCGTTCCTTGCCACTCCGTGTCGTAAATGGCATATTGGCAAGTTTACGTTTCTCTTCAGCTGATTTAAATGTCTTTTTCAAGGTCATTTTCCTGAACTTTGCCATTTGGGATTGTATGTGCCCTCTACTATGACATTGGGCATCGGCCTTGGCAGACGACGTTGATGGCATGTTATCGTCTATGTCATGACTAGTGGCAGCAGCTTCAGCACTAGGAGGAAGTGGTTCTTGATCTTTCTCTATTTTATTTTTATCGGAGAAAGTTTGGTCCTCCATTTATGTTATATCGATTTGATATATACGTGCGGCTAAACACAGAAAATAATTTTTTTTTTGGTTTGGACTGGAGTGTACTTTGTGGGTTACAGCACCCTTTAACGGTCAAGCCAGCCGGCCCTTTACTTATGACACAGGCGCACTCTTGGCACTACTTTGTTGATGCACGTGCGGCTACTGCGCACACAATTCACAAACACAGAAAATAATTTTTTTTGGTTTGGACTGGAGTGTACTTTCGGGGGTTACAGCACCCTTTAACGGTCAAGCCAGCCGGCCCTTTACTTATGACACAGGCGCACTCTTGGCACTACTTTGTTGATGCACGTGCGGCTACTGCGCACACAATTCACAAACACAGAAAATATTTTTTTTTTGGTTTGGACTGGAGTGTACTTTCGGGGGTTACAGCACCCTTTAACGGTCAAGCCAGCCGGCCCTTTACTTATGACACAGGCGCACGCTTGGCACTACTTTGTTGATGCACGTGCGGCTACTGCGCACACAATTCACAAACACAGAAAATAATTTTTTTTTTGGTTTGGACTGGAGTGTACTTTCGGGGGTTACAGCACCCTTAACGGTCAAGCCAGCCGGCCCTTTACTTATGACACAGGCGCACGCTTGGCACTACTTTGTTGATGCACGTGCGGCTACTGCGCACACAATTCACAAACACAGAAAATAAAATTTTTTTTGGTTTGGACTGGAGTGTACTTTGGGGGTTACAGCACCCTTTAACGGTCAAGCCAGCCGGCCCTTTACTTATGACACAGGCGCACGCTTGGCACTACTTTGTTGATGCACATGCGGCTACTGCTCACACAATTCACAAACACAGAAAATAATTTTTTTTTTGGTTTGGACTGGAGTGTACTTTCGGGGGTTACAGCACCCTTAACGGTCAAGCCAGCCGGCCCTTTACTTATGACACAGGCGCACGCTTGGCACTACTTTGTTGATGCACGTGCGGCTACTGCGCACACAATTCACAAACACAGAAAATAATTTTTTTTTTGGTTTGGACTGGAGTGTACTTTCGGGGGTTACAGCACCCTTAACGGTCAAGCCAGCCGGCCCTTTACTTATGACACAGGCGCACGCTTGGCACTACTTTGTTGATGCACGTGCGGCTACTGCGCACACAATTCACAAACACAGAAAATAATTTTTTTTTTGGTTTGGACTGGAGTGTACTTTCGGGGGTTACAGCACCCTTAACGGTCAAGCCAGCCGGCCCTTTACTTATGACACAGGCGCACGCTTGGCACTACTTTGTTGATGCACGTGCGGCTACTGCGCACACAATTCACAAACACAGAAAATAATTTTTTTTTTGGTTTGGACTGGAGTGTACTTTCGGGGGTTACAGCACCCTTAACGGTCAAGCCAGCCGGCCCTTTACTTATGACACAGGCGCACGCTTGGCACTACTTTGTTGATGCACGTGCGGCTACTGCGCACACAATTCACAAACACAGAAAATATATTATTTTTTTAGCACTTGGGGGGAGCACCCCTGATGGACAGAGCACCCCCTGGACAACACTACAGCACTCCTTTAGGACTGGGACACTGCACAGGACTTTGGAGTGGACACAGCCCCTATGGAGAACTGACTGCACAACACAGTCCAGCCAGCCCCTATGGACTTTGAAGTAGTGGACACAGCCCCTATTAACAACAGCAGCACAGCACAACACAGCCAGCCCCTATGGACTTTGAAGTAGTGGACAACAGCAGCACTACACTACACTACACTACACAGCCCTAACTCCCACCCTCCCTCTTCACTGTCCACAGCCGAGTGAGAAAATGGCGCCGACGTGTGTACCTTATATAGGATCCAAAACCCGCGAGACTCGGAAGGCGGGAAGATGACGTTTTGCCTCGATTTCAGATCCGAGTCAGGCGGGAAAAGTCGAGCCTGACTCGGATCGGACTCGGATCGGGGGGGCTCGGGGGGGTTCGGATTTCAGAAATCCGAACCCGCTCACCCCTAGTATAAAGCTAGTGAGGATGCAATAGATCAGCAATAGGAGACAAGTAAACTATTATTTATGGTTGTGTAACACTGATAGAGCTTATTAGTACGTATGTGACATGATCTTCACCTACATTGCCGCAGCAAAAACAGCATGTGAGCATCAAATTTGTACATTTTGAAACTTCGGCATACCGTCCAGGTAATATAGATTCCCTATGGAAACTCTGTCAAACCATGTGATGCAAAATAGCATTTTTAAAGAGTAAATCCCTCAAAATTTGCATCAATACACAGATTATGAGGTAAATGCTTTTTGCAATATATGTTTATTGTTTTTTTAAATAGATGACAAAATCGTCAGATACAGTATATCAAAATGTGAAATAAAACCACACACATCATAGACTAGTCCTAGAAACAGATACTAAACATAGCACCAGCATCTAATATAATACAATGACAATATTAAGACAACACACAAAAGGGAGAGGATGGGACTGAAAGGGAGGGAAGTAGGGGGAGCATTGGGAGCCCCTGAGTGCAAGTAGAAAAGAGAACAGGGGGGGGGGGAGCAGCCTTCAACAGGAGCAGCTTAATCAGGAGAGTGATAATCAAGCTCATGCAGCAGCCATTAGGTATGTTCTTGAGGACTTGAATTCCAGACATGGGTGCCAAGTTGAGGTAAACTACCGAGACCTCTCCGGGCTCACACGAGGCCCTCCATAGACATGTACATATCTATTCTGGCAAGCAATTCCTTAAGTGTGTGTGGGGGGAGTAGGCCGCCAGCAAACTGGGATCACAGCCTTCGCGGCGCTATTAAAAAACTTTAGTAGGGACTTTTTGTAAGTTGCTAAAGGGCCAGGATATAAGTTAAGGAGTCAGAAAGAGGGGTCAGATGTGGTCTCCTCGCCTACTATCGACTTAGAGATAGATATGATATCACCTGATCCCAGAAGCGGCGATAAGACTGCAATCTCACCAAATGTGTAATGGGGAGCCAACCTCTATATTACAATGTCAGCATTTATCTGTAAGTCCAGGAAACATCTTAGCTAGAGTAGGGGGCATCTGTACCAACGTGATAGAACCTTAAATTGTGTCTAAATCACTGAATAACTAACATAACTAACAAATGTATTTGAAAGATTTTATCATATTTATATATAAGGGGTGATTGAAAAGTAATGAGACAGATTTTTTTAAAATTCAGAATCAGATGACTCCACTCTGGTACAATAGACTGTTTTGTGACATCACTTTTAGTGTTGCAGCTCTGGCATTTTTCACTTCATCATCTGTTGAGAACTTCTTTCTATGCAGATGTTTTTCAGGATTGGGAATGCCCAGAAATCACAGGGTGCTAAGTCCGGGCTATGTGGAGGGTGTTCCAGTGCTGTCCCATTAATTTCAGTCAGTGCTACCAATGCAATAGCAGCGATATGTGGTTGGGCATTGTCTTGGAGCAAAAACCACTGTTTCTTCAGCAATGTGGTCTTTTCTTCCTCATGGCTCCACGCAAATGGGTTTTCAGGACGTTTGCATAGTAGTCACCATTAATTGTCTGTCCACGGGTAACCCAGTGCTGTTGGATCATACCGTGCGCATCAAAGAACAGCAGAAGCATGACTTTACATGCCGAAGAAACCGCACAGAATTTTTTTGGTGGAGGCGAATTCACCTGTTTCCATACACTGGACAGTTGTTTGGATTCCAAATCATAATGATGAATCCATGATTCATCACGTCACAATCGATGTCAGGAAATTGGGTATCCTCTCCGACATTTGAACAGTGTTCTTGCATGATTCAACTCATCATCGCATCTGCTCTTCTGAGATTTCTGGGTACCCTCCTGGCACACACGCGATGCATTTTCTGTTCTTTTGTCACAATATGCTGAACTTGTTCGAATGAGATGCTAAGTGAAGCTGAAAGTTTGAACAAAGTTAACCTTCTTTCATTTTCCAACTCTCCACAGCTTTGGCAATGTTGACATCTGTATCCACGGTGGATGGTCTCCCAGGACGCGCTTTGTCAGTCACTCGCGTATTACCCTCTATAGGTTAGTGTTTTAGTAGATACTGTATGAATATATTCATAAGGTGTCTAGATCACCATATTTCTTAGTAGGCTCTTGCAAAAATAACTTGCTGTCACTCAGCTGCTGGTTACTTACTCCTTACTATAATGCAACAATAATTTTTAAATTATAGGTAGGGATAGCGCAGAGAGGTAGTGTTGGGTATGGAGCAGTCAGAGAAGTGGTGTAGAGCATTAGTGGTGAGAATGGAGGAGTCAGAGGGCTAGTGCAAAGAGGTAGTGGTGAGTATGGAAATAGTGCAGAGAGGTAGTGGCGAGTAAGGATGAGTCAGTGGGGAGGGCAGAAAGGTAGTGGTGAGTATGGAGTGGTCTATAGCCTACACTACACCACTGACCCCTCTATACACCACATTACATCACTGACCCCTCTTTACCCTACACTCCATCACTGACCCCTCTATACCCGCCACTTGATTATGTAACCCTCTATACCCTACGTTACATTACTGACCCCTCTATACCCTAAACTACTGACCCCTCTATACCCTACACTACATTACTGAACCCTCTATACCTTACACTACATTACTGTCCCCTCTTTACCATACACTACATTACTAACCTTTTTAAAAGCTACACTACACTGTGTCACTCCAGTTGTTTTCTGTGTCACTGCACCCCCCATGTGTCACTCCAGCTCTGCCCTTGTCACTCCAGCTCTCCCCCTGGTCACTTCAGCTCATGTCACATTAGCTCTGCCCATATCACTCCAGCTCTCCCTCTTGTACCTCTAGCTGTGCCCATGAGTAACTGCAGCTCTGCCCTGTGTCACTTCACCACCCCATGTGTCACTCCAGCTCATATCTGCCCTCCATGCTCATGACTACTGATGCCCATCTGCCTGGTCTCTCTCCTCCTCTCGGCTCAGGTGACCTGCACCTGGGAGATTGTGGAGTGTCAGTGCATGAGCTGAGCTGCTGATTGTCCTGTGCTCTTTGAGGTAGTGCCTTGGCATGCCTTCTGTGTGGCTTCACTATTCATGCATTGTGATTACATTTATGCTTTTACATATATACCTTTGTGCAGTATTTTCTGATATACACACAATACATTGTGCTGTTTTCTCCATAATCGTTTAGACATTTATAATCAGATGACCTCTGTTTTTTTGAACAGCAGCATCTATATTGTGTGTTGTGATACATATATACCTATTGGGTCTGATTTGTTATCAATATATAACTTAACGGATATATTTTCCAGCCTTACTGCACTGCACCACACAGAAGTGGAAAAGAAGGCGCAGTTTTGTTGTTGTTTATATTTTTTACTCATTTTGCGTATCTCCATCTGATTCTGTAGCTGAACGATCGTTGCCGGATCCCACTTTGTGTGAAATTAGCATTTTTTTTGGGGGGGGGGGAGAACTGGGCTGTGACAATGCGGGAACTGTCCTATCTTATGGGAGTATCATTGGCGCGTGGCTGCAGTTCCATTCTACTTATGCCTGTTGCAGTGGTGGATGGGTAAGTGGGCGGAGCAGAAACTCCAATTAGCATACGGCAGTAAATCAGGCTGCGACCACATCAATGCCAGCACAGCGACTTTACTCAGAATCAGCCCCATGACATCTAGCCAACTGTTTAAGGATTGGGCTCCTCACCTTATGGGAGCATGCATCGCAGTGAGTGACAGCTCAGATAGGGTCCTGTGTGTTCCTAAATGATTTATCCAATCAAATTACCTCTATATTCTGTATAATATTAGAATGTAAGCTTTCACGAGCAGGGACCTCTTCCCTCATCTGCTTCTCTTTACATTTTCTTCTACTCCTTACTCCCCATAAGGGCACCTAACATGTGACTGCCAACTCCCGGCAGCTTATTGTGAGTGCTTTAATCGCTATTGCAGCAATGTATATAAATCGTGTCCTTGTCCTGCACTGTAATGTGCTGTAAGTTACTTGTTTCTTGGTCACTTATTAGTTTTATGTACTATGTAAGGCGCTGCGGAACACTTGTGGCGCCATATAAATAAAGGATAATAATAATAATGCTGAGAAAACGTATATTGAACAAATCTGTATTTCTTACAATGTATATGAATAGTCATTTATTGATGCACAGATGGGACCTAAGCACAACTCATGTTTTCTCCTTCTATTTGTTAGGAAATCACAATGCCTGAATAAATATCACCATCTGTGACTGCATAAGGCCCCTACCATATACTGGGACTTCAGTTTCCTAAGTGTGTTCTATTTCCCAATGATTCCTGAACAGTCTGGTAGCAGACAAGTTACTCGTACAGTGTACAGAGCCTGTTTTATACAAACTTGTGAAAACATTATACGTACTTTTGAAAAAGCATTTCAGGGAGATTGTGAAAGCAGCACCTATAAGTGCGGTGGTAAAATGGGCATGTACTGCTACATCTGAGAGGTGTGTCATATAACTGACTTACATCCAAATGTAAATGAGCCCCAAAGCAGTCAGTAAGATCTATTTGTTGATGAAAACACACTGATACTTCTCAGAAAATGCATGTAACCATAGGGATCATTGTGCCTTATACCCAATGCAGGGAAGTGATACTAATGATCCTATTTGAATGTATATATAATATATATATATATATATATATAATCTGTATGAAATACCGCCGGCCACATGGCCGACAGATGAACAGATCCCGGCAGTGGCAGCCCGACAGCGCTGGAAATCCCCTCTAACCCTAACCCTCCTCAAGGGTGCCTAACCCTAACCTCCCCACCAAGTGCCTAACCCTAATCCCCCCTGTAAATGCCTAACCCTAACCCCCCCTTCCCCGCTGCCTAAACCTAAATTCCCCGGGTGGGGTGCCTAATCCTAAATTCCCCCGGGGGTGCCTAACCCTAACCCTCCCTCCCCCTAGCCTAACCCTAACCCTCCCAGGGGCATGTCTAACCCTAAGTCCCCCCCAGGTGCGCTAAACCTAACCCTTTCCCCCGCGGCTGTCTGCTCGCGGCGAAGGGATGCCGGGCGCCTGTCTCCCAGCATCGGGAAAATGACAGGCGTCTAGATATAGACGCCTGGCATTTAACCCACGCCGGGATAAAGCAGTCGGGAAGCTGGCTGTCGAGATCACGTCAGCCGGTTTCCCGATTGTATCCCATATATATTTGTAACACCCCACTAAGAGTGTTCTAAGCGTGGTGTTGGAGTGATGTGTTCTTACCGGATCCACCTGCTTTCTTAACCTTTCAACTGTTCTGATTCAGTTGCTTAAATTACAGGCTCTCGGTTGAATAACAATGTGAATTTATTCACAATTTCACAAACTTTACCAAAAACAATTTTACACAAGAAATAGCATATTAACAGGGCACATTACAGTACATTGCACAAGTTAGATCACAATAACCACAATCTGTTCCTGCAGGAATTTTATTATTCTGGAACACTTCTTTCTTCAAGCTGGGAAGAAGGGTAATAATTCATACATGTAACACACCAAATGAAATTCCCAAAACATTAGTGACAAATTTAATACCCTAACTCAATTATTGGTTCTTAGCCCAGTCAGTGTTCTCCTATTCTTGCATGCAAGTATCAGCCTAAAGCTCTCCTAATTTCCCTTAAATCTGGCCAGTCCACTTGCGTAGGTGCACGTTTGATGAAATAGCTGCTTTGTCACTATTTTTCCCTGATTCCTGATGGAAAGTATGTAGGTTGCACTATCTCAGGTGCTGCTACTGGTGCTGACGCTTGTATGCAGAGGCAGATTTAGACTTTATGGTGCCCTAAGCAAGACTCCGATTTGGGGCCCCCCTTCCTCAAACAATCCATAACACTATATTTTCGTTCCTAATTTATTCCTCCTACATTATTTTACGTTTTTCCTCCTTATATTCAACTTTTTAAAACTTTATCAGTTCACGACTATCCTGCCAAAATCAGGGCAGTTGGGAGCAGCAGTGGTTCCAACCCTCTTGCATGAGGGTGGCTGCCACTGTTGCTGGTCCAGTCGGCCGGGTCCCGGCGCCTTTACAATGGAACTGGCTGGCACCGGTACCGGCGTAAGCGCACAAGCGGCGGTGGCACCGCACATGCACATATCACCGGCTTCTAGGGACTGCTTCGGCTGCAGACCCTAAAAGCCGTGTTGGGCTGCCTGAAAGGCAGAGCAGCAACTTCCACTAGAAGCGACTCTCTACTAATTGCAGCCCGGACTAGCAGCCCCAGGGGAGAAAACACCTCCCCCTGGGGCTGTCTGTCCTGTGTGTGATTGGTAGGTAGCGCTTGCAACGGGAAGCCCCTGCCAGTCACAGCGTACCCAGTGCAGTCGCGGACTGCAACTGGCTCACTGAGGTAACAGATTTTACTGGGGTGGCTGCAGCTGTTCAGCCCCTAGGTAAAATCTGCCACTGGTTGGGAAGTAGTTACAATTTATCCTCCCTATCTAATATATTTCCTAAACTCACGTACTTTTATTATGGGATCTGGTTCACTTGCATTTACTGAAAAAAGTCAATCATTTGGCTTCTTAATCAATTATTCAATCATTTAATTTAATTAAATTATTTATTATGGGAGGTGAGGGCAGGCAGCAGTTGGGACAGTGCTGGGGGCAGGTAACAGTTGAGGTAGACTGGATTAAGGGCAAGCAGCAGTTGGGGTAGAGCTGGGGGCAAAGGCATGGAGAAGTTGGGTTAGAGCAAGGGGTTAGATGGCAGCAAGGGCAGTCAGCAGTTGCCACAGTGCAGGGAAGCAAGGAGGGGGCTAGGGGCAGGCAGTGCTCGAGGTAGGGAGTGGGCAAAGGTAGATAGCAGCTGGTGCAGTACTGGAGGGCAAGGAGGGGGTTGGGAAAGGCAGTGCTGGGGGAAGGGGCAAGGATAGATAGCAGCTGGGGCAGTACTGATAGTAGTAGCAGCAGCTGGCCCATCCTCACCCCTCCTTAGACTATTTGCCAAATGGTAGTACCCCCTTCTGGCTGCCCGCCCACCACTCTTCACTGTCATTACCAGCTGGAGGAAATTACCCCCAGCCCCCCACAGCACCAAACAGCTACCTGCTCACCCCCGCAGCACAAAATGCAGGATATCTCTCTCTATTTATAGATAGACAGATATATCCCCCAAAAGTGTGGTACCCAGGCTCCAATAATAACTCTCCAAACAATCTCGATATAATCGGAGGGTGTCGCCTGTATGTTGTTGTGAGGGCACCTAGTCAACAGGGGCGCAGAGAGTCACGCTGGGCACGGGGGAAGGGAGACGTGGCCTACTGCGGGAAGCATGGGCACGCCCCCTTAGGATAATTTTGTAAAAAATAAAGATTTTATACAGCGCTGTCAAGCGGCGCTGCGCACTGGGGTTGGGGATGCTCTAAGCTCCTCGATTGTGTGATCACTTTCCTCCCCACAAGCATAGGGCACAGCACACAGCAGCTGGCTGGGTTGCTGTGAAGTTGGAGGGGGGTCAGCGCCGGGCCCCTCCAGCAAGCTCAGACAAATGTATTATATCATAGTGAGAGTGCCACGTACTGCCCGGCACTCCTGTGTGTCGTAGCAGCTGTGCCCGGGTGCCCTTCCTGTATAACAGCATACACTATAAAGCAGATGGACGGCACTCCCGGCTGATGAATAATAAATACACTTGAACTAGCTATGAAAAAAGAGCAGAGGCTCTGCAATGTTGACTACTAAACACTAGTTCAAGCGTATTTATTATTATTCATCAGTCTACAGTGCCGTCCATCTGCTTTATGGTGAGTGTATATATATATATATATAATATATATATTAAGCTATCACATACACAGGATACACACACTAACACACACATACACACTATCACATGTACATATATACTTACACTAACCCATACACATATTAACACATACATAGTATACACTAACACATACACAGTAACACATAGCTACACACTAACACAGAAATACACATACATACATTATTGAAGCTGCTCAGGCTGTAGGTTGCTAATGGGGGCGGACATCTTGTATCGTTAGGCCCCGCCCCCTCACAATGTAATGCCGCGAGTCGCGGGAGGAGATGGGGGCGGGGCTTGCCGAATTGGCTCCACCCCCACTGCGGCCAGCGTGCAGGGCATCGGTCCGTCAGGGGGATGTAAGTACCACAGAATCCCCCTTGCGATTAGCACCTCTTCCGCCTCCCCCCACGGCCGGCACTCCCCTACCACTGTACTGGGTAGACACACACCCCTGCTCCTTCTTACTGCATTTTCTCAGCTCCTCTCCCCTCTCCCTGTGCGTGTGACATCACATGCAGCACACAGAGCAGGAGAGAGGAGAGTGAGCCAGCTGCCAGAGTGGCACTCAGCAGCTGTCCGATGTGCTGACACTGCCAGGGCCAGAATACAGCACAGTCAGCGGGCCCTCTGGGACCCGCCGGGCCCTAGGCGGCTGCTTATGTTGCCTAGCGGTAAATCCGCTACTGCTTGTATGTGGCAAGACTGGGCCTGATGATTTCCTCTAGGAAGGGAGTTGCTGTCCCTGAGGCTGACTGACACTGAAGGTGACTGACGCTGCCTAGCCTCAGTGTAAAATCCTGACTTGTCTCACGGATCCTGGCTTAATACGCTGAATCCTGTCTGATCCTCATTTATTTTGTCGAAGCTGGATAATTGGCTGAGACAAGATCAGCTTAAAATAAAATCGAAACGATGCCATCTTGCGAATGGCCGCAAGACACCATTTTGGAAATGAGATCGGCAATACGCCATTTTGCGAATGGCCGCTCAGTGCCATTTTAGCTAAACTCACACTTAAGTACATATGGCGATGCTATTATTAGCATCAGGCGATCGCATCTTTTATCATACCACTTACACACATTAATACACACAGTTGCGCTGTTAACATGTCGCGCATTAGCGAATGTATAATACCCCGCATGCGAACACTGTTTATTAGCTGCATGCGTACACATCTGCCCCAAATTAAATAAACCTAACTAGCGTCTTTTCCCAAATCCCTAATACTTACATTATGCACACTCACACAAAAGGTTCCATAGCTATAAAGTATAAGATCCAAGTTTTATTCATTTATTACAAATGCTGTGAAATAAAGGCTATTTTGGTATCTAAGGTTTAATACGTGATAAGTAAGCCGTATTTGGTATTATACTGATCTGCACTTTCTCAACAGCTTCCCGGTATCATCAGTGTGAAGATCGCAACATGCATTCTCAACTTATGGACCGTAGAGACTTAAAGCACCAAAATGTACATTGTGAAACCAACAGCCTAGATTTGCATGAGGCGGGAAAATGGAGGCAACAAGCTGTTAGAGGCTGTTCTGTGTCCATTTGAATCAACCTGTTAAATGCCCTGTAACAAACGCACCGTGATGGGGAACCAATGGGATCAGCAACAAACTTCTCTATTGTGTTGTCTGTTTCTGTAAGGGTATAAATGTGTGTGTTGTGACCCCAGTCTGGAGTCTTCTTGCTGATTGCTGATTGACAGAGGTTTCTTGCTGATGCCGGTATCTGGTCCAGAGCGTGTGCGTATGTATAACTATCTTGGGTCTGTATAATTCTTTGCGCTAAATTGTACTTAGATCACAGTGTGTAACTGACTGTACTTTACTTGAATAATACTTTGTGCTTTGGAAACACATGTTCAAGGTCTAAAGTCTTTATTTTACTGGATGACTGCGTACGCAAATAGCGTAAATTTTAGAGGTTTATAGGCAGGTTTTAGAAGGTATAGGTAGGTGCATATAGAGGTTGAAATCCAGTATCCTTAGTTGGGGGCTCGTAGAGTGAGGTCACTTACCTATTCACACGATAAACATACGGTTATCGATATCTCACCAAAGGGTGGATAGTGGACACACGCAGTTTTACCTGCAACCACTCGGTGCTGAGAGATCGCTACCCGTTATCGTGTGAGTCAGGGTACGCTGACTAGAATCCAGGGACAAGAAAGGAAGAAGTTTGTTTTCCTTTGTTGATAGAAAAAAAGGGTGCCACAGTATTGCGCACGCGGCTGAGTCACATTTTTGCGTGCGTAATAGAGACGCACTTTTGCATACGCAGCTAACGTTAAGTCATACAGTTGTGTAGTAGTCGCATTATTGTGTATGTGACTAGTCGCACAATAGCGTATACGCACTTCCGGTAGTGCTGCCACGTGTTTAAACAAAGCCGTTGAGTGTACATTATCAATTGTTGCCAATAACTGGGTTAACATGTATTTTTTTGCGCAGGAAAAAAGTGTGTAACTGTGAGTATTTGTTTAGGGTGTAACACGGGACCTAAATGTTAAATGTATCGTAGGACCCTTAAGTGCTTGGCACAGGAAGTTGGCCAAGTGACTCGGTAGCAGCATACCGTTTACTTTACAGAAAGCAGGTGTATGGGTTGTTATTTTTGTTAGGGTTCGGCTCCCAGCGTGATTATAGCGTTCAGTAATCAATGTGTGTGATCTGTTTGGCTTATTTGAACACTATAATTGAACCGCATAATTTTGGTTAGATTATGATTGTGAGCTGGTGAGAGGGTGGACGAAATCAACTGGAAAACAAAGGGTACTTTGCTGCCCCCTAGCAGTTGAAACATCGTCAAAAAGGGATTTTCTGCGTGGGAGCAGCTTTTCTCCCATAGGTGAGTGGAGGCGTCTAGAGGTCCTCCATAGGGTTCGTGGATACACCCTTTTTCAAAGGCATCCGCAGGTAAGTGAAAGTATCTTGATTGTCTTTCACCAGTTTAAATTTTTATTGAAAAACGTAGGAGTTGTCCCAAGATGGGAGCCACGCAAACAATAGAAATTTTAGACAATGATGTGCTGCTAATGGAAGCGCCGCTTGGATCGGCCCGTCGTATTATGCATACTAAGTACGGTGATTATGCAATAAGGTATTGTGATGTATGGTTTAAAATAACGATGAAGAGTGTTAGACCGTTTCCCAGAATTGGTAGTTTTGATAAAGATGTATTGGATAATGGGCCTGTTTCAGACCCGGACGCAAGTGGCCATTCGCTCGTCCGCCGTACGAGCGGAAATATTTAAATTCAATCGCTCGCTCGTAAGTTCGTTCGTTGTTAATTTACCGCCCCATAGTCTCCCAACTCCTCCTCTAGCTAGCAAACGTTCAAAATAGCGACCGTCCGTCTCCTCTTTGGTTGCAGGGAACGCTCGCACAATTCAATTCCGGAAGTGGCCCTGTCAGTTTTCGATTGCCTGCTATTTCATTCTTCAAGCATACTTTAATTGTTTCATGGCAATCAATATATTAATTACCTTAATTGCTATTCACATGTTTTCAATCCTTTTTTTTTTTCATTGTCAATAAACTTTATTCTTGTCATTGTGTGTCATTTGTACCGCAGAATACATACGGTTTCACCAATGGCATTGTTTTTCAAAATTAAATGTTTTTAGCAATGATACTATTGTTTTCCGTTGTTTTTTATAGGCATATTTTAGTACTTTAATTTGTTTATTTAAATTAGCTTATGCATGTCACTGCATCAAGCCTATCATAACTCACATTATATATGTGAGGGTGTAGGTCACATGACTCATACAATAACCAATACAATGGGTTCTGTTAATTTTCCAAGTACATTAGCCAATCAAATTTTTTCTTGGGCCTTTATTAAAACTGTTTTGTGTAAAAAAAATCATTGCCATCATGAGAGCCTCCGCGTTTTGTAGGCGTGAGCTCCTGGTCCTCACAGAGGTCATGGACCACAGGATCACGCATCATCCTCCCCCCATCACAAACCTCCGCAAGCGTATGGTGTACGCAGAGGTGCGCCGCCGCCTGCGCTCCTTCGGCTATCGCTGAAATATCGGCCAACTGGAGCGTAGGTGGTTGGATTTGCGCTGCCGAACCCCACGCCTGCTTGCATGTTTGCGGCTCCAGATTGAGGAAAGTGCTTCTGTGGTTTGTTTTTTTTTGTGGCCCGACCTGCGTGTGCATGTTTCCAGTGTAGCCCTGTTTGTGTATTCCGGACATACCTGCGTGTGCATGTTTCCAGTATAGCCCTGTTTGTGTTTTTTGCCCCTACCTGCGTGTGCATGTTTTCCGTATTGCCCTGTTTGTTTATTTAGGACATACCTGCATGTGCATGTTTCCGTATTGCCCTGTTTGTTTATTTAGGACATACCTGCGTGTGCATGTTTTCCGTTTTTTTTTTGTTTATAAAATTTTTGGTGGTTTAATTTTTTATCAAATTCAAAAATAAAAAAATTAGCTTTAAATTTTTAATCCATCATTTAGGGGCTGAACGCAGACTACTACGTCTTAGACGAGCACGACGTCGGCCTTGTCCCCTATCCCCCACTCCCACCCCAACCTCCTCTCCCCAACCTTCCCAAAATTCCCCCTCCACCCCAGACCGGCCAGTCCGTGAGGACCTTCCCTCTCCTAATCTTACCATCCCTCAAAATTCACCCACCCCTCCACACCCCACTCTCTTTTCATCACCCTCCCCTCCATCCACCCCTCTCTTTTCCTCCCCCTCCACACAAAGTGAAATAACCCCTCCTCCATCGGACCAGCACTGGCCCACCTCAGAGGAGGACGATGTCGGGGCTCCAGGACCAGGCATCAATATGAACGGTATGTTTCCCTTTTAAACTATGGTTGCTTTTGTATTTTTTAGGTTTTGGGTGATGTTGTCCTTTTGCCTGTGCATTTCCAATTTGTTAAGTATTTCTAATGTTTTGGATATATATCTTGGCAAAACAGTGTCTAGGATGTTTTCCCCTTACACATATCACACATGTCCAATCACTCATACTTGTGTCTTTCTAGTTTACGGTACCAAATGTTGTGTTTTTACGTACTTCGCCCTTTTTTTGGTTGTCTTTTTATGTGTTATTTGTTTCGTTTGTATTTATACAATCTTTGCGTTTGCCATTATTTTGTATTTTTTTTACATTTTATCTCTTTTTTTAAAGTATAGTCTGATTTTTAAGTTGTTTGGTAACATATAATTTAAGGTGTCATTTTAGTAATCCACACATTTTTTTACCCACAGAGGACCAGAGGCGGCTGCAAGCAATGCAGGCGGGCTTGCACACATTGAGGGGCCATGTCATAGGGATGCTTGTGGTCCTTGATCACATGTTGGCGGTCCTGCGCCACTAATTTTTATTTGATTTACCCCTAAAAATTGTGTTACAAATAAAATATATTTTGATTTATTAAAGTCTCATTCCTTGTCTGTAAATATTAGATTGTTTAACCTTCCATAAGTCGACTATTGGAGCATGTTTTTTAAAGTAAGGAAAATTAGATTGTAGAAAGCTCAAGTAAGTATGTAAGCTGGCACATTAAACACCTAACAATACCAATAGGTTTGTAGAATTTAAACATAAATGACCAGGGAAGGGGGGAAAAGGGGGATATAGTTTGAGCACAGGATATAATATATTGGATATAATTAGTCAAAAGAATAATGAAAATCCACAATTATAAATATCAAACCCTAGTATAGGTGTCAAGCAAAAATATTGTAAAGTGTGGAGGTGCTCCCCATGAGAGTATAGATAAACGTAGTATGGGGGAGAAGAAGAAAACTCTCTTGTTGGGGGCACTCGAATGTAAAGGTTATAATAAGAATAATATATAAAAAATAACTTTTATTAGATATATTTTAAAATACCAAAAACAAGTCTGAGCCTGTTACTTATTGGCATTACTGTTGGAATAACAGCTATAAATTATCACAAGCAGAACACGAACATACATAGAACATAAGACAACATATAATACAATACTTATCACAATTATGTGAAGCTAAGTGAAATATTACAAATAGGTCTATAATTCTCTGTCTCATACAATATTGAGACCTATATAAAACATATACTAGTTCAATGACCTCATAATGTCGTCATAGCACAATGGCTAATCAGAATTACGGCAGAAGCATACAAGGAAATCTTCTAGAAAAGAATGTGATAATAACCATACAATATTCAATATAGGTTACGTGAGATATCACAGCACAATAACACTGAACAGTAATCAGAGAAATACAATGATAAGGGGGTCAGATGAAATAATAGCTGACCCTGCAAATATCAAAATGAATATAAGTAAATCACAGGTTGTAATGAGAGGCAGATCACACGTAGGTCGCCTGTGATGCCACCCAGGTACTTGTAGACAGTAAGGTTATAGAAAAAAGTAAAGCTACTCCTTTATGTGGAGTTTACAAAATAGCAGCTGCTGCATGCCATTGTATAACCATTGAATGGCATGTGAGCGTACTATAAAGGTACTCCCAGGATAGGGAATAAGTACAATGAGTATCTGCTGTTGGACTGCGTTAAAAAGAAGGTCCTGGTGTAAACATTGCAGGAACCTCTAATAGGCGCACCCCAATGAGAGTACTCATAGAGACAATAGTTATCGTAATGAAATAACACAGCATAGGTTTGCGATCTGTGCTGCTGCCAGTCATATACCAAAGGTAGTGGTGAGTGGTGGGAAACCCAGATCGCATATGCAGTGATAGGAAGAAAGAGTATGAGTGTAGCTGCACTATGGCTAGTACAGGACAAGTGGAGCTCTGTTGCCCTAAAGGTATTGCAGGGTCACAAACTTGTCTCTGTTATATAAAGCCACTCAGTGCGCTAAAGAAAGTGTAGTATGAAAAGTACCTGAGCGCTCACCTCCAGGGAGCCGGTGTGTAGTATAGAAAATCTGCCACTAGAAGAGCCTGTCAGTATGCTGCCATGACGAATCCCGCCTGTACACAGCCGGATTCGCGGGTCTGAGACGCGCGTTTCACTGTCGCTTCCTCAGTCAGATGCATGTAGTATAGTATATGTTTTATATAGGTCTCAATATTGTATGAGACAGAGAATTATAGACCTATTTGTAATATTTCACTTAGCTTCACATAATTGTGATAAGTATTGTATTATATGTTGTCTTATGTTTTATGTATGTTCGTGTTCTGCTTGTAATAATTTATAGCTGTTATTCCAACAGTAATGCCAATAAGTAACAGGCTCAGACTTGTTTTTGGTATTTTAAAATATATCTAATAAAAGTTATTTTTTATATATTATTCTTATTATAACCTTTACATTCGAGTGCCCCCAACAAGAGAGTTTTCTTCTTCTCCCCCATACTAGGTTTGTAGAATTACCAGCATTTTTTTTAAAAATTTGTTTGGGTGGGTAATGTAAATATTAATTCAAACCTGCTTAGGCCTAGATTAGAAAACATACTGATTCACCATAATACCTTTGGTGTTTGTTTTTAGCCACAAAGCATGTTAAAATACTTTACAATTTAACACATTACAGGATTAGCCATTAAGAAAGTTTGCCTTTTTTGGACCAGGTTACACTTGCTTGTAATTTACCAAGGAAAAGTCTTTTTAACGTCAAGCAAAAATTTAATACACACAAATAATAAACAGAAAGTGAATTGTGACAATCAATTCACACAGTGAAAACACACTCCAAAAAACAACCAACACCTAAAAAAAAACAAAAAAAACAATCAGGAACTGTTTGAAGAAGTAGCAGGCCAACATGAATCCACAAATGAGGCGAAGACATAATGTTCCCGAAGTTATATCCAATGTGGCCACATGAAGACAATTTTTTGATCAGGTAGTAGGCATTGTTTTTTCGGGTAATTTTAGGGAATAAAAGATAAAAAAAATATATATATATTAAAATTGGCCATTAAAATCTTACATGTCTACATTGTGTCAATTAACTAAATGTTTTACAATAATTACCTAAAAAATCTGGCCACCACATCATCGTGTATGGCTCCCCCACATACTGACCTCCGACCAACCTCGGAGGGCCATCCTCAGGCAAGGCATCCTCTGGCTGCATTGGGACACCACTCCTTATGGTGATGTTGTGAAATATCCCACACAGGACCACAATTTTCGAAACCATATCCGGCAAATACATGAGTTCACCACCAGAGCGGTGGAGGCATCTGAATCGGCCTTTTAAAAGGCCTATACAGCACTCCACCACCTGCCTGGTGGCTGTAAGTGCGGAATTATACTCACTTTGTGGCCCTGGTGTGGGAGCCAAATAAGGAGTGAGCAGCCAGGGCGTGCAAGGGTAACCACTGTCTCCTGTGAAAAAACAAAAACAAACATCAGGACCATTGTGTTACAAGCTTTGCAGTGGTTGCAACGGAAGGTGTCAACTTACCCAGAAGCCACGCATCACCAGCTTGTAGGTTGTCTAATTTCTGCAAAATCCCTGATTGCCGGATGACGAAGGAATCATGTGCACTCCCAGGGAATTTGGCATTCAGGGACAGGATCTGGAGGGAGGCATCACATACCACCATTACATTCAGTGAATGAAAGTGTTTGCAGTTCCTAAAAATAGCCTCCAGCCTTGCTGGAGGCTGAAGTGGTATGTGAGTGCCATCCACAACCCCTATGATGTGTGGGAAAAAGTGGCCTTCACCACACTAAGGGAACCCATATCCACTGGCATTTGAATAAAATGATGGAGGTGTTTAAAAAGAGCCTCCATCACTGCCCTCAGGATCCTTGAAAAGGAGGATTGGGAGATTCCGGCAACTATTCCCACAGTGGTTTGAAAGGATCCTGAGGCACAAAAATGTAACACCGACATTAATTGCGTAAGTGGTGGTATTGCTGTAGGACTGTCAATTTTCCGTTCAAGATCACTCTCTATTAATGAGAGAGTGTCTAGGATGATTTGTGGAGGAAGACGGTATCGTCTTAATACCTCATCATCTGGCATTCCAAAAAGGGTGACACGTGTTCTATATATCTGGGGCCTTGCACGCCTACGAGGCCTACGCCTGGGATGAAGTTGAGGTTGGTCGGGTTCTGGAACCATGGCCAAGATAATACGACCAACATCAACCTGAAATGGTAAGCCAGGTAGTTATTGTTTTAGACACAATTGTGTAAAGAAAAATATACTTATCTTTTTAAAGAAATCCAAAGATGCTTACAGGCCGGGGTCTTATCATGAGTAGAACAACCTACATTTCAAAAGTAGAAAATATATGTATTTATTATTGAGAAAACTTGGATTGTAAACACATTTTTAAAGGGTTAAAAAAAAGAGAAGGGAGCACACATTAGTTCGGAAAATCGCACGCTACATTTAGTGGTAACACATGATTTTACACTGAAATAATAAAAACACATTAGTTCGCTAAATAGTACGCATTTTTTACAGTTAAAACAAGACAAATTAGTTCGCTAAATATTACGCTACTTTTACAGTTCAATAAGGAGACATTAGTGTGCTAAATAGTACGTTCATTTTAAATTAAAAACAACTCAAACATTATTTCGCAAAAGAGTACGCTATATTTAGTGGTAAGACATGATTGGTCCTAGAAAAAAAAAAAGATTACTTAGCGAAACATATGCGAAGACCAATACATCGAAATTGTAACTTCATGAAACTAAAAACACTTACCAAAAACAGACAAATAACCCAAAGTCCAAAAACATCAATGGGGCAAGGCCAAAATAACTGTAAAAATAAAAAAATAACACATAAGTACTAACATTTTTTAACTATTTACTATTATTGTTTACGGTGGTTTTTAAAAAGACTTACTCAAAAACTCCAAAAAAAAGCTAAACAATAAAAAAAAAGCGAACGGAAAAAAAATAAGTAAGAAAACAAAACAAACGATCACACTAGAAAACTCCAAACTCCAAAAACCGCCAACAAACAACTCCTTTGCAAACCTCCAACATTATCACTCGCCACCTCGACTCGAGTCACACCAAGCCATAAATAGTCTTTATTTTCCCGCTCAAATTACGGACGGACAATAGGAGCGCACAATCAATGATGCGGCCGAATAATGCTGACGCATGTATAAA
Organism: Taudactylus pleione; assembly: GCA_031769625.1. Classification (NCBI taxonomy): domain Eukaryota; kingdom Metazoa; phylum Chordata; class Amphibia; order Anura; family Myobatrachidae; genus Taudactylus; species Taudactylus pleione. The sequence continues at coordinate 1,029,367 of JAUIMM010000084.1, forward strand.
AACGTCACTGAAAACCCCAATCGGTCTGCTGTAGTGAGACCTGAAAGTCAAAAATGGCTACAGAGCAGCAAAGCACTGGCCAAGAGGCGCCAGGTAAGTATTTGTCTTTTTGGGCCTAAAGGATTATGTGGAACCAACATTTTAGGTACATTTTACATTATAAATTTTATTTCCAATTTACAAAAAGGTGTTGAGGATGTAATGGAAGAGGCTGCTGGCCCTAGTATCTCCACTAAACAAACTAAAAAAAAGGCAGCCACAATTCACAAGAAAGGAGATGGAGGTTTTGGTCCAAATGTGTGTTGACAACCTGCCCCAGGCACCAAGGAATATGGGTGCAAGCCAGAAATGGAAAATGTGGGATGACATAGCCAGTGCTGTCAATAGGGTGGGTGACTTTGAACGTTCAACCCGGGAGGTCAAACGCCGGTACGTACAAGCTACATTTTATTGAAAAGTGTTTACAGGCCCAAATACTGCAGGAATAATGCCAACTTTTTAACCCACAGATGGAGCGACTTCAAATATCGGCTGAAGCAAAAACTGGCCGATAGGGCTAGGTATGCAGGGGGGACAGGTGGGGGTCCCACCCCTGTGTCACTGGAGCTGAACGATTTGGAGGAGCAGGCCCAGGGGTGTGTGCAGGATGAGGAGGTGTTTTGCGTGTCGAACATGGATACCGACATGCCAGACTTTGCGGATCCTCATGTTGCCTCAGATAAATGTAGTAATGTTAATAACTCAGAAATGTGTTTGGGACAATATCTAGATTATAATGTTACTCTTTTCTCGTTTTATTCACAGAGACACAGGCGGATGAGTCTGCTCCAGAGGGGAGCTTTGGCCGCAGAACTTCTGCTGGCTCTGCAGGGGAGGAACCAGTAGATACGGCTGGGGACCCTGAGGCAGACAGTCCAGGGCAATCCCCCTCGCAGGCAGTGGCCCTCCTCACTGAGCTCAATCTTAAAATGGATCAGCACACTGAGATTCTGGTGAGGCTGGACGCCACTCTGCTACGGGTGGCGGAGGCCCTGGAGCAAAGTGCTGCGGCCAACGTGACCATTGCTCAGGCCCTAGCGGAAAATACTGGGGCCAACGTCCATATTGCAAATGCCCTGGAGCAGCTTGGTCGCCAGCAGATGTTGGAGCCGGCCTCCCTTCCTGCAGCCATCCCTCCAAATGTGCCTAGCCCTATGCCTAGTCCAGAGGCCCCAACATCTGCCTCTGGCCAGGCCAGCCGAAGGACCTCCCGGACCCGTTCAGGCTCCCTCCCTACCCCGGCCAAACGGGCCAAAAGGCGATGACAGCACTGGCTAATTTTCCCACATTCCTTATCTGTGTTTGCCCCATATTCCTTAATGCCCAAAACCTCCCTCTTCTTTCTTGTGAATTGTTTTTAAATTTTGTTTGGTTGATAGTGGTTTAAAAAAGCCACTTTTTTTGTTTCCGCATTTCTCAAAACATCTCTTTTTTTATTTTAAGTTATCCATATTTTAATTTGGAAAAAACACCCCAAAAAAAAATTGTGTAAAAAAAATAAAAAATATTGAAAATCTGAACAATTGTATTGTTATTTTATTCAAAAACTGGTTAAAAGGTAATCCCACACACAAAATTACAAACAATACAATGGAAATGTAAACATTATTTTTTTTTTAAAAAACCAAGGGTTAAAAACCATTTAAGAGTTTAAATTAACACTCAGCAAAAAACAAAAGGACGATTGTTTTCTTGGCCCCCCAAAAAAGAAGAAAAATAACAAACATGACTACAATATTGTTGGCCGAAAAAAAGTAATAAACTAATTTTGGAAAAACACGCAAATTTAAAATACATTTTTAAGCTAATTGATTGTCTATCCCAGAAATTAGCAGCTGAGTAGTTCACTTGCGTACGGTTTTTTGCTACTAAAAAAAGGCTATTTGCTTAACACCTTACAAGCATTTTTGCAATTCAAAACTGATTGTTTTTGAGCCCTCAATTGATAAATCAGGAAACCATCGATGAGCCACGGGAGGAACGAAGAGACCATCGTCATTGTGGTAGAGAATACCAGACCACAAGCTGAGCGAGCAGTTTGAATGGAAAGTTGATCAGACAGTGATGTAACACTTTTTCCGTTCACATTGGCCGTTTGTATCAGATAATTTATGTACACCCAAAAAACGCCTCGCCACGCCTGCGTTTTCCCATCTCCAGCCCCGTCACCGCCCCAAAACGGACAGTTCTGTCAATCACATTTGACATGTCACTTCCTGTTCGCTATTCGACGAACGACTGAAAAAATGATCGCAATCAGCCGTACGCACATGCACACTGTTACACCGACACATGCGTGGTTGGAGAACATCGGCCGCTACGAGCGTACGACCGCTTACGAGCGGCTCTGAATGAGGGCCAATGTCCGGGATCACATCAGTCTGATGCGTTCTCGAGGGAAAAAGGTAAAATATTATGAATGTTTAAAATTGTGGCAGCATGAAGGAGATGCATGGCTTAAAAATGTGCAAGCGACGCAAACTAGCGTTGCGAATGCATTGCCAGCAAATACACCCGTGCGAGCCGCAAAATGGTGCGCACGTGCAGCAAGGTAGCGTTGCGGAAGGTATTACCAGTAGTTCACGCGCGCCACCACCACCTTATGTAGATGGGGGTGCAGGTACAGTTATTGAAAAAAACCATAAAAATGTAACAAACAATTTGTACCATCTCTTAAGTAACCATAAGGAAAATGTTTATGATGTGGATGATGAGCCTATTGTCATGTCTGCCATTTCCCATGCTGTACACATGTTAGATGCGGCACCACGACAAGCCCAAGTGGTGCCACCATCTCCATCAGTAACAGCACGGGAAGTGTTAAACTCCTCTGCACCTGTGGAGGAAGTTGTTAATACTATACATTGCAGCAACAGACTAAACCCCCAGCCAGGTAATAAGGTCAAAGGTAGCAATGCGGCCGGTCTGCATCCCATCCGGACAATAACTGTTCCAAATGGGAATGCAGATGCGAGCGGAGTTGTACCTACAAGGGAAGTGGTAATGCATTGTCCTTGGACAAGAGCGGAGCTAAATTCCATCATAAATGATTTCCCCGATCCCAAGAAGGAATTAGCCAAATGTCAAAGATTTTTGAGAAATTTGGGTAGTTCTCACGAGCCAACCAATAAAGATTGGCGGGTGGTGTTAAGGGCCTGTCTACCACGCAATATCAACATGACAAAATTTATCACGGATTGTGTATTGGATGGTGACATTGCCTTAACAGACCAAGTAAACCAAGGTAACATTACCCGTATTATAACTCAATTGGATGTATATTTTCCAGTAGTAGTTAACTGGAACAAAATTTTCACCATAAAGCAAAAGGAGAGTGAATCTGCAGAAGATTATTGCGACCGGGCTCTGCAGGCTATCACCCAGTACACTGGGTTAGAGTATATTAAAGATAGCACTCACCACAGGGGAATGATTGTCACCATACTCATGGATGGCCTTAAAGAAAACCTAAAAACCTGGGTTCAGACCTCACAGCCTGGCTGGAGGGGAGTCACAATAGATACCCTTATAGAATCTGCCATAGAACATGACAAAAACATCTCAAAGAAGAGAGAGACCCAGAGTGAGAAACTAATGGCTGTCAGTATTCAAGCCCTGGAAGGAATGACGGTAACATCACAGCCAGCAGACACACCTGCGCCTGAACAGTTATACGCCCTCACTAATCCTACACCACAGCAAACACAGCCCTATCCCACTTATCCTACACAACCACAAGTCCCATACTACCCACAAACTTCATATCCTCCTCCATATCCTTTCCCTCAATATCCTTACCCATACCCACCACCTCTCCCTCATGCTCAACCCACACAACAATCCTTTTCTTCATCCAATCCACAAATGTGTTTTAATTGTAACCAGCCAGGACATTTAAGTAGAAACTGTACGGCAAAAAGGGTAGGACCCCCAAATCAGGGAAAACATGGATATCCCCATAAGGGATATGCACAGAGACCAGCAAATGTCCAACAGGCACCAGCTCCAATTGTGGCCATTAATGCTTTAATGGAGAGTGGGAGCCAACGCTAGGAGTCAGGTCATACCTGTAGTCTACAGATAGTCAGGTTAACAGGAGGTACTAGGGAAGAACCAGTCATGATGGTTGATGTAGCTGGTACTAAATATCCTTTTCTTGTAGACACAGGGGCGACCAGGTCAGTGATAATATCGCCCGTCATTTTACAGGTAACCAATGAGACATTACCAGCAATGGGCGTAACGGGTAAAATGCAACATTATCCTTTAACAAATTCCACAGAGGTTACTATCGGGCCGTTGCATACCAGGCATTCTTTCCTTCTGGCTGCTGCGGCTCCTACTAACTTACTGGGGAGAGATTTGTTATGTAAGATGGGATGTGTCATATATTGCACCCCTGATGGCGTATTTCTAGATATCCCAGAGAGAGTTGCGCACGAGGTGAGGGATATGTTGGACACTCCCCAAAGGATAATGTATCACTCTACCAATGTAAATGAAAATCCATCTCAGGTAGATCAAATGTTATCCCAAATTCCAGATTCACTTTGGACCAAAGATGGACAGGACACTGGATTAATGGCAAACGTAAGCCCTGTAATGGTAACTTTAAAAGGCGGTAGGCAAGCTCCAAAAATTCCCCAGTACCCACTAAAACAGGAGGTAGAATTAGGGGTTTATCCAATAATTGAGCGATTATTACAACAGGGAATTTTAGTTCGTACAGCTAGTGTAGCCAACAGTCCCATCTTTCCGGTAAAGAAGAGTGGTGGGAGGGGTTATAGGCTGGTACAAGACCTTAGAGGTGTTAATTAGGTAGTAGAGAGCCAATTTCCCATAATGCCAAATCCAGCTGTCATTCTTATGCAGATCCCACCAAATGCAACCCCTTTCACTGTCATTGACCTCTGTTCTGCTTTCTTCTCTGTGCCTCTTCATCCTGACTGTCAGTACCTATTCGCTTTCACATACAGGGGGGTACAATACACATGGACACGATTGCCCCAAGGTTTCATAGACAGCCCCAGTATCTTCTCCCAGGCCCTGCAAGACTGTTTACAATCTTTTCAACCTGCCAATAGGTCTGTTCTAATTCAATATGTGGACGATTTATTGCTATGTTCTGATTCGTTTATGTCATGTTTAAATGATACTAAACTTTTTTTGCTTCACCTCTCGCACACAGGACACAAGGTTGCCAAGGACAAACTACAGCCGTGCCAATCCAGAGTAAAATATTTGGGACACTGCCTAACCCAGGGGTTACGACATCTCACAAATGACAGAATCCAGGCCATACAGAATATGACACTGCCGCAGAACCAACAGCAAATTTGTAACTTCTTGGGAATGTGTGGATACTGTAGAAAGTGGATCCCAGGTTTTTCTATTTTGGCCTTGCCATTACAGGAATTAGTTACTTCCTCAAAGCCTGATCGTGTCATACACACAGAGGAAACAGAGCAGGCTTTCCTTAATCTTAAGGATAGTCTGACAAAAGCACCTGCATTGGGAATACCTGATTATGAAAAACCTTTTGATTTGTATTGTATTGTTGTGCTGCAGGTGTCCTCACACAAAAACATGGTGATGCCAGTAGGCCAGTAGCATACTACAGTGCCCAATTGGACACTGTGGCAAGATCACTCCCAACGTGTTTAAGAAGTGTGGCAGCAATGGCTCTATTGGTGAGTAAAAGTGAGGACGTAGTATTGGGCCACGATATGATTGTCTACACTCCCCACGCTGTATCTGCTCTGCTGAACTCTGCCCAAACCAGACATGTTTCTTCAGCTAGGTTTACCAAATGGGAACTAGCTCTAATTGCACCTACAAACATCACTGTTAAGCAATGTAGTACGCTGAATCCAGCAACGTATTTACCATATGTACAACATGATGTACAAAGGGTGGAAGGAGACGGGTTGCTGGCGGGAGTGAGTTCAGCGAACATAATGATACACACTATTGTATGGAATATCTGAATCAGACCTTTACTGCTAGACCTAACATACGTGACACACCTTTAGAGAATGTGGATGTGACATTTTACATGGATGGGAGTTGTCATAGACAAACAGACACAGGTGAATTATGTACAGGTTATGCTGTTGTAAATGACACAGACATCATAGAAGTTGAACCCCTTGATCCTCCTCACTCAGCCCAGGTGGCAGAGTTAGTAGCACTAAAAAGAGCGTGTGAATTGGCAGCAGGCAAATCTGCTAACATTTACACTGACTCAAAGTACACGTTCGGAGTTGTGCATGATTTCTGAGAAATTTTATGACAGCAGCAGGCACACCAGTTGCACATTCCAGACACATAAAACAATTACTAAAAGCAATCCAACTGCCCAAAACGGTGGCAGTAATTAAGTGTAAAGCCCATACATGTGAGAATGACCCGGTGTCACTGGGCAACAACAGAGCAGATGAAGCTGCAAAATGGGCAGCAGGGTTGAAAATATGGAACAAATTATGGGCCTGATTCAGAGCCGCACGTAAGCGGCCGCTCGTTCGTTCCGACCGATGTTCGCACAACTGCGCATGCGTACGGATTTTAATACGCATGCGCGAACCAGTCAGTGCGGCCAAAATTCGTGTGCTCGCTAAATAGCGAATGCCTGATAATTTGAGTGACAGAATGAGGCGTTTGTGGGTGGTAACAGGGGAAGGTGCTTGAAAACGGGGAGTGGAGATCCGAACGCAGGCGTGCCAAAAGGTCAAAACAGGCGTTTTAAGGGTGTGCATAATAAACAAAGCAGCGTCATTGCCCACGTCACTTGGTTGTTTTATAGTTAGAACTACTCGCATGATTGTGGTAGGAAAAACCAACCACAAGAATAGCGAGCAGTTCATACGCCGTCCGATGTACTCGATTAATCTAATAAATAGCGGACATGACGTATGATGCGAGCGGCCAGGGGGCGTTTTTTTCAAAATTACGTTCGCATGTTTCGTTCGCTCGTTCAGATATAGAGGTGTGAACAGACCGCAAAGAGCGAACGGTTAATTTAAATAGCCAGCCCCTTTTTCTGGACGAGCGAGCGCAAATAGCGTCCGGCTCTGAATCAGGCCCTATGTCTTTCCAAACAATTGATATTCTGAAATTAATTGAGATGCAAAATTTGTGTTCAATCCACGAAAAGTCCATCTGGAAGTCCAAGGGATGTGGGCAAGAGTCCTCCGGGCTCTGGAGGGATGGACAAGGTAAGCCAGTAGCCCCCAAAGCATATTACCCCAGCCTGGCTGAGGCAGTACATGGTCTGACTCATCTGGGAAAGCAAGGTATGTGCAAATTGGTGAGAGCATACTGGTGCGCACCGGGTTTTTCTGCACAAGCAGAAAAGAGAGCAATGTCCTGTCTGACCTGTTTGAGGAAGAACATAGGGAAAGCGATCCCTACCGAACCATCCCACATTCCACCAACTGACGGACCTTTCCAGGTGATACTAATTGATTTCATCCAATTAACACCCTGCAGGAATCTGAAGTATGTATTAGTGTGCACTGACGTATTTTCCAACTGGGTTGAGGCCTACCCAGAAGCCACTAATACTGCTGCGTTTACTGCCAAGAAAATAGTACAGGAGTTTGTATGCAGATATGGTATCCCTAAAATTATCGAGAGTGACAGGGGTACCCATTTCACAGGTGATGTTTTTCAAAATATATGTAAACTGGTGAGTATCAATAGTTGACTTCACACCCCCTACCGACCGCAGGGCAGCGCCAAGGTAGAGAGGATGAACGGGACTATTAAAAATAAGTTAAGTAAAATCATGGCAGAGACTGGACTAGGATGGCAAGAAGCATTACCGTTGGTCCTGCATAGCATAAGGACCACTCCTAGACCCCCTCTAAATCTGTCCCCCTTTGAAACACTGTTTGGTAGTCAACCTCATTTGATTATAAGTCCACAGGAAGACTTGAAGGGTAACAACGAGGTAACTGTAAAGTATCTTATATCAATGAGTAAACAGTTAAAACAGCAACAGCAGAAACTGAAATTGTTGTCCCATGATATGCCTGAAACTAACTGTCATGATGTTGAACCAGGAGAATATGTTATGATCAGAAATTTCTTGCGTTCAGGTTGTTTGACTGATCGGTGGGAAGGTCCGTACCAGGTGCTGCTGACAAGTACTACATCTTTGAAGGTGGAGAGAGAGACCTGGGTCCATTCCACTAACTGCAAAAAGGTCAAACAACCGGTGGAGAAACAAGGTGGAGACAAGGCTGATAACGTGGACCTGTCGATCGCGAGCTTGTTCCGGGAGGATTGAAAAGGTTGTAGTGAGATACCTGAACTAAAAGAAATTTGCAGGTCTTTGTCGTGGCAATGGACTGGCCTGCTGTGTTCATTTTCATATTCTCTTCTAGAGTGTTGACCATCTTGGTTGGTTCGGGAATGTCCGGTTTCTGTGTCGGGGGACCGATAGAGGAGATGCGAGCTGATGGCAGTGCTGATGGAGTAGAGTCAGGAGGAGGGCTATGCCAATCAGGGGACTGTTTGACCAATCTTAGTACTGTAATTGTTAAGAGATGTTATTCCGGATACTCGGGAATGGTGTGGAGGTTTATCGTCTGAAGATTCCTGTATTTGTGAGTTTTGTGGGTCCCTAGTTGATGAGAACTGTATCCAATGGTGCCAACCTAAATATAACCCGTATTGGGGTGGGTATCCTTCAGAGGATTATCATAGCATGGTAGGCAAAGTTTTAAATCAAACTGATTGTTGGGTGTGCCACAGGGTCAATATAATGTAGGGTTGGGGCCATTTCCGCTGAATATCACGGAAATTTTAGCAAAAAGGGAAAACCTTGGATGGAAAATTCCTCTCATCCAAACCAGCTCATATCAAACTATATCAATGCCAAGCAGATAGATCACTTTTGTGTTTAAACATAACCAACCCCAATAAACCAGGGAATTGTTAAGTGACGGGGAATAATCAGATGATGATCTTTTCACTGAGAGCTGATAATGAGTCTATGAATCATGATCTGTTATGCTCAATTAAATCTAATGGGAGAAACTTTAGGTATCGTTATACATTAAGTTCCACCAAAGAAATTATTGGTAAGGTACCAGATGGATATTGTGCTAAGATAATACAACCAGAAACTTGCATGTACCAGATGGAAGAACTTGAAATAGGGTTATTTGCAAGGGAAATGTGTTTAATGTTAATGATGCATTCTATTCCTTATGTTCTCCCTGATAATGTATATTTTATATGTGGAAGAAAAGCGTATAAGTGGCTCTCCCCGAGTTCCGAAGGTTTGTGTTACCTGGGAAGAGTAGTCCCAGAGATTATGACCCTCACACATGTTGAAATGCTCGGTATTCATAAAAGCACACCATCACCATATCTTTACACACAGTATGAACACAGAGACAAAAGAAACATGATACCTGGTGATTTGCATAAAGCCACTCAATTAATTAGTGAGACAACTGGCTTTCAAAGTTTTAGTAGCATTGGATCCCACCAGGATCGCTCGGGGTACACTAAATTTTAGATATATTCAGGATCTTGCCAAATTGATAGATAATATCATCAAGATGTATGATGACACCTTCAGGTATACAGGTAGGGAATTGCAAGCGTACAAGAAAGAACTGGTGCAACACAGACTAGTGTTAAATTATGTAACCGCTGTCACTGGAGGATATTGTGTAACTTTGGCCAGCCAATTTGGAGTGAAGTGTTGCACCTATGTCACCAATGATACCAGCGATCCCAAGGAGGTAATAGACCGAAAGGTGGATGAAATTCTGTAGCTGAAATGGGAATTTTGAAAGAACCATAACGCTTCAGTGGCTGAAGTAGAGGAGAAGGTAGAGGAATGGGTGTCATGGTTGAACCACGTGAAATGGTTCTCAGGTCTAGGGAAATGGGCCCAGGAAATTATCGCAAGCATAGGTAACTTCCTGATCCTTATACTGGTCATCATCATAGTAATTGGCATATGTGTCCGGTGTGCTCCTACTGTGTTGAAGTGTGGAAAATGTAAGAATAAGGTAAAACGAAGGAACGAAATTATGATGGTGGTCAGTAATAACAATATGAATACTGAGGTAAATATAGAACTGCATTACAACCCCGAACTTGGAAATACCATCATATAATGTATTGTATTTAGATGTGCATAAAAGTATTATTGAAATGTTATTTTTCTCATTCAAACATCTTAGATGATGTCTCTATTCCCCATCAAAACTTCCTTTATACTACTGGTGCATCCCCACATCTTTCACATGATCTCCTAAGGTCCGCGGTGTGCGTATAATGGTAGTTTTATGTCCCCTCCTAGAGACACATTATTTATGGATTAAGAACCACCTTATGCCATCCCATAATAACATAAACTAATATCTAAATGTATGCCTAAATTAATTCTAACACCAGAATGTGATAGCATGTTGTTCGCTATCAAAGGATGGACTGTCGAAGCTGGATAATTGGCTGAGACAAGATCAGCTTAAAATAAGATCGAAACGACGCCATCTTGCGAATAGCCGCAAGACACCATTTTGGAAATGAGATCTGCAAGACGCCATTTTGCGAATGGCCGCTCAGCGCCATTTTAGCTAAAATCACACTTAAGTACATATGGCGATGCTATTATTAGCATCAGGCGATCGCATCTTTTATCATACCACTTACACACATTAATACACACAGTTGCACTGTTACCATGTCACACATTAGCGAATGTATAATAACCCGCATGCGAATGCTGTTTATTAGCTGCATGCGTACACATCTGCCCCAAATCAAATAAACCTAACTAGCATCTTTTCCCAAACCCCTAATACTTACATTATGCACACTCACACAAAAGGTTCCATAGCTATAAAGTATAAGATCCAAGTTTTATTCATTTATTACAAATGCTATGAAATAAAGGCTATTTTGGTATCTAAGGTTTAATACGTGATAAGTAAGCCATTTTTGGTATTATACTGATCTGCACTTTCTCAACAGCTTCCCGGTATCATCGGTGTGAAGATCGCAACATGCATTCTCAACTTATGGACCGTAGAGACTTAAAGCACCAAAATGTACATTGTGAAACCAACAGCCTAGATTTGCATGAGGCGGGAAGATGGAGGCAACAAGCTGTTAGAGGCTGTTCTCTGTCCATTTGAATCAACCTGTTAAATGCCCTGTAACAAACGCACCGTGATGGGGAACCAATGGGATCAGCAACAAACTTCTCTATTGTGTTGTCTGTTTCTGTAAGGGTATTAATGTGTGTGTTGTGACCCCAGTCTGGAGTCTTCTTGCTGATTGACGGAGGTTTCTTGCTGATGCCGGTATCTGGTACAGAGCGCGTGCGTATGTATAACTGTATCTTGGGTCTGTATAATTCTTTGCGCTAAATTGTACTTAGATCACAGCGTGTAACTGACTGTACTTTACTTGAATAATACTTTGTGCTTTGGAAACACATGTTCAATGTCTAAAGTCTTTATTTTACTGTATGACTGCGTACGCAAATAGCGTCAATTTTAGAGGTTTATAGACAGGTTTTAGAAGGTATAGGTAGGTGCGTATAGAGGTTTAAATCCAGTATCCTTAATTTATATGAAATTTTAATTAAATCAATCCCTTTCAATAGCTGCAGGATGATGTTCAAGATCTCAACTATCTCCTCAAGTGAAAATAACAGAGACAGGCATATAGTGTTATACCCTGCATATAAACTGTCAGCTCCAGTAAATTGTTGAGATTAATTAGTTTCCCCTACAATTGATAGCGAAGCCTCTGCTGACTATAACTATGGGGTGGGTCAAATGTTGCACCTCACTATTAAGTCCTGCCAAACCCTGGCACCGTGGTGGTGAGGTTTGTGTGATATTAACAAGGCTGGCTGTATTACTCACAAGTCCGCCTCCGGGTCAACCCCCGACTGAGGTAGCCACGCCTCTGGTCTCTGACTCCCCCGGCTGATCATTGAAGTGATCATCCAGCCTCCGCAGCAGCTCAGCCCGGATCTGCCTCTCAAAGTCGCCCCGGGCCAGCCCTTAACTGTAGGGGCCCTGCCTCTGTCCTTGACTTCCTCCGGCTTGTCTTAATGAGGGGCCGGACAGTCCGTGGAGACGCTCCACCCGAATGATGCTCCACTGCTCTGCACCTATATGCGCTGATTACAGGAAGCAGGGGATCAGGTGATGCTGTGCTCTGCTCTGGTGATGTCCCGAGCGCCGGATATCACAGCCGGGGATCAGCCGGGGATCCGCCGCGACTCCGACCACCACCGGGCTCTGAGGTCAAAATCCCCTCACGCAGAGAACTCCTACCAGCTGACTGCCTCAGGCCCCTTCTCCCAGCAGCACCCGCGGGAGTTTCTTTTATAGTAGCGGCCACGCGGCCAGGGACAGAACATTCCAGCCATAGTATAGGGGAAACTGTCTCCTCTCTGGCCATCTATATTATGTATGGGGACAGTTTCCCCTATACTATGGCTCGAATGTACTGTCCCTGGCCACGTGCCCCCTGTTGTCCATAGCCCAGCGTGAGAGGCCCAGTCCAAGTTCCATATATATATATATATATATATATATATATATATATATATATACTGGCAGCTTAGTTTGGTCCAGCCAGGCTCTACCAGTCCAGTGAGGGCAGCCGGCGCCATTTGCTCCCCTTGAGGGGGTAATCTGCTCCAATGTTCCCCAGGAAGGGGTTAACATGTATAAATAAACTGAAGATACTGTATTTACATACAAATAAATGTATATATTTCAACTAGCATTCTTTAAACCATAAAGTGCAATGTACCTACATATATAATTATGAATTGGACTGCATCACTTTAGGGGTATCACATATATATATATATATATATTTTTTTTTTTTAATATAACAGCATATAATGGAGGCAAGGTGCAATCATGGCGATTGCGAGGGGTAAATTTACTAAGATTCGAGTGTGGTCGAGATGACAATCTCAGGTGAGTTCATCTTGCAAATTTACTAAAGGCAAACACTGGTGAGTTTGGGAGAGAGTTCTCTCTTCTCACTCGGGTGAGATCGCAAACTCGAATCAACTCACCATCGAGCAAACTCGAAAGAACTTGTGATGAAAAAGATGCATCTTGCAAATTTACTAAGATTCGAGATTACAATCTCAGGTGAGATTAGAGCAAACGCGCAGAGAAATAGAAGTTTCAAACACTCCACCTCCTGAGCTGCGAGTTTGCCAGAAACATACACAGATCAGTGTGATTTGTTTATGTTTCTGCATGTATACTTAATGGTCTCTCAGCCAATGAACGGCTCCTCCATTGTACTCAATGGTGGGAGCTACAGGGTTACTAAAGTTTATCCTGCGGCTCCCACCGTTGACTTCAATGGAGGGAGCCATTAATTGGCTGAGAGGCGGGGACTGACCTCTCTCAGCCAATGAACGCACAGACACGGAGCTTCAAAGGATGAAGCCGCGTATCTGGTTAGAATGATTATTCCTTAAAGCCATGGTCGGGTTTTCGTTTTTTTATTTTAAGAGAAGGGGCCACTGGAGGTAAGATAGGTGAGTATTGTGTGAGTGTGTGTATGTATGTATGTATTAAATATATACTTTGTAAGGTGTGTGTGTTTCTTGGAACATTTCTTTAAAGGTGAACTACAAGTCCCAGTGGGCCCTTAATGCCCGCATGCTGGTACTTGCGGTTCTCCAAGTACCAGCATGCAGGGGAGGCTTGCTGGGACCTGCAGTTCTACTGGAAAGACAATGGCCCTCATTCAGAGCCGTACGCTCTGAGCAGAGCGCACGCTCTGAATGAGGTCCGCCCTCCATGAAAATGGAGCGTCCTCCTGGACGCTCGTATAGCTGTGGGTCACCACCCACAGCCTATACGAGCGTGCATTTTGATGGTCGTGACCATCGCGACCATCGAAACTGCGAGCTGGAGCCTGCGGTTGAGGTTTTCAACCGCAAGCTCCAGAGTGATTTTGGCTCTATCAGAGCCAAAATCACTCCCACTGACATCACTAGTGATGTCAGTGGGCCGGCTTCTGACGGGAGGCGTTCCCGTAGGAACGCCCCCGTCAGGGAGGCACGCCCACCAAAGGGGGCGTGCTGTCAATCAACATCGACAGCACGCACCCTTTGATCAGACACAACGAGCGAAGGACTTTCCTTCGCTCGTCGCGTCTGGCGCATGCGCACGACGGAGCTCCCTCCGTAGTGCGCATGCTCAGTGAAGAACATTGACCCACTTGCGAGCGGACAGCCGCTCGCGAGTGGGTCTGAATCAGGCCCAATGTTTATTTATATCTCTTTTTACACCACACCAACACAATCAACCCGCCACCCAGCGCCCAAGGGTGGCAGGGATAGCCCCGGGCTATCAGACCAGGCTAGGGGTGCCCTGGAGAGTGATTTGAAGTCCGATTTTGAGGACGATTTCAAATCGAATGATAGTAAATAAGGGTTTTGTGTGATGGGCTATGTAAAAGTACCAATGTTTTTCCAATGGTTGATTTGAAGTCCGATTTTACATGCGATTTGGCCTTTAGAATATACTCAAAATCCAAATCGAATGAAAATCGCACCTCAAATCACTCAAAATGCCAAAAGGACCTTTAGTAAATTTACCACTAACAGTCCTAGTTTTAGTGATATCCATGTTTCAGCACAGGTGGTTAAATTAAAATAACTGAGGTACTAATTAAGTCACCTGTGCTCAAGTCGGCTATCCTTAAAACATGGATTGTTAGAGCTATTTCACATTATCCGGTCTTGGCCGGTCAGGCAAGAACCGCTGGGTAGCCGTCCGGCTTTTTTCTGGCACTCTGTGCCTTTCATAAGCAGTGGCTTTGGGCCGCTTTTTGTGTCAGGTTTTTTTTTTTTCTTATTGGGCATGCGCAGCAGCAGCTGCTGCTGCACATGCCCGGCTGGCAGAAGCCAGTGTGTGTGAAAGAAAACATTGTTTCCTTCACACTACTGGCGTGCAGGGACGGCATGGCATCGTCCTGCATAGTAGTTTTTTCCGGCTATATCACGGCGACCGTGCCGTGACCGTGCTGTGTGAAAGGAGCCTGTCCTTTCCCTGCAGTACTACATTTCACAGCCGGTTAAATACCGGGCGGCTTTTTGCCGCCCGGTCAAAACCGGCATGTGTGAAATAGCTCATAGTGTGCCTTGAGGACCGTGGTTGGGAACCCCTGTCCTAGACTCTTGGGGGAGACAGAACGATTGCTACTATTACAGGGAGTCTCCCTGACAATCAGGGAAAGTTGGCAAGTATGGATTTATACTACAGAATTGATGCTCGGTTAAGGTGCCTATCCACTAGACCACTGATTTTCAAACTTTTTCAACTTGAGGCACACTACACGAGATTTTAAAACTGCCAAGGCACACCATCCGGCGATGCGCATTCGTGACCAATAAAAAAAACCTCCACATTGGCTCAACACATAAAAAAATACACACACATTGGCCTCCACAGGTATAAAACACACTACATTGGCCTCCACAGGAATAAAACTCACTACACTGGCCTACACAGGAATAAAACACTACAGTTCAAGTTCCCTGAACTGACCGCCACGGCACACTTGACAACCGCTCGTGGCACACTAGTTGAATAAAGCTACACTAGAAGATTAAAATGAGCTATTGAACGATAATGATATCGATATTGTTCGATCGTTCGATAATCGCTTGAAAATCATTTGCAAGATTGTTTAAAAAATTGTTTTTTTAGACATCTATCATCGTGCAAACATGCTGGTCAACCTGACGATAACGTCAGGTTCAGCATGTTTGCAGATGGTTGATTGTGCCTACACTGAACGACTGCTCGTTCAGTGTAGGCACATCACAGACTGACAAATAACTACACGATTACAATGTCGTAATTGTGCAGTCTTTTGTCTGTCTTCTAGTGGATAGGCACCTTTACTGTAAGTATGAATACAAGGTAATTCATACAGCCATAACAAATGTATCAATTGTTATTATGAGCAGTTATTTAATACTGTTTTCCTTTGGGTTTGTAGATGTTACCAGATATATCAAACTTGTCTTATCTTGTTTTATTAGCCATATTGCTATATGCAGATGTCCTGACATATTAATATGTTTCATAAATTACTTTGCCAATTGATATAAAGGCAAAGATTCCCTATAGAATTATTATGTATGATATCAGTATCTAGCACTGATTCCTATTGACTTCTGACAGTGCGCAGATATCTCATCAGTTCTGCCGAATGTATATGTTATTGCTGAGCAGTGGCCTCAGTTTATATTCTTTTCATATATTGCTGTCAGCGCTGACATGAAGGGAATTATTTCAGTTCTTCAATTCAATTGACTTAAATGTACGCAATGTAGTCGTACTACTGTATCTCCATTGGATTAGCGAGAATATTTGAGTACATTAGAGTGATCCATCTTATTGTTTCTTATCAGTAGTGTTGATACCTGCAAGGGTACTCACATATTAATTAGGGGTGTGCACCGGCCACTCTTTGTGTTTTGGTTTTGGATCTGGATCTTTCTTCGTGGTTTGGATCTGGATTGGTTTTGCCAAAACCACCGTTCCGTGTTTTGGGTTATGGGTTTTGTGTGTTGGATCTGTATTTTTTTGAAAAAAGCATAAAAACAGCTAAAATCACAGAATTTGGGGTTTTTTCTGCTCCTATGCTATTATTAACCTCAATAACCTTAATTTCCACTCATTTCTAGTCTATTCTGAACACCTCACACCTCACAATAGTGTTTTTATGTCCAAAAGGTTGCACCGAGGTAGCTGGATGACTATGCTAAGCAACACAAGTGGGTGGCACAAACACTTGGCCCATCTAGGAGTGACACTGCAGTGGCAGATAGGATGGCAGTTTGAAAAACTAGGCCACAAACAGTACATAATGCAAAGAAAAAAAAGAGGTGCAAAATGGAATTGTCCTTGGGCATTCCCACCCACCCTTATGTTGTATAAACAGGACATGCACACTTTAACAAGCCAATCATTTCAGCACCAGGGTCTGACACAAGACTGTGGCTGAAATGATTGGTTCGTTTGGGCCCCCACAAAACAAGCTGGCAATTAATCTGTCCCTGCACAAACTGGCTCTGCGGAGGCAAGATGCCGTCCTCATCCTCCTCATCCACCGATTCCTCACCCTCTTCAGTGTTGTGTACATCCTCATCCTCACAGAGTATTAATTCGTCCCCACTGGAATCCACCACCACAGGTCCCTCTGTACGTTCTGGAGGCTGGTCTCCCTGGAAGAGTTGATAATTCATTTTTATGAACATCATCTCCACATTTTGTGGAAGCAACCTTCTACGCCTTTCGCTGACAAGGTTCCCGGCTGCACTAAACACTTTCGAAGTACACACTGGAGGGGGGCAACTCAGGTAAAATAGAGCCAGTTTGTACAGGGGCCTCAAAATTGCCTCTTTTTCCTGCCAGTACAGGTACGGACTGTCTGACATGCCTACTTGGATGCTGTCACCGATGTAATCCTCCACCATTCTGTCAATGGTGACAGTATCATATGCAGTGACAGTAGACATGTCAGAAATTGTTGCCAGGTACTTCAGTCCGGACCAGATGTCCAAACTTGGTCCTGCCTGCCCTGCATCACCGCCAGTGGGTTGCTTAGGATA
This sequence comes from Taudactylus pleione, assembly GCA_031769625.1. Classification (NCBI taxonomy): domain Eukaryota; kingdom Metazoa; phylum Chordata; class Amphibia; order Anura; family Myobatrachidae; genus Taudactylus; species Taudactylus pleione. Next base: position 1,047,053 of record JAUIMM010000084.1, read on the forward strand.
CCTAAGTTGTTTCCTGGCAGCCCCAGTTGCGGGAGAAAATGAAGAAGGAGCTGTTGATGTGTCACGTTCCACTTCAGCTGACAGTGTTTTCACCAGCAGGTCTTTACACCTCTGCAGGCTTGTGTCGGCCGGAAAGAGAGACACCACATAGGCTTTAAACCTAGGATCGAGCACGCTGGCCAAAATGTAGTGGTCTGATTTCAACAGATTGACCACTCTGGAATCCTGGCAAAGCGAATAAAGGGCTTTATCCACAAGTCCCACATGCCGAGCGGAATCGCTCCATCTTAGCTCCTCCTTCACTTTCTCCAGCTGCTTCTGCAAAAACCTGATGAGGGGAATGACCTGACTCAAGCTTGCAGTGTCTGAACTGACTTCACGTGTGGCAATTTCGAAGGGCTGGAGAACCTTGCACAACACAGAAATCATTCTCCACTGCGCTTGAGTCAGGTGCATACCCCCTCCTTTGCCTATGTCATAGGTGGATGTATAGGCTTGAATGGCCTTTTGCTGCTCCTCCATCCTCTGAAGCATATAGAGGGTTGAGTTCCACCGCGTCACAACCTCTTGCTTCAGGTGATGGTGGGGCAGGTTCAAGAGTGTTTGCTGGCGCTCCAGTCTTCGGCACGCAGTCGCTGAATGGCGAAAGTAGGCAGAAATTTTTCTGGCCACCCAAAGCGTCTCCTGCACGCCCCTGTCGCTTTTCAGAAAATTCTGCACCACCAAATTTATTGTGTGAGCAAAACATGGGACTTGCTGGAATTTGCCCAGATGTAATGCCCGCACAATATTGGTGTTGTCAGATATCACAAATCCCCAGGAGATTCTAAGTGGTGTAAGCCACTGGGTGATGATTTCCCTCAGTTTCTCTAAGATATTGTCGGCGGTGTGCCTCTTACTGAAACCGGTGATACACAGCATAGCCTGCCTTGGAATGAGCTGGCATTTCTGAGATGCTGCTACTGGTGACGCTGCTGTTGTTGCTGCGTAAGGTTATACATCTACCCAGTGGGCTGTCACAGTCATATAGTCCTTAGTTTGCCCTGTTCCACTTGTACACATGTCCGTGGTTAAGTGGACATTGGGTACAACTGCATTTTTCAGGACACTGAGGACACTTTTTCTGACGTTTCTGTACAGTCTCGATATCCCCTGCCTAGTGAAGTGGAATCTAGGCGGGATTTGGAACCGGGGACACACTACCCCCATCAATTGTCTAAATCCCACTGCACTAATGGCGGATACCGGACGCATGTCTAACACCAACATAGCAGTCAAGGCCTCAGTTATCCGTTTTGCTTCAGGATGACTGCTGTCGTACTTCATCCTCCTCGCTAAGGACTGTTTGAGGGTCAATTGTTTAGTAAGAGTAGTGGTGTTCCTACTTCCTCTCTGGGATGATGAACGACTCCCAGCAGCAACAGCAGCAGTGGCAGCAGTAGGCGTAGCAATGCAGGATTCTCTGGAGGAATCCCGGATAGGAGAGTCAGTCATGCCAGTGACATGGCCTGCAGGACTACTTCCGATCCTGACTAAGGAGGAAATTGACGAGGAGGGAGTTGACGGTGTGGTTTGCAGGTGCTTGGATACAACAGGAAAAGGGGATTTAGGTGTCCCTGGACTGCTTACGGTCTTACCCAAAGTTTCTGAACTTGACATTAACTTTTTATGAACACGCTGCAGGTGACGTATAAGGGAGGATGTTCCTAGGTGGTTAATGTCCCTACCCCTACTTATTTCACCTTTACATATGGTACATATGGCAAGACAGTTGTTGTCCGGATTTGGAAATATTGCCAGACCAAAGAGGTGGAATGTTTGGTCTTCTGCCCAGGCATGACCGTGATGGACTTTTTCATCCCACGGACAACAACTGTCTCCCACGGAGCCTGATTTAAACAAACCACATCACCATCAGAATCCTCCTCGTCAACTTCCTCCTCAGCGCCAGCTACACCAGTATCCTCATCCTGTTGTACTTCAACAGTGACATCTTCAATTTGAATATCAGCAAGTGGACTGTGGGTGCTCCTTCCAGCACTTGCAGAGGGCGTGCAAATGGTGGAAAGAGCCACCTCTTCCCCTCCAGTGTTAGGAAGGTCAGGCATCACAACCGCCGCCACACTTGGACTCTCCTTGGAGATTTGTGATATCTTCTTAGAATGCACAGTTCTTCGCTGTGCTTTTGGCAGCTTAACTCGTTTGATTTTTGTAGCGGGAGGAGGGCTTCCATCATCATGTGAAGCTGAACCACTAGTCATGAACATAGGGGAAGACCTTAGCCGTTCCTTCCCACTCTGTGTTGTAAATGGCATATTGGCAAGTTTGCGTTTCTCCTCAGGTGATTTAAATGGTTTTCTTAAGGTCATTTTCCTGAACTTTGTCATTTGGCATTTTATATGCCCTCTACTATGACATTGGGCATCGACCTTGGCAGACGACGTTGATGGCATGTTATCGTCTGACTAGTGGCAGCAGCTTCAGCACTAGGAGGAAGTGGTTCTTGATCTTTCCCTATTTTATTTTTATCGGAGAAAGTTTGTCCTCCATTTATGTTATATTGATATATACGTGCTGCTAAGGAGCACACAAACCACCCTTTAACAGATAGGCGCACGCTTGGCGCTGCTCCTTTGTGGATGCAAGTGCGGCTACAGACCACACAATTCACAAACACAGAAAATTATTTTTTATTTTTGTTGGAATGCACTTAAGGGGTTACACCACCTTTTAAGAAATGAGCCAGCCGGCCCTTTACTTATGGGACACAGGCGCACGCCTGGCGCTGCTCCTTTGTTGATGCACGTGCAGCCACAGTGCACACAATTCACAAACACAGAAAAAAAGAATAGTTTGTTTTTTGTGGAGCGCACTTTGGGGTGTTACACCACCCTTTAACAGACGAGCCAGCCGGCCCGTGATTTATGACAGGTGCACGCTGATGCACGTGCGGCTACTGCGCACTCAATTCACAAAGACAGAAAATATTTTATTATATTTTTTTGGCATGCACTATGGGTTACACCACCCTATAACAGACGAGCCAGCCGGCCCTTGATTTATGACAGTCGCACGCTGATGCACGTGCGGCTACTGCGCACTCAATTCACAAAGACAGAAAAATATTTTATTATATTTTTTTGGCGTGCACTATGGGGTTTTTTTGCACTTGGGAGGAGCACCCCTGATGGACAGGTCACCCCCTGGACAACACTACAGCACCCCTTTAGGACTGCAGCCTTTATGGGACACTGCACAACACAGCCCAGCCAGCCCCTATAGACTTTGGAGTGGACACAGCCCCTAGGGACAATTGACTGCACAACAGAACCCAGCCAGCTCCTATGGACAACAAACTGCACAACACAGCCCAGCCAGCCCCTATGGACTTTGGAGGAGTGGACACAGCCCCTACGGACAACAGCAGCACAGCACAACACAGCCAGCACCTATGGACTTTGGAGGAGTGGACACAGCCCCTATGGAAAACAGCAGCACAGCACAACACAGCCAGCCCCTATGGACTTTGGAGGAGTGGACACAGCCCCTATGGACAACAGCAGCACTGCGCAGCACAGCACAACACTACACTATACAGCCCAGCCAGCCCTAACTCCCACCCTCCCTCTTCACTGTCCACAGCCGAGTGAGAAAATGGCGCCGACGCGGGCACCTTTTATAGGATCCAAAACCTGCGAGATCCGACAGCGGGATGATGAAGTTTTGCCTCGATTTCAGATCCGAGTCAGGCGGGAAAACTTGAGCCTGACTCGGATCGGACTCGGATCGGACTCGGATCGGAAGGGCTCGGGGGGGGGTTCGGATTTCAGAAATCCGAACCCGCTCACCCCTAATGTGCACACATTTATTGATTGAAAATAATGAAAGCCTCAAATTGTTATTGGATAACATTTTGAGGCTTTCATTATTTCCAATCAATAAATGTGTGCAGATGAATTTACTCCTTTGTATGCATAATGTTTTGAAGTTAAAAGTCGGCCGCATCGGGCAATGTATGCACTGCTGTGGCCAGTTGACTGACATTTCCCCTGTTCCTTCACAGGGGAGGAATGGGGAAATATCCCCTCTCCAGCATATGAATGTAGATATCGGGGGCGATACACTGTGATATATCTCACAGTCTATACTCGTGACATCTGCTGGGTGTCAGGCTGCCAGATTTTATGTATGTCAGTCTGACACACATTTTATCTGTCAGTGTAAGCACAGCATCATTGTACTAGCTGGGTACACACTGGCAGATATATAGGTCAATCAATTGATCGTCCAATAAATCTTGTGTGCAGTGGCCAGTGTGTGCCAGCAATATGTCTGTGAACGACGTTATTCATAGACATATCGCTTCAGCTCTGCTGCACAGCCGACGCCCAATATATCTGCAGATATATTGGGGCATCGTGCTGTGTGTACGGGCGGTCAGCTGACCGCCCCCGTACACTTTCTGCAGAGGCTGCGGGGAGGGGAGCGCAATCCCCCCCCTTGCCAGTGGGACCCGCAGCCAGAAGACAGACGATGGTTGTTCCGTGTGTATGAACAACCATCATCTGCAGATATATATGCAGATCACTCGATCTGCAATCCTATTATATCTGTCATGTGTGTACCCAGCTTAAAGGGGCCTATCCATTACACGACTTTTGGAACGATCCGACCAAAACCAGGAAGTTTTGGTCGCATTGTTCACAAAGTCGTGTAATGGATAGCCGGCAAGGACCAGCGATGCGCGTGCACGCTGGGTCCTTGCCGAACCCGACTATCTGTGGAACATGCCCGTCAACCTGAAGACAATCGTCAGGTTCCACATGTTCCCAGATAGGAGGTCAGGATCCTGCACTGAATGACGTTCAGTGAACGCCGTTCAGTGCGGGCACCGCACCCAGCAACCTGAAGGACTGAATGCTAGTCATTCAGTGTTTCAGGTCGCCTAATGGATAGGCCTCTTAAGACTTGGAATTGTTAGCTAGAATTGTTACAACTTCAATTATATATTTTGCTGCAAAATTATAGCAACAAAGTCTTCACAGTAACACATGAGCAATTACTGTATGTGATTACTAACTATACAGTGTCCGCAGTGCACTTTGTTATAAATTCTGAATGTAAAAAATATTATATAACACCATATATCCTACTAGATGCTACTAACGATAAATATCCCTGTATTAAACATATAGTGGACATCAGTATTATTAATTGTTCTAACACCACAAATTAAAAAAATACCTTAGTAGTTCAGCTTAGCTACCATGCATAACTTAATACTGTATCAACAATTTAGATTTTTAGAAGCATTGTAACATTCAGTAAGTTGGAAACATGTGTACATGATTAACAACTTTTGATTTTGATAAGCTTTATAACATAAAATGGAGACACTTTGATATAATAGTATCCTATACAACATATGGACAATTGTATAAAGCTAATATATGGACATAGAGCCTGATTCCGATTTGGGAATAGAGTAACAGTACATCTTGGCAACACCATGCTGCACTGCATGGGGGGCAGTTATAAGATGTGCAGAGAGATTAGATTTGGGAGGGGTGTGTCCAAACTGATATCTAAATTGCAGTGTAAATACAAAGCTGTCCAGCATTTGTGGCCTACATGCAAAAGCAGCCAGTATTTACCCTGCATGCAAAATAATGTATGTATTTGCACCATTTGCATTGCTACATGGTTTGTGCAGGTACAGTTATTTGCTCTATCTTACTCTATTCCCAAATCTGAATCAGGCCCATAGATCACTAGCTGTGAGCATTGTAACTACTACAACAGCAGTCAGAATAAAAAAAGAATCTTTCTCCTCTCTCATCTGGTCACCAGAAGCTAAGACCTGGTATCTTATACCATTACTACATACAGCCATGAGACTCATTCATTTTCACCTTTCATTATTGTTCATCATGTTAAGTTGTATATTTCCTATATTATAAATAAAAGGTATATTTTATGTTTTGCTGTGGAATCTGTATCCCACAATAGAATACTTCCTGTTTTTTCTTTTGTTTTCAACATTTTTATTTTATTGAAGTTTACCATATCAATTAATAATCACAGAGTAGTACACTGTGAATAGAAATATCAATAATGGGTAACAGTAAAACATATATAGAATATGGAAGCCAACAATCCAGATCATATGACGAACATTTGTGAAATCTTACAAACGTTAAGTAATGGCCAACAGTTATTTCTCCCTTCAGACATGAACAACTTATTCTAATGAGCACTTATTCTAGAAATCTCTTGTGAAGTTCTTCATTTATCTTTGACCTTCACACTCAATTCACTAAAACACAACTGTATCATGCCGGATCCACACCACAGCCGCACAAAGCCTCCTGAATCCACACTAAATTAAAATTTTGGATCAGGGTGGCAAAATTTGTCTGGAACTGGCAAGATTTGAGAGTGTTAAGTCCATTTACTGTGGAACCGATTGTATGAATGTATTGTGGATCCGACATTTTGTGTGAGTGTAGTGTGCAGTTGGCTTTTGTATGTATCCAGATTTTTGTGTAAATTTAGTGTGGATCTGGCTTTCTGTGTGTGTGAATTATGCATACTTCCAGATTTTTGTGTGCATCTAACTTTTTTGGGGTTATGTAATAGGTTCCGATTTCACGGAGCTGTCTGTCGTTGTTTTTTTGAGAGATTGTGGCTAAATTTAAAGAACCAATCAGTTATAAGGCTGAACCAGCAAAAATATATTCTTCAGTGCTTTACAATAAGAATTTAAAACAAACATGAAAAGGATACACAAACATATTGAAGAGATATAGACATACCTGTCCATATAAGCTTACATTCTAAATAGAAGTAAATTAGTTGTAATGTATGTTAGGGCTTCAATAAATTGCAAATTCTCTAAAGGAGAAATATTGCCGAATGCAGATCACAATGATTACAGTACGTTTTTAAAAATTTCTCAACAAATTAGCTAAGTGAAACACTTCAAGGACATTTGCGGTTATTAATGTAACAAGAGAGACATTTAACCACAGGTATACATGCACACAGGAACAGACAGACAGAACAAATTAGCTAAGCAAAACACTTCAAGGACATTTGCAGTTATTAATGTAACAAGAGAAACATCTAACCACAGGTATACATGTACACAGGAACAGACAGACAGAACAAATTAGCTAAGCAAAACACTTCAAGGACATTCGCAGTTATTAATGTAACAAGAGAAACATCTAACCACAGGTATACATGTACACAGGAACAGACAGACAGAACAAATTAGCATAAAGTACTTTATATTCTATAACCTCAAACATCAAGACAAATTGGATATATTTACATTGAGCTAGTAAAAGTACATAAAAAAGGTGCATCTATGTATAAATGACAGCATTTTTTAAAGAAAAAGGGTCAGTTTGTTTGAAAGAGACCCTCTTGGTAGCGATACGGCAATACGACCTATTTTGACATGGAGACATACCTGGACTCATATTTCCTAATTAATCTTTGATTAAAGTAATCTAGGATCAATAAATGTTTATAAAACAAATATTACATCAATAAATTAGTTGAGCTCAGAGCAATTAGATCAAACATTAAAGGAACCAGACAAATGTCTTATGATTAGAGATCTGATATAGATATGCGCTGAGATTATTAAATGTAATAAATAAAAATTCAGCATGGTCCATTTTATGAGCGAGAGCTTTGTCTGTTACTGATTTTCCTATTACTTTCCGAATTCATTAAACTGTTCAATTGATTGATGTGAAATGTTGGTTTTATAAGAGCTTATTAAATGCACCCAAATGAATTCAGACAAATAGTGAGTAGGAAATATTGGTCCAGACACATGTCTCCTTGATAACATGGTTCATGATGACAAGTTTGTTTAAATATATGTAATCACCTATACGTCTATTAGCATACAAACAAGTACCTACATGAAAATACACAAACACTTACCTATTTTATACACCTGCTCATAGAAGCTGCTCCATAAACTACTAAGCAATTGGAAGCTGCATCTCTTTTAAGCTTCTTTAAAGTCAGCGGGATTTCTAACCTGATATGAGACAAGAAGGAGGAGCAGAAGAAATGAACAGCAAAGGGAGTTTAATCCTTTCATGCCCGGAAGACATGCAATAGTATGAATAAGTAACAGGCTCGTCAAATATAGACCCAGAGCATTCAATAAGGGATCAGCCTGGGGGGCATATGGCCCCCTTCCCAACCCACTCCCGATTCCATATAAAATAATCAACTTCATAGAGTAATGGCCAGCCCCTATTCAGATTCAGAGAGGGATGAGGCAAGCAATTAACATTTTAGCATTTTATCTGGATATAAGATTAATTTTAATTGCTGACTCTTAGCCTGATTCACTATTGATCGCAACTGCGAATGCAATAACGATTATACATGCAGTCTCACTGCAATAGTATGCTAATCCATTGTAATGTTTAGCAAGACTGCAAGACCATGGGTACAATCAAGTACCATCGCAAACTCACGCCACTTGCACAAGCTCCGACCTTGCTCAGGAATTGCTAATTTCACACTATGAGGTCTCAGGCTGCGTAAGGCATCGCAGTGGATAATTTATGCACGCCCATGCAACAGCGTTCAAATGCACTGGCACGCCTGGTTTCCCCGACCACCCCCCCATTACTACCCACAAGCGGCACTTCCTGTCAATCACTCTGCGATGGCTCTGCATAGTCACTGCGATCACAGTCCCGATCGCAGTTGCCTGTTTGCGCACTGTTATGAATACGCATGCGCAGCACACAACAATCGGTCGATTGCATGCGTAATCGCAGTTGCGATCGGTACCGAATCAGGCCCTCCTACTGAATGTGAGTACATGTTTTAATAATTCCCAGAGGAAATCTGCCTCTAAATATGTTACAGAGGCAATCAAATGACAATAGAGGTCTATAGATACATGCTTTTCCCTACTTGGAGGACATATAAAATGAAACCTAAAATAAAAAACATCACACTGACTCAATGAGAGAGAGGGCTTAAAGCTCTATTTAGTAAACATAAAATGGACGCTGCTCAAATCAATTTGGCAATAGGTGCATGAAAGAGAAGGGTCATACTAAACAGAAAGGGGAGTATCCCCTAGATATCCTCCAGCACACTAAATTGTACCTGCAGCAATACATGAAAACCATATGGTAAGAGAAATTCAGAGATGTTTGTTGCATGCATTTATAAGTGCATGGTAAGCTGCCAGGCTACTTCACAGCTTCTCTGATACTTGCTCTTGTAGTGCTAGTTGGAGTTCCCAGGGGTGACTCCCAGGTAAGCTGGCTCTCAATTTGGATGTATTTCTGTATGTGCCTTCATCATGAGGCCTTACAACAGATAATTACATGGCCCAGAGTGGGCACTGTTATCACGCAGAGTAGGGACTGCCAGTATCAGAGAAGCCGTGAAGTGACCTGGCAGCTTACCATGTACTTATAAATGCATGCAACAAATATCTCTGAATTTCTATTACCATATAGTTTTCATGTATTGTTGCAGGTACAATTTAGTGTGCTGGTGGAACTCTAGGGGATACTCCCCTTTCTGTTTTTCTGTTTAGTATGACCCTCCCCTTTCATGCACCTGAAGAGTATTGCCAAATTGATTTGAGCAGCTTCCATTTTATGTTTGCTGTTTTGAGAGGCATGAATGAACCAGCATTTGGAGGGCATGCTGGCTCTTGTAGTGCTAGATGGAGTTCCCAGGGGTGACTCCAAGGTAAGCTGGCTCTCAATTTGGATGTATTTTAGTATGTGCCTTTATCATGTGTCCTTACAAAAGATGATTACATGGCCCAGAGTGGGCACTGTTTACAATGCAGAGTAGGGACTGCCAGTATCAGAGAAGCCATGAAGTGGCCTGGTAGCTTACCATGTACTTATAAATGCATGTAACAAATATCTCTGAATTTTTATTACCATATAGTCTTCATGTATTGTTGCCAGTACAATTTAGTGTGCTGGGGGAACTCTAGGGGATACTCCCCTTTCTGTTTTTCAGCTCTATTTAGTAGCCAGTAATGTACTACTTAAGCTGGCTGTACTCCTCAAATTATTGATCCAAATTTATCTCATTCATCTCATGAAGCAGGGGCAGTTTAAGAGAGAAGGGGGCCCGTGTGCAGTAGATTCTGTCTTTGTTCCAAAATTCTACTGTGCATGTGCAGGTCTCCAGGAACATGGTGCCCATGCTATGTTTCTGTAGACTTCTCTATTGCGCATGCACACACCACTGGGAAAATGGCTGCCGCGCCATTTTCCAGGTGATTTCTGTCTGCAGCGTCGACTCTCGCCTCTGAAAAGGTAAGCATAATATATGGGTGCAGGGTGTGCGGTGTGGGCCCCCCTGGTCTCAGGGGCCTGTGTGCAATGTACAACCTGCACACATTATATATACACCAATGACACTAAGCCAGAAAATGGATAATAAAATTTCTATGGAAGACAAAACAGATCAAGAATTGCTTAGACTAAACTACAACCAAGTAAAGGTATAGGGGAATATGACTACCTAATATAACAGCATTTCCTCATACTACTTATATACAACATATCTCCAATTGGCTGCTTGCATAAGATCATCTTGAATATTAACTTTTTCCCCTTACCTATGGCAGCTCTTCCATTTCTACGTAAGTCACTCATACCTAAAGAAGTTATCTCCAACGTATTATTTAAATGCCTATATTATTCCTGCACCACATTTTCTGTCAACTAATTAATTTATATAAAGACCTAATAAACACTGATGTCAAGAATTAATGGGAACAAACCTATCAAGCCAGTTAAAAGATGTTACAGAGGTCCCATATAACATTTAGGGGCGGGATGTACTAAGCATCGCATCCGCAATGCGGCACATACCACCAATTATCGGGTACATACCGCCGATAATATTGATTGCTGCTCTATATTTTGTCCGTCGAACCTTTTGTCCCTGTCAACCTACTGCCTGTCTAACATCTGTTGTCTACCTAGGCATTGTCTATCTAATTACTGGCTATCTATTGACTGGAACCCATTTTATCTGTACTGGGCTCCACAATTTCTGATGGCAGTCCTGCACATCAAAGTTCTGTTGTTTGCTTTAAGCACTTTAATTTTTATCTCACAAAAAGATATTTGCAGTTCATGTGCAATGCAGGGTAACTGCAAGATCATTGGATTTTAAGAATGATATAATACACAATAAACTCATTTTCCATGAGGGCTATTCAAATCAGCTGGACTTGAATAGCATCAGAAGGAAGCTCCCAAGCTATTCAATTCAGTGCACTGTTTAGTCTGACTAATGATTTCTTCTCGCACCCTCCTGAGGGTGCGAGAAGAAATCCAACTAATGTGCCGGCTGCGAGGCTGTTTTCTGGCTATCGCAACGCCAACAGCCTCGTGGTCGGCACTTTAGTCGGAGAATGCCGGTTCTCGCGAGTAAACACCCAGGTTAAGTCGCGATGACCAGCATTCTCCAACTTAACAGCTTCTAGTTGGACTTAACAATGCGCTGAATTGAATAGCTCCGGGAGATCCCCAGCGCTATTCAACTCCCACTGAATTGAATCGCCCCCCACCATGCTTGAATTATATTAATCTATTTTTCAATCTACTGTAAAGCCAATCATGTGTCAACTTTTTATATGTTTCCGGCTTAGAACCCAGACCCAACTTTTTACAATTTAACAAAAATAAACAGCTTGAATAATCAGAGCATAATGTGTTTCCATATATGTTGCAATGTTACTGGCCAATTAAGTCATTTTTAGATCTACTTGGCCAGAAATTGCAGCATGTATGGCCCCAAAACTATTAACATCTGAATGGGGTCATAAATTGTTTAGATGTCATCACAAAACCACAACTGTATCACTCCACAAGTGTAAACAATAACATCTCTCACAGGGGTGCAACTAGGTACTTGAAGGCTCCAGAGCAAAAGTTAGTAAGGCAATCTATGTACCACTCAATGGAAAAAAGCTCTGGGCCCCATTCCAGCTGTACCCCATGCACCTATGGTAGTTACACCCATGTCTGTCACAGAGACACTGCTCACAGAAAAGCAGCACATCACTGGCTCATTGACAGAAATCAAAATTACTACATAACTCAAAGGACCTGACATCAGTTCTCATCAAAGAGGACTGATACAATGGTGATCTACTGAAAGAAACTTAAACAGCACTTACCTGAGCAGCCATTACAGAATCCAGTACAGCAAACAGTGGGTAGACATGCCAACCATGACCCTGAAGAAGCATTAAGCACTTTTGCCAGTATAATTCAGAAAAAGGAACCACTCTTAAAGTTACAGTAGTCATTAATATTAAGCGAGAAAGTGTGAGTGTTATGTCATCCCATAAAACTGAGACATTCATAAATTACACAGATTCTAAGGGTTAAGGGGCTGGCTTCATACAGACACTGTCACACTTGGGCAGGCTCATGAGCAGCTCAGCACTCGATACATTCAGAGGCAGACAGCATAATCAATCCACAATCTTTCAACCTGGCAAAGTTTAGCATATGGAGATTTCAAATAGCAGGGGAGATTGATCGCAGCCACACAGTGCCACTGCGGGTGGACACCCTTCTGTCCGGGAGTGGGACTTCAATCCCAGCATTATCCTCCTGAAGGCAGCCCTCCTAGACATGGTCTTCAATGTTGGTCTGCAGAGCGATTTCAGAGGGTGATTCAGCTACGTACGCAGTGACAGGTATCATGCAACGTTTCCAGTGATTGACAGTCTCCTACCATTTTTTGCGGGCAGCAGGCGGCGACGGCCTCTGTTTCCCACACCGGAGGCGCCGCCTTTGAGGGCGAGTGGAGAGGCCTGGATCTATGTCGATTGTCAGAGATTTCCTGGCCTCTTTTACTCATCTGCGGTGGTCAGCTTGCGTGACCCTATGGACATGCAGATGGCTGAAGGGCTTGCAGATGATCCAATGCTGCATCCTTGGATGCAGCTCATATCAGTAATGCATGCAGGCGTCCTATCGCAGCTGCTAACATGTTAGCAGTTGCAATAGCATATCTGTCCGCAGCTAAATCACCCCCTCTATTCTGCTGTGATTTCTGAAACTGAAGTGATTTTGGAAGCTATATGGATGTCTGTTCTGTAAGTTAGTCTGCTCCTGATATACCCCATTTCAAACAATATGAGAATACAATGCCTGCACTGTCACTTACTCCTAATTTGCATAGTTATCCAGGTTATAGGTGACAACAATGTAAGAAAATGAAGGCTGTAGGTGTACTTCCGGGTCCAGTCTTCAACCCGGGTATCCCAGCTAGTTAACAATAATTCATGTGAATTATAATATAAATATATTGAAATACAAATAAAGGCACACATATGAAAGGAACATAAATAAATAAGAAATGTGAGTGGAAAAAGACAGATTGAAGATGAGCAGAAGGAAATTTTCTTCTAAATGTTCCAACCATAAACAAGACATGTACAGAACAGCTGAGCCTGAACACAAAAGATCAACCTATAATGCCTAATCAAGATGCAGAATGGGGCACTACTACTATCTGAGCCTGGATTCTGCCTTTTATGTTCACAAACAGGCAATAATGGTGAGGGACAAGTGGTGCACAGAATAGATTGTCACAGGTATAGTAGACTGTATTCTTGGGTGCTGATGCAGAATGAGCAATAACCAGTGGCGGATCTGGGGGGGAGGGAGGAGGGGGATCAGTGTTATCCCCCGGACACACTTTTCACCTGTTCAATATTGCTGGTTGCTGTATAGCAGCACAAGGTCACATCATGCAAGGAGAGAGAGGAGAGTGCAGCATCATCCTGCCACTGTTAACTAGAAGATTTGCAGATGTACGCACCAAAGGAAGTGTACGATTTGCACCAGCTACAGTGCAGGTACAAATATAGTATGATAAGGACACTGGTTCTTGTAACTACTGTATATTAAGCCATACACAAAAATGCATTCTAATCAGTGCTCGAAGTGTGCAGGTATACAACGGTATGGTGTACCGGCACTACAATCACAGAGCTGCCCGGCACACTGCCGGGCTGGAGAGGCGTCACCGCTGCCTTCTCCATACGCTGCGCGCCCACTTAGATTTTGTTACCAGCGGGCACCCAACGTCTCCCAAACTGCAGCCGGAGGATGGAGCTCACTCCTGAGCTTTGTCTTCCAGCTCCCACAGTGTGTGTTGGCAGAGATGTCATGACATTTTTCCCATAGTACCGAGCGTGAGGAGTGGTTGGATGGTGGCAGGTGCAGGAAGAGGGCTTCAGGTAAGTACTGTTTGTTTGTGTGTGTGTCTGTCTATGTGTCTTTATGTGTAAGGGGCACTAGTACAAGGGGCATTACTACTGTGGGCAATGTATAGGGGACACTACTACAAGGAGCACTATTACTGTGGGCAATGGTTACTTGACACCACTACAAGGGACACTACTACTGTGTGCAATGTATAAGGGGCATTACTACTGTGGGCAATGTATAGGAGGCACTACTACAGTGGGCATTGTATGGGGAGCACTACTATTGAGCACTACTATTGTGGGCATTGTATAGGGGCACTACTACTGTGGGCAATGTATAGAGGACACTACTACAAGGGGCACTATTACTGTGGGCATTAGATAGGGGACACCACTATAAGGGGCACTACTACTGTGGGCAATGTGTAAGAGGCACTACTACAAGGTGCACTACTACTGTGGGCAATGTATAGGAGGCACTACTACTGTGGGCATTGTATGGGGGCACTACTATTGTGGGCATTGTATAGGGTGCTACTACTGTGGGCAATGTATAGGGGGCACTACTACTGTGGGCATTGCATAGGGGCACTACTACTGTGGGCATTGTATAAGGGACACTACTGCTGTGGGCACTGTATTAGGGGCACTACTACTGTGTGGTATAATGTGTATAAGGGGTACTACTACTGTGGGCATTGTATAGGCAATAATACTACTGTGGGCATTGTATTGGGAACTACTACTGTGGGCTTTGTATAAGGGGCACTACTACTGTGGGCATTGCATGAGGAGCACTACTACTGTGGGCATCGTGTTAGGGGCACTACTATTGTGTGGCATAATGTGTATAAAGGGTACTATAGTGTGGTACACTACATTGATGAAAAAGGGGCATATCTTAAGGGTATTCCCCTTTTGAGTGACTATGCCCACTTTTCTGGCATTTGTAAGGGCAACCTTAGATTTTCCATACCCCCACTTCAAAATTCCAACTTTGACCACTGATTATAATGTAATCTAAGTGACCATGACCAAGGAATAACTGCTGGTGCCAGATGGTGTGGTTTGAGTATCTAAGAAATTGCTGATCTCCTGCTATTTTCACATACAGCAGTCTCTACAGCTTGCAGAGAATGATGCACATAAAAACCCCTCGCATGAGCCGCAGTTCTATGAGCCACAACGAAGGTGTCAGGAAAATGGCCAGACTGGTTCAAGCCGACAGGATGGCATTGGCAACTCAACTAACACACACACAGTGATAGCACTCAAATGGATAGTACAAAAGCAATTATAAAACATACTTAAATAAGCGGCATTTATCTGCCCCACAGCTTAAATGACCAGAGGATTACTGTAATATTGGGGATTTTTTAAAAAAGAAAGAAAGAGGAATTAACAGAGTATAATGTAAATGTATGCAAAAATGTAGAACCCCACAGTGTCCCACAATAGGGGCTGAAGTTAGATTCATTAAAAAATTCATGTGTGGTGTCACACTTTGGAGATAATTTTTCTACTAAATATCAGACCAAAGATTGTTTCATTTTATAAGGCAATGCCATAACCTCACATCTGGGTAGGAACACAAACAGGAATACAGTATATGGGTCCAGGCATCAGCAATCATTTGGGGCAATTCCCTGTTTTGCAGATGATTTTGTAACAATATCTGTAATGTATGGGGTTCACTGATTGCTGATTCCGACCAAAATGTGATCGGAATCAGTAAATCAGGTTGTCCAATATGTTGGATTTTACCGACCAATGGAGTCTGTAGATTGCTATTGTAGGTAACTATCAGCCCATTTGCTGGCTGTTACTAGTGAAATGATGAGCCTTTCATGATTGGCGGATGATCTGTTATTTGCTGAAAATTATCTGCAAACAACTGAAAACTATTTGTAAGCATTTGTTAGTACATAGATTCAGCAGATCAGAGTAAATGTGGTATTTTTCTGTGAGTCTTTATTATATAAAATTACACTCCATTTGCAGCCAACTCAGCATCTTTCAGATCCCTCCGTCCCTGTCTGGCTCCTTACGCTGGACGCCAGGGCTTTTTTCATATGCGTGAAGGCCAGTTTATGCAGGCGCACTAGCACTGCTGAGTCAGTCTTGGCAGTGCTAACTTTAACTGTTCCGAAGTAGCAGTGAAGGGGATTGTGGAAACAGCTGATTTTCAGACCAGCTGTCTCTGCACTGGAGCAGTGATGAATTGCTCCGGTGACATAATGAGTGGACCCCATAGCACCATAGCACCATTCTTAATGCATTAACATGTCCTAGAATAGTTTGGCAAATTTTCAGTGATGCTAAGTGGGAGGATAAGCCAGAAATTTGCCAGATTAAACCAATGCAAGTGCTAACAGAATGCCCAATCTACACATTGTGGAAATGTTATTTCTACCTTTACTGGTGTTATAATCTGTTTTAGAGATACAGCTCTACAAATAGTTACAAAGATAAAAATAAATGATTAAATTATTTTAGGAAAAATAGTTTCTTATTATGCACATCACAAACTATAGAAAACTTTATAATATCTGATGAAATGCATGAAAATTTACAATTGGGAAATTAATACGTATCCTAAATGCTTTAGTGATGACAGTTTGTGATTTTCAAATATAGAAAATGGAGATCACTTTATTGTTATTAACATTTTTTGTAAAAAAATAAGCTTACCTTACCTTAGACTTACAGCTTAGACTAGCATATCATGTCAAATGCTCACGGCATCTGATAGTGGATTGTCCAAGCACTAACATTCTATACCCAAGCTGAGTGACCTCTCAGAAGCTTTGAGGTAGGTCACTGACATGATCAGACTAATCAAAGCTGTTATACAATGCAACTGAACCAGCCTGCATTTTGTAAATGAATGGAGTTAAAATGGAGTTAAATTACAGTGTATTTGTAACATTTAATAGAGACTAAAGTTTTGTTTTACTCATTAGTAATGACTGTTGTGAAGCAAATGCAGGTTTTATATTGGATTTTGTACATGTACTGTATCTGCAAGCCCCAGTGCCAAAGTTATTTAATGGGACATTACTCACCCCCACCCCTAGTGCCAATAGAGCCCCCTGTAGGTATTACTCTGCCACCATCCTCATGTGGCACTATTTCCCCCCCTCCACCACATGCAGAACGCAGCCAAGCATGTGTCTAGGGGGGATATATACAATTGACCAGCAGTCAGTAGACCGACAGCAGCATCCTGATGTTCAGGATCCCAACAGGGGACGGTAAGTAGCCTAACCCTCCCCCTCTAACCCCCTAACCCTCCCCGGTTGGTGCATAACCCTAACCTCCTCCCAGTGGTCCCTAACCTCCCCCCGATGGTGCCTAAACCTAACCATCCCCCCCTTCCTGCAACCTAAACCTGACCTCCCCCGATGGTGCCTAACCTCAACCACCCCTCCCCGAAGCCTAACCCTAACCGTCCCTGGTCGGTCCCTAACCCATCCTGGGAATTCCTTAAACCTAATCGCCCCATCCCCGGCCTAACCCTAACCCGCATACTTACCATCAGGATGCTGACATTGTTATCTTGATCTCTTCAGAAATGGTGGCATAGGCATTCTAATGGGCATCGGGATTCCGGCGTTGGTATATTGACGTCCGGCATCCCGTTCGCCGGCATCCTGACTGCCTCCTGTCTGGGGGACTGATGATCAGTCCCCCCTGCTATAGCTGATCTCTGCACTTGCAGAAATTAACCAAATAGTGCTCATAAAGAACTAAGATCCTTCCTTGCACGGTTGTCCCCAGCACATGAGGTCTAGTGCGCACGACATTCTGGTTAATAGTTTCGGTGGTTACGTCAGCGGTCAGTTCTGCTATATCACTGCCTGTGGAGCTGGAGAGCCAGAGGAAATCCATTCTGTACATGTGCAGAACAGATTTCATTTTTAAAAGTTGAGTGGAAACAGGACGGTATGGTCGTATGGGAAGTAACCGTGCCAGTTAGGTAGTTAAATGAGAAAACATACAGTGATCCACTTATTCAAATATTCAGTATGTTCATTATTTCTGTTAGGACTTGTGCACTCTAGTACTTTATGTTATTCTCAGAGATTTATTTTAGCAAAGCCTTTGAACGGTTGAAATAAGACAGCAGGCACACTATTGTAGAGGAAGATACCATTCCCTTCCTACAGAATTTAAAGGAAAGGATAGGAGTAAAGGAAAACTAGCAGTCAGAAGATACCTGACAGATTGAAGAACCATTTAAGCATTTAAATATTGAAGATTTGGGGGTAAATGTAATTGTCTGTGGCTTTGAGACATCAGCGAGTCCTGTGCGAGACTGCCCAATGTTTTAAAGTAGCAGTCTTTTAGTAGGCAAAATCAAAGCTGCAGCCTATTATATTTACCCCCTTCTATATTAACAGGTGTTAAAGCAATACTATAGGGCAAGTGAGTGCACTGTAAGTTGTCGGTAGGTATACATTTTCTCCGAACCATGGGCTTTATCAAAAATAAGGACGTTATAGAAGCTTAAACACCATCATCGTTAAAAATCAATATCCTCTTTCACTCACTTTCAGTTAATGGATCACATCAAAGTTGCGTCAATCTTAACGAAGCGCCTATGATCTTACATGTATAAGGGAAGAGGACATATGGAAGCATGCTTTCAACACCAGAGACAGGGATCAAGAGTACCCCATTATTCCATATGGCCTATGTAATGCACCAGCTGTCTTTCAAAATATCTTTAATGAGATCTTCCAGGTCATCCTACACCAATTTTTTGTAGACTATTTTATCAATAAATTAATCTTGTCTGACGACTTCAATACGCACAGGGCAGAACTGTTACAATGCTTTTGAGCTCATCATCAGTATAGTATACTTCAAAAATGCACATTTAAGAAATATCAGATAACCTACTGGGATACATCGTTTCTGGGTCTGGTCTCCAGATGGACCCTCTGAAAGTGGAAAGAATTCTAAATTAGTCTCAATCCACAGGCATCAAACCATCCAATGTGTTTTAGTATATGTTAATTATTATCATCAATTTATCAAAGTATAATTTTCTCTGGCAGTCCCCTATGTGTGTTCAGGACAGTATAGGGGAGATAGGGTACATTTAGTGAATTCTCCCCATCATGGTAAGACGTTTGTATTTTGTAGTCCATTGTAATATTGTCAAGTGATCACCAGACAATAGCTACTAAAGGTCTGCCTCATATGAAAGAGGGAACTCTTTGTTCAAAGTTTGAATGTATTTGTGGAAGAAGAGTCCCACTCACAATCCACAGTATAGGAATTAAAGTGCAAACTTTACTATATGTGTAAATGAGACTTGCTCTTTTGGCCAACAAACCAGTTTGGTTAAAATAATGTGTTAAATGTGTTAAAACTTGTGAACACATTTTGGTAGAACAAATTATTGACTTAAAGCCACATGCAATAATAAATTATATAGGAAGACCAATATCAAAAAAGCATTGAGAGAATAACAAAACCTCAAACATCCTTATACGTATTTTTAAGATATTTTTACACAAGAGACAAAGTTAGTTTTGTCTCTCCGTCTTGTCACCAAAGGGCCCAAGGACTGGGGACTGTATATATAGAGGCAGATGGTGTAGCCTCTGCTCCCAAACTCCTCAGGAACAAATGGAGGGATAGGCCCTAGAATCTGTGGAAACCAGCCTATTGAATATGACTACCAAGGCCATGCCATAGTTGCAGAATCTGCCAGAGTGTCCAGGAGCAGAGGCGTAATTAGGTATTTGAAGGCCCCACGCAAAGTTTGTAAGGGTCCCTATGTAGCACCCAATGGTGAAAAATGTATATAACACATGTAACTTTGACAAGGAAACTCTGGGCACATGCACCTATGGCAGTTACGCCAATGCCCAGGAAACTCTCGAGTGTAGACTAGCCAGTGAAGTTGACAGTTCAATAACTTGATGGTGCTACTGAAAATCACTGCATTGATTGGGGAAGGGGGCGGTGAGATTTCAATGATGCGATTTACCGCACCATGCAGCAATCATAGTTTACTCATGCCTGCCTTTCCGGATCTTCCAGAGGGCCATAGTGAAATATTGGCAAGTATGAGTCACATCAACCTTCTTCACAGAGGCGTCACTAAGGGTGGTGACACCCAGTGCCGCTCTCTAGGGATTCGATAGATCTATGCAAAAGGGGGAGCAGCTGCATGCACATGAGGCCACGTCCCCTGATGTGTGATGTTTTGGGGATGTGACCGTGTGTTATGCCCCCATTCTCATCATCCTGTGGGCTTGCTCAGCTCAACCACTGCACCGCTGCTCAGTAATACCATCTGCTATTTTGATGTCACCCCCTGGGATGGTTTAACCAAATGCGGCCCACAAAACCCTAGTGATGCTACTGCTGCCTCACACAGTTGGTCATGTTGGCCTGCTACTCCTTCATCTCCTGGAGGTTGCACTTGACTTTTCCCATGGTGGTGATTAAGGATTTGTAGGTTGCTGTTCATGTTTGCTATGATGGTATTGTTGTTTTCCAGTCTTTCATTTGAGATGTGCATTTTTTCTGTTACTACCGCCAGGAGTTATCTAGTTGGCATGTGTGTCTGAACAGTGGGTGGTGAGGATTTTGATGTGTTTGCCTAGTCATTCCCCCTCTCCTGAAACTCCAGTGCTTGTGTTAATTTTATGTAATTAGGTTTTTTTGGTTTCTGTCATTTTTCTCCCATAGGCATTCCTTCCTCTTTTCAAATATTCTACTTTATTATGCCCTTTCTCTCACTCTAGAAACTACTGTCCCGACATCGAGAATGTTTAAAATAATTGCAGAAAATGGTTGGTCATGCAAAACATAATATAGAGACAGACGTATTTATCTGAAAATAAAAAACACTAGTATTATATGTTAGTGAAAATCAGTTGTACATAATGCTGTTTGCCTTCATCTGGCTGGCAAGGAAATTCAGAGTGACCCCTGTCGCTGTTGATGCACCGTCCCCCTCAAACCTCCTTGTCATCAATATCGGTAAACGTAGTCTGCTCAATTGGTTACAGGCCCAAAGGGGCACACCACCACTGGCCCCCTGGCATGAAGTGCGGCAATTTAAGATTTTCTATCAGACACCTCTTGAAATTGTAAACACCTGGGGGTATATTTACTGAAATGAGAGTTTTTATAAGTGGAGACGTTTCCCATAGCAACCAATCAGATTCTAGCTATTATCTTCTAGAAGCTGCTAGATAAATGTTAAGTAGAATCTGATTGGTTGCTATGGGCAACATCTCCACTTCTAAAAACTCTCACTTTAGTAAATATACCCCAAGGTATCAAGGGAACAGAAAAACTTATTTACTGCTCTCATATGAAAAATATAGAAGTTTAAGTGGACTCACTCCCAAACTAATTGTATTTACATGTTATTAAAGGGGTATTTATTCACAAGTTTATTACACTGAATGGTTGTTTCTTTGCTGAATAAATTACATGTTTTTAAACAACACATGTAAGGAAGTCATATGTAATTTTATTAGAAAACATATATAACATTTAATTCTCAAATCCACATTTTTGTAAATAACTAACTATAAAACTCTAATACTGTATAAAAATGTAGAATGACTGATGCTTACCAGAATGGATATTTGTTTGTAATTCACTAAAATGCCTTCTTGATCACTGTGATGCTACAGCTAATGGGGACCACGGTGTTCATCTGCTGGGTGATGTTCTCCCATATGTCTGCTGTTATACTGGACCTGGCAGATGCAGGTTCCGAGGGGTCTTTCCTCTCCCCATCACCTATACATTCACTCGGCCACACATTTCCCAGCAATGGGAGCCATTAGTGCACACGCTCCTACTGACGATCTCAGGACATGTCATAATAGATTATTATGCAGATTTAGCTCCAGCCATAAAATGTCTACTTGTTTGGTGTAGGCGGTTTCCACAATGACCTGCACCAGCACCTCAATGTATTTGCAGCTGAAGTTGGGCTGGAATTATGGTGCAGCAAACTTTTCTTACTGCATAAAGGCTTTCTATTACATTTCTATTACAATAGGAAAGTTTGCTTAGAAACCATACTGTAAGTATATACAACTGTAAGTATATACAACTGAGTGAACAAAATTAGTGTGTGGTAAACAAGCTCGAATTTAACTATGTTGTTGACATTGTGAATATTGATAGGGTCTCAATGTTGACATAATGCCTTTAGGGGCAAGCACGTGTTTACAAACTAACTTTGGGACGCATTCCGCCTGCATGGGTGTTATGTGACAATTTCTGAGATGGAATGCATTCTTGTATGTCAGCACTGAAGTATGTTTCTAGGACATACTTGCCTACATTTGTAAAAGCATTTCAGGGAGATTGTGAAAGTAACACCTATGAGCGTGATGGTAAAGAGGGCGTGTACTGCTACATCTGAGAGGTGTGTCATATAACTGACTTACATCCAAATGTAAATGAACCCAAAAGCAGTTAGTAAGATCTATTTGTTGATGAAAACACACTGATACTTTTCAAAAAATGTATGTGCCATAGGGATCATTGTACCTTATAACCAATGCAGGGAAATGATACTAATGAATGTATATATATCTGGGGTTTTTTTTAAATATAACAGCTACATAATGGGGGAAAGGTGCAATCAGGGAGTCAGGGAGATTGCTAAACTTTTCAGGGAGACAGGGAGATTGCTGCTATTTCAGGGAGTCTCCCTGACAATGAGGGAGAGTTGGCATGTTCTAGGATGAGAGTTACCTAATCTCTGAGTCAGAGCCTTCCCTCAAATTACGATGGTAGAGGAAGTAGAGTTTGTGTGGGAATAAGATAATAAGAGGGACGTTATAAAGTATCTCTGCTTATTTCATCATGGGGCTTATTCTGTGCAGGAAACAAGCAAAAATGAAGCCGGTTCTCGTGGATTCCAGGTTACTGCACCAAATCAGACATAAGCACATGGATGGACTGTGGCATAGCTAGGGTCTTTGGTGCCCAGGGCAAAATTAAAAATGTCGCCCACCATCCCAAAAAATAGTCGTGGTTACATGCAACAAAGGGCATAGCCACTGAAAAATGGTGGTGTGCCACCGTTTCTCATCACTCTGGAAATATTACTTTCCATTCCATATGCACCTTAATGCCCCCACCCCAGTAGTAGTGGCCCTTATGCAGTGCCCCTTATACAGTGCCCCTTATCAGTGGCGGCTCCTGCCCTCTTAGATGAGGGTGGCTGCTGTCACTGAAAATGGGAGGGAGTGTGCAATTACTCACCCGCAACTCCTGGCCTAGACCCTGTGCCTGCACAATCGATCTATCAGGCGCCGGGACCGGTGCATGCGCACAGTGGCTGGAGCTGCGCATGCGCACTAGCGGCGGGAGCCGCATCCAAAGGGCTGCATTTTCTGCAGCCCCTAGGAAGCCGGTTAGGGTTGGTGGAAAGGCACCTCCTGGAAGCCGCTCTTTGCTAATAGCAGCCTGGACTGGCAGTTCCAGGGGGAGGAAAAACCTCTCTCTGGAACTGTCTGTTGTGTATGTGACTGGCAGGTAGCGGTTCCATTAGGAAGCCACTGCCAGTCACTAAGTGTAGCCAGTGCAGTGACGGACTACACCGACTACACTGAGGTGGTGGATTTTACTGGGGTGGCTGCAGCCTCGCAGCCCCTAAGCAAAATCTGCCACTGCCCCTTATACAGTACATTTGCAAAGATATGGTAAGCCACCAGCCATGGCAAGGAGTCTCTGTTCTGATGGTCCCTACAATACATGATAATAGCACCATTATTGGGGGTCATATATTTATGTATTTCTAAATTAAGAGCTTACTTACCTGGAGGCATCCGAAGATCCTCCAAAATGGCACTACAAAGAACAGCATACCCCCAAGCCACTGATCCCATACATACCTCACAGAAAGTGATACACATAATGGAAGTTGCACAAATCATTTTATAAATGCAAGTTAGATCCTAAGTCTGTCTCATGCATTATGCTTGGATATTGACAACAAAGCTAAAAGCAGGTGGAAAACACTTCAGTTTAAGCTTCTATGAGTGGACTCGTAACAGATGGTACATGAATATCAATGTCAGGCATTCTCAGTTCTGGAGCATGGGTATGGTTTGAGTCTGTGGAGCAATGCCAGCTGAAAAATGCGTGGACTTCCTGGTAATTTCGATTTTCACTCCAAGATGATATCATAGCTATTTGTAGTGATGGCGCCACGGTAATAAGAAAAAGTGGGCCAGCTCATATGTGCCAAACAACAGCTGTGGGATGCTCATGGCATTAAGTTAGCTGTTATGGATGTATTGTACAAGCACACTGAAAGTCATCCAACAGCAGACATCAAATCCAATGATGAATCAGATGATAAAGATGAGGAGGATGAATTTAAAGTCACTGACAATGTTTACCTCATTGCCAAACTTTCACACAATTACCAGCACCCAGTTCAGAAGGTTAGGACTGTCAGTAAAATCTTAAGACAGTCGCCAACGAGAAACGATGATGTGCTGCAGAAGAGCTGACACAAGCTGAACTTGATACTGACTGAAATGGTGGAATAGCCTTTTTGAAATGGACATTTGAAGAGCTGTATCCTGAAGGCGATAATCGATGTCAAGTCTCAAGTCCACTGAACAGATGCTGACTTCGAAAATGTGCAGGAAATTATGTGAGCATTGCAGCCAGAGAAACTATGTCATCAAGAGTTCAACCTCATCACAGCTAAAGCTGCTAATAAATTTGCTCTTCTACAATTGAAAAAATTGCATTTGAAAATAGCGAACACCCTTGCTGTTTCTATTTGAACATAGATTAGTGAATGTAGAAATTAATTTGCAGGCAAGCCAAGGGCCATATCAAATGACACCACATTCGCAATTGCAAAAATAGTGGCGGTCAGAAAAACTGTGGTAGCTAGGTTGATGCGTTTCAATTCTTCCCATCCACCTACGTCCGGATTTAGTGGTGACTCATGTGAGCAAGTTACTGAATCTTGTAGTTTAATGAACAACCAATCGGAAAATGGAGAATGTGAACTAAGCCAATAAGAGCAACTGGAACTGGCAATGAAAGATTAGTTGACACAACCTTCTTTCCAACAGTGAGCCCGATGAGGAAAAGGACATGACGAAAGCCATTAAAACTGAGATGATGTTGTTTGAATGCAATAGAAAGCGCAGCTTGTGTCTTCAGAATTTATAATGCCAAATCTAGTTAAATCTGTTGATGCAGAGCATGCATTTGCAGCAGCTGGCATCATCTGCACCAAAGTATGCTGATGCCTGGGAGTTGAAACTATTGACATGTTCTGTCATATTACAAGGACTTGGGCAATACAGTAAATAAGAATTTGTGATGATGTCAGAAATTCATAATCCGATATCATGGACATTCTCATTAATCAGTTATTTAAATTACTTTTTAAGTTCACCTTAACAATTGCGGTTTACAAAATGTTAATAAAAAAGTCATATTCAAACTTTTATTTGTACTAGTCACTCAGTATCACCTTAGAAAACGGACAGAATAATAATAGATTTTTTCAATACTGAATCCTGGGATTACAAAACTGGGGCGAGATTGGCTTCCTTAATTATATTCCTTCTTTTAGGATATAAGGTGGTTTCTATCAATTTTTGTCATTTCTCCAATATTTTCATTATTGGACGCATTTTTTTAAATTTGAGTTTACTTTCTTTCACCTGTTGCACAAAGATCTATAACTCTGAAATAATCTTTCTAATTCTTTGTGTAAAACACTGAAGGTGATGATTACTCAATATCTAAATATAGGTGTTACTGCCTTGGAGTAGTAGTTGGAGTAGTTTCTTGTTTCTATTGTTTCATCCTTTATATAGATCAATAGATCCAAAAAGTGTACCTGCTTTTCACTTATATTGTACATTTATTGACTATTGTATAAATTATCATTTAGATAACTGCAAAAACAGTTAAATCTTTATACTTCCATGCCAAACAAACAGGTTACTGTCAATAAAATGAATCCACTAATAAATATTCTTTTGGAGAAATGCAATGTTGAAACATGAACATTTTAATTTCTTAATGAAGCTATTAAATTAATTCTTATGGATTATTTATTTTGGTTCAAGGAGAGGTAATATAACCATAATAGAGGATCCAAAATGGTGACATGATTTGCCCCTGCATCTGCTAACATGTTTATGGGCTATCGGAAAGATAAGCATGTGTGGGGGAATAATGTATATATAAAGAAAATTTGCAAGTAGATTAATTTTATTTGGTGTGGAAGTATGAAACATGTAAACTGTTTTTCTGGTTTTTTTTAATAAGAATTAATACAATATTCAATTAACGTACAATGTACGTGAAAAGGAGGTTCACTTTTTGGATCTATTGATATATATAAAGGTCGGAACAATAGAAACTAATGGCCGGTATCCACTAGACGATATGCTTCATGAAAGATATCATCTAGTGTTTTCCTGGCAGTGATATGCTCAATGCCATTAATGACATTGAGCACCAACACTGAACAATATATAGTAAAGTGACATCACCCTTCCTCATCCCCGTACTTGCAGAACCTGACAATATCGTTAGGTTGTCCTGTAAGTACAGGCAATGAAAGATGCTATCAACGACAAAACATTGCTGGTAGTTGATGACATATATACTGATCCATTGTGGATGATGAACGATACCGATATCGTTATCATTCAAATCTGCCAATTTATTATGTAGTAGATATGCGCAATAAGAATTACTCCAAGCCAACAGACAGTAACACCTATATTCAAATATTGAGTAATCATCACCGCCAGTGGGTGAAAAGTTTACCCAAGAGCAGATACAAAAGAATCAGAAGGATTTGTTCAGAGCTAAATGTCATAACCCTAGCCTGAGAACCCAGTATCAGACCACACCACTTGCCTGTTAGGAGGATGTTCTGGCATGCCAGGGTATCTTGGTGTCCTCTCTCAACTGCGGCCACAGAGGGTCCCAATGTCCTGACTCTTCGGCAGCAGCTAGCAAGTGCGCTGACAGGACTGAACTGTCTTTCCAATGACAGCATCGTGCTTCTCTCTACAGGCAGCTGTGTCACTGTTTGCCCAGCATCCCACGTGGGTACTCTCTCGCCAGCTCCACTTGCTGGGTGCAGCCATGTTGCTTCTAATCAGGTGACTTCCTTGCAGCCAACAGAATCCCTATTTGCTGTCAACTGGCTAACCAGGGATATTTAACGAAGCTCCAAGCACTGAGCCACTTGCCAGTGCAATGTTGTGCAATGGGATGAACCTCTAGTGAGTGGCGCAACAAAAAAGCAGCCTAAACAATGATTCAAACATATAAAATCTCACCAAATTTCAATACAAGTAAATAAAACAAAAATTATGTGACTCAAAAGGAAAGGTGCTAGTGAATAAAACAAAATGATTACGTTCCTTGAAAGAAAATAGTGTCCGTGATGGAGGTCCAGAGGGTTCTTCCTTCTTTATCCTCCAACAAATACGTGGTATCATAAAAATGATGAAAATATATATATATGTGTAATACAGTTTTGATATAAATAATTTGTATATAGACAATTCTTTATGGTAAAGATGATTCATTCAAATGGGTGCAGGCTGTCGAAGCCGGATAATTGGCTGAGACAGGATCTGTTTAAAATTAGATCTGCGTGACGCCATTTTGCGAATTGTCTTGAGACGCCATTTTGTGACTGGACGCCCAGCGCCATTTTAGTGAAACTCGCCATTATGAGCACATACGGCGATGCTATTATTTAGCGTCATGCGATTCCCACGCAATAGAAAGAAGTTAAAAGTCATCACCATGTAAATACAGACAGGCACTTAAACATATAAAATAATTATCCCTTTAAAACACGCACCATAATGTACTCCACAAAACATATAGTCGCACAATGCTAACTAGCGTCTTTTCCCAATTCCCCAATACTTACACACTGCACACTTACATAAGAGGTTCCCTAGTATTAAAGTGTAATATTCAAGGTTTATTCAGTGATTATTAATGTTGTGTAATAAAGGTTATTTGATATCTAAGGTTTAGTACATGGTAAGCAGACCGTGTTTGGTGTTGTACTGATCCACTGTGTCTCCACAGATTTCCGGTATCATCGGTGAGAAGATCGGAACATGCGTCTGCAAACTATGGAATATAGAGAGTTAAAACATTAAAATGTACTCTGTAATGTTAGCAGCTTAGATTAGCATGCAGCGGGAAAGAGGACACAAAGGGCGGTTGGAGGCTGTTTGTGTCCATTTGAATTGTCCAATGAACTATCCTGTAACAGAAACACCTTTAAGAAGAACCAATGGAATCATGTCAAACTTGCCTATTGAATTGTCTGTTCCTGAAAGAGTATATATGTGCGCTCTCTGACCCCAATCGAAAGTCTTCTTACTGTGCTGTTGACGGAGGTTTCTAATGCTGATGCCGGTATCTGGGTCCAGAGCACGTGCATATATAACAACTGTACCTTGGGTCTGTATGATTTATTTGCGCTAATTGTCTTTAGATCACAGCGTGTAACCATCTGTTTTATATTGAATAATAACTTTTTGTGCTTTGGAACCACATTCAAAGTCTGAAGGCATTTATTTACTGTGCGACTCATTACGCTAAATTGCGACAATTTTAGAAGGTATAGGCAGGATCTAGAAGGTATAGGTAGGATTGCATAGAGGTTTAAATTAGGTATCAATAGATAGGGGCTCGCAGTGTTAATCACGCTACTGGTCACTTGGTAACACTCGGTACCGATCTCTCAGCAAAAGGGTGGAGGCACCTAGCAGAAGAACGCATTGTGCTTTCAAAATCTGCTACGACTGTTGTTGCTGAGAGTCCGCTACCTGTTATTGTGGCTTTAGGAGCGCTGATTGAGAATCCAGGGACGAGGGAGGAAAAAGTTTGTTTTCCGTCATCGATAGTTTTTGTGTGTTAAAAAGGGGAAGTCCCATTATTGTGTATGAGACCAAGTCGCACTATAGCGTAAAAGTCATAATACGTGTTGTGTAGTAGTCGCATTATTGTGTATGCGACTAGTCGCACAATAGCGTATCCGTATTTCCTGTATTGCTGCCAAAAGCCGTTGAGAGTGCACGGTGATATTGATAGATAGCATTGTTGTAAATACATTGATCAGTGTTGCCATAATCTGGGAAAACGTATATTTTTCTGCGCAGGAAAAAAGTGTGTAGTGAGCATTTATTGGTTTAGGGTGTAACATAGTTCCTAAATGGTTAAAGGTATCGTAGGACCCTTAAATACTATGCACAAGGGTTGGCCTAGTAGCTCGGTAGTAGATACCATTCTAACACATAAGCAGGTGTATCTGTTGTCTTTGTTGTAGGTTCGGCTCCCAGTGTGATTACAGTATTCAGTGATCAGTTAGGGTTGTTTGAGCATTGTAATTGGACCGCACAGTTTTGGCTAAATTGTGATTGTGAACTGGGTAGAGGGTGGATGAAATCTCTGAAAAGGGTAAGTATTATTGGAATATTTACATGCTAGCAGTTGAAAGGTAGTCAAAAAGGGATTAGGTGCGTGGAAGCAGCCTGGTTATTCTTCCATAGGTGTGTCCGCAGGTAAGTGAAATTATCTTGATTGTCTTTCACCTGTTTAAATCTCTATTGAAAAGCTTAGGGTTCTCCCAGATGGTGGCCAAGCAAACGGTAGAGATGTTAGATGACGTGCTGCTGTTGGAAGCGCCGTTTGGGTCGGCACGCCATATTATGCATACTAAGTATGGTGCTTATGCAATTAGGTACTGTGATGTATGGTTTAAAATGACGATGAAGAGTGTTAGACCGTTTCCCAGAATTGGCAGCTTAGATAAGGAGTTATTGAACAATGTCCGAGATAGCATCTGTATGGTGTGCTCTCGAATGAAAAAGGTTTAAAATTATGGCAGCATGAGGGGGAGGCGTGGCTTAAAGGTGTGCACGCAACACAAACTAGTGTCGTGAGCACGTTACCGGAGAGTACACATGCAGCGCTAAACTGCGGTGCGTGTGCACCGCGAGATAGCGTGCACGTGCAGCAAGGTAGCATTGTGGAAGGTATTGCCAGTGGTTCACGTGCAACACCGCCACCCTATGCGGATGGGGGTGCAGGTACAGTTGTTGAAAAAACCCATAAAAATGTAACAAGTAATTTGTACCCTCTCTTAAGTAATCATAAGGAAAATGTTTATGATACGGATGATGAGCCTATTGTTATGTCTGCCATTTCCCATGCTGTACACATGTTAGATGCTCCACCAGGACAAGCACAAGTGGTGCCGCCATCTTCATCAGTGATAGTACAGGAAGTGTTAACATCCACTGCACCCGTAGAGGAATTTGTTAACTCTATACATAGCAGTAATAGACTAAATCCCCAGACAGGTAACAAGGTCAAAAGTAGCAGTGCGTCCGGTCTGCATCCCATCCAAACAATAACTGTTCTGAATGGGAATGCGGATGCGAATGGTGTAGTGCCCACAAGGGAGGTAGCAATGCATTGTCCTTGGACAAGAGCGGAGCTAAATTCCATAATGAATGATTTCCCCGATCCTAAAAAGGAATTAGCCAAATGCCAAAGATTTTTTAAAAATTTGGGTAGTTCTCACGAGCCAACCAATAAAGATTGGCGAGTGGTGTTAAGGGCTTGTCTTCCACGCAATACCGACGTGACAAAATTTATCACGGATTGT
Source organism: Taudactylus pleione (assembly GCA_031769625.1). Lineage (NCBI taxonomy): Eukaryota > Metazoa > Chordata > Amphibia > Anura > Myobatrachidae > Taudactylus > Taudactylus pleione. Next base: position 1,078,015 of record JAUIMM010000084.1, read on the forward strand.
GTATTGGATGGAGATGTTCCCTTAACGGACGAAGTTAACCAAGGTAACATTTCCCGTATTATAACTCAATTGGGTGTATATTTTCCAGTAGTAGTAAACTGGAGCAAAATTTTCACAATAAAACAAAAAGAGAGTGAATCTGCAGAGGATTATTGTAACCGAGCTCTGCAGGCTATCACCTAGTACACTGGGTTAGAGGATATTAAAGATAGCACTCATCACAGGGGAATGATCGTCAATGTACTTATGGATGGTCTAAAAGAGAACCTAAAGACCCGAGTTCAGACCTCACAAAGTGGCTGGAGAGGAGTCACTGTAGACACCCTCATAGAATCCGCTATTGAACACGATAAGAACATCTCTAGAAAGAGAGAGACCCAGAGCGAGAAACTAATGGCTGTTAGTATTCAAGCTCTAGAAGGAATGAATGTAACATCACAGCCAGCAGACACACCTGCACCTGCACAGCTACACATCCTCACCAATCCTACACCACCGCAAACACAGCCCTACCCCACTTATCACACTCACCCATACTATCTACAACCACCATATTTCCTTCAATATCCTTACCCACACACACCATCTTTCCCGTCTGCTCAACCCACACAGCAATCCTTTCATCCACCCCACTCACGAAAGTGCTTTAACTGCAACCAACTGGGACATGTAAGTAGGAACTGTAAGGTGCAGAGGGTAAGGCCCCCTAACCAGGGAGTACCTGGATATCCCTATACGGGCCATAAATGCTGTATTGGAGAGTGCGAGTCAATGCTAGGGGTCAGGTCATACCTGTAGTCTACAGATAGTCAGGTTAATGGGAAGTACTAGGGAAGAATCGGTGATGATGGTTGATGTAGCTGGTACTAAATATCCTTTTCTTGTAGACACAGGGGCGACCAGGTCAGTGATAAAATCTCCCATTAACTTACAGGTAACCAGCGAGACAGTACCAGCAATGGGTGTAATGGGTAAAGTGCAACCTTATCCTTTAACAAAATCCACAGAGGTCACTATCGGGCCATTGCATACTAGGCATTCTTTTCTCCTGGCAGCAGCAGCTCCTACTAACGTACTGGGAAGGGATTTGTTATGTAAGATGGGATGTGTCATATATTGAACCCCTGATGGTGTATTTCTAGATATCCCAGAGAGAGTTGCGCATGAGGTGAGGGATATATTGGACACTCCCCAAAGGATAATGTATCACTCTACTGGTTTAAGTAAAAATCCATCTCAGGTAGATCAAATGTTATCCCAAATTCCGGATTCACTTTGGACCAAGGATGAACAGGACACTGGATTAATGGCAAACGTAAGTCCCGTAATGGTAAATCTAAAAAGCGGTAGGCAAGATCCAAAAATTCCCCAGTACCCATTAAAACAGGAGGTAGAATTAGGGGTTCATCCCATAATCGAGCGATTGTTACAGCAGGGATTTTAGTTCATACAGCTAGTGTAGCCAACAGTCCCATCTTTCCTGTAAAGAAGAGTGGTGGGAGGGGTTATAGGCTGGTACAAGACCTTAGAGGGGTTAATAAGGTGGTAGAGAGCCAATTTCCCGTAGTGCAAAATCCAGCTGTCATTCTTATGCAGATCCCACCCAATGCAACCCATTTTACTGTCATTGACCTCTGTTCTGCTTTGTTCTCTGTGCCTCTTCATCCTGACTGTCAGTACCTATTCACCTTTACATACAGGGGTGTACAATACACATGGACACGATTGCCCCACGGTTTCATAGACAGCCCCAGTATCTTCTCCCAAGCCTTACACGACTGTTTACAATCTTTTCAACCTGCCATGGATCTGTTCTAATACAATATGTGGATGATTTATTGTTATGTTCTGATTCATTTATGTCATGTTTAAATGATACTAAACTTTTGTTGCTTCATCTCTCGCAAACAGGACACAAGGTTGCTAAGGACAAACTACAGTCATGCCAGTCCAAGGTTAAATATTTGGGACACTGCCTAACTCAGGGGTTACGACATCTCACAGATGACAGAATCCAGGCCATAGAGAACATGACTGCCACAGAATCAACAGCAAATTCGTACCTTCTTGGGAATGTGTGAATACTGCAGAATGTGGATCCCAGGTTTTTATATTTTGGCCTTGCCATTACAGGACTTAGTCTCTTCCTCAAAGCTGGATCATGTCATACACACAGAGGAATAAGAGCAGGCTTTCCTTAATCTTAAGGATAGTCTGACAAGAGCACCTGCATTGGGAATACCTGATTATGAAAAACCCTTTGATTGGTATTGTACGGAAGCTGATGGTTGTGCAGCAGGTGTCCTCACAAAAAAATATGGTGATGCCAGTAGGCCCATAGCATACTACAGTGCACAATTGGACACTGTGGCAAGATCACTCCCAACATGCTTCAGAAGTGTAGCAGCAACTGCTCTATTGGTCAGTAAGAGTGAGGATGTGGTACTAGGCCATGATATGATTGTCTATACCCCCCATGCTGTATCTATTTTGCTAAACTCTGCCCAAACCAGACATATCTCCTCAGCTAGGTTCATAAAATGGGAACTAGCCTTAATAGCACCTGCAAACATCACCATCAAAAGGTGCAGTACATTAAACCCAGCTACGTATTTACCATATGTGCAACATGATGCACAAAGGGTGGACAGAGGTGAGCCACTGGCGGAAGGTGAGTTCTGCAGGTATATTGATGCACATGATTGTATGGAATATCTGAATCAAACCTTTACTGCAAGACCTGACATACGGGATACACCCTTAGAAAATGTAGATGTGACATTTTACATGGATGGGAGTTGTCATAGACAAACTGACACTGGAGAGTTAAGTACAGGTTATGCTGTTGTAAATGATGAAGACACCATAGAAGCCAAACCTTTAGGACCACCACACTCGGCCCAAGTGGCGGAACTGGTGGCACTAAAGAGAGTGTGTGAATTAGTGGAAGGTAAATCTGCTAATATCTACACTGACTCCAAGTATGCCTTCGGGATAGTACACGATTTCAGTGCCTTATGGCATCTGAGAAAATGTATGACAGCAGCAGGCACACCAATTGCACATTCCAAACATATAAAAGGACTATTAACAGCAATCCAATTGCCAAAGGCAGTGGCAGTAATTAAGTGTAAAGCCCATACATGTGAGGATGATCCGATGTCACTGGGCAACAACAGGGCAGACGAAGCTGCAAAAAGGGCAGCAGGGTTAAAAATTACGGTACCAACTGAACAAATCATGACTTTTCAAACAATTGATATGCTGAAATTAATTGAGATGCAAAATTTGGGTTCTATCCAGAAAAAGTCAGTCTGGAGGTCCAAGGGATGTGGGCAAGAGTCCTCTGGACTCTGGAGGGACGGACAAGGTAAGCCAGTAGCTCCCAAGGCATATTACCCCAGCCTGGCTGAGGCAGCGCACGGTCTGACTCATTTGGGAAAGCAAGGTATGTGCAAATTGGTGAGAGCATACTGGTACGCACTGGGTTTCTCTTCTCAAGCGGAAAAGAGAGCAATGTCCTGTCTGACCTGCTTAAGGAAAAACATTGGGAAAACAATCCCTACCGAACCATCTCACATTCCTCCGACTGACGGACCTTTCCAGGTAATACAAAAATATTTCATCCAATTACCACCCTGCAGGAATCTCAAGTATGTATTAATGTGCACTGACGTGTTTTCCAATTGGGTTGAGGCATACCCAGCTGCCACTAACACTGCTGCATTCACTGCCAAGAAAATTGTTCAGGAGTTTGTGTGCAGATACAGTATCCCTAAAATTATCGAGAGTGACAGGGGTACTCATTTCACAGGTGATGTTTTTCAAAATATGTGTAAACTGATGGGTATTAATAGTCGACTTCATACCCCCTACCGACCGCAAGCCAGTGCCAAGGGTGGAGAGGATGAACGGTACTTTTTAAAATAAAATAAGTAAGATCATGGCAGAGACTGGACTTGGATCACCAGAAGCATTACGATTGGTCCTACATAGCATAAGGACCACTCCTAGACCCCCTCTAAATCTGTCCCCCTTTGAAATACTGTTTGGTAGACAACCTCATTTGATTATAAGTCCGCAGGAAGATTTGAAAGGTAACAACGAGGTAACTGTAAGGTATCTTACATCAATGAGTAAACAGTTAAAACAGCAACCTGCGTGCTCTCCTACTATCTATCCTTCAATAATCCTGCAGGAGCGGTGCCCCGGGCTTTTCACTTACCTGCCTTGTGGGTGAGTGTCTGCTGCTGCCCCTGGATCGGCGCTGGAGCATTTCTCCTCTTCTCCCCGGCGCTGGCTTGTGGATGCATGCTGGTGCTGCTGACTGGCAGTGTGTTCCTCCTCGGCTGGTCACGTGAGCAGTCGCGGCTCCCGCTGTCTCTCCCCGGCGGTTGCTAACTGCAGTATCTCCTCCTGGCTCTCTGATCCTCTGGGGACACGGTTCTCCTCTCCTGCTGGGTGGACTGGTGACCGGATTGCTTCTCCCTCCTGCAGGCTGTGGTGCTGGTTCCTAGTGTCTCCTGTTGACGGCGGCCATTTTGGATTTGGGCACACAGCAGTGCTGCTGCCAGTTTAAGGGTCAGTGACTTCCTGAACAACCTGTGCCTTTTATTCTCTCTTGCTGCCTGATCTACCTGCAGAGGTGTCTACTTTCTAGTGGTGTAGACTTGCTGGATTTTAATTAATTTCTGTGGGTGACTGGCTGGGACCTGTAGTTCAACCTTCTGGATTCCTGCTGTGTGGTCTGTATCTCCTGATTTATTGCTGGGCTGCAGTTTGATTATTCTACAATTCCTGGAGTTTCTGTCTGCATTAAAATTCTACTTTCAAGTATCCTCTGGTGATCCCTTTGCTATATAATGGGGAAAACTGGCCATTCCTCTGGGGTTGCCGCTAAATTGGAGCACTTTGCCCATACCCCTACGCCACTGGTTGAACCTACTCCTGTCATTCCGCCACCTCCTCCTCCTACTACTTTGTCTGATTCTGCAAGTGACTCTCATCTTTCACATATCTTACATGCTATTGCGGAGTCAGAAAAGAGGATCACTGACAAGATAGGCGAAGTACAGATTGATATCTCCCTGATCCGTCATGATCTTCAGAAAATAAGGGAACGAGTTGGGGAGGCTGAACATCGTATGTCTGCTGTGAAGGATCTTATGGCGCCAATACCTGGGCAGATTGCGGCCCTCTCCACTGAAGTGGCTGCCTGTCGTTCCAAGCTATCCGATTTGGAGGGACGCCTCCGAAGAAACAACCTGCGCTTTGTAGGTCTGCCGGAGCGGGCTGAAGGTTCTGCTCCTGAGAAGTTCCTGGATGAGTGGTTGGTGAAACTCTTTGGTAAAGATGCCTTCTCTTCGCAGCTTTCCGTTGAACGGGCTCACCGCGTGCCTGCTAGGCCGCCGCCTTCGGGAGCCCCGCCGAGGATATTTATTGCCCGCATGCTTCATTACAAAGACCGTGACACAGTCTTGCAGCTGGTCCGTCTCCATGGTCCTCTCAAGTTGGATAATCACTCTATTTCAGTGTTTCCAGATTTTGCTGTTGAAGTACAAAAAAGCTGTTCTCAGTTTATGCCTGTTAAACGCAAGCTACAGGAGCTCCAACTCCAATATTCCATGCTTTTTCCTTCTCGTCTGCGTGTGGTGGCTGATGGAATCACTAATTTTTTCAATACACCTGCATATGCTGAGGCCTGGCTGGCTGGATGTCCGCGGCCTCCACGTTGACTTTTTTGCCTTGGACTCCTTGCTGTTTCCTGATGCCGATCTGGGGGTTTCGTGAGTCCGTTACTGGTTTCCCCGTTTTTAAGTGCTTCCCCTATTTTGTTTGATCATTTAATGTATTTTTATTGTATATTGTGGTTCATCTGCTGTTTTGTCGTGATTTTTTCATTTATTCTCTGGTAACGGGGGAAGTTGGGACAGTTTAGTGGACTCTAGTTTGTTCTGAGGGGCTACCGCTCCTCTATAGCTATTTAGAGGGCCTTGCTAGCAATAGCTTTGTCTACCAGCCCTAGATACGTAGGTTACTGTTTGCTTATTTAGTCTATGTTTGTTAATTTAGACTAGGGAATTTTTCTCTTTTTTTTTTTTTCGGGATTAGGTATACCTTAAGTTTGGCAGGGTATGCAGGATGGGTTTTGGATGTGGGTTAGTTTGTTATTTTTCTTATGTTGTTTTTATTTGAATTATTTTTATATGTGTTGCAGTTTTTTTTGCTATTCTGATATGATGGTATATGAGCTGACCTGTATATTGCTTGCGCATGGGGGTGTCTTTATTGTCTTTCTGTCTGTTTTTTTTTATATCCTTTTTGCTCTCTAATGTGATTTATTATTATTATGGCTGCTGGGGATAATTCTGGGTGCATTCGTTTGCTCACCTGGAATGTTCGGGGCCTTAGTGATAAGGTTAAAAAAGCCCTAGTTCTGTCACAGGTTAAAAAATTAAATGTGGATATTGTTTGTCTTCAGGAGACTCATCTCTTTGGTAGCCGTATAATGGCTTTGAAAAAGCCCTGGGTGGGATGGATGTACCATTCCACTTTCTCTCATAATTATAGAGGCGTTTCTGTTTTGATTCACAAGCGTCTTCATTTTAGTCTTGATACAGTCCAAATTGATCCCATGGGTAGATATGTTTTCCTGAGAGCATTTGTTAATTCTCTGTTTGTGCATATACTTGCGGTCTATATCCCCCCACCATATTCTAATGATGTTTTGGGTAAGGCTGCTGCTTTTATTGCACTTTCTCCCTCTACCCCTGTTATCTGCTTGGGTGATTTTAACAACGTAATGGATCCATCCCTGGACCGTTGGCGAGAGTCCATTTCTTCCCTACCTCCTTCCCCATCTCCCTTTTCTAAATTGATTGCTGAATTGGGCTGGTTGGATGTCTGGCGTGTCTGATATCCTGCTGTCTCTGCTTTCTCCTGTCAGTCCTCTACTTATCGTACTTTTTCCCGTATTGATATGGTTTTTCTATCACCTATTTTGGTTTCCAGAGTTTCTGCAGTTGATTATTTGTCGAGGGGTGTCTCCGACCACTCTGCATTGTGTATTACTGTTGGTTCCTCCCTTTCGGAGTGTGCCCGTTTTTGGAAGCTTAACCCATTCTGGCTGGACCTAATAGGTGCTGGCTCTGAGTTGGAGGCTGCTTGGGTGTCCTATTTTGAAGATAATGCAGGTACTGAGGTTTCTCTCCTTTGGGATTCCTTTAAGGCTTTTTTAAGGGGCACCTTTATTAAGCGTATTGCTAACATTAAACTATATCATAGGCAGCGGGAAACTATTCTGGAAACTGCTTATAGGGATGCTGAGGCTCGGTACCTCTTGTCCAGAGTGATCTCAGATAGGGAGACTATGCTTCGTGCCCAGCGGGAGTGGTCGAATCACCTGTTTGATAAATCCAAGCGTAAACTGTTGTTTTCACGTCATAAGCAATATTCACAGGCGGATGTTGGGGGGAGTTATTTAGCCTTTTTGGCAAAAGAGGATGGTGCTTCCAGAACGGTCTCTGGTATCCTTGATTCTTCTGGAACGTTGCATACCTCTGCTCCATCTATAACAGATGTATTTTTGCAATATTACTCCTCTCTTTATGCTACTAGGGTATCATATTCTCCCTCCCAGCTTTGTGCTTATTTAGAGGCAGTCCGTCTGCCCCATCTTGAGATTGAGGTAGTGAATTTATTAGATGCTCCTTTTACAGAGGAGGAATTGGAGGTTGCTATCTCCTCCTTTCCACACTGTAAAGCTCCCGGAGTTGATGGTGTCCCGATAGAGGTGTATCAGAAATTTAAAAACTTCTTTATTCCGTGCCTCATTGAGACAATTGATGCTTTTTTGAATGCTGGTTGTCTCCCGCCATCCATGTCGGAGGCCTTGGTTGTTGTGCTCCCAAAACCTGGGAAGGACCCCCTCTATCCAGACTCTTATAGACCTATTTCCCTTCTTACCACTGAAATTAAAATATTGGCTAAACTGCTGGCTATTCGTCTTAATTCTGTTATTACTTCTATTATACATCCTGACCAGACTGACTTCATGCCTGGTAAATCTACTACTCAAAATATTAGGCGATTATTTTACCATATGCAAATGTCCCATGGGGATACCTCTGATGCGGTGGTGGTCTCCTTAGATGCAGCCAAGGTCTTCGATTCTGTGGAATGGGAGTAGTTATGGGAGGTCTTGTCTAAATTTGGTTTGGGTCCTCGTTTTATTGGCTGGGTCCGTCTTTTGTACTCTTCCCCGGCAGCCAGAGTGTCGGTGAATGGTTGTGTCTCCTCTTCTTTTCAACTTGGGCGTGGCACGTGCCAGGGGTGCTCTTTATCCCCTGCATTGTTTGCACTGGCTATAGAGCTCCTGGCGAACGATATGCTCCTGTTTCTGGTAGACGCGGGCCCAGCTTTGGATCGTTTGATGGACGTTATTAAGGATTTTGTTTTTTTTCGGGGTTGCTGATTAATTGGTCCAAATCTAATATTTTTCCTTTGAATGGCTCCCTGCCTCTATCCCCCTCTCTCTCCTGACCTTTACAATGGACTCTCTCCTTTCGGTATTTGGGTGTCTCCATTTCACCTATCCCTGCTGACTTTGTAGAATTAAATGTGCTGCCCATTACCTCAGCTTTTAAACAAAAGATTCATGTGTGGAAGAAACTTCCGCTTACAGTGACAGGTCGTATTAACTTATTTAAGATGTCCATTCAACCTAAATACTTGTATGTTTTACAGCATTCCCCTGTATATATTCCCAAAAAAGTTTTTTCTCATATTGATTCTATTTTATCTTCTTTTGTGTGGGGGGATAAGAGACCACGGATTGCTCTCCGTACACTTTGTAGATCTAAATCTTCAGGTGGACTGGCCCTTTCTAATTTACGTATTTATTATATGGCTTCACAGCTGTCACAATTGGTGCCCTGTTATCTGTTGGTACTGATACCGCTTTGGCGGGATTTCTTAGTGTGCAAACAGGCTTCCCTTTAGCTCCTCTACAAATTTTGTTATGTGTAAAATTGCCGGGTAGATCTCCCCCCTTACTTCTCAGGGATTATTTGGGGATGAGGGTGTGGATCCGGGGATCCCCCTGTGGTATAATGGTGGTTTTTCTGAGCTGGGAATGCTGGCATCGGAGTCCTTCTGAATTTCATATGGTATCAAATCCCTTGGCCATTTGTTTCATAATGGGGTGCTTCACTCCTTTGATCATTTGTGCATGGAGTTTGGCCTTCCCCGTACGGCATTTTATAGATACCTTAAACTTCGTCATGCCCTGCACTCCTAGTCTGGATCTGACCCTGTTTTATTATCACCTTCTCTTCTTAAACTTGCACTTATCAAATTACCTGTTCGTAAGACAGTCTCCTGTCTTTCTAGTGATCTTACCTCTCGTAATTTGCCGGATGCCCTTCTCCCCCTTAGGAATAAATGGGAACTAGATTTGGGTTCTCTTCAGAATGAACAATGGTCTCAGTTGTTGGGCTCTATAAGATACACTTCCCCTTGTGTTTGTTTCCAACAAATCCATTATTTTATTTTGCACAGGTCTTACCGGTCCCCTGTTTCTATTGCACGTATTGATATTAATGCTCCAACTAATTGCCCCAAATGTCATGCTCTTGGTTGCGATTTTTGGCATTTGTTATGGGATTGCCCTAGAGTTAATGATTTTTGGACCTTGGTATGGTCTGATATACAATTTACTTTCCCCTCATTACCTCCCTTAGAGGCAAAACTTTATTTATTCGCATTGGATATTGAGGAATTGTTTAATTCAAATATTTATCGTTATGTTTTAGGCTTATCCACTTTAGCAAAAGTAATTCTTGGAGTGCTCCAGATTCTCCTGATATACACAAATGGAGGGCACTTGTTAATGATACCATTGATCATGAAAGGTATGTCTATACTAGTCGTAAAGCCCTTTCTAAATTTCACAAATTATGGGATAGATGGGCTCTTTCTTTTTTGGGCCTTCGTAGACCAATTGGGGATCCTTCCGTGTAATCTAGCGTCTTCTATTCTCCTTTTTCTTTCCCTTTTTTGTTTTTGCCCCGTTCTTTGTTTTGTTTGCTTCCTTATTGTACGATTATTTTATTTTACTTCCATGCGCGAGCTGTTTATATGTCATATTTGTGATCTCAGGTTCGGTTTACTGCTGATTCTTCTTTGATTGTATATTTTGGTATTTAATTGTACCACTGTACTTTCCTTTTTTATTGGCAACACTTATTTACTTGTTTATCTGTTTTTTGTTTTGTTTATAATATGTAGAAAATTTTCTAATAAAAATCTACATGATTTAAAAAAAAAAAACAGCAACAGCAGAAACTGAAATTGTTGTCCCATGATATGCCTGAAACGAACTGTCATGATGTTGAACCTGGAGAATATGTTATGATCAGAAATTTCTTGCATTCAGGTTGTTTGACTGATCGTTGGGAGGGTCCGTATCAGGTGTTGCTGATGAGTATCACATCTTTGAAGGTGGCCGAGAGAGATACCTGGGTCCATTCCACTCACTGCAAGAAGGTCAACCAACCAGTGGAGAAACAAGGTGGAGACGAGGCTGATAACGAGGACCTGTCGATCGCGAGCTTGTTCAGGGAGGGTTAAAAGGTTGCAGTGAGATATCTGAACTAAAGAAATTTGTAGGTCCTTGCTACGGCAATGGACTGGTCTGCTGTGTTCATTTTTTTTATTCTCGTCCAGAGTTTCCATCATCCTGGTTTGTTCAGGGATTTCTGGTTTCTGTGACAGGGGACCGATAGAGGAGATGGGAGCTAATGGCAGTATTGATGGAGGGGAGTCGAGAGGAGGAGTGCTATGTCAATCAGAGGAGTGTCTGACCAATTTTAGTACTGTAATCGTTAAGAGATCTGCTATTTTGGATACTCGGAGACAGTGTGAAGGTCAATCGTCTGAGGATTATTGTATGTGTGAGTTCTGTGGGTCTGTAATTGATGGAAATTGCATCCAATGTTGTCAACCTAAGTATAATCAGTATTGGGGTGGGTATCCTTTAGAGGACTATCACACCATAGTGGGCAAAATTTTAAATCAAAGTGATTGTTGGGTGTGTTCTCACGTACCCCAAGGACAGCATAATGTAGGATTAGTGCCATTCCCATTAAATATCTCAGAGATTTTAGAATTGCAAAAAGGGAAGACACTGGATGAAAAAAATTTCTTAATACCAAACCACCCCATTTTAAGCTCCAGCAGTACCAGGCAGATAAATCACTTATATGTTTAAACATCACCAACTCCAATGAAGCAGAAAGTTGGGAGGTGACTGGGAATAACCAGACGATGACCTTCTCACAAAGAGCTGACCGTGAGCCTATGAATTATGAACTGTTACGCACAATTAGGTCAGGTGGAAGACAATACCAGTATAAATATACACTGAGTAACACCAAAGAAATGGTTGGCAGAGTATCAGAAGGGTATTGTGCCAGAGTTATACAACCAGAAACATGTATTAACCAGATGGGAGAACTTGAGTTAGGATCATTTGTTAGGGAAATGTGTTGGATGATTATGTTGCATTCTATTCCTTATGTTCTCCCCAATGATGTATATTTTATATGTGGAAGGAAAGCGTATAAGTGGCTCTCTCCGAGTTCCGAAGGTTTGTGTTATTTGGGAAGAGTAATTACAGAAGTTATGACCCTTACACATGGTGAAATGCTTAGTGTTCATAAAGACACACCATCACCATATCTTCACACACAGTATGAACACAGAGACAAAAGAAATATGATACCTGGTGATGTGCATAAAGCACTCAGTTAATTAGTGAGACAGCTGGCTTTCAAGTTTTGGTATCAATGGATCCCACCAGGATCGCTTGGGGTACACTAAATTTCAGGTATATCCAAGACCTTGCTAAATTGATAGACAATATCACCGAGATGTATGATGACACATTCAGGTATACAGGTAGGGAATTGCAAGCATACAAGAAAGAACTGGTGCAACATAGGCTAGTGTTAAATTATTTAACAGCTGTCACCGGAGGGTATTGCATAACTTTGGCCACCCAATTTGGAGTAAAGTGTTGCACTTACATTACAAACGATACCAGTGATCCCAAGGAGGTAATAGACCGAAAGATGGATGAAATTCTGCAGCTGAAATGGGAATTTTGAAAGAACCATAATGCTTCAGTGGCTGAAGTAGAGAAGAAGGTAGAGGAATGGGTTTCATGGTTGAACCCAGTGAAATGGTTCTCATGTCTAGGAGAGTGGGTCCAGGAAATGATCGCAAGCATAGGTAAACTCCTGATCTTCATACTGGTTGTCATCATAATAATTGGCATATGTTTCAGGTGTGTTCCTACTGTGTTGAAATGTGGAAAATATAAAGATAAGGTAAACCGGAAGAATTAAATTATGATGGTGGTCAGTGGTAACAATATGAATACTGAGGTAAATGTAGAACTGCATTACAACTCTGAACTAGAAGGTACCATCAAATAATATATAAGTCACAAACAAAAAAAAAATGGGCAACCCTAAAGCTCTGTGCACTCCTTATAAAGTAGCACACATCATTCAACAAAGAAACCGTTACAATACTATAAGTATTATCTTACTGCCCAAGGGATCACCACTTATTTGTGTTATTTGAGAGACTTTTTCGTTACGAACTACTACACTATATATTATTTTCTTCTTGTTTGTTCTCTTTTTCCATTTCTGGCAAGATTCCGTACAAGAAGAACTGCAACTGTATCCATCACATTGAACATTTCCCTTGGGCAGTAAGATAATACTTATAGTATTGTATCGGTTTCTTTGTTGAATGATGTGTGCTACTTTATAAGTAGTGTGCAGAGCTTTAGGGTTGCCCATTTTTTTGGTTTGTGACTTATCTATTGGGGGTTGGTGATCCCCCCACGGTCAATTCTTCTTAGCAGAACCCTTGTGCGCAGTTGTCCACTGTACCTTTCTGTTTACATATAATATATAAGATTTAGACATGCATAAAATGTATTATTATAATGTTATTTAAAAACATCTCAAATAATGTAAGTCCCTATTCCCCCTCAAGACTTCCTTTATAGGATTGGTGCATCCCCACATCTTTCCCATGATCTCCCAAGATCCATGGTGTGCGTATAAGGAGTTATCTGCTATTCTCTTTTCCCTGCAATCGGTAAATATAAACATTCGCCGAGTGGGATGATTTGTTAGATCTTTGGGTTTATACACATTTAGTGGCTATATTGCCCCATATACTTAGTTACAGCGAGGGGAGATTAAAACACTTCCTGCAACATATCACAGTTGCCTTAGCAACACATGTAGTACATAGGCTGCTGTCATGGCAACACATGGAATTTAGTGGATTGATTAACCATTATACATATTGTAATCACCATATGACCATCTTGATGAGATTATTACATCTGTATTTATGTATACATGGAGGTTGATGTGTTTTTTGCCTTTTTTGTACCAATTGAATTATAACGACTGATGTCATTTCCTAGATGCTTATGATTGGCTGTTCATGGCTTAAATACTGGGCTGATTCACACTCTGGACATCTCTTGATAAAGGCCCACTACAGGCTGAAACACGTCGACAACACCACGAGTGTGAACAGTCTTTTTGTCCTGATACATCCGGTTTGCATCCATTTTTTATTTTTTTATTCATCTTGGATTTTTTCAGCTTTATTCTTATTTTTCATGCTTTTTATGGATTTGTATCATTTTCTATGAACTTATAATTATTTTTGTATTTTTTTATGTTTGATTGACCATTTTGTAGGTCATTATACTTATTAATTCATGATCACTTGTTGCTGCTATGAGTGATCTGTTGTAATGAAAACTGGATATTTTATACTCACTTGGAATGTTTCAATATTTTTCTGGGGATTAAAATCTTAAGGAGAGAGGGTCTGTACATGAAGAAAAACCATAAAAATTTTGATAAAGAAACTGCTACACATTTGAAGTCTTCCATACTTACCGTGAGTGGGGTACGCTTCTCATTTGTGGAGGTCTATAAAGATATCTTGATGTATTTGATCCCTAAACTCTTACAGTGAGTGGGGTACGCCATTTTCTTCTTCCTTTCCGGTAGGGGCTATATATCTCTCTTTCAAAGAGGTGAAATTAAAAGAAACATTTTGATGCATGTAATTACACCACTGAGTGTGAGTTGGGGTATGCCTGCACCCATTTGAATGAATCATCTTTACCATAAAGAATTGTCTATATACAATTTATTTATATCATAACTGTATTACACATATATATTTTTTATCATTTTTATGATACCACGTATATGTTGGAGGATAAAGAAGGAAGAACCCTCCGGACCTCCATCACGGACACTATTTTCTTTCAAGGAACGTAATAATTTTCTTTTATTCACAATGTTGTCTTCAGCCTACCATTTGAGCTCTTGCAGTGTCCTCTGTTATTCTCAGTGCAGATTCCCATCTCGCTGCACCACTGGCTCCAGTTTTTAAGCCCGTTTCCATTCTGATGAATCCTGTCCGGTCCCATCCCGGTGAATCCTGTCCGGTCCCATTCCGCTGAATCCTTTCCAGTTCCATTCTGGCAAATCCCATCTGTTCCGTTCCTGGTCCAGACTTGTTCATTCTTTCCTGAGTATTCCTCATATGTGTCAGTCAGCTACCAGTATAGGGAAACCCAACCAGGGGACCGCGACCTGTGCGTGGGGCACAGCTAAGCCCAAATCTTCTTGCTCTGGTCACTGGTGAAGACCACCCGCATGCTAGACTCTGCACCTCTGACTTGGGTGCCAGCCAACTTCTCTGATACTGGGCAGTCTCCACCAAGTCTGAATACATTCCATGAGTCGGAATCATATCAAACCATCCAGTTTATCTGTCCGTACTCCTGAACCCTCACCTTCCAGAGTCCACAGCTCGGATCCACAAACAAACCACACTAGTGTGGCACTACAGGTGTTGAGGAACAGGTGAAAGAAATTGAACTCAAATTTGAGGAAAGGGTATATCTTATGTTCACTGATGCAAAATATTGGATAAATGACAAAAATTTATAGGAACCACCTTATATGAATTAAAAAGAATAAAAACATGTGAAATTACCATTTATTATGAAATATAATGGTCAATATAAACAAATGTAGAAAATTATATGTAAACATTGGTACTTAGTGTATCCCTGTGGTTCCCCAACTTTTTTGAATCATGGCGCCTTACAGTATCAGCATATTTTTCATGGCATCCTTAGGCCAAAAGTTTCTTATTGTGATATTCTGAAAAAATTCTGAAATTAAGTAAATTGTGCCTATACAATATGTCATCCTTAGGTTCAATTATGTGGTAGTGGACAGAGTTGTGATTCTGTTTGTCCACTTATTTTTTGACTGGCAGCCACAAGCAGGGGCGCTTAGAGGAGGGGCGGGTACTAACTACCCGGGACCGTGCTGCTGGAGGGGCCTGACGTGGGGCCCGGGTCCGGCACCACCCCCCTCCCTCCTAAATCACAGCAGCCCGGCACACGCTGCAGCAGCTGCAACAGTCTCCTATGCCTGTGGGGGGAGCGATCATGCTGATCGCGCCCCCCCCCGAGCAGCTTTGCGCTGGGCTGAGGGGCTCACAGCACCACCCCCCCCCCAGTCACTACGCGGTACTGCAAAAATCTCATTTTTTTATCCTAAGGGGTCGTGGCCACACTTCCCATGATTAGGCCACTCCCCCTTCACCATGGGAACCACTGTTTTAAACAAAGACCAGATACTTAAAGAAATTATAAAAACAGCAAAAGAAAAACAGCTTTCATGTATAGATAGGTGAACAATTAGAAAACTAGATTTGTTAAAAAGTGCCCTTCCTAAGAAAATAACTCGAGGGAATTAAAACAACTAGGGGTATATTTACTAGAGTGCAGGATTTTAGAAGTTGAGTTGTTGCCCATAGCAACCAGTCAGATTATAACTATTATCTTCTAGATTGTGCTATATAAATTTTAAGCAGAATCTGATTTGTTGCTATGGGCAACATTTCCACTTCTAAAAACCCACACTTTAGTAAATATACCCCCTAGCTTCCATTGTTGGGGGTATGTGCCCTATGTTTAGGGCTCACTGTAGCACTAGTAAGAAAGTGGAAGAGTTTACATTTAATTCTAATCATAACATTTTAAAAATTTGGAAGTTCATCACCTGTAATAGCAACATTTGTATTTATTTTATTGAATGTCAAAGACCCTAAAGGAAAGGTGAGCAGAACATGCCAGAAATATAACAAAAAAAATAAAAATTTTGACAAACATACAGTACACTATCTAACCATTTTAAAGAGATGCATCAATGTTCTGTAAATTCCATTAATCAAGTAATAGGGATAAAAAAAAATAGAGGGCAACTGGAGAAAAAAAAAAGTACAGAAAGTATTTTGACCTAAAATATTCCTTTTGGTTTAAATGCCAACATCAAAATTAAATGGTTACTTTAATATGACATCAAATTAACTAGAAACTATATGCACCCAATTTATATGTTTTATAATTTATATATGTACTGTATATTTATATTGTGATAATGAAAATATTTATTTATGTACTGTACTTCAATATATGCGATGCAAGTTGTGTATTCCAGGGTGGAACGCATCTAGAAGTTTATTTGATCCTCACCGGAGAATAAGTTATATGGAGGACGACATTCCAACGAGGAAGACAAGTGGAACCGGAAGTCTAGACACTTCCAGCTCCAAGGTCGGATAGGAGCATGGAGCTGCTTTCCTCTAAGTGCTGTGTCTTCCAAGTGAAAAGCGAAGAAGGTACTTTCAGTTACGAGCAGTAAGATGATAAGAGCTTTCTGGTTGGCTATAAACGTCCCCATGGCAATCAATATTAAACCCGGAACCAGAAGTGGCATTGCAAATGTTTTTAACAATTAGCATGTTTTAAGGTTATCTAAGGGCTATTAAAAGCAAAATTCATAAACTTAATATAAGTTTCAATATATGGATTTTATTTTGATTATAGAAGCAGAAAATGTAAGTATTAAAGTGTTGTGCAGAACAGGGCCGTAACTAGGGTAGTGCCACCTGTGCCACCGAACAGGGCACTGCAGAGCAGGGGGCGCTGTTTGGGCCAGTCAATTTTCTGTTTACTATCATTCTCACTTGTAGATTCCTCTTCTTTTATCCTCAGCATCTCCTAGCCTCTCCTATCTCTTCCTTGGCCTTCTCCATGAGGCCATGGCCCTTTTTCGGATACGCATCTTATGTCCCTATTTGAAAAATAGGGGAGTGGGAGGGCGCCATTGCTCTTTTTGGCACAGGGCCCCAAAAAGTCTAGTTACGGCTCTGGTGCAGAATATGTTGTTTCTGCGCTCCTGTGTCTGACTATCTATCTAAACAGTCTAAATGTAATTATTTAGTGCTGCCTCTGATATCTATGGTCCTCTCCTAGCCACTAGAGAAAATGTAAAAAATGATATGCGTATCCTGGGTGGCACAAATAAATCAAGAGTATGTAAGAATAATGTACTGTATACCAAGTATAGAAAAGTCTGTGGGTTTATAGATACCAAGTGAAAACTTTATTGGTAATAGCACATATTAACAACCATTCTGTTATAGAAGATAATAAACCAACCATATGACATAAAAATTATTGCCGTAGTTTACAGATCATAAAATGCAATAAAAAACATCACAACTGAAGCATATACGTGAGCGCAGTCAAATGCATTAAAGGTAAAATTGCCAAGACAAGGGTGAAACACTTTTATGACCATGTGACGTGGACCAAGAGAGGAGACACACCTCCTTCTGAATCATTTACTATACAAGCAAGATGCATTCAAAAGTAGGCGGTGCACGCACCAGAATCCTTATACTTTTCTGAGACTAAGAGCCTACGAACATATAATCAAAGACCCATGCAAAGCATCTATAATGCATACTTGCCTACTTTTGAAAAAGCATTTCAGGGAGATTGTGAAAGCAGCACCTATGAGCAGATTGGTAAGTGGACGTGTGCTGCTACATCTGAGAGACGTGTCATAAAATGTACTCACATCCAAATGTAAATGAGCCCCTTAGTAAGATCTACTTGTTACTTTTCAGGGCTTGCTCATGTATTGTGTTTTACAAGTGCCTCCATATAAGTGGCTATGAGAAATCTTATATGAAAATGCATGCCGCTATAGGGATCATTGTGCCTTATAACCAATGTAGGGAAATGGCACTGATGATCCCATCAGAATGTATATATCTCCTATTTACTTTTTTCCCACATATACAACAGCTACATAAGGTGGAATCAGGGAGATAGCTAGTATCTTCAGGAGTCAAGGAGATTGCTACTATTTCAGGGAGACTCCCTGACAATCAGGAAGAGTTGGCAAGTATATCTATATGGCTATAAGTCTACACCAGACATGGGACTTATAACAGCCCTTTCTGGCACATATGTTTTGAATGCAATCTAACCTTTAATGGATTGGACCGCGCTCACATATATGAGCTTTAATACTTGTGAAAAATGATATGCGTATCACCCCCCAGGATACGCATATCATTTTTCACAAGTATTAAAGTGTACTTAAAAAAGCATTACCCCAATGAGGAGTGGCTACGGGGGTATTTAGGAGGTAATGGTGCCAGATAGTAACAACACCCCACGGAAGATGTGAGGGATTTGAATTGCCTATCAGTATTACCCAATCTGAAACTTAAGATCTAGAAGTCTGTTTTGAAGATTCCCAGGACCTTGATCCAGGCCATGGTTATCAGATAACCAGTTTATCATTTTACATTTGTTACGCATAATAGTTAACTCACTTGTTTGTGGTTTCATTATGTAGTAAAGGTAATGCACTATATAAGACTTCTACATTATTTGAGGTACTTCTTGGGAAATAGAGTAGAGATTTATTACATGCAAACTGGCAAGTCATCCTATTTGTAAGAAGGACCAAGCTAATATAGAGATAATATCCTTTTGTATTTGGTGATCTATACAATCTTGTTTCTTTTTGTTTAGTTTAAGAACTAAGGAGAAGAAGAGTAGATCCACAGGTGGGACATCTGACCTAGTTCATCAAGTAAATGAACTTTTGGAGAAATTATCCTTTTACCCAATACAGACGCGCAGACTAACCGTAATATTGTTGACCAATGGAAATCTTGCTTGTTACAAAGCCTGAATTGTTGCCAAAGGTTACGCCTAGAGATCAGGCATTGACTACTAGGATATCTTCTCATCTGTTGCAAGGTACAGAGGAGATTTATATGGAGCTACCAGGACATCACAATGTAAATGCATTTCCAGAGGGAAAGGTATGCCCCCATATCTCATGTGACTGTGTTGACATGATAGTTGAATAGCAGAACGCTGTAACTCATTAATAGCAGTATGAAGAAACAAAGTATAGAAATGTACGGGGTGTGGAAACTAAACTTGACCAATGTTGTTCAATCTTTCTATCTATCTGTAACTATCTGTATAGCAGGCATTAAAAGATTAAGCTTTGTATATGCACGTTTTAATATGAGTTGGTAGTTTCTGTACTTCACATCAGGTTCTGATAAATATAAATTCTCTTTTGTATGCTGATAACATAATGGATATTTTGACATAAAACCACATAGAAAATGTGTATATATTTGATCCCAGCTCAGTGTAATCATATTTCCAAATTCTAGACTGGCCGGATTTTATATTTCATATTAGCATTCATCCCTCACTACAAACCCCTGGCTTATTTCACATTATTAGAAACTGCTGGAGTGTCATTATCCTTTCCTGCTGAAATGTAATTTTACTTATGATAGTCTGAGAAAGCCTATAGTACAATAACACTTGAAAAATGTACGCAATAAAATTATGTATTTCTAAAATGTTTCACCTGCCATATATTTTATTTTCCCTAAATGTGTTTAATATATGATTTATTTGTACGTTTGTAGTGTACTTAGCACTTTTTCTAAGTTTTTTCAGCAAATGCTACTTTATTTACTGTATATTGTAGTTGGAAAAAGTTGGTCCATAGACTTTTCCAAACGTTTGGCTGCCAGAGGGGATTTATGAGTTTTTACACCTCATTGAAGATCTGATTCAGTGGTGGACGCAGTCGTCGCAATAGCCTCGCCTTTTTGCAGAGCCGTAGCTGCGATAATATGCAATGCTAGTTTCTGCTTCCATCTTGTGTGTTAGCGTGCGCTGGATTTTGCCAGCACTGAGAAATTCTCTTTCAGTGCCCATGTACACTGCAACACCATCGGTGGCCCTGGGCAATCCGCCATCATGTGCAACAATCAACACTTGCATCAGTCCTATGCAGAGGAATATTGTGGAACCATGGCGCCCGGAGAAAGTGCATGTCATAGCACCCCCCAGCCCTCCCTGTACTGAACTGTGCCAGTGGAGTATGGCCAACCTGCGGGGGAATACTGAAGTGAAGAGAAAAACAGCAAACAGTGGCAGTATCACGCTGGGTTTTGAGGTCCTATTGGGGGAATAGAAAGCTTTAGTGAGGCACTATTTATGTATAACACCTAGGATCTGACTGTTATCTCCTTTGAATCATTATCAGTCAATAGAGGAGATTTTATTATATATTCTGATCATTTTACTTAAATTGACAGAATAAATGTGCTACAGTGAAATTCCACAGGTTGCACAGCTTGTGACTGCAATTACGGCCACAAGCAGCTATCACTGGAGTGGGGACGCCTATGGCAATATACATTGCACCTATATTAATGAGAGTACTACTAACCATGTCATGTTCTGTCTACAATCATTATTATTATTTCAGGTCTCCTAATAATATTTTTTAAAAATCCGTAACTTATTTAGGATATAGAGCAAACTAACCGTGATAAAACTAATAGGCGGCCGTCAAACTATGGAGCACCCCATGAATTCTGGAACTCTGGATGGTGCCCTCTGTCCATTTTGGCGCCCGGAGCTCATGCACCCTCGCTACTCCCCTGGTCCTATGGCAGGCACAGAGTCTCTGTCTGGACATGGCCTCTGCGGCGGTGGCACAGCGTCTGAGAACGCAGCCATTTTCAATGACATGCACATGACACTCCCATAACACGCCCACATGTGTTCTCTTCAGGCCACCTCCCAGTCACCACCCAGGAACTGCCATGGTTTTCCCTCACCATTACTGTTACTATCAAGGGGTAGGGCTCTGCACTGTGATGTTATTGTGCAGTGTGTGGCTTCTGGTCACTGAGGAGGAGTCGGTAGTGCAGGGAGAGTCTCTGGGGGCAGCCTGGCATCTCCAGGAGTGCCAGGTATGCCCCCAGAGTTATGTAACCGGGGGGGGGGGGATGTGCAGTGCAGCCTTGCCCATTCCCTGCAAAACCACGCCCCCTTTTTGTGCGGAGGGTCTATTGGGCACACTTTTGTCACCAATCCCAGTGATGTCACTGGCAACAGCGCATTTTTGTGTACACTTATTGTAATGCATGTGCTGTAGCGGTTTTCAAAATATATTGTGCATGCGCAGTAGCAAAAAATCGCTCAGCTAGGAAAACATCGGCATTGCGTGTACTAAGGGCCTGATTCACAGTTATACACTATGATGATGTTTTCGCCAAAGGAGCATTTTGTGCCACTGCGCAGGCGTCTGAGTCACACTACACATGCGTCAAGGAGTACTTTACTGTAGTCGCATGCTGCGAGTCTTTAATCACAGTGTGATTGACATGCAGGGAACATTTGGGGGTGGTAACGGGGAGTGTTGTAAGAAAACGCAGGAGTGTCTCGGGGGGGGGTCTCATCCTGCATCTGCAATACCATATGCAGTTAACATGGTTGCGGCTTCTCAGTTACGATGGCCATTCTGAGTGACCATAGACTCACTACAGAAGTTGATGTTTGATTGATCTGTGTACAATGCTGCATATGTGTACACAGTTGCGGACAGCTGCTATGGCTCCGCTGGTAAGTAAACAGCAGGCTGCACAAGCTATCTGCAGTGCCCCTGAGCTTGGCAGTGCAGGCACAGCAGGGAGGGGTCTGAATGCTGTGGCTGCCATGTAAATCCTTACAGGCTGTCGTGTAAACAGCAGCCTGTGAAGATTATCGGGAGCTGAATACAATCTCAGAATGGCAATCGTTAACACCATCAAATTCCGAAAAACTTGATGAATAGCCCTGACACTTATTTTTTACAAAAGTATGTGAAAATGTTAATTTTCACATGCTTTTGTGAAAAAAAAGTGATGATGAATAGGCCCCTTAGTGTGTACCTCTGAATCGGTCCCTTAGTGTGTACCTCTGAATTGGGCCCTTAGTATGTACCTCTGAATTGGGCCCTTAGTGTGTACCTCTGAATTGGGCCCTTAGTGTGTACCTCTGAATCGGTCCCTTAGTGTGTACCTCTGAATCGGTTCCTTAGTGTGTACCTCTGAATCGGTCCCTTAGTGTGTATCTCTGAATCGGGCCCTTAGTGTGTAACTCTGAATAGGGCCCTTAGTGTGTATCTCTGAATCAGGAGGCCCTTAGTGTATACCTCTGAATCAGGAGGCCCTTAGTGTATGCCTCTGAATCAGGAGGCCCTTAGTGTATGCCTCTGAATCAGGCCCTTAGTGTTTACCTCTGAATCAGGCCCTTAGTGTTTACCTCTGAATCAGGAGGCCTTTAGTGTATGCCTCTGAATCAGGCCCTTAGTGTTTACCTCTGAATCAGGCCCTTAGTATGTACCTCTGAATCGGTTCCTTAGTGTGTACCTCTGAATTGGGCCCTTAGTGTGTACCTCTGAATCAGGCCCTTAGTGTGTAACTCTGAATCAGGCCATTAGTGTGTAACTCTGAATCAGGCCCTTAGTGTGTAACTCTGAATCGGGCCCTTAGTGAGTACCTCTGAATCGGGCCTTTACGGTTTACCTCTGATTCGGGCCTGTAGTGTGTACCTCTAAATCGGGCCCTTGTGTGTACCTCTAAATCGGGCCCTTAGTAAGCACCTCTGAATCGGGCCTTTAATGTGTACCTCTGAATCAGGTCCTTAGTGTGTAACTCTGAATCGGGTCCTTAGGCAGGTCGGTTTTCAAATTTCTGCATAAACAAAACATATTTTTCAAGTCTAATATACTTTGCAGCCATCCCAAACTATATGTTTCTAAAGGCATACATCCTTTAGACTTAAACATTTGTTTCCATAACTTTGTACTGCATGCTATACTTTTTTTTTCTATGTAAATGACACAAGATTGTTTGCAGCTAAGAATATCACAAATATACATCAAAATAATACAAAAATGCCAATTAAACATAAAAGGGTCAATTCAATTAGGAGCAAGTTGGGTCTTAAGAGACATTTTCACGGCAAAGCCACACAGCCAGTTGAAATTGGCAATATACATTTTCCAAGAAATTTCAAGTTTTTTATGCGCTCCTCCCTGAGTAGGTGAAAAAGTAGGGAAAAATCTTTATTTTAAGGTAAAAAACGTAGAGGCACGTTGCAGAACCTCTGGTACACCCTTCCAAATCCAAGTCTGTCCAGCACCGCCCACTTCCAAAGTAAAGTAGGTGGTCCGGTATAGCCACGGCCGCCGCTTTACAATGATGATAATCTCAACAATGTATAGCAGGGTCGGAGTCACGATAATGCAATCGCACCATCACACCCCCAAACTGCCCACCAATACTGCACCACACCCTCCACATGCCGCCCTCCACACTCCACTGTGCCAACCTGGCTGCCCCTCCAGAAAATCATCAAGTATGTTTTACAGACAACACAAAACACATGGCTATAATTTTTCTATCAATACTAAAAAACTTACAAATCAGCAATTTGACATCTTCTACTACTTTACTTATGACCACTACAGTAGCATAACTAGGGCGCCCAGATTAATATGAAATATGTTGCCCCCCCAAGGGGCGGGGCCACTGAAAAATGGCAAACAAAGCAAGAAAAGACCGATATCCACCAAACCAACATGACAAATATAAATGGAAAAATTCCATCATCAAAAACCATTTCTTCCAACTTCCCAGTCCCCTTATAACCACAACAATATACTAGTATCATCAAAATACACTCAAACATCACCACAGAACCAATACATTGCCCACAAACTCACTATACGTAACCCTTTGCAATTCCATCTATCAACTAATCACTTACCAGCCATCTACTAATTCATACCAAAACTTTACCCTACTTCCATAATTTACACCAGATCAAATTTTGACAGCGGTAACCCCAAATTAACATATATTAGCCACCTAATATATATATACATGAAGATATGCATACACATATGTACCTAATTAACTACATGACCCATACTAATGCCACCTGGCCTGAATTCATTTATTCCAGGTCATGCAGGCAAGTAACCAAACTATCAGTCATGTAACCATTTGTATATAGATTGACAGAATGATTATCATAGGCACATTTGTAATATAATATATAAACTATATCAATACCATTAACTGTATACAATTATGGATGGAAACACCATTATCCAAACAAAAGGAATTGCAAAAGACACAAATTACTACAATCAAACTCCATTAAGAAATTAAGAAATTAACGCCCCCTTCTACAATCTGGAACTGCCGGATGGACCCCAGTAACCACCATACCGGCAGTGAGGTACAGTGCACACTCACCATCGGAGCGCCGCAATCAGCAGCCGCCGCCACCCATTCCAGGCAGCACCACAGACATGGACCCGGCACATAGACAGTACAAGGAGGCCTCCTTCACATCACGGCACACGTTTGTGCCACACCAGAAGCAAACTACCAAACGGCATTACAGGATGAGTTAGGGGGTGCATGCAGCCACGTACAGACACCTGCAATACTGCACCATATGCAGCATCTAGTAGCCACCGCTACCAACTTTAAACAACAATTATAGCACCCTATGCAGCATTGCATCAGGACTTTGCTCTACCAGACAAGACATTCCAAAACAAATTGTTACAATTGTCTCTATTGACACATACATTGTCTGTACAAGAATCAGCTGTATCCACTATTGGTTACATTGTAGTACCGTTTTAATTATACTGTATTGTTTTTTCATATGTAATTTTTCATAATATTTGTAATCCAATTTTATTTGCATTTTAATTCCATACATTTATTTATGCCATTTTTTGATCCTTGTTTTAATTAAGAATAAATTGTCCAATTTTACATACTTATACCTTGTTGCGCTATCAATAAGACACATCATCATTTCTAATTGACTGTACTCCATACGGTGATTTTGGAGATACCACCAGTGTCTTAAGCTGAAACATCAGCCCACTCCATCTCGCACCCCCACTCCTGAGTAGCGCACCTACACCCAGAGGCATCACTTACCTTTGTGACACCTGGTGCGGCAAGGCTTAATTGCTGTGAGCGCTGTAGGCGCGCACTCTCAAAAGGGGGTGTGGCTTTGTGGAAAGGGGCGTAGCCACAACCCGCGAAGCCACGCCCCGTATGTGTGCAGATATTGGGGGCATTACCGCCTCCCGTTCTCTGCACACAGTGGGCTCCTGCAGCTGCTGGGGAAGCCCACAATCTCTCCCTGCCTGTCTCCATGTCACGGTGACACCATCCGATGGGGTGACACCAAAATAGCAGAGCAGCTCTACTATTTTGGTGTCACCCCCTCGGATGGTGTCACCCAGTGCGGCCCACACACCCCTAGTGATGCCAGTGCCTACACCATCCAACCTGTATCCAGATATTTCTAATATCT
Source organism: Taudactylus pleione (assembly GCA_031769625.1). Classification (NCBI taxonomy): domain Eukaryota; kingdom Metazoa; phylum Chordata; class Amphibia; order Anura; family Myobatrachidae; genus Taudactylus; species Taudactylus pleione. The sequence continues at coordinate 1,103,732 of JAUIMM010000084.1, forward strand.
GGTAGCGATATGCGATAATTGACCAACATGTTGGAGAGATGAAAGATTCAATTTATCGGCCGCGGGAGTGCGCATCTGTCATCGCTCAGGGCCTATCCATTAGCAGATAAATTGAACGATTGAACGATATATCGTTCTATTGTTCAATTTATCTGCTAATGGATAGGTCCCTTAAACCATAATAATTATTATAGATGTTACTATTTTCTTAGAAATACTATATATTTATAGGTATAGCCATAAAAGTGGACAGAGATAAAGGAGCTCTTTCAGATCCACTCGCTAGATGCGTTCGCTCGCACCCAGTGTATGCAAATCCAGCGCACGCCCAGCAAGGCAGGCGAGCGCACGGCAAGGAATTAGCATGCCCAGTATGTCTTGACGTGCGATCACTTTGTGTATACAGACGCCCATCAGCCTGTCTTAATATGCCCACTTGCGCACATCATCTCCAGGAAGTGTATGCAACCATTGGTACATCGGGTACCATTGGTTGCATTCGCAGCACTTGAGGTTGACTATACCTTGCCGCAAGCACTGCGATCACTTCAGTGTGAAATACAACCAGGTGACGTGTACAATGACGCTGCCTGTTACTTATGCACGTCTCTACAATGGCGTTGAAACACTCAGTCACGCCTGCATTCGCACCTCCACTCCCCCGTTTCTAGTAGCCAGCCCCTGTTACCACCCACAAACGGCTTCTCCTGTCACTCACTCTGCTGGGCAGTCTATGCGCAGCGAGCAACCGATTCCCGAGCTTTCGCACTGGTTTGCACACTGCGACGCATATGCATGCGCAGAATGCGAACTTCGGCCAGCTACGAACGAATGCTTCTTAGCGTCTGGGTCCGAATCAGCTCCAAAGTACCAATCAATCCGCTACTGCCATTTTTCAAATACAATCTGTAATGTGACAGTTAGGAGCTGACTGGTTGATACTTTACCTACATCCACTTTATATCTCTCCAAGGCTTAGTACATAGACCCCTAAATAAAATACTGCAGCCTGCAGGTTAGTGTGTGTGCTGCTGCAGAAGACAGAACAGTGGGGGAGAAGGGTCAGTCTGCTGCATATTATACCTATGGTGTATATTATTATGTAAGTGCCATGCATGGACCACATTGTGAATAAAAATATACACCTAATGTGTTTTAGCAAATTAGGATGTTCATATTGTAGTTTAATAGTCAACCCAATACTTATAATGTGCCCAGTTAATACACATACTGTATACTTTTGAAACAGCTGGGCCTGGGGGACCTATTTTTTTCCATCTCTGCTCCCCCTCCTAGAGAGTAGATATGTATTTGGGTATGTGGTGGTTAATGACAAAACTAATGGTAGTATTTCTGTGGTAGAGAATTTAGACTGTAAGCCTACCCTCAAACATGACCCCTTCCACATACAAAATGCTCTGCTCCTGGACTCCCCTCTTATTTATGGTTGAGTCATCTGTATCAAAAATAGAGATGAGCAGTTTGGTTTTATTGTTATGTTCAGAACTCAAAAACGGCATCTTATTGGCTATCTAGCTCTCACATGTATTGGATAGCCAATAAGATAAGTCGAAACTTGTGCTAATTTGGTGAAAAGAACCAAGTCAAAACCAAACCACTCATTTATATTTAAAAACACCCTTCTCATCAATTAACTATTTAAACACAATTGATTGCAATGGTAAATAAATAGGAAAGCCCAGGCGCAGAACATTTTGTACCTGGTGGAAGGGGTCATCGAACAATACAAACCTCACGCCATAGGATAACACACGTGTCACTCAGTCTACACTATGTAAGCATACTGTAGTTTTCAGCTTTGCTTAGAAATGTGATGTCATAATCAGGCTTAGCTCACAAGAGACTTGCTGCATTGGTTTATATGCAAATATGACAATACACACAAATACACATAAATTCAATGCTAGCTCAACACAAGGGGTGATGGCCAAACCCAAATTTATCCTACGCAATTGATGTTCCATGGATCTTTCTTTTCTTCTAAAAAAGTTGCTTATCACTGGAAGTGGACAATGATTCTCTCTACCCTTATATAGTGAGTCGCTGAGCCTATACTAACTAAGGAACATCAAAACGAGGCCTCTAGTTACAGCAGGAATCCAATTTCTTAGGATCATTATTATTATTACTAGTAATAACGAACTCAGGTCACCTCAATCTCTGCCTTCTGCAGTGTCCCCACCCCCTCTCTCCTGTTCTCCGCCACCACTATACTGCAGCTCCATTCTGACAACCCCCATCACTCCCCCCCCCATCATTCTCGTACTTCCCCAGTGGCCTGTCCTCCTCTCTGAAGTCTGTCCCATCTCCCTCACAGTAGGAGCTGTTGGGATGCGCACCCAGGCTTTCACTACATGGGCATTGAAGAGTCAGGATAGAATTTACACAATTATTATGTAGATTATTAGTATTATTCATTTATTATTAATAATATATTTTATTTAGAATTGAGCATAGTATGTACCAAGCTTTAGAATGCTTGAAATCGCATTATTACCATGTAGGTATGCCGTGCTCACTGTCCCTGTTCTCATTTTCGCCATTTTGCATGTCTAAAAATTTTCTAAAATACATACAGAACCCTTTTCCAGGTTCCCTTAACGTGATACTCTCGAGTCCCTACGTGTCCATCTCCTTGTGCAACAGTGTGTCTGAACACCTTGCCTGTATGCCATACAAGTGCCATCTCCTTGTGCAACAGTGCGTCCGAACACCTTGCCTGTGTGCCATACAAGTGCCATCTCCTTGTGCAACAGTGCGTCCGAACACCTTGCCTGTGTGCCATACAAGTACCAGCCTCCTTGTGCAGCAGTGCTTCAAAACACCTTGCCTGTGTACAGTTACAAGTGCCATCTCTTGGTGCAGCAGTGCATCTAAAAGCACAGTGTCTGCGTGCAGTTACAAGTGCCACCTCTTGGTGCAGCTGTGCATCTAAAACCCTTTACCTGTGTACAATTACAAATACCAACTCCTTCTGCAGCTGTACTTCTTCCTGAAGTATTTCTCTTGGGCCATCATTATATTCTCTCTATTCCCGTGGGTATTGGATACCTGACCAATGGACCGCAACCTGCCTGCTGGGTGCAACTTAAACCCATATCCCGCTTGGAGGGGTCACTGGTGACTCCCAGCAGGTTAGACTCCACGCCTTTGGTCAGGTCTCGCCAACATTCATGGATGAGGAGATCATATATACAGGCCCCATGCCTCCGATTTCTCCCTCAACCCGGGACCTCAGCTTTCACCCCCCCAGTAGGGGATTTCCCAAAGTCAAACATGACAGTTTGCACAAGCCCAATGGAAGCTAATGATTCCCAGGTGGCAGGGGCATTACAAGACCTTGCCTCGCGCATGGATAATCAGGAGGCGGCTCAACATCAGGTGGGTCGATACCTGCAAGAACTCTCCACACAGTTACTGTCTATACAGGCGACACTGGCTACGCTCCTTCCTCCTCCCGCTGTGGTTGCACCGTCTAATCCTCCAGCTCAACCTCCAGTTTCTGGCGGCTTGAAGTCTCGTCTTCAGCTGGCATCTCCTGAAAGCTTTGATGGGAACCCTCGACAATGCTTTGGGTTCATCAACCAGTGCGAAATTAATTTCGAATGTCTGCCGCAGAACTTCTCTACACCTAGGTCGAAGGTGGCGTACATTATTTCCCTGTTGTTTGGAACTCCTTTTGACTGGGTTTCTCCACTGTGAGAAAAACAGATCCGCTAGTATCCAACTATGACACTTTCATTTCTACCTTCAAAAGAATTTTTGATGAGCCTGGTCATACCACTTCAGCTTCTTCTGATCTCCTTCGAGTCAGTCAAGGAACCTGTACTGTATGACAGTACGTGGTTCAATTTCAAACCATTTCTTTTGAATTAAAGTGGAATGAGGAGGTCCTTAAGGCAGCTTTTCTTCATGGACTTTCCAAAAAAATTTAAAATTAACTAGCCTCTTGGGACCTCCCAGAGTCCTTCTCTGAGGTAGTCTCGCTATGCATAAAAACTGACCTACAGCACAGGGAGTGTTTGGCCAGCAGGGGTCGAGGGGACTGTTTTCAAGATCAACCATCCCTGGATGTTCATCCTTCTTCTCCCGCTACCAGTAGAGAAGAACCTATGCAGGTCAATAGATCTCAATTAACCACTGCTGAATGAACCCGTCGGTTCCAAAACAGGCTTTGTCTCTATTGTGCCGTCCCGGATCATGTCCTCTCCTTTTAGGAAATGCAAGACCCTAACTGGTTCTGGGAGCATCCAGTTAGGGGTACTGATCAACAGTGGCGTCACAAGGGGGGTGCGGGGGGTGTGGCCCGCATCGGGTGTCACCCTCCAAGGGGGTGACACCAAAAGCTTCAATAATGCCCGCAGCCCACCCCCGCCGGGCCGCCACACTCCTGCCGGCACTCCCCCTGCATGCACTGCCACCTTCACAGCTGTCCGCTCCCCGCTAACATCCCTGCTGTGGGGGGGAGCAGGGCGCAATCAGGGTGGTGGATCATTTGTTCGCTGCGGGCTCTCGGTCAGACTACAGCGAGGACCAGGGCAGCAGGAAAATGGTCTGTCACTCAGCCCTGCCCATTGCTCCTCCCCCCAGCATTGTCGATCTCTCTCCCAGCCCTAACAAGAAGGAGCCAGCTTTTGTCTATCCTGAGATGAAGGGGGAGGAGTGGGTGACGCCTGCATCGCTGTCACAGCAGGTGAGAGTGTGGGCTGGGGACCATTAGAGAGCGCTGCTGCAGGCACACACTTCCTGGTCACATCCACTGATCTACCCTCATTTAGGGACCAGGAATGCTCTCAGTGTGCTTCGAGAACTATATAATCTTCCCTGTTCACTATGCCTCTGCCTCGGGAGTTCACCCCTCCACTATAATTCCTCCTCTCTGTCTCTCTCTGCTTCCTTACTGGCCAGAAGGGGACTTGTGTGAACCACACAGGCACACAGCCCAGGAAGAATACTGCAAGTGCAGCATAGTAATTAGTGCAGTTATCTCCCCCCCTATGTCTGCAGTTCTGTGTTTGGGCCTGATTCAGCAAGGATCGCAATTGCAAAGTTGCACACAGACAGCTTTGCAATTCCGTCCTTGCTATGATGCAAATGCAGCAGGAAGTGTATGACACCCCGTGCTGCATTTGCGATCCCAGCACTGCGACGGAGGATGCAGGCTGGGATCACCATCGCGACCGTCGTGGTCGATGGTCGCGATGGTGGACAGCACCAGGCCTCCAGCCAGCTGAGTAAGCCTCAGGCTGGCTGGCTTGCGAGCCCAGGACACTGCGTTGATCAACAACACAGATCCTGGGCTGGCCAATCCCAGGAAATGGGGCGGACATGCCCACGATTCCAGGAACGCTGGCCACCCCATACTGCTCCTTAAAAGTCTCTGCCTGTCAATCAGGTAGAGGCATTCAAGGGTGTGCATGCGACTACGCAGGACCCAATCTACGCACCTGCAGAATGGGTCCTGCATTTGATTATCGGGAATCTGCGATCAGCAAGTGCACTGTGAATCAGGCCCTTTGTCTCTACACTGTGTAGCTTAGTATGTGTGCCTCTGTTTCCCTCCCTTCCACATGGGTGATAGTTCCTTTACCCCTTCCTCTCCCCATGAGTGCCTCTGTCACACACTCCACACCTCAAGGGGTCCCTCTGCTTTCTTTTACCCACCCATGTGTGTCTACCTGACACTCCGTTTCCCATGTGTGCCTATGCCCTTCTGTACCACCTGCCCCTCCTCCACTCCACATGTGTGTCTCTGCTCCTGTAAGTTTTTCTTATTATTTTCACATTATCCCATCTGTTCCCCAACCCACTTCTCCTATCTGCTCCCACCATCCACTTTGCTATTATTCCACCAGACTACAACTTGTGTTCCACTTTTCCCCTCTTTATGTGTTTCCATCCTCATCTTCTGAATGTTGTACACAGAACCATGGCTGTTATCTGCTGATCAGAAGAGGCATGGAAGAACGCAAACACAACCATGATCAATGCCACATAATTGAACCTAAGGATGGCAGGTAAGCACAATTCTCCTTTATTAAATCACACAGCACTCCAAACTAAACCTTTGCACTCACCAGGCCTTGGAAAGGGTGCTTGAGGGGATCAAGGGGTGGGGCCCTGCATGATCCACTTGTACTGGGCCCCATTATTCCTGATAGTAGCCCTGGGGCGAGGTGCGGGCAGAGTGGTGACAACAGTATTTTGGTCCAGTCCATCCTCTCTTATCTGCCCAGGACCCAGAATGCAGGGCATTCTAGGAAGAGCACTGTAGTGTGAGTGCAGAACAGCACCTTGGTCCTGATCTTTTTTTTTGGTGGAGGGGGGGTGTCACCATGAGTTACAGCACCGGGTGACACCAACCCTAGTGACGCCTCTGCTGATCAAGCCATCCCATTTAATGGATAGTCTATTAACAGTGTCTCTTTCCTACAAGGCGAAGACAAAAGAACTGAAGGCCTTAGTTGATTCTGGAGCAGCTGGGAATTTTATTTGAGAGTCTTTGGCACATTCTCTGGGTATACCAGTCAATACTCTTCCCAGCAAACTTGCTCTCTCAGGAGTGGACCGCAGTATAATTTTGGGGAATCCAATTTAGTTTCTTACACACTCAGTGACTCTTCAGATTGACTGCCTTCATCAAGACAAGCTGGAATTCATAATCCTACCCAGATCCTCTTATGAATTGGTCACTGGTTTACCCTGGCTTAAAAAATACAACAATCAATAGGTTGAACTGGTCTACCATGCAAGCCCTCGCTTGGAGTCAAAACTGCTTCCACCAGTGTCTATCTTGTGTGGTACCTGTACATACCCATCAAATTTCTGCAAAATCTTCTCCAGTCTTCAGTCTATTGGAAGTTCCTCCTGATCCTCGTTTACCAGAAACATATCTGCTGATGTGTTTAATGAGCATTCTGTGGATAAATTGCCTCCCCATCGCTCTTCGGATTGCGGCATTGACCTCATCCTGGGAAAGATGCCTCCTCGAGGTCATATCTACCCCCTTTCTGTGCCAGAGACGGCAGCCATGTCGAAGTACATTAAGAAAAATCTCTCATGGGACCCATCAGACCATCTTCTCCGGCAGGAGACAGTTTTTTCTTTGTTGAAAAGAAGGACGGTGGGCTCAGACCCTGCATAGATTACAGAGGACTCAATGCTATTACCATTAAGAACCGGTATCCATTACCCCTCATCTCCGAACTTTTTGATAAAGCCTGCATTTTCACTAAGTTGGATCTCCGTGGGGCTTATAATTTGATCCGCATTAAACCTGGAGATGAATGGAAAACTGCGTTCAATATGCGTGATGGACATTTTGAATATTTGGTGATAACATTTGGCTTATGTAATGCTCCAGCAGTCTTTCAGGGATATGTCAATGATATTTTTAGAGACATCCTCTACAAATTCGTGGAAGTCTATCTTGATCACATATTAATTTTTTCTAAGGAATTACAGTGTCACCAACGTCATGTCAGAGAAGTTCTGTCTCGCCTTTGCGACCACAGTCTTTATGGGAAAATTTCCAAGTGACTCTTTGAGTAGTCATCTATGCCATTCCTGGGGCAAATAATTTCTGGGAGTTCTTTACAAATGGACCCGGACAAGCTAAAAGCTATTCAAGAATGGCCCCAGATGATCTCTTTAAAAGCCATCCAATGTACACAAGATTTATTTTGAACTTCTCTACGGTAGTTGCACCTATCATAGCTTTCACTAAGAAAGGTTTGAATCCATCCCATTGGTCACCCACAGCTATAGCAGCTTTTCAAAACCTTAAATCAGATTTTTCCACAGCTCCGATTCTGTGCCAGCCACACTTGGATAAACCTATTATTTTGGAGGTAGACGGCTCTTTGGTAGGAGTTGGAGTGGTTCTATCGCAAGCTGCTGATGACGGGAATAACCATCCATGTGGGTTCTTCTTTTGCAAATTCTCTCCGGCAGAAAAAAAATATGCCATTGGAGATCAGGAGCAGTTGGCCATATGACTAGCCTTGGAATAATGGAGACACCTTTTGGAAAGTGCAAAATTTCCATTTACCATTTTCACTGATCACAAAAATCTTGTATATCTTCAGACTGCTCATTGTCTAAATGCCAGACAGGCTCGCTGGTCTCTCTTTTTCTCTCAATTTGATTTCAAGCTTCAATTTCATCCTGGGATCTTGAATAAAAAGGCTGATGCTCTTTTAGGATCCTTTCTGTCTCCTTTGGAAGAGGATGACCAACCACTAGTCCAGACGATATTGGATCCTCTTGTCTTTGCTTCAACTCAAGTTCTGTCTCCTCCTCCTGGCAAAATGTTTGTGGTTCCTCAACTACGGGATAAATTATTGACTTGGGCCAATGCCTCTCTTTTTGCTGGTTACTCAGGTATTCTCACGACATTTAAATTCTTACAATGATCTTACTGGTGGCCTACTATGAGGGAGGATGTTTGAAGTTTTGTTATGTTAGGCACATTTGCCACAAGACACAAGTCCAGTTGTTGTTCCCCTGCGACCTCTACCATTGCCGGACGCCCCTTGGACCCACATTTCAATGGATTTTATTTCTGAGAGACACAATACCATTTGGGTGGTAGTCAACCAGTTTCAAAAACGACCCACTTCATTCCGTTAACCGACCTTCCTTCTGCTCCTCAACTGGCAAAAGTGTTCTTTCAAGAAATCTTCCGGCTTCATGGCTTGCCTAAGGAGATTGTGTCTGATTGTGGTGTACAGTTTGTGGTGAAATTTTGGAGGGCTCTCTGTGCTTCTTGCAGAATTAAGCTGAAATTCTGGTCTGCCTATCACCCTCAAACCAATGGTCAAACAGAAAGGGTGAATCAAGAGCTGGAGACATTCATCAGACTCTTTGTGTCTTCTTCACAAGATGATTGGATCAATTTCTTACCCTGGGCAGAATTTACTCACAACTTCAGGTACCATTCTTCTTCTAATACCACTCCACTCTTTGCCCTTCTCCCCCGATCACTCAGTTTAGATGGCTGGCCAACTCTAGGAAGAGTCCTGGTGGTTCCGAACTTCTTTCATTTACAGATGATGGAGGCCACTGTGCTCATTCTGACTTTTAAAGCAGCAGATATTTTTCTGTACCCTTCCCCAGATTTGTGTCTCGAGACAATCCTGTCTTGGAGGTCTGCAGACAATTCCTTGGACTTCATGCTTAGTTTGTGCTGTGATATGCACTGTCAAGTGTGGGACCTTCTATAGACGGGTGTATGCTTTTCAAAATCATGTCCAATCAACTGAAATTATCACAGGTGGACTCCAATTAACCTGTAGGAACATCTCAAGGATGATCAGTGGAAACAGGATGCACCTGAGCTCAATTTTAAGTTTCATGGCAAAGGCTGTGACTACTTATGTACATGTGTTATCTTAATTGGTTTTTTTTTATTAAATTTGCAAAAATCTAAAAAAAACTATGTACACGTTGCCATTATGGGGTATTGTGTGTAGAATTTTGAGGACAAAAATGAATTTATTCCATTTTGGAATAAGGCTGTAACATAACAAAATGTGGAAAAAGTGATGCGCTGTGAATACTTTCCGGATGCACTGTAACAAGAACCAGATTTAAGATTACTTACTACAAGTAAAATAAGAGTGTATATAAAAAAGGTAAAACATCATGTATATGGACACCATAAAGTTCAGTGCATAAATAATAAAATAGCGCCATCTTGTGGTCAAATTCTAAAACTTTGCTGAAGCACATTTGTATTATTAATATACATTTATTGTACCAGTTTTCATGCACTTGTATTTTTAGAATTTGATCACAAGATGGCGCTACTTTATTATTTATGCACTGAACTTAATGGTGTCCATATACACGATGTTTGATATTTTTTATATACACTCTTATTTTGCTTGTAGTAAGTTATCTTAAATCTGGCTCTTGTTATATGCTTAGCACAAAGCACAAGCACTTCTCTGTGTATTTAATTGATGTATTTATGGCAGCCGACTGGGGCCGGATGACGTCACTTCTGGGTATCGGAGGATGCCGCAACCGGAAGTGGATAGTCCGGACGCCGGGTGGTGGTGCTGTTGGACGCTGCTTGAGGGCACTGATGGGGTAAGACATTTAATGCACGTTTTTTGTATATCACTGTTTGTTGTGTATCCTGAAGAAGGGGTTGCTGTACCCCGAAACGTTTTTCACCAACTCTAAAGTCTCCAGAGTGCCGCTTATATCTTTGCTTGTATCCCGGGGGATACATATCCCCAGAGGAGGGCACCCGGAGCAAGGTAATGGTCCATTGTGACCAGTGGAATGCTGGACTGTTTGTGTGGATATTTGTATTATCCAGGGACGTTTTTAGGCATTGGTAATGAGCCTAGGCACCCACTAATGTTTACCTTTCCAGGAGTTTACATACCATTTTTTTATAAGCACTGCTTTTTGCACTAGCACGGAATTTGCATCAGCACTTTGTGTTTATGTTTAAATAATGGATATGGTGTCAAAAGATTTGGAGGAAACTGAGGGGGCAGTATGTATGCTACAATGTGATAATTATGACACCCTCATTTTCTTGGACATCGAAGCAGAGAATAGTTTGTACAAGGAACATGTATTTGATTTGAATCCAGAAACTTCATGTGACGATATTTACAAAGAACTGTTTAAACTGCATAAGCGAGAAAACGATTTTACATATCATGGAAGAACACTATCGGATTACTATAGGAATAAGCAAATTCCTCGAGGATTTAGAGTTCACAACATTCCTACTATAGGACGCTATAGTATTCCTTTTTGTAAGAGGTGGATAGCAGTTCTAAATAAATGTTCTATGGACCTCATGTTACTCATAATTGAGGAATCCATGAGGGAGCTAAATTTGACAAAAGAAAAAATGTCTAAGTTCGAGGCAGGAGGAAATTAACTGAGGATAAAGCAGTAAACTGGTTGGATAAGCTAAACGCGCAATTAGAAACATACAAAAACAATTCAAATACAAGAAGGAAAAACTTAAGAAAGTCCAACAAGATTATGAACATCACCGAGTGTACTCATGGCTGAACATCACAGTGGCCACTACATCTAAGGGCCACGGGAGGATCCCTGTTTATAGAAGACGTAAAGATCATCCTATACAGTCGAATACTTCAGCAAGTGAATCGGAAAAAACCTCAGGATGCACCCAAATTACATATACAAGAGAGATCCCTTTAGGGGTCAATACCCGGGCAGGAGCAGCTGGCCGGGTAGAAAACTTACAAGGAGGGGTGGTCAAACGAGGCAAAAGGCGCGGAGCCAGACCCCCAAATGGCAACCGGATCTAATATTTAATTTATCATCAAAGGAGTTATCCCCAGTAGAAACTCTGGTTCTAAGTAAGGGATTATCCTTTGTGCCCACGCATACACTGGATCATTTCCAATGGAAGGCGGACAACTTCAAACTGCATAGATCTTTGAAGCTAAAATAATATTTTGGTAAGAACCCAGTGGACACGGAGAGGATTCCGTTACCTACACAATTACAAAAAATGGGAAAGAAATCGAAATTCACAATTTTACAGCACTGAGCAAAAGAAGTGACATCATTATCCGTGCAGCGGACAGAGGGGGTCCATTGTCATATGGGACGTTGAGGACCATAAGTCTGAGTGTTATCGCCTTTAAGCTGATGAATCTATGTATCGACATTTAGAGGGAGACCCCACTGTTGCACTTAAAGATGGTCTAGATAAGATGCTTAATGATGTGTTCAGTGCAGATACTATTTCTAATGAAGTACATGGAAAATTAGTTAAATGATTACCCCATAGTTCCTGCTTTTTATGTTAAACCTAAGATACACAAGAATGCACAGAGCCCCCCTGGCCGTCCTATTATTTTGGCCAGGGGTGCTCTATGCTAATTTATTTCTGTGTTCTTGGATGTGTATTTAAAGGCTTGTATACAGAACACTTTCTCCCATATAAAAGATTCCAGCACTCTTCTTAGGAAATTGAATACTATGAAGGTAGTGCAGGATAATACTGTTCTTATTACACTGGATGTGTCAAGCCTCTACATATTCCGCAAGAGGCTGGCTTACAGGCAGCAAGGAGATTGATTTTTGGTAACCCTAGGTATGCAGGTCCAGATGTGGAGTTCTATTTAACACTTTAAATTACACTATGAACCACAATTATTTCATTTTTAATGGTCAATTTTATCAACAAACAACGGGATGTGCAATGGGCTCGGCCGTGGCCCGTCATTTGCTAATTCAGATATGTGGGAGGTTGAAAAAAGTCTATTTTTTGAAAATCCACAGATCTCAGAACATATACATCTATATACATCTATATTATAGATATATAGACGACCTCCTAATCTTTTGGACAGGTCCTGAAGAAGCACTTGACACTTTAATTGAGGCCTATAACAATTCTTCTAGTCCCATTAAATTTACTATGACCAAGAGTAATAATAAAATAAATTTTCTGGACTTTAGCATTGAGGTTAATGGCAATGAAATACAAATATCTTTGTACACAAAATTTACAGACAGAAACACTCTTAAAACATGACAGCTTCCATTGTAGATCATCTGTTAAGGGTTTGCCCTATTCTAAATTCCTGCAAGTGTGTAGAGTAAACAATAAGAGGGAGGAAACTGAGCGACAGTTAAATGTAATGTTGGAAAAATTTGTTCAAAGAGGACGATATCCATTACATGAGTTACAAGCAGCAAAAATGAAGGTGCTAACCCGTAGAAGAGGATATTCTACAACCCACCAAATTAAAAAATAGGGAGAGGGTGGTTACTTGGGTTAACCAATGCAATACCGCTAGTGAATATACTAATAAAAGGGCTAAACAACTGTGGCCCCTTGTTTCCACAGATCCAGAACTCCCTCTGTTACAGAAATCAAGAATCATGTATAGTTACACCCATAGCATACGAGACTGGGTGGTTAAAACCGATATAAGGCCGTATTCAATTAGAGCGGATCCGCAATACTTTTTCGCCTCCAGACTTTTCGCCCACATCGCTTCTTTTGTAGGCGGAAAAGTATCACGGCTGTCCCCGCTTTACCCCGTATTCAATATGGAAGTACGCGACAACGGGACCCGGCGAAACTTGAACAGGCGGAAAGTCCTGTCAGATTTGGGGAAATCAGCCTGACACCCCTCAAAAGATGCTCTGACATGGGGGTTAGCTATGGTACCCCCCAATTTGGCTCACTGAAAGTATTTGGTGTTTTTAAACGGGCTCAATAGCTGCTAAATAGCATTTTTCTATACGTGGTGCAGAATAGTGTTCAGGAGTATTTTCTGCAGAAAATAACTTATCCCAGCATTTTGGGGTATTTGAAAATGGGGGACAGCATATTTAAAGTTGCTAAAGTTAAGTTGAAAAAATCATGAAAAATCCACCTGCCGCAAACACCTGCAATCAAAAAAACACCGGGGGCATACTTGGGGACCCCCCCAGAGTCAAGGTTGCTAGTTTTTAACTTTGTCCCCCAACATTTTTTTTTACTCCCCCAAATTCAAAGTTATTTTTTTGGGGTGTCCTTAAGTGTTTTTTTTTTATTTTTTGACAGTTTACCTTTGGGGGACAGTCTGAAGGTTGCACGGGGGGTCCCGCAATGTTGCACCCCAAAACCCCAATTCTGCACTTTTTTACGCCTGGTATTCATAGGCTAAACTTTTTCGCCATTACATTGCTTCCAAGTTGAATACGGAGTAAAACCAAAACAGGTGAAAATTACATCATCGGCGAAAAGTTTTCGCCAAAACACGTGAAAACTGCCTTTCGCTTCAAATTGAATACAGCCCATAACAGGATTAAAACCCATACCTGATAAACCCTCTACTGTTTTGCAATGAAAGAGAGGATGTTTTGTCTGGGCTGTACAACTTGCAATTATATGATAACAGGAGATATGATCATGAATCCCTATATGGAGAAGAAACCTGTAGCTCCAAGTTTGTGGTTTACATTCTGTCTTGCCAATGTGGGCTACATTATGTGGGCAAGACAGAGCGGCAGTTCAAGGAACTCATGGCCCAACACAGGTCGGCCATTAGGGCAGCGTTACAGAATGGAAGTAGCGAACAGCCGGTCACACGCCACTTCGCCCAACAAAAACATAGCATGGCCACCCTTAGGTATCAAATAGTGGACCATGTTCCAGTTTCCCTAAGAGGGGGAAATTGTTCTAAAAACTCATGCAGATGGAATCTAGGTGGATTGTTATGGCAAAGTGTCTCACCAGATAAGGCAGGAAAACTTGGGTTGCAGAGTAGCCTGCCAGGAGGGCAGGATTTCTTGGCTAGATGAGTTGCCTGCCGGGAGGGCAAGATTTCTTGGCTAGATGAGTTGCCTGCCGGGAGGGCAGGATTTCTTGGCTAGATGAGTTGCCTGCCGGGAAGGCAGGATTTCTTGGCTAGATGAGTTGCCTGCCGGGAGGGCAGGATTTCTTGGCTAGATGAGTTGCCTGCCGGGAGGGCAGGATTTCTTGGCTAGATGAGTTGCCTGCCGGGAGGGCAGGATTTCTTGGCTAGATGAGTTGCCTGCCGGGAGGGCAGGATTTCTTGGCTAGATGAGTTGCCTGCCGGGAGGGCAGGATTTCTTGGCTAGATGAGTTGCCTGCCGGGAGGGCAGGATTTCTTGGCTAGATGAGTTGCCTGCCGGGAGGGCAGGATTTCTTGGCTAGATGAGTTGCCTGCCGGGAGGGCAGAATTTCTTGGCTAGATGAGTTGCCTGCCGGGAGGGCAGAATTTCTTGGCTAGATGAGTTGCCTGCCAGGAGGGCAGGATAACACAGGCTGGAAATAGTTCAGGTGTAAATGTACAGTTTGATTACACACAGTAGGGCTGAGAAAGCTGTAGCTGCTGATTATACAGAGGAAGCACGGACCCAAAGGCTTGGGCCTGCATACACTGAGCACAGCATGTGGATGGTGAATATTTCAGGTGTAAATGTATAGTTTGATTACACACAGTAGGGCTGAGAAAGCTGTAGCTGCTGATTATACAGAGGAAGCATGGACCCAAAGGCTTGGGCCTGCATACACTGAGCACAGCATGTGGATGGTGAAAACAGACAGCAAGCAACAGCAATCAGAACAGAGTGGAACAACAGTCTTGAATAATTGACCTACCTGCTGAAGCCTGGTAGGCAGTGTGGAGGGAGACAGAGAGTGGTGAATAGAAGCAGCGGCTGAAGTGTAGACAATCACGGAGGATAGCTGGAACAACCAGACCGAGCTGTAGGAGGAAACTCTATAACCGGTGAGGGGGGATGAATCTGGAAGCTACAAATAGGAGGAGCAGCCAATCAGCAGCATATGGAGTATGAGTCACTCTCAGCAGCATCCCCGATGCTTGGTAATCAGCGGAACCGGATTCTGAGTCAGTGTAGGTCCCGAGCCGGTGGGAAACAAGCCGCTGCCACGGCTTGTGACAGTACCCCCCTTGACGCGGGGTTGAAGAACCCCCAGAGACTGGTTTAAAGGGAAATTCCTGAAAAAACATCCTCTTCAACCTGGGAGCATGTAAGGCATCTTCTGGAATCCAGGAACGTTCTTCCGGACCATAGCCCTTCCAATGGACCAGAAACTGCAACCGACCTCTAGATACTCTAGAATCCAGCACTTTCTCAACCAAAAACTCCTGCTGACCATGGACCACCACCGGAGCAGGCCTGAAAGAACTCCAGTTCCCAAATCTATCTGACTTATGGACTGGCTTTAATAAAGAGGCATGAAAAGTGTTGTTAGTGTTTAACGAATTTGGTAGTTGGAGTTTGAAAGCAACTGGGTTAACTTGGTTTATTGGTCCTTTCCGGATCATTTCTCAAGGACCCAATTTGTGAGAGGGTTGCCGGAGTTTGATATTTCTAGTGGACAGCCACACTAAGTCCCCCCTTTTGAATGTGCAAGGCCTCCGATGTCTATCTGCCAATTTCTTAGAATGGAGAGATGCCTTGAGGAGATTATGATGCACCTTGGCCCAAATACCACGGAGTCTGGAAACAGTCCCTGCATCAGAGGATCTGGAGAATGATAAATCAAATGAATTGGCCCGAGGATGTTGGCCCGTCACACAATAGTAGGGTGAAACTGAAGATGCAGAGTGACAGGAATTGTTAAAAGCAAATTCAGCCATGGGAAGATGAGACACCCAATCATTCTGGAATTTTGAGACGTAACACCGTAAATATTGCTCCAGGGTTTGATTAGCACGTTCTGTCTGCCCATTAGACTGTGTGTGATATCCTGAAGAGAAGCTGAGACTGATACCCAGTGCAGTGCAGAAACATCTCCAAAACCGTGCAACAAATTGCGTCCCACGGTCGGAAACAATGTCACAGGGAAGACCATGCAAACGAAAAGTATGTTCCAAGAAGAGGACAGAGAGTTCTTTGGCAGATGGCAATTTGGGCAGAGGAATAAAGTGCATCATTTTGCTAAAGCGGTCCACGATAGGCCAAATAACTGAACAGCCAGCAGAGCGAGGACGGTCCACAATGAAGTCCATCGCAATGTGTGTCCAGGGTCATTTTGGAGTGGTAAGAGGAAGCAGTAATCCTGATGGTGGGGTACGAGGAGTCTTGTTATGAGCATAAACCTCACATGCCAAAACAAACTCCTGAATGTCCAAAGCCAAAGACGGCCACCAAACCGCACGAGACATTAATTCAATGGTCTTATTGTTGCCTGGATGTCCGAAAGCCCGTCTCACATGGAAGTCCTGTAGGACAGCTTTTCTCAAATTTACAGGAACAAACAGGAGATTGGACGGTCTACCAGGAGGCGAATCCTCTTTGAAGCACAGACAGATCCTCAGCCAAATTTCGAGATAAAGCCACCTGGATACAAGATCTGGGAATTATGGATTCTTTGATCACAGTAACCTGTTGGAAAGGAGTGAAACTCGTGGACAATGCATCAGCCTTGATGTTAGTAGATCCGGGTCGAAAAGAAATTAGAAAATTAAATCTGGTAAAAATAGTGCCCATCGTGCTTGCCTGGAGTAAAGCCTCTTGGCCGATTCAATGTATGCCAAATTTTTGTGGTCGGTGAGGATAGAGATCCGGTGTTTGGCTCCTTCAAGCCAATTTCTCCAATCCTCAAAAGCTAACTTAATGGCAAGCAGCTCCCTGTTCTCAACGTCGTAATTACACTCGGCTGAAGAAAATTTACGTGAAAAAAATGCACATGGATGGAGTTTGCCATCCAACGGATTATTCTGAGAGAGAATAGCTCCTGCCCCAATCTCAGAGGCGTCCACCTCAACCACAAAAGGCAGATCTGGATCCGGATGTTTGAGAACAGGGGCGCTGGTGAAAGCAAGTTTGATATGTCCAAAGGCCCGAACTGCCTGACTAGGCCAGTTAGAAGCATCCGCACCTTTCTTGGTTAACTCTACTATGGGGGCAACTATGGAGGAAAACGAGCCAATAAATCTCCGATAGTAATTGGAAAAACCAAGGAAACGTTGAATGCCTTTCAATGTAGTAGGCTGAACCCAGTCCAATACTGCTTTAACCTTTCCAGGATCCATGGAGAAGCCATGAGGAGAAATAATATATCCAAGAAAAGATACTTGCTCCACATGAAACTCACACTTCTCCAACTTGGCAAATAACGAATTCTCTCTCAATTTAGATAGGACCTGACTGACATGCTGGTGCATGGAGTGAGAGTAAATGAGGATGTCATCGAGATAAACAACCACAAAAATGCCAAGAAACTCCCGGAGTACATCATTGATAAAGTCTTGAAAGACTGCTGGAGTATTAGCCAATCCAAACGGCATAACTAAATTTTCATAGTGCCCCGTATGCGTATTGAACGCCGTTTTCCATTCATCTCCGGTCTTGATCCGGATCAAATTATAAGCTCCACGGAGATCAATCTTGGAAAAAATGGAAGCTTGCCGGAGCTGATCAAAAAGTACCGAGATCAAGGGCAAAGGGTACGAGTTTTTGATGGTGATTTCGTTCAATGCCCTAAAGTCAATGCAAGGACGTAATGACCTATCCTTCTTCTGGATGAAGAAGAAACCAGCCCCAACTGGAGATTTAGAAAGATGGATGAATCCTTTAGCCATGGCATCCGCAATATACTCCTCCATGGCCTTATTCTCAGGTATAGAAAGAGAATAGAGACGACCCTTGGGTAACTTGGCTCCTGGTAACAGCTGTATGGCGCAATCATACGGACGATGAGGTGGTAGAGAATTGGCCTTTGATTTAGAAAAAACATCTGCAAAAAGATGGTATTGAGCAGGAAATCCTGGAAGAGACTCTGAGACAGCAGAGATAGCCATCCGGATGGGTGTAGATAAACAGCAATTTTGACACGCTGGACTCCATTTGACAATATCCCCCATAATCCAATCAATGACGGGATTATGGGTCGTTAACCATGGAAACCCCAAAATGACGGGAGCAAAAGGACACTGGAGTAGCAAAAAAGAAATCATCTCCGAATGCAAAATTCCAACTGAGAGAGGAAGAGGTGGTGTCTTGAATTTGATAAGACCATTAGCCACCAGACCACCATCTAACCTACAAATAGGAACCTCTTGAGGTAAAGGAACTGCAGCTAAACCTAAGGAATGAAAAAATGATAAGTCCATGAAGTTCCCAGCAGCACTGCTGTCGACAAACGCCGATACGGAATGGACGGATTGCGACAGATGTACCACCGCAGGAACTAGCAACAAATATTTTGAGGAAACAGATGCCAGGCCTAAATGTAACTCCTCTTTTACATTCAGACCCAATCTTTTACTGGCCTATGTGGGCAAGATTTCAGCGGATGACCTCTAGCTCTACAATATAGGCAGAGGCCTTGAGATTGTCGTCTTTGTCTCTCCCTGGGCGATAGCCGCAAAGCTCCCAGTTGCATGGGTTACTCAGAGTCCTCCACCAGCAGCCAGGAAGGTGACTGAGGCGACTGTACAGAAAGACTGCGTTCTCGTTTGCGTTCTCTGAGGCGATGGTCAATACGGATGGCTGAAGAAATTAAGTCGTCAATGGACTCAGGTGATGGATGTTGGACCAAAATGTCCTTGATGGCATCTGAAAGACCCAAGCGGAATTGGCTACGCAATGCCGGGTCGTTCCATCCTGAATCCACTGCACATCTCCGAAACTCTGAGGAATAATCCTCTGCGGGATTCTTTCAATGCCGAAGATCCCGCAGCTTGGATTCGGCCAAATAACTACGGTCAGGATCTGCATATAATAATCCAAGAGCATTAAAAAAAGGCATCTACTGTTAAAAGCGCAGAATGTGTTGAAGCGAGACCAAATGCCCAAGTCTGTGGATCTCCTTGTAAGAGCGAGATCACTAATCCTACCCGTTGAGTCTCGGATCCAGAAGATAAAGGTCGGAGACAAAAATAGAGTTTACACCTGTCACGGAAGTTCAGGAACTGAGGGCCTGATTCAGAGCCGGACGCACTGAAAGAGCGCCCGCTCTGAATCAGGGCATGTTTTTTTTTTTGCGAGGTGGCCTCTTGGACGCTCGCATAGCTGTGGGTTACCACCCACAGCTTATGCGAGCGTCCATGATGATGGTTAAGACCAGCGCGACCATCGGGCTTGCGACGAGACCCTGCGGTAGGGTCTCGTTGCTGCAAGCCCTGGAGTGATTTTGGCTCTATCAGAGCCAAAATCACTCCCACTGACATTACTAGTGATGTCAGTGGGGCCGGACCCAGATGGTAGGCGTTCCCATGGGAACGCCTCCATCTGGGCAACCACGCCCCCTGCACGCCCACCAAAGGGGGCGTGCTGTCAATCACCATCGACAGCACGCCCCCTTTGGTGCGAGACCCATAATGACGGCTACCCCGTCGTTATTCGGGTCTCGCGCATGCGCACGACGGAGGCGCCTCCGTCATGCGCATGCGCATTTGGGAGCGGGTCTGAATGAGACCCAGAGTACGGTCTCCAGAAAACCTATCAGGGAGATTCATTTTAGGTTCCTTGGGAACGGCTCCAGGAGTGGATGCCCGAACATCCTCAAATCTTATAGAGAGCTCCTGAACTTTTTGGGTAAGCACTTGGATCTGTGCGGCAAGGATTTGTGCAGGGTTTTGAGCCTGCTCCATAATGAAGGACACCGAACGCACAGACTTAAATACAAAGTTGGCCGGTTATAATGTTATGGCAAAGTGTCTCACCAGACAAGGCAGGAAAACTTGGGTTGCAGAGTAGCCTGCCAGGAGGGCAGGATTTCTTGGCTAGATGAGTTGCCTGCCAGGAGGGCAGGATTTCTTGGCTAGATGAGTTGCCTGCCGGGAGGGCAGGATTTCTTGGCTAGATGAGTTGCCTGCCGGGAGGGCAGGATAACTTGGCTAGATGAGTTACCTGCCAGGAGGGCAGGATAACACAGGCTGGAAATAGTTCAGGTGTAAATGTACAGTTTGATTACACACAGTAGGGCTGAGAAAACTGTAGCTGCTGATTATACAGAGGAAGCATGGACCCAAAGGCTTGGGCCTGCATACACTGAGCACAGCATGTGGATGGTGAATAGTTCAGGTGTAAATGTACAGTTTGATTACACACAGTAGGGCTGAGAAAGCTGTAGCTGCTGATTATACAGAGGAAGCATGGATCCAAAGGCTTGGGCCTGCATACACTGAGCACAGCATGTGGATGGTGAAAACAGACAGCAAGCAACAGCAATCAGAATAGAGTGGAACAACAGTCTTGAATAATTGAGCTACCTGCTGAAGCCTGGAAGGCAGCGTGGAGGGAGACGGAGAGTGGTGAATAGAAGCAGCGGCTGAAGTGTAGTCAATCACGGAGGATAGCTGGAACAACCAGACCGAGCTGTAGGAGGAAACTCTATAACCGGTGAGGGGGAATGAATCTGGAAGCTACAAATAGGAGGAGCAGCCAATCAGCAGCATATGGAGTATGAGTCACTCTCAGCAGCATCCCTGATGCTTGGTAATCAGCGGAACTGGATTCTGAGTCAGTGTAGGTCCTGAGCCAAGGGGAAACAAGCCGCTGCCACGGCTTGTGACATGGATACATCATTTGGATACCCTGTGCCCTAAAGCAGGGATGGGGAACCTCAGGCCCGGGGGCCGTATAAGCAGGGCCGGTGCAAGGTTTCATGGTGCACTAGGCAAAGGTTCACAATGCCGCCCCTGTTTTCCCCCAAACCCTCCGCCCAGCTCACAGACACATACACAGCACCCCAATAATATTCACATGACCCGTATTAAAGGGGCGATTCCCCCTGCAGTGCCCCCAGTAGTAAGGGCCCCTGTAGTGCCCCCAGTTGTAATGCCCTTGTAGTGCCCCCAGTAGTAATGCTCGCTGCAGTGCCCCCAGTAGTAATGTTCCCTGCAGTGCCCCCAGTAGTAAGGGCCCCTGCAGTGCCTCCAATAGTAATGCCCTTGTAGTGCCCCCAGTAGTAATGCTCCCTGCAATGTCCCCAGTAGTAATGCCCCTTGAAGTGCCCCCAGTAGTAAGGGCCCCTGTAGTGCCCCCAGTTGTAGTGCTCCCAATAGTGCCCCCAGTAGTAAGGCCCCTGTAGTGCCACCATATGATGCCCCCAGTAGTAAGTCCACTGTAGTGTCCCCATATGATACCCCCAGTAGTAAGCCCGCTGTAGTATCCCCATATGATGCCCCCAGTAGTGCCCCCTGTAGTAAGCCCCCCCCCCCGCGCACACACACACACAAAAAAAAAATACTAAACCCTGCTCCAGTGCCTGCTGCCATCCGTAGCCGGCGCCTGCTCCTTGGAACTATGGGAGTGACGTCATGACGTCACTCCCATAGTGCACTGCGGGACCCGGAACCAGGAGCTCAGGAGTGAGCTCCATCCTCCGGATGCCTCTGCCGCCAGGGGGGTGGGGGGATTTAGAGAGGAGTGGGGCGCACTCTGGTAACACAATCTAAGCGGGAGCCCGGCAAATGGAGGGTGCAGGGGGTGCGATCGCGCCATAGCAATCGCACCCCCTGCACCCTCCGTAGTTAGGGCGGACTCAGAAGCGCCCTCCAGTGGCCAGCGCCCCTAGGAAGCTGCCTAAGCTTGCCTAGTGGAAGCGCCGGCCCTGTGTATAAGGCCCGCGGAATCATTTGGTCTGGCCCTCTGAGCTTTTTTCTGCTAGCTTCAAATTGCTAGCAGGGTGTCTAGAATGGCACACTGCAATTAGAATCTATGCAGCAGTGCTGTCTGGAGCGTTCGTAGGACACTTCAGATGGTCACATTGCTGCCCTTACAGCTCTCAAAGCATCCTGAGGATCAGAACTGCCATCAGAAATTGTGGGGCCCGGGACTGACAGAATAAGCAGGCCGAGTTATTGAATGCAGCCAGTCCGTGCCCTTCCTTTTTTTTTTTTAAATCCCTCATCCCCCCCTTCCCCCATTATTGAATGCAGCCAGTCTGTGCCCTTACATTTTTTTTTTTTAATCACCCACCTCACTCCCAAAAGCCAACCTCCCCCGGCACATGCCTTTTTTTAAATTTTATTAACTCCCTCTCCCCCCCGGTTGTTGTGCGCCACTTACCTTATGAGAAGGATCCGGCTACTTCCTCCACGGTCTATTCACTACAGCTCCTCTTGATCCGCGGCTCCTCCGATGTCGACCTCGCCCTTCAGTGGCGCGCTGACTCCAAAACAAGGTTTATTGAAAGCTTGTTTTGGAGTCTGTCGCACTGTAAGCTGGTGGATGAGTGTCCCGAGTGGCCAGGCAGCCTCCTCCAGCTCCATCATTTAGTAACGGGGAACGGGTCGGCGGGCGCCAGCGGCAGCCGGGCCCCCTTTCCTCAGGCTCTCTTCAAGTGGGTAGTTCAGGCTGCAGGCTCTGCAAAGGTTAGGTGGTAGTAGCGGGCGCCGGGCGGGCCCCCTCCTGTTCAGCCAGAGGCCGGGTCCGGGACTCCAGTCCCGGCAGTCCCCCCCTGATGGCGGCCCTGTTGAGGATGCTCCGGGTATTGTTGTAATCACCGGCGATTATGGCCCTGTCCTACAGCTAATGTCACATGGCCTCCACCAGGCCTGCGAATAATGTTATATATATCCAAATGGCCCTTGGCAGATAAAAGATTCCCCACCCCTGCCCTAAAGGCTTAAATGAATCATTGGGGCTTAGTTGTTTTTTTATAACCTTGGTTTTTACAATCATGTTTTCTATAATCATGTTTTTTAAATCCGTGTTTTATATAATCATGTATTATAGTTATCCCCAGATCAGTAAATATCCTAGTAACCAGAATGTTTTCCCAATGATACACATACTTTGAGGTATAATTATTTAAATTTAAAAGCAATATGAGATTCAATATGATCGATGACCAAAATCGCCATTCTTTTAATGGATTTATGCACATATACATTTTTAATATATTTGTTATACTTTGCTTAAGCACATTTTTATTATTAATATACATTTATTGTACCAGTTTTCATGCACTTGTCTTTTTAGAATTTTACCAAAAGATGGCGCTACTTTATTAATTATGCACTGACCATGGTGTCCATATACACTATGGCCCTCATTCAGAGCCGCTCGCTATTTGCGGTCGTTCGTTCAAAAACAAGGGGTGGCTATTCAAATGATCCGTTCGCTCATTGCGGTCTGTTCACGCCTCTAAGTCTGAACGAGCGAGCAAAACTTGCGGTTGTAATTTTGAAAAATACGCCCCCTTGCCGCTCGCACCATACGTCATGTCCGCTATTTTTTAGATTAATCGAGTACATCGAATAGCGTATGAACTGCTCGCTATTCTTGTGGTTGGTTTTTTCAACCGCTATTTTGCGAGCAGTTCTGAGTTAAAAAAAACCAAGTGACGTGGTCAATGACGCTGGTGGATTAATTATGCACTCCCTTAAAACGCCCGTTTTGACCTTTAAGCACGCCTGCATTCACAATTCCACTCCCTGTTTTCAAGCACCTTCCCCTGTTACCACCCACATACGCCTCCTTCTGTCACTCAAAGTAGCAGGCATTAGCCATATAGCGAACAAACGATTTTCGGCCGCACTGACTGGTTCACGCATGCGTATTACAATCCGTGCGCATGCGCAGATGTGCGAACATCGGTCAGAACGAACGAGCGGCCGCTTACGAGCGGCTCTGAATGAAGCCCTATGTTTTATCTTTTTTATATACACTCTTATTTTACTTGTAGTAAGTAATCTTAAATCTGGCTCTTGTTATATGCTTAGCACAAAGCACAAGCACTTCTCCGTGTATTTAATTGATGTATTTATTGTCTATGCACTGTTTGTTTACAGCACTTCCATGGCAGCCGTCTGGGGCCGGATGACGTCACTTCCGGGTATCGGAGATGCCGCAACCGGAAGTGGATAGTCCGGACGCCGGGCAGTAGTGCTGTTGGATGCTGCTTGAGGGCACTGATGGGGTAAGATATGTAATGCACTTTTTTTTGTATATCACTGTTAGTTGTGTATCCTGAAGAAGGGGTTGCTGTACCCCGAAACGTCGATAATAAACACACCGTTTTTTTCACCTACTCTAAGAAGTCTCCGGAGTGCCGCTTATATCTTTGCTTGTACACATATCCTCAGAGGAGGGCACCCGGAGCAAGGTAATGGTCCGTTGTGACCAGTGGAGTGCCGGACTTTTTGTGTGGATGTATATAATATATATCTAAAATTGTTTTTCTCTACCCCCAGTAGCTCTACCCACAGTTCCTGAACCTATTTTTCCCGAAAAATAGCCTTCTTTCTTGATACCTTGAATTAGGGATGTGCAGGCTCGGATAGGTTCGAGTTTGCAAGTTGAGTTCGGATTTTTCCCTCCAAAAAAACGGAACTCAGAAAGAGGCTAAACGTCATCTTACATGGACGAACATCATCATTCCTGGGTCCAGGAATGATGATGTTCGTCCATGTAAGATGACGTTTAGCCTCTTTCTGAGTTCCGTTTTTTTGGAGGGAAAAATCCGAACTCAACGTGCAAACTCGAACCTATCCGAGCCTGCACATCCCTACCTTGAATACAATTTTAGGCCTGGAGGCTTCATTACAGTGGACACTTGGACATTGTGTCATTACAGTTCCAGCAGGCTCGCCATAGGCTGCAAGTAAAGCTGCATACACACGTAAACATTTTCTGTCCATCCATCCAACTAGTTGATTGGTTGGAATGAAAATCTGGTAAGATATGAAAGCAAATGACAATCAGCAATTTGCTCCCAAATGCTGGAAAATGGACAAAAACTGTTTAGATCAAACATTTAACAAACTTGTCTGACGACCATTTTCATCTGTTTTCTGGCATTTAGGAGCAAATTGCTGATCATCAGTTTCTCCCATACGTTACCAGATTTTATTCCAACCAATCAACTGGTTGGATGGTTGGACAGAAAATCTTTACGTGTGTATGCAGCATTACAGTACAGCTGCCTTCCTACCAAAGTCTATCAGTCTTAAGTACATTCAACTGTTACTGAGAACTTTGCTGCCACTGTGTGGTTAAAACCTAGACTGCATTATGTCCATGTGAAATTGCTTCTAGCATGTGTCTTCAACCTTTGGCCCTCCAGCTGCTGTGGAACTACAGTTCCCAGGATGCCCTGCCACAGTTTTAGGCTGATGTTATATCAAAATGCTGTGATGTGTAGTTAAACAGCAGCTGGAGGGCCAAAGGTTGAAGACCCCGGGGTGTTCTCAGTACTGTGATGCATTTCAACAACAGCCTTGTAACCTGGCACAGTGATGCCACCACAAGTCTAAGATTCAAATCTCAGGCCAAGCTCATCACCTTTCACACTGCATACTTAAGAACTGCTTCCTTTCTTACTGACAAATTGTAATCCTCAGATTTCCTCCTTCTACCAACCAGCAATCAGGAGGCAACGTCCGATATTTTGTACATGGAAAGATACCTGAACAAGCAACTTGTGGAAATTAGAACATCTACTTGGTTACTTTCTACATGTACCATTTTTACCTGATTATGGTAGGAAGCCACCCTCATCAATGTTGTTTGGATGTATCAGCTGTGAACGTCTGATTTTACCTTAATATAGATTTTGTTATTTGGATCTCACCTTATTAATACTTTCTAATTTTATCACATTGGAATTTCTCCTTACTATAATCATAGAAGGATGTTACAATATTACTTCATCCCTTGGAGTTGATCTATTACCATATAATAGAGATATACAGTATACTGCTATGCAAATTGTGCTGATATAATATTGAATTTATAATTTGACATTTGTTACGAATTGTCTGCACTAGATTTTCTGTGTTTGTATCTTTACATGTTTGACCATTGGAATGTACATCTTTCATTTTTTACAAACATATTGCGAAGAATCTTGTTCTAAAGAGATCAAGCTTTCATAGTATTAAGATAAGTGCTATTGTCTGTTATTAAAGCGCAGAGGGGTGTTATCAAGATATATTACATGTGTGCATTTGTCTTGGTGAGGATAATACCAGGTGGACAGATATATTACATGTGTGCATTTGTCTTGGTGAGGATAATACCAGGTGGACAGATATATTACATGTGTGCATTTGTCTTGGTGAGGATAATACCAGGTGGACAGATATATTACATGTGTGCATTTGTCTTGGTGAGGATAATACCAGGTGGACAGATATATTACATGTGTGCATTTGTCTTGGTGAGGATAATACCAGGTGGACATAGGGCCTGATTCAGAGCCGGACGCAATTAGCGCTCGCTCGTCCAGAAAATAGGGGTGGCTATTCAAATCAACCGTTCGCTGTTTGCGGTCTGTTCACGCCTCTAGGTCTGAACGAGCGAACAAAACTTGCGGGCGTTTTTTGGGAAACTACGCCCCTGGCCGCTCGCATCCTACGTCATGTCCGCTATTTATTAGATTAATCGAGTACATCGACCAGGGTATGAGCTGCTCGCTATTCTTGTGGTTGGTTTTTGCTACCACAATTTTGCGAGCAGTTCTGGCTCTAAATTAACCCAGTGACGTGGTCAATGACGCTGCTGTATTAATTATGCACACCCATAAAACGCCCGTTTTGACCTTTAAGCACGCCTGCGATCGGATCTCCACTCCCCGTTTTCAAGCACCTTCCCCTGTTACCACCCACATATGCCTCATCCTGTCACTCAAATTAGCAGGCATTCGCTATTTTGTGAGCAAATGAATTTCGGCCGCACTGACTGGTTCGCGCATGCGTATAACATCCGTACGCATGCGCAGTTGGGCAAACATCGCTCAGAGCGAACGAGCTGCCGCTTACGAGTGGCTCTGAATCAGGCCCATACACCCTTTTAGCTGCTTAGAAGTGCAAAATTGGCCAGAACCAACTTTACTTTTTGAAGTATGTATGTCTTAACATGTATGTGTTATTGTGTGTGTTATATATAATATATGTTTGCTATATCTGTGTGTGTGTGTTTAATATATAAACACACACTGTGTATACATATACAGTATATAGAAACTCCCTACAGAAAATCATGCATTAGTCGCTACTACATTAGAAGTGGATGCCATCGATGTTGTATATTATTCTTCAGCATGGTTGGCCCACATGTTGGCATCTTTGACATCAAATTAAATATTCCAGTTCAGCTCCTTGTTCATTATTGTTTGTTTGCCTATCGTTACCAGTGGCGTAACTAGGGTATATGGTGCCCAGGGCAAAATTAAAAACGGAGCGCCCCCCCCCCCATGAGCATGTGCCAAAAAATGGGTGTGGTCACATGCCACAAGAAGCGTGGTCACTGAAAAATGGGGCGTGTCAACATGACACACACCACTTTCTCGTCACTCTGGGAACATTCCTTTCCATTAAATATGCACCTTAATGCCCCGAGCAGTAGTGTCCCTCTTGGAATGCCCACTGTAGTAGTGCCCCTTATGCTATGTCCCCAGTAGCAGTGCCCCATGTAGTAGTGCCCTTTATACAGTGCCCCCAGTAGTGTACCCTTATACTATGCATTACCACTTATAGTAGTGCCCCTTATACAGTAAACCCAGTAGTGGTCCCCCTTATGCAGGCCCCCAGTAGTGACCCCCCTATGCTGTGCCCCTTATACAGTGCCCCAGTGGTAGTCCCTCCTATGCAGTTCCCCCAGTAGTGATCCTCCCTATGCAGTGCCCCTTATATAGTGCCCCCAGTAGTAGTCCTACCTGTGCAGTGCCCTTTATATAGTGCCCCCAGTCCCCCCTATGCAGTGCTCCCAGTAGTAGTCCCCCCTATGCAGTACCCCAAGGAGTGCTCCCCCCTATGCAGTGCCCCCTATGCAGTGCTCCCAGTAGTGGTCCCCCCTATGCAGTGCCCATTATATAGTGCCCCCAGAAGAGCCTCTTATATAGTTCCCCCAGTCGCCCCAATGCAGTGCCCCCAGTAGTAGTCCCCCCCTATGCAGTGCCCTTTATATTGTGCCCCCAGTAGTGGTCCCCCCTATGCAGTGCCCCCAGTAGTAGTCCCCCCCTCTGCAGTGCCCCTTATATAATGCCCCCAGTAGTAGCCCCCCCTATGCAGTGCCCCCAGTAGCTGTTCCCACAATGCAGTGCCTCCATTAGGGCCCCCAGTAGTCCCCCCCAGCAGTGCCAAAGACACACACGTAAAATAAATAAAATAAACACTTACCTGAATCCCAGCTCCTGCTCCTGCCTCCGCCACCACCCGCTCCTCTGTCCTCACGGGCCAGCCCACTCTGTATTATGGAAGAGACGTCATGACGTCTCTCCCATCACCCACTGCGGGGGAGCCGGAAGATGGAGCTCATGAGTGAGCTCCAGCCTGGCTCCGGCAGTGGGTGCAGCGCAGCAGTCAATGAGAGTCTGTCTGACACAAAACACACACTTGTGCCAGGTAGTACGAGTGTGCTAGCCGGCGGCGGCGTTTGTTACTGTGTAGTGCGAACTGCACTCTGTGCGGTCTGCACTACACTGACCACCCGTGTCCCAGACCACGGCCCAATGGCACTGCGGGCCGCGGTCTGGGCACTGTGGAAACAAACGATTGCAGGACCATTTCACTCCAATTACTGAGAAGGAAGGAGACACCAGCCCTTACATTCTCCCCTCAATAAAAATAAAACACATTAGGAAACGGTTAACCCATCGCACTGCACCTACTAGTGTTATATTTCTTTCTAAACACTTAGATCTGGTGGATCCATAACATTCTCCTCCCACCACATACTACGCACCCTCGCATAGACGGGATGTGGTCATAATCCTGACTGCGGGGATTCTGGCGCTCAGAATGCTGGTGCCGGAATCCCGACACCTGTCAGAATCCCAGCACCGGCATCTAGACTGCTGGAATCCCGAAGGTAAGTAGCAGGGTTAGCGTTGGAGATACTGGTTAGGCAGTAAGTGAGGAGGGTTTAGTTTTGGGTGTGGGGAGGGGGAGGTTAGGTTCAGGCACCAGGGAGGGAGGGTTAGGGTAGGGAGAGGGTTAGGATACCGACCGACAGGTGACACACAAGTACATTAACTGAAGGGGATCTATACATAACACTAGTTGTTGCGGATATATCCCCTTCAGTAGATGTACCCTGATGTTATCAGTTACTATCCACGTGGACATTATTATTAACAGTTTCTTATATAGCGCAGCATATTCCTTTGCGTTTTACAAATAGAGAACATGGAACCGCACTTCCGCCCCCACTCCACGTCACTTCCAGGTACATCTACTGAAGGGGATCGATATACACACATGGTAGTAATTACTGGTAGGGGCTAGTTATGTTTTTACTGTTTTGAAGTGATTAAGGCCCTCATTCAGACCCACTCGCAAGCGGGCGCACGTACGTTAGGCGTACGTACAAAAATATTTAAATTCAAGGGCTCGCTCGTATTTTCGATCGCATCTAAAAATCCTCCCCAAACTCAGACGACCCCTCCTCTAACTAACGAGCGTGCGAAATAGCGAGCGTACATCCCCGAAATGGCTTGAAGGGAATGCACGCACAAGTATAAACCGGAAGTGGCCATGTCAGATGTCGATTACCTGCTCCTTTATTCTGCCTACCTCCATCAATCGTATCATGCCAATCAATGTATCAATTAGCTTAATTGGTTTTTTTTTTTCAACACAATGCAAGAAACTTTACTCTTGTCCGTGTTTGTGTTTACCCGCAGAATACGTACGGCTTAAACATTCGCTTTTATTGCTCAAAAAACATGTTAGCCACAATGAAACAATTGTTCTATTGCTGTGGATCCCCGCATATTTCCCGGGATTCATTTCTTTATTTAAATTTGCTTACGCATGTCACTGCATCAAGCCTATCATAACTCTCCAGAGATTTCTGGCCCTGTCGAACACATGACTCATACACTAACCAATAAAATTGCTCCTGTTAATTTCCAAGATACATTAGCCAATCAGAAATTTTTGGCACACTTTATCAAAAATGAATTTTAAGAAAAACACCATTGCCATCATGAGAGCCTCCGCATTCACCAGGCGCGAGCTGCTGGTGCTAACGGAGGTGATGGATCGGCGTATCACCAGCCAGCCTCCACCCATCACCAACCGGCAGAAGCGTTCCGCGCATGCGGAGGCACGGGCCCGCCTGCGCTCCTTCGGCTCACGCCGCAACATCGGCCAGCTGGAGCGCAGGTGGTCTGACCTGCAACGGCGAACACCCCGCTTGCTGGCATGCTTTCGCATGCAGATAGTGGAAAGTAAGTGTTATGTATTGTGGTTTTCATGTTTGTCTTTGTGGGGCAAACTGCGTGTGCATGTTTTCATGTCTGTCCTATTTTTTCATTCTCATCATATCTGCGTGTGCATGTTTTTATGTCTGTCCTATTTATTCATTCTCCTCATATCTGCATGGCCATGTTTTCCCTCTATTTCTGACATATTCATTCTACTCATATTTGCATGTTTTTTGTTGGTGGTGGGTGATTTTAAAATGTTATTTGGCCAGGATTTGGCCAGAAACTAACCACAATTTGTTTGACATCTTTTAGGGGGACAGGCAAGACTATGCCGTCACCGTCCGGCCAGACGGCGGTCCCGCCCACTCTCACCCACCCCCAGCCAACACTCCACCCCAAATAATTCCCCTATTCCCCCCTCCTCCCAAGCCTTCCAAGACCCTCTCCCGGAACTGTCGGGCCTCCTTCCCCTCCGTCCCCCTTCCCCCTCTCCTCCAACCACCCCTCTTCCAATTACCCCCTCCCCGGAGTCCGTGATAACCCTGCCCCGTTCTTTGGGGAATGAAGGCTCCTCCGAGGATGAAGATGGAGGGACTTCGGGATCTGCCGTTTTGGCTACCGGTATGTTTTTCTTTCGTGTTTTTTTTTAACCACAAACTGTTTGTATGTAATCATGTGTCGTTCCTTTATTCGTGATTTTTGGGTTGTTTTTTGGTGATTTAGCAGTTTGCCTTTACCTCTTCCTGCTGATTTCAACATACACATATCACACCTGTGGGTATTTCTACATAGGCCTTGTAATTTTTGCAGCACCCCTTTTTTTTTTAATTTTGGTTTTGGAGTGATTTCGTTGTGTTTTTGTTTTTTAATGTGGATTCCCTATTGTTTGATTAATCCACACACGTTTCTCACCCAAAGAGGAACAGAGGCGTCGGCAAGAGGTCGAAGATTGTGTGGCACACATGCGCCAAAATGTAAATGGGGTGCTTGTGGCCCTTGACCGGCTGTCTGGCATCCTTCGGCAGTAGTTTTTTTTTGTTTTTATCTTTTTCAAAATAAATTGTTTATTTCTAATATACGTTCTGCCTCATTCGTTTTTTCAAAACCAAAGATAGTTAACCCTGACATAAGTAGACTGTTCCTGCAAGGTTTTGCATTTTTTTTAAATTAGATTGGGTTTTGTATTTGTATGTAAAACACCCTCAAGAAACACATAACAGTAACAATGTCATTTCCCTTTTTTTGTGTAGTGTCAATTAGATATTTCTACATTTTACAGGTTCCTAGTTGGTGGGCAAGCTGCTTAGGCGAATCTTACAAAGCCAAATGATTGGACAGGCTTCCTTTTGGTGTGGGTTGGGAACCTGAAAACATATTTCATTTTTGCTCAACTGGCGTCAGTACTGGATTACCCCTTAGTCAAATGTAAGGTGTGTTAACCTGGTTAAACTTGCTGGTAACGTCCAAAAAAAGGAAGAACATTTAACTCTCCAAACATTTATTCACAACATAACTGAGAAATCAAAGTGGTCACTCACAAAAAAAACACACAGTGATAATCTCAAATACAACACATACCAATAAAAAAAAACAAAAAAAAAACAAATCAAGAACTGGTTGAGGAAGGACCATGCCAAAATGATTCCACAAACATGGCGTTGCGATATGGGTTCCAGAATATATTCCCAAAATGACCAGATCCAGGTTTGGTAAGGGTAGCATGAAGTAGTGAGCGTTGTAGTGCCAAAGATTATGTGAACAAACCGAAGATGGTGAAAAAAAGAAAACAAAATTAGATGTTCGCAAACAAACACAAACACATTAGGTTTAAACACTGTTTTGTTAAAACTTACCTAAAAAATCTGGCCACCACATCATCGCGTATGGCCCCCCCACATACTGACCTCCGACCAACCTCGGGGGGGCCATCCTCAGGTAAGGCATCCTCTGGCTGCATTGGGACACCACTCCTTATGGCGATGTTGTGAAATATCCCACACAGGACCACAATTTTCGACACCATATCCGGCAAATACATGAGCTCGCCACCAGAGCGGTGGAGGCATCTGAATCGGCCTTTTAAAAGGCCGATACAGCGCTCCACCACTTGCCTGGTGGCTGTAAGTGCAGAATTAACCGCACTTTGTGGGCCTGGTGTGGGAGCCAAATAAGGAGTGAGCAGCCAGGACATGCAAGGATATCCACTGTCTCCTATGGAAAAGAATTGACAACATCAGGAACACTGTGTATCAAGCTGAACATTGTTATGTACTAAAGCTCTCCACTTACCCAGAAGCCACGCATCACCAGCTTGTAGGTTGGTTAATTTGTGCCATATCCCTGATTGCCGGATGACGAAGGAGTCATGTGCACTTCCGGGTAATTTAGCATTCAGGGACAGGATCTGGAGGGAGGCATCACATACCACCATTACATTCAGGGAGTGATAGTGTTTCCTGTTTCGAAATATGGCCTCCAGCCATGCTGGAGGCTGAAGTGGTATGTGAGTACCATCCACAACCCCTATGATGTGTGGGAAGGCAGCTATTTGGTAAAAATTGGCCTTGGCCACATTAAGGGCACCCATATCCAAAGGCATTTGAATAAAATGATGGAGGTGCTTGAAAAGTGCCTCCATCACTGCCCTCAGGATCCGGGAAAAGGAGGATTGGGAGATGCCCGCCACTATTCCCACCGTTGTTTGAAACGATCCTGAGGCACAGAAATGTAACACCGCCATAAATTGCGTAAGTGGTGGTATTGCTGTTGGACTGTCAATTTGCCGCTCAAGATCACTTTCTATTAATGAGAGAGTGTCTATGATGATTTTGGGAAGTAGACGGTAGCGTCTTAAAACCTCATCATCGGGCATTCCAAAAAGGGTGACACGTGTTCGAAATATCTGGGGCCTTGCATGCCTATGATGCCTACGCCTGGGACGAGATTGAGGTTGGTCGGCTTCCGGGAGCATGGCCAGAACAATCCGCCCCAGATCAACCTGAAATTCAAAGATTTCAAAGTAAGGCTTTTGACCCACCCCAAAACTATATTAAAACAACTTAGCTTGATGATACCATCCATTGCTGCTTACATGCCGGGGTATTGTCATGATACGTCCAAACTGAAAATAAACACCAAAATTACTTGACACATTTCACTCTGTGCATTTTTGTTTAAAAATTTTGTGCTAGACCAAAGTTAAAATATGCCAAACACCCATTTAGCAAAACAGCAAAGCGACATTTAACACAGTACATCAAAATGGGTCGAAATGTTGGCACAAAAAGCGAAAGAGAAACCACCAAAAAGTTAGAATGATTATTAAGCTGTTAAAAATGCGCAAATTAGTTCGCTAATACAAGTCACAAGAGTAACTACTAAAAATGCGCTAATTAGTTCGCTAATACAAGTCACAAGAGTAACTACTAAAAATGCGCTAATTAGTTCGCTAATACAAGTCACAAGAGTAACTACTAAAAATGCGCTAATTAGTTTGCAAATACAAGATAAAAAATGGACTTACCAAGAGCAAATATATGAGTCAAAATCAAAAGGTCTTTTGGGTCGAAAATAAACAAAATCTAAAATAGAAGAAATTATGGATCCAAAAATTACAAAAAATAAGAAACACAATGAAACAACAATTGAACAAAAGTTAGACTTCACAAAACTTACCAAATCAAGAAACGAGGTCCCAAAAATATAAACCAACAAAGATAACGGTTTAAAAAAAACGCAAATCTAACCAACAAACGAATCTCCAACCGCCAACTCCTTTCTACGCAATCAATAAACTCCAGCCAAGATAACCTCCAACAATCCAAAAACGCCACCTCGACTTGAGACACACCAAGCCATAAATAGTGTTTCGTTTCCCGCACAAATTAAGGAGGGATCATAGGGCCGCACAATCAATGATGCGGCCGCAAAATAAGGACGCATGTATAAATACTCACGAAAACACATTCAAATTCTGGTGTATTTCTTGTTTGGACCTCAGACATGGCGACAGACCAGGGAAAAAATGCCCAAGAGTCAGGCGGTAAGTCTTTCATGCATTTTGTATCAATGATTAATTTGAAACATAAGATTAGGCAAGTTGTGATTTTGTGAATTCTGTAAATTTACACAAATAGGTGAGGAGGATGACATGGAAGAGGCTGCTGGGCCCAGTATTCCGGCCAAAGCGGCCCAAAAAAAAAGGCAGCCACATTTCACAAGAAAGGAGATGGAGGTTTTGATCCAGAAGTGTGTGGACATCCTGCCACAGGCAGACAGGAATATGAGTCTAAGCCAGAAGTGGAGAATGTGGGAAGAGGTAGCCGTTGCTGTCAATAGGGTGGGTTATTATGTCCGTCTAGCCCGGGATGTCAAACGGCGGTAAGTAAACCCTTGCCCCCCCTAAAAACAAACCCCATTTTAAACCAAAGGATAATGGCTTCCATTTTTCCCCACAGATGGGGCGACTTCAAATATCGCCTAAAGCAAAAACTCGCGGACAGGGCTAGGCATGCAAGGGGGACAGGTGGGGGTCCCACCCCTGTGTCATTGGAGTTGACGGATTTAGAAGAGCTGGCACAGGGGTGTGTGCAGCCTGTGGAGGTGTTTGGCGTGTCCAACATGGATACGGACATGCCAGACTTTGCGGCTCCTCATGTTGTCCCAGGTAAATCTTTGGATGTCATCAACTCTGAAATGTTATTGTGCCAATATGTAGATTGTAATGTGAGGCTTTTCTCTTTTTTCCTAACAGAGACACAGGCGGATGAGTCTGCTCCAGAGGGGAGCCTTGGGCGCCGAATTTCTGCTGGCTCTGCAGGGGAGGAACCAGTACATCCGGCTGAGGACCCTGCAGAAGCCAGTCCAGGACAATCCCCCTCGCAGGCAGTGGCCCTCCTCACAGAACTCAATTTCAAATCGGATTCCCATACGGAGATTCTGCAGAGGATGGACGCCAGTCTGCTACGGGTGGCTGAGGCCCTGGAGCAAAATGCTGCAGCCAACGTGACCATTGGTCAGGCCCTGGCGGAAAATACCAGGGCCAACATCCGCATCGCCAATGCCCTGGAGCAGCTCGTTCGCCAGCACATGGTGGAGCCGACCTCCCTTCCTGCCGGAACATCAGGATCCTCCACCTCTGGCACAACATCAGCCAATCCTCCAAATGTGCCTAGCCCTGTGCCTAGTCCAGAGGCCACAACATCTGCCTCTGGACAGGCCAGCCCGATGACATCCCGGACCCGGTCTGGCGCCCTCCCTCCCCCATCCAAACGGGTGAAAAAACGGTGACAGCAATGGTGACTTTTCCCACAATCCTTCTGTGCTTGGCTCATATTCCTTTCTGGTCAAAACTTCCCTCTCCTTTCTTGTGAAATGTTTTTATTTTTTTGTTGTATGTTTATGTCAACAGTTATGTTGGGCCAATTTGTTTGATTTGGGAACATATCTTTGGGCAAAAAAGATGTCCCCAAAATTTTAAAAATAAGTTTTTTTGTTTGAGCAATAAATTGGAAATTAAACAATGACATTGGATTGTGAAATTATTGTACAAATGGGTTACATTTAATCCTGGGCCAAAAGACAAAAACTCGGCCAAAACAAACAAAAAAAAAAAGGGCTCTTTAAGGAACGTTTAAAAATTCATATAATTCGGCAAATTCAAGAGGCACAAATAAAATGGTGCGAAACTGAAAACATGATGACATTATTGTTACAATAGGCCCTAACCACCAAATTGCTGCCCAAATAAACCCCCCCAAATGTACGCAAATTGATTGTGTCATCCTGACATTAGCAGCTCTGAGTTCCACCTGCGTACGGTTTTGTGCTATCCCAAAAAACTGATTTCAAAACACATACCAAGCCGGTTCTCAATCCAACACTAATTGCTTTTCTGCCCTCCCGCGATTAATCGCAACAACATCGTGGAGTCCCGGGACGGAGGAGAAGGCCATCGCCAATGTGGTCGAGTAATCCAGACCCTAAGCTGTGCGAGCATTTGGAAGGGAAAGAGGATCATCCAGTGACGTAGGAGTCGGTCCGTACACATTTTACGCTCGCATCTGCTAATGTATGTACGCCCCAAAAACGCCTCGCCACGCCTGCGTTTTTCCATCTCCACCCTCGTCAACACCCTAAAACGGCCTGTTCTGTCAATCACATTTGACATGTCACTTCCTGTACGCTATTTTAGGAACGAGTCCAAAAAAACTCGCAATCTGCAGTACGCACATGCGCAGTGTTACACCGACGCATGCGCGGTTATTCAACATCGGAACGCAACGAGCGTACTGCTGTTAACGAGTGGGTCTGAATGAGGGCCTAAGTGCTAAGAATGAGTGGACTCGGCTTCAGCATTATTAGTGCACATGCTAAAGTTGAGTCAGACTGCTCATCCTTACTACAGAAGGGTTCCATGTATGTATGTATATACTATTTATGACTCATGCACAGTAGTTATGAGTGTCAGTGTGTATGCATAGTATATTTGCCTGTATTTTTGAGGGTGTATATGAAACATATGGGTGTACAGTATATCAATGAGTTTATATGGTGTATACAGTATATATGGGTGTGCGTGTAGTAGTATAGTATATAATAGTTTTGAATGTGTGTGTATACGGTATATTTTGGTGATATAATAATATAATATATATTTGGTGATATAATAATGTCTATATGGTGTGTGTATACCAGGCTTGCCTACCCTCCCGATTTGGTCGGGAGCCTCCCGAATATTGGGTGCCGCTCCCGACCCCCCGGAAAGGCAGGCAAGCCTCCCGGCTGCCGCCTACCCCCCCAGACTACTAGTAAAAACCCCCGCTGCCGGGGGGCCCGATGACGCAATTCGCGCTGAATCGCGTCATCGAGGCTCCGCCCCCCGCTTTACAATGCCTTTTTTCGGCATTGTGAGGAGGGGGTGGGGCCACGATGACGCGATCGGGCGGTCACGCCCCCAGCCCCGCTTCCAAAACGGCATCACAGTCCGGCCACGCCCCCCACAGAATGCAGACATTCAGCTCCCTCCCGGAAGGAGGTATGACTTGCACTGCTATTTTTCAGCAGAACGCAGTTCCTGAAGCTCTCATTAACTATGACGTGATGTCCTGGGTCAAAATATATTTCTCATAAGAAGTTTTATTTTAAAGTCCCTTTTGAGTGCCTTCTTTTCTAAATACTATATATATATTAAATTGTTTTTCTATAGCTCCACCCCCAGTAGCTCTACCCACAGTTCCTGAACCTATTTTTTTAATTTAATTTTTAGCTGCCAATAGCATACTGCATATCTGACAACATTACCTATTTGGATAGAGAAAGGGAACTATACAAGTTTTAGGTCATAAACACGGCAAGATGCCCTGTGCTGTGCCCAGAATTTTCCTTGGATGTGCCTAACATGATGTTTTCTTACGTCTGTCACTTACCTCAGCTGACTCAATTCAATTAAGCTGGTTCAGAGGTCAGACTCTTCTTATCTGCTGGTTAAGAGTTTATTATAATGTAACCTAATTCATGGAAAATTTATATTTTAAGTGAAAGAAATTAAAAGGAGAATTAAATGTTTAGCGATGCCCAAGAAACATACAGTACTTGCCGGCTTCTAAAAGTTACTCCCCAGGAGAAGCAGGTGGGCGGCACTGGAGGCGGGGCCAGACGATCTGCGTCATTAAGCCCCACCCCCTCTCGGTAAAATGCTAATAATTCCACATATTTGAATAGGGGTGGAGCTAAATGACACGATTATAATAGAATTACGTCATTAGTCCCCGTCTCTTACTCGCGGACCCACACATTTTCCCCATTCTGCCCACTTCACTAGGAAGTGGGCAGAATGTTGAAGAAGTGTCTACTTTCCCAAGGGTGCGGGGGGTTACCTGAAAAATCGTGAGCTTCCCCCAGGTCCCGGGAGGGTAGGCAAGTATGCCAAGAAGTGACATCGGAACACCAGCACCTCACAGACACCATCATACATACTTGCCTGCTATTGTAAAGGCTTTTCAGGGAGATTGTGAAAGCAGCACCTATAAGCGCAGAGTGGTACGTGTACTGCTAAGTTGACTTACATCGAAATGTAAACGAGCCCCAAAGCTGTTAGTAAGATCTATTGGTTGCTGCACACACACTGATGCTTTTCAGGGCTTGCTCATATATTGTATTTTACAAGTGGTTCTATGTAAGTGGCCAAGAGAAACCTTATATGAAATTGCATGTAGCCATAGGGATCATTGTGCCTTATAATCAATGCAGGGAATTGGCACTAATTATACCACTTGAAGGTATATATATCTCTGATTTCTTTTTTTTCCTAGTTCATAACAGTTACATAATGGGGTAAAGTCCAATCAGGGAGATTGCTACTGTTTCAGGGAGTCTACCTGACAATCAGGGAGAGTTGGCAAATATGCATCAATGCCAAGTTTCCCTTGCAGTCCACAAAGGTGCTCAGGAAAATGAGTGATATTTGGCTATTATAATTCGCTCTGAGAATAAGACTCCTGGGAACATCTGCTGGGATTGTCTTTCTCCTTTCTGTTCTAATGCTGGGTACACACACTGGGCCTGATTCAGACACGCTTACGAGCGCTGAGCGCTCGCAAGCGGGTCGATGTTGCCCAAGTGCGCATGCACGAGACCCGTATAACGACGGCCAAGCCGTCGTTATGGGTCTCGCACCAAAGGGGGCGTGCTGGCGATGGTGATTGACAGCACGCCCCGTTTGGGAACGCCTACCGTCTGGGGCCGGCCCCACTGACATCACTAGTGATATCAGTGGGAGTGCTTTTGGCTCTGATAGAGCCAAAAGCACTCCAGGGCTTGCGGCAGCGAGACCCTACCACAGGGTCTCGTCGCAAGCCCGATGGTCGCGATGGTCTTGACCATCGCGACCATCATTTTGGCTGCTCGCTATAGCTGTGGGTGGTCCAAAAAGGAGAAGTGACGGCCCTGATTCAGAGCCAGCGCTCTGTCAGAGTGTCCGGCTCTGAATCAGGGCCTCTATGCGATGTGTCGTTCGTACAGCTGCATAGTGCATCGGCGGGTGTGTACAGACGATATGGCTATGGACACCATTATTCACACACATATCAGGTCGGCCCTACGCACAGTTGATGCTGATTTATCTTACAGATATATCAGTACATCTACCTGTGCATACGGGCAGGGCAGTTTCTAGGGTCTGAGGCTCCCAGTGCGAGCAGTCAAAATGCGCCCCCCCCCCTCGAAGCAGTAATATTGTGGAGTGGGCGTGGCATCATCGTGAGGGGGTGTGGTATCACAGTAAGGGAGCGTGATCTAGAAAGACCACAGAATGACAGCCACCGTGACTACTGAGTACAGGGGTGTCTAACCTGTCAGAGGCAAAGCGCTGAAAAATATATGTAGCTAAACAAAAGATATATAGCATGCGCGCGCCGGAGGCGCGCGCTCAAAAAATGGGGTGTGGCCTAGCTGTCGCAAGCCCACGCCGCATTTCTGTGTGCATGCCTGTGGTGTGACTTTTGCAGAAGTATGACCTTGCATCACACCCGGTTTTAGTTGCGTTGGGAGCGAGCCCAGCCAGATCTACATAAAATACACTGCAACAAACCACTTCCACATAAAATATATTGGAAAAGCCAGAG
Organism: Taudactylus pleione; assembly: GCA_031769625.1. Taxonomy (NCBI): domain Eukaryota; kingdom Metazoa; phylum Chordata; class Amphibia; order Anura; family Myobatrachidae; genus Taudactylus; species Taudactylus pleione. The sequence goes on from JAUIMM010000084.1 coordinate 1,143,983, forward strand.
GCACATAAACTAAGTTTTAAAACCACATCCACCTCAAATACATTATTAAATCCAGAACCACATAAAACACATTGAAAAAACATGATTCACATAATACACACTTCATTCCAGCCCCCTCCCTTGCCATTCCATCCCGACAGGTCTTAGGCTTCCCCCCCACTGGCTCTCAGGCAAAAGTGCCCATTATGCAGTGCACCCTGTAGTTGTCCCCATATGCAGTGTCCCCTGTATTTATGCCCCTTATGCAGTGCCCACAGTGGTAGTGTAACTTATGCAGAGCCCCCATTAGTAGTGCCCCCTGTAGTCATGTCCCCTGTAGTCATGCCCCCATCAGTAATGCCCCCAATAGTAATGGTCCCTGTTGTAGTGCCCCAGTAGTAGTGTCCCCAGTTGTATTGCCCCCAATAGTAGTGTCCCCTTTATAAATTCCCCAGTATTAATGCCCCTGTATTAGTGCCCCCAATAGTAATGCTCCCTTTGTAGTAGTGCCCCAAGTAGAAAAGCCCCAAGTAGTAGTGCCCCAGTAGAAGTGTCCCTGGCCCCTGAGTAATGCACCCAGTAGTGGTGCCTCCTAAGCAATAACCCCAGTAGAAGTGCCCCCCGAGTAATGTCCCCAGTAGTAGTGCCCGGGTGCCCCCAGTAGTGGTGTCTGCCCCAGTAGAAGTGCTCCCAGAGTAATGTCCCCAGTAGCTGTGCCCAGGTGCCCCCAGTAGTTGTGGCTCCCCCAGCAGAAGTGCCCCCAGTAGCAGTGCCTCCCCCCAAGTATTGTCCAGGCTGCCTGCACACAGAAAAAAAAAAAAAAAAACCAGCAACACTTACCTTCAGCCCCGCTCTGGCGTCCGCTCCGCTGCTCCTCTCTCTGCACTATGGGAAAGACGTCATGATGTCCTCGAATAGTGCACATTGTGGGAGCCGGAAGCCGGAAGCAGGAGCCTCCGTCTCCATCTCCGGCTGCTCTGCTCTGCCGGGCGCCCGGCAGTTAACATGCTGTTTCTACAGCAGGGGTAGGAGGCAGCGCGCCCCGTGCGATTGCACGGGTCGCCTGCCCCTAGAAACGGCCCTGCATACGGGTGACCTGCTGACCACATGTTGACCATATCTGCTGGCATTCTGGCACAGTGGGGGGGCATGGCACAGCAGTGGGGACTTGACGTGGCATTGGGGGCTTGGCATGGGCGTAACGCATGATTGTGTCATCGTGGCCGCCCCGCTACTCAATGCAAAGATTACTATGAATTGCATGTGTGTGTGTGATAAGGATGGGGGGAGGGGGAGGCCGGGAGACTTGCCAATTTTCCAGGCAGCCAGGAGTGCCACCCAGTTTTCAGGAGCCTCCTGGCCATTCCAGGAGAGTAGGCAAGTATGCTGTAGACTAGCCATAGGACCCGACACTGACCTCACAACCGGGATGGTAAACTTGCCCACCCAGTTGTGACATATCGAGCAGCCGATTGGTAATTGTGTATAGCTTACCAAACCGGCCGCTTAGTCAGCAGGACGGGTGGTCGGATGCTTAAGTGTGTACCCGCTTTAGATTTGTAATTAAACAAAATATTAACTCTTCATGAACTGCTTTCAGTGCATCAAACAAAATATATCAGTATGAAATGCCTTTTTTGTGTACATAAAGCATACTCCCCAACTGTCCTGCTTTGGGCGGGACGGTCCTGATTTTCTGCGACTGTGCCGTGTTGCAGTGTCCCGTTGGGGAAGATGAGGGAGCACCCTCACACCACTGCTCTGCATAGAAATATGATGGAAGGTATGCATAGAGTTAAATGCCTCTGCTCTTCTCTTTAACAATATAATATGAAATATAGTTTTATTTTTCTGCCATAGAAAAAATACATTAAGATTTTCTGCAATGACTGTAACTGAGTATTAATTTTTTTTCAATGTTACTTCCACTGCATACATGCCCCCTCTCCCGGAAGTCACGGGAAAGTAGACACTTCTCCCGCATTCTACCCAATTCCTAGTGAAGTGGGCAGAATGGGGAACATTTACTCGTGGATCGGCAGGTCCGCGAGTAGGGGGCAGAGCCTAATGACGCTATTCTTTGATAATTGTGTCATTTAGCCCCGCCCCCTATTTAAATATGCGGGAGAAGCAGCATTTTAATGCGAGTGGGTGGAGTTTAATGATGCAATTGTCTGGTCCCGCCCCCAAAACAGACCACCTGCTTCTCCTCCCCAGCTTTCTACTGGGGAGGAAGTGTCAGAAGTTAGCCAGTATGCTCCACTGTATAACCTCTTCTACTTACTTGTATCTCCTATTTCCCCACCACTCTAACTTTATTCTTCCCCCTCTTATTTATTGTTATCTTCCATCTCTTCCTCTATTTCCCTTATCTAATGGCTTCCAGCAATGCCAGTAACATCACCATGCAACCAGCTGTGTGGAATGTACTACAGCAGTGGTTCTCAAACTCGGTCCTCAGGACCCCACACAGGTCACATTTACCAGGTCACCCAGCAGGTGCACAGGTGTATTCATTACTCACTGACACATTTTAAAAGATCCACAGGTGGAGCTAATTATTTCATTTGTGATTCTGTGCGTAGACCTGGAAAACATGCACTGTGTGGGGTCCTGAGGACTGAGTTTGAGAACCTGTGTACTACAGTGTCCCATATAGATCAAACCTACAGTAACTATAACATATAACACGATGGTGGAATTTTGCTTGTACTTTTTAGGTCCAGTTGTTTCTGATAAACTTGTATGTACATTATTTGCCTTTCATAATAGAGGTGTGCTGGTTGTTTTTGGGCTCTGTTGATATGATATCTGTAACAATAAGAAAGACAGCTGTTAATCCAGCTTTCTAGCAATATATTTAGTGCTCTTAAAAAAGTGCAGATGTACTCTTACTAAAAAGAGTAATAGCTCAAGCTCAGTCGCTTTGTCTTTGTCCCAGAGCCTTCCGGCTTGCTCGTTGTGAAACAATAACTTAACCATGAGTCTCAAAGGGAAACCAAAAACAAAACAAAACATATTTAACCACTTTTCATAATGTATTAATGAACTGTACATTACATAGAAAAATGTATTGGGGAGTCTGTGTAAGGGTAAAATTCAGCAATGTTGGGCTACCATCATTTTTGGTGATGTGGCCTGCCGAATGGGTGTCAGGATCATTCAAAAACTGCTGGGACTGTTACCATAGACCAACAAGGCTACACTGAGGCAATGCTCAGCAAGTTTGGGATGACAGATGTTAAAGCAGTCAGCACACCAAATGACAAATGTGTTAAAATCTCAAAAGATTTGTCCTAAAACAGAGGTAGAAATTGAGGAAATGCAAAAAGTTTCCTACCAAAGTGCTATTGGAACTTTAATATATGGCACCCAGCGACCAGACATCACCTACACGGGCAGCCATATGTGCTAATTCGCAAACAGTCCAGGTAGAGCACACTGGACAGCTGCCAAACTCATCCTAAGATACTTGAAAGGGACAAGCTCCTTAAAGTCCATGAAAACTGAACTTTAGTTACAAACATTCTGTGATGCCTATTAAGGAACATATGAAGACAGGCATTCCTAAGCAGGCTACCTATTTTCTTTGGTAGGTGCAGCTGTCAGCCCAACCATTCCCTTATCCCATACATTCTTACCTACTCTACTGGAAGTTGTGGGATTCTACTGATTTTTCAAGGAAGAGTGACTGGATCTTCAGCTACCTAATGACATGGGCAGAGTGGGGGAGATAAAGATGAGAATCGCGATCCTTATTAAGGGGATGGGGTAAAAGTGATGTGAAAACTAGTCATTTTAGCCACACCCCTTCCACACAAACCCAAGAGGACCTAATGATGAGTGTCCAGACCCTACCCCTGGAGTAGCCAGCTGCCTCTTCTCTCCAGTCTTCTCCAGCAGAGAAGATGAAAAAAGTAGGCAAATATACTTTATGCACTACTGAGGAGCAGTATATGGCTCTTACATAAACAGGCAAAAAAAAAAGCCTTGTGGCTGAATGAGACTTTTGTGTTAGTTCAGTCTTCTTAGTTTAGATGACACCATCAACATTGCAGTCAGTGTGTTTCATGTGACCAGTGAAGAAAATATTGCTGACGTACTGAATGTCTTCTTACAAAAGTGTAGACTAGAATACATTTGAAATTGATTTGATATATTTGGTTTACATAACACCCGTGTTTTTGGTCACATGTGAAACCTCGAAGCGTGGAATGCCGATATTGTTGTTATGTAACTAAAGCCTTGAGCAAGGGGCTGATGTTGTTATTATTAAGAAACGTTATTTATAGGGAGCCACACATGGTTAGACAGTACAGGGTAAACCAGTGCAGTACAATACAGTGGACAAGTAACAATTAGCAATGATGCTGGAGTGAAGCTCTCTGCACTGTCTTTCTTACCAGCCGCTGGGCACTGGAACCCGGAGATGCCACAGCAGCTGGAGGTGCGACCTCGCTACTGTGTGGCTCCCCACTGTGTTTTTCTCCTAATGGACGTGCTTCTGAGTGTCTCCTTCCCAGGGAGACTGTATACCGCCAAATGCAAACACCATTTTCATTGTGCCACCACTGCTGAGTATTACTCTTATGCCGCTGCCACCTCTGTGCATAAGCGCTTACAGGGCCCGATTCAGAGCTGGGCCTGGTGTCGATGTCAGAGACAAGCAGCCAATGGTTACTGTAGAAAGCAGCTAAACAAATGTGGACGAAGATAGAGACAATTTCAGTGGATATTCCTAGGCAGTAAAGGGGCAGAGGGGGGGGGGGCAGTCAGTGGGCATCTCTGTAGGAATCCCATCAGCTGCAGCATTAAGGTGCAGTCGCACTGCGTAAATAGACACAGTCCCGGCTGCATAAGCGTCCACCTCTGAATCAGGCCCATAGCGTGTGCATACTAGGCGCACCACAAACTCCAGCACAACAGTTAACTGCTCCTGGTTACAACTGAATCTCTCTGCAATCTGTACCTGCTGCATATTACTGGTAAACCTGTGTTATCCTACGTCTAGCGGTTACTAAACCATTCCCTGGTTAAGCTGATCTGCCATGTGGACTGACCTCCATCGTACATCGCTGCCACCTACTCCCACCGTAAGCTCTGTCAATAGTTTTGAAGTATACAAATCGAATCACAATGAGGGTTACTTATCCACAATGATAAAAGGTGCAAACATGCACGGCTGCTGTCATTCTATACAATGCTACTTGGCAGATACAATCTATTTACTGATCGCCTTCTATGCGCTTAGTGTACATTTCTACCTTTAAATGTGCATTATTGAAATGGAAATTAACATAATGTAACAGGTTTATAATTTACATCCTGGATCAATTGAATAGTGGACCCACAAACAATAGATTCTCATTTTTGCCTCACACCCCATAGAGGTGCGCAGGAAGGTCAGTGAAGTTTGCCTTTCATATTAAGCCGTCATGTGCAGAGACGGACATCGGGGTGATAGCCGGTGACACATCATTTAGAAGTGAATTCCCCCAAACAGACATGAAAGATGACTGATTCTAGGAAGTGAGGGACAAGCACCAGTATTTGTACAACTTCAACCCCAAGCAATGTGGGCGGCAGATGATCGACCTATTGACAAGGTTTTGCTTTCACATAAGATGCTGAGGAGTTGTTTTCAGAGATTCCTTTTTGTTCTACATGTAACCTACATGAAAAAATTAACAGTAGTTGAGACTCAATGAACAAGAGACTGGCTGAGACACATATGTGGACTGCACGGATTGTGAAGCGAAAAGTGCTGTGTACAGTCTAACAGCTTTACACACAAGATGCTCTGGCTAAAAGCTGAAGTCATGCAAATACATCATGGAAAGTTACAGTGGAAATGTATGTTCTGTGGTAACTGTGTATGTGAATTTATACGATATAAGTGCATTTAAAGAAATGCCATGAGCTCTTAGATCGAAAACACTAGGATTTATTGGGAAAATATTAATCTCACACAGCATACACAATGTACAATGTTCTTAGGATGTGGCGAGAAATCTTCGCACAGGGTTGTATTTTAGCAATAATAAAAAAAAAAATCGCTAACACTTTCTTCAAAACTTCAAACAATTGACAATTTGCTTATAAGAATTCCCCACCTCCAAAGAAAACCCCCAAAAACAAACAAAAGACTTCTTTAATGTTTAACTCTGCCCTCCTATGAAAAACAAAAATATAGCCTCTGTACTCCAAACAGTTAGAAGGATGCCGATTAATACCATATCATCATGAGACGGAGTGTATTTTAGCTGGAGGATATGATCCACATTTTAGAACCCCTTATGCAGTTTCCCAAACTCCGCCATTGCAGTCCAGGTTTTAAGAATATCCATGATTGGGCACAGGTGACTTAATTAGTACCTCGGTCAATTTGATTCAACCATCTGGACTCAAGCATGGATATCCTTAAAGCCTGGACTGTAACGGTATAACTTGGGAAACTCTGGCATAAAGGCTTACCACATACTCCACAAGCACAATGTGACATGTGTGGGTTTTTTTCCCTCCATCAGCGGCTCAGAAAGACTACGGAGGAGGAGGAAAGGGTTACTAACTAGCTAAGCTAATCTAAAGGTTTCCAACAGAAGCCTGCCTTAGTTAGAAGTATGCTTTTCTGCTTTTTAGGTTGGGCTCAGGCTGTACAGCTTCCCTGCAAGTCAGCACAGAGCAGACCTGAAGTGGAGTCATATTGCATCGGTCACACCTAAGGTGCACTAACACATTAGTTCTCATTAGCTCTAATCTACATCCCCATTAAGTAGAAGATTGTGGGGTCTAAGTCTGTGATAAGTGCCAGTCAATCAGCTCCCAACTGTAATTTTTCAAACACAGCCTGTGAGATGAGTTGGAAGCTGATTGGCTGGCACTTATCACAGACATCACTTTTCACTCTGTCACTTATCACTGCTTAGTACATAGACCCCTGTGTCCCTAGGGAGTCACCACTGTCCCTACTTGCTCACCTAGGGGCGTATAATCCAGCTTTATAAGGAACAGGTAAGCCACTTATCTAGAAATAATGGATACTACACCAGTGTTTCCCAACCTCAAGGCACACCAACAGTCCAGGTTTTAGTGATATCCATGCTTAAGCACAGATGGTTAAATCAAAATAACTGAAGTACTAATTAAGACACCTGTGCTCAAGTATGGCTATCCTTGGACCCTGGGCTGTTAGTGTGCCTTGAAGACCGTGGTTGGGAACCCCTGCTCTACACTTTTGGCTCACACTTAAGCAACAGGAATAGACACCAAAGAAGTAGTCACGTTATAGACTTCTGGCCACAGATTAAGGCGTTAACTCATACATTATCACTGTCATGGCGTTGAATTTTTTTTTTTTTTTTTTTAATAGCAAATAAAAAAAGTTCTAATATATAATCCATTTCTAATCCAAACCCTGGCAGTAGCAAAGATGTTGTATGTTGATAATGACTAGATGTAGAGTTATAACCACAAATAAAATACCATTGAGTCAGTTTACCATTAGTTACAGAAGGATTGGGCAGTCACAATCAGAGCTGCTTTGTGGTTAATGGTTTACTATTAACATTTACTTATAGCGGTTTTAAAATGGTACTGGAAGGAAACAATATTCCATTAGATTGTTAGGTATATTTTACTACACATGTACGTACTTTGGCAAAATAAAAACTTTAGATTTCTGCTACTACAAAATAAAAAGTATTTCTAGTGTTTTGTGTGCAACACACATTTAGGAGGTCTATTTATCAAAGCTTGGAGAGAGAAAGCACTAACCAAAACAGTTTCTAACTCTCTCATGTTACAGACTGCGTTGAAAATTGTCATTTAGAAGCTGATTGGTTGGTACTTTATCTCTTCTCCATGCTTTGATAAATATGCCCCTTAGTAAGAGGGTATTTCCAGTATAAGCAATTTGTAACATCACTTTCCATTTGGAACTTTGACAAGTGATGAACAAAACCCTTTATAAATACTGCAGACTCTATGATCATTGATCCGGACGTCTGAAGGCATATAATGTTTATAAAAGTGTTAATATAAAGCAAGAGTCAGCGCAAACCACTGAAACATGGTGCATGCACAATTTCCTGACATACGGCTGAGCAGAAGATGCATGCAGGAACCTGGGACCAAGGAACTTGTTGCTGGAAAGATTTCACACTGTTTTCTCTTGTTCAATTGTTTTTCTTGCATCCACTTAAGAAAATGTTGAAAGAGGGAACACGTCCATAAAGTCTCTGTGGGAGAATTCAGTTTACAAAAAAGGACAATTTTTACATGGGATTTGAAGGGGTTTTTCCAATTAAAAAAAAAAAATTGCCGCTATAAATCCTGCGGCAAACTCTGACCCTATTACATTCCCTCTTCTGTTTTTCTGGCTGCTGGATTATCAGAAAACATGGCCTAGTAAAGAGAGCTTGATCCAAACACAGGTGTAGATGTTGGATTATGTGATGTACTGTATGTAGTTTATGGTTGCAGATACATTCCATTAGGAGACTGAGTTGTAGCCAGGGGTACTGACTGAAAATTAGATTAATATATCTGCTTCACACAGATGTTAATAGTATACACATAAACTTACCTATTTACCCTTCCTCTTAGCATGTAAGCTCTCACAGACAGGGCCTGCCTTCCACGTTTCATCCCCTGCACTCTCCTTACTACCAGTGCTCATTGTCCCTTTTAGTGACTTAGTGCTCTCCTCTCACTGAATGCTAAACTGCACCCCCCGCCCATCCTCCCCACTCCTTTTTACTTGCTGTCAAGACACAGGGAGTCACTCTACCATAGCCTTTGTCTGCATCATACCTAGTTCATCGGTTTTTACACTGTAGTGTACCATAGTTATGTCAGTTTATAGTCATTGTGCCATTATTGTCAGTTTCTCTGCTTTTGTATGTCCTCTGTACTGTGCCGTGGAAACTATGTGGCACATTAATAATTTACACAATACATGAACCAGCAAGGATGCACAGAGATGGATGTGATGGAACAGATGGAAAACATGCACATGAAACCACCCAGCTTTGGTACACTAATATAATGTTGTTGTTCGGATCTCTTAAAAGAGAATTCCAGTGGAAACTGAAAGCTCTGGTTTGGGTGGGATATATTAAATCCCAAAAGTTGGTATTCAGACTAACTGGCGGGTTCCGCATGCTCCTGAACAGATGTCTCAATGAAACTATGGTATCTGGCAGGAGTAAGAGGTGTGCAATGAACCCTTTTTTTGGAATCAGGCAGCCGTGCTGCCAGTGGGACCTTGCCTGAGTGTATTCACTTATTGCATGTTAGCCAGACAACTGGTGCCTGCTAAATACCTGGCATCTGGTACTCAGGCCAAGAAACCTTTTGGGACCAGGTTGTACTTAATATAATATGTCCAAACCTGAGTTATTGGCCATAGATGGAGTTATACTTTAATTGTTGTGAGAGTACCAATGCCATCACTGACTACATGCTGCTCTAGACCTGCAATCGTTTGCTAACTTTAAAAAATACAGAAATTAAGCAGCACTACACAAATCTCAATAAAGGTATAAAACGGAAGCTCCGATTTCTGGAGGTTCCAAGCTTGCGTCAAAAAATATGAATATGTACCTTTAGTGAGTTATCTGAAACCTTGTATAATATTTGCTAGGAGATATAAAGCCACTTATTTCTCACAGAGTTCCTGCATGCTGTACTGTTCGGTATAATAACAAGCTTAGATACAGGAGTTGTATTTAGTGTTTGTATGTTCTTCATTATAGATGTGCAATATTGTGCATGTAGTTGCAGAGATCACGTTTATTAAGTAGCAGATACAGTTTGTTTGTGTTAATCAGGCAGCAATAGTGTGTGTGCAAGGTTACACTTTGCAGTACTTAACAAGGTTTATACACTCAATAGCCTGTAAAAAATAGGCCTGACATTAGAAACATTAGACTTGTCAGTGAGAGGCATAACACAACTGAGTTCTTTCAGTTTATTGCATCCCCATTATACGCTGCTAAATGTGCATCTCCAACGCCTGATGTCATGTTAGAGACTATGGCTGGACATGCGCATAGAGACAATGAAAGACCCCACTGAGACAAAAGAATTTAAAGATGATGGATTAATGACCCCTCACGAACTGCTCCTATGCCGCATAATGAGGATCCTGAAAGACGTCTTGATTTGATTCAGTGGAGAAGCTTCCGGCTGGGATTCCACAATTTGCGTTGCATTTTAAGGGCCTCAAAGTCAATTCATCATTGGAGGTGCATGTTATGCATATATAATAATTATATATAAAATGCTGTGGTCTTTATTTACCCACACAACCACCCAAGCCCCACCCTCTCCCAAAGGTCCCATGCTGTTGGCTTGACAGGGCCACATTAGCAGTGATGATCTGAACAGAGCAACCTGTACCGATGACAATCAGCATATTTATTTCTTCTTAAAGAAACTAAACCGCTTTTCTCTGTCCTTTTCTTTGCCTTCCTTGCTCCGCAGTGTCACTGTGCCCTCTGTGGCACTATTGGGGGACACAGGTGGCATGGTCATAGCCCGTGTCATACCCTTGGGGACACCTGGAGAATGGTCGGATGTGTCACCAGGGGAGGAAGGCAGTGAGGCATTGATCACTCTCATCCAACTGCTCATTTCAGCCTGGGGGAAAAGGGAGAAAGACCAGGTTTATAGTGATTTTTATTATTATAAGACTCTCAGCAGATAAAGGCCCACAACTAACTTCCCTGATGTAGATAATACTACAGCACTACTGGAGGGTTGGGTATGGGATGCCATCAGTCAGGATCCCGACACCTCGACAGGGTTAGAATACAGACAGTATTCTAACCCTCCACCTGTCCCTACCCCTAATCCTCCCTCCCTGTTGCCTAAACCTAACCTTCCCCCTTGGTGCCGGCGTCCTGACGGTCAGTATTTTGACCACATCCCCTGCTGAATTGTCACTAAAACAGTGATTCATTGAGGTTTCACAAAAATGTAATTTAGCAGTTGAGTGCTGGGGAATTCTGTTCCTTTCCATTTTGTAAGCATATTTTGTGATTTATAAACTGATCAAGCAACTTGCATTGCATATATATTATTGTTTATTTGGGCAATTATTGGAGGTTTGCAGCTGCTTTTTTGTGTCTTGTTCCTTCTGATGCCTGCTGGAGGATCCCGAGCACCTTTCAGTAAGCTTTGCTGTCAAATTAGAAATACATTAATATGACCCAATGTGAGCACGTTCACTGTTGAGCATTAGGACACTACTAGTAGTGGAAGCACCCTGAAAATGGTGAATCTAGATTTGCAAACCTATGAAACTGGACATTTTTTTACATTACAAATCTAGAAATTTACATTACAAATTTAGAAGTGTTCTTTTTTTGTGTTGGTTAGAAGCAGTCTGGGGAATTCTGCTCATTTCCATTTTGAAAAAGGCCCCCTCTAACATAGCTTCTGCTGATTCTCCATATATCAAGCAACTTTCCTTCTGTATAAGAAGCCTATACAGATACTGTCAGTTGTTAATAATAATAATATGGTAAACCTATTTTTGTCATTGACCTATTGTTAATGAAATAGCTCAACATCACATTTGGGCTATCTGTAATGATTCGGAAGAAACATTCTAAACCTTATTCTGTTTCCCTGATGGATCATGGTGTGACTAGAACAGGTTTTCAGTAAAATAATAGTGATACTATTTAACCTCCTTCTTCTCATTTTGGGATTTAAAGGCCCCTTAACTGACGTTAGTCCAGATGCCTGAATGCATAAACACACACTTCCCGAGTCCCTCCTGCTCCCTCTGCCTGCTAGTTTAATAAGTGCCAAAAACACACATACCTCGTCTTTTGCTTGGAAAAGATATTCCTTCCCATCCAATAAACTGTGGCATAATGAAAGAAACAAAAAAAAAAAAAAAGTCAGACCACAGTTGTTGGTGCTTTGTGCAGTTACACCATATTTTGTCGGTAGAAAATATTAGAGAGAGAGATTGAACATAAAAAGAGCTCAGTTGGGGTATTCTACAGTGGTATCTGGTTAGAAAAACAGCCAATGTCATTTTAACATTTATTTCAGGTAGTGGGTGGGAATTTAAAAAAAATGGTGCTGATGTGTAGTATAGAGAATAATGTACCACCTACTATACATTATTAGAATACGATACATTGCTATCTATATAAAGCACTTGGACCACAGGCACATGCTTTTATATGGCAGCACATCTCTACAGTTGAGGGTTCATGGTGTGATCTTTATATAAGCACCAAGTCCCCACCTATGCATCCTATTTCCACATTTCTTAACCAGTCTGCACACAGCATAAGTGGGGGCTATCACAATGCTCTCTGTAACAAAGTAGATAAAGAAGTATAATTCATAGACTTTATCAAAACAATACCACCTAGCCATCAAGCTATCATAAGTTACTATGTAATATTGTTGAAAGAAAATGCATATTTTACCCGGCAACAGCGACCTAAGTCAATTTTAAATGTATTATAAAATAAGCAATATTTAAATATACAACCCTATTAATGTAATACCTCTTAGCACCTTATCGTTACGGTTTCTTACCCGAGCTTGAAGACATTCTTGCGCTTCTTGTATTCATGGGCCACACTACATTGGGCACCGACAAGTTGGACAGGGACCTCACCGTGATAAGGGATGCCGCTGCCCGCACTCTTTGAATCTTTGTAGAATCCCAAACTACCTTTTTTTAAAACGCAGTAAACATTCTGCCAGGACCTGTATGTAGATAAGGAAGATAGTCACTTTGCAGACTGGGCTCACTTACAAACTCCATAATTAAATAGATTATTATTGGAATTGTGACAATGGGACAGGCAGCATTTTCTCTTTAGATGAGGAGGCCCACAAACGAATTGTCTCACCGGTTGGCGGCTTTCTTTGAGTGGGATTCCATCTCATGCTTGCGATGCAACATTCCCTCCATTTGCTCTGAGGCCAAAGGCTCTGGAATGCTTAATGGCAAAGTCTGAAAGCTCATTGGGGAGAAAGTTGGTCGAGGGTGGAGCTGTGGTGAGGGGGGTGGGCTCCCATCCTTAGGAATCAAGTCGGTCTTTGCTCCATTGGTAGCATCTGAAGTATCGTACCCCTAGACATAAAGAAATATATAAGAACACTAGTTGTTCATATATAAAATATACTAAATACAATCTACATCTCACAATGGATTAAATCTATTGAAGAGAACCTGCTCGCTTTGGGTAAAGGTGCTTCTTACAGTGATATTGTGCACTATGCAAGGTAAAGAAGTGAGCGGCGAGTCAGGGGAATGTATGAAGGAAGCATGCTGGACACAGATCTAATGCTCTCCCAGATGGACAGAGATATGAACTTCAGGTTTTCTTTCCTTTACAAAACATGCATGGTGGTGCACATGTGCCCTGTATGATAAATCATTGTATCTGAAGCAGACAAGTTCTCTTTAAAGTAGATTTAAATAACTGAATAAGATTAACTTATGAAGCCCACACAGCTAGCCTGTATCTGGGCAATTACCCATTCTGCTGACAGTGGGGCATCGATGAAATCAAACATGTTAGGCCTCGAAAATGGCCGGAAGAGGAAAGTCAGGGATTTGTAACATGTTGTATATTCCTGACGGATCGCCAATAATCGATGTTTGACAATCTCCAATTTTGATCACCGGACTGGGGAATTGGGCCGTAGATGTATGACCCGCAGTATTCCCAATGCGTATAGCTGTAGAAAGTATGATGGTTTTGTTTTCATTCTTATGAAGTAGGTTAAACAATTGTGATTGCCACAGTGACATAATGGAGAACCCTGGGGTCGATAGCAATAAAAAAAAACCCTTTGAAATAAAAGTTGTAGAACTGTAATCAAATTATGCACCACTGTAAACATCTTTCATGCAAAGAAATTGTACAGCACCCTATACACCAAGACATAATAACCCTGCATTCTAGCTGAACACAGAAACAACTCATCCATCACAGCAAAGGAGATGGATTTAGAATGATCTGTAATATGATAGGGCAGTTTGTCATTGAGGTCCTGTAGAAAAACGGTTTTAAAACAAAATACTCAAAAGATCATTTAAAGTTTGAATTGCATTAGCAAATTATTTATAGGTGTACCCATGCCTGTAATATGAAAATTATTATTATTATTTAGGAAGTTTATTTCTCATAACCACTCAGCGCAATCAAAGCCAGATCCTTCTGTCAATGTAAAAATGGCATTTATATTTAATGATAAATTATTTTTCTCCAATGCCAGTTAGGGGAAACAGACTAAGACCATGTTAAGTAGGTTGTGTCTCCGGTTTCGTGTCTGCTGTGCCATCAAGTGAAATTAATGTATTCCCTAATGGAGCAAACTAAGGAATGTCTATTTTCCTGGACAGATTTAGGAGACACCTCAGCAGGAGGCACATGTTCATGACAAACACACAGCCTGCACAAAGGGAAAACTCTCACTAGCTGCTTCATCTCATCCCATGAAGGAGGCTGAGGGAGAGGTGGTTCAGGGAGATGAAGCTACACTGGACTGGGAAAGGAAATATGGAGTGAGATACTGAGTGACTGGGGAAATTATCATCATTATCATGGGAGTAAATGATGATCAGCAATTTGCTCCTAAATGCCAGTAAACAGATGAAAATGGTTGTCAGACAAGTTTGTTAAATGTTTGATCTAAACAATTTGTTCAAACAAGTTTTTGTCCATTTTCCGGCGTTTGGGAGCAAATTGCTGATTGTCATTTGCTTTCATACCTTACCAGATTTTCATTCCAACCAATCAACTAGTTGGATGGTTGGACAGAAAATCTTTACGTGTGTATGCAGCTTAAGTGCCTCACTGAGTAACTGATCCAGATCTGATGTTTTTGCATAAACCATAAGGAACATTGAAATGGATAAGTTGGATGTTACATAAAAAAAACACTTACCTGATTTTCAAACAAGCTGTCATCTAACTGTCTAGTATCTGTAAATGGCTATCAAAGACAGAACATTTAGTGTTATTCCAATTAAAATAACAGAGGGGCATCACATTTTTTATATTCTATCATAAATTACATACTATAAGCCTCATCTAGAGTTGTACATATATGTCCATTTATGTGGTCTAATTGTATGTATTTCCATACCAGACATATGCGCCAAAATGCATCTATGTATAGAAATGTGCATAGCTTAGACTTTTGGACCCTTATAATAAGGGTAGCCAAATCAGGATTTTGGTTACTTACCGATAAATCCCTTTCTCAGTTTCCACAGGGGACACTGGAGTCTCAGAACAGTGGTGTATAGAAGTGGGTTAACCGGGAGTTGGCACTTTAATAAATTTGTATGGTAGCTAGCTCCTCCCCCTCTAAACCCCCCAACAGGTCAGTCAAAAAAAAAAACTGTGCCCAAGGAGAGCTGGAAAATAAGGAGAAGGGAGAAGAAAGCTACATAGACGTTAACAAACAAGACAAATTTTATGAAATAAAACACAAAAAACCCAGCAGACCATAGAGACAAACAACTGTCTGAACCTGTAAAACAACAACTTATGCAGGTGGAATAGCGCCAGGCGGGCGTCCAGTGTCCCCTGTGGAATCCGAGAAAGGGATTTATGGGTAAGTAACCAAAATCCTGATTTTTCCTTCATCTACTAGGGGACACTGGAGTCTCAGAACAATGGGGACGTCCCAGAGCTCCCATCCTGGGCGGGAGAGCGCTGAGAACCCTGCAAAACAGCACAGCCAAACTGCGAAGCAGAGGCCACAAAAGTGTAAAAACGGTAACACTTAATAAAAGTATGCCTGCCTGACCAAGTGGCCGCTCGACAAAGATTAGTCAAAGAAGCACCCCGGGCAGCCGCCCATGAAGGTCCTACCGAGCGCGTTGAATGCGCCATAATAGAAACAGGCGGCTGTTTAGAAGCGGCCAGATAAGCCTGTCTGATTGTCAGATGAATCCAACGAGAAATAGTTTGTTTTGAAGCCGGCCAACCTGGCCGCGCCATATCAAAACAAACAAAGAGCACATCCGACTTCTGGATAGATGCTGTCCTCTCAACATAAATCCAAAGAGTTCTAACAACATCTAAAAGATTTGGAGCCCGGAGAATCTTCCTTTAACACTGGAACCACAATTGGCTGGTTTATGTGAAACGCAGACACCACCTGAGGAAGGAAGGACATTTGCGTATGAAGCTCAGCCCTATCGTCATGGAAAGTGAGGTAAGGCGGGCGGCAGGATAGAGCCCCAAGTTCCAACACACGCCTAGCTGAGGCGAGCGCCAAAAGAAGAACCACCTTCCAAATTAAAAACTTAATCTCCAACGTCTGTAGAGGCTCAAACAGAGCAGACTGAAGAAAAAAAAGAGTCCAAGTCCCATGTGGCCGTAGGAGGCACAAATGGAGGTTGTAGTCTGATTACTCCCTGGAGAAAGGTCTGGACATCTGGCAATAATGCTAGTTTTCTCTGAAAGCAAATGGACAGCGCCGACACCTGAACCTTCAAAGATCATAGAAGGCGGCCTGCTGATAAACCGGCCTGCAGAAAAAGAAGAAGATGGGATACCTTGAAATCAGACGGGGGTGAACTGCGGCGTCCACACAAAGATACGTACAGTATGTCTTCCAGATACGATAATAAAAAGTTTTGATGTGACTTCCTTCCGAGCCCTAATCATGGTAGGAATCACACTGGAAGGAATACCCTTATTTCTTAGGATGGCCCTTTCAAAAGCCACGCTGTCAAACGAAGTCGCTTTAAGTCCTGATAGATAAACGGACCCTGTAGAAGTAGGTAGTCTTGCAGAGGTAGAGTCCACGGATCGTCTATCAACAGATGCCGTAGGCTTGAGTATAATTGGAGGGAACAGGTGCACGTACTGAAACTGCCAAGGCGCTGTCAGTGCATCCACTGCCACTGCCTGTGGATCCCTTGTTCATGAGCCGTACAGCGGCAATTGATGGTTCAACCTCGACGCCATGAGATCTGCCTGAGGTTGACCCCAACGCTGAATCAGCTGTTGAAACACATGCGGATTGAGCGCCCATTCCCCCGGATGAATGTCCTGTCGACTGAGGTAGTCTGCCTCCCAATTTTCTATCCCTGGGATGAAAATTGCTGAGATCACCGCTGCAAATTCCTTTGCCCAAAGCAGAATGAGTCTTACCTCCCTCATGGCGGCCCGACTCTTGGTGCCGCCCTGTCAGTTTATATATGCCACAGCCGTAGCATTGTCTGACTGCTCGACTCTGCAACAGAGGATGTGCAAGCTGAAAGACATAGAACACTGCCCTTAATTTTAGAATGTTTGTTGGCAGTACTGCCTCCCGCTGAGTCTAGCAGCCCTGGAAGTGTCTCCCCAGAGTCACTGCCCCCCACTCTCTCAGACTTGCGTCCATGGTGAGGAGAATCCAACCACTTTCCTGCTAACAGGTGAGAGGCATTCAGCCACCAAAGTAGAGATGTTCGAGTCCTGGGGGACAATAGCACTCGTTTGTGAAGAAAGAGATGGGACCCCAACCACTGGGAAAGTAGAGCCAATTGAAATGGACAGGCATGAAATCTACCGTACTGGATGGACTCGAAAAGTCACCACCATCTTCCCTAGTAAGCGAATACACAGATGTACTGATACTCTTAGATGACGCAGTATCATCCGCACCATGTGCTGAATGGAGAAGACCTTGTCCTGAGGAAGGAACACCTTCTGTTCCACCATGTCCAAAATCATCCCCAAAGATAGCAGGAGCTGTGTAGGTTGTAGACATGACTTTTGGAACTTGAGGATCCAACCGTGTTGTAAGAGCAGACTCTTGAGTTACCTGTATGTCTTGTAATAATTGAGCTGCAGACGGTGCCTTGATAAGATCATCCAAATACGGAACGATAGCCACACCCTGCATCCGAAGCAGGGCCATCATCAGCCATGACTTTCGTGAAAACTCTTGGTGCTGAGGAAGGACCGAAAGGTAAGGCCTGAAATTGAAAATGAGTCTTTTAATGCAAACCGAAGGATGCCTGATGAGGCGGCCAGATGGGAATGTGAAGGTAGGCATCTTTTATGTCCAAGGACATGAGAAACTCTTCTTTCTCGAGGCCAGCAATGACCGACTGTAAAGCCTCCATTTTGAACTTGAAAGCACACAGATAAGGATTGAGATCCTTCAGGTTCAGAATGGGCATCACCGACCCGTCCGGCTTGGGAACCACAAACAAGCTGGAGTTAAAACCCTGACCCCGCTGATAGTTTAAACATTCACTACCACTCGAGACAACAGAAGCTTGTCTATTGCCCCCTAAATCACAACCTGTTTTTCTGCCGACAGTGGTAACCCGATTGTGAAAAAGCGAGGAGGAGGTTGGATCTTGAAATCCAACTTCAAACCCTGAGTAATGATGTCCCAAACCCAGGCGTCCTGGCAAGACCGGATCCATACTTATTTGAAGTTCTGCAGTCGAGCTCCCACCTTGGGATCCCCCAAGTGAGAAGGTAGTGCTTCATGGCGGTTTGTCCTGCTGGGACGAGGATGCAGTGACTCTTCCTCGGCCTCTAGAACCACGGGAGTTAGCCGGAGCTCCTCTGTAAAGGCCTCTAAATCTCCCTGGAACACAAAAGGATGGTCCTGCAACTGGTTTTCTAGGAGACGGAGCAGCTGATGGAAGATAAGGGGACTTACACCTGTGGCCAGTGAAATCCACCTATCTAACTCGGAACCAAACAGAACATCTCCTGTGTAAGGAAGACCCTCCACTTCTCTCATAGACTCAGCATCAGCCTGCCACTGTCGTAGCCAAAGAGCCCTTCTGGCTAAGATAGCCAAGGCCGAGGATCTAGCGGAAAGGTTACACATGTCCTTTGCAGCTTCCACTAGGAAAGTGGCCGATTCTGCAATCTGACCTGCCAACTGAATCAGCTTGTCCGCTTGGACCCCTGTCTTAAGGCCCTCTGAAAGCTGCGTAGCCCATGCTTCTACGCCTTGTTGACCCAGCAGCTGACTAGCGCGGGACGAAGGGACACATCTGCCACTGTATAAACAGATTTTAAGGTGTTTTGTAACTTCCTGTCGGAAGATTATATTAGGGAGACTGCTCCTGGAACAGGGAGTACCGTCTTCTTAGACAGACGGGATACTGAAGGGTCCACTGTAGGAGGAGTTTCACATACTTTTCTGCTTTCTGCAGGAAATGGGTAATAAGATAAAAGTTTACGTGATATTTTAAACTTTTTATCTGGGTGTTTCCATGCTGAGGTTAGGATCTCATCCAGTTTCTCAGATGCTGGAAAAGTGGTGGCCTGTCTTTGTCTTTTATTAAATATAGACTGCCTAGCAGCCACTGAATCAATGCAACATATAATACCTGGCATACTGCCGCGATCAGCGCCTCTACATCCTGAGATACAGGTTCCGACTCCTGTGGAGTCTGTTCCTCTGTCTCCTGTATCTCCTCTTCCTCAGTCTCATCCCACCTAAGGGGATTAGGAATCAGTCTCTTCGTAGGGACTTCAGATGACTAGGCTGCACGGGGTACCTGGCTCGACATAACTCTTGTGAGTCCCTCTACAGATCTGGCTAATGAACAAGCCCAGTCTGGTTCTGAGATGGCAGATATCTGAGATCTGGCCACCTCTCTGTCTCTGCAAGAAGCTTCCGGCTCTGCAGACAGATGAGACATGACTGATGCGAATTGATCAGTCCAGGTAGGCTGCGGTGGTGAGACAGTAGTCTGTGACTCTGAAACAGACTTATCACACAGTAGGGAAGTATTTGACTGTCCCTGCGTAAATTTCTCTGCACACTTTTTGCAGGAGAAAGACTTCTGTGCAGCTTTTGACCCCTTAGAAGACATTGCTATTAATCCACTGGTACACACACACACACACACACACACACACACACAATAGAAAAAGGGCATATAGGGAGATATGCTTTTATCTCACACACTATCTCAGTGCTGGTACACACAATATCACTGTGTGATATATTAGCTGTACATACAAGTATAGCCTGACCCCACTGTGCACTCACAGACCCGGTAGGCAGGACAGTCTCCACGTTCAGCAGCAGCTTTTACTATAAAATGGCCACCAGCCTCTTTCTGGGAGCGCTGGGGCTGCTGGGAGGCAGGAGCAGAATTGAACATTAGGCTCTGCTTCCCCAGGTACCCCTCATATGAGGCTATTTTTTGGGCATACTGGAGGCCTTGTGTAAAGATACTAGAAATGAGGATGACTACATCAAAGCACTATTTAACCTCTTCAGATTGGCTGTTAGTGTATTGACCCCCCAGCTGATAGTACTACATTCATTAAAGTTGCTGCTATATTATGTTAAGTTGCTACTGTCTATTGTAGATTTTACATTACTTCTTACACAATTTGCTCAGAGGAAAAGCCATCATGCATACCTGAGGCGAATCGGAGTCTGTATATAGTCCATTAACGGAAACCTGCTCAGTTTGCAAGCTTTGTAGCCTTAAAAAAAAGAAACATAATTCATATTGTAGATAATGGATTTTGTTTACAGAAGTGTAAAAAAGTAGGTCAAGTGTCTGCGACTGCATATTTTTCTAAAGCTAAACTCATACCCCCCATTTAGGAAAAGGATCATCTTTCAAGCCATTATAGTTAACAAGAAAAAGCTGCTCACAAATAAAAGCAGCTACATGAAACATACATAACTAAGCTAACATTACCCCAAAAAAACTTCAGGTCACTTCAGCTTAATATCATTTTCAAAACCAAAGGGCAAATCATTTCCCAATCTCTTAAGAAACACATGACTATTCCAATCCAATGGTAATTAACTTACTAGTTTCCCTGGAACTTGAGGATACAAAGGAAAATCACAATAGTTTTGGGAACAATAAAAAAAAAAATGAAGTTTGGCTCGATGACAAGAGTGAGACGTTCACATGTATATAACCTGAGATTTTATATTACAGAAGTGTAATTACCACACTCTAAGCTGGTAGTGTAGCCACCATCAGGTCCTGCTTCCATACCAGTAAAGGCAAAGGAAAGGGGTCTTGGTACCAGAGTGTGAAGAGCAAGCAGTACAGATACGGTCATAGACCAGACATGCACAAGGCTTATTGGCGGTGGCTGGAAAGCCAGCCTTGTTGCATTTCAGGCTCCACGAGTGAGGTTATTATGTAAGCATGATATTAATGTAAGAACAGAATTTGAGGACTGTTGACGTGGGCTGGAAGCTTAAATAATTTTGATAATAATGCAAATCAATACATTGTACTTTCGCAAATTTCTTTATATCTTATGAAATGAAAGTGAGGACAAGCCATGACAAGAAAAGCTGTTTCGGTTTTATAGCCAAGGCTACGCCACGGTTTTGATTGTGGCTGTGGCAGATAACGCTCTATCTAGTTCAGGCTTTGAAAAGATGTAGTAAACAGTATGAGCAAACTGACCTTTCTTGCAGAACACTGGCAGGAATTGAATGATCTTCTATAAGCTGGTGATTCTGTGTCTGTGGAACCTCTTCTTCTTTTGGCTCAGGTGGAGGTGGAGTTGGAGGTCTTCTCCTCCTCTCCTCTTCCTCCCGTCTCCTCCTCATCTCAATCTCTTCCAGCTAGAATGCAACAGAATTAATTAAACAAATTCAGGGGTGAATTATGTGCAAGTGCTTTCAAAGGTTTATAGTCAATAGAATGCCATTGCCTGTTTCAGTATAGATCCCCACAAAATAATAGTAGCGCCTTATATCATGCAGACATCAGGTCATTAATGTTTGCTCACCGTGGTCAGTTTTTCCAAAAGCAAGAATCTTTCATCCCAAGTGTACACGGCTTTTTGGAAAGCTTCGTGCCTCTTGATCAGGTTCTCCACCTCATCTACATTACCACCAAGTTCTGAAGACCGGACAATAGGTTCCTGACTGGAGAGCCATGCCTCAGCTACATTAGCATCTCTTCCAAACATCAGCACCTCAAGTACTAAATAGAATAAGGTTGTGTTATTGAAAAATAAATTCATACAAAAGGTAAAGGAGACAAAACATTCAAAGACAAAGACCAGTTTGAGGAGTTCTCTGATCAGCGTTAGCCATGAAGACAACTATTTTATAGAACATGATATCTGGGCACCAGTGGAAGCAGACAGACTTTATGAAGCCATGTGGCCCACACAGAGCCCTTATGTAGTCTACAACTTTCCACAACATCACAGGACTTTAACAAACAAGACAAAAGATCACTCAATGCAAATTTAAAAAGAAATAAACATAAGTATGTGAAGGGTTCTCTATCTGTAGCTATAATTAGCAGAGGACATTATATGGGTATGAGCATTTGACAGAATACATTAAATCTTATTTCTGAAGTTATTTATTTAATGCACATATAATACTCAGTCTCTCCCTGAATGGAGCTTACAATCTACATTCCCTCAAACACAGTTGAATTACATGTGATTATGACGTCTCCATTTTTGCCGGCCACATGAACTGGTTGATGGTGTTTGAATATTTTATGCCGCAGTCTTATTTTGTCTGTTTATTGTATTACTGTCTGTTGTGCCAATTTTGGCATACACATTTGTGACTTGATTATTACATGTAGGGTGGGACACAAAAATTGTCAGGAGACATAATACCCTTTCATTTTCAGTTGGATAACAATAAAAGGTAAACTTTTAATATGTATCAATTTTCACACATGCTACACCATGAACTAATTAAGATTTAAGTAATGAGTGCACCAACAAAAAGGAATTACTTTTACTTTAGCTCTTGCTGAAGATCTTGTGTTTGAGTATATACTACTTTATTCCTTGGTGCACCGCCAACGATTGATTACAAGCTGATACTGTATCTATTACATGAACAAAAGTTGGTTTAATATGTATTGCTGTTGAAATTTCCATCCTGTTCAGGATCACTTTAGTTTTGTCTCAATCTACATTCGCTACCATATGCCCAGACACACACACATACACACTAGTGTTCAGTTTTCATTAGAAGCCAATTAACCTACTAGTATGTTTTTGGACTGTGAGAGAAAACTGAAGTACCCAGAAGAAACTCATGCAAACACAGAGCGAACACGTATAAACTCTACACACCGATAAGAGCCTTGGCAGGAATTGAAGCTGAGAGATAGTAAAGTTAACTATTGAACCAACGTGCATCCATAAACCGATAGGATGTAGTAGAGTTTGGAACCATTAACTATTTGGCTAATGGGCAAAAAATGTGATTGGAACCCCAATTATGTCACAGGAAATGTGTTTTGCTCTGTAGTATTATTTCAAATGGTCACAAAAGAATGTTGTAAACTGTGCAAAAGAAAAACAGTAAAACCCAATATGGTCACAGTAAGATCCAGCAACTTTCACTATTATTAAATAAAATAGATTATCATTAACTGAGGTTCATGAGGGAAAATATGATATTAAGACTTACCAATTTGTAACCATTCCATTTTATCTTTCCATTTGTTCTCAGTCTCCTGCCGCCTTTCCTGTAGCTGCTCTAGTTTCTCAGAGATCTATAAATAAAACAATAATATCAGCATATGGCACCTTGTGAGGTGAATTGGAAGTGCTGCAGCAGCAGGCCAGTCATTTACTGACAGTTGAAGACTGATAGAATTTTTTTTACTGAGTTATATGATGATTTCATAATAAACTAAACTATTTAAAAGGCAAAATCAGCTTGTAAACCATGAGCTTGTCAGACCTCTGGGGAAGTAAAAACATAAAAAGAAGAATTACCAGACTGACATCACCGAGTATCTCAGGATTATCTCATGATTTCAGCAATTGTGGAGTATATTCAACAAAAAAATCCATGGAAGAACAATTTAGCAAATGAATCATGGATTGCCCTATAAAACAGGCTTACTGAACTCGCCCCTATCATGCCCCAGCATTATACTTACCCGGGAAACTCACATATTTAGGGTGGTCTCAGTGCATGAAGAATGATTCATCATAGCCCTGCACCCCGTAGCACATTGCTGTATATCACAGGGCTGTCATGACACAATTCATGGCACTACGCCCCTGAAACATCACCACTAGAAACTGCCCCCTAGGATCTTCCCGAGGACACATGTTGGTAAATGTACCCAGCAACAGGAATTGTACTTCAATTCCATTTGAGCTTATGAAACCTTTATTATTTTTTTCCTTCAGGCTTAGGGGAGATGTATTAAACCTTAGACAAAGATTGAGGGGGAGATGTATCAAACCTGAGAGAGAAAGTGGACAAGTTGCCCATAGCAACCAATCATCTTTCAGCTCTCATTCCTCTAGAACAGTCTATAAAATGACAGAATCTGATGGGCAACTTCTCCACTTTATCTCGCTCTAATGTTTGAGACATCTCCCCACTCAGTCTTTCTTCCTTCCCTGTCAGATATGTGCTTTAGCTTTCTGTTGTAATGTTTCTGTAGATTCCTCCATTTGTTTTTATTTTCTTAGGGGTCTATTTACTAAGCAGTGTTAGGAGAAGTGAAGAGTGAAAAGGTGCCAGCCAATCAGCTCCTGTCATTTTTCAAACACAGCCTGAGAGATGGCAGTTAGGTGGAAAGTGATAAGGTGCCAGCCAATCAGCTCCTAACACTGCTTAGTAAATAGACCCCTTAGTATTTTATTCACATTTTTGATTCTACTTACCTCCAGCATGTCAGCCATATTTTCTAACTAAATAACTTGACTTTTCCAAATAGGAAATACCCCATCAACAAGGTTTCTTGGCACCCTAGGCATAGCTTAAGCCTAGCGCCCCCACACACACACTCCCACCTCTTTAGTCATAAGGGTCCGAAGTGCACATGAACTGTGCACAGACGCTTTTAGCAAATGCTCATTTTCTGAGCATACACAGTGTAAATTCTTATAACATATGCTAGATAACCAGCTGTACATTCAACACCGCATCAGCACCATAGCTCATACTGTATATTAGATGGCTCATGAAGTTATGATCTATCCAATGTTCAATGCAACTTCTGTAATAATACTATTCCACATGAAGTGTGAGCTGCCTCAGAAAATGTCTGACTGTAGTTAGTGCTGAATATACCACAAATGTATATAAATACCTCAGGTCACCTGTGTACTTTCAAAGAGGGGAAGAGGACGGACAATGCTAGCTACATCCTGCAATGCTGATCCAACTAGGCATGCTATACATGAATAGAAGAGCAGGGGAAAAGTACGGAGGCAGCAACTGTCTATCCGCTTCTGCTGTCAGTACTAAGTAGCAAAAGGATGTCTCTTTCAGAGACTTCTTGAAGTTTGTGCAGGCGACCTCAGTCACCTGAATGGCTCGCCCCTCAGGAGCCGGCGCCCTTAGACAGCTGCCTAATGGTAGCACCGGCCCTGCCCATCAAGACTTCAACTGGGATGCTGCTGTCCGAATGATTAATATAAACGGTGGTTCCAGAGATCACTTCAGCAGCCTAGCACACCAGTGTACGTAGAATGCACTTACAAATCACCCTCTCCCTGAACAGGGTACATTAACAGAAATGTAAACATGTGGCTTACAAGCACAATAACTAACAGAGCTAAACTAACTTCTACATGTGTAAGAGGGCGTTACAGTCAGCTCCTAGTAAAGCCACCATTTCTGCATTTTGTCAGGGTGCAGATCTCAATTGTTGGAGAGTTGTAGTCAACATGGAGAGGGAAATATGTAACCATTTAAATCACTAAACAAATGTCGTTTTCAATAATCTAAATGATTAAATAATTTAAATATGACACAAATTTCTTTTCAAGGTGTTTCAACAAAATAATAACACATAAAAGCACAGTTTAAAAAAATATCACTTTCCATCCACTACTATGCTGTACGACCCTGTGTGACAGTGACCGTCAGTCATCCCGACACAGTGGCTGCTTCCTTCTATACTGCACAGTCGCACTGCGTCATTATTAGTTGATGCCATGATCCTGAAGTGCAGGCACTTGGAGCCAGGCGTGGGGTGCATATTGTTGTGTCCCAATAACAGAGACCCTATTTGTGGAGCCCTGGAGCCACCACTCCATTGATATTCCATCACTGTGTAATATCTATCGTCTTCTGGACCTCTATACCATCAGGTTGGCACAATTAGATGTTGGGATAAACATGTTTCATAAAACATAGATGTAAAAATCATGAGCATAGTATCCATACTATTTGTTTGCATTTAACTAATCTGTTTTTTTAACAGCAGAACTAACCACTGTGTCGGGATGACTGACTGTCACTGTCACACACAGGGTCGTACAGCATAGTTGTGGACGGAAAGTGATATTTTCATTAAATTGTGCCTTTATGTGTTACTAGCTGGAGTACCCGGCGTTGCCCAGGATTTTAAGAATGTTTGTTTGCACATCATCCTCCAACAAACCTGTCCTTAG
Source organism: Taudactylus pleione (assembly GCA_031769625.1). Taxonomy (NCBI): domain Eukaryota; kingdom Metazoa; phylum Chordata; class Amphibia; order Anura; family Myobatrachidae; genus Taudactylus; species Taudactylus pleione. The sequence goes on from JAUIMM010000084.1 coordinate 1,170,325, forward strand.
ACAGGTCTCACGAAAAGTGTGACAAACTTCCCCATTAACAGTCCTAAGGTCATTGAAGAAAGTAGGACCTGTAACGGTGCAAAGCAAACTTCGGAGATAGAAGCATTCAAAATTTGTCGGATGTACAGTGTAAACACGGCCAAGAGCTTCTGTTGCTCTGATACCATGTGTAATATTTTGGCAGCTCACAGTACAGCAGGGTCCTTGCAAAGTCATTATTTTGACACAGTTCGAAGAAAGAAGTCAATGATGTTGTGTCATTTGGTATAGTCAGAGAGCCGAGAATGCCTGCTAAAGCTCTCTTCGATAATAAACATTAAGATCATGACAAAACATGACCATACAAAACGCAGGTTCGGAGGCCCTACCCATATGCCGTGAGGCCACACAATGAGCATACAGCAAAAATTTTGTTTTTTAATTAATTAAAAATTAACAGTAATTAATTCCAATTTCAAAATTTTTCGTTGCCTCGGCCGTGTTTTAATACGCTCGTATGTAAAATTTCATGATCTTGGCTTGTAAACTGTGGGTTTGTATAGAAAGACAGAAGGAAAGAAGGAAACATTTTCGCTTTTATATAGTAAAATAGTAGAGATAACAAAGTTCTTAATGATCACCACTGGAGGCAGCAGACAGCAGTACTGAGTGCAAGACCCCACAATGAGCGTACAGTAAAAAATAAGATTTTTAATTAATTAAAAATTAACAGTAATTAATTTCAAGTTCAATTTTTTTAGTTGCCTTGGCCGTGATTTAATACGCTCGTATGTAAAATTTCACGATCTTGGCTTGTAAACTGTGGATTTGTATAGAAAGTCAGAAGGACAAATTTTCGCTTTTATATAGTAGATTATTTTTTTGAAACACCTTGAAAAGTCTAATATATTTTAAACTGCAATGTAGATCAGGAAAATACCTTGTCAGAGGCGTAGTGATTCTTCTCTAGGAGAGAGTTCCCAAGGTCTATGCAGGTAGTGAAGCTGTCTGCTCGGGCATCTACTTCTGCTTTGATACTCTGGTGATTTTTAATTACCAAATCAGCTGAGGAGACATCTCTATTTAAGCAGAGAACAGTATTAGTGACAATAAGTTTGGAAAAAAATTCAAAGTTCAAGCAAGCAGCAAAACCCCAAAAGAAGTAATTTCCAGTCTTACCGTGGTTTCTCTTGAGCATCAATCTGCAGGTTGATATCATCCATCCATAGCATAAGATCTCTAACCATCCTGAAAAAGCGGAATTTCTCCACTGTGTCCAGGAGATGCTGGCGACGAATAATACTGGCATCCTGGAGCTCTCCCCAGGCCTCTGTCACTGCCTGTTCATGCCTGTGAATGTCAGCAGCCTTTTCACCTGCATAAGCTTTCTGGAGACGAGCAGCATCCTCCTGAACCTGCTTCACCTGGAAAGGTGCAAACATCCGAAATCAATAATTAGGATCACAATCTAGTTTGTCTTTTCCATTATAGCATATACATTATTTGACTGACTGGTCTAAGCATGGCAGATGTTGTAAATTTGCATTTGATACTTCACACTCCAAGTATAATATATTATAGCCTGCACTGTCCATTAAACTCCAACTAGCGCCAATGCCTAAATAGACTTCCCAGGTCATGGCCATAAGAACTTGGAGCTTTGTTTTACGGAGATTTCTGCCCATGTATATCAAGTATTTGTGTGTACCATTTTAGATGTTCATTAAAGGGCAGATATCGCACGCCTTACTTGTGCACTGAGGGCTTGTATATCATGTTCAAATGTAGTGTGCATGCGCTGCATAGCTTCAGCAGTGTTGAGGTCTCTTCCAGCCTCTTCCGGCAGCTGCTTTTGCTTGTCCTGTATCTGGCCCAGAGTTTCTCTTGCATCCTGGTAAAAACGGTGGAGCTCATAGGAGGCCGCCAACATCTGACTTCGGGTGTCAATCATTTCAAGAAGGTCAGCCCAGGCCTCATTAAGTCCATCCTTCCACTCAGCCACAGTGGCATTTTCCGAATGTCCAGAAGAAATGAGTTCATCAGCCATGAGGTTGACTGCATCCACGCGTTCCTGGCCAATGTTACTGGTATCACGCGAAAATTCACGAAACTTATCTCTCAGCATCTTGATGAGAAAAAAGGAAGAAAGGAAAATACATATTAAAATATTGAAACTATAGATCTTAAGTATAAGAATAAAGAAAACAAATATGCCAGTACCAGATGGGAAAAGCAAAAAATTACAAGTGTAATCTCCTGACTGGTGACATCACAGAGTACTGAAGGCTCTACATACCGTCACATGCTCATAGTCCTGTCCCAACTCATGGGAAGCTGCCACCACTTCACGCTCAGAGATCCAGTGCTCCAAATCTTCCACGTCTCTCTTTAGCTGGCAGAGTCTCTGGTGTTCTTGCAGCTTCCCTTGTCTCTCTTCTGCCAAGTCCTTTAAACTAGCATATAACTTGTCAACCTGCCCTTGACGCAAGGTGATGCGATCACTGTAGAGGAAAGAATTAAAAATAAGGGGGGTTTTTTTGTGGTGGGGTGGAGTTTAAACACATCCCTGCTACCTTTTTTAAGCTGGGTAAACACTACACAATACTGTTAACGATTTGCCGAATTCTGACGCATCGGAACAACAAATCGTCACTAGCATGCAGTGTGTATGCACTACATCGTGTAGTGTTGCGCTCCTGTGGGGTTGTATGCTAAATCACCTGATGTACATGCAGGAAGATCAGGCGATGCGGCTGACTATCCCATGCAGCGCTATGTGGCGGGTGCCTGGATATCAGGCACCAGATTGCCCAGTGTGTACCGACTGCCCAATATGTTGGCCCGTCGGCGCTGGGGTCATAGGTCGCATTGCTGGTACACAGTCGTTTAGTGTGTACCCATCTTTAGTTTTGAAGTAGTCAAGCAAAAAGATCAGAAACTTCAGAAATAAAAAGGAGATGCCTATGCCTGGACAGGCTGATCTGTCCCTTCTACAGAACTGATTAAAGGCATTTAATGACAAGTCCAAAAATACACATTCCGGCCTCATCTTTTCATATGTATGTTTACTCAACCTGGAAGCCTGCAATGGATAAAATAGACTACACACCCTTTTGAAATTGCAGGTTTTGTGATGTAAAGCCAGAACTCAAGATACATCTTGTCAGACCTGTTCCCACCATTAATGTGAGCATGGAACTAACAGAATGCAAATGATAAACAAATAGACAATGTATAGAAAAAAGTGAAAAAGTAAAACTACAATACCCTGTTTACATGTGTGTCCACACCCCTAAACCAATACTTTGTGGAAACACCTTTTGTTTTTAATACTGCAGGATTTATTTATTTTTTTTGCACAACTGGAGGCAACCCTGCTCTTACTCTACCCTGCAACAATGAGGTTGGGCTCTGGCTGGGACATTCAAAGACTTATCTTCCTTTTATGAAGACATTCCTTGGTTGACTTCAGTGTGTGCTTAGGATCATTATTATGTTGGAAAGTAAAATTCTCCTTCATTAACAGTTTTCTGACAGAGGCCAGCAAGTCTCATGTCAAAATATCTTGCCATTAGGAGCTATTCATTATGCCCTCTATGCTTGTTTTTGCACCAAGCACAAACTTTTTAGAATTACAGCCAAAGCTCAACCTTCATCTCATCAAAAGACCTTTCCACAGGAGATGGAGAGATTCATTTTTCTTTTTATAAATCAGATAGGCTTGGATGTTATTTTTTTGTGAGAAGTGACTTAGTCTTGCCCCTCATCTCACAGCCGAGACGTGCAGACTATGGGAGGTAGATGCCAGTTCCTGCAGATCCATTAATGTTGCCATAAGCCTCCTGGGAGCCTAATGACTTTTCCCCTTGTTTTCTTATCAACTGTGGAGGGACAGCCTCACCTTGGCAATGAGTTACAGACTTTTTTTTTTTTTTTTTTACAATTGGATCTTCTCAGACTACTAGGAATAAAATTTACATTTGCTCACATAAAAGAGCCACTACTACTACCATTCACAGATAATATATATTCTGATATATTTGATATTTTGTTTCCATTTACTATACAGTAAATTGTTCTCAGCTATCAGCCATTTCACACTCAGAGGCTGGCTGCAGTGTTATGCAGGAAGTAACCTGGGCATAGGATAAAACTTAATTCCCCATAAACTATAATTTTATTACATTCCAGTTCTTGTAAGTTCTTAACATATTTTTAATTATTATTAGTAGGTGCTTTATAGAAGGTAGTACTGTCAGATGTACTAGATTTGCTGCATTGCCTTTTATAAAATATAATAAAAATAACCCTGTAAATAAAAATAAAAAAATCTCATGTGTCCTACTCACCTCTCTGGGTGGCCTCTGGAGACCATGTCTCTGCTGGAGTTGGCTAGCTGGTGAATGGTTTCAGCATAATCATCTAGAGCTTGCTCCATCACCAAGTGTTTCTTCAGCATAGCCTGAGCCCCAATCTCATCCTGAGGGATTAAACAGAGTGTAGAATGTGAGGTCCTGAGTACCTCACTTATCCTCCAATGTAATACATATCTTAATCACACCAGGGAGTTCATTCAGAGCTGCTCGCATCCAGCGTATGCAAATTCGTCTAAGTGACGGCATGGCAGGCGCTCGCTCGGAAAGGCATAAGCACGCCTACTTTGTGTTGGCGAGCGATCACTTTGTGTCTTAAGTTGCCCATTAGCGTATGTAGAGATACCCACTAGCGCACGTCATCTCCAGGAAGTGTAATAAAACATTAGTACATCGAGGACCATCGGAAGGGCTCGCCGCGCTTGTGGTTGCCTTACCTTACCGCAAGCACTGCGAGGACTTCAGTATAAAAAACAGGCAGGTGACGTGTACTATGATGCTGGCTGATAATTATGTACGCCTCTGAAACGGCGTTGCTCACTCAGGCATGCCTGCGTTCGTACCTCCACTCCCCCGTTACTAGTGTCCTGCCACTGTTACAACCCACAAATGGAATCTCCTGTCACTCATTACACTGGGCTGTCTTTGCTGGGCGAGCGAGCGGAATCCGATCACTCCGAGTAGTTCGCGCACAACGAAGAATACGCATGCGCGGTCTGACAACATCGGCCGCGTACGAGCGAGCGGCCACTTGCGAGCAGGTCTGAATAAGATCCCAGGTTTCTTGGTTTTGTCCTGGCAAGAAGTAGTTTGCTGCCAGAAGTTGCTAACCAACCTTGGCTTTCTCTTCAGACATCATGTGCAGCTCCTGTTCACCCATCCAGGCTTCAGCCTCTGCAGCATCAGCATAAAACTGCTGTGCAGCCTGAGACTCCTCGAGACGGTCATGCCGCTTTCCTGCCTCAGTGGAAAGCTCCTCCCAGGTGCTCCGCAGCAATTCTAGTCGCTCTCCTATTTCTTGAGCATCCAGTGAACTGTTTTTCACCATAGACTTTCCCTTTTCTAAAATATCATCAATTCGGGGCTGGTGCCCTTGAATCTCCTTCTGCAGTGTCTGTGGGACAACAAACAAAAATGTGTGTTTTAAAGGAGGTATGCACATTTTTTAAAATTTCTTATGGAAAAAGTTTTATTCCCAAACATGTAATATTGTGTAAATATAAATTTATAAAAAAAACAAACCATCCAATGATTAGTGGCAATTCAGAATTTAATGCCCCATTGCCACTTTTTACAAAAAAGTTTGTACCCCTTCCTGCAGCCCCAGTTGCTCCACATAGTAGACTTGTATGGGCTCTGTGGTCAGTTTCTCAGCCCAAGCAGAAAATCAGGGATTTATGGAGGTCTACATTGTGTAAAATGAGCAGGAGGACCAAACACCAGCTGCAATAAGGGGATAAGGAGAAGCAGCCATACACAAGCCTCACATCAACACGCACAATGCCAAAACATCGGCTATGGTGAAAAGACTACCAACACACCAACAGTGGACACTGGAGCAGTGGAAACATTATCAAATCACATATCATCTGGCAGTCTGGCGGATAATTCTGGGTTTATCAAAAGCCAGAAGAGCTCTTCCTGTATGATTGCTTAGGGCAAACCTTAGTTTGGAGCGTTTTTTATGGTTTTACCTGGACAGGTGTAGTATAAAGATAAAGATAGACAGTCAATAGGTCAACACTAGTTGGTCGACAATGACATGCAATATGTCAATATGGACAAAAGGTCGACTGACAAAAAGATCAATAGGTTCAAATGGTCGACAAACATAATGTCGACACAAACATGGTCACCTTTTTTTTTGTATCGTAACCCTAATCCTAAACTAACCTTCCTCATAGTGCCTAACCCTTACTCTCCCCCGGGATACAGTCAGGAAGCCGACGGTCGAAATGGCGACCGCCGGCTTCCCGACTGTCTAATCCCGGCAGGTGTCTAATGATAGGCATCGAAAGCCCAATGCCTATCATTATCCCTACATCGGGAGCCCAACGCCCAGCATACCGAACGAAGTTAAGCCGGGCGGCGGGCGCAGACAGACGCGGGAGGGTAGGGTTAGGGGCTCCCGGGGGGGGATTAGAGTTAGGCAGCCCCCGGGAGGGTTAGGCTAGGGGAAGGGGGTGTTAGGGTTAGGCTGCAGGGACGGGGTGGTTAGGTTTAGGCACATGGGGGTTAGGGATAGGCACCCCTAAGGGTTAGAGGGACATACGGCCGATGGTCATTCATACTGATTCCCCCTCCCCCTGGTGCCTAAACCCCAACCATAGCCTAACAATCCCCCTAGTGCCTAACATTAACTATCCAGTCCTGCAGCCTAACCCTCCCCCTAACCCGAAAAATTTTGAAAAAGACCCATAAAAATTTGTCATCCATTTTTGTGCCGACCATTTGTGTCGACCTCTTGTCAGTCAACTTTCTGTAACTGTCGATCTTTTGTCAGTCGACCTTTTGTAACTGTCAACATTTAGCATGTTGACCATCTGCTGTTGATGTACTGACTGTCGACCTTTCATCTGGATTCCTGACCTAGTTCCAGTGAATGGAATTCTTAATGCATAAACACCAAGTATCCATATCACCAGCACTCTTCTCAAGAGGCTAAAGTCTTATTGCTAAGGGGAGCAGTGGAACACCAGGTACACCACAATATTTATTGATAAAAACACAGCATCAGCAGAAGCTGAAATACACCTAAGCACAACTGTTTCGGAGTCTCCTCCTTCCCCAGGTGCAAAAATAGAGTATACAAGTTTGGACTCCATCAACCTATGGTCAGCACAATTGGTGTAACAGTTACCATTACTGCCTCACTGAAGTCTTGGATTCTTTACGTTGCAGCAAATAGGTTTCAGTCAAAACCAAAATGGTCATATTATAGACCTTTAGGCAGAGTTTCAACATTTGCCTCTACTCGGATGACTAAAGTGTTAACTCATTTGGTATGGCTCCCATGGAGTATTACAATTGAAATGAACAGTAATCATATGACTATATAGAAGGCATATGAATATGATTTTAGTCAACTGTAGTATATGCTTGTTTGTTGTAGAAAAGCTGGTGGAACTAATCTAGCAAAACCTTAAGGTCCATCATATCTAGCTGGTCTTTCAGTGTCCAGCACTCTATAATCTTATACTCTATAATCTGACACCATTCCTTTTTTTTTTTTTTTTTTATTCTTTATTTTAAACGTTCAATCAAAAAAAAAACCAGAAGGATAAACATTAAGGCCGTGTCACAAACAGCAAGACAACAAATATCATGGTGGGTAGCATAACAAAAATGCCCAGGGGTCCTTTGTTACCGGAGATTCCTAAAGGGAGCTCATAAAACCATGAACAGAATCCCAGAAGGGGATAATATTGGGGCATGTTCACCAGATGTGTAGCATAGTGCCCCTGTGGCCGCAGCCCCACCAACATGTGATGAGGAGGGGAACATTTTGTGGAGTCTCACGGGGGTATAGTACCAACGATAACACAATTTATATGAAGTTCCTTTAATTTTAGTAGATATGGAGCATTTAGCAATCCCTTGTCTCACGTCCTTCCATGTCGCCTCATCAGTTCCTTTAATTTTAGTAGATATGGAGCATTTAGCAATCCCTTGTCTCACGTCCTTCCATGTCGCCTCATCCGGAGGTGACCCAAGATCTTTCTCCCATTCAGCCTCAGGAAGTCTCGGGGAGGGGAGGGTTATATCAAGGAAAATAGAATAAAGTTGGGAGATCAGGCCTTTAGTTAGGGGGACAATATTTGTACAGGTGTTCAAAAGGCGTAAAGGTCCCTAAGTACGGATGTAGGGGGTGGAGCGTAAGAAATGGCGAATTTGAAAAGATTTGAAAGGGCTTAGTACTTGAGATGGGCATTCTTGTTGAAGTTTTGACAAGGACTACCATTGGCCCAGTCTGGAAAAATTTACAGGGAATTTAAGGTCTGCCTTAGACCATGAATATGCTCCCTTAGTGGAGGACCCAGGGGGAAACATGGGATTGAACCAAATAGGAGTCAGGGGAAAAATTGGGGAGGTAAGGTTCAGTTTAAGTGAGTGCCGATCCCAAAGGGAGATTTTGAATGTAAGGGTAGGAAGCAGTTTAGAGGCGATAGGGCGTTTTGCAGGGGATAAGCTCTATAACAAGAGATATGGTAAGAACTTACCTTTGTTATCTCTGTTTCTACGAAGTCCATAGGGTCCACAGGGTTGACCTTGGGGTATAGGTTGGGAACCAAATCCGGGCACCACGCAGTTAAAGCTTTTAGCTCCCAGGATGCACTTGGGTCCACTCTCCTTATAACCCCTCCCCCCAGCCAGAGGCACCTCAGTTTGTAAGTAGCCAAAGGCCGGAGGAGGAGAGAAAAAGAGAGAGAAAACTGGAACACTCAAGAACCATTCTCACAGAAAAGGAGACGGGAAACCGGTGACCAGTAACACAGCCCATATGAAGCCAGGTGCGTCAGGGCGGGCGCCCTGTGGACCCTATGGACTTCGTAGAAACAGAGATAACAAAGGTAAGTTCTTACCATATCTCTTGTTTTCTACTTCAGGGTCCATAGGGGGTCCACAGGGTTGACCTTGGGGATGTCCCAAAGCAGTTCAACCAAGGGTGGGGACGCTCCTGTGCTGAGAGGAGAATCCACCGCCAAAAAGGAAGCATCCTGAGAGGCAAAGGAAACCAATGCCTAGAACCTTAAAAAAAAGGTGTGGACAGAAGACCACGTGGCCACCTAGCAAGGCAAAACAGCCAAGGCGCCACAGCGAGCCGTCCACAAGGGTTACATGGCCCGAGAAAAAACAAGCATCAACAACAGAAAGGCCTACCCATGTGTAGGCCCCTGAAGAAGACATACAAGGCCATCCAGCCAACATTTGGCCATAGGCCGGCCATCCTTTCCTGTTAAAACCAGAAATCTCAGACCACCAATAAGGAGTCCGATTTCCGTAAGGAACTTGAACGGATCACATAAACCCACAGAGGCTGGACCACAGTCAATGAGGCCACACCAGCCGAGAGGACTGGGGACTGAATGGCCGTACCATAAGTTCCAGAATAATATGGAATCTAAAAATCACTAAGAAGAAACACAGGCCGAGAGCAACTCACACCCTGACATGATGACCTCCAGAAGAGGGAGCCACATGAGAACGCTCCCAATTCCGACACTCACCTGGTCGATATAAACACCCTGAGAGAAAGAGAGAGCCAAAGCAATAGACCATGTAATGGCTATCACAACCAGCGGTTCCATTGACTGTCCCCGGAGGGAACGAAGAACCACTACTAACTCCCAAGGAGCCCCTAGGGAGGATAAATGGAAGCATAATCCAGAAAAACACTCCAAAGGATGAACTGGATACCAGAGTGGAGCAATTCCACATCTTAACCATACTGACAGTGTAGAGATCCGCACTGTCAGGAAGGCCATGCCGAGGGTGAAACCCAAGCCAGCCGGAAGGAATGCCAGAATATCTGGAAATCCTGGACACCGGAGGATCGTATCGACAGGTACGATACCATAAGAATTATGTATGCCACAGTCCGTGGCAGATGCCAGCAAAGTCTGGCCTATCTGCTCTAAACATCTCAATGAAGACAGAGCCAGGGAAGCCCTAGGACCACAGTAGGGGCGCAGTCAAAGACAAACGATCCAGATCTAGGCAAAAACAAGGACCCTGAGACAACAGGTCCAGATAGTGAAGCAGTAGGAACGGAGCATCGATGAGGAGACTCCGAAAATCTTAGTACCAGTGATGTCTGGGACAAACTGGAGCCCCCAGAAGGAAAGCCCTTCCGTCTCTAATTAAATTTCCGAAGACCTCGAGGAAGAAGGGAGACCGGAGGACACAGGTACAAAGTGGAAGGACCACTTCACTGACAGAGTCACTGAAGGTAGCTTCAGTACTCCTAGAGCTGGACTGGAACACCGGCAATGTGTGATAGAGTCAGAAGGCCATAAGGATCAATCACCTCAGGGAGGCCCCCTCTGCTCACCAGGAGTTGAAACCTGTCTTGGAGAAGAGACTAGTCCCCGGAATGCACGTCGTGATGGCTGAGGAAGCCCGCTTCCCAACGGAGAGCTCCCGGAATAAACACTGCAGAGTCGGCCAGGAGAAGACCCTTGGACTATGTCAGAATGTATGACATTCCTGTCATTGCCACCCAACTACCAGTGTTGCCTAGATGGAAGCCACTGTTGTGACACTGTCGGACTGAACCTATTCAGGTTCACCGTGACATATGGGTTAGGCCAGAGTGAAGGCCCAAGACAGCCTAAAGTTCCAACAAGTTAAGTGACAGGGCGGAAGCGACAGACGTCCAGCTGCCCCAAAACGAGTGCGGGCCAGACACCGTCTGTAGCAAAGAATACCCTGGACGAGATGGCCATAGCCACCCGGACAGAGACCGACTCGCCTCCAGAGAGAGCATCATCGTGCGAACAGCGATCCGATGGAAAAAACTCGATCCATCCGGAGAGGAGTCAATTATGGCAAGGCCTGGAATGTAACTGAGCACATTCCACCCTACCAAAAGGTAGACACTCTGGTAAACCGCGCATCACCAAGACTAATGACATATGTCAACTGCGTAGACATCCGCACACTCCAAGTTGAAGAGCTGAGATCTTGTCTTAAGCCAGAAAAATTCTAAGATTCTGAGAATCCAGCAGTGCTCCCAGATGAAGAATACCCTGTGAGGGATGCAGGGAGGACTTTTTCTCCGTTGACTACTTATCTGTGCCGAGAAGAAGCCACGGTTAGCCTGACCTAGCGGTAAAGTACCTCGGTGATCCTGCTAAAAGCAGGAGGCCGCCCAGATAAAGGAGCATTCGGATACACTGAACAGGTGAACTGTCAGAAAATCCATAAAGCTTGTAAACCCCGGTGGAGTTGAGGACAGTCCCAACAGACAGAGCCCGAAACTTGCAAATGTTGCTGTGGCACAGCAAACCTGAACCCATGCTGATGAGAGGGCTCTGTATGTACCCCGTAGGTACGTATCCTGAATACTCAAATATACCGTAAAATCCCCAGGTTCCAAATGTCGGATTCCACCTGAGTCCAGGCACCTTTGGAATCTGATTCAGGGATTTGAGACAGAGTATAGGCAAATGAGGACCAATCGGTCACTGCCCCAGAAAGAAAGTAGAACAACTAGTCCCTCGCTGAGATAGTGAGGCTGGCCGAAATAGCTCTGCTTACCGCCAAGACACTATAGCTTTCTGGGAATGTAAGGCCCTGATCATCTGAAGAAGGGCCCGTGGAACAACGCCTGTGAGGAGGCCGCCTGAGCAATGAGAGGCCGTTGAGTGTCAGTACCTCACTCTGGAATTCCCCAGATGTAGACCTGTCCCGTCAGGCTGAAGGTTTATCCTCAGGCGTAGAAGCAGGGTCGTCCGTAAGTCCAGGACTGCTCGGTACTGGATATGGCGGCCCCCGTGGAGGCCGACAGCCTAGGAAAAAACAGGCCTTTAGGCTGACCCTGAGGACAAAAAGACTTAACAGAGTTAGTCCGAATGTAGTGGGAGTAGCTAAAGACAGTATCTCTCCATTAGTGATACTGCCAATGATGCAACAATCTTGTCAAGGTCAGGACCAAACAAGATCGTCCCCATGGAAGGAGTCTGCACCTCTGCTTTCCCATAAAGTAGCCATAGGGTATTGCGGCGGATACAGTCGCAGCCGAAACCCTGAAAGTTAGAAGACCGGCATCCTATGTAGGTAATCCCACACGACCACTGCATATTTTATGTGAGCGGCAAAAGACATTTGAACCCCAGACGTGTTGGAGGGGAAAAACGTTACAAAAGCATCACCATGCGATGGCCATGGTAGGACGGGCAACAGGCCCTGAAAACGAGTACATTTATTTCAGGCAAAGCTACCACCTACGGATCCGTAAAATCCGTCCAGGCTGGGATGTCCGATGATGAACATACAAATCCACCCCAGAAGGAGATTCCATTACTTGTGAGGGCCCTCAGGGAATGGGAAACAGGAGGCCTTTGTGACTCCTCGTATCTGGCGACAGCCAGACTCCCGCCATGAGATCCACCCGCTGGGCAGAAACGGGAAATGTATGATACAGGTGCAGAATCGACATTCTCTATATCCACAATGAACCTGGCTACCAGCCCCAAAGCAGGAATAATAATACTTGAAATCGGCTCCCCCCATGTGAGAGGGAAAGAGCCAAATACACCATCCAGTTCACGGCAGAGCCACTGGGAAGTAACCACAGGGCGTATATCACGCCATTTAGTATTTCGTAGAAAACGACATCCACCAGGGTGGCCGTTGTGGTAATCCCTGCAAGGGGAATGACAGACCGATGTGGTATCGGAGGTAATTCATGTACTGTGAAAAACCCCGGCAGGGAGCGATAGTCTGTGACACAGGGGTAAACTGCAAGAAATTGCAAGATATCCCGAGTTGAAAAGGGCAGTATGGTGAAGTAACTCCAAGCGAGTGACGACAATGGGGCCCGCCCGGCGATCCTCAAAGGAGAGGATCCTGAGAAATAAACCGCCCTTTAAGGGGGTCGTGCAAGGGGCCCGGCACCAGATGGCGCCGCATACATAAACCTTTCTGAGTTAAAATCCTCCGCACTAATTCCTGCAGGCTATGACTTGCAGGATAGCAATAATGGGTGCAGTATCGTGTGCAATCTCCTGGTCAGATATATTTGACTATCTTGACGGAAATATTAAGCAGCGCCATACCGTCCTGACTAACGCTAAGAGTAGCTGCAGGGACCCATTATCAGCGTATGCAACACACAGTTCCATCTAAAATATGGCAACGTGCAGCACGCAACAGTATGTGATAAACCTCACAAATATTAACAAGTATATATATGTGACGTCTCAGAACCACCCCAGGTACACCTGTATTAGGGCAGATAAAGAAAAGGGATAGATATACACTGACAGGTGAGAGAAAAAGCAGACAGTCAGCACTAGCATAAGTCACATACAATGCAGACATATATACTGTACATACATAAGCATGACATATAATATACTGCACAATGTCGCTACATTCAACTGCCCAGATTCAGTGTCTGGGAAGGCTATAGCGCTGTGTACACTCACCCAAAATGGCCAGGTACGCAAGGGGACTGGGCTCACTGTCATCCTAGGAGCTCTGCAGCACCACCGAGAGATAATGGCCGCTGGAGACCTCAGAAGAAGCGTGGCCCAAGGAAGAAGCAGCTCAGCGACGCCAGACTGTAGTATTGAAAGGCGCGCTGAGCTGAGGGGAGGAGCCGCTAGACAGGGAAGGCTTCCTCCCCTGGCTAGCAATTAACCCCCCGGGATGCCGGCTCCCGCTGCAGCTATAATCCCTGGTGGGCTGTGGACACGCGGGGTATGCCTCCATGGAGGGGGAGCCCGCCACCACCGCTAGCGCCTCCGGTCTGTCCCCAGAGACCGGAAGCATAAGGATGCATGTACACGCGGGTCACCGCAAGCGGTGACCACGCACCTTACCTGTCCCCGTCGATCCGGCAGCAGCCCAGGGAGTCCTCCAGAGCCCGGCTAGTACAGACTCTGGGGTCCCGCTGCGAACCCCAGATCTGTACTGGCGTCGCAGCGCCGGCGGGGTGTAGGAGCGGCAGCTTAGACGTCCATTGGACAGTCTGATGCTGCCGCTCTGAAGAGTAGTAAAAAATAATAAAATAAAACTCTTTAAAATAAATTATAAGCTTAGGGGCTAAGCAGCCCCCCTGCAGTAACGGTGACCCGACTCCGGCCGGGCACGAACTTAAACTGAGGTGCCTCTGGCTGGGGGGAGGGGTTATAGGGAGAGTGGACCCAAGTGCATCCTGGGAGCTAAAAGCTTTAACTGCGTGGTGCCCGGATTTGGTTCCCAACCTATACCCCAAGGTCAACCCTGTGGACCCCCTATGGACCCTGAAGTAGAAATGGGGGTTAGGACAGGAAGGGTAACATAGGCAGCTTCTAGATCTAGCAAGGAAGTGGACCCTTGGGGCGAGACATTTGCGAAAAGTGGGAAGCTAGGTAATAAAGTTTGATATCTGGGAGGCCCCTATCACCTGCATCTAACTCCTGGTCTTTTCAAAACAGTGGCAGAGATCTGGGGGGGGTCTGTGGTTCCAAATAAAATGGACCAGAGCTTTTTGGATGTCACGAAGGAAGGTGGCAGGTACAGCCACAGGAAGTGTTTGAAACAGGTAAAGCCACTTGGGTATAATATTAATTTTAACCGATATGATCCTATCCAGCCAGAAAATGATGAGGCAGTTCCAGGAGGTCACGTCAGCCTGCATTTTGAAGAAAAGAGGTGAGAAGTTTTTGCGATAAAGGAGGTCATAGCGGGAAGTGAGATAAATCCCCAGATATCGAATCAGTTTGGGTTGCCATTTCAATTTGAAATTAAATTAATCTTATAATTAGAAATGGCACTGTAGGACCGCAGGACAATGAAAAGGTTGGGAATAGAAATCAACGTCTGAGTTAGGGAAAGCAGGATATCATCTGCACAGAGAGAGATCTTGGAGTGACACAATTCCTTCTGACTGTCACACTGCTTGCCTCCTATTCTGTAAAACTGCACAACCCTGCAAAAGAAAATCCTGGTTTTGCCAAACTATACATTTGCCCTCTATTCAAAAGGTTACAAAAAACAGTTATCATTTTACACATATAAATGATGCAAAGGAGCTGAGCCTAAAAGGGACTATTCACCAATAACCTATCTTAGTTTTAACAAAGGTTACCTGTAAAATGACACGTGTGTACCCTATTGTACCATTACTGCACTATGCCATACAGCCACATGACTTGTGTTGTTTATCTTAGAAAATACTTGAGTGAATGCTTTATGTGATTATTTAGTATACACCTGTTCTGCTGTTATGCTACAAGCACAAGCTTCAGGGAAGTCCTTGGGCCAAATATTGGACAGGTGCTTTGTAGGAGCAGGTGCGTTTTCCGTAGTGAAATATTTATTTTAAACATGACACTGCTGTTCTATAGGCATTGAAAGGTAAAACAGATAGGGCTGACCTATGTGTACCCAGCCTTTGAGCATGCTTACTATGTGGGTTATTGAGTAGCACGTTGTGATTAACAGGGTGAGTTTACAGACATCCAACATCCCCTTATTCTTACAGTCCCCCATACACCTGGATCCACCATCACTAATCAGGCCCTGCTTACTTATATGTACAGGGCTGAGTCTCCAGACATGCCAGTGGCATAAATAAACAATGTTTTTTGGGAATACACTGTGCATTTATTAACCTTTTCAGAATTTATTCAAGGTATTAAACATAGTTATTGGGCAATGCCTAAAATTAAATGTAACATGACTCGAATAAGAGAATGTAGTTATAAGACAAGACTACAGGGTCATTTATCATGTATTACAATTACTTGAGTTGTGAGGTAGGTATATTAGAATGGTTTTGTGTTGCATATAAGGAAGTTCCGTGTTCTCCCTACAACATGTTTTCAGTGTAATACAATAATAGTGAAACATTTTAAAATTCTTATAGTGATTTGAACTGCAGATCAACATATTATATATTATTATTCATTATATTTTAACACCAATCATTTTAATGTTTTAAACCTGTCACTTTTACACCTGATGAGCGTGCTTAGAGATACATTTTTGTTCTTAGACGGTCTGTGTTTCAGGAGATGGACCAGCCTTCGCAATGTCATCTTGCGGAGGCCGGTGGGGCCAATCTCCTTGGGGAAAATTCTCCTTGTTGGATTCGTACTTTAATTTTTCTTAAAGAAACTTAAAAGTGTTGTTTTCTTATTTAACTTCTCGATCATGGATTTTTATTTTATTGCAATATTATATTTGTGCAACTGTACTGTCACAGACAACTACAAAATTATATTTTTTATAAAGACTGTAGGGTATTGGCCACTTCCTGGCGGGACTGAACACTAATTATCAATTATAAAGACTCTTGCGGTTACAGCAGTAACACAGAGGAGATGCTATTTTGTTCTCCCTGCTTCAACTCGGTATCAATAAAACTCAAGCATAGCCCCTAAACAATTTTATTAGAGAATCCTCAAGGGGGAGTTTCAGAGGTGGATGCAGGTAAAGCATTGGACACAAGTGCACAATGGCCCTCATTCAGAGCCGTACGCTCTGAGCAGAGCGCACGCTCTGAATGAGGGCCGCCCTCCATAATTATGGAGCGTCCTCCTGGACGCTCTTATAGCTGTGGGTCACCACCCACAGCCTATACGAGCGTGCAGTTTGATGGCCGCGATGGTCTTGACCATCGCCACTGCGAGCCGGAGCCTGCAAGGCCCGGAGTGATTTTGGCTCTATCAGAGCCAAAATCACTCCCACTGACATCACTAGTGATGTCAGTGGGCCGGCTTCTGACGGTAGGCGTTCCCTTGGGAACGCCCCCGTCAGGGAGGCACGCCCCCGGCACGCCCACCAAAGGGGGCGTGCTGTCAATCAACATCGACAGCACGCCCCCTTTGATCAGACACAACGAGCGAAGGAAAGTCCTTCGCTCGTCGCGTCTGGCGCATGCGCACGACGGAGCTCCCGCCGTCGTGCGCAGTGCACAACATCGACCCACTTGCGAGCGGACAGCCGCTTGCGAGTGGGTCTGAATCAGGCCCAATGTCTTACCTAAGACTATGTTTAACAGAGACATGCATCCCAATGTTTAGTATAGGGAGATGCAGACCAAAATTGCATGGAGATCCGTGCACTATTTGATGGACATTTCTGGGAGGTAACAGGGGGGCTAAGAGTCGCTGTTGTGTCTTTGCACACACATCGTGGATTTGCACGGCAACTGTTGGGAGTCTCAATAGGGTGCCCATTGGCCACAGCATTAAAATAAAGATGCAGTAGCTGCTAAGACAAAACTTGCAGAAGCTACTGCAACAGTGTGTACCTCCGATTCACACCCCTAGTATATAGTTAAACAATGTAAAATAAATCTGTGATAGGACATAGTAATATCGTGACACGCCTGATCTAGTCTGTGTTCATGCCCCATACATCCATCACAAGAATAATATTTCCAGGCTGCTGCTCACCTGGTTCTTCTTGATGAGCAGTTGTACAGTTGGGAGATCCTTTCCGTGCTCCGTAGAGAGGGCTATCGGCATTCTCTCCTTCACCCAAAGCTTAGATAGAAAGGCACAAATGACAAAGATCAAATTCCGAGCACACAGTGGGCAGATTGTAGGATGTCACATATATTAATATTCTAAATACAAAAAGGGATGGTTGTAAAATAACACAGCCATTTCTTACTATTTCATCTTCCAGATCTCTATTAAACTGATGCCCCTCCTTGGATGCCAGCAACAAATTTCTCCGCTCATTGAGGGGGGCGTGTAGTGTTGAGAATTTAGATGCAACTGTCTTGTGCTTAGAGTCAACTTCTACAATGTTGGAATCTTCCTGACCCAGCTCCTGAGCTTGACTCTGTATAGCCTCCAACTCCTTCTCTCGGACTTCCATCTGGTTCTCCAGCATCTGCAAATATTTATTATTTATATAAATGTACAGAAATTACGGTTTCTGACACTCCAGCTTCTAAATCGGGAAGATCACGGAGATTTCATTCTCTCAGTACCTGTTGCTTATTTAGTAGGATATTCACACTGGTGAGATCTTTCCCATAGTCATCAGACTGAAGTTGCCCCTCAAGATTTTGCAACCAACTTTCCAAAGCAGAGCAGCTTTGTGTGAACAGCTCTGCCCTATTGGCATCGAAAAGGCACCGTGCTTTACTTTTGGTGGTAGACTCCAGGTCATTCCAGAGGCTGTGGAGTGAATCTAGTTTCTCTCTCACCACTGTTTCCAGTTCTGGTTTTTCTGCAATAAGCTGTTTTCCTTCCTAATGAATAATAAAATATATAAAATCAGAGCAGAAAGAAACTCAAATTTAGGAGAGAATGTAAGGTGTGAGAGTGTGAGCCAAAGGCCCAAATGTAACAGACTGAGTAGCTGGCAGCAGCTATTTTGGCGATGTAGCCACTAGATCTAAACCTGCAATTTCAAAAAAAAAGAGAAAAAAAAACAACCCAGGATGATTAGCCTTTAAAATAATTACTGCTTTAAACGAATAGCTAAATTGTCAAAGTCTTGCAGCTGCCTACAACTTGCAGGCCAAAATGTGCACAGCTTGGCTACAATTGCCAACTCCTGTCATCCTAGTTTTTACCATCCAGGTAATTTTCTGGTTGAGTCTCTACTATAGGTCAGTAAAATGTGGAAGACTACAGGCACCAGCATAAAAAAGCACAGGAAGAAGAAAATGGATGTAGCAATGTAAAAATGAGGCACTGATGCACTATTATGGGGGGGGATGTTCACTCCTCTCTTGATTTTATGGTTAATTTACCGCGTCTATTTTGTCCAGCCAGTCTTTATTTGATGCCAGCTCAGCCATGAAAGCTTGGTGCTTTTGCCACTTGCTGTGCAGGTTACGGGCTTCATCATAAGAGACATCTTGAGCAGTCAACATCTTCTCATTGATCCACAGAGTTAGCTGTAAGAAAGATACAACAGTGACATATGCAAATACTAGCCTTTAGCAATACACCTGACAAATCAGTTCAACTTTTCAGAAGTATATGAAAGTCATCAGCCAAATATAGAATTAATCTGAATATATATTTACACACACACTAATATATATATATATATATATATATATATATATATATATATATATATATATATATATATATAGTGTGTGTGTGTGTGGGGGGGAATCATTCATAGTGCATTAATAGCGAAGATATTAATAGTTAAAATCACTAAATGGGATCATGCATTCGATATATTTTTGTTACTGCACTATGAGCACCCCCCAGTGTATTATTATTATGTAGACTTCTTCAACCCAACTGGCTCTGGACTGGGAATTGTTTTGAATTGTGAGTGTATATATATGCATGGATTTGTGTATAATTATATACATGCATATTTCTCACCTCTTGACAGTCCTGAAGAAAATGTTGGAGATCACGATTGTCCTTCAAACGAGTTAAAACATTATTAGCGTTTGCCCTGTTTTTCTTGTGCCTAGGAAATAAAAAGGAGAATAACATTTAAAGTTAAAAAAAAAAGAAAATAACGTGCACAATTAAACCCCCACCACCACAAATAAATGATTCAATAAAAAAAATAAAAAAAAAAAAAGATTCTTGGAGGACAGTGAGCCAGACAAAGTCCCAAAATACATACTAAGGTAAGGAATCCAGGAATCTTAAAATCCTTAATCCCTCCTCCATAAAAAAAAACAAAAAACCCTTGATATTGTTTAGTTAACACAAAAGCGAAGTTCAAGGCTAATACTGGTTGTTGTAATGGAACTGGAGGTAAGTACCTTTCATCAATGGAAGTGACCTTCTCCTGAATCTTGTCAGAGTTGACATTTTGCTCTTGAATGAGCTTCTTCCCTGATTCTACCAGACCACGGATCTTCTCATCATTGGCATCCATGGTTGTCATGAAGTCCTCATGACGTTTGATAGCTGCTTCAGCCGCCTGAAGAGTGGTGGGCATTTCCGTGTGGGAAAGGACATACTCCTAAAAGAAGGTAGAGTAAACAGGAGGTTTGAAAACAATAAGTCATGTACTACTGCGCATAGCCACTAAACTCAAAACATGTTTTGACTCACCTGGTTATTTAGGAATCCCTCCACTTGCTTTGTATCTCTCAGGAACACTTGGAAGCTGTATCCCTGAGATAGCAGCTGGTGCCTGTTCTCCCACATTTGTCCTAGCTCATTCCAGCCAGTGTCCAGAGCCTTCAGCCTTTGCTGAAGAAACATGTATTGGGCATCTGTCTGACCAAGAGTCACTTCCTCACCAACATCTCCCACTCTCTTGTAGTCAGCTCCATTGCGATCAATATCATTTTTTATGCTTTGATGTTGCGCAAGCAAGCGTTCTGCCTCCACCAGGTCAGCTGGGACATCCTCAGATGCAACTGCTGTCTGTGCTCGGGATAGCCAGCTCTGGAAGTCATCCAGATCACGCAAAAAGCCTTGCAGCTTGCTAGCTTCCCCTAATGTTTCTTCTCTTTTTTTCATTGTATCCTTTAATTCACCCCATGTTTCATCTATCTTAGCTAAACGACCAGTAATGTCAGAGGCCTTGTCTGGGTGTCCTGAAGCAAGCTTTTCTGATTCTGCACGGAGGTCATCAACTTTACTTTGTATGGCCTCCAAATCACGCTCCATGCCTGTAAGCTTTCGCTGAAGAGCAGTAACTCCTGCCAAGTCATTTCCAAGGCTCTGTGTGGATTCAATGACCTTGGTCTTTTCTCGCATCCAACACACCGTCTCATTACATTCCAGGTGATAATTCTGAATATCAAGTGCAGAATCCAGGGCATTTCTCTTCTGTCCAACAAGCTGACGGAAGTGATTCCAACTGCAAAGATTTAAAATGGATTATTTAAACCATAGTTTATTGTCAGTTAAATATTTTATAAAATGTTCACTCAATTTAAGACAAATAGTTTTTCCAAAAACATAAACAATTAAAATTGGTACAATTGTTAAGGGGAACAAATATGTATTCTCAAATTAAGAATCTCTATTCATGGTTGAACAGATTATAAACTGCAAAATAAAAATGGAAAGTGTATGTAATATAGTAGGAGTTTAATAAGGCCATGCAAATAGTGTAAAGAGGGTTAGAAAACAAAATTGGCTATCTAATGTGACATGGCAAGGTGGGTGTTCTATACACATGGAGAAAGCTAAATATTGCTTTATCTTTTGGGAATAGCCTGCTTTGAACTCATAATAGTCCCAAATATATGTAAAAATATTGTTCTAAGACATTTAAAAAAATAATTTTCGGATTCTTCCATTTTTGCTGCATTTTACCCAAGAAAATGTGCTTGTATTAGAAAACTTTAATAACCAGAAGTGTGGAGGGGCAAGTTATAGAAGACAAACCGATGGACTGTCTATATACTTTCTATTAGACTACAGAAGGGAAATCTCAATTCAGAAACTATGCACAGACATGTAAATGTTCCTTTCCCTGCTAAGAGGTTACTTAACCAACTATACAAACTAGGCAGTATGTGCTATTTCGCAAACCGTCACTATTAAATTTGTTAGATTATACACAAATCCTCACCGTGCATTTAACTGATCCTGCATGTCCCGGATGCTTTCCTCATTTCTCTGGTCGGTGCTCAGCAGCTGTCCAGCCACTTCATTTACAGATGCTATTCTGGAAGCCAGATTGTTCATCTCTGCCTCCAGGGTCTCAAACCTACAAATAAAACAGGTAAAGTTTAACCATCAATAATTGAAAGAAAACTATTTCAACAGAAAATATTGTAGGTTATACATTTTTAAACTGCAAACTATCCTGTTCCATCCAATTTCACCAATTTAAAGGTAGATTTACTAACCAGAGTTTTGTCAAAGCTGCTGACAAACGCCAGACTGGTTTAGCAATTATTTCTGTTGCCGCTTAAAATCCATCAGTCAAAGCCAATAAATATTGTCATTTTGGACAGAAACTGGTTTAGTAAATCTACTACTTTGCATCAATTAATAGTTAAGCAGAGGAGTATCTGTAGCATTTCTGGATTTCCCAGCTCGCAGTACTAGCCTAATGCGAATATCTTCTCTGCATTGAGAAGACAAGAAATAGATCACTGACCAATCTAGCTACTAGAATAGCCAAAATAAACACAATGGGGTAAATGTAATAGCCTGCAGGCATTGGCGAGTACCGTGGAAGACTGGACAATGTTTTAAAGTAGCAGCCATCTAATAGGCAAAACCAAACATCGGGCAGCAGTCTTGCACGGAACTTGTGCTATAATTTTATTTATATATAATATATATATACACACATACATACATATACACACACATATATCAAATTACCTTTGCTGGACCACTTCAAGATCTTCAAGCTTTTCTGGGATCTCCATCACATTTAGCCACTGCTCTTTCTCGTCTATCCAGAGAATGCAAGCATCAGCCTCACTGAACATTTTATGAAACGCCAGGGAGTCTTGAAGAGCCTGTTTGCGGTGTGCAGCCAAGGTCACCAACTCTTCATACTGCTGTTCCAATGCCGGGAGTTTTCCATCTACCTCAGGAGAATGAGCGTAAACTGATGGCAGACCACGAGCCTGTTCATGCAAGGCATCAATAGCAGGTCGGTGGTTAAGGATCTCTTCTTCCACATCCTTGTGTTTCTTAATTAACGTTTGTGTGGAATACTCATCATGACCTACATCATTGGTAGAAACTAGCCGCAATGTGTCTAGAATCCAGACTTTAGCATCATTGGCATCTGCTTGGAACTGGTAATAACTATAAGCTTCTCTCAGTTTATGCTCTCTGTCTTCAGCCAGAGCTTCTAACTCCTTCCACTGTCCTCTAACTTCCACCATCTTTTCTTCAATCTCGCCTGCTCCAAAGTGACCTTGTGCCACCAGTTCTTCCCCTTCAGCCATAGTCTGCTGCAAGGGCCCATAACGTCCACTCATTTCATCTCGGAAAGCATTATGTTTGCTGATTAGTCTTAGTGAGCTGGTGAGGTCTTTGCCATAGTCATCAGACAGCAAAAGGCGACTTTGTTCACGTATCCAGGCCTCCTCCTCACCCATCTCCCAGAAGAATTTCCAGAGCCGCCGAGACTCCTCTAATTTGGACCTCCGGGCTGCAGAGAGATTGCAGAGCTCTGCATAGCGCTGATCCAATAGATGTACACGCTTTCTCACCAACTCAGGGTCACATGGTTTGTAACCTAGATCCCAATAAAAAAAAAAGAAAAAAAAGTTCCTATAGAGTTTTCATTGCACATTTCAACATCATACCTTTTTGTCTATTTCACTTCCTTAGCTTTTTCGTTTATTGCTGCCCTTTCTGGAGTGTGTCTCTACTGTTTTCTACATACCTTCATCATCTGCCATGAATTTCTGAGCTACTGCCCCAACGGATTTAACACGCTCTGCTTGAACAGCGATGTCGGCCTCCACTAGCATGTGAGTTTGGAGAAGATCTTCCACACCATGAAGGTGTTTGCCATAATCTTCAGACTGCAGGCGGCCCTGTTATTGGAGACAAATGTGTTCAGTTATGAATTTCCAACATATACCCAAGCCATACACGGTGCACAACAAAGGCTTTTAGTGTCTCCACCATTTGATCTCATACCTTCATATCATCCGTCCAGTCCATGAGGTAAAGCAGGTCTTGGAACATTCTCTGAAGCTCGAGGTTCATTAAAAGCCTATGACGTCTGGCTGCTACCAGCTCCTTTAGATAATCCCATAAACGGGTAACATTACTCTTGCGGGCCAAAATCCTTCGAATGTCATGATAATTCTCTGCCTCTAGTTCATCTGCCACTGCATTTACAGCTTGTACCCGCTCACTGTACGCAACAATGTCGGTCTCGATGGCTTCGTGTTTCCGCACGGCAGCTTCAACTGCAGCTAGGTCCACCCCAAAGTTATCCTATCAGGCAAGAGGGGAGAAAGACAGACAGTATGGGGTTATAGTTCCTAACAACACTAAATTAAGAGCTTTGGCCTCTGTATTTAAATGCATATAAATAACCCAGATGAAAGCAGCCATGTTTGATGTGAAATAATGTTATGCTAAAAAGTTTACTCAAAGAGCTACCATAAGGTGAGTAACAAATATATCTTTAAAAAAAAAGAAAAAGATCAATTCCATGATTCTCACACATTACCTCTACACAGCCAAGAAACAGTCAGACAATTAACACAAATCTCTTTCCTATGTGATACAAGGGCTGGATTAAGGGGAGGGTGACAGGGGCGGTTGTCCCTTGGCCCCCACATAGGGTCAGTGTGAACCTGCCAGGAGCAAGTGTCTAGCGGCACCTTTTCCCAGATGGGAGCTCAGCTGCCGTGGCTCTGTATTCTTTCTGCATGCAGCTCCACAGTCAGTGCTGCTGCATATAGCGCAGAGCGGCTCCTGAGTCCCCTCATCAGCATCACGTAACATGGGGCATGCTCCATGTGGCTTGGAGGGGGCCCCTCACAATTTAGTTGCCCCAGGGCCCTCACAAGTCTTAATCCGGCCCTGTGAACAAAGCTCATAAAAAAATTAGGTGAAGGTGTTAAGTACCTGGGAGACTAGGCGCTGGTTCTCACTCAGCCAGGTTTCTCTCATGGCTGCCTTACGATCAAATCTAGCTGCCAGCTGCTCTAATTTCTCCTGGCGAATCAGCTCATTGCGAAGTGCAAGTTCTCGTTCATGTTCTGCCTTCTCTAGGCGCTCCCAGGCCTAATGGAAAAAATTACATTCCATCATCTCAATAAGTGCAGATAGAAATTGTATTTACAAATCTAAAACAAAAATAACAGGCAATGACAATTTTACCTTGTTTATATCAGATATAAGCTTTCCTTCTCTCGGAATATATACTTTCTGATTATTTGCTCTCATTTTACTCTGGATGGTAAAGAGAAGAACTTCTAAATTTCCTTTTTCTGTGAACCTAAAAAGTAAGCAATAAGATTATTATACAATGTGTAAAGAAAGCAGATCACAAAGGAATAAAGTTATAGGGTAAAGGATCTGAAGAGAATTCTGAATGAACAGTATTGGTACGGAGGCTCTAAAAGCAGCATTCAGGTAGAAGTCTAATGACCCAAATTGCCCAGGCTTTAACCTATGGAACACACGCAGGAGCCACAGAGCAGGGGAAACATTATTGGATCTATTACTTTCAAGATAAATCCCAAGTAAGCATAATCCTACAGTTCCATTGGCTGATAGAACCAACATATATGGATGAATACTGCAGGGTGGTCAGTAAAGTTTGTAGGTCATATTCAGAAGTAGTATGTGTGACAAAACAAATACTAAAGCAAAGCAGCTGGGAAAGAAGAGTCCTGTTATAGACAAGCTGGAGCTCTACCCTCCTTACTACATATATCCTGCCTACTGCTCCAGACATCGATGGTACTTACACGTATAACTATGAAAGAGCGGGATTTGAAAGACGGAGAATATTGCCAGATTTGACTCCTGGATTTAAAAACGGCAATAGCATGCAATGTAAAACAAACCTGAATTAACATTTATTACTATTGCAGTTTTGAATTCAGCGGTCAATGCGACAGAGAATTGTCAGCTTTGAACACCTACTGTTTAGTAAATATTCCTCTTGATCTGGCACACTATACCATGGCAATACAAAATCGTGGTTGCTCATGATCAACTTAAGTTTTTCACAGGTGCTTTGCAAAGAGAGGGGTTTACCCTAGGCTAGAAAAAAATGTTTCCTCCAGCACACTGCACAAAAACCAGCAAAAGACTGGACTACTACAAAATAATAGATATTCAGAGATCTTTGTTGCATATATTTGCAAATACATTGTCAAGCGACGGGCCACGTCAAGGCTTCTCTGTCCACTATGCCATGGACCTGCTGGCAGTCTGGTTCCGCTGATCAGCGGAACCAGTGGAGAATGGTAAGAAGAACATACTGCGGTGACTAAGTGTTGCACAGCTGCTTCTAGAACCCTTACACTACTTGGGTAATTGCAGAAGTTACCATGCGGTATTTATGCCTATCACAGCAGTATGCCGTAATTGTTTATTGTCCTCCAGAGAGGAGCTTGCTAACATTTTCTCCTACACCCACTAACAGACCATGATTGCGATTGTAACTGCTCCATGGTTATAGGATTCATGTACAGTTGGATGTGCATTTTTTTTTCTTGCTAAATACACATTTCTGTACGGTATATACTGTATACACTTTACGCTTCGAGAGGAGGGACAGGCAATTATAGGAACAAGTACAGAATAGGCATGTCAATTGTCAACGGAAATGCAGCATATTTAAAAGGAATGCCAAAGAAATACCTGTCAGGAAGAGTAAGTTTTGTGAGTGCATGTCTCCTGCTGACATACATGTGCTGATGATGATCATTGTGTACTGGACTAACAACTGGAATCCCTGGATTTTGATTTTTATTATTCTTTTTGTATCAAACCTTCGAGTGAGATAATTTGCCCTTAACAACCAATCAGTTTCTAAATGTCATTTTATAAACTAATGCCGGGCATACACTATACAATTATCTGCCAGATATCTGTCCAATCTGGCTGGTTGGAATGAAAACCTGGTAACGTGTGGAAGCAAATGACAGTCGATCATATGGTTTTAAACACTGTAAAGCGGACAAAAAAACAATTGTTCAAATTTGTGCGTTTTAACTAGTTTGTCTGAACGACCATTTTTGTCTGTTTTCCAGGGTTTGTGAGCAAATGGTCGATTGTCATTTGCTCCCATACATTACCAGGTGTTCATTCCAACCAGCCAGATTGGACGGATATCTGACAGATAATTGTATAGTGTGAGATAAATGATAACTAGAAGCTGATTGGTTGCTGTGGTCAACTTACTTCCTTTATCTCTCTTGAAGGTTTGATACATCTCTCCCTAGTCTCTTATCACCATTACTTCAGTTCAGCATCTTTCTGGCCGTTACTAGAGATTTGTATTTTACAGAGCATCACAACTGGTACTGAAAAAATAATGTCCATTACTACAGATGTTGGATTTGGAATATATTACCATAGTTTGCATTCTAGTTGTCATTACTATTACTGCTGCTTCCACTGCTATAAGCTGTAAGACTGGTTGCATGATTACACAATTTAAATAATAAAAACCATCAAGCAATATAAAAAACTTTTTAAGCCTTAAAATAACAAACAAAGCAAGCAGGGTGTCACGCCTCAGTTTTTAATAATACTGCTCAATTTTTTAAACCTACATGACAGATGCAGCCTAATGTATGCAATTTGGCAATCTTTGATTCAGCACCTTATACAAGATTTCAAAAAAAAGAAACAAGATAAAAAAAAAAAAAAAAAAGAGTCTGTCTGGAACTAGCGAGAATGTGAAAAAGTTGCAGGAAGATTACAATAATACGGAAATGCTTTTGTTATCTTCAAAAGTTTTTTGGCACAGCAGACAGTGCAGGATTAAGAACAGATGGAGCTACACGTTTATGACAATTCACTTAAACACAGGTAGGATGTTGACTTGGGCAGAAAGCCAACATATGAAGTCAGATAAATTCCCCCTTAGAAGTATCTTAGAAATTATTCAATTGTGATTGTATATGTCTTTCTAGATAGTTCAACAATGTTCCAACAAGTTTTTATTACGATGGGAATGTTTTAGCTGTGACATAATCATCTTGTAGGTCTAATGATGTGAACAAACCAGCTAATCTGAATGTATCCATTTCACATAGAATTTTTTTTTTTTTTTTTAAACACAATGTTCGGTAGATAGATTTTCAACCCAAAACACTAATCTTTAAAAAACATAATAATAATAAAAAAAATCTTTATGGATGTTTTACAACTGTACAGCCTCAGGGCCTAATTCAGACCCGCCCGCGAGCGTAGGACGCTCGCAAGCGGGACGATTGTGCCCTAATGCGCATGAGGGAGGGAGCTCCGTCGTGCGCATGCGCGAGACCCAGATAGCGACAGCCAAGCTGTCGCTCCGGGTCTCGCACCAAAGGGGGCGTGCTGTCGATGGTGACTGACAGCACGCCCCCTTTGGTGGGCGTGCCAGGGGCGTGGCTGCCAGACGGAGGCTTTCCCATGGGAATGCCTACCGTCTGGGTCCGGCCCCACTGACATCACTAGTGATGTCAGTGGGAGTGATTTTGGCTCTGATAGAGCCAAAATCACTCCAGGGCTTGCGGCCACGAGACCTTACCGCAGGGTCTCGTCGCAAGCCCGATGGTCGCGATGGTCTTGACCATCGCGACCATCATCATGGACACTCGCATAAGCTGTGGGTGGTAACCCACAGCTATGCGAGCGTCCAAGAGGCCGCTCCATTTTTAGGTAGGAGGGCCCTCCGGCTCTGAATCAGGCCCTCAGTTCCTGCAACGGTTACGTTAACCTTTCAACAGGCCTGGATTTGTGATGAGGTCACACAGACATTCATTGCATGTGTTGTAGGGATCCCTTTTCTAGGGATCTGGTCAGAATGCTGACCGGTTCTGAATGTTGACATGGACTTAATGTCGATAACCAATATATCTACATTAAAAATGTGGACATGGTGAAAATGTTGACATTTAACATGTAAACACCAGAATGACTAAATACAGTTTTGAGTTCGACATATTAATGTCCACATTATGAACATGTTGACATATCAGTTGTCGACCCAAAGCCCATGTCGACATTCTGGTTGTCGACTTTTCATATTACACCCCCTTTTTCACAATGTTGTCATATGATTTTCTGTCTTACGGTGCATACACATGGTACAATAAAAATGCACAATCTGAACGATATCAATCATATCGTTAATATTGTGCAATGGCCCTCATTCAGAGCCGTTCGTTATTTGCGTTCGTTCGTTCAAAAACAAGGGGTGGCTATGCAAATGATCCGTTCGCACATTGCAGTCTGTTCACACCTCTAAGTCTGAACGAGCGAGCAAAACATACGCTCTTTTATTTCTTAAAAACGCCCCCTGGCCGCTCGCACCATACGTCATGTCCGCTATTTATTAGATTAATCGAGTACATCGAACAGGATATGAACTGCTCGCTATTCTTGTGGTTGGTTTTTTCAACCGCTATTTTGCGAGCAGTTCTGAGTTCAAAAAAACCAAGTGACGTGGTCATTGACGCTGCTATATTAATTATGCACACCCATAAAACGCCCGTTTTGACCTTTAAGCACGCCTGCGAACGGATCTCCACTCCCCGTTTTCAAGCACCTTCCCCTGTTACCACCCACATACGCCTCATTCTGTCACTCAAAATAGCAGGCACTCGCTATATTGCGTACAAATGTTTTTCGGCCGCACTGACTGGTTCGCGCATGCGTACTAAAAACCGTACGCATGCGCAGATGCGCGGAAGGAGCGTACTGCCGCTAGCGATTGGCTCTGAATGAGGGCCATTGTTTGGTGCCTCCCAACCCATAACCAACCAGCGATGCGCGGGCACGTATAGACAATAACGATAATCGACCATCGTCCGTGAATGCAGGCCAACCTGGTCGGTATCGACCAGGTTACATATGGACCCACGATCGTTGATCGCGGGATGCTGGCCTGTCGTTTGTGGTGTGCAGAATGATCAATATCGATCATCCAGCACTCCGAGAAGGTGCAGGGAGATCGTTCAGAGATATCGTTATCGCCGATGATCTTCCCGTGTGTATGCACCATAATGTGTGCCTACCAGCATAAATATATCAATGATCACTTTAGTTGCTTAACGTCATATGAATTTGTCGGCAGCTTTTGTACAGTTTAGTTGCAGCTTACAACTTGGGCTACTCCCTATTATGCTAAACTTTTCTTGCTGTTTATCAGACAAAAGTGTGTGTGTGTGTGTGTGTGTGTGTGTGTGTGTGTGTGTGTGTGTGTGTGTGTGTGTGTGTGTGTCTGTCTTTAATGCACGGCCAGAGTTTTGCACCTTGCTGCACCAAATTTGGCATGGTGGTGTAGTTTGACCAGGATTAGATTTCTGCCTAGGTTTGAACTGCATCAGGGCCATACACTCACACACACTCTCGTAAAATCAGTACACTCTTAAATTACACAGGTTTTGGGGCTGATGGGCTGGCTTGATACATACACACTTACATTCTCATCTCTTCAAAAGTGTTGTGTTAGATCACTTTCCAACAGCCGCATACATGAAATACAGAGTTAGTCAGCCATCTGTGTTTGCATGATAAACTTTGACATTAAACAGTGTGCATTAGCATTTCACTCAGTGCTTAATCTTACAACAGCCCCCCCAATCCCAGCACCCCCCCCCCGATGGCAGCGCTTATAGGTATGGTCTTCAATGTTGGTCTGCAGAGTGATTTCAGGGGTTGATCCAGTTGCGAACGTAGTGACAGGGATCAGAGATTCCAGATTATCGGAAATGTACGCATGACCTGTACCTGTGTATTGCAAGTCTGCAAACAGGCATGCAGTCCGGCAGCAGCCTGCTGCCATTTCTGGGCGGGGAGGGGCGGAGATGGCCTCTGTTTCCCAAAAGAGAGACTTGTCAGCACCGTTGGATGGGGGGGTGGAGAGGCCAGGATTGACGGTGAATTCCTGGCCTATTTTACTAACTTACAGCAGCCGGCTTGCATGTCCCCATGGTCACTCAGCCGGCTGAAGGGATTGCAGATGATCCGATGCTGCATCCATGGAGCAACCCGGATCAGTAATGCATTACCATGTTACAGAGATCGCAGCAACTAACATGTTAGCAGCTGTGATAGCATATCCATCTGCAGCTGGATCACCCCCTCTATTCTGCAGTGATATAGGAAACTGAAGTGAGTTCGGAAAGCTATACTGATTTCTGTTCTGTAAGTCAGTATGCTCCCGATATAATCCATTCCACACGGTATGAGAGTACGCTGCCTGCACTGTCATTTACTCCTAATTTGCAAAGTTATCCAGGTTATAGGCAAGAACAATGTAAAAAAAAATGAAGGCTGCAGGTGTACTTCTGGGTCCAGTCTTCAACCCAGGTATCCAAGCTGAAGACTGAAGAGAAGACTGGAAACATGGAGAACATATAACTCACTCAGGGGTTTATGTATCAAGCAGTGAAAAAGTGGACCAGCAACCAATCAGCTTTGAAGTAACATATATCAAGTACAGTCTATAAAATAATAGGTAGGAGCTGACTGTTTGCTATGGGCAACTTCTCCATGCTTTTCTATGCTTGATGCATAAACCCCTCAGTTACCAAATAGCACCAACTGAAAAAATCTTTAATCACTTTTGTAATGTAGAACAGCATTTGCTGTGAAGTCATTTACACCATAGGGGACAATATATACTGCAATATTATCTACGCCATCCACACAGCTAATGAACTACCAACGGTATGTAGTCAGTTTGTCGGCATTCAGAATGTCAACATGGATTGAATAGTCATTCACAATGTCGACAATGACAATGTTGACATTGTGAATGTTGACACACCATTTTGTGGTTAGGCTGCAATCAGGGTTAGGCTTAGACTAACCTTGATCAGGAAATCCTATTGTTGACAAAATATACCACACCTCTATTACCTCCAGCATGTGCTGCTCTGTAAACAGCGACTGAATGAGCCAGTCTAAGGGCCCCAGTAAAATAACTCACTTGGGAGGCTTTTCCACTGTTCGGTAGGTGTTGAAGGCTTGCAGCTGGTTTTGAACACCATTCAAGGAGTTGGCCAACTTTCGATCATTGAGTGTAATAATCATCTGCTCAATCCACTGCAGAAGATCAGATGCCAGGCGTTCATAATTCTCAATTAGCTGGTCTGCTTCAATTGCATGGTCCAACACCTGTGATGGGATGAAAAAAGTCAAGTGCACATAAGGACAAAAGCATAATTGAGAAGTGGTCAGCAGCGTAACAGCAACTGGTGTCTGGCAGAACGATTTCCATGGTTCTGCCTCGCCTACAGAAAGTTTCAGCGAGTTGAGATCAGATGAAAAGGCAAAAAGAGCTCACCATGCAGTGTATAGCACTTGTGATGTGCCAGTCAACATGGTGACCACTTGAATTGAGGCCACTTGATACGTTTCACATGTACACTTCCCCCAACAATAACTATGCTTTGAGAACATAAAAAGAATTAGGCTAAGGCATGGAATATAATGAAGATGTGATCCAGTCAATTACATGCACAGTTTATAGGTTTAAATGTGGCTGTGCTAGTAAACATTTGAGTCTCCCATATCCAAAATGCTTGGGACCAGGGGTATTTTGGATAACAGAATATTCCATATTTTGGAATAATTGCATATCATAATGAAATATCTACAATATACACACAGAATGAATTTATGTGTTATATACACCATATACACACAGCCTGCAGGTAATTTTAGACAATATTTTCAATATTATTGTGGCTCAAGCAAAGTTTGTGTACATACATGAAATTCATTTATGTTTCATATACACCCTATACACACAGCCTGAAGGTAATTTTATACAATATTTTTAATAATTTGTGCCTCAGACAAAGTTTGTGTACATTGAACCAGCAAAAATCAAAGGTTTCATTATCTCAGTCATGCCAAAATGATTCCGTATTTCGGAATATTTGGATATGGGAGACTCAACCTGTATAGATGTGTTCTTATACGTCGCACTAAAAAGCCCCTCACAGGAGCACCAAGTCCCGTTAGTCTCTGCTTGCGCTAGTGTGTGTGTTTTTTTTTTTTTTTTTACCAAAAATGCATTTAAGTCGCACCAGCAGACTGCGCTTATTAATTTGCTATGCAGCACTTGTATATCTGTTTGTGAATACAATACGAAATGCTACAATGTGGCAGCCGGCAGCTTTTTTCATTCCAAGTTCCATTGTGCTTCATATACAGACTCCGGTGCGCACAGATATACAAGTGTCACATATCAATTACTCAGCACAGTCTGCTGGTGCGCCCTAGTTGCATTGCATTGCGACTTAGACGCATTTTCAGCAAGAAAGACCCCCAGTACCAGCAGAGTAGCACAGGACCTGGCGGCTCACTCACGCCAGGCAAGTAGCGCTGTGTGGCATATTGAGGCTAGATGTATGAGGACACGTCTGTACATATGAACACACTCAGGTCATTCTGTGCACAAGATAAGCCACATTCCCCGGAGAGACAGGGTACAAGGAAAATGAATCCGTCATTTCAACACAGGTGACATCATTCCCCAGAAACTATCCTCTCACTTCTTCCCATATTTTAATGAAGACTGAATCACCCCAGTTGATACAATTGCTTAGCATGATAAAGGACATGCCCAAAACATGACAATTCACACCCCATGCCTATTACACTATTACTAGCAATGTACGCCCACATGACAAAAGGTTTCTCTCAAGATACAAATAACATAATTCCTCAAATGACAGTCGGTCAGGACAAACATTCATTAGTATTTTAGCACAGGTACAGAGACACACCTTGCCAATACGCTTCCCCTCCACTGCCAGCGCCTTCATCTTTGAAAAATAATGATAAAATGTTGCCACATAAGTTATGATGGATTTCTCATCTGGTTGATCCACATTTACATCTAAAGAAACAAAAAAGGTCAAGATTTTAATTAAACTTGTACGCTAGCAACACACCTTATGTGTCAGTGACTGAATAAAACTAACACACTTATACAAAAACAATATCAACCCTTTAAAATGTTCTAGTAACAGTTATTTCTAAATCCTAACAGTTTTTACTTCAAAATCAAACAGCGTTTATTTGGTTACTTCTAAATTGTGTTACAACAGACGACCCAAGGGGGGTTTATGCAGGAATAAACGCAAGCTGGCACAGAACCAAATGCGTCTATTCGCCCACTGTAAAATACTCATCTACAGTATGTGGCATGACTGCCCCAACCTGTAGCCATCATCATTATTAGTGCACACTTACACAACCCCTAACATTGCTGTAAAAGACGTATAGAAAAACAGGTGTATCTACACATACACACAGATCTGCGTAGCCCACAATTTTGCAGACACTCCCTCACTGAACGTTGCTTATGGAAAAACTCCCCCATTACTACCCAGTTATGCCCCTTCAGTAGAGATGTGACTGAGGTACATCTCAGTATCACCTGTACTTGCGCACGCTTGGTAGACGCAAGATACACTCGGCAAACGCTATGTTCAACTCTATCGGCCCCAGGTTTAATATGCACTAGGAGGAAATGATCATCACGATTACTTGGGTTATAAAACTTGTTTTTGAGAGGCAACTATGAAACGTCTTATACCTTCGGGATCCAGGAGTTTAGTGAGCCCCAACTCTCTCTCAGCGGTGTTGAATGCATTTTGCAAGTTGTGGTGAGCATTGGATTTTTTCAGTGTGTCAAAGTCAATGACGTCTGGCCTAGGTTGGAAGAGAGAAGGGCCTTCTGGTTAACATTTTTCATATAAGTGGATACAGCAGTAATCTTTTATAACTCAGACAAGAACCAGTTATGATCTTCCACGTTTACTGTAACACTTCTAAATTGTTACCTACGTATTGTCATATAAAACATACAGTATATTACAAATTACATCTCACAGCTGTGTTACGGTTGTATTAATGGTCAACTCCCTTATAACAACTCAATTTAGAACACATGTAAAAATAATAAACCATACAACATATTTTATGGTCTCTCCAGAACAACACTGCCTATATATTATCTAGGTACCTACTACATTGCAGGTGCTGACCTGTGTTTGTGTACAATGGCATTAAATGCTAGACCATCACGCCAACTTGTTGTGAAGTTGTGAACATTGACATTTGGATACCTGGAAAACAAGAGAAACACAAAATGAACATTAATGATAGTTGGAAGATTCCAATGATCACAGGAGAACTTTATGAAAAGTTGACAGCCGTCAGCTAAAGGAACCTGTTCATCTGCACAATAAATGACTTGGTTTTAAGACATAACAAAATATAATGTCACCAGTAACTAAAAGATAACTGCAACAAGAGTGATTCCAAGCAAAAGGCAGTAAATGCTTATTATATTTAAAAGTAGAAACGACTCAGTGAAATGAGCTGTCTGGGTACTTACTCAACAAACAATGCAGTGGCCCACAGTGCATTAACGCTTAACAGGATGGTTTACATTAAAATGACAAACACAATTACATTTCCCTTTCTTCAGTCTTTTATTGCTTACCCAGCAGTCTTCATTTGACACCAGAGCAACAAGGCATCCTTAGCAGATTTCTTTTCTTTATTATCTTCTGTCTCAACACTAATATCTTGGATCTGTAAGGCAAATATACTTTTACATGAATTTGAGCATTTCAGATTCTCAACAGTTCTTATCTGCCGATACATTAATAGTCTCATCAGTGCACTCAACAAAGCGGATGGTTAGAGTGTGTGTACCTTGTCTGTAACCTTGCAGAATTACAGGGGTTTATAGTGTAACCCCAAAGAATTCCAACCTCATTGTGCATTAGCTAAATGAACAGCAGTGTTGGAATATATTTGCAATGACGTGATATTTGCGAGTAGGGAAGTTAGTGCAGGGAAAAAAAACAAAAAAAACAACTGCACATCCTCGAAAACTGATCTTCCCGAAGCTTTTGTAAGTCTTTCTTTATCAGAGAGGTGAAGATAAAGAGAGACAACTGATGTGTCAAAGGTTGTTTTGGGGGTACTGTATGTACCAGGCTCATTCTCTCTCTCTCTCTCTCTCTCACGCACACACACACACACTATTAAGTGTTCACTCTATATTGTGTCCACTTTGTAAGCTCCTCTTGGGCAGGGACTGATTAAATATTCTTTGTAAAGCAACATGTAATATGGTACAGTATATTAAAGGATAATAAATACATTTTAATACGGCCTGCAGCATTAAGTGTCGTAAAATATAAATGCTAATACAATACAACAGGTCTATAGTGCTGCTCTTTAAGGGCAAGCTGTACCAAAGAGGAAACTGCTGTTTTGGGGGGGTTTACCTCAATACATATGAATTGCCGCATGCATCAAAAGGGTCCACAGCAGATATCAGAGATAACTGCTTCAGTCCCGCAACACAGCAAGCCCTATAGGTTTCTGCGATGTGGCATATAAAATGCGGATTATTGATACATCTGGCCCCAAGGCACAGAACACTAGTAGGCATGCTGTTAGGAGGCTTTAAGTGATCTGTTAAAATCAAGGACAAAAGTGCAAAGCTTCATCTGCCCCTTTAACCAGCATTGGTTATTTCTGTAACACTTAGCCAATCTATACAGTATATTATTATATTATATATAGTAGGAACTCTAATTTCGGTATAAAAAGTAAGCGATATAGGGCAGGGTGTATCAAGCATCGCATTTTGAATTTAATACATCATGCCACTTACCGCATGCATAACGGCTTTTATTAACGCCATATGCATGTACAACTGTGTTTAAAACCGCAAAGGACAGTTCTTCTGATAAGAGCTGTCTTTTGCAGTGTGAAGACTTCTGACTTTATGTTTTTGGAGGTCTGAACGCATTTTAGCGTTAGACATCCCGCCCTCAATATGACCCAGGAGACCTTCTGTGAATGCACGGTCATTGGAAAATGTGGTAATTCCTGAAAACTGCGGTTTGGAGGTCTGAACGCATTTTAGTGTTAGTACATCCTACCCTCAATATAATTATTTTGCTTAATTCTGCCAATTAGGGCTTGTCTCCTCCTAATGCAGAATATTGTCCATTGCAAAATGTAATGTTCCTAAAAGCAGCACAAACTCCTGTATGTTTCAGCAACACAATATTACCTGGAACCGTAGGATGATAGTCCAAATAAGTCCAAGTGTCAGTCTGTGATTCCCATCCACAATGTCATGTGAACCCATGTTCTCCAAATGGACTTTCTGCTCCTTCAAAAACTGTAGGGCTTTGTCAACATTTTCAAGACAATGAATACGCATGCGACCCTTTGTAGGCTTGGGCTACAAGAAAGTCAGATGAACAATTTATTGTACATGAAAGTCTTATAATACATTACTTAGAGCACCTTTATATAAGCAGAAGGTAAACTGGTTAACAGTGATGCTTTGAAACAATATAACTGAAAATGTTGTTGTAATCATGAAAAGAGTAAAACAAAATGCTAACTAACCAAATAAATTGTACGCTTTTTCCATCTGTTAGTGCACCAGCATTTATCTTTTTATTACTTATTAAAGACAAATAATCCAAGTAAATACAAAGCTAACAATATTCTGTCTTAATAATCATAATTAACTGAAGTTCATTATTTTTTGCAAAATTTATTGGGTTAGTGAAAAAGATAGACTGTAATGTAAATAAAACCACTATCTAGTGCTTTCCCCACCAGAGCCCACAATCACTATCTAGCGCTTTCCCCACCAGAACCCACAATCACTATCTAGTGCTTTCCCAACCAGAGCCCACAATCACTATCTAGTGCTTTCCCCACCAGAGCCCACAATCACTTTCTAGTGCATCCCTCACTGCAGTCCACAATCACTATCTATGGCCACCTCCACCAGTGCCCACAGTTACCATATATAGAACTACCCCCACCAGAGTCCACAATTACTTTTTAATGCTTCCCCCACCAGAGCCCACAATCACTTTCTAGACCCCAGAGGAAGGCCACAGTGGTTGAAACACATTGTGGTACAGACTAACCCCACACACTTCACTGTCCTGAAACAGAAACTCCATAGCATCCTCCGCCAGACAGCAGAAACAGCGCCCGGCATCTTTAACAACCGGAAACAGGGTGTCTGCATAATAGAGCGCCACCAAGTAGACTCTGGCAGGAGGATTGATGCCCCAAAGTGTGTTTACACACGAATCACTGTTGACAGCATCACCTCCAACAAAGAAGCAGCCACCACGGATAAGATCGATGCGCCACGGTGTGTCCACACAGGCACACTGTTGGCAGCATCTCTTACAAGGCAAGGTTAGTCAACCCAGAGACCCAGTGAGCGTCTCGTGCAGACCCACCTTGCTGCAGACAGCTATATCACACCAAGACTTCCGGCCACAACAATCTACTACACAAGACGTCTGGACACAACCAACTATAACATCTACAGCAAGACACACTAGGTTAAGACACAAAAGACAGACACGGAATGCTGCTCTCTGTACACTCCACCCCAAAATCGAACAGCACCAAAGTATGTGATACCATCGATACTATCACATGTGCAAACATCACTGCTGCTAATACAGAAACTTCTATCACAGAGGCATCAGTTGGAACATGAATAGAACATGGTCATCTGCATTATTTATATAGAACACACAACAACAGAGGGGCTGAGGGCCTGATTCAGCAGAGGACGCTAATAAGATCTCATCTGCGATTTCGCATGGAATGCAGCTGCAAAAATATGGCAATAGTTGAAAAGCTTACCCGGGGATAGGGACACCCACTACTGCCTTCTCATCTGCGTCCGACATCACGTACCTGCATAAACATCTGTAACATTGACGCAGATCGGACAGCCATGCGGCCAGTCTGACCTGAGGTCTCAGGATACTATAGCAATCGCAATGGCTAATTTATGCACGCCCATGGAATGGCGTTTAAACACTCAGACAAGCCTGCGTTCACCTAATAATCCCCAGTTACCTCCCCCAAATGCTGACCACAACTTTTAATTTGTGAATGATTCCTATGTGCGTACGTAATCACAAAGCGATCGCGATGCATGCGCAGTGCGACTTACATGTATGCGCAATGGCAAATAACCACCCGATCTGTGTAAATCACAGAATTGTGTCCACTGCTGAATCAGGCTCTGAGTGCAATAGAAAAACCCACCTATCTATCCATTATGAGGTTGGGCTACATCTACTATCAGCAGCACACCCCGCATCATTAGACTAGTACCCCTGTGTACAGGCAACCTCAGTATTTTTTCTAGTGTTTCCCCCACCGGAGCCCACAATCACCGTATATAGGGAGCTCACAATCACTATCTACAGATTCCCCCACCGAACCCCACAATCACTATCTAGGGCTACCCCAACTGGAGCCCATAGTCACTGTATCTAGAGCGACACTCACCTGAGCCCATAGTCATCATAGTTAGAACTCGCGCATCCCCCCTACCCGGAGATCAGTCACCATATCTAGAGCTACCCCTAAATGGGTGGTATTTTGTGAATTATGGATAGAATTTAAGGAAATGGTGGGCATATTTGGGTAGATTATAAAATTGGATGAGTGCTCTAAGGGCATGGTTGAAATTTGTTCTAATTTTTTTTAAATTCTTATTTTTTTATTAATTTTTCAGCTAATGGGAGTTCTGTAAACTATTATGGATTTGAGAACGCATAGCAGTAGAAAGTATCTATAAAACTCTCCCTAATAAATTTCTCTCATAATATTCTCATCCTGATCTATTAAAGGGAAAAAATGTAAACAAAAACCAAAACAACCAACAGCAAAAAAAAACAACCACACTTTAATCTTTCCAAAACAACACTGCACCATTAGGGAAACAACCTTAACAGAAAATAACCACAATCTATACGTATTTTGGTTGCTTCCAAGTACTGTACTCACCAGCTGTTCTCCGGAGAGCACTTCCAGCAGCCGCATTAGCATCCTCCCATCTCGCAGGTCGCTGTACAGATCAGAAATCCTACAAGTGACCCGTGCCAGGTGTGAATTCACCCATTTTGTGAAGGTTTTCTTTTGGACAGCTTCACGCTCATCTACGGAATTGTGAGAGAAAAAATATCACATATATAAAAAAAATGCCAGCAAAGGTCTTACATTCCTATTTCATCTAGGTAAACTATTTTATGAAGTCACAAAAAGCTGTATACTGTATGTTACAATCACCCTGGCAATTAACCCAATATTGCAGTGTGTGTCGCCCCAAAATCAGCATGATTAATCAGATCATTATCAGGCAGCTGGAAGATTACTGTTATTGGTCTTTGTCTACGTTCATGGTCTGACAGCACTAAGCAACCCTAGTGTAAGTCAAAGGTCAATAGGTTGCTCAACAAGAGCTGAGCAGCTCAATCTAATTCAATTTGGCCAACCATGCGTGTGGCCAAATTAGACAGTGATCAGCCCATGTGTGACCAAGCTTAATTCACTTGCTACTTAATTCACTTGCTTCAAATGATGGTAATCGGTGACAACACTATAGCTTATTGGCTCTAAAGCGGCCGGCTGATGTAAAGAATTTAATTCATAAGATAATGAAAAACATTTTAGCAGTGTAAAGAACAATAAAAGCTTTATATGTAGAATACAGAAACAAAAAAAACAAAAAAAGCCATTGAAATAATTCCAAATGCTTTGTAAACCCCAGATTCATGCTATCATATGCAGGAAGCAAATTTGGATTGAGGACTTGAATGTGAACAGATTTGTGAGGAAAGAACATGGCCTATTTCCATACACTGCAATCTAATACCCCTTTTCCACCTAAATTCCGGGTCTGACCCGGAGTTGGAACAAAGGGGGTCATTCAGACCCGCTCGCGAGCGGCAGGACGCTCGCAAGCGGGTCGATGTTCTCCACTGCGCATGCGCACGACGGAGGGAGCTCCGTCGTGCGCATGCGCGAGACCCGGCGAGCGACGGGCTCACCATTGCTCCGGGTCTCGCACCAAAGGGGGCATGCTGTCGATGTTGATTGACAGCACGCCCCCTTTGGTGGAAATGTATCCATTTCACATAGAATTTTTTTTTTTTTTAAACACAATGTTCAGTAGATAGATTTTCAACCCAAAACACTAATCTTTAAAAAACATAATAGTAATAAAAAAAATCTTTATGGATGTTTTACAACTGTACAGCCTCAGGGCCTAATTCAGACCCACCCGCGAGCGTAGGACGCTCGCAAGCGTGTCGATTGTGCCCTAATGCGCATGAGGGAGGGAGCTCCGTCGTGCGCATGCGCGAGACCCAGATAGCGACAGCCAAGCTGTCGCTCCGGGTCTCGCACCAAAGGGGGCGTGCTGTCGATGGTGACTGACAGCACGCCCCCTTTGGTGGGCGTGCCAGGGGCGTGGCTG
The DNA here is from genome assembly GCA_031769625.1 of Taudactylus pleione. NCBI lineage: Eukaryota > Metazoa > Chordata > Amphibia > Anura > Myobatrachidae > Taudactylus > Taudactylus pleione. The sequence continues at coordinate 1,211,265 of JAUIMM010000084.1, forward strand.
CCAGACGGAGGCGTTCCCATGGGAATGCCTACCGTCTGGGTCCGGCCCCACTGACATCACTAGTGATGTCAGTGGGAGCGATTTTGGCTCTGATAGAGCCAAAATCACTCCAGGGCTTGCGGCAGCGAGACCCTACCGCAGGGTCTCCGTCGCAAGCCCGATGGTCGCGATGGTCAAGACCATCGCGACCATCATCATGGACGCTCGCTATAGCTGTGGGTGGTAACCCATAGCTATGCGAGCATCCATGAGGACGCTCCAAAAAAAGGTAGGAGGGCCCTGATTCAGAGCGAGCACTCTGGTCAGAGCGTTCAGCTTTGAATCAGGCCCAAAGATCCTATCCGGATCAGACCCGGAATTTTGCCGGCGCCGACTCTGGATATTCCTGAGTCAGCGCCGCTCACACCGCAGTCGGGTCTGCATAGACCCGGCTTTTGCGAAGTGAAAGTGGTCGCTTGGAGATGACGCCATCTCCAAGCGCCACTGAAGCCGGACCAAGCGGCCGGCTAGCAGCGCACTCCAGGTCATCGTGACCCGGAGTGCGCTGTTCTCATAGCAGGGTTTCACGGGCCACGCCAGTTTTAAACCCTGCTAGTTACCTGGGTTGGATTGCACCCGGCGATCCAACTCTCTCCCCTTTTACACCAGGGAGCTGCCCGGGTTAACCCTTCAAAAACCCGGGTTTTAGCTCCGGTGTAAAAGGGGTATTATAGAGTGGAGAGCAAAAGATATGGATCCAAACTTTTAGGACAAAGCAGTTGTAAAATATATATCAAATCCTGTTACAGTATAAAAAACATTTCCCGCATATACATGTATCACACACAAGAACCTGCAGACCAAGTTCATGAACTCATCTCCTGTAGTGTCCATTTCAATTTCCATTTTACTGGTCTTCCCCTTACTAGACTTTTATCCCTACAATCTATTCTGAATGCAGCAACTATACTAATCCTCCTGACTAAATATACCTCTACTGCTGCTTCACTAACTAGTCCTTGGTTGCCTGTAGAGCACAGAAAAATATGCCTTGTAATAAACCAATTAACAAATGCACCTCCCTCAATTGTTTCATAATTTCCTAACTCAACAATACACTCTTGCCCAAGATCTTACTTATTACTTGCACTTCCCATTACCAGGACTCTTTAGGGGGCTGCAGCCACCCCATGCAATTCCCTCCCAAGACTTTCTACTAGCCTTTAAACATTCCCCAATACAATTGAGCTGCCCCCACTGGGATTACCAAAATCCGAACGCCCGATATGCCGGCTCCCCTCTCCCCCACCGGCATGATCGACTGATCCCGCAGTAAGATTAGGGGGTGCGATGTAAAACCCCACAGGTGCGAGCTCGGTCCGACACCATGCCCATATAGCAGTCAAATCGGATCAATCTGTTGCTTTATCGCACTGTGTATATCCCGTTTTACTCTCTTCTAACAAAATTACTTTTATAGATTATGGACATAATTAAGACGCAATATTTACATCCAGAATAGTGTCCATAAATATGCATGTCATCACCCGTGACAAGGAAGCCCTTCATCAGCCAGGTGCTTGTGCAGCCGGTAAGATAAGGCCAATTACTTCTCTACAAGGCTGATCTAAGAAAATATAGTAGTGTGGAAAATGTGATTATGCCAAAATGGCAGCCGTGAAACCCCCATCCTCAACAGGACATGGCAGCCCCTGGGCCAAACACATTTGCTGATTTGGGCCGGCATCTGAGCTGAGGTGCACACTGCCTGTTACCTTAAAATTGGTGTGCGGTCACTTTGCACAGTCAACGGCCTCTTTAGTCATCGTTCCCACCTCCATTTACACTCCTGTCCAGGGTCCAGCCAGAGCGCCTTAGATTTTCAAGATTGGGGAGGAGGACCATTCAGGACCAAATTCTACCTCCTTCTGAGATCTTTCTCTTGGTCCCTGCTTTAGGGAACAGCCCTCTCCTTCTCCAATCTGTGACTAATGACGGCCGCCCCCCAATTTTAATATTTGCATTGCTTGGTATAAGCCCTACTTTGGCGATAATTAGTATAATTTAATAATAAAATAAGCCATGAGCTTTTGTTTTCATTTTATTTATATATGTATATTTACTGATTAGGACAGTTTGCACATGTCCTACTTGTCCACACTCCACTCAAGATGGCATATGGTACAGTGGACATATTTTGAAGTTATTGGTCAATTCAGATTGATAGTAATAAAACAAGTATCCCAGTAGCACCCCCCCAGTGAGTGGCACCCCTAGGCACGTTCCTAGAGTACCCGTATGGGAAATTTACCACTGCATTAGGACCGGTGCTAAGAAAGTTGGCTAAATTCTGTCAAAGAAAAAAAATAAAATGTATGAAGTGTGTCATGGCCATTGCCCCATTTTGTGTGAGGAATGGGTAACAGGCTGTTGCTGAACATATTTTGTTCACAAATGACTACAGTACCTACAGGAAAAACTTGTACCCATCTTACGATATGAGCGAATAGACACCACCTATCGCTGAACAGGACACTGATGTCATTACAATTTGACGGTAGTAGAAACTAGCCATGTGTAACATCACCACGAAAAGCAAATCAAATTGCATCAGACATGTTACTTCAAGAACCAGAAATACAGGTTCCACGGAGAATCACATGTCTCATTTCACAGGGAGCGGTCATAGGGGAGGAGGGGGGATAAGGGGAAAGAGACACTGTGCATCTAAACTTGTTAGGTAACAAACTGTTTATGGTGACAGCAGTGAGAGAAATCACATAGGGTGGCATAAAAATGTAGTCATAATCAAATGTGACATCTCAAACACACTGTTACACCCTGTATTAATACAGTTGCATATAAACAACAACAACAACAGGGAGAAAACGAGAGGCACATACCTGAATGGGTGGATATAGGCGGTTATGGGTATAGTTGGAAACACAGATAAAGGGATTAGATAGATAAGGAATTATTCTAAAGACATGATAGACATATACAACATGGAAAGGAGGTGACCAAGTATTCAGACAGATCTATAAAGCAGGGAAACATAGTATTTGCTTGAAATGTAGCAGCAACAATCATTTACTATGGGCAAAGAGACTAAACTGATGAGAAGGACAACAACATAATTCAAATAAAGCTAAATAATATCCATCATACTTGTTAACCATCACTAAATGTCCTTGTAATTATGCCTATTTTTCAATACTGAAGCTGCACAATTCAGTCCCTGTAATTATGTATATGAAATGTTATTCTTACTATCCAATCTTATTTCCTGGGCTTTCTAATACTAACAAAGAGTACATGAAAAGCAAATAAATACACGATTACTAAGTTGAGATAACCTATTATGGGGATTGTAGGTCCAGATCATATGTACTGCACACAACATGCTTACATGCTCATCTGCAAACAGTTTTTTTTACAACAAATATAAACCCATTAATGGTGCATACACACGGTCAGATTTTTCCTTCAGATCTGAACGATAACGATTTAAAAATCGTTCAGTCATTCATATCTGAAGGAAAATCTGACATATCTGACATGCCTGAACGATGGACGATGAACGATGAACGATGCACGTTCCCATTTGTCAGATAACGATATCTGACATCTGATGTGTTTGCAGTCAGACTTGGACGATTCCATTCATTTTAATGCAGTCAAAAATCGTTCAATCGTTCATCTGACAAATCTGACCGTGTATGTTCCATAACATAATCTAGATATTTTCGCAAACCTTCACACCATTTCCTTTATAATATATAGGGTTCTATTTACTAGGCAGTGATAAGAGACAGAGTGAAAAGTGATAAGATAATGATAAGGTGCCAGCCAATCAGCTCCCAACTGTCATTTTTCAAACACAGCCTGTGAGATGGCAGTTGGTAGCTGATTGCCTGGCACCTTATCACTGCTTAGTACATAGACCCCCATAGTGCCTGTATAAAGATTCCCCTTTGCCGGACATTCTTACCAACCAGGTTGCTGCACTATAACTCTCAACATGCTCTTCCTGTTAGTTAAGGTAATCATAGGAAACAAGATAATTTGTTCATTTGTGTATGAAAACATGGCAGTGCCCTGTATGTTGGATGAGTTAACATGGGATGTTAAACAAGATAAAACATGGCTGTTGCAGGGTAGAGGAATGCGCCGTCAGTACAAAGTTTGTCTCACACAAGACAGGAAACGTAGCAGAGACTTACTGAAATGACCCAAGGGTGCCAGAAATGAGGAGGACAGAGATGGGAGGGGGATAGGGTGCCAGAAATGAGGAGGACAGAATGCCAGAAATGAGGAAGGCAGAGATGGGAGGAGGAGGATAGGGTGCCAGCAGAGATGGGAGGTGGATAGGGTGCCAGAAATGAGGAGGACAGAGATGGGAGGAGGATAGGGTGCCAGAAATGAGGACAGAGATGGGAGGAGGATAGGGTGCCAGAAATGAGAAGGACAGAGATGGGAGGAGGATAGGGTGCCAGAAATGAGGAGGACAGAGTGCCAGAAATGAGGAAGGCAGAGATCGGAGGAGGAGGATAGGGTGCCAGCAGAGATGGGAGGTGGATAGGGTGCCAGAAATGAGGAGGACAGAGATGGAAGGGGGATAGGGTGCCAGAAATGAGGAGGACAGAGATGGGAGACAGGGGGGAGTATAAAAACAGCTTTAGGCACAATAACTAACAACCCAGCAAATGATGGGTCCAAAATACGAAATTTAATTATATTTTTATTCATTGTTTTGGCGGCCAATCATGACTGAACAGAAGACAGACTACTAGCTGGAAAACCACATTTCCTAGTTTTACAATAATCAAGATTAGATACACTACCCAAGAATTCCATTTAGATTATGTGGTTTACTTCTTCCAAATGAGCAAGTAGCAGTAAAGCATTTCAGAATGACTGACTAAGGGCAGTATCCAAAAAGTTCCGCCTGCCGGACTTTTCGCCTACATCGCGTATTTTGGACGCAAAAAAACTTAATGTGCGTCCCCGCTATTCAGCGTATTCAATTACAAACCAGGCGAAAGCGGCAAGCGGCGAATGCAGGTGGAAAATACTGTCAGAATAGAGGAGATGAGTCTGAACCCCCAAAAAGATGCACTGACATTGGGGATCAATGTAGAAGTCTTCCAATAGCCCTGATAAAACTATTTGGGGTACTGAAGTGGTTTTAAATCTTTGTTATTAGTGTCCTTGTAAAAGTGGTGAAGAATGGCATTAAGCAGTATTTTTTTGGTGAAAATAAGTAGTCCAGTCAAATTTTGGGTACATGCAAATGGGTACTAGCTTATTTTTATGTCTCTAAAGTGAAGTTTTAAAAAAACGTAAAAAACACACCTGCTACATGCACCTGCAATCCTAAAAACACCTGACCCATACTTGCAGACCCCTAAGAAGGCTATTTCGCTAGTTTTTATGCTTGTCCCCCTACTTTGTACTTTTTCACCCTCAAAATGAAAGTATTTTTTTGGGATGTTCTTATGTTTTTTTCTCCGGATTTTTTGACACAGTTGTCTTTTGGGGGCCTGTACCAATGGAATAATTTCCCCACATTTGCACCCCAAAATAAAAATGTTGCACTTCTTTTCTCCTGCTATTCTTAGGCAAATCTTTTTCGCCTATTACATTGCGTAGACGAAAACCGTCTGGAATTGAATTTGGAGATAAGTTCCGACCACGCGAAAAGCAGCTTCCAATTGAATACGGACCTATGTGGGAGAAAACCCAAAATATGAAGCTTTATTTATAAAAAAAAAATGGAAAAAAAAAATCAATGCAACTTAGCACTGAAGGTCTTACATTTTTGTATTGTCCTCACGAGATGTAGTCGGCATCCCGGTGTGCGGGATGGCGACAGTCTAAATACCGGTACCAAAATCCCGACCGGCGGTATCCCGAAGAGCAAGTATCGGGATGTAGGGGCTTAGCGTTAGGTAGCAGGGTTAGGGTTAGGCACCGGGGAGGGAGTCTTAGGTTTAGGATGCGGGGAGGGGGAGGTTAGGTTTAGGCACCGGAGGGAGGGGGTTAGGGTAGGGAAAATACGTACCTTGCGTTCCTATGGGTGTCGGGATTCTTGCTGTCGAGATGCCGTTGTCCGTATTCTGAACAGCGGCATCCCGACAGCTGGGATATCATACAACCCGTCCTCAACACTTTGTTATTTATTAACATTTGGGAATTAGCAGCTCTGTCCTTCCTATGCTAAATGAGATGACATCCAGTAGTAAATGACTTAAGCAGATCTTGTGTGGCAACTCAGCTGACCAGACTACGGTTCAGACATGGTCACTGTGTGAGCCCAAAATAAGCAACATCTGACCAAAATTCATTGATTTAAAAAAACAATAATAATATTCATTGGGAAATTAAGGGAAACAGGTGATTGAACTGTGGCCCTGATTCAGAGCCTGACGCTCTGACAGAGCGCTCGCTCTGAATCAGGGCCGGCCTTCTTATTTTTTAGAGCGGCCTCCTGGCTGCTCGTATAGCTGTGTGTGACCATCCACAGCTATAGCGAGCGGCCAGGAAGATGGCTTGCGGTAGACCCTTGTGGTAGGGTCTCGTTGCCGCAAGCCCCAGAGAGATTTCGGCTCTCACAAAGCCGAAATCTCTCCCACTGACATCACTCGTGATGTCAGTGGGGCCACCCCCAAACGGAGGCATTCACATGGGAACGCCTCCATTTGGGCAGCCACTCCCTCGGCCCGCCCACCAAAGGGGGCGTGTTGTCACTCAACATCGACAGCACGCCCACTTTGGTACGAGACCCGGAGCGACGGTTTGCCCGTCGCTATCCGGGTCTCACGCATGCGCACGACGGAGCTGGCTCCGTCGTGCACATACGCACTGGGCCACCATCGACCCGCTTGCGAGCGCATAGAGCTCGCGAGCGGGTCTGAATCAGGCTGTGTGTGTTATACAGCACTGATTATGTAATGCCTATATATAGGAGCTGCCATACTGTTTTTTTTTTTCCAGCTGACATAAAATGAAACATTATCCATATTGTTGTATCGTTACATTGCATCTCACAGTTGCTGGGTATACATATCGTATAGTGTGTACCCAGCTTTAAGGGGCGTACACACTAGACTATTCACTCCATGAGCGACATTGTTTAGTGTGTCCCCGGCAGGGGTGTGCTCAGTGTCGCAAACGACATTGAGCACACACAGTGAACGATATCATGAATGATATCGTTCAGTGCCGGGCACCCTCCCTCATCCCTGAGCATGCAACAGCCTGACAAAATCGTCAGGTTGGCCTGCATGTACGTCAAAGACCAACGACCTGCGGGAGCGCACATCTTGGGCGTTATCGTTCATCGTTTTTGCTACAATTTGGCCGGTATAGTGAACGACTGAAAGATAATGATATCGTTAAGCCGTCCAGAATATCGGCAAGTGTTTACGCACCTTTAGGCACACACCTTCCATGTCCTTAATTTTTTTTAAGCTAGTTTGCTCATGTTAAGCTGATAACTTGTAGTCTGGAGATGAAGAAATGCTTTATAATTTTGTACGATTATTAAACGGAGTTTGAAGAGGGCTTAGGACCTGATTCAGACCCGGACGCTAAGAAGCGTTCGCTTGTAGCTGGCCGATGTTCGCATTCTGCATTGGGAAGCGGTCGCTCACTGTGTATAGACTACCCAGCAGAGTGAGTGACAGGACAAGCAGTTTGTGGGTGGTGACAGGGGCTGGCCATTAAAAACGGGGGAGTGGAGGTGCGAACGCAGGCGTGCGTCTTAACGCCGTTTCAGAGACGTGCATAGTTAACAGGCAGCGTCATAGTACACATCACCTGGTTGTATTTCACACTGAAGTGCTCGCAGTGCTTGTGGTAGGGTACAGTCAACCGCAAGCCCTGCGTTCGCTTCAGATGGTACCCGATGTACCAATGGTTGCATACACTTCCTGGAGATGACGTGTGCAAGTGGGCGTCTTAAGACAGGATGGTGGGCGTCTACATACACAAAGTGATCGCACGCCAAGACATAGTGGGTGTGCTTATGTCTTTCCGTGCGTTCGCCTGCCATGCCGTGACTTAGCCAGATTTGGATACTCTGGGTGCGAGCTTACGCATCTAGCGAGCGGCTCTGAATCGAGCCCTTTAGTGCCAACAAGTTTTTCTCTGTGAGTGGAGGAGCAGGAGGGGAGCAGCAGCATGGCCCATGTAGGAGGAGAGGGAATAACCACTCAAAACAGCCCTGAGTGCCCCTTGTGCACGACTGCCAAGGCTGGCTGCCTGTGATAGGAGAGCAGTTCACATTCACAAATAAAGACCAAATCACTTTATCTGCTCACCTATAGAAGAGCCTGCCATTTTCAAACAAGTCAGCAGACAGATATGTTACTGCCGAGAACAGCAGGTGCATCAGGTAGGTGCATACATTTAACAGAATTTCAAATTCCCCCTTTAATCAATGGTAACATATGCTGCAGGGGTTTAGCTAGTATTGGATGAGAGAGGGTACAATAGCATCAACAGTTGTGAGCATTTAGTATGGATTAGAATGTTGCATTTGACAGAATGGGAAATAATCATACATTGATTTATGCTAATGGAACAATCTCTGCATATGTTGAGTAACAGCTGCCACATGAGCTGTTGTAGGAATATCCCAGTTATTAAACGTGAGGACAAAAATATCATACACTTTAACATGACCCATTCCACCATGCACAAAGTGATGTTCTCCAGGACTTACCTCACAATTTATTATTTAAGTCATCTATGCTTAAAACACAGTTCACATCATTAAACTAATTCAACACAGGTGACGGCAATCATAAATGAATGGGAAGGTCCAAGAGCAGAGCATTTTGTAACTGGTGGAAGGGGTCATGATGGACAGGAGGGGCATATTACAGTAGGACCTTGCATATACTGTTTCTGCATCAAAACAAATATGAGCAAATCATCCGTTGGTGTAAATCAGGCCTAGCCAACCTGTGGCTCTCCAACCAATCAGATGGCAGAGCATGCTGGGACTTGCAGTTTCACAACAGCTGGAGAGCCACAGGTTGGCCAAGCCTCGTGTAGCGTGATATACACGCCAGACTTCACTAGGTAGCAAAACGGTTTGTACAAGCCATCTCCGGGAAGCCTCATCTAATACAGAAACTGTCACATGATCACATCTAACCAAAACATTTCTTATGTTTCTCCAGCTTATTAATAAAAATAACTTTGCATTACTAGCACTATGCTATGTGATCATGTTTCAAATGTCAGAGTTTCTGTAGGAAGAGACCCTCAAAGCTAAAATATCTATCATTTCAGCTGCCTTTGGCAATGGAATAAAAATGAGGATACAAATCGCTATTTAATGCATACACTTAAATTAAATGTAGAAGTCTACTCAAGTCAATAAGGGTCATTCAATCGTTTTTTTGGTGTGCGCACTCAAAAGCACGGGGTTTAGTGTATAGCAGCTAACCCAGTCTAAAGTCCTGCTTTTGGCGCCCAAACAGCCGAACTATCGCACATTTCTGCCTGCCACGTCAGGAGGCCGCGAACCGAAATGTGACTAACCACGGCTATGCACCCCTGAACGGAGCAACAATTTCATTACTCCATCCGGCACCCATTAGTTTAGGCGCCCTATAAAACAATTGAATCGCCCCCTATATTTTTAGAAACTGAAACACAAGAAGTTGGGGGACAAGATGTATCAAACCTTTGAGACAGATAAAGTGGAGAAGTTGCCAGGCAACCAATCAGCTGCTAGCTATCAAAGATTTGATACATCTTCCCCATAAATACCAAACTGACCCCACCTCTTATTGCCAGCTCTACAGGTCATCTAAAGGAAACAGTATGTACTGTAGGGAGCGTGGAGAGTAGAAGAGAAACAAAGGTTTGCATCATTTTCCCAAACCCACAAAACCAGTCCATTGGTTTAGAGAGCCAATTACAGGAGACTGTTTTTGGATTGAATGCCCATTAACTGTTAATCAGTGTCCATGGGCTCGATTCAATTCAGCACGATGCGGAATAGCACGCTGCTTGGTCTGACAGTTGCCAGTTAAGTTGGAGAATTCCGGTTCTCGCGACTTAACATGGGTGTTTAGTTGCAAGAACTGGCATTTTCCGGCCGCGCGGCCGTTAGCGTTGCGCCGAGCAGGAAAATAGGAGCTCGGCCAGCACTTTTCTCGTATTTCACCTCGCACCCTCAGGGGATGTGCGAGAAGAAATACTTTAATCAGACCAAACAGCGCGGTGAATGGAATAGCTCCCAGGGTTATTCAGCTTCGCACTGAACTGAATCGAGCCCCATGAGGTGTCTGAATCCTAGAAATGGCGACATATTATGAATGATTAGCTCTATTAACCTTTCCAAACAGCAGGGATGGGGGGGGGAGGGGAATTGGGGCATCATAAATAACAGCCCGCATAGCACGTTTTAATGTGTTTTATATTCTTTGTTAAATATTTTTTTTTCTCATGCTACTTAAGGCTGGAAGGCATTTCCGTTAATCATATAGCCTTCATTTTTACAAGCCATGTGAATGCAAAACAGACAGAATGCAGGCAATGGGTCATAAACAATAAATATTACCATTGCTCTAAATGCTAAAACAGTAATGAGAATAGCGTACGCTACTAATAGGCAAGGCATGTAAAAAGGTTTCTGTAATATGTGTAATAATAAAGAGGTCAATGCTATATCTTATTTGCATACGATAATACATTCTGCCGTAAATACTATTCTAATATGGCAATATTATAGATCTCATGACAGCAGAACAGTTTTAGTTTTCGTATTTATAATAATTGGAAACATGCTTGGATTAATAATTTTCGCTTCATCTGAGTTTAAACTGTGGGTGGTGCAAGTGAAAATACATTTAAGTGTATATTCAAAATGGTACTAAAGCCGGGTACACACACACACACACACACACAATTATTGGGCGGATCAGCCGATTATTGTAAGGTGTGTATGCAGGAGCGTTAGCTGATAACCAGCTTCAAACACTCCTGCAATGGTCAGATTTTTTCCCTTGAAAAAGAACGAAAAACATTCACTAAAAATCGTTGGTTACTAAAATAATGAACGATTTTCAAGAACGATGAACGATTTTTTAATCATGCATACAGTGAATGGAAATGGTTCATTCTGCACAACATGAACGATTTTTTGAATGAAAAATAGTTTGTTGGATAGTCAGAATGGACGATGAACTACAAACATGAACGCGCATGAACGATTATCGTTCAGCTTAAAAAGATGAACGACTTAATAAACAATTTAACGATAACGTCGTTACAGGTAAATCGTTGAGGAAAAAAAAAAAAAATCGGTGTGTGTACGCACCTTAAGTGGTCAGTGTGCAACCAATTCGATAATCGCTCTGTCGGATCGTAGAGTTTATCGGATCGGCAGAATTTAATGTGCACCCAGCATAAGTTGTTTTAGCATCATGACCAGTGGTTAAATGACTTTGGGTAGGTTAAGTGTCTGTATATGGCGCTTCGTACAACATATGCAGCTTCCCCTACTGAACATCAAAGTGTCTCTGGATATGGTTTGCAAATATTGACACGTATGCTAGAATCCTCTCGTTAGTCAATGCTCACAACGGACGTGTATAATATAGAACTCAAATTAATATCAAAACACCTATAAAGCCTGGTATTAGGCATGCAGAGATCTGTATAGGCAGGTAACATACATTCCCTTTTCTGGGGACACGGCCTCAAAAGAAATTACATTTCTTCTCTTATTTTAACTTACAAGACATACCCAATAATTTAACACATTTTTCTTCAGGTGCATGTCAGGGCAGAAAACCCTAATTTCCCTATGGCAAAAAAATAGGCTACACCCAGAAAGCAAGATGTATCCAGTACTACTCAATTACAATTCAGATGACTAGAATATAGTTATTATTATTTATCAACAGCATCATGGAAACAGCCTCTCTGATCCTTCATTGCTATCTCATCTAAGGTATTGCTCCATACACAGTACAAATAAACAGGACGATATGAACAATAACGTTATATAGTTATCATTAATATCGTGATGTTTCTGGTCGATGTGCGGGCACGAATGGTCAATATAGATATCGACCATCGCCCGTGCATGCAGGCCAACATGGTCGATATCGACCATGTTAGCCTGTTTACCATAGGGACCAACGACCCGCGATCCCTATAGTAAACAGGCTAACATGGTCGATATCGACCATGTTGGCCTGCATGCAAGGGCGATGGTATTTCGGGGGCTGCTGCATGTGCAGGACAATCAGACAACGATCATCTGATCATTGTCTGATAGTTAAATCGCTCCATGTGTACGGAGCTTATGATGTATCAAACAGAGAAATAAAGTGGAGAGATTTCCCAGAGCAACCAACCAGCTTCTGGCAATCATTTATCTAGCACAGTCTATAAAATGACTGTTAGAAGCCGATTGGTTGCTATGCTCAACTTCTTCACTTTATCTCTCTTGAAGGTTTGATTCATATTCCCACATAGTCATTCTGTGTATATACCAGTCTACATCATGGACAAATCTATATGTAACAATCTATGGGTGGTCACAGCTAAGAGCGGAACTGTACATAATGCAGAAAAACATTTAATATATTTCTCTGCAGTAGACTCATACAAGGACATACAGAAAAGAGTCCTTTATTATAGTGAACAGTTGCTAAAGCTGTATATTGTAAAACATTTCATATAGTTAATGGATAACATTCAGTGTTAAGCAGGTAAATGCTCCAGGAGCTTATCTGATAATAATTCTATCAAGAGGGGGTTTGTATGCATACCAGTCACTATCAATAATCCTACTACAGGACAATACAGAGAGCCTTCCAGAGTCCAAGATTGTTGATCCCAGAACACTGGGTCTGATTAAAGGTGGGTACACACCTGACAGATATATCTGCAGATTGAGTGACCTGTAGATGGTGGTCGTTCATACACACTGAATGGCCATCATCTGTGTCTTGCTGCGGGTCCCGGCGGCCAGGGGGCGTCGCTGTGTGTGTACGGGTGGTCTGCAGACCACCCATACACACCTGCTGATGGACAGATATGTCTGCAGACATATCTGTCCATCGGCTGTGCAGCACAGCCAATGAGATATGTCGGTGAACGCCAACGTTCACAGACATATCGCGAGTACACACTGGCCGACGGGCAGCAGATACATTGGCCGATCAATTGATCGGCCAATGCATCTGCCAGTGTGTACCTAGCTTCAGAGATGGGCACTAATGTGATTTTCACGCAGATAGAGCGATTGTTTGCCATCGCACATGCATATAAGCCGCACTGCGCCTGCGCATCCATTGCATTGCGATTACGGATGCACAGAGGATCTCATCACACTGACGCAGTGACTGACAGGTTGTCAGCGTTTGGGGGCGATAACGGGGAGTGGTCAGAAAAATGCAGGTGTCCGTTTAAATGCTGTTACATGGGCGTGCATAAATTAGCCACTGCGAGTGCATGCGCAGCTCTGCGTGTCAGACGAGCTCCCAAGGCTGCGGCAGGTCAAACCTGCTGCAAGAGTAAGATGGCTGCCAATTGCTATGGATATTTACGCAGGTATGCGTTATCGCACGCAGGTAAGAAGGCAGCAGTGGGCGTCTTTATGCTCGGGTGATCTGTGCCAACATTAGCATATTTTCTCTGCTGCGTTGCATAGGAAATCACAGCTGCGGTCGCATAAGCGTCCATCTCTGAATCAAGGCGACTGTACAAACAGAGCACAATAATTAGTCATATAATCCGTTATATATGGCACCTAGTTCCCAAATCCTTTAATGGTACCAAAGGGTCTATATTTGTGAATGTTACAAGCTGTCTTTTCACATTAGATTGAATTAGTATTTAAAGACTTTGCGGCTTGTTAAGATTATCAAAAATAAAAAAAGTTGTTTTTGTTTGCTTAGAGCTATGGGCCTGATTCAGAGCCGCTCGTAAGCGGCCGCTTGTTCGTTCCGACCGATGTTTGCCCAACTGCGCATGCGTACGGATCGTTATACGCATGTGCGAACCAGTCAGTGTGGTCGAAATTCATGTGCTCGCAAAATAGCGAATGCCTGATAATTTGAGTGACAGGAGTAGGCGTATGTGGATGGTAGCGGGGGAAGGTGCTTGAAAACGGGCAGTGGAGATCCGAACGCAGGCGTGCTTAAAGGTCAAAACGGGCGTTTTATGGGTGTGCATAATTAAAACAGCAGCGTCATTGACTACGTCACTGGGTTATTTTATAGCCAGAACTGCTCGCAAAATTGTGGTAGCAAAAACCAACCCCAAGAATAGCGAGCACTTCATACCCTGGTCGATGTACTCGATTAATCTAATAAATAGCGGACATGACGTAGGATGCGAGCGGCCAGGGGGCGTATTTTTTTTAAAAATGAACGCAAGTTTTGTTCGCTTGTTCAGACCTAGAGGCGTGAACAGACCACAAAGAGCGAACGGTTGATTTGAATAGCCACCCCTATTTTCTGGACGAGCATACACTGTTTGCTTAGAGCTATATACACGGTTTGCTTAGAGCTATATACACTGACACATGCACACTAGTTGGTAGGCTTCCAAAACTATTGTCATGCCTTCTGCGTTTTATGCCAAAGTTACAAGCACCACAGAACAGTAAAATGATTAATATATGTGTGATATGATTTTGCTGAATTGGTCTTATCTTGATTTATAATGTAAAGGATAAACAAAACAAAAAAAACGCTACATTTCTTTAATAAGGGACAGGCCGCTGGACCAATCAACAAGACTTATACCTGGTGGGTTGCACAACAATGTAGGGAATCTTGGCATCCCATTAACTTTGTCATGCTAATGCCAAAATTTGCCCGTGTCTACTGAAAATCAGTACGACTGCATGTAGAAGCCCATTACGCCCACTGTTTTTAAGCTGTAACCATTGTAACTAGTATATGGACTTGTGTCTACCCCAAATATCAGTCAGAAACAGGTGTCCAATCTCAGTCTACACGCTATGATCGAGCAAGGAAGTTATCTTACACGTTGGCTGGGTCACCACCCAGCAACACCTATTATAAGTGTGGTCCATTCAATTTGTTCTCAGTAGTGATCTCCATCAGCAAGCAAATGGCTGATCCTGCACATACGCAGCAGCAGATTTCTTCCCTTGGTGCATGCACTATATGCTGAGAGGAGTCTGTATCTGTGTATACTGCCGAATAAGAATCAGGTCCTTAAACATCAGGTTTCGGCCAACATAAAATCTTCATTCTTTCATTGCAGGAACATAGATCGAAGCAAGAATTTAAATCCCCCAGTAGACACACTCCGATATGCATTTGTATCATCATGCTTGGACTGTTGCATGTACTGTACCTGGGTTACAAAATGTTGGAGTCAGGCTAACTATCCAGCCCTGTTGCTGCTACACTGCATCATTCGCCTCATGGGCTTTCAGATGGCAAATTGGTTCTAAGATTGGCTTACAGATGTTCAAAGCCCTACATAATCGTAGAAAAGCAATATTGGGCCCAGGGCCAGAACCCCTCCTCCCCCCCCCCCCTTTTTTACCTTAGGCTTAGCTTTTTTTTTTTTGTCCTAACCTTTGTTAATCTATTATAGGTTTACTTTGTATCATGTATTTTTAATGCTGCAAATGGAAAGCATTAGGAGTCCTACTGGGAGAAAAGTGTAAAAATTAAAAATATTTTTCCTATAAGGCAGAGTTTCCCAGACTCCAGGGGCCCCAAGGGGGGCGGGGGAGGGGTATTGGATTTTGGAGCGGGTACACTTTACCCGGGCTTCCAGAGGGGGCCCGGGTCCGGCGCCTCCCTCCCTCGCAGCAGCCCGGCAGGTGGGAGATTGCATGCGGCTGCTAAGCAGCAGCCACAGCAATCTCCTCTGCCTTAGGGGGGGGGAGCGATCACACTGATCGCGCCCCGCCCTCTGGCTTTGCACTGGACTGAGGGGCTCACAGCATCCCCTCCCTGGTGAGCAGCGCCGCAAAAGTGGGTTTTTTTTTATTCCTTTTCAAGGGGGCGTGGCCACGCCTCCCGCGATTAGGCCATGCTCCCTCTCTACAGCCCTGCCAGACTCAGGGCCTGATTCGGCATGGATCCCAATTGCAACCCCGCATGCATATCGGCCGATGGTGCGTACTGCGCAGGTTAACACTGCGATCACGCACGCAAATAGAAAGCCATCACAGAGTGAGTGACGGGACGTCAGCATTTGGGGGTGGTGACAGGAGAGTGGACGGAGAAACGCAGGTGTGCTAGTTCATTTTAACACCGTTACACTGCGAGGGCATATGCAGCTTCAGTACTCACTGCGTGGGACGAGACTTACAATTTCTTAGACAGATCAGAGCTGCTGTAATTCTGCGTGAGGGTCCGATGTTACCGATGTACATGCAGGACTGCGATGTCTTACGGATGTGAGAAAGTGGCTTTCCTGGCTCTGTCTGTCATATTAAAGCTCCGTAAGCAGTGACACTACAGATTTAGAGGAGCAAAAAGTAGTAACGGAGACTATGGGTTCGATTCAATTGACCGAGAATGAAATAGCGCCGGGAGGGAGCTCAGAGAACTATTTAATTCTGCGCGCAGTTAGGTCGGGAAATGCCCATTCTCCCGCGACTTAAACAGGGTGTTCAGTCGCGAGAACGGGCATTCTCCGACTAAAGTTCCCGGTGCAATGGACAGAACACAGCATCACGCCTGTACTTTTGTCGGATTTCTGCTCGCACCCCTGGAGGGGTGCGAGAAGAAATCCTTGAAAGAGTGATGAATTAAATAGCTCCGGGAGCTCCCTTCCGGCGCTATTTAATTTGTGGTCACTTGAATCGAGCCCTATTTTTCCTTTTGCTTCTGGGAATGCTGATTTAAAACAGATCTAAAAGAATCCTGGGATTTGATTTATTGAAAGTACAAACAAACCATTACTTTAATGCAGTGGCATAGCAGGGGTAGGGTAACTGTGCGTACTGGGCCGGGCATGGTGAGGGAGCCAGTACAGAGGCTTGCGCTTAGGGATGGGCTGGACATGGCCCTACTGCCATATTCTGCACCGGCTCCCAGCAGTGTCACACACATGATGACCCCCCTAACTACGCCTTTGCTACAGAAATTATGTAAGGAACATACCTATGCTTAAAAAAGGCAGCTAAAGCCTTTGCCAAATACATTGTAAGTACATATTTTGTCTGAATAAGAGGACAACAAAACAGGAAAACTAAATAAAAGGGGTTGGAGTGGGATTCCTTTAAGGAGGCAGCCACATCCAATCATCACATGACAATACCAAGCACAACAGTTGCTAAATGTACAGAGGCCCTGCCTTGGAGGCATAGACTATAATTTATAGAACAAGGACTCTCTCTGATGCCTTTATGAGACACAGAGTCCATGTTTACTATAAACACCCTGCAAGGTTACAGACAGATGTCCCTTTTATCTCCAAAGGCAACCAGAATAAACTAGAAGGTTTATTGCTTCTTCAGATAAAATACTTCATATATGGCAAAATAGCTAGGGTTATTAAACAAACATATATGTTATATAGTCTATGCAAAATAAATTATTAAATTAAGAGGAAGTAATTGAAGTATTTGGGTCACAAACAGTTGCCACCAAGAACACAGAGAAAAGAAAATATATGTGAAAAATACAGAAATTCTCATTTGGGACAAAGGTAAGGGATGAAAAGTTCTTCTAATACGAGGAACTTTAGATTTAGTGGTAAAGGTTTTAAAGGGGCAATAATTTAAAAAGGTAAAACCAACCTGGTTATGTCTGTCAAATGATAATCCCTCTAAAACACTGGGCCGACTTGCCTGGAACCCGCCGATGCCTGCATTGTGCAGGCAATTACATTCACCTCTTAGACACTGACGGGAGGTCTTACTAAATGGACCTTGGAGTTCCCTATTATGGATTTGTTTGCTATTCTGAGGGTGTGTGTGACAATCAATAAATAACTAATTTTCAATTCATATGCAGAAATCAAATACAAAATTAATGGGACAGATTTTACCCAAAAACTAAAATTTATGTTAAGAGATTCTAGAACTCTGAGGGCGGAATTCAATTGTTTCCAGCCCCCATCGCGCCCGATGGAGCTATTCAATTGTTGCTCCTGTCGGGTGCGATCAGCTGCCAGCGCTCCATTTCAGCTCGCAGCCCCAGAGGGGTGCAAGCTGAAATCGTCAAAAAGTGACCTGTTTGGGCGCCAAAACGGCACTTTTCGCGATCGAGCCCAGCACCTTGGTTGGGGTTACGCAGCTAAACCCTACCACTTTGGGCGCGATCAGCGCGAAAAGCTGGAACAATTGAATAGCGGCCTGCGATCTCCCGTCACTTTAGACAGGAGAACCGGGCCGCGAAAACAATTGATTTCCGCCCAAATTATTATAAATGCAGGAGTCCAAAGTCCTGACTATGGTCTTTTAGCTTCTGGAAGGAGGTGCAACAATACATACTTGCCTACTTTTGACACAGCATTTCAGGGAGATTGTGAAAGCAGCACCTATGAGCGCAGTGGTCAAGAGGACTGTACTGCTACACCTGAGGGGCGTGTCATAAAATTTACTTACATCCAAATGTACATGAGCCCCATCGCAGTTAGTAAGATAGACTTGTTGATAAAAACACACTGATGCTTCTCAGAAAATTTATGTAGCCATAGGGATCATTGTGCCTTATAAACAATGAAGGGAAATTAGACTAATGATCCCATTTGAATGTATTCATCTCTTTTTTTTTTTTTTTTTTTTTTACTATAACAGCTTCATAATGGGGGATTGGTGCAATCAGGGATATTGCTAGACTCTTCAGGGAGAAAGGGAGATTGACAATGAGGGAGAGTTGGCAAGTATGAAAAAATGTCTCACGTGTGTCCTGGGAATTTAATTTGCTGTTACCTCAGAGTGGGCTCTCTGGGGCTCCTTCTCCTCTTGTCATCCCCATGGTTTGTCTCAAGGGAATAAAGTTACAATTAAACAAGATACCGGCTGCCGTAAAAATAGACAATCCTCTCCTATTTAACGCCATTTAGGAGGTGTTACAAAATGATGTCCCTTATTAACGGGTGTTGTGCTATTTTTCAAAATAGCAGATTCAAATCCCTCAGTCTTTCCCTAGACCCCTGGGGTCATAAAATTCTAAAGATTACAGTTTTGGGATTCTCTTTGGTTAGATAGATGAGACCAATGAGATTTCTCTTTCATGGCAGATTCTCTCAAGGTCAGTTGCCCACTACTACTTATTGTAACAATTGGCATTTGTTTATTCTTATTTTGTCTTGACAAGCATCCAAATAAAACATTTATATAAAAAAGGGGGAGATGGATCAAGTTTTGGAGATAGATAAAAATATAAGTGGAGATGTCGCCCAAAGCAACCAGATTCTAACTGTTATCTCAACTCTCTCCAAGGCTTCACAACTCTCCCTTATATCGTGCTTTAACATCATTATTTTCTGTATTAAATCCAATTCATTAACCAATTCACTTTTATTCTGTCTCGTGAAAATTAGGCAATGAAAGTAAATTTCTGGGACTGGTTGCCATAGTTTAAAGTAAACATCAGCACCAACAATCCAACATTAGTAAACTCTAGTCCCTTAGAATCTGTCACTCTTAATGAATGGTAGTCCATCCAAACTAGCATACACTATCACTGGGGTGTGTGTGACGGACACTTGCAGTCATTGGGATGGGGGTCAGAGTTAGCAACAAATATATCAGAGTAGGCAGTGTTCATGTACAATCCCATTGGCAGGTGGAAGGAAGGGGACACTGCCACCAATAGACTATTACCAAACACATTAGTAGAAGCACAGTTTTCGACTAAAGTGTGTAAATTAGTGTTAGTGCATGCTTTTATTTACCATAAATGGATTATAAATCTAACCAGAAATAAAGATACTGAGTTGATATTTTTAAATATAAAAGTTATGGGAGAGATTAAATTCCAACACGGGAATTTAGCTCCCAGGCAAAGAACAGGGTGCTATACAATTAGTTCCTGAAAGGGCCACTATTTGTGCAAGAACGCATGAGATTAGCCACGTTAAGCAATTTATCCCGTGCAAAGCGCTGGGTGCGATGCAGTTATGGCACATCTGGAGAGATTACCTCTTAACAACTCAAATTAAAGGGTGATAGAGAAAGAGTCAGGATCCCGTATCCAAAGGGGATCCCCAAGTTGTATACCACTGACGCTATATGGTTGCGTGAGAACAAGCATCAATCAGCTCTTCGTTCAAACCCAATATGAAAGCCCCCTGAGAACCTTAGTATTTTCCATGTGTGGCAAAAGCTTTGCAGATAGAAAATCATATCACTTGGTTCACCCAAGCACAGACAAAGTATGAAAATAACGGGAAGCCTCATTTAAGAACTAGGTACTACAGGAATGAGTCAACCATAGTCTGAAAGAGTTACCCAACAGCAGACATTTACCATTTGCAACCACTAGATTTCTTTGACTACGATTTAGCTGCTCATACACCAGACCAACTTTCCTCCAACCATCCAACTAGTTGGATGGTTGGAGGAAAGTTGGTCTGGTGTATTGGCAGCTTAACTTTATTGCATAATCTCTGAATTCTATAGTTAAGCGTATGGAATACAAGTGATATATAATAGCTACAATAATAATCTTTAGAAAATACAATGTATATTTAAATATAGGAACATGTATGTACTCTTTTGTAGGTATACAATAATAATTCACTGTGATGTCCAGGACCAAATAATCTCTCTTGTTTGTACCAGGTGATAGTAAAGAAGACACAGGGTGTGGCCGAGGGGAGGGGGACAGAAAGGACAATAAAACTTCACCTTTCATCCATTGCCAACTCCCAGATCACTCAGCAAGGATGTAAAGGCTGTAACTACTGTGCATGTAACTTACAGTTGAAAGTCTGAAGAGAACATTGTAATTTCAACACAGTTTTGTTGGGGAAAACATGAAATTTTTATTTTAATAAATAAGATATTGTGCAGAATCAAAGAAAATGTATATTTATTATAAACACCACTACATTTGGTTTTACATACACCACTTTGTCACAAGACATGCAAGCCATGTCTAAACACAATAGAATTGATTTCCCCATAAAAATAATGCTTAGCCAAGAAAAAATACAATCAATTATCATGCAAATTTATGTACAATCCTTTCAAAAAGTAATGTATATAGTAGGGGTGAGCGGGTTCGGATTTCTGAAATCCGAACCCCCCCGATCCGAGGCCGATCCGAGTCAGGCTCGACTTTTCCCACCTGACTCGGATCTGAAATCGAGGCAAAACGTCATCATCCCGCCTTCCGGGTCTCGCGGGTTTTGGATCCTATATAAGGTACCCGCGTCGGCGCCATTTTCTCACTCGGCTGTGGACAGTGAAGAGGGAGGGTGGGAGTTAGGGCTGGCTGGGCTGTGTAGTGTAGTGCAGAGTAGTGTTGTGCTGTGCTGCGCTGCTGTTGTCCATAGGGGCTGTGTCCACTACTTCAAAGTCCATAGGGGCTGGCTGTGTTGTGCTGTGCTGCGCATAGGAGCTGTGTCCACTCCAAAGTCCTGTGCAGTGTCCCAGTCCTAAAGGGGTGCTGTAGTGTTGTCCAGGGGGTGCTCTGTCCGTCAGGGGTGCTCCCCCCAAGTGCTAAAAAAAATAAAAATGTCTGTGTTTGTGAATTGTGTGCGCAGTAGCCGCACGTGCATCAACAAAAGTAGTGCCAAGCGTGCGCCTGTGTCATAAGTAAAGGGCCGGATGGCTTGACCGTTAAAGGGTGCTGTAACCCCCAAAGTACACTCCAAACCAAATAAAAAAATATTTTCTATGTTTGTGAATTGTGTGCGCAGTAGCCGCACGTGCATCAACAAAGTAGTGCCAAGCGTGCGCCTGTGTCATAAGTAAAGGGCCGGCTGGCTTGACCGTTAAAGGGTGCTGTAACCCCCAAAGTACACTCCAAACCAAATAAAAAAATATTTTCTGTGTTTGTGAATTGTGTGCACTGTGGCTGCACGTGCATCAACAAAGGAGCAGCGCCAAGCGTGCGCCTGTGTCCCATAAGTAAAGAGCCGGCTGGCTCATTTCTTAAAGGGTGGTGTAACCCACAAAGTGCACTACTCTCCAGCAAAAATAAAAAAATATTTTCTGTGTTTGTGTGCGCCTTAGCCGCACGTATATATCAATATAACATAAATGGAGGACCAAACTTTCTCCGATAAAAATAAAATAGGGAAAGATCAAGAACCACTTCCTCCTAGTGCTGTTGCTGCTGCTGGGAGTTGTTCATCATCCCAGAGAGGAAGTAGGAACACCACTACTTTTACTAAACAATTGACCCTCCAACAGTCCCTAGCGATGAGGATGAAGTACGACAGCAGTCATCCTGAAGCAAAACGTATAACTGAGGCCTTGACTGCTATGTTGGTGTTAGACGTGCGTCTGGTATCCGCCATTAGTGCAGTGGGATTTAGACAATTGATGGAGGTAGTGTGTCCCCGGTTCCAAATCCCATCTAGATTCCACCTGCATCCTCAAAGCAGCAGCGACAAGCGTGCGTCTGTCTGTTAAAGGGTGGTGTAACCCTCAAAGTGCGCTCCACAAACAATAAAAATATTCTTTTTTTTTCTGTCTTTGTGAAATGTGTGGGCTGTAGCCGCACCTGCATCCTTAAAGCAGCAGCGACAAGCGTGCGTCTGTCTGTTAAAGGATTACATCGGTGACAGCATCCAAGTAGGCATGTCAGACAGTCCGTACCTGTACTGGCAGGAAAAAGAAGCAATTTGGAGGTCCCTGTACAAAGTGACTCTATTTTACCTGAGTTGCCCCCCCTCCAGTGTGTACTCCGAAAGAGTGTTTAGTGCAGCCGGGAACCTTGTCAGCGAAAGGCGTAGGAGGTTGCTTCCACAAAATGTGGAGAAGATGATGTTCATAAAATGAATTATCAACTCTTCCAGGGAGACCAGCCTCCAGAACGTACAGAGGGACCTGTGGTTGTGGATTCCAGCGGGGACGAATTAATACTCTGTGAGGATGAGGATGTACACAACACTGAAGAGGGTGAGGAATCGGTGGATGAGGAGGATGAGGACGACATCTTGCCTCTGTAGAGCCAGTTTGTGCAGGGACAGATTAATTGCCAGCTTGTTTTGTGGGGGCCCAAACGAACCAATCATTTCAGCCACAGTCGTGTGGCAGACCCTGGCGCTGAAATGTTTGGTTTGTTAAAGTGTGCATGTCCTGTTTATACAACATAAGGGTGGGTGGGAGGGCTCAAGGATAATTCCATCTTGCACCTCTTTTTTTTTCTTTGAATTATGTACTGTTTGGGGCTTAGTTTTTCAAACTGCCATCCTGTCTGCCACTGCAGTGTCACTCCTAGATGGACCACGTGTTTGTGCCGCCCACTCGTATCTCTTAGCATAGTCATCCAGCTACCTCGATGCAACCTTTTGGACATAAAAACACTATTGTGAGGTGTTCAGAATAGACTGGAAATGAGTGGAAATTAAGGTTATTGAGGTTAATAATAGCATAGGAGCAGAAAAACCTACACATTCTGTGATTTTAGCTGTTTTTATGCTTTTTTAAAAAAAAATACAGATCCAAAACACAAAACCCAGAACCCAAAACACGGAAGGGTGGTTTTGGCAAAACCAATCCAGATCCAAAACACGAAGAAAGATCCAGATCCAAAACAAAAACACAAAACACGGAAAGTGGCCGGTGCACACCCCTAGTATATAGCAAGCAATCTGACGTTTACAACATTAAACATCAGGAAGAAGGATGCCAGGGAATTGTGTACAATAATAATTTTACATAATACATGAAAGCAACTATTTTATAGCAATGGGTGACCTGATCTTTGTTACAATTAAAGGACCACAATGATATGCTTTCTGCAAGACTCCTGTTACCAGGCACCAAACATGACTTCAAAAGGACTCACCCAGTAAAACTGGGTCTTATCTTTGTCTTAACTGATAAAGATCTTTGGAGGTTTAACAGTTACTTTAAGTTAGGAATAGTGGCTTCTAGCAAATAAACTGTAAAAATTTAAATGTATTATATATATATATATATATATATATATATACACATATATATATATACATACACACACATACACAAACACGGAAAAGGGGGGGGGGGGAATAAATCTATTGCACAGGATGACATTGCATGCCTATGTGAAACAAGTTGCTTATGCTGGGTACACACTACACAATATCTTTAACGATTTGGCAGATTCCGACACATCGGACGATGAATCGTTCAAATGGGTAGTGTGTATGCACTCAGTTCGTGCTCCTGTGGGGTCATCAGCCTCATCGCCTGACCTTATGTGCAGCATGTAAGATCAGGCGATGCTGCCGACGATCCCATGCAGTGATGTGCGGGGGGGCACATCGTTTAGAATGTACCCAGCTTTACAGGAGTAGTGTTATTCTAAAAGCAGAAAAGCAGCAAAATCAGATCATTTCTGGATACTAATTACTTAGCATTCAGTCTCCTTGCGCTTCACTAGAAGAGGAGTAAATATTAAATATGGATGTGGAAAAATTCCCCCTTTATGCAGCTAGTTCAACGACCAGTACCATCTGGTCCATTACAAGCACAAACTAAAGGTGCGTACACACTAGACCAGTGGTTCCCAAACTGTGTGCCGTGGGACACTTGCAGGGGTGCCTCAAGTTGGTGGTCCAGCATCAAATCAAATTATATATGGTCAGTAATTTAAATATGTGGACATACAGAAGCGTAAAACCTGTCCACCACCACATAACTGAACTTAAGGATTACAGGTAAACACAATTTACTTCATTTTACTACTTTACTACATTTCTCAATGACAAACTTTTGGCTTAGAGGTGCCATGAAATCAATGCTGATACTCTAGTGTGCCATGGTTCAAAAAAGTTTGGAAACCACTGCACTAGACGATTTGCTCCATGAGCGACATTGTCTAGTGTGTCCTAGGCAGGGGTGTGCTCAGTGTCGTTAACAACACTGAGCACAAACACTGAACAAATTCATGAACGATATCGTTCAGTGCCGGGCTCCCTCCCTTATTCCCGAACATGCAACACCTGACAATATCGTCAGGTTGGCCTGCATGTTCGGGCGATGAACGACAAAGACAAATGACCAGCGGGAGCGCGAATCGCTGGTAGTTATCGTTCATCGTTTTTGCTAAAAAAATTAACAATATTTTGGACGACTGAGCGATAACGATATCATTATCGGTCTGTCGTCCAAAATATCGCCCAGTGTGTACGCACCTTAACAAATTGATTCTCATACTTTACCAGCAAATTAACTGGGCTATTTAGAGTCAGCTTTTGTGCAATATACTTATTTAGTGTTGTGTGTCATGTTAGTGAGATATATGTATTAAATGCAGAGCCGTAACTAGACTCTTTGGTGCCCTGTGCCAGAAAGAACATTGGTGCCCCCCTCATTTTTCAAAGGGACATAATGCACCCAAAAAAGGGGAATGGCTTCATGGGGAAGGGCCAGGGAAGAGATAGGGGAGACCAGGAGATGCTGGGGATGAAATAAGAGGAAGCTACAAGTGAGAATGATAATAAACAAAATATTGACAGACCCAAACAGCGCGCCCTGCCCTGTGGTGCCCTGTGCGATGGCACTGGTTGCACTACCCTAGCTACGGCCCTGATTAAATGTAATAAACTGTGAATTTTTTAGAGAAGCCTTGTTCTTGTTACATTAGACAGGTGCTACCATATTGCAACAAGTGTTACATCATATATACATTCCTTGTAAGCGCAGTTTAATCAATTTGTTTGGTTACATAGCGGCTTTTAAAATAAACTAAGTGTATGTAGGGATTCCATTACTTTATTGCGACAAATGGGATCCATTAGGAAATAAAATGAACTTGAGTTTCTGTGCCAAATCTAGGATTCTTTTGCATTCAACCAAAATAAGCATTATTTGCAGATTTATTTCCCCCAATTTAAAACCTGACCTGTTCAGGCAAAATCAGGGCATAGAAGCACCTAACAGAGTGCCAAGCGCTGGGTACGATGTAGTTATGTAGTGCTTTCAAATAATGCCGAAAGAAAAAAGGAAAAAATCGTCAAGAATAAATCAATAGATAAAATGCGGGCTTCCATGTACACAGAGGGCCTGATTCAGAGCCGAACGGTCTGACCAGAGCGCTCGCTCTGAATCAGTGCCCTCCTACCTGAAAATGGAGCGGCCTCCTGGCTGCTCGCATAGCTGTGTTTGACCACCCACAGCATATGCGAGCGGCCAAAAAGATGGGGCTTGCTACGAGACCCTGCGGTAGGGTCTCGCTGCCGCAAGCCCAGGAGTGATTTTGGCTCTATCAGAGCCAAAATCACTCCCACTGACATCATTACTGATGTTAGTGGGGCCGGCTTCAGACAGTAGGCGTTCCCATGGGAACGCCTCCGTCTGGCAGCCACGCCCCGGCACGCCCACCAAAGGGCAGCACGCCCCCTTTGGTGCGAGACCCCGAGCGACGTATTCCTCGTCGCTCGCCGGGTCTCGAGCATGCGCACGATGGAGCTCCCTCCGTCGTGCGCATGCGCATTCGCACAACATCGACCCGCTTGCGAGCGTCCTTTGCTCGAGATTGGGTCTGAATGCCCCCCAGAGTTCAGTTTTTTTGCATTTAAAAACACATGTATTTGATAAAAAGTTTTACAGTAAATGTTTACTCCAAAAAATATAGACGGTTTATCATTGTGAGAAATGGGGAGATAAAAAGCACTAGTTTTCTTTATTCACTAAGAGACAATTGATTACACTTAAAACAAGCAATATCACAATTAGCTGTCTTTGGAGGTCTCATAATAAATTTGAGTTTACTTGAGTTAGTGCGTTTCCATCTAATGTAAAGTACAGATACTGGTCTGTGAGGTCTGTTAGTTTGTGCATTTCCAAACAAAATATAAGTAAATGAGAGGAAAAATTCCTGAAATGCACTAAACAAGAAAAAGGGAGGCAAAAGTTTTCAACAACTTAATATCTATCAGAGCACTGTACATTCCCTGCTGAAATAGCAGAGAGAACATGGAAAGCCTTTTAATGCATTTATAAGAGGACATCCTCTACAAATGGAGCCCCTACATGAAACCACCACTTGTTAGGAAGGCCATAAAGAGGCCTATGACAACCCTGTTAGAGTTACAGTCACCCACGGCACAGATGGGAGGAACAGCTTGGATACAAACTTGCACTTTATTGGATGGCGGCAAAAAAAAACCAAAAAACAACTATCATGGGATCTAGAGATTTCCAAGTACCAAATGGAGAGTCTGCTGTCTGACGAGACCAAGACTGAACTTTTTAGCTTTAACACCAGGTGCTACATTTTGGGTAAGCCCAACATATAGATCATTGAAAGAATGTATTTCCCACCATAAAGCATGGTCGTGGGTACATATTGCTGTGAGGGCAATAAAGATATGAGTGGTTCATCAACAGTCACTAGACTCGAGCAATATTGGAATGAATGAGTGTAAATTGCAATGTCCAGATGTGCATAGCTGGTAGAAACTCCCACACACATATATAAAATAAATAAATATTGCCTAAGCCGGATGATTGGCTGAGACCAGATCTCAAGTTAATATCGGGCGACGCCATTTTATGTTGTCCCTGACTACGCCATCTTGCATCGTCAGCCTGAACCCATTGTGTGCGATGCTAATATCCTATTATTAGCATCGTGCGACTACATTGCTACCGTATATTGTTAAAAGTCCTACCATACCCCATACACACATTAAATCATACATATAATATACAAGACGCACAGCGCACAGTTGCGCTGTTTATCAAAGGACTCTTCACATAAAATGCACCACGCATAGTAGCGACTATACGTAATATCCCCAAACTGACACATTGCATACTTACACAAAAAGGTTCCCTATAGCATTAAGGTTAATATTAAAGGTTTTATATGTTATCAAATCTATTGTGAAATGCAGGTATTTGATATCTAGGGTTTAGTACATGATAAGCAGACAGTGTTTGGTGCTATTCTAAACCACTGTTTATTTACAGATCTCCGGTTCCATCGGCAAGGAGATCGCAACATGCGTCTGCGAATTATGGCTCAGAGAGATGGGCATTGTAATGTACTCTGTAATGTAAATTAGCCAGTTTAGACTTGTTCTTCGGAAGGGAAAACGCACACAAAGAGCTGTTGGAGGGCTCAACTATTACAATACAAACTGACCTATGAACTGCATCGTAACAGAAGAACCAGGAGGAAGAACCAATGGGATTATGCCAACTCGTTCTATTGTATTGCCTATCTCTGCAAGGGTACATATGCAGGCACTCTAGATCTGGTAGTTAGTCATCTTTCTTTTTCTGTTGGCGGAGGTTTCATAGTTGATGCCGGGAAATCTGGATCCAGAGCGCATGCGTATGTATCGACTGTACCTTGTACTTTGTATAACCTTTGCGCTAATTGTATTATAGATCAAGGCGTGTAACTATATGTTTTTTTTATGTGAATAATAACTTTTGTGCTATGGAACCACACAAAGTCTGGAAAGCGACTTTAGGGTATAGCGGTTAATAGGAAAAAATATATATCTATCCAAAATCCGGCACTCAAATCGTACAACTGTATAATTGTCGGGTGCCCTCCTCAGTCTTGCCTCATGGAAATAAGGGAAGCTGTACATATCATTCCAGTAGGCGGCACTCCATAGATAAAGCAACACACAAGTCAGTGCATAAATAGCAGCAACGTTTCAGCGCTTTAATTCGCGCATTTGTCAAGCCAAAATAACATACAGAAACATATTGCACTTACCAAGTATAAATACTAAACAGCTCCATCGACGACTAAGATGGTTTTATTGTTTTTGATGATTCTATGCAGTCACACTGTATTTATTTATTGTGTTATTTGTGTTGTCCGTTGTCTTTATTGTTGTTTGTGTATACTGTGGGTTTCCATAGTAATTGAGGTGAGGTGATGTCACTTCCGGTCTCCGACACTTCCGGTTTCGGGGCCGCGATCTGGCGTCGTCGATGGGGCTGTTTAGTATTTATACTTGGTAAGTGCAATATATTTCTGTATGTTATTTTGGCTTCACAAAAGCGCGAATTAAAGCGCTGAAACGTTGCTGCTATTTATGCACTGACTTGTGTGTTGCTTTATCTACGGAGTGCCGCCTACTGGAATGAGATTTTTATATATATATATATATATATATATATATATATATATATTATATATATATATACACACACACACATATATATACATATATATACATACTTATTCAGGGTCAGAAACATAAATAAAGGGAATAATTTGCACTCTAGGTATGACAAATGTAAAATGTGCAGAGGGATTTACAGGTGGTAAGGGGTGTTTCCTAGCTCACATCACAATTTAGTGTATAAACATAGCTACTCAATACTTGTTCACTACACGCAGCCAATAACTTCCTCGCATAAAACAGAATAAATGCATCTGCACCTTATTCATTGCAACATGGTTTGTTCCTTGAGCCAATCGCTCCTTTCTGATTTGCTCCTAACTCTGAACCAGGCCCATAAACTCAGAGCTTTACCTGCATCTAAAGGTCCTCCTACCAAAGTAGGCCTTTATATAAAATAATAACACACACAAAAAAAAATCTAATTGTCTTATTTTATTACAAAAAAAAAAAAAAAAGCCTTAGAGGATTTGTTATTGACATTACAAAATAGATTGCGACTACATGTTAAGAATTAACAAAGACATCCATAATGATTCCATGACAGGAAAAAATTGTGTCAAATTACAAATAGGCTAAATTTTTTCTACATCCATTACCATTGTAATCTTTAGTGTTCCTTCTAGCACCCTGCCAGGGACATCTTCAGAGAGGAGGGGGCCCGTGTGCATTCTCTGTATGGGGGCCTCCTCCTCTCTCCCTGGCGGCCGACTGACGTGGCTGGACTGTGCCCAGAGTCTACTGTGCATACGCAGATCGCTGGCGAAATGGCACGGCTATTTTCTCGACGATTTCCTCACTGCACATGCGCAAAACGCTGGAAAAATGTCCATGGTGGCTGAGACACCCGATGTGGGACTTCGGAGAAGTAAGTTTTAGATAATATGGGTACAGGGTGTGCGGTGCGATCCCCCCCTGGACCCGGGGGCCGGTGTGCACCGCACACCCTGCACCCATAATAGATACGCCCCTGCACCAATCACAACCCGTGCAGTTCCTCTTTCCTGCCTGGGGTGTCAACCTCTGCTCTGGTGCTACTAGCTCAGCTGATGCAACAAACTGCTGAGATACAAACCAGAATGTGCTAGAAGTACCAGAGCAGAGAGCAACTGGCCGATATATTGTGAGCGACATCGTTCACAGACATATCAAGATGGCCGATATAGCTACAAATATATTGGTGCATCTGCTGGTGTGCACGGACGACCTGCCGATTGCCCGTACACATGCTGCAAGGACCCGGCGGAGACTGACAACACAACTTAAATGCCCGCCAAGTTGTGACGTCAGGCCTGACAAATTACGCAGATGATTGTTAAGTGTATATGCACTTACCAATCGTCAAATAGATCGGCGGGTCAAACTAGTGTGTGCCCAGCATTACATGACAACTTTATGAAGTTTTCCTTTAGCAGATTTTAATCCAGTAAGTGGAAATTTCTTATTAACAATGATTGGCCAAATATGCAACATGATGTCATAAAGGTAGATAGAATATTAAAACTACCTTTTAAAGAAGATTTTATTGGTTCCCTTTGAGTAATGCTGGATACACACAGGCCTATATATCAGTCACACAGTGACGAATGATAGATCTTCCCGACCATCAACCAGTGTTTACACCAGATATATCTGTGAACGTTGCCATTCACAAATATATCGTGTCGGCCAACCAGAACGGCCAAGGATATATAAATTTAAATTATATCGTGCACATCTCCCTGTGTGCATGGATGGCAGACTGACAGACCCATATGCCGGCCGCAGGAACCGCCGACAAAGACATCACTACCGGTTCATGTGGCCAGACATATTAGTTGGTAAGAGTGTATGCACACCTGCATACACATCAAATACTGTAGGTCTGCTGATCCGTCAGCCAAGTGTGTACTCGGCATAAATGCAAATTGACCTTAGTTAGCTTTAATGTAACATTTTTACAATACCATCTACATTCCATTTAAGACATAATATTTCCAGGAGCAATAGGTACCCTGTGGTTACCTGCAAATGTCTAAACTATTTAGAGGTCATCAGTGATAAACAAAGGCTTACACAAGAACCCCACAGCTAAACCTGCTTATGGGGAATGTCCTTGCGCCTCTTTTCTCAGATTTGTACACCGTCTCAGCTCTCATCCATGTGGTGATCCACTGATCACTCCGACAAGCCCTTCAACAGCACACACAGTCGTTTTTACAGTCATTGGAATGGACAACGATCATGCAGCAGTAAAGATGTTCTTCACTAAAGTCCAAGTTAACCCGTCACTAGCTTTTAAAGATAGTAATCTATCACATGTGAGTACATACTGTGGGTAAAGCAATAGGATTGGAGAAGTATTTTATTCATATGGGTCTTTTCCAGCATCATTGGGGCCTGTTAGTACAATCGGAAGAGGACCACACTCACATACAGACTAATAGTGGCCATCTTCCAATTGCACCTAACATCTTCAATAGTGATCCAATAAATGTAGGATTATTATTACTCAGCAAACCATTTTATTTCCATACACACTGCAATTTCATGCCAGTATACAGTGAGATCATACATGCTGTAATAATTTGTGCGGCCTGTACACACCCTGGCTTATTTGCAATAATGATCCTCTTGAAATAAAGATCACTATTGGTCATGGTGGATATTCCGTACAGGTCAACGTAGACATCCACATGTCGTCTAACTTGGCCACCGACGTGTATGCGCATTGAATTATAATCCTGTCAGCCTTGAAATAGTTACTGATTATATAGTCTATTAATTACCAAGAATCCAGCTCTCTCTGTGTCTTATACTAGTCATTGTTTTTCTATTTACATTCTAAACAATAGACTTCAGTAATCCGCAACTAATCAATCTAGAAAGACCTCTGCTATTGTCTCGCTTCCAATAGAGCAGGAGTAAAACAAAAACCTTCCAATCGTGCCAACACTTCAGCTAGAAGAAACAAAGATTAATTTTGTATCTACTTACGGACATGTACACACACACATACAGTGTGATTTCAGCTACAACTTAAGTCTAAAAACACATCTTAATATATTATGGAAAATGTCACAAAGCACTGTAAGTCACAAGGAACTTTATCTGTATGGGTCCAGGTGCACGATAGGGACAGTAGGCAACAAGTGGATCAGGACACCAAGATACATGGCACATCAACACTTGTTGACCTAGCTGTACAAAATACAGTTTTGAGTAAAACTGGTTTAAAGTCAATGAACGTCACTCTGCACTCCAAAAGAACACATGATAAAAAGGGTACACCCATCTCCCCCTCTTCCCTCCGATATTGGTGTTTCATTAAAATCCCTGTATAAAAGATTATATACTATAAATAGGATTAAAGAACAAAGTGGCATAACAAACAGGCCAACAGCAAGAAGTGAGGTAATGAGCTTATACAGTACTTTCAAACCTCAACAACAGAAATACAGATATATCAAATGAGTTCTCTAGCTAAGAAAGGGTTCCCAGATTGTATAATACCTCTTTATAAAATATTTACATGCAAGAGTTACAAAAAAAAGAAAATAAGCAGCAACACACATAGGGCCGAATTCAATTCAGTGCGATGTTGAATAGCCGGCGGGAGGGAGCTCCGGCAGCTATTAAATTCAACGCGCTGTTTTCCTGGTCGGGAAGCAGGTAAGTCTGAGAATGCCAGTTCTCGTGACTTAACCTGGGTGTTAAGGCGCGGTGACCGGCATTCTCCAACTAAAGTGCCGGGTGCGCGGCTGTTAGCGCCGTGCTAAGCCAGCAAACAGCTGCGTGTGTGGCACTTTTGGCGGACTTCTCGTATCCCCAGGGAGGTGCGAGAAGGAATCCTTTAGCCGCCCAAACAGCGTTGTGTATTGAATAACTGTGGGAGCTCCCTCCCGCGACTATTCAACATTCGGCCCATAGAGACTCTGAATCTGTTCAACTGAACCTTTAACAATTCAGTGAACTTGATGGAGTTATGAGTAAGGAGAACAACCAAGCTGTAAAACTGGCCATACACCAGACCAACTTTCCTCCAACCATTCAATTAGTTGGTTGGAATGAAAATCCGGTAATACATAGGAGCAAATGTCTATCAGCAATTTACTCCCAAGCACCAGAAAACACAAAAAAGGTCATTCAGGCAAGTTGGTTAAATCTGTTTGATTTAAAAAAAACATGTGTCTGGACAACAGCTTTCATCTGCTTTCCGGCGTTTGGGAACATGCGTTACCAGATTTTCCAACCAACAATCTAGTTGGATGGTTGGAAGAAAGTTGGTTTGGTGTATGGCCAGCTTAATTAAGGCCTTTAGTTAGCCCACGATGGCACACACACACACACACACCCCCCCCCCCCCCCCAACGGAGTCTGGCAGACACAATTTTCTTAGAGTATAAAGCAACTGTGGGCAGCACAGATGGTGTAATGGTTAGCGTTACTGCCTCACAGCACTGAGGTCTTTGGTTCGATACCCACTACAGCCCTGTGTGGAGTTTGTATATTCTCCCTGTGCTTGCATGGGTTTCCTCCTGGTACTCCGGTTTCCAACCACACTCCAAAAATATACTGGTAGGTTAATTGACTGCTAACAAAATTACCCCTAGTGTGTGTGCATGTGTTAGGGAATATAGATTGTAAGCTCCATTGCGGTAGGGATGGCCGAATATTCTCTGTAAAGCGCTGCGGAATATGTGTACGCTATATAAATAACTGGTAATAATAACTGACAAAACCTACATTTGTGTGTAGCCTAATGGCCCCCATACACGGTAAGATTTTATGCACGATTTCGAACGATCAATCATGCATATCGTGTGTGTTTTGGCATGCTGTACGATGGCGATTCGCGTCCCCGCCGTCATACATCGGCATCATAAATCTTATGGAAAAACCATAAGATCTGCGATCCGTCATGCTGTTAAATAGTTAAATGAAGCATCTTGTAAGATACATCATTTACCATTCACAACAGCATGCGATGCATCGGGATGAATTTGAAAACGTACCGAGGAGTCGTACGTTTTCAAATCGCCCCGTGTATGGCTGGCAGTATGTAGTATTGGCTGTACCACATTATGCCAGAAGTAGGGCAAACCTGTTCAAACACGACTTTAAGACTACCCTATTGGATGTTATACGCATGGAACCTATGGAAAGAATCTATGCTTACAAGTCCAAGTGCTTCATTTTGAATTCTAGAAAAATAATTCCACTTTACAGATTTAGTTAACATATAGGAGACCTACAGTATACATAGGTCTATAGTATATTGAATAGGCTTTTAAAATGGGTCAAAGTTTAACTTGAATAGTTTTTAGTGCAGACTTAGCGCATATATCCATAACATCCTGTATGTACTGTATCCTTGTTCTGCTGATTTGTGACAATGTTTATATTTAATTGAATAAACCATACAGGCACAATATACTACTGCCGTAAGGTAAACATTTTCTTTATAATATTAGTTCCCAAGCTCAACTCATGTGTGAAGTTTATATGTTCTCTCCATGTATGCATGGGTTTCCACCGGGTGTCCAGGTTTCTTCCCATACTCTAAAAACATACTGGTAGGTTAAAGGACTTCTCACAAATAAATAATAATAAACTAATAACCCTAGTGTGTATGTGTCCATGTGTTAGGGATCATAATAGATTGTAAACTCCACCTGGGCAGGAACTGATGTGAGAAACCATATTTTCCGTACAGCGCTGCGGATTATGTGTGCGATACATACATAACTGGGGGAAAATAAATAAGCTTTTAGCACACACGTTGCTGCTGAATGCAGTGGAGCTGTGCCGGAAGAGGCCATATACATGGAGCAACCTGCATATAAGCACGCACACGTCGTCTCACCTTGAAGCTGTTTGAATCTCCCTTCCAGGACGTTGGCATATTGCACCGAATTAACGAAGGCTGCAGGGGAGAGAGGAGGGGAGCTGGCCCTGGGGACCTCCATATACCCGGGGTCATACTGGAACATTTTTCAGGATCCCTATCACTACTCTCTGCTTCCCAAATACACTGAGATTTCCAACAGCAGGAGATAAGAAATCAGCAAAGTAGTGTAATATCCATCAGCAGCAGCAGAGGCTATAGTAGCAATGTGTTGGCAGCATTCAATTCAATGTCAGATCGGATGTGAGACGATCTCTACAATCCCAAAGACAGCCAGGTGTTGAAAGCATTCACTCCAGTTAGGTTCCGCAGAGCAAGAAGCAAATGAACAAATAGAAACGCCAAAAGTAAAAAGTTAATTCAAATGTAATGTAAAAATCCCAGTTCTGTCTGTGTAGCCTCCTATTCAGCCCAAAGTCAGCTTCTCTTGGGAAAGCTCCTAAAACTCAGATTTTCCTCTGTAAAAGCGGATTTGTCTTGCATACAGTTTGGATTAAAATTGCAGATAGTTTCTGCTGTTGAAAGAGATTAAAAAAAAGTTTTGTGAAGTTGAACTCCCTAAAAATGCACCTTTTCCCAGTGCAGGATCTTAAAAAAAAAAAGAAGAAAAGATCAGATTTCAGGAATTCCTGGGATTCCTGGCACTTGGGGAGATATATTTTCCCGCTGCTACTCTTCCTGTACCTTGATCTTACTAGAAAAAAAAAATCCCCAACAGGTTAAAATGAAGGCTGGTAGGGTGGGGATTAGCATTGGAAGAGGCAGGTTGGGTGGAACCACTTAGAAAGGTGTGACGGGGGAAGAGTGGAGGTGGTACAGTCCTGGTTACAGAGCTCACTGCAATAAAAGTGAAAGCAGCCCTTTAATGTGATGCTGACTCGTTGTTTCATGTTGCACAAGGTGTGTTATGTAAAAATACACTTCCAATGCAAATTAGGTACAGAGGGGAGCATGGAAAAGTAATGGACAAACTGGTAGAGCTCAGAATAAGATCTATGTACGTTGTTTTTATATGTTGGGATGTATACATTTACATGTGAGAAATAATGTATAGCCCAACAGAATTCCTATATGCTATAGGAATTGTGTATTGCAAATAATTGTATAGTTGGCTAATATGGTAATACTGCAAGTGATAGAACACAAGCCCCTGTAGAATTGTTTTTAAACAATATTCTCCATTGCACTAATAATGGTATATACTGTATATATATATATTATATATATATTTTATTTTATTTTTTTTTTTTTAAATCAGCAACACAATCTGCTGTGAATCTTGTGCATATCTCCCAACTGTACCTCTACTGGCTCCATAATGTATAACAGCACATACACTATCTATTTGTATAGCACGGTATACACTGTGCGACGTGTGTACCCAGTGTTGCAATCGGCGAACCCCCATGCTGACGGGCCGACATATCGGGCGTCCAGAACACACTAGACAATACGGTGCCTTATATATTGGCCCCTGCCGCATCCCACCTTATGGGGTTGTCAGCCGCATTGTCAGGTTGAGCTGCATATACGACCGACCTGACGATGCGGCTGACAATCCCATTGGACCGCACACTGCACGTAGTGCGTACACACTTAGCGATTTTAACGATTTGTCATTCCGATCCTTTGGAATTTGGCAAATCATTTAAAAAAATTGCTAAGTGTGAACCCAGCTTTAGCCTCTTTACTGCTTCGTGCACATTCAAAAAGCACTAAGGGGTTGATGAATCAAGCAGTAAAAAATAGTGGAGAAATTGCCCATAGCAACCAATCAGCTTTGGGGTAGCATTTATTAACTAAATTCTATAAAATAAAGGGTACAAGCTGACTGGTTGCTATGGTCCTCTTCACTTTCACTGCTTCCTGTAACAATGGAGTACATACAGAATAAGATGATTTATTATTAAAATAAAGCATTTGTTTCATTTTGTTTTTCTTTTATATTTTTTTTCTTTTGTTGACCCACTTTTTTATTTATTTATTTTAGAATCTAGAATTAGAAGTCTGAGTACAGTTCAAGTGCGCAGGTGGGAGTTGGTAAGGCAGTTAGCGCATGCGCTTCTTGACGCCTAACTGGCCTGGCAAATACTCTTACCGCTGCCAGCCAGTGTCATCTGCCATAGATAAATCCACCCGTATAATAATTTTTATTTCCGCGATAAGCAATGACAGATATCATTTACAGCACTGTACCCATTTATTAACATCAGATTGTTGTATGTTCTATATGCTTATTTACTTACGCTCTTCATAAAACAGGGTATCTAGCATGTGAGCTATCCCTTCCCCCTCTGCAATCAGACCCCCAAACAGTGACTCTCCTCCTCACACCTCATCCCACATCCAAAAGTAAACAGACCTTTTGTCCTGTAATTGTTGAGCAATTTAACATGTCTCAAACAAGCATTTCACAAACACAAAGGGTGAGGGGCAGCAATGTTCTATGGCCATTGGTTGTGTGATTGCAACACTTAATTGATTTCACAGTTACCAGACCTGTGATGTCTATTTAAATGTAAAGCTTTAAAATCCAACTGAGTGATGGCCATTCAATAACCAGTGACACACAGCAGACCTATCCCCTGATAGGAGAAAAGCATGAGAGTATATTTAAGTTACGCTGTGCTTTCCTGGAATGCTACATATTTGTGCAGAAATCATATCAGAGGTACTCATCTAGTTATTTTATCACCTATGTTTGTCCTCTGGGTTGTAAGTCATGTGCAGGGCTGTCAGAAAAAGTGACTCTTGTAGCAATTACAAGTTGCAAAGAATTAATTCTACAGAATCACTTTACACTGCCATGTTAACACTGATTGTCTTTGTAGATGTAAATTGTGTTTCTACCACTGTAAGTTATCTTGCAGTTAAGTATTGTGTGTTTCACATGTAATGCATGACAGGGGGTGCGACAACTAATGCTGGGTACACACTGGCCGATATATCAATATATTTTGGGTGCGTCGGCCAGTGTGTACAGACGATATCTGTGAACGACGTTGTTCAGAGACATATCGCGTTGGCTGTGCAGCACAGCCGATGGCAGATATATATCTGCAAATATTTCTGTCCATCATGGTGTGTGTACGGGCGATCACTCATCCACTTGCTGCAGGGAGTGGGGTGCGAGATTAACCCTGGCCAGCAGGACCCGCTGCAGAAGACAGATGATGGTTGTTCAGTGTGTATGAGCAACCATCATCTGCAGATATATCTGCAAACAACTGTACCTGTCCTTTGCTCTCGGTACTGCAAACCCAATAACAACCCTAAATGGTTGTGTAGCTGAGCTCCAGGAGTGACAGAGTGCCAGTTGGCTGTGACTGAATCCTAATAAAACAGAGGTCCTTATCATAGGAGCTCACCTTCAAAGGACAAGAATCCAGCATAGCAAACCAAATGGACTTATGCTTGGGGGTTCAGAATTACAAAATACTGAATATGGGCCTGATTCAGCTTTGGGAATAGAGTGAGAATTGGCACTTAACTGTGTACCTGGACAAACCATGTTGCGATGCAAGGGGTGTAAATACATAAAAAAAAATTGCATGCTGGGTAAATACTGGCTGCTTTTGTATGTAGCCCACATATACTGCACAGCTTTATTATTATTACACTGCACTTTAGATGTCAGTTTGGACACCTCCCTCCCAAATCTAAATCTCTCTGCACATTTTAAATCTGCCCCACCTGCAGTGCAGCATGGTTTCACCAAGATGGTCAGTTAAGTGCTAAATCTCATTCTATTTCCAAAGCTGAATCAGACCCTATGAGTGGAATCTTAGTATTTTACTGGACAGTGGCTTAACACTTACACATCAGTTGTCAGCCATGATCAAGTCCTCATTCTTTCATCTGAGGAACATAGCCAGAGTCAAGCACTTAATTCCCTGAGAGGTTCTGCCTATGTTTATATATGCATTTGT
Organism: Taudactylus pleione; assembly: GCA_031769625.1. Classification (NCBI taxonomy): domain Eukaryota; kingdom Metazoa; phylum Chordata; class Amphibia; order Anura; family Myobatrachidae; genus Taudactylus; species Taudactylus pleione. The sequence continues at coordinate 1,250,301 of JAUIMM010000084.1, forward strand.
ATCACCACACCTAAGGAGGGTATCCACTACCCGACAGTGAAAAGACTGAACGATAACGATATCGTTATCGCTCAGTCGTTCACTACACTACAGGGTGCCCACACTGAACGATATGTCGTTCAGTGCAGGCACAATCAATCATCTGCAAACATGCTGAACCTGACGATATCGTCAGGTTGACCAGCATGTTTGAACGATGATAGATGTCTAAAAGACCAAATTTTCAAACGATTATCGAACCATTTTATCGTTCAATCATTCAACTTTATCGTCTAGTGGATACCCCCCTTTAGACTACTGCAATGCCCCATACATGGGTCTCCCAGCAAAACGATTGCACCACTTGCAGCTAATACCAAATGCAGCTGCCAGGCTATTAATCAACCAACCCCGTCTCAGTCACATAACACCCTTTCTCTACTCCCTTCACTGGCTATCTGTAAGATGGAGAACCTATTTCAAGATTGGTTTACCGACTTTCAAAGCCCTACATAACCAGAGTCCAGGGTACCTGAAGCAGCTTCTGATTCCTTCCTGCCCTGCTGGCTGACTTTGATCTGTAGATGTAGGACTAATGGCAGTACCTAGAATATCCCTGAATTCATTTGGGGGTTGAGCTTTTTTTGTATCTGGTTTTCTGTATCAGATATTGCTGTTATGATTTAACATTTTAATAGTTATCTATTTGTGTAGGCATGAACTTAAACTAGGTATACACTATAAATGATCTGTCCAATCTGGTTGGTTGGAGCAAAAATCTGGGAAAGTATGGGATAAAATGATAATTAATTGGTTAAATAAAACGATTTAACCAATTTATCTGAACAACCATTTCTGTCTGTTTTCCAGCGTTTGGGAACAAATTGTAATTTTCTCCCTACCATTACCAGATTTTCATTCCAACCAGGCAGATTGGACAGATAATCTTATAGTGTTTACCTAGCTTTTATATTTTGGGACTGCGTATTAATAATTTAAAGAGGTGTTGTAGATGGGAAAACACTCTTTATTGCCCTCTACCCTCTTGTGCTTCTTCCTACTGTATTTTCATTTATCTCTTACTCCCCACCAGGGCAACTAACACTTGGCTGCTTATGTGGGTGTAAAGGTTGCTAATATATAGCTATGTTTATTATCCATGTCCGTGTCCTGCATTGTAAATCGCTGGTTATTATTTGTTTATGTACTTTGTAAGGTGCTGCGGAACACTTGTGGCGCCATATAAATAAATGATGATAATATTCATAGTAGGCCCAGTTCAGTAGGACAATCCACCTTTCACCTTGGCAAATCTTTTTAGAAGGGGGTGCTGTGACTGTCCATGCTGTGTGAAGGAGAGCAGTGCAGCAGCCAGAGGTAGTAGGCTGTGCAGGGAAACCAGTGCTAAGAGACTGGGATGTGACAGCACAGAGAAAAGAGACAGAGAAGAGCAGCTGAGACTCTCCACTTTGATCTGATGCTGATGTGAAGCCATCTAGAGAGGTCTGTACTTGTAACAGTGAATAGTCAGACACAAATCAGACAGGAAAAATAGAATTTCACCACTGCTACAGCCATTACTGACTACCAACTAATAATCCCCCTCAGTAACCTTGGGAGTTTGGTAACTATGCCGTAGTAATTTACCTCAGGAGAGGTGATTGAGTTCTGCTCCACTGACTGTAAATGGCACCTGCACCCTAAACTTATCAGAGAACTCTACATACATAAACTACAGTGCCAGCTTTGCCAGCAGATTAGTATTCTGTGGAGATGATACCAAATACAGTATTACAACTACAAACCTAATTAGCAGCTATAGTTGAGGATTACATCTGGCCCAGAAAGTTATTATCTGCATGGATATAGATATATATATATATATATATATATATATATATATTTGTAAACTTGCAATTCACCAAGGACTACCTTTTAAGACTGTTATTTACAAGTGAACTCAAAACAGGAGTATAATCTGTTATGGATCCGGGGGCAGATTCACAGGAACAATTTATGAGCGACACCAATATTGAAACAACTAGGTTTAAGTCAGGACATGTGAGTCCTACAGTATCTAAGGCAGAGTGAGATTAATATATATTAATTTGCTTAAGTGTTACTAGTATAAAAGGAATGCTTATTTAAGGATTTGCAATTACATGGTTATGTGTTATATGTAAATTATCTTATTTACCTATGGAAATGCTATAGTATTGATGTTACGCATTTTACTGTTTAAATTTAACTTAATTTTCCATCATCTAAAGTCAGAACCGCGACCTGTTAAGTAAACTGAGATTTTCTAACCGTGTGTAATTCTTGGGTCTGGGGTTGGTTTGTCTTCACCTCTCTGCCAAGGAAGAAAGACAAAACATCCCTGTTGCAGTGTACCTGATTCTCAGAACCTACCCAATCCACCGGACATCATTGGGAGTGTCACCCTATAGCGGGGAAGGGTTTCACACCCCTAGCGTTCCCATTAGGCTGTTTTAGCAGGGCGCAGCGCCCTGCCTCCTTCTGGAGCGCCCAATCGCCCTGCCCTTACCGTGCAGTGCCCCGCTAAAACAGGCATCTCCACACGCGGGTCGCAGTGTCCCGCGGGTGGGTAAATGTGTGGTGAACCGATCACCGCCGGTGAATAGACGCCGGGTGCATGCACCCGGCATCTATTCTTCTTTTCAGCAGTACTTGGGGGCTGCCCGGCGTGTCCGTAAGGGCCAGGCACGCCCCCAAGTGTGACGAAAAGGGGACGCGTCTTATAGACGTGCCCCCTTTCAATGGCCACGCCCCTTTTCGGGAGTGCACTGAAGTGCCCTCTCTAGCTCCGGCGCCCTGCCTGCGGCCGGAGCTAGAGTGAACACTACACCCCCATATATGTATTATAATCCTGCATTCATACAGGTATATCCACTTCACAGGAAGCACTGGTACTTTACTTGTGGCAGATATGCCAACATTCCATGCCAGTCATGAAGGCACATGCTCCAGCAGGTGTGGTGTGCTGTAGCAGTAAATGGGTGTGTTGTCATTGGTTCAGGGGTGTGGTTTATGCATGGAGATGTAACCAAAAACAAATAATAATAATTTCTTGAGGTGTACAATACAGAGCCCATTGACTATAGCATTCAGAGTTCATGCACCTTCAGTGTCCTATGGGCCTGATTGAGGTGTGAACACAATGTTGTTATTGATGCAGTTGAGCGATTATTGCACGCATTGTGGTTGCACTGCACATACGCCATGCTACCTTACCAATGCCGCTTGCAGTGAGGATTTCTTTGCAAAGTGATTGACATTCAGGGACAAATTGGGGCGGTTTCGGGGAGTGGCGGCATAAAAGCAGACGTGCCACGGCTAATTTTGTGACTTAGGGCCACTGTCTCAGCTCCTGCGGCTATTCTGCAAGACCATAAGGTTACTCGGCTGGTCGATTTTAGATATAAGAATTTTGTTTGTATGTTGGCGAATATCTTCCACAGCTCTCAAGGTAAAGCTGCCAAAACTTACTTTGTTATTTAGTATCAAAAAAGAAAGTTATTAGGCCACATAGCGACAACACGACAGAGTGGCAAATCTTATATATAAAATTAATTGGTCTGTTTGTTTGTCTGCACTGATTTGGATGAAATTAATGCAAGTTGGTCCAGTTGGATCCTGGACAGATTTTAGCAGGGTTTAGGTCCCAGTGGGGCCTCCCGTTAGTGTATGCTGGGGAGCCTGGTCTGAGCCTTCCACTGGATGGATATGGATGAAAACTTCACAGAGTGGTAACATCGGATACCAGAAGGCATACTAGGGGCTTGAGGTCCCGGTCGGACCTCCCATAGGTGTACACTGGGCAGAACTTTGACCCAGGGACACTGGGCAGAACTTTGACCCAGGAAGCCTGTTCCGGCCCTTCCATTGGATGGATTTGGATGACATCACATAATAAAACTTAATAACTTGAAGATTTAAACCCAGGCAACACCAGGTACTTCAATTGTAATTCAATAGGCCCCTATAATACTTCCAGTCTACCATTTCTTGCCATTCCTCTTCCTTAATATTATCACTCTACAACTCCTTCTTATTTCCCTTCTGTGCTGGCAAGCTTTATTTATACACTGCAATTTAGATTTCAGTTTGGACACATTACTTCCTAAATCTAAATCTATCTGCACATTTTAAATCTGCCCCACCTGCAGTGCAACATGGTGTTACCAATGTGCACAGTTACTTGCTTTTTCTTACTCTATTCCCCACTGGAATACATACAAATTACCTCAAAGTAAAATGGCAGCAGAACACAAGTTTTGAAATTACGCTAAACACAAGGCAGGCTAAGTCTGTATATAATCTTTATTGGTCGGTTATAGATCTTGTTCAAGGCCTGTGCGAGATGACATTGAGTAGAGATTGTTCAAATCCCGGCAGCGGCAGGCCGACACAGCTGAAAATCCCAATTGTCCGCAGGTAAGTATGTTCTAACCTAACCCCCCCTAACCCTAAACCTCCTTAGGGGTGCCTAACCCTAGCCTTCCCCCCAGTGCCTAACCCTAATCCCCCCTCTAAGTGCCTAAACCTAAGCCCCCTCCCCCCGAGGCTGTCCGCAGCAGTGCCCGGCATCACTTCGATCGGGATGCCAGGCGCCGGTCTCCCGGCGTCGGTAAAATGACAGGCGTCTAGAATTAGACGCCTGTCATTTAACCCTTGCCGGGATAAAGCAGTCGAGAAGCCGGCTGTCGGGCTTACGTACGCTGGCTTCCCGATTGCATACATTCCCCACTGTGGTAATTTAATAGCTTTAATAAAAATATTTTTTTTTCCTCTAATAACATGTATTATACAACGTACTTATATTACTATTCATTTACAAATACATTATGCTGTGTTGTATTATAGTGTTTTCCTTATACTACTACCAAAATCTAAAACATAACAACAAAATAATGTCAATATTAGCATTTTGCACATGGTCTCTTTACAGTAAACCGTGGAGTGAACTGCAGTATGCCAGTTGATAAGTGTATACAGATTTTCTGATGCTTTAGGCTATAGTACAATGGCATGCCGACTTCACACCTTCATTAACCAATGCAAAAGGAGGATCTTTATTAAAACATTTTTAGTACAAATTTTGCAAAGATGCACAATCTGAGGGTGAACAAATCATGTTACACTGCCAGAGATACAAATACATACATTTGTTGGCATGTAGGGCAAATACTATTATTTATATTATTTTTTATTTTATTGTTGTTTGTATAGAGCCGTCATATGATGCAGAACTTTTCAGAGAATATTGAATTATTAACATCAGTCCCTGCAGAAGGGAACTATAGATCATATATATGCGGTGATCTGCGCTCAGCTGGGTTACCCCAAAAGACGGGAGCAGCTATATACTGGAGATGTCCTAGCTCCATTATGGATAGGTATAATTGGATTTTTGCATATATCGCTCACTTATTTGTCGGTCAGTGTGTCTAAATGTGGACCTAAGATCTGTAAGGTAATGAAGGATGACAAAATAAGTATGTCAATCGTGGTTTTTTGGCCTAGGGACACAATGCTCTAGCGATCAAAACAACTCAATGTTAAAATCCCAATTGTGGGAAAGGGAAAGGTTGTCAGGGAAGTTAGCCGGCTCCTTTTAGAGTGCTCTATCTGTAATGTCAAAAATATTACGTTACACTATGGTGTGGCAACCTGGCTTATATGGTGAAAGAGTCGAGATGGCGGTAATCAGGGGTTAAAGTGGGCCAGAACGGGGCAGAACTGTGTTCCGTCACTTCTATTTGGAGACGGAACTAGCTCCGCCTCCTCCGGCCCACCTCAGCCCGGAACCGCAGGGAGGCTCCATTTGCTAGGTGCCCGCTGAGATTTTGTTACCTGCGGGCGCCCGGCTCTTTCCCCGCAGTGCCAGCGGCAGCCGGAGGCTGGAGTTTACTCCTGAGCTCCGGCTTCCAACTCCCTCAGTGAGCACTATGGGAGAGACGTCATGACATCTCTCTCATAGTTCCGAGGATCAGCCAGGCGGACCGGACGGCAGCGGACACAGGAGCGGGGCTTAAGGTAAATATTGTTGTTTTTTTGTGTGTGTGCGTGGCACTACTACAGGGGGCACTACTACATGGGGCATTACTATTTGGGGTATTACTACATAGTGCATTACTACTAAAGAGGGCATTACTATTGGGGACATTACTATAGGGTGCATTACCACTGGGGGCACTACTACAGGGAGAATTACTGCAGGGAACTTTTCTATTGAGAGCATTACAACAGGGGGCATTACTTCTACAGGGGGCATTCCTGCATGGGGCATTACTACAGGGGGCAATACCACTAAAAGGGGCATTACTGCAGGGGACATTACCACTTGGGGTACTACTACAGAGGGCATTACTGCAGGGGACATTTCTATTGGGAGAATTACTACAGGGACATTACTACTGGGGGCATTGCATAGGGGGCACTGCATAAGGGGCACCACTCTTGGGGACACTGCATAAGGGGCACCACTCCTGGGGGCACTATGGGCTCTGCATAAGGGGTACTACCACTGTGGGCACTGCATAAGCAGCACCACTACTGGGGGCACTGCATAAGCGGCACCACTACAGTGGGCACTGCATAAGGGGCACCACTACAGTGGGCATTACATAAGGGGCACTACTACTGTGGGCAGTATGTGTATTAGGGGCACTACTACTGTGTGCAAACTCCCCGTATGCTGCAAACGGGTTGGATGTAAGAAGACCTCAATGCGATAGTGGCACCTTACGTATGTTAAAAAATGTGGCATACGTCATCACCCTTACTGTTCATACATGTCTGTAAAGTCAATGTCTTTGGAACAGTGAGAACTATGCAGCTGCGGCATCCCGCGTATGGACTTACCAGTGCTCAAGATGCAGGGATCCCCTTACTGCTTCGCTTCATAGAGCGTAATACAGGAGGATGGAAGAAGTCAGTGGATTCTTCAGACAGGCGGTCCTTAGAGTGTACAGATACCTAGGAGGTTAAATTGGGTAAGACTGTTCAGGGTCCTGGCTGCTGTGATTGATGGCGGTTTCTGTCGCTGGAGTGGGAGGACAAACTGTTTCAGCGTGAGTACACGTAGGGTGATTCACCTGCAGTGTCTGTCTCTCTGTGTAGTGGTCACGTGTTGACGCGTTTCAGCTAATCACAGCCTTCTTCAATCACTTACTAATCATCAGATATGTCGGCGGGTCGGCCCGTTGACCTAGTGTGTATCCAGCTTAACAGAGTGTACTGCAGTATGACAGTTCATGAATGAATAAAGAATTTCTGATGCTTTAGGCTATAGTACAATGGCAGTCCCCATACAATGCAAAGAGACGTTAAAGGTTCTATTTATCATGCTCCAAAAACTAAGGGGGTCATTCAGACCCACTCGCGAGCAGCAGTACGCTCGCAAGTGGGTCGATGTTCCCCACTGCGCATGCGCACGATGGAGGGAGCTCCGTCGTGCGCATGTGCGAGACCCGGACTACGACAGCCAAGCTGTCGCTCCGGGTCTCGCACCAAAGGGGGCGTGCTGTCGATGGTGACTGACAGCACGCCCCCTTTGGTGGGCGTGCCGGGGGCGTGCCTGCCAGACGGAGGCGTTCCCATGACGTCTGAAGCCGGCCCCACTGACATCACTAGTGATGTCAGTGGGAGTGATTTTGGCTCTGATAGAGCCATAATCACTCCAGGACTTGTGGCTGGGAAACCCTACCGCAGGGTTTCCGTCGCAAGTCCGATGGTCCCGATGGTCAAGACCATCGCGACCATCTTTTTGGACGCTCGTATATGCTGTGGGTGGTCACCCACAGCTATACGAGTGTCCAGGAGGACGCTCCATTTTAATGGAGGAGGGCCCTGATTCAGAGCGAGCGCTCTGGTCAGAGCGTCCGGCTCTGAATCAGGCCCTAAGTGTTTTTGGGGCTCCATTACGGGAATTAACGCCACCTTGAGATTTTATACCACTCCCTCCTATAGGAAGAGGGTCTAGAGTGCATATAGGTTGTGCATCATCGCAATAACACTGCCGGGATGGAACCATACTTACCTACTCTCCCGGAAGGTTACGGGAGACTCACAATGTTTCGGGTAGTCCTCCAGACTCACGGAAGAGTGGCTGGATCTCACGCATCCCACTCACCTCCTAGAGAAGAATTGTGGGTCCCTAGGGAGGGTGTTGGGCTAAAATTCAGCAAATAGCATTGTTTTAACCCAACCCCTTCCCCCTCTACCCCGCGAATTCCAGCATTTTGCTCTGACAGGTGCGGCTTTATGACGTGAGAGCCTGGCCCTGTCACCCCCAAAATGGTTAGCTGCATCTCTTCTCCGGGCTTCTCCCGCAGAGGTGATACATATAGTCGGCAAGTATGGAGGGAACCCAGCAGTGTAAATTTTTAGCTAGACTATTAACAGCAAAACTGTTAGTTTAATAGTTCGCAGGACAGTACAGTAGCTGATTTCCACTGTAGACCATAAACAAAACAAAAACACAAAACCCTTTTATGCAGTCAAATTAAAATTAAATTTTAAACATATCCGCAGGAATTTATATAAAATGCAGGGATGTTTTATTTATTGACTTTTCTGTAAAGTGTTCAATATGTCATTTGCACTGATTCAGTTTTTTGAAGGTTCATGCTGTTTATTGATGTTGTTTTTTATATAGGCCTATTAAGTTTTAGGTAAATATTTATGAGATTAACAAACATAGTAATTTTTAAATATTGGTTTATTACACTTGCCTACTCTCCCAAAACCTGTGGGAGGCTACAGATTTTTTGGGTAGCCTCCCGCACCCCCAGAAGTGTAGGCACTTCTCCCGCATCCCACCTACTTCCCAGTGAAGTGGCCAGAATATGGAGAATCTTACCGGGAATCCACAGATCCACGCTGAAGGGGTGGGGCCAAATGGCATAATTAATATAATTTCATCATTTGACCCCACCCCCTATTCAATTATGCAAAATTCACAGCACTTTGCAGCGATCGGGTGGGGCCTAATTAGGCAAATAGTCTGGCCCTGTCTGATTTGCTCTCCATTGTTGTCCTGCCTGGTTTGCTTTCAGTCATTTTAGTAGTATGCACTAGTAACAAATTACTATTAACTGCAGATAAAGTGAAATATAAATTTCCTTAAACTACCCCCTTCTTATTGGCTAACAAAAGTTACTCACCCACATGTCATGACACCTAAGGTGTAATCTCTGCTTTGTTACCCTGAGACAGCACCCTCATATCTGCAGGCTTGAACTCACTTAAGCTTTTAGTATACGTGAGGTATGTCCTTGGGATTTTTTTCTGTTAACATAGTTAAGTATGTGTTGCAAATGCCACAAACCTGACATAACAGGCTTTGGTTCAACCATCTCTGGCTGAGTAGACTATGGGTCAGGGTAGCGTATTTGTAGTATTTCACATACCAGTCATAGCTTTCAACTAGATTTTCAGGATGTACTTCTAATTATGTGTATTTCAGGGACAATAGCATCCGAAGGTCCACATTTTTTTCTACTGTTGTAGCACCCAAATAGAATACTTTTAGTACCTTTTATCCTACAAAATGATACTGTACAATATGACACTGATGATCTCCAAACCTTACTCATAAATCAGAATATATGGGGTCTATTTATTCATTTAAATTATTATAATTTTTTGCCCGGCAATTTACATCTATTATCACCACTATACGCAATGAGAATAGATGAATTACTGCAGTAATTTAACAAGAACCTCCTGCCAGGACAGCTGTGCTGACAAATGTTTTTCAGTGTAGTGATAATGTTAGCTATCACTATATCTCCAGATTCCCTCCTGGCTCATCTACTGTGCAGGCATACCTGTTAGGCAGTGATGAACTGGCTCAACACAAAGCTGTGGAGGTTCTCTGTGGGACCCCACTGCCCATGGGTTTGCCCACTCTTCAGTGATGGCCAAGGCACAAGCTACCACTAACTTAGTGAACATTATGCTTCTTTTTTTTTTTTTACAATAAGTTCATAATAAAACAAAGTGCCGGCACGGCCTTGCCGAGATTTGTGGCGGCAACACATTCCAAGGGCATTTCTTTAAAAAGGGATCACATAATTTGCTGCCTGCCCCTGACTTCACCTCTACTCCTCCTCCGCTGGGCTGGCTTCCAAGAAGAAGCTTTCCTCCTCCCCTCCACAACGACTCGAAGGCCAACACAGTGAAGATACTATTTTCTGACCTGGGTTTTTTAACACAGTTTCAAGCCATGTCAATGCTACTCACACCTCTTTCACACTGCACCTTCAACCCGGGTTATTCCCTTATTTTTTATTTTTTAAACACTTTTTATTAGACGGATAATTTGATTAACACAGACCAAGGTAATCAAAAATACACTTATACAAATAGTTGTCAAAAAGACAAGGTCTGAATCCTGTAATACAAAAAAGAGCTGTAAATTGTGATCCATTTCTATATTTAACACAAATAATCAAACCTAAAAAAGAGAGAGAAAAAAAAAATGTATTCAGCAACAAAATAGGCTGAGTAGAAAAAGAGAAAAAGGAGAAAAGAGGTAAAAAAAAAGATAAAGGAGTAGTAATAAACAAATGACTACGTATATACGCATACATAGACTGCAAACATACATATACAAATAAATATCATTTTTAAAAAGCAACAGGAGAAGGGGCAGATTGAAAGACTAACCACGGGCTCCATACTTTATCAAAAGATTTAGAAGAATGATTAATAATGCTAGTCATATATTCCATACGATAAATATACCAAATAGGATAGACTGCATGGAGGAAGAATCAAACTTCTTCCAGTCCGAAGCTATCTGACATTTCATTGCATTAACAATATGGCACATCAATTTGTTTTGGTGCCTAGTTAGCGTAGGGAGGTCTAAGGGGAGAAGAATATATTTAAGATCATAAGGGATAGGTACGTATATTGAGTAGACGGTGTACCAGGCCAATAACTTATTTCCAGAGAACTACTATCTTAGGACAAGTCCACCATGTGTGAAGAAAGGTGCCCTCATCTGTACAACCTCTCCAACACCTGTCAGATGTGCCAGGATACATTTTACTCAATCGAGAAGGAACATAATACCACCTATATAGTAGCTTGTATGTCTTTTCTTTAATCTTAACACAGATTGAGGTAGAGGCTGCATTATCCCAATCTCTGTCCATTCCTCATCATCTAAAGAGGTACCCAAATCTACCTCCCAGGCCTTTTTCATAAAAATCACGTTGCGGATACAACCCCTCAACGAGCATTGTATAGAGAGAAGAAATTAAACCTCTGGTTGGGGAGCGTCTTAAACATAAAGCCTCGAAACTGGAAAAGGGTCTATTAGTTAAAAGGTGATTCATTTTAGAGTGGAAAGTTGCAAATATTGGAAAAAAGTATTAGAGGGAAGAACAATAGTCTAATGAAACTGAGAAAATTGGGTAAAACTCGAATCTTTAGTGATATCGTTTAAGTAAAAATGTTCCCTTTTCTCCATGGGAAGAAAAAAGTTTTATTTTTGCCTGGAGAGAAGCTAGGGTTATGAAAAATCGGAATAACGGGAGAAGGACTAGGAGCTAGCCCAAATTTTCTATTAGTATAATCCCATATCAATAATGAGCGGGAAAGAATTGGGTGAGAAATTACATTTTTAGGTCTGTGGGATCTCGGAAGCCAGAGAAGAGAGAAAACCGTAGAGAAACCCAACTCAGCAGCCTCAATAGCGACCCAGACCTTCCCAGCATCAATATTACACCACTGCATACAGTGAGCAAGTTGTGCAGCTAAATAGTATCTTTTAAAGTCAGGGATACCCAACCCTTCACTATGTGTAGGACGTTGCAACACTTTTAAACGTGTCTGGGGATGTCTATTTGCCCATGTAAATCGTGAAGTATGAAACTGTAAAAATGTAAAAACATAGGGAGGAATAAAAATCGGGAGAGTCTGAAAAAGGTAAAGTATCCGAGGGAGCACGCTCATTTTAACAGAGTTTACTCTGCCTATCCAAAATATAAAGTAACCAGACCAAGAATTCAGAACCGACTTTATTTTATCTAAAATACAGGGAAAATTTGCCTGAAATAACTGGTGATGGTGATGTGTTAGGAAAATACCTAGATATTTAATTTTTTGTTTATGCCAGTTAAATGGAAAAGATGCTTCCAAAACAAGTTTTGTTGGCCCAGGAACAAGCACTTCTATTTTACTCATATTAATTTTGTAGCCCGAGTAACCGGAATAAAGGTCAATTTCAGAGAGGAGTGGCTGCAGGGAATGAGCAGGGTTCCCAAGGGATATAATAATGTCATCTGCGTATAGTGCAATTTTATGTTCGGGGGAACCAGCTTTTATTCTTATAATGTCAGAATTGTGGTGAATCTTTGCCGCCAGGGGTTCCATGAACAGGGCAAAGATCATAGGAGAAAGCGGGCATCCCTGCCTGGTACCGTTTGCAATTCCAAAAGGGAGCAAAATAATGCGATTGACAGAGACCGTAGCAGTAGGGGATCGGTATAGGGCTAGAATACCATCGAGATAATTTCCAGAAAACCCCATTTTCTGATGTACCCCAAAGACAAAATTCCAAGAAATACGGTCGGATGCCTTCTCAGCATCTAGTGCCATGATTATTGAGGGCAATTTTTGAGTGTGGATAGAATTAATTAAATCTATGGCTTTTCTAGTATTGTCAGATGCTTGACGTCCTGGGATAAAGCCTACCTGATCTGGGTGTATTAGATGGGCAAGAAGTGGGGCTAGGCGGTTGGCTAGAATTTTGCATATATTTTTATATCTACATTAAGCAGTGAAATTGGTCTATAGTTAGAGCACTGTGTAGGGTCTCTATCAGGTTTTGGAATTACCACGATATCAGCCAATGTGGAGGCAGATACAAACGATGCACCATCCAGAATGTTATTGAAAAGGGAGGTAGGGTGGGGGCAAGCTCCTTCACAAATTACTTATTATACTGAGCTGTAAAGCCGTCAGGACCTGGGACAGCTGAGGACCTCATGGATTTGATAGCAGCTATCATCTCCTCTAATTAAATTTCTGTATTACGTTCAGAAAGCTGAGATTCCGACACACTCGGTAAAGGAATATTGGACAGATATGAGCGCACTCCCTCAGGACCAGTGGAAGAAAAAAGGGGAGGGTCTGTTAAATTATACAGAGAACTATAAAAGTCCCTAAACTCCTCCACCATCACCGCAGGGTCATATGTAAGGGCACCTAATTTGTGAGAAAACTATTTATCTATTGTATTCAAGGCTTGCTTACGCCTCAGCTTATTTGCTAGAAAAGTATCAATTTTATCAGCTTTGTCATAAAACCATTGATGTAGTTTCTGCAAAATAGCGGCAGCCCGGTTGGACGAAAAGGGTATTCAGTTGCCCTTTCAGGCATTCAATCTGGGAAAGGAGAGAAGCCCTAGGGGAGCATTTGTGTTGATTCAAAAGAGCAGAGATTTGAGACTCTAAAGAAATAATTTCTTGCGCTGCTTTTTTGCGGACTGCAGAAACCTTTGCAATTAGATGGCTTCGGATGGTGGCCTTATGAGCCTCCCAAATGATTCCAGAAGAAATGTCAGGGGACATATTTTCTTTAAAGTAGTTTGACAAAGCATTTTTGGTTTCCAGAACCATAGAGGGATTTAATAAAAGAGAATCGTCTAAACGCCATTTACGAGCCCCCCGTGGAGCCCTATATAAATCAAGCAAACTATAAACCCCCGCATGGTCAGTCCATGTGAATGGTGTAATTCCAGCATCAGAAATTAGTGACGAAAGTGATTGAGAAATGTGAACCATGTCAATACGGGAGTAAAGTTGATGTGGCGCGGAGAAATGGGTATAGTCCCTAGCGGAAGAGTGGCAGAGGCCCCAAGAGTCACATAAATTAAGCTGTTTGATCGAAGATGTAAGAGAGAGGGAGGCGCTGGATGGTGTCGCTTCTTTCTTCATTTTAGGGGAACCGGATCTATCTAAAAAAGGGTCGAGGACAGTGTTAAAGTCCCCTCCCAAAATTATATGACCCTGCACAACTCTGCTTAGATGTTGGAATATAGATTGGAAAAACTTTGGTTGGTCCTGATTAGGGGCATATGTAGAAACAAGAGTGAGAACCTCTGTACGTATGGAGCCAATCACTATTACATAACGTCCCTCTGTATCAACTATTGTTTTAATGTGCACAAATGGGATATTACGGTGGATCAGAAAAGCAACCCCCGTTTATTACAATCTGCAGATGCAAAGAAGGTCTGGGTAAATTGCTTACCTGGAAGCTGAGAATGGAATTCGGTAAAATTAGTCTCCTGTAGGAAAACTATATCTGCTTTCTCTCTCCTGCAGGCATCCAGGACACAGTATGTTTTCTAGCAGAGTATTAACAAAATTCCATAATAACAAAGTGTAAAACAGCCCTAAACTTGCAGAAAGGCCATCAGAGGCCCACCCCAGGGAGAGGAAAAAGAAATAGAGTAACAGTAAAGAAGAAATACATCTAGGAAAAATAGGAAAAGTAAGTAGAAGAGAAGCAGATGCCCAAAATGGCAAAAACCCTGCAAATGAGGGTCCTTATCAAGGATCGCTGCAAATACAAATAAACAAACATCAGTAGCAGTTAAAATAGGGTATATGGGGGCAATGGTAAGAAAACACATGACCAGGATAGCCCAGTCCCCAACTAGTCGGATTAATCTGATATATCAAAAACATTGAAACAGACAAATCTCAGGTGCACAACTCCAAATTTTTAATAATACATAAACCTCTATTGATTGCAAAATTGTATTGCATTTATATATATTATTAATAATTTGGAGTTGTGCACCTGAGATTTGTCTGTTTCTGTGCCTGCAATTAGTCTCACCAGGTAGCACCTCCCATTATATATATAGTCAGGTTGTGCAGTCCAGAAATCTTTCCCATATCAAAAACATTCCCTTAATACAGAGAATCAAAATGTGTCACCTATAAACATCAGTATAGATAAAATATAAGGGGAAGGGGAAGGGACAGAGGGGAGGTATGGGGGGGGGGGGGAAGAGAAAACAATGAGGATGAAATGCTCCTGTCTAGAACAAATAATACATATAACAAGCGTTATTGCCTACATAGGTAAACTACTAAACAAAAGCAGAACCATAATGTCCTAGAACAATTTGCATATTATCAAACAAGATAGAGAAAATAAAAGAGTTCTCTTCTTTCCCTTATTCCCCCTCCCCACCTAGTAATAAAAAGTCAATGGTTAGTAAAGAATAAAGTGGAACAAGTCCTTTGCTATGAAGGGGTAGAGAGATTGGTGGATCGGGTTATTCCCTTATTATATCTCACCCCTCACCATCTTCTGCCATTTGCCCCCACCACCCATTTTTCTCCTATGTCCCTCATACTTGTCCTCTTGCACACTGCACCTCTCCTGCCTCCCTCTTCTTCTTCCACTTCTCCCTTCTTTGTTACTTACCCTTCTCCTTCTCGTCTGCTGAAGTCAATGCAATCCTGGTGGTAGCCTATCAGAAGCAACTTGGACAAACGAAAGCACAACCATGTCCAACACCACATAACTGAATCTGAGGATACCAGGAAGGCACGTTCTACTGATTTTAATAGTTTTTGCTATGCAACTGTATATTTTGATACATTATGGAGTCTGTTAATCAAGGTCAAAACCCCATTAGCAAATGTGGTTTTGAAACACTGCTTGTCAAGGATTTGCATGTGCATAAAGACAGCTTTATCAAAGTAGGAACAACGTTATTACTGATGATTAAGATATACAGTAATAGGATATAGGGGCGTAACTAGGTATTTAAATTACCCATAGCAAAAGTTTGCAAGGGCCCCTATGTACCACTAAATGGTGAAAAATGTATATAACACATGTAACTTTGATAAGGAAGATGCCCTCTTCAGCTCTGGGCCCCATAGTAGCTGCACCCCTTGCACCTATGGTAGTTACGCCCATGTCTTCAGGTAAGGACTATATAACAAATTTTGGTCACTCTTATTCCTTCAGGCACCTCCATACATTTTATCTGTAATTTAGAAACAATGGATAAAGTAAACTATTCATCTGATATGACGCTGCATGACTTAATATGGGTACACACTTGTCCAATCCTCTGGTGATCCAAGTCCAGACCAGACTGTTGACACAATCCTACTGGAGACCTGGATGCAGTTTCAACACCCAATATATGCCTCCACACCTGTCCAATTTTGCAGCAGATCTCAGATCTGATTTAATGAAAGGATTGTGTCATCGTACACACTTCCAATCTTTGTCAGACCAGCTGCCACTCACAAGCAAGGATGTAGCTACAGTAGGGTAAAGAGAATGGGTCTGCTACGGGACCTAGGCTGCCTCTGGGGCCCGATCCTTTTTCTGCACTGAGTTACACTGCCATCTCCGGAGCCCTGACTTTTCTATCCTCACCAGAGTGCTACTGCAGGGCATCTGGGCACAGAACTGATCTATGCTACAGCCATCTCTACCTGCTGCCTGCGTGCAATATGATATCACAATGCACAAAGGATGCCCAGCAACTGGCAGCCATTTTGTGGTGACATTCTGTCCTACATTGATACTCTCGTAGTAGTTCCTGCTTTATTTAAGGGGCTTTGAATAACAAATACTGATATGGACATCTTCAGAAAAAGAATCCGAATATCTTCAGTATCCACAGCCAAAGGCTGAAGATGCTATATTACTGCCTTATATGCTACATTACTACATTAGTCATGTCCTCCATGGACTGACACGCTTTTATGTTGGCTGGCCACTCCTTTTATGGTGGCTTACAGGGAGATTAACACACTACTTTGTGGGCCCCTAATGCTGCATTCCCTCTTTGTGCCCATGCCACAATCCAAACCTGCTATTAGGCTACACATGTGCAAAAAAAAATCTTAACCAAAATGGAGCTGTGCTACCTTTTGACCCTTATTAACTGTATATCTAGACACTGTAGACCTTTCATCTAGATACCGGTCCAGTCTGTGCACATCCATGTACATGAAATTAGGGAGATTATTATTATCCTTTATTTTTATGGCACCACAATGGTTCTAAAGTACCTTAACAAATGAGCAAAACAAGAAAACAGTGACTTAAGCTGTGTACACACCTATACAATACTTGGCCCGATCACCTGATATTGGATGATCGGGTCAACAATTGTATAGGTGTGTATGCTGTACCGTTGCAGGAGCGTGAGCAGATATACAGCATATAGTGCTCCTGCAACCGTAATTTATGTATTGTTTAATATTTGTCAGTCCGACCTCCCGATCCCATAGAAGCCCATACACACTGACCTATGTCTGCACGGTGCTCTGCGGCAGCTATCAGCAGGGGCGCCGAGAGAGGGGGGCGGATACATATTGCCCGATCCCAGGCTTGCTGCAGGGGCACGGCAACTCTTAAGTCCCAGCAGCTAGGTGCTGGGCTGCACTGGGAGACTGCTCATGGCTGCTAAAGCACGGAGCAGTCTCCTATATCTATGGGGGGAGCGATTACGCTGATCGCGCCCCCCATTGGCTGTGCTCCGTGCTGAGGTGGCACATAGCGCCCCCCTCCCCAGCACTGAAATAATATTTTTAGTTTTTCCTAAGGGGGCGTAGCCTCGTCGCCCACAATTAGGCCACGCCCCCTGTCACCTGAGCCCGGCGCGGCTCTCGTCGGCCCTGGCTGACAGTGGGATCATCCTGGGGACACAGCCCTCTGGTGTGTACCCAGCTTTACAGTTCAAAACAATGCAGGACATGGACATGGTTAATATACATTGCTGCATCCGCGGTCATAACACTCAAATAAGCAGCAGGGCGGCAGCAACCAAAGGTTAGGTGCCATTGTAGGGAATATGATAATGTAAGGAAGGGAAAGGAGAGGCACATAAGGGAAGATGGAAGAATCTTAAGAGGTGCATTATATGAAAATGTAAATATTGCACCAATGTCCAACCTCCCATCACTTCCGATCCATTCCTTTTTATTAAAGAAAACATTTCATTTTTTCTCCTAAAATACTAAGGTTTAGCCTAATCATGAGAGCATACTTGCCTACCCTCCTGTATCGGCCGGGAGCTGTCCTGTATAGAGACTGTGGGCCTGATTCAGCAAGGATCGCAGTTGCAAAGACGCATGCTATCCGTCGATTCATTCGCATTGCGCATGCATCACAGGGCACATGCACGAACTAGCAATTGTGATGGGAAATGCATTTGCAGAGGCTACACAGTCCCCGAGCACAGTGATTGACAGGAGGTGCTGTTTGTGAATGGTGACGGGGGGGGGGGGGGGTCGGGCGAACGCAGGCGTGCCAGTGCGCTGGGACGGCGTTGCAGGGGTGTGTATAAATTATCCACTGCAATACCATACGCAGCCTGAGGCCTCATAGCGTGTGATGAAGGTAGTGATTCCTGAGTGAGGTCTGACCTGCCTTAACTGTGCGTAGGGTCCGATGTTACTCGATGTTACAGATTATTTCTCTATGTTGTCCAAGTATATGGATGTGTGTAAGGGGGAGTGGGAGTCCTTATGGTAAGCTGTGATCGCAATGCAAATACAAACATTTACATTTCACTGCTAATACTAGCAATTGCGGTGCGTGCGTTCTAGCAGAATAGTGATCCTTGCTGATTCAGGCCCTGTATTCAGTATTTTATGTAACAATGAGTCCATGTTTTTTTGGTGGGTGTTCTCAGATAACAGGGATAAGGAAATTGGCCATTGTGATTACATACTCAGCATGAGACCCCTGTGCGTGTCAGGAGAGCTGTGCGGCTGGTCAGACCTGCTGCAAGGCCAAGATGGCTACCTGATGTTACTGATATTTACGCAGGTAATTGACATTTTGCGAAGATGAGAAGGCCTCGGAGGGCGTCCTTATGCTCTGGTAATCTTTATATTTTCACAGCTGCATTCCATTGCCTAATCCCTTACTGCACAATGCAGTGATTTTCATGGCCATGCCCCCCTCACTTGCTGCCTGGACCTCCAATCCTGGATCTGCTGGAAATCTATGATTTTTATTTTAGTGATCAATCAGGTCCATTAGGTATATTCTTTATACTGTAGCTCTTCCTGCTGTACACAGCATTCTAATTCTGGGTACACAATATGCGATATATCGTTCCGACGCGGATAAGAACAATATATTGTGCAGGTCGTATACTGTGCAACTGGTTGTTCATTGCATCGTCCCATCTGCTGATGGGAAGTTACGATGAACAACGATATGCTGCTAAATGCAGCATGGAACGACACATCGCGCTGCCGTACACCGCATCGCGCAGGGTATACTAATGGTGACGTGTATCATTACATTGCATCGTCCCGTAGGCTGGGAATACAATCGTATAGTGTGTACCCAGATTAACGTGTATGCCACAATAATGTAACCCTTCTTTGTCACTGTGCATTGTGCACATGTGAGCATCCAACCATATCTAAAAGTGTAAAGATGGGTACACACTAACAGATACATTGGCCGATCAACTGATGGAAGTGTGTACCCGCGATATGTCAGCGAACGTCGACGGTCACCGACATATCGCATTGGCCAGCCATTGGACAGCCGGTGGACAGATATGTCTGCAGACATATCTGTCCATCGGCTGGTGTGTACTGGCGTTCTGCAGACCGCCCATACACACAGCGGCAGCCGCGAGGAGGGGGGCGGGACACGCCCCCACCCACCGGGACATGCCCCCGACACGCCCCTTGGTTGCCGGGACCCGCAGCAAGACACAGATGATGGCCGTTCAGTGTGTATGAACGACCATCATCTGCAGATATATCTGTCAGGTGTGTACCCACCTTAAGTCAGCTTGAAAAAGTCTGTCTGAGCAGGAGAGAGGACTGTATAGACATAAGTATGATTTAAATGTAATCTAACCTCACTTAATTCTTCCAAAGACTATTTTGTTTGGTTTTGAATAGATTATCTAATAGAACAATTATATTAGTCTTTCTGTAAGTTCTGTCGTATATGGGCGATCAGTGTTATCAGATAAACAAGTGAATACCTAATATGAAATTACCGGTGTTTATTGCACCGATAAAACAGATACAAGATAAAACAGACGGTCACATACAGGTATGCATATTAACGAGAACCTAGCTACATTTTCAGACAACAGATAACAGGGCCTGATTAACATTTGCATGACATAATGTGTCTTGGTGCAAAAATTATGTACTGTACAAAACTTGTGTCTGCATCTACAGTATCTTGCACTTGTGGCCCCCTAGTGTTTTGAGAAACTGATCATATAGATGCAAGTTAAGTATCTTCTTGTGACATGTCGTATTATGGTTTACATAGATCTTGAAATCTGTAAGTGAATAGTATGAGATATAACTATTGTAACTGTTGAAAGGCGTGTGCTCCTGTGCTGCCTCCTATCCACTACTCTGCAAGACCCGACCTCTGACATTCGCTCCTGTGCTGCCTCCTATCCAGAAACCTGCAAGGTCAGACCTCTGACATGTGCTCCTGTGCTGCCTCCTATCCACTACTCTGCAAGGCCTGACCTCTGACATGCGCTCCTGTGCTGCCTCCTATCCAGTACTCTACAAGACCGACCTCTGACATTCGCTCCTGTGCTGCCTCCTATCCAGTACCCTGCAAGGCCCGACCTCTGACATTCGCTCCTGTGCTGCCTTCTATGCAGTACCCGGCAAGACCCGACCTCTGACATGCGCTCCTGTGCTACCTCCTATCCAGTACCCTGCAAGGCCCGACCTCTGACATGCTCTCCTGTGCTGCGTCCTATCCAGTACCCTGCAAGGCCTGACCTCTGACATTCGCTCCTGTGCTGCCTTCTATGCAGTACCCTGCAAGACCCGACCTCTGACATGCGCTCCTGCGCTGCCTCCTATCCAGTTCCCTGCAAGGTCCGACCTCTGACATGCGCTCCTGCGCTGCCACCTATCCAGTACCCTGCAAGGCCTGACCTCTGACATGTGCTCCTGTGCTGCCACCTATCCAGTACCCTGCAAGGCCTGACCTCTGACATGTGCTCCTGTGCTGCCTCCTATCCAGTACCCTGCAAGGCCTGACCTCTGACATGCGCTCCTGCGCTGCCTCCTATCCAGTACCCTGCAAGGTCCGACCCCTGACATGCTCTCCTGTGCTGCCTCCTATGCAGTACCCTGCAAGACCCGACCTCTGACATGCGCTCCTGTGCTGCCTCCTATCCAGTACCCTGCAAGGTCAGACCTCTGACATGTGCTCCTGTGCTGCCTTCTATGCAGTACCCTGCAAGACCCGACCTCTGACATGCGCTCCTGTGCTGCCTCCTATCCAGTACCCTGCAAGGTCAGACCTCTGACATGCTCTCCTGCACTGCCTTCTATCCAGTACCCTGCAAGGCCTAACCTCTGACATGCGCTCCTGTGCTGCCTTCTATCCAGTACCCTGCAAGGCCTGACCTCTGACATGCGCTCCTGTGCTGCCTTCTATCCAGTACCCTGCAAGGTCAGACCCCTGACATGCGCTCATGCGCTGCCTCCTATCCAGTACCCTGCAAAGCCTGACCTCTGACATACGCTCCTGTGCTGCCTCCTATCCAGTACCCTGCAAGGCCTGACCTCTGACATGCGCTCCTGCGCTGCCTCCTATCCAGTACCCTGCAAGGTCCGACCCCTGACATGCTCTCCTGTGCTGCCTCCTATCCAGTACCGTGCAAGGCCTGACCTCTGACATGCGCTCCTGCGCTGCCACCTATCCAGTACCCTGCAAGGCCTGACCTCTGACATGCGCTCCTGTGCTGCCTCCTATCCAGTACCGTGCAAGGCACGACCTCTGACATGCGCTCCTGTGCTGCCTCCTATCCAGTACCCTGCAAGGCCTGATCTCTGACATGCGCTACAGCGCTGCCACCTATCCAGTACCCTGCAAGGTCCGACCTCTGACATGCGCTCCTGTGCTGCCTCCTATCCAGTACCCTGCAAGGCCCGACCTCTGAGATGCGCTCCTGTGCTGCCTCCTATCCAGTACTCTGCAAGGCCCGACCTCTGACATGCGCTCCTGTGCTGCCTCCTATCCAGTACTCTGCAAGGCCCGACCTCTGACATTCGCTCCTGTGCTGCCTCCTATCCAGTACTCTGCAAGGCCCGACCTCTGACATGCGCTCCTGTGCTGCCTCCTATCCAGTACTCTGCAAGGCCCGACCTCTGACATGCGCTCCTGTGCTGCCTCCTATCCAGTACTCTGCAAGGCCCGACCTCTGACATGCGCTCCTGTGCTGCCTCCTATCCAGTACTCTGCAAGGCCTGACCTCTGACATGCGCTCCTGTGCTGCCTCCTATCCAGTACTCTGCAAGGCCCGACCTCTGACATTCGCTCCTGTGCTGCCTCCTATCCAGTACTCTGCAAGGCCCGACCTCTGACATGCGCTCCTGTGCTGCCTCCTATCCAGTACTCTGCAAGACCCGACCTCTGACATTCGCTCCTGTGCTGCCTCCTATCCAGTACCCTGCAAGGTCAGACCTCTGACATGCGCTCCTGTGCTGCCTCCTATCCAGTACTCTGCAAGACCCGACCTCTGACATGCGCTCCTTTGCTGCCTCCTATCCAGTACCCTGCAAGGCCTGATCTCTGACATGCGCTCCTGCGCTGCCTCCTATCCAGTACCCTGCAAGGCCTGACCTCTGACATGCGCTCCTGAGCTGCCTCCTATCCAGAACCCTGCAAGGCCTAACCTCTGACATGCGCTCCTGCGCTGCCTCCTATGCAGTACTCTGCAAGGCCCGACCTCTGACATGCGCTCCTGAGCTGCCTCCTATCCAGAACCCTGCAAGGCCTAACCTCTGACATGCGCTCCTGCGCTGCCTCCTATCCAGTACCCTGCAAGGCCTGATCTCTGACATGCGCTCCTGCGCTGCCTCCTATCCAGTACCCTGCAAGGCCTGACCTCTGACATGCGCTCCTGAGCTGCCTCCTATCCAGAACCCTGCAAGGCCTAACCTCTGACATGCGCTCCTGCGCTGCCTCCTATGCAGTACTCTGCAAGGCCCGACCTCTGACATGCGCTCCTGTGCTGCCTCCTATCCAGTACTCTGCAAGGCCCGATCTCTGACATGCGCTCCTGTGCTGCCTCCTATCCAGTACTCTGCAAGGCCCGACCTCTGACATTCGCTCCTGTGCTGCCTCCTATCCAGTACTCTGCAAGGCCCGACCTCTGACATGCGCTCCTGTGCTGCCTCCTATCCAGTACTCTGCAAGACCTGACCTCTGACATTCGCTCCTGTGCTGCCTCCTATCCAGTACCCTGCAAGGTCAGACCTCTGACATGCGCTCCTGTGCTGCCTCCTATCCAGTACTCTGCAAGACCCGACCTCTGACATGCTCTCCTGTGCTGCCTCCTATCCAGTACCCTGCAAGGTCCGACCTCTGACATGCTCTCCTGTGCTGCCTCCTATCCAGTACCCTGCAAGGCCTGACCTCTGACATGCGCTCCTGAGCTGCCTCCTATCCTGTACCCTGCAAGGCCTAACCTCTGACATGCGCTCCTGCGCTGCCTCCTATGCAGTTCCCTGCAAGGTCCGACCTCTGACATGCGCTCCTGTGCTGCCTCCTATCCAGTACCCTGCAAGGCCTGACCACTGACATGCGCTCCTGTGCTGCCTCCTATCCAGTACCGTGCAAGGCCCGACCTCTGACATGCGCTCCTGTGCTGCCTCCTATCCAGTACCCTGCAAGGCCTGACCTCTGACATGCGCTCCTGTGCTGCCTCTTATCCAGTACCCTGCAAGGCCTGACCTTTGACATGCGCTCCTGCACTGCCTCCTATCCAGTGCCCTGCAAGGTCAGACCTCTGACATGCTCTCCTGCGCTGCCTTCTATCCAGTACCCTGCAAGCCCTGACCTCTGACATGCGCCCCTGCGCTGCCTTCTATCCAGTACCCTGCAAGGCCCGACCTCTGACATGCGCTCCTGTGCTGCCTCCTATCCAGTTCCCTGCAAGGTCAGACCTCTGACATGCGGTCCTGTGCTGCCTCCTATCCAGTACCCTGCAAGGTCCGACCTCTGACATGTGCTCCTGTGCTGCCTCCTATCCAGTTCCCTGCAAGGTCCGATCTCTGACATGCTCTCCTGCGCTGCTTTCTATCCAGTACCCTGCAAGCCCTGACCTCTGACATGCGCTCCTGCGCTGCCTTCTATCCAGTACCCTGCAAGGCCCGACCTCTGACATGCGCTCCTGTGCTGCCTCCTATCCAGTACCCTGCAAGGCCTGATCTCTGACATGCGCTCCTGCGCTGCCTCCTATCCAGTACCCTGCAAGGCCTGACCTCTGACATGCGCTCCTGAGCTGCCTCCTATCCAGAACCCTGCAAGGCCTAACCTCTGACATGCGCTCCTGCGCTGCCTCCTATGCAGTACTCTGCAAGGCCCGACCTCTGACATGCGCTCCTGTGCTGCCTCCTATCCAGTACTCTGCAAGGCCCGATCTCTGACATGCGCTCCTGTGCTGCCTCCTATCCAGTACTCTGCAAGGCCCGACCTCTGACATTCGCTCCTGTGCTGCCTCCTATCCAGTACTCTGCAAGGCCCGACCTCTGACATGCGCTCCTGTGCTGCCTCCTATCCAGTACTCTGCAAGACCTGACCTCTGACATTCGCTCCTGTGCTGCCTCCTATCCAGTACCCTGCAAGGTCAGACCTCTGACATGCGCTCCTGTGCTGCCTCCTATCCAGTACTCTGCAAGACCCGACCTCTGACATGCTCTCCTGTGCTGCCTCCTATCCAGTACCCTGCAAGGTCCGACCTCTGACATGCTCTCCTGTGCTGCCTCCTATCCAGTACCCTGCAAGGCCTGACCTCTGACATGCGCTCCTGAGCTGCCTCCTATCCTGTACCCTGCAAGGCCTAACCTCTGACATGCGCTCCTGCGCTGCCTCCTATGCAGTTCCCTGCAAGGTCCGACCTCTGACATGCGCTCCTGTGCTGCCTCCTATCCAGTACCCTGCAAGGCCTGACCACTGACATGCGCTCCTGTGCTGCCTCCTATCCAGTACCGTGCAAGGCCCGACCTCTGACATGCGCTCCTGTGCTGCCTCCTATCCAGTACCCTGCAAGGCCTGACCTCTGACATGCGCTCCTGTGCTGCCTCTTATCCAGTACCCTGCAAGGCCTGACCTTTGACATGCGCTCCTGCACTGCCTCCTATCCAGTGCCCTGCAAGGTCAGACCTCTGACATGCTCTCCTGCGCTGCCTTCTATCCAGTACCCTGCAAGCCCTGACCTCTGACATGCGCCCCTGCGCTGCCTTCTATCCAGTACCCTGCAAGGCCCGACCTCTGACATGCGCTCCTGTGCTGCCTCCTATCCAGTTCCCTGCAAGGTCAGACCTCTGACATGCGGTCCTGTGCTGCCTCCTATCCAGTACCCTGCAAGGTCCGACCTCTGACATGTGCTCCTGTGCTGCCTCCTATCCAGTTCCCTGCAAGGTCCGATCTCTGACATGCTCTCCTGCGCTGCTTTCTATCCAGTACCCTGCAAGCCCTGACCTCTGACATGCGCTCCTGCGCTGCCTTCTATCCAGTACCCTGCAAGGCCCGACCTCTGACATGCGCTCCTGTGCTGCCTCCTATCCAGTTCCCTGCAAGGTCAGACCTCTGACATGCGCTCCTGTGCTGCCTCCTATCCAGTACCCTGCAAGGTCCGACCTCTGACATGCGCTCCTGTGCTGCCTCCTATCCAGTACCCTGCAAGGCCTGACCTCTGACATGCGCTCCTGTGCTGCCTCCTATCCAGTACCCTGCAAGGCCTGACCTCTGACATGCGCTCCTGTGCTGCCTCCTATCCAGTACCCTGCAAGGTCCGACCCCTCACATGCGCTCCTGCGCTGCCACCTATCCAGTACCCTGCAAGGCCTGACCTCTGACATGCGCTCCTGCGCTGCCTTCTATCCAGTACCCTGCAAGGCCTGACCTCTGACATGCGCTCCTGTGCTGCCTCCTATCCAGTACCCTGCAAGGTCCTACCTCTGACATGCGCTCCTGTGCTGCCTCCTATCCAGTACCCTGCAAGGTCCTACCTCTGACATGCGCTCCTGTGCTGCCTCCTATCTAGTACCCTGAAAGGTAAGCTGACTCAGTAGTCACTAAGACCTGCCGGAGCTCAGCCAGACAGGCCCGACCTCTGAGATGCGCTACTGCACATGCACGCCGTCTCCCGGTTTCTTTCCAACGTGGCGTTCCATGAGAATGGACAAACTCAGGAGACTCACAGCCGCAGACCCATTCAGATCCCATACTGGACACTGCAAGTACACTGTGTCACCACTGTAAGGGGGGGAGGGCAATAGTGCTACCATCCGCCGGTGTATATAACGCTATCACGCCGACGCACTAGAACACCCAGAAACACCCCAAGCTCCAGGCTGCTCTTATATATATCTGTATACTGATGTTACACCTGTGACATCCCTGTGTCTTATGCTACTTGTTCTTCTACATGATTCAATAAATCTAAGAACTATTTAAGCTGTACCACATGTGGACTAACCACCACCAGCACCCACAACTGCGTTACATGTTCAACACCACATATATACCTTGGCCAAATATATTGTGTTCTGGCATAGCAATCTGTCTGGAGGACTACTGTATCCAGCATGTCTGCTCGCACTTCACACTCCGTTGACAGGTTATAGGCTTAGGGGTCTATTCATGGAGCAGTGAAAAGACCTTTATCAGTGATAACAGGGCTTTTCACTGCTTCCTCCTATCCACAGAAGGGGTTACCGTAGAGAACTCTCAGATTTCTCCAGCGGTTCCCCAGCTCTGTGTCAGGATCGCTTCACCATACACTAGTATGGGGCAGTAACGTGCTGTGAGGTCAATGGGTGGGGAGGCACACATGGAGATGGGTCTGAGTGCTGGGAGCCTGTCTCACCCAATACTCACTGTAACTCTCCCCTCACTACACTAAGCTTCAGGTACCATTCATTCTCCTACGTGCATCACTGTGTCTCTCAGTGGAACTGCCCGGCACCCCGCTCTGCCCCAGTGCCCCCAGGACACACCGCTGCTATAGTAAGGTGATCCAGCATATACATATGTCAGGTCACCCCCACCTGACTGTCCACTGCCCAAGCCAATTCCCCTTCGTTCTGCCCCTACCTACCCCCCCGCCACTGTCGCTGCCACAATGCAGACTTGAAAGGAAAGACAAAAAACTTGATAATTCACTGATAACAATGAGAAGACCAGACCACCAGACAACGTTTTACTGCATCGGTTTGCAAAACAAGGGTACATGAATTGCTACTTAGCTAAGCTATAGATTGCATCGAACTGATGTGATCTATAGTGAAAAGTAGCAATTTTGCATCACAGATCTTCATGAATACACTCCTTAGTTCCCAAATGTCCAGCATTGTGTTAATACTATACTCTGCCAATAGGTTATGGGGCCAGAGTGTTGTAACAGATTACTCTGCGAATAGTAACAGCAAGAGGTGATGATGATGATGATTGAGCCATATTTGCTCCGGTTGGAAATCTATGCTAGATTTAAGGTTGCACATATCTTATTATGCGCATATCTTAAGTGGGTTGGGTACAATATCCAGGCGGTGACCATCCTTACGGTCACAATACCAGCAGCGGAATCCCGATGATCAAAAACCAGAGGAATTTTATTGAGTATTCTGATTCTAACTCTAACCCATCCCACCTGCAGTCTAACCCTAACCGTCCCCTTTAGCAGCCTAACCCTAACCGTCCCCTTTAGCAGCCTAACCCTAACTGTCCCCTTTGGCAGCCTCATCCTAGCCGTCCCCTACCACAGCCTAACCTTAACCCACCGCCTAGTGCCTAACCCTAATACCCACTGTTGGGATTTGTCTGTATTTTGACAGTTGGGTTTCTGCTGCTGGTATTGTGACCGCCGTGGTGGTCACCGCCGGAATCCTTACTACATCCCATCTTAAGCACGTAACTCAAAATAAAGACGTGTACAGGTGTATCTGTGCTCTCCTGCAAATTGGGCAACTTGTGACCCCAACTGCCAATTTCTGCTAATGAAAGACACGCAGTTAGTATGGATGTGACTATGTCAATTTATACAAGAACAGAAATGCAAGACAAGTTTAATGAGAATTCATTTCTCATGATTAAGAGAGATTTCAGTGTTCTAAGCTGCAACAGAAAATATTTCAGCTATTTGGGGCATTAATTAGACTTATAAGAAGATTTCAGCAGAATGTACTGTGTCAGATTACAGAATCAAGGTCTAACGTCTGTCTTAGGTGGCATGCCTTCTAATATGAGCAGCTTTTTTGTAATTAAATTAGTGCACTAAGCAGCGTGCAGTCACGGAATAGACACTTGTTTCTTCTAATATAATATACTGGAACATACAAGCATACACAAAGTGTTCCCTATAAAGAGCCAATGGGCTCTATTTATTAACATTATTTTGACTAAAATAAAGTGAAAAAGGGTGTTTTCACACCCGTTTCACATTATTTTAGTATCACCTATAGTTATTACAGGGCAATTGGAGTAGAATTCGTAAATTTCTACTCCAACCCCTAAGTATCACTTATTTTTAGTAAAGCAGATCGCATTTCCCATAATTGTAATGGGAAATGTGATCCGACCAGAGTTACTAAAAATAAAATGTGAAAAAATATCGGTGAAAGCCCTGTGATACTAACGCCACCTGGAGGTGGCGTTATCCAGGGTCTCCCCCGTTTACCGGACTCCTGCCCTGCTCTAACGGGGAGAGCAGAGCCGGGAGTCGGTGCCAGTAATCAGCTGTGTGGTCTAAACAGACCGCAAGCTGATTACTGTAAAAAAAAGAAAAAAAATTAGTAAAAAAAATGTACTTACCTGACTCCAGGGACCGGTGATCGGGCCTCCGGTGATGACTCCCCTTTGGTCAGCTGGTCTCCCATAGTGCACTGCTGCCCGGTCATCCGGTGATCGGGCCCCAGTGCAGTATGGGAGATCACCTGACCGGAGGAATGGAGAACATCACCGGAGGCCCTGAGCATGCAGGTAAGTGTAATTAAGGGAGAGGGGGGGTCGCGGGGGGGTCCGTGATCACTGGGGCGGTGCTTAGCGCCGGGGGGTAGCAGCGGCGACCGTTCGGCGCATGCGCAGGCACTTAATCACTGTATTTTTTGCGAAAATACCGTGATAAGGCTCCGAAGGGGATTTGCAGGGACAGAGCTTTATCGCAAGCTCTGTCCCTGTAAGGGATTTGTAGTAAATCCCCGTGATATTGCCTGAATTCGCAATGCGAATTCACTCGGTAATATCACACTACAATCTGCATTCAATATGCGGATTGTAGTAAATAGAGCCCTAAAAGAGGTGTGATTATCATAGAGGAGAACATGGTGCCAGGTAATCATCACAACTTGGTACCGCTGTATTCTTATCCATAAAAACCTGCATTTTAAAATGTGGGAACACTTGTATTGGTAGACAAAATGGTTACAAACCCTTGATGTACTCCTGTCTTCCCACCTGTAAGTAATAAACAGCCATGCCAGTCCCAGTAATTTTAGGGGGCATGGCTTAATGTAAGTAGGTGTGGTTATGCCTCCTTAAAAAAAAATAGCATTTGCTGCGCTGCGAATCCAGGGGGGAGGGGGGCAATCCGTGTGATCCCCCACACTGCACAGCCAGAGGAGACTGCTGCGGCTGATCAGCTGCTACAGTGTCCTTGGTCCCACCGTAGCACAGCTCACAGCAGCATGTGCTGGGCTGTGGTGACACAGTGCTACCGGGGTGGGGAAGTGCCTGCATGTAGTCTACTGTATGTTCCTAGCTTTAAGTGTCTCCTTATCGTACAAAAGAGCCTAAACCTAGGGGCCTATTTATTATTTTTTTACTGTGAGGACCAGAAAAGTAACAAAGCCAGTTAATGGAGAAGTATCTCTAACCAAAAAATAATTAGTAAATGTACCCCTTAGGCTACAATGGCTAACGCCATCTAAAGAGAATGGGGAAACATAAAGTAGTATCTCTCCTTTCAGAATTGTTTTCTTGCTCTTATGAAACGAGCCTGGAACACTCTTTGTTTCCTGCTCACTACACAGTAAAAAGTATAATCTAACATAATGCCATATCTTACATAATAAGTTAAGCAGGGTACACACTGATAGATATATCGCCCATTCGTTTGAACAGGCATCGCCGGGTGTGTACATCTATAGTGCATCGCCAGGTGTGAACAACGTCACTCACAGACATATCCATTCTCCTGTGCAGCACAACAGATGGCCGATATATCTATAAGATATATATGTAATCTGCTAGTGTGTACGGGCGACCCGCCGATCGTCCCTATACATGCTGCGGGACTCGGCGGTGATTGACAGCTCAACTAGGCGGGCGATTTGAGCTGTCTAGCCCGGCACATCGGGCAGACAAATTGGTAAGTGTGTATACACTTACCAATCGTCAGATAGGCCGGAGGGTCGACCTAGACTGTACCCAGCTTTAGCCTCTTTACTGCTTAGTGCACATTCAAAGAGCACTAAGGGTTTTATGGATCAAGCAGTGAAAAATAGTCTAGAAATTGCCCATAGCAACCAATCAGCTTTGGGGTAGCATTTATCCAGTATATTCTATAAAAGAATGGGTACAAGCTGACTGGTTGCTATGACCCACTTCACTCTTTTCACTGCTTCCTGTAACAATGGAGTACATACAGAATAAAATGCTTTTCCAATCGTCCGATAGGTCGGCGGGTCAGCCAATCGGACCGCAATAATACTAGCCACTACATAAACCATGCTACCCTAGGTACTACAGTTGTACTGCAGTAAGATAGACAGAGAAAGGGCATGACGTGTCATGTAACAATTTTGATCTATATACACTAAATTCATAAGTGGCTGCGCTGCTATTTTATTGAACTTGGATACTAACCAATGGGTTGACTTGTATAATCGGGATGTAGTTATGAGACAGTCTCAATTCCGACACTGTAATCCCGGCAAGGGATTTAACATAGGCGTCGAAATACCGATGCACATGTTAATCCCGACGCGGGAACGCCTAGAGGAAGTTGGACCAATCGTCCTCTGCCAGGGGTATACACTTAGCTGGGGATGGGGTGGGTTAGGGACCCCCAGAGGGACTTAGGGTTAGGCACCCCCTGGGGAAGGTTAGGGTTAGGCTAGGGGAAGGGAGGGTTAGGGTTCGGCACCCCCACGGGAGGGTTAGGTTTAGGGTGCGGGGAGGGGGGGTTAGGTTTAGGCACTAACGAGGGGAGGTTAGGGTTAGGCACGAGGGGGGGAGGTTAGGGATAGGCACCCCTAAGGGAGGGTTAGGGGGGGAGAGGGGTGGGGATAGTATACTTACCTGCGCTGTTGGGATTTTCACCCATCGGGCTGCCAGCGTTGGGATTTGAACAACCGGACTGACGTCCGGCGGTCATTCATACTGATGCCGTATAATCCATCCATTAAAAATAAAGAGAAACACTGCTTATATAAATGTCATTTCAATTCCTGATACACACTGCCCAAAACTGCTTGGCCATTGCTAAACTTATATGAAAAGGTAATTTTAGAACATAAATGTGTTAGTACATTACATACCAAGTTGCATACTGTATATAAGTGCTGCAAATAGCCAAATTTGCTCAAACCTTTAATCAGGCTTGCCTACCCTCCCGATTGGGTCGGGAGCCTCCCGAATATCGGGTGCCGCTCCCGAACCCCGGAAAGGCAGTCAAGCCTCCCAGCTGCCGCCTGCCCCCCCCCCCGACTACCTAGTACACAGGGGGGGCAATGATGCGATTCGCGTTGAATCGCGTCATCATGTCTCTGCCCCCTGCTTCACTATGCCTTTATTTTCAGAATTGTTCAGGGCCACAATGACGTGATCGTGTGGCTCTGCCCCCAACACGGACATATTGCCCGGCCATGCCCCCCACTGTTTGCAGGCATTCAGCTCCCTCCCGGAAGTATGCCTTTAATTCATTTCTCCTGAAACAGTGTCTACAGACAAAACATAACATTTTTGGGCACTTTGGATCCATGCTTTTAGCATAAGCTGATCTCATATACACCTACTTTCCTACTCCCGGAAGTTGCGGGAGGCTCACAAATTTTTGGGTTAGCCCTCTGCACCCACTGGAAATGGGGAAGTGAAATGGGCAGGAGGTGAGACTCACTACTCCGAGCTCCGCAAAGGCCCATAGTGCAGCTGCAGCAGCCCTCCTGCGATTATTTGCTTATAGTCCTGAATGAGCCTCTGCCCATGCCCCGCCCCCACAAACTGCCACCGGCTGTTCCGCTGCTGCCTGCTACCAGTCCCGATTGGAACTGTCAAGTGAGCTCCGATTGTGGATGCTGCGCAGCGGAAGTAGCAGCTGCCAGAGTCTCTACTCAGCCGGCAGCAGGTGCACCAACCGTGCCTGCACCAAACTTCCACCGGCCCTTTGTGGGCTTGGATGCCCCAAGGCATTCCAAAAGCCTTAGGCATTTGCTTAGTTTGTCTATGCCTAGGGCCGGCTCTGGCAGAGACTGATGTGAATGGCTAAATATTCTCTCTGTAAAAGCGCTGCGGAATATGTGGGCGCCATATAAATATAATCATCGGACTCCCCAGCAACATAACACAAACACCCCTGCAGCGGGGGGGGGGGCAATTATGCAATCCGCGCTGAATCACGTCATCATGACCCCGCCCCCTGCTTCACAATGCTGGTAATCTCGGCATTGTGTATGGGGGGCAGGGCCATGATGATGCGATTGCGCGGCCATGCCCCTGTTCCGCCCCTAATAAAGCACGACTTCCCCCCCATGCCCCCTTATGTCGCACCACATCCCTCCATGATGCCGACATGGAGGGGACAACCAGGATGTCGGCAAGCATGTGACATAGGAGAGAAGATTTACAAAGTTGGCAAGTATGCACATATAGGCCCTGATTCAGAGCCGGACACTCTGACCAGAGCGCTCGCTCTGAATCAGGGCCCCATCCATTAATATGGAGCGTCCTCCTGGACGCTCGTATAGCTGTGGGTCATCGGAATTGCGAGGGAAACCCTGCGGTCGGGTTTCCCTGCCGCAAGGCCAGGAGTGATTTTGGCTCTATCAGAGCCAAAATCACTCCCACTGACATCACTAGTGATGTCAGTGGAGCCGGCTTCAGACGGTAGGCGTTCCCATGGGAATGCCTCCGTCTGGCAGGCACGCCCCCGGAACGCCCACCAAAGGGGGCGTGCTGTCAATCAACATCGACAGCACGCCCCCTCTTTGGTGCGAGACCCGGAGCGATGGAAAGTCCTTCGCTCGCCGGGTCTCGCGCATGCGCACGACGGAGCTCCCTCCGTCGTACGCATGCGCAGTGGGGACCATCGACCCACTTGCGAGCGTACTGCCGCTCGCGAGTGGGTCTGAATGACCCCCATAGAGTGTGATGTGCTGGCTGTACACTTCTAAATGAACACTTCCATGCTATTAGCATAAGGTGATCTCATGTACAGTGTGATGTGCTGGCTGTACACTGCTAAATGAACACTTCCATGCTATTAGCATAAGCTGATCTCCTGTACAGTGTGATGTGCTGGCTGTACACTGCTAAATGAACACTTCCATGCTATTGGCATAAGCTGATCTCCTGTACAGTGTGATGTGCTGGCTGTACACTGCTAAATGAACACTTCCATGCTATTGGCATAAGGTGATCTCATGTACAGTGTGATGTGCTGGCTGTACACTGCTAAATGAACACTTCCATGCTATTGGCATAAGGTGATCTCATGTACAGTGTGATGTGCTGGCTGTACACTGCTAAATGAACACTTCCATGCTATTGGCATAAGGTGACCTCATGTACAGTGTGATGTGCTGGCTGTACACTGCTAAATGAACACTTCCATGCTATTGGCATAAGGTGATCTCATGTACAGTGTGATGTGCTGGCTGTACACTGCTAAATGAACACTTCCATGCTATTGGCATAAGGTGATCTCATGTACAGTATGATGTGCTGGCTGTACACTGCTAAATGAACACTTCCATGCTATTGGCATAAGCTGACCTCATGTACAGTGTGATGTGCTGGCTGTACACTGCTAAATGAACACTTCCATGCTATTAGCATAAGCTGACCTCATGTACAGTGTGATGTGCTGGCTGTACACTGCTAAATGAACACTTCCATGCTATTAGCATAAGCTGACCTCATGTACAGTGTGATGTGCTGGCTGTACATTGCTAAATGAACACGTCCATGAGAAATGAATATGACCTTCTTAACCACCTATAACTTTGCAATGCAAATGAAGGCTTCATAAAGCTATTTCCTTAACTCCCCCCTACTCTTCATTACCTCAAATGTTGTTTGACTAAAGTATTCTTGTTTCATTTTTAATGTGTTGTGGTTTTTACCTATCACAATGTAAGAAGATACTGCTGCCACTGAAAGTGTCAAGGTTCATTATTTCACAAGCATAGACACAAGTGATGAAATACTCCAGCTGGAGCTTTTCAGTCTGACTTGGTGGCTATTCCAGCACTGGTGACGTCTGTGTGACAGAGATCTCATGCTGCACCGTCATTGGGATGAAGAACTAAAGCATTAGATGCATCTTAATACAACAGTGATTTATCTGAAAATGAAAGTGAAAAATAAAAGCCCTCAAATTTTTTACTAGGGCCAGATTAACAATGAGGCAGATGGGACTACAGCTACAGGCCCCCACATAAGAATAGGCCCATTATCATGTCAGCATGGTGATGACAACACCCAGCTGTCACACAGGTTAAGCTGGCCACACACTAGACCAACTTACATCCAACCAGCCAACTTGTTGATTGGTTGGAATGAAAATCTGGTAACGTATGGGAGTAACTGATGATCAGCAATTTGCTCCTAAATGCCAGAAAACAGATGAAAATGGTCATCAGACAAGTTTGTTAAATGTTTGATCTAAACTATTTGTTCAAACAACAGTTTTTGTCCATTTTCCAGCGTTTGGGAACAAATTGCTGATTGTATTCCTTACCAGATTTTCATTCCAACCAATCAACTAGTTGGCTGGTTGGACAGATAATCTTTAGATGTGTGGCCAGCTTTAGACATAAATCATACATATTAAGAGTTATATTTTTTCGGATGATGACAATGCACTGTTTCTATTTTTAGATATTTAGGGAGACATTGGGACTGATAGTGTAGAGAAGGGATGGCCAAAGTGTCAATCGCGTTGACCCAGTCAGTTAGCATCATCCAATAAGAATCAATGTGATTCTTATTGGCTGCCGCACCGAACTGAAGCCGCAGCCACGTCTGTCTCACGCGTCTGTCACTGTGACAGCAATAGCCAATAAGAATCGGTAGAGGATAGGAGGGGGTGGAAACTCGAGGTGAGGGGAGTGGGACAAAGCCTTGGTCAGGGACAATAGATTTTCTACAGAGGGAGGGTAGTGACAGGGTAGAGCAGAGTTGGGCTAAGGGGGGGCACAGGTGCAGGGCTGACTCAAAGGTGCCAAACCCAAAAGGGGGCACAGTACTGCACCCTGGAGTGGACTGCTGGTGTCGCCCACGGCTGAGGGCAGAGAGGGACTTGGAGCTCCTCTCTCTCAGACGGTCAGTATTCTGTGGGGGGCTGGGGCAATATAATGTATGTTTTAAATTTTATATGAGAGTCAATGTGTTTAGGTTTTTTGCTGTGAGAGCCAATGTGTGTTTTTTTTTTTCCTTTGGGGGCCAATGTGTTTTTTTTCTTGTGGGGGCCAATGTGTAATTTTGGCAGTACAGTCTGCGAGGTCACGCCCCCTTTTTTGCACACGTGCTTATGTCGAAAGCAGATGTAGAAAATCAGCAGATCACAAAAGATTTTTAGCTTTAAAAATAGTTCACAGTATCCAAAAGTCTGGCCACCCCTGGTGTAGGGGTTGTATATGCCCACATAGCTCTGGCCATACACACACACACAGCACTGGCGACGCCAACACAGCACTGGTCACACTTCCTCTGCTTCTCACAATAGGCCCTTGATTATTTTCAGTGCAGACCCAATCTGGCCCTGGTTTTGATATCTTGTTTTTTATTGACTTTCAGGAAAAAAAATGAAGTATTTAAGAGCTGAGGGAAATATGCTGGATTTATGTGACAAGTTATACACCCACATCACTGGCTGGGATTAAAAATGCAGTACCATGATAACTGCTTTCAATGTTGCTGCAGTAATTTACTAACATCCAGTACTTTTAAAAGGTTAGATAGGAAACAATATCAAACCATTTTTTATTATTAAAAGCTTTGCACTGTAATGTAGTGTATGTGCATGTGCTCATTCATACAGACATACAAGGAGGTCATGAGCTGTACTCAGCATGCTTTCAACATCTTTACTGAACTGAAGACAAACATAAAACAACACATTTTTCAGCGGCTGTAAAGCAATACTGTAAAATAACACAGTGGAGAGACATGGTACTGCAGGCACTAAACAATGCCTGCAGTACCAGCACTATCATATAACAGCACTAAACATATATATCACAGTAATGGCAAATATAGGAGATAAATAATAGTAACCTCAGGGGGGAGGGGGATAAGTTGTTGCCTTGGGTGGAAGAAAGGCTAGCTTCATCCCTGCATGGCAGATACAAATTAAATTGGCACTAGCTATCATGAATTCTGGTGATACAATACCTACCCAACATGACCACTGCAAAAATTACCATTATATAGACTTACAACATTCTATGGGCTCGATTCAATTCAACGCAAATCGAATAGCGCCTGGAAGGAGCTCCCGGAGCTGTTAAATTCTGCTTGCTGTTTTGTCAGAAATGGTGGTTCTCAAGCTCCGAGGGCCTTAAACATGGTGTTTAGTCGCGAGAACAGGCATTCTCAACTAAACTGCTCGGCGCGATGCTGTTTCTGCAGTGCTAAGGGCAGAAAACATCATCGCGCCAGGAGTTTTGTTAGATTTCTGCTCGCACCCCAGGAGGAATGCGAGAAGAAATCCTTAGTTGGGGGTTAACAGCGCTCCCACCCGGCGCTATTCAATCCGCATTGAATTGAATCGAGCCCTATGTGGACACGTACACATAACCAATGGACATAGGCTATCCTATTATAGTTTATTAGCATTTTAAATATATGCTATTAATGCATTTTGACTAATGCGGTATATAATGTATGCATATTGTTTATTTTAAATAACAAAAATACTGTGCTTAGGTAATAAGGTGTTAAAGATTATATTGAGGGGGATGTTTACTAAGGAACAGGGTACAATTTGAATGGGTATCCATGGAAACATTGTTGGAATTTGTCAAAGAAAAGTTCTATTATTGGAATACTTAGCAAACACATTTAATTAAACTGTGAAATCAGGAGGCGCACGTGCAGCTTGGTCCAGAGTTTAACTATGTATTATTCTCCATTAATTCACACTTAATAGCTTATTGCAAGTCTCAATACTCACTACCACACACATTAAACATTCAATGGGCAGAATTTACGAAGCAGCGGCTTCTGTAAGCCGCTGCTTCCCGGTGGCATGCAGGTGAATATTTTAAACGGCACTCGGAGTCAGTGTAAAGTACGTCGGGCTTTACACTGATTCCGCGTGCCATTATAAATATGTACCTGCAACCCACCAGGAAGCAGCGGCTTACAGAAGCCACTGCTTCGTAAATTCTGCCCTCTGTCCTAAAGCAGGGCCGTATTAATGGGAGGGTCGACAGGTCGGTCATCCCTGGGACCCTACACGCAGGGCTGCCAAGAGAAATCCTGGGCCCGGGTACAGCAACTTCCCGGGCCCCCCCTCCCACCCCTCATCCCTGGAAGAGGCGTGGCCACAGCATGGCGGCTTCTCTTTGTGGGTGGGTCTAGCATGTGAAATAAAGGATAATATATAACAATAATATAAATACATTAAATACAGTAGGATGGCGGCACTCCAGATTAGAATAAAGACTCATTGCAGCGTTACAAGATTTCAACGTTTCAGTGCTTGATTGCGCGTCTGTCAGGCACAGCATTACTAATCTAATCCGGAGTGCCGCCATCACACTGTACTGTATTTATCTATATCAGCACCATTCACCTGATTTGGATGTAATTACCCTCAAATTAAATCTGAAAGTCTGCAGTTAAAGCACATCTTGTTTGTTTCATTTCAAAGCCATTGTGGTGGTGAATAGAGGCCAAAATATGAAAATTCTGTCAATGTCCCAATATTTATGCACCTGACTGTATATATGCACACACGTACGTACATATATATTACACATGTTTCGATATATATACATTTTATATGAATATACATATGTGATATACAGTATATCCTATATAAGACAACCACGTCACTCACACAGAGACAGACTCACAGTACAGTAGTCAGTGCCAATGGCGCTCGAGGTCCTTCCTTCACAGTGCAGTCTAACACCTACACTCACACGGTCTGCTCCACACAAACAGGACTCCCGCGCGGCGTGCCCACGGTCACCTGCCTTTCCCTCCCAGTCCCCACCCGCCAGCCGGTGCCTGGAATTGTTGCCAGCTGGTGATGGGAGAGAGCCCTCGTGAGATGATGACGTCATCTCGCGAGAGCATCAGCTCCGCAGCGGCGCGGCTGGAATCTGTAACTGTGTGACACTGACACACAGACAGACTACGGCCGGTGACAGAGACCCCTCCGCTCCCCCCCCCACCCTAACTGCAACCCGCTGCCCATCGCGGTGGTTTTGTAAGGATGAATTGAAAAAAATAGATTAAAAAAAAGAATGGTGTGCTGCGGGCGGCCCGGGCCCCCTGCCATGCCCGGGCCCGGGTAAACTGTACCCGCTCCCCCCCCTCTCGGCGCCCCTGCCTACACGTGAAGGGCCCCAACACCCATCGGGGTTAAAGTGGGCCGGAGGAGATGGAAACAGTTCAGCCTCCTCCGGACCACCTCAGCCCAGGCGCTGCAGGGAGGCACTATTTGATGGGCGCCCGCTGAGATTTTGTAACTTGCGGTCGTCCGACTCCCTCCCTGCAGCTGCAGCCGGAGGCTGGAGCTCACTCGTGAGCTCCTGCTTCCGGCTCCCGCAGTGCACTATGGGAGAGACTTCATTACGTCTCTCCCATAGTGCAGAGGAGCAGCCAAGCGGACCGGACGGCAGCGGACGCAAGAGCGGGGCTTAAGTATTAGGTTTTTTTTTTTTTTTTATTGTGCAAGCGGCTTTATTACTGGGGCAATACTCGAGGGGCATTACTATTGGGGGCACTAGTACTGGGGGCATTACTATTGGGGGCAATACTACAGGAACATTACTACTGGGGCATTACTATTGGGGCACTACAACAGGAGGCATTACTACTGGGGCATGACTACAGGGGACATGACTACTGAGGGCACTACTAATGGGGGTATTTCATAGGGGGTACTGCATAAGGGGCACTACTACTGGGTTCATCATACTTGCCTAACCTCCCAATTCGTCCGGGAGCCTCCTGAAAATTGGGTACTGCTCCCTGCCCCCCAGAAAGGTAGGCAAGCCTCCCGACCCCCGGCAAACCCCCCACAGTTCCATGATAAACCGTGGAAGCACGGGGGCCCATGACGCGATTCGCGTTGAATCATGTCAACGTGGCCCCGCCCCCAGCTTCACAGTGCCGATAATCGCCCATTTTTGTTGCGACACGCCCCCCACTGAGAAAGACCAATGGCTCCCTCCCGGGAGGGAACTAAAAGTCAGTAAGTATGGGGTGCACTACATAAAGGGCACCAATACTGTGGGCACTGATACTACTGGGGGCACTGCATAAGGGGCACCACTACTGAGAGCTCTGCATAAAGTCCCCATTGCGCATACCCCCAGTTCGTTCACATTTAATAGGGGCCCCCACATGTTTCTTGCCCAGAGGCCCCAACAGACCTCAAACCAGCCCTGTCTTAAAGATCAGAAGCAGTAACATATTCATCATACAAGTTTAAAGGAAAATAGATACCAGCTAAATTGGAATGGGACTTAGGGCCCGATTCAGACCCGCTCGCAAGCGCATAGCACTCGCAAGCGGGTTGATGTTTGGCCCCTGGATGCATGTGCGAGCCCCAGCGAGTGACGGCAGCTCCGTCACTCTGGGGCTCACTACAATACGGGGCGGCTGTCGGTGTTGATTGACAGCTCGCCCCGTTTTGTAGACGGGGAGGGGGGATGGCTGCACAAACACAGGCGTTCCCTTAGGAACAGTTGTGATGTCAGTAGTAGACTTCCTGCTCTATTAGAGCAGGAAGTCCACTCGGGCTTGCGAGACCTGAGACCGTACCACAGGGTCTCCTCGCAAGCCCGATGGTTGTGATAATCGCGACCATCGCCAGGCTGCTCGTAAAAGCTGTGAGTGGTCACCAACAGCTATGTGAGCGGCCTGGAGGCCGAAACAAACCCAAAAAAACGCCTGATTCAGAGCAAATAGCGTGCGCCTCTGAATCAGGCCCTTAGGCTTGTGTCTGAGGGCTGTATAAGCTCAAATGTTTATAAATGCATTGGGCCTTATGTAAAAGCCTGCAATATGGAGGCACACGCGCAATTCCGTCAAGTTATCCTGTATTTTTAAAGTGCCAATAATTTAAGAGGCAAAAGCTATTCGATTATTGCTGCAGGCTGTTATATATTTGACATGGATGCCCATAGTAGATTTATTGGAATTGCAAAGCTTAAATATTTGTTGTTGGGTGGCTTGTTTAGTATTATTGTTGCGGGTGCCTATGGGGATGGAAAGGGGTGAAGTTTTTATGTGCTAGAAATGTTTTTATTGCAGCCTTCTGGAAATGTCTCTCTTTGGTCCATGTACCCACCCTCATAAGTTTTGTGTATCATTTTGTTCGCTAATCCTTTTTGATTTGCAGACGACGCATAGCCGGTGGTAAAGCACAGCAGCCAGCAGTCGTAATGAGGCAAAATAGATGGATGGGATTACTACCATTTGAGTGCGGGGATGTAGTCTGGAACCCGACGGTCTAAATGCCAACCGCCGGCTTCCAGACTGCTTTATCCCGACTAGGGACGAATGACAGGCGTCTAAATGTAGACGCCTGTAATTTGCCTGACGGCGGGAGTCCGGCGCCCGGCATCCCGATCGAGCGGATGCTGGGTGCCGCAGCGGACAGCCTGCGGTGGGGGGGAGAGTTAGGTTTAGGGCTCCCGGGGGGGACTTAAGGTTAGGCACCCCCCGGGAGGTTAGGGTTAGGCTAGGGGAAGGGAGGGTTAGGGTTAGGCACCACCGGGGTGAGGTTAGAGTTAGGCACCCCCCCGGGGGACTTGGATTAGGCAGCGGGGAAGGGGGGGTTAGGTTTAGGCATTTAGAGGGGGAGTTAGGGTTAGGCACAAGGGGGAGGTTAGGGTTATGCACCCCTAAGAAGGGTTAGGGTTAGGTTAGTAAATACTTACCTTTAGGACGATCGGGATTTCCTCCCTTGTCGGGCAGCCGCTGTCGGGAATTGAACCGCCGACCATGCGCCCGGCGGTAATACATATCACACCCTGAGAGCGACCAGGGATAGAACTGTGGGAGACACTGAAGGCGCCTTCTGCTGGGCTCCAGCTCTGAAGGGGCACCTCCTCCATTGTCCACAACATATTCACCCCACTTAGGGCTGTAACTATGTACCCGGAGTGTACCGTAATGGCCCCCCAATACATGGTACCCCTTTCCAGCACCTGAGAAGCCACCATACACTAGTGGAGAGCTCCATGTCAGACCATCAGCTGCTGCCTTCGTCTATCTACTGCCTGTCTGCATGTGAATTGCTACATTACAGTGTCAGCGGTTGTGACGGGGGGGAAGGGGGGCACCACATTATAACTTGCCTCCGGGTGTCTGGGATGAACTTTTGCCACTGAGTGCGACAGTGAGGAATCACGCCACACCATACTTGGTGACTTTCTGGGGGGGGGTAGCCAGGTCAGCACAGCAGGGGGCACGGCAGAAGCATAAGTAGGTGGTACGAGGGGTTCAATTGTGTCATCGTGGCCAGGCCCGCCAAGAGCTGTGGCGGGCCCCGGTAATAGGGGGCGTGGTATAATCGGGAAGGCGTGGCCATGCCACCTAGCCAAGGGAAAAAAAAGATTTGCAGCGGCGCTGCGCGCTGGGGAGGGGGGGCGCTCTGAGCCCCCTCAGCCTGGCGCAAAGCCAGGGGGGGCGTGATCAGTGTGATCGCTCCCCCGCCAGGCATAGGAGACTGCTGTGGCTGCTGCTCAGCAGCCACGAGCAGTCTCCAACTGCAGCTCAGCACACGCTGTGTGCTGGGCTGCTGTGAGGGGGGAGCGGCGCCGGACCTGGGCCCCCGCCGGGCCCCTCAGGAAGCCCGGGCCGGTGTAATCTGTACCCACTCCCCCCCCCCCCACTTTCGGCGCCCCTGATCGTGGCCGCATCCCCCTCTAACAGTGCCGAGATTACAGGCATTGTATATCAGAGTCGGGACTACAATAAAGTGATTCAGTGATGATTGCCCAATCAGCCCCTCCCCCCGTATGGACCAGCAACTTTTGCTTAGTGGGCGTCTGCGGGGGGGAGGAAGGTTTGGGCGGCTGCGGGGGAGGTGTGGGCGGCTGTAGGCAAGTGGTGTCTGACTTCGGGAAACTTGTCCACTCTTCCAGGTGGCCAGGAGCGCCACCCATTTTTTTTGGGAGTCCCTCGCCCGTTCCGGAAGAGTATGAGAGTATGGTCACATCCTTGACAATGACCTGATACTGAGCCACAGAAAGGGGGGGATGGTTTCTCCTTGAATGTGAAGTGCAGGGGGCATATATCTGCTCCTATTTGTTAATGTTTATTTTGGGCTAGAGCTGATTACTTACTTTTGTTACCACCATGATATGGTCAATTACAGCTGTGACCTCTTTCCGCCACTTACAGTCTCTTATGCCATTTTCTATTAAGTTAAGGTGCCTACATACTAGACGATGTGCTCACGATGCAATATCGCAACCAATTTCTCTTAAACTCTCCCCGGCAGCTCCCAGGCTCTCCAGGATACGATATGGTGCTAAAAAGTGTCCAATCTGACTAAAGATCTATCGTGCACAAAATCTATCTATTGCACCAAATCCTGTATGAGATTGGCAAATCTTACCTGCAGCTGGCAAGATCTGAAGATGCGATGTACGACCAGTGGGTACGCGCACCTGCATCGAGAGTGGACATGATTTGGACATATTTTACACGATTTATCGTTCCAATGCGTCAAATTTGGGGGAATAGTGTAAAATATCGTCTCGTGTGTAGGCACCTTTAGGGGTAAATTTACTAAAGTGAGAATTTTTAGAAGTGAGTTTTAGAAGAGATGTTGCCCATAGAAACCAATCAGATTCTAGCTATTATTTTCTAGAAGGTGCTAGTTAAATGTTAAGTAGAATCTGATTGGTTGCTATGGGCAACATGTCTTCTAAAACTCACTTCAAAAAACTCTCACTTTAGTAAATTTACCCCTTAAGGTGCATACACACGGGGCGATTTTATGAATGATTTGTCGTTAACGACGTCGTTATCGTTAAATCGTTCAAAAATCATTTAGTATCTGAGGTATAACGATGAACGAAAATCACAAATGCGTGCTCCCGTTTGCAGTTTGTGGTTTTCGTTCATCTCCTGTCCAACCTGACGATAATGTCAGGTTGAACATGTTCGGGGATGAGGGAGGGAGCCCGGCACTGAACAAAATCATTATTGATTTAACAACACTGAGCACACCCCTGCCGAGGACACACAGGACAATTTCGTTCGGGGAGAAATTCCTCCCGTATGTACGCATCTTTAGAGTTTTATTAAAAGTTTTTATGTGATATAATATGGGCTGTTGTACAAATCAGGTGATATGCTGTTTATGAGCTTTGTATCCCATGTTAGACCTGTGATTGTTTGTTTTTATGATGTCAGAACACTGGTAATAATACCATCCTGTAGGGCTAGCTCTTTTGTTTAAACCACATCATGCAGAGGTAACAAGCCATAAAGAATCAGCAGCTGCATGGCCGTTCTAACAATTTCCTCTCCTGAAGCTTTCTAATTAAATCTGCTATATGACAGTTCACATGAGTCAGTAGGTCGGATTTAGAGGTGTATGCTACTCCCGATGCCACAGCGTATCCGTATGCAGCGGTATGCAAAAAATGTGCAAATGCTGCACCGGCGGCGTCTCTGATCCGATGCTTGTTTACAAATACGCGTCATCGGTCGCACCATTAAACATCTGAGCAACCCTATGCTTGCTCAGAATGTCTGCAAGAAGAAAGTCGCCTGAGCCAATGCAACTGCGTATATAGATGCAGCTGCTGGTAACAGCATGCCCACGAAACAGTCGGGACGTGTCTGCTTTCGTCTAGCTACCCCCCTGTTACCTCCTCACTGCAAGATCATATTAACGCCTGAAGAGGCCCGTGTGCAGCAGGCCCTCTCCTCCTCAGCCGCACATCTTACCTTTTGTGCAGGGTGGAAAGCGGGTCCCTCCTCCGCAGCAGCACCATTTTCCCAGTGATATTCAGGAAGGTAGGGCAGCACAGACGATGTAATGGTTAGCGTTACTGCCTCACAGCAATGAGGTCATGGGTTCAATTCCCACCATGGCCCTAACTGTGTGGAGTTTGTATATTCTCCCTGTGCTTGCGTGGGTTTCCT
This sequence comes from Taudactylus pleione, assembly GCA_031769625.1. Classification (NCBI taxonomy): domain Eukaryota; kingdom Metazoa; phylum Chordata; class Amphibia; order Anura; family Myobatrachidae; genus Taudactylus; species Taudactylus pleione. The sequence continues at coordinate 1,294,908 of JAUIMM010000084.1, forward strand.
CCGGGTACTCCGGTTTCCTCCCACACTCCAAAAAATATACTGGTAGGTTAATTGGCTCCCCTCAAAATTGACCATAAGTGTGTATGTGTGTAAGCATGTGTTAGGGAATATAGATTGTAAGCTCCACTGGGGCAGGGACAGATGTGAATGGCCAAATATTCTCTCTGTAAAGCGCTGCGGAATATGTGTGCGCTATATAAAATAACTGGTAATAATAATAAATAAATAAGGGGAAGCAATCGGGAAGCCGACTGCCTAAATACCGGCAGCCGGCTTCCCGACTGTCATATCCCGGCAAGGGTGAAATGCCGGGCGTCTAGATGTAGACGCCCGCATTTCCCCAACGCCGGGAGACCGGCGCCCAGCATCCCGATTGTAGTGATGCCGGGCGCCACGAGCGGACAGCCGCGGGGGGGGAAGGGTTAGGTTTAGGGCTCCCGGGGGGGACTTAGGGTTACGCACCCCCCCGGGAGGGTTAGGGTTAGGCTAGGGGGAGGGAGGGTTAGGGTTAGGCACCCCCGGGGGGGGACTTAGGGTTAGGCACCCCCCCGGGGGACTTAGGTTTAGGCAGCGGGGAAGGGGGTGGTTAGGGTTAGGCACTTAGAGGGGGGATTAGGGTTAAGCACTTGGGGGGGAGGTTAGGGTTAGGCACCCCTAAGGAGGGTTAGGGGGGTTAGGTTAGTAGATACTCACCTATCCACGATCGGGATTTCCAGCGCTGTCGGGCTTCCGCTGCTCGGAACTCTGCTGATGTCGGCCGGCGGTAGTTCATACCGATTCCTTCAGGAAGATGGCACAAGCACACAAGAGAATATAGGCTCTGGCACAGTGAAAGCTTCTTTGTCTTCACTGTGCGGCACCATCACCCCTAAGACTTCACTGGGAAGATGGCGCCACGGATTAGGAAGCTCGCTTTATGGCACAAGATAATTATAATCTGGGTGCAGGGTCCTGTGTGCAGAGCACACCCTGCGCCCATTATAAATACGGGAAAACAGCACAGAAATAGGGTAATCATTTTAGAAATAAAGAAGTATATGTTGGTCTCTAATCTAACTGACAAATATATTGTGTATCCAATCCAAATTATTTAGCCTACCAATACTACCAAATGTTGACATGTAGTTAAATGCTACAAACTGTCTCTTAACTATATGACTCACCAGACACAATAACATTACATGTCTATTGTGAATGACTTGTCACATGCCTGAGTCACCAGATTTAAAGGTCAGGCCAATTAATACTGCAAAAGCAAGACTTGTTTATTTGGCTCTGTGACAGGGTCTGCATGTGCCCAAGCCGGTCATTGTGTTATTGGAGCATCACAGTGCTGTACGGCTGTACAGTACTTAGCCTAAGAGGGATTGATACCTTATCATTTTGACTGCTGTTAATCTTCTATCACCTATATCCACTGAAATATAGGTATATGTCGACAGTTATAATGTCAACATTCATCATGTAAACAGTGGTGAAATGTTGACATGTTAGAATGTTGACATATCATCTCTGCTGGCAGAGAGGTCACTTATCTGCTTCCCACAGCTGCAGCGGCATCCCCCAGGTCCTGGTAGTCATGTAACTGTGACTTCTGGGTCAGACCCCTTATCCTGATTTAGATAAGTATATATCATCTATCCCTAACCCTCACTCTAGTGCCTATCCCTAGCCTCCCCCCACAACCTAACCCTAACCTCACCCCGCAGTCTACCCCAAACCATCCCACCCGCAGCCTAACCCTAATGTTTACATTGTCAGTTGATGGCGACATTCTGACAATGTCAACATTTCACCTGTCGACATTCTGAGAATGTTGACACATTGTCAACCTTTTAAGAATATCGACATCATAACTGTCGCGACATTGCGGATTATGAATGAATTATGAACATTATGAATCTCGACATTGTCATTGTCGACCTATTGACTACATTCCCTATGCACAACAATGTAATATGCAAACATTTCACTCAGTTGGTCTTTGGAATTTCTTCTGTATGCTCATTTGTCTTATACACAGTCTCCATCTAAAGGTCTGTGTCATTTGTCAGTGACAGTGCGTGATGCTGCACCAGATACAATAATTTGAAGGTATAGTTCAAGCAGGATTGACCAAAGGCAGTGTTAATATACTGTCAGAATTATCACACATTCAGTATTGGCCAACAGGTAACACACTGTTATATAACTATATTGGCTAGACATATTATTCCTTTGGTTAAAAAAAAAACGTGCATAAACTTAAATAACCACAAGCATTTCTACTGTTAGATTTAACTAAAGTTAAATTGTTCCAACAGTGATACATATTAAAAAACAAAAATCACTGCATAAAATACATTACTAGAAACAAATAAGTTTGGGTCTCATGTATGGTGCTGTAATCCAGTTAAAAAATACAATTTAGCAAAACCAAGCTGTGTTGAAGGAGGGAAGATGGAAGGGCATGAGACTGTCCTGAATCGTGAAGCTACGCATTATTTGTGGTGTTACATGCAAAAGAAGGCAGAATTATTTACAGCCCTTACATCGCAACATGGTTTATCCTGGTGCATATCTGCGCCCCCAGCTGGATTTGCTATTCATTATAAATAAGGTATCAGAGTAACACACATCTTGCATTGTTTGCATTTTAGATAGTAATTGTATTATAGAGTATCTATTCAGGAATCGGTATGATTTAATCCCAATTGAAATCCCGACAACGGCTGCCCGACATGGGTGACAATCCCGATCATCCCTAAGGTAAGTTTTGACTAATCTAATTCCCTCCCCTAACCCTCCCTTAGGGGTGCCTAACCCTAACCTTTCCCCCCAGTGTCTAACCCTAATCCTCCCTCTAAGTGCCTAAACCTAACCCCCCTTCCCCGCCGCCTAACCCTAAGTCCCCCGGGGGGGGGTGCCTAACCCTAAGTCCTCCCCGGGGGTGCCTAACCCTAACCCCTCCTTCCCCTAGCCTAAACCTAACCTCCCGGGGGAGTACCTAACCATAAGACCCCCCGGGAGCCCTAAACCTAACCCTCCCGGCGTCCTTTCGACCAGGATGCCGGGCGCCGGTCTCCCTGCACCGGTAAAATGACAGGCATCTAGATTTAGACGCCTGTCATTTAACCCTCGCCGGGATTAAGCAGTCGGGGAGCCGGCTGTCGGGATTAGGTCCGCCGGGTTCCCGACTGCATACCTCTATTCATGACTGGCTATTTTCTGATTTTTACAGATTGATCCAGATGGGCAATCACAATCAATGTAATAAGTAATAACAGCATGGTTACAAATATAAACACCAAAGACATTTATAGTCTAGACTTCTGTAGAAATTTTAACCATTGTAATTATGCTTATTATGTGCTCACCTGCAAGTGCCTTGATTCTGGATCTCTCAAACAGACGTGCAGAGCTATTTTCATTGTCCCAGTCATCATCATTGGCCAGATCCCAGCGGTTATTGATATCATTATATTGCTGTTGAATCTCTAAACTATCATAATCCGTTGGTGACAGTGGGCTGCTCATGGTTGCGGTGTCAATATCAAAAAGAGAATGCAAAATGAATGCCGTCCACTCAAAATGGAGGCCCTTATCGATGATAATGATGCATCAACCTGGAAAGATATAAGAAATATGGTAAACGGGGTATTTACAATACTGGTATAGAAAATTAGCACTGATGAAAATAGACTTTTGCAAAAATAAGTCTTTTTGACCTGTACATTTGTTTGAGACAAACTGCACATGCATCTGGGCCTGTATATACAAGCTAGAGCAATTATAGGTGATTCAGAGTTGTAAGTATCTCAGCTGCATTTACTGGCACTACAGGGGTTGATGTATCAATCAGTGAAAATAGTGGGGAAGTGGACTAGTGAAGTTACCCATAGCCAGTGGTGTCACTAGGAGGGTGGGTGCGCAGGTGACACCGGATGACACCATCCGAGGGTGTGACACCAAAATATGGGGTCACCGAGCGGCAAGCAGTGGTAGTGGATGACGGCCACATGTGCGTGTTGTCCATTCCACACACCCCTGTGAGTCTGGAGAGGCGTGGGGCTTCCCAGCAGCTCCTGGAATGCTGGGCAACCCCCACTGCGACAACAACTGACGAAATGGGACAAACCAAGGAGTGTAGCCTCACAGGCACGAGGCCACACCCCCTTTAGAGTGCACATATCTTCTGCATGAGATGGGCTTAGAGGTGATCCCTCTGACCATAGCAAACAATCAGCTTTTACCTATCATTTTATAAAATGTACTCGATAAATGCTACCTCAAAGCTGATTGGCTGCTATGGGAAACTTCTCGACTGGTCCATATCTCTACTCTTTTCACTGCATGATACATTAAACCCTGGGAGTTCATATAGGATAAATGTTCCAAGGGCATATTGTCAGCATGTACACAGAATTGTACACGGAATTGCAAGCTATTCAGTAGTGGCACATGCAGTAAGGATAGGGCTGGTACAATTGCATACTCATGATGAAGACAGCTACTTTCACCAGCGGATGGATAGGAGGCGTTATAGATGCTTCCGACTCTGAATGCAGACGGAAAATCATGTTTATTTCCGAACACAGAAAAGAGTTCCTTTCCGTGCAACTCGCAATCAGGCCCAAAACCTCATACTTCCTCCTAATGCTGAATATCCACTTTGTGTTAACATTTTGCAGACTGTGAGGTGTCACGATGTGTAAAACATTGCCCTGTTCTTGTATATTATTCCAAAAAAAGTATTGTATACAGTACACTGTAATATTTATCTTTTAAGGTGCGTATCCAATACACACTGCAATTCTGACAGCCATAATGGTGGGTTTGTGCATAATTGTGTATGACAGATAATGACCATTTCTGACCATTATTGTGGTCTAATAGTGGCTTGTCGGAGTGCCAAATAGCCATATCTTTCAAATTATGTGGCCTATTTATTAATGATTACGATGTTTCCATAGAATGCGGCTATATGGAGTGTTTTGTTAGCAAATTGCCAAATTCCCTGCTACTAAGCAGTTCTACACCTCACCAGCAGGCTAAAGTGCAGGTCATTCATTGAAGTATATTAATTAACTGACAAAGGATTTATCACTGCTTCATATAGGGTGTAGACATGTAGGTATGACAATTGGTATCCAGACTATAGATCTACATTAAAAAGATCAAGAATGTGTAGATAAACACTAGATGTTAGACAGACAATAGGTCAACAGGGTCAAAAGGTCGACACACTAAAGGTCGATATGGAAGAATGTCGACAGGTACAAATGGTTGACAGGGTCAAAAGGTCAACGTGAAAATAGCCGCCACGCAAATGGTCAACACATTATTTAAATTTTTTATGGTTAGGCACTTACCGGAGGGTTAGGGTTAGGCACCCCGATGTTTAGGGTTAGGCACTTACCCCGGCGGTTAAGGTTAGGCACCAGGAAGGAGGGTTAGGCACTAGAAGGGAAGGTTGGGGTCAGGCACCAAGGGGAGGGTTAGGGTAAAGATTAGGGTTAGAAAAAAAATGTTGACCATTTGTATGTCAACCATTTTCATGTCAACCATTTGACCCTGTCAACCATCTGTACCTGTCGACCTTCTTCCATGTTGACCTTTAGTGTGCCAACCTTTTTTCCCTGTCGACCTATTGTCTGTCCAACATGATGTCTATTGTCGACAATTTAACTGTCTATCTATTATAATAGCACAGCAATGTAAGTCCAACAATATCAGTCTGCTTCTTTGTGTAGCAACAATCAGGACGCATGCGCAGTCTGAAAACATTAGGAACTTGCCCCATTGCATCAATTATTTTTCCTTTTGTATGTAACAATACTAACATACTGTATCAAGCGCCAGTGCAGTGGTATTTTAATGGGTATATAGCAGAAGAATGCAAAACAAATACAGCTGAACTGTTTGGAAACCTTTAATGGCAGACTTATTATACGTATTATCAATGTCAGGCAGTGATGTTACCAGAATGTAAATTATGTTTATGGAGTGGGCGGAGGTATCTGAGGACAAGTGGGGTGAGGATTGGTGTTGGAGCCACTGGGAGTATTGAGGACACCAAGAATAATATGAAAGAATTTTTGAGATTTATTTTCGATGTAGGATGTAATTTGTACCATTGCAGCTTGGTGTCAAATATTGCTGATGACCAATTGCAAGAATGGAGCATCTTGATGTTCCAGTGGCTGTGAGGAATGTGGACAGAGGCAGACTCAAGAATAGTGGAAGACTCAGGCTGCTAAGTTTATATTTGATGCCTTTCCTCTAACTTCACATTACTCGGGCGCTAGGCATTACTGATCAGCAGTGTGAGCTGGACTGATCCGCTATTGGGATGGGTTACTGGTGGGTTTATCTGTTTGTCATTGGTCATCTTTAGGTAGGGAGGCCTTTTGTTGAGGCTTTATTCTGCAGGCCACACTGACCATGCATTTATGTAGAAGGCTCAAAGTTTCTTTTGTCACCCTAACTTTCATTGCTTGGAATGGGTAAAGGAGTATTGGCAGTAGGTTCATTTTGATCACCACAATTCTCCCCAACCAAGATAAATTTGTTTTTGCCAGATAAACAATTATGCATTTATGTTTAGAAGAATTTGGGGAAAATGAGCAATAGGGGCAGATTCAATTAGCCACAGAGCTAACCGCATGGTTAAAGCTCTGCCTGGAGCTATTCAATTACTGCAATTTCTACTCCGCGCCATAAGACCCAGAAGGTGCACTTAACGTTATATGCATCCTCTGGTGTTTGCCTCACGGGTAACTCTATAGCTTCGGGCATTTAAATCTGGAGCTATGGGTTAGCATGCATTAGCCACGGGCTTACCATGCATAGAAATTGGGCAGTAATTGAATAGCTCCTGGCGTTAGCCGTGCGGTAAGTCCTGAGGCTAATTGAACCTGCCCATAATTGTCAGTGAAAAATACTCTCAAATACTTTGCTTTTTGGCTTTCCAGACAAATTTATATTTGGATTTCAGAAGTTCCAGATGAGATAATAAAACATGGAAAGGGAAAGGATCCATCGTAGAGTAATTCATTTGTAGCCAGTGATTGCCTCGTATGTTTTATGGATATTTGGTAGTAATGGGCCTGATTCAGATTAGTACGTAGACCCGATGGTTTTTGTACTAATCCAATTGTTTGGAGTCTGCACATGCACAGGATGGGTTCTGCGATCTAGCTTGCAGATCCCCCAAGTCGCAGCATGATTGACATTCTGCAGCATTTGGGGGCGGAGCGGGGGCATGCCTGGGCTGCGTTCCCAAAAATGGGTGCATGTAACCCCCAGTGTAGCTAAGGGGGGGGGGGAGCGGGTACTAATTACCCAGTTTGAAAGAGGTGCATATGTAAACATATGCAGAAGGTCTGCGCTTAAAACGAACTCTCTGTATGTGCTGAACCGCTGTGTTTAGTTCAAAATAGGACAAAGAGAGTGAAAAAATATGTGTGTGCGTGCTCAGTGATCTGGATGAAATGCAACAAAGGAATAAATTATACTGCGCTCAGCTGATATGTGTACCGTTTAAGACCAGATAAGCTAATTACAAATGGTGTGAGTATTGGCTGATGAAGAATACACCTGGGGGGAAGGAAAAGCTGGTCTACAAATGGGATCTAAATGGTAGATATAATAAAATATTATATTAAAAAATTGTAAAATATAGCAAACAGAAAGCCTTGTACCAAATGATAATTGTCAATGGTAACCATGTATGAATTGTACCAAAACATAAACAGAAGTAAAGGTAAAGAAAATATTTATTTAAAAAAATGCTAAACCATAGAACAACTGGAAAACCTGCACAAGATGTGTGCTCAAACCTCGATGGAATGAAAACATGCACATGCACTAACTTGATCAATGTGAATGATCAGAGCTTGTGTGAGCCAGTGTGTAGAATAATAGTAACAGGTTGATGGGGATGGGTGAGATCCAATGTTAGGTGGAAGGGAGCTTGGTTCAAAAACTATGATATGTATAGTCCAAGGGTCAGAATAGATGTTGTGAATAAGTCTCAATGCAGAGGATAAAGTCTTGATGAAAAAATAGTTAATATCAGTGGCGTCCCACTAGCGTTGATGTGCTGGGATGATGCGCTATGTAGAGATGCCCGGGAGTTTCTTTTTGGGGCTAGGATTGGGTGAACCCGATGCAGTGGAGGTATGCTCCTGACAGTGCGTGTGTCGCCTGCAGCCGCAGTGCCGGTCGTGTGCCTGAGTGAACAGGCAAACTCCGGCAGCACGTGCTGATGCGAGCGCTACTGTCTGACAGGAGGTGATGTCACGGCAAAGACCGCTCTGCTGGAGCCGCGTGCCGTGTGTCTCCTCCAGAGAGGGGGGAACTTACCTCTAACACTTCGAGGGCACCGTTCCTGCCCCTGCCGGCTGTTGTTCTGCGTGATGACCGGTCAGTGCTTCCTGTGACGTCGCTGGATGTGTCACGCGACCGTGTGGAAATAGATGGTTCCTCTGCCCACGTGTGAAAAGGGGGGTATTCCAGGATGAAGTAAGCAGGCGTTCGTGGTTCTTGGTTATAGCAAAAAATATGAATAGGGGAATGATCCAATTACCCAGGCCCGGTGCTTGTTGGAGGGGCCCGACGCCCCCCTCCCCATCTATTACCTTTCAGCAGTCCAGCACACACTGCTGTGTGCTGGGCTGCAGTGGGAAACCAGGGAGACTGCTGCCGCTAAGCAGCAGCAGCAGTCTCCTCTTCTCTGCCTGTGGAGGGGGGAAGCGATCACACTGATTGCGCCCCCCTGGATTAGTGCCGCGATTAGGCCAACCCCCATTAGTAATGGGTCTCGGGCCGGCTCTATACGGCCCTGGTCAACCCCATTTTTCGGGATTGTCCGAGTCAGGATGTGTCAGTGGACGCAGATTTTCTGGCCTTGCAAGCTGAAACTTACTCAGACTGGCTGATACTGTCACCATCACAACCGATGGTCATGACGGTGATCCGATGTAGCATCTACAGACTCAGATCGCAATCACTGTCAGGTTGTGTCTGCTTTCTATAGACAACTCCTGCAGCATTAAATATTTGCTTCCTTGGGACTGTGCAATACTTTTCACATCTGAATCAGGCACAATGTGGGGGACTGACAAAGTAAGCACAATGTAATGGGCAACAGAGATATTTTGTTATTACCCAAGCTGACCGAAATCCCCTTAGTGTCTGTAGAGAGATACCCTGCTACCCTGTGCTTCATAACCAGTATGAAGAGCACGGTGGAAGCAGGTTTGGTGCCATTGATTAGGTTGAGTAATTGTAAAAACATGCCATTCACTGTACTCTAGCACTAAAGGATATAAGAAACTCTAGTCTAAGGGAAATATAAGAAACCCTTGTGCTAAGGGATACAATACAAGGGTTGTAAGACTGAGAGAAAATTGCACCCAACATGAAATTGGTGAAGGGTCTATAACATGAAATGCTTTATTTGCATCCAGAGAAAACAAAAATGCTGGAACCGTATTTTGATAGTGTGAATAAGGTTGATCATCTATCCTCAATATGAATCCAACTAGACAACTAATTAGGGTAATACTGGTTCAATCAAGGATTTGGTATACATTTTTATGTCTATGTAACAGCAGTATATGACTATAGTCAGCACGGTATGTAGTCAGATAAGCCTACGGTTGAAATGCCGACCGCCGGTTTCCCGACTGTCATATCCCAGCACAGGTTGTTGGGTTTTCTCCCTTCTTTTGGCATCACTATCGGTCTGACTGAAATAGTACTTCTCTAACATTGATTACTGGACAATAGCATATATTTAAAAATAAAATATAAAAAGTATGATAATGTGCGCAGGTACATGCAATTTGCAATGTACCTTCTAAAAGTTCATTATACTTTAAGGCATCATCTCAGGCTGATCTTACTAAATTCCCGGCCATGCTTGAAACCTACTGTACACTAAGGATTGTGAATGACTGAAAAAAGCTAAAAATATGTTAACATTGCTGATGTTCCAAAGCCTGCATAAAACTGAGCAAGACTTTCAGGAGTGCTATATATGTCAAGTAAAAAAACATATTATGTCTGTCCTGTTATAGCACGAGTAACTACATTACGGTGACAGTTACTGTAGAAGCTGGAAAATCATGTTAGAAGTTGTAGTTCATTATTAACTTGAGGGCTGCAGGTTTATGGCCCTACTTAAATTCTAAGCACTTTATATTATGTCAGTAATATCACTGCATGACAGGAAAAGGTATATATGTATGTATGTATTGAATCAAATTTGCTTCTGTTTGTACTCATCAGGCTTTAAGCAAATCAAGTTGAATGAATGAAGTTTGGGCCTGATTCAGACCTGCTCGCGAGCACTATGCGCTCGCAAGCGGGTCGATGGTGGCCCAGTGCGCATGCGCACGGCAAACCGTCGCTCCGGGTCTCGTACCAAAGGGGGCGTGCTGTCGATGTTGAGTGACAGCACGCCCCCTTTGATTGGCGGGCTGGGGACATGGCTGCCCAGATGGAGGCGTTCCCAAGGGAACGCCTACCGTCTGGGGCCGGCCCCACTGACATCACAAGTGATGTCAGCGGGAGTGCTTTTGGCTCTGTTATAGCCGAAAGCACTCTGGGGCTTGCGGCAACGAGACCCTACCACAAGGGTCTCGTCGCAAGCCCGATGGTCGTGATGGTCTTGACCATCGTGACCATCATCATGGCCGCTCGCTATAGCTGTGGGTGGTCACCCACAGCTATGCGAGCGGCCAGGAGATCGTTCAAAAAAAACAGAAGGCCGGCCCTGATTCAGAGCAAGCGTTCTGTCAGAGTGTCCGGCTCTGAATCAGGCCCTTTGTTTCATACAGAGGTGTGTTTGATACCACAGATATCTGCAGAAGTTTCACTTGAGCCTTCTATCACTCATCAGTGCTGTTGTTGTACCCTTCTCCATCTGTGACTTCCCACTCGTGTCCATACCCCTCCTCACATCATGATTGACAAGCCTGTGTAACATGCAGCCCAGTCCTAACTTTAATAGCATAGCCAGACAGGTCATAGCCTCCCATAAGATCAGCACTCTAATCTCCTGCTCTATGAACATTTCAATGACCGGATTGACTACAGGTTGCTCCATCACAGCCCACCTCTATACAGAGGTCATCTCGGACAAGCAGCAGTTGAAGGTTGAATACAGTAAGGTGCATAGTACCTAGTCAAACACCCTTGACATTATTATAATTTTCAGTGAACATGTCGTTTTGCCAGTTGTACTGCATCATGGTTCTCAATAGGACTGCATGTGATGTCTTTAGCTGCAACTGCCCTGTAGCAAAGTGCCCCTGACAATTATATGCAAATATTAACAATTACAGAAAGAGAACGGGTATGGAAAATGTCATTCAGTCATCATACAGTTCATAACTGAAATATTATTTTTGCAGAACAAAACCAGAAGCTGGAAGCTATGCACAGAAGTAGTACTGTGCAATCTTCCATATCTTTTACAGGATAAAAACAGAAGCTAAGAATCAGCTGGGGCTAATTCAGAGTCGTGCGCAATGTTGCTGCATCTGCTCGAAAATAAATGCGGTTTTCTCTGCAGCTGTACCACCCCTATACATTCGCTTGTGAAAGTAGCCATCATGAGCGTGCATTTGTATCAGCCCCATTCTTAGTTCAAAAGATCCATCCAAAATCAGATGGGCCCAGGCGTACGTCAGAGGAGAATGAGTCACACAAGACAAAGAGGGGTTTAATTTTCAAATGAGACCCAGATAATAATTCTAAGACAACTAGAAAGAGGAATAGGTATTATGGGTGCATGCTGTTTCTAAAACATAACATTTCTTAAATATTCTTTAAATGTAGTCAGCAAATAATTAAAAACAATATAAAAAGTGAAGGTAAATGTGATAAAAAAAAAAACGGTGTGTGACAGAACACCTGCCACTATATTACTGCAACTGTTAGTTTAACTCCCATAAAGATATCAACCTAATTCTTAATATTTTTTGTTTTTATATATTCAAATGTCAAGTTTATTAGGGAGATATTAGTAGAAAGGGGCAATTTCTTTGTTAATTCATTATCTAAAGTTACAGTCACATTATGTTCATATTCTGTATTCTGTATCTTAAGATAGAGTTTATACAAGGATGTATCTGATGAGATCCGAAAAGAAATGGTATGCTCTTGCTCAGCTGGTGACCTGCTCTATTCCCTACCTGAATCCTCTGGCACATTCTCCTCATTTGATCTCAAAAATGAAGGTGAAGTATCTACACTCTTTTCATCCTCCTACTCTATTACCTCTCCTCTAGATCCTATACCCTCACAAATCAGTAAAACTCTGTCTCCTGTGCTTATCCCAACCCTAACTAAAATCTGTAATCTCTCTCTCTCACTACTGGCAACTCTCCATCACTGTTCAAGCATGCAGTGATTACTCCTATTCTGAAAAAAACAAAATTCTGACCCCAACACTCTCTCAAATTACCGTCCTATCTCCCAGCTCCCATGCCCCTCCAATCTACTTGAGAGACTTGTCTACACCCTCCTCACACACTCTTAACTCACACAACTTATTGGACCCACTTCAGTCTGGCTTCCGTTCCCAACATTCCACAGAGACAGCACTGACTAAGGTAGTAAATGATCTGGTCACTGCCAAGGCTAAAGGCCATTACTCACTCCTAATTCTTCTAGATCTCTCTGCTGCTTTTGACACCGTCGACCACTCTCTTCTCATACAAACACTACAATCCCTAGGTCTTAAGGACACAGCTTTCTTGGTTCTCTTCCTACCTATCTGATCGCTCTTTTACTGTTCGTTTTTCTGATTCTGCCTCCTCTTCGCTACCTCTATCAGTTGGAGTACTGCAAGGCTCTGTCTTAGGTCCTCTGTTGTTCTCAATCTATACCTCCTCTTTTGGCAAACTAATCAGCTCTTTTGGATTTCAGTACCATCTGTATGTGGATGATACTCAAATCTACCTATCTTCCCCAGATTTACCACCACCTGTACTGGTCCGTGTCACTGAATGTCTTTCTGCAATTTCATCTTGGATGTCATCTCGCCACCTGAAACTTAATATTTCTAAAACAGAATTAATTATATTTCCACCGGCAAATAACAGTTACCAACCTGATCTCTCTATCACTGTTGATAACTCGACAATCCACCCTGCCCCACAAGCCTGCTGCCTCGGTGTCATCCTTGACTCTGAACTGTCCTTTGTTCCCCACATTAAATCTGTCTCAAAATCATGTTACATACATCTAAAAAACATATCCAAAATTCGACCATATCTCACATAAGACACTGCAAAAACTCTAATCCATGCACTTATTATTTCCCGCATTGACTATTGCAATAGCCTCCTTACTGGTCTTCCCAAAAACAGGCTATCACCATTACAATCAATTATGAGTGCAGCTGCAAGGCTTATCTTCCTTGCCAAACGTTCATCGTTTGCTGCCCCGCTCTGTCAGTCCCTCCATTGGTTGCCGGTTTTCTACCGTATTCAATACAATATACTCTTACTTACACATAAGGCTATTAACCAAACCACACCAACATACATCTCTTCACTCATCTCAAAATATCTCCCTACCCGACCTCTCCGCTCAGCACAAGATCTGCGTCTCTCATCCCCACGCATTACTTGCTCCCACTCACGGTTACAGGACTTTCTTCGGGCTGCACCCACTCTATGGAATGCCTTACCACGCACAATACTACTTTCCTCTAGTCTCCAATCCTTCAAGCGATCCTTGAAAACTCACCTCTTCAGGCAAGCTTATCAGATCCCAGAACCGCCCATAGCATCATAGCTTCCATATCTAATTACATCCCCTTCACAGTCCAATACACAACCTCACACATCGTCTTTCTTTCACATCCTCATGACATTTGGCCGTCATTCCGGTGTGAATGGATTATTTAGCTCGCATAGAAACTGTGCATTCTGGCTGGACCAAAATGCAATATATAGCACCTATCCTTGTGTAGCAATGCCTATTTCCCTATAGATTGTTAGCTTGCGAGCAGGGCATTCCTACCTATATATCTGTCTGTTATTACCCAGTTTTGTCCTATTAATGTTTACAATTGTAAAGTGCAACGGAATATGCTGCGCTATATAAGAAACTGTTAATAAATAAATAAATTTTATTTATTTATCTCGTCACATGTGGGGAACGGGATGCCTGCACTCGGGATCCCCTGTTCAGAATGCCAATGCAGGCATCCCGTCAGGGTTAAGATACAGACACTTGTCAGTCAGTGACTGGTTCGCGCATGCGTACTTTGACGCATACGCATGCGCAAACATGCGATAATCGCCCATAGCGTGCATTCACAGCTTAGTGAATGGGTCTGAATCAGGCCCTGAGCTCTATGACTTACTCTCCATATACAATGCCATAGTCTTATCTTAGCTGCGTTTACATAACCTATTTGTTGAAGTCAGTAACGGAATCACCATTCATGAGTCACGTTGCTATCGGGTATATGTACTATTAGTACACTTACTGTGATTTTAAAGCCTCCTGCTTTGCCTACTAGCGCTGCGAAGCAGGAGACGGCTACCACACTGTGTACTAAAAATAGACCTGGCGAGGAGAGTGATCGGTACATCACCCCTTGGCGGTGTCAGGCAGCTGAGCAGAGACTGTGTAATCTCACCTCTCTCCCGTTGAACTGCAGCAGTGACTTTTTCCTTTAAACAAACTTTATTGAAACCTGCTTCTACACTGATGAGAACGAGATATTCCGCAGCTGGAGGTGATGAAGCCGGCACTGGAGTAGACAGCCAATGGTAAGTGACATTTCTGTGTAGTAACAGCTGGGACACTTAGCGCTGCCATAGGTGCCAAAAGGACTACATCTATTTACATTCTGTTAGGACAATGGCCCTCATTCAGAGCCGCTCGTTAACAGCAGTACGCTCGTTGCGTTCCGATGTTGACTAACCGCGCATGCGTCGGTGTTACACTGCGCATGTGCGTACGGCAGATTGCGAGCTTATTTTGACTCGTTCGTAAAATAGCGTACAGGAAGTGACATGTCAAATGTGATTGACAGAACAGGGCGTTTTTGGGTGTTGACGGGGGTGGAGATGGAAAAACGCAGGCTTGGCGAGGCGTTTTTGGGGCGTACATACATTAGCAGATGCGAACGTAAAATTTGTTCGTACCGACTCATACGTCACTGGATGATCCTCTTTCCCTTCAAAATGCTCGCACAGCTTAGGGTCTGGATCACTCGACCACATTGGCGATGGCCTTCTCCTCCGTCCCGGCACTCCACGATGTTGCAGCGATTAATCGCGGGTGGTCAGAACAGCAATTAGTGTTGGATTGTAAACCGGCTTGGTATGTGTTTTGAAATCAGTTTTTTGGGTTAGCACAAAAGCGTACGCAGGTGGAAATCATAGCTACTAATGTCAGGATTACACAATCAATTTGCGTACATTTGTGGGGGTTTATTTTGGCCTCAATTTGTTGGTTTTGGCCTATTGTAACAATAATGTCATCATGTTTTTTTTGTTTTTCCCTTTTTCTTTTGGCCTGGTGAATTTGCATCGTTATGTAAATTTTTAAACGTTCCTTAAAGAGCCCTTTTTTTTAATTCATGTAAAATGTGGTTTTTGCACGTTTTTGCCTTTTGGCCCAGGATTAAATGTAACCCATTTTGACAATAATGTGAGAATACAGTTTCAAACTTTTTTTTAAATTTTATTGCTCAAACAAAAACTAAAATAAAAAACAGATTGTAGAAAAAGATTTTTTGCAGGGTTCATTCCCAAAGTTAAAATAATTGGGCCAACATAAAAGATTTATGAAACGTAAAACACAAAATTAAAAACAATTCACAAGAAATGAGAGGGAAGTTTTGTCCAGAAAGGAATATGAGGCAAGCACAGAAGGAGTGTGGGAAAAGTAGCCATTGCTGTCACCGTTTTTTCACCCGTTTGGCTGGGGGAGGGAGGGCGCCAGACCGGGTCCGGGATGTCATCGGGCTGGCCTGTCCAGAGGCAGATGTTGTGGCCTCTGGACTAGGCACAGGGCTAGGCACATTTGGAGGATTGGCTGATGTTGTGCAAGAGGTGGAGGATCCTGATGTTCCGGCAGGAAGGGAGGTCGGCTCCACCATGTGCTGGCGAACGAGCTGCTCCAGGGCATTGGCGATGCGGATGTTGGCCCTGGTATTTTCCGCCAGGGCCTGACCAATGGTCACGTTGGCTGCAGCATTTTGCTCCAGGGCCTCAGCCACCCGTATCAGACTGGCGTCCATCCTCTGCAGAATCTCCGTATGGAAATCCGATTTGAAATTGAGTTCTGTGAGGAGGGCCACTGCCTGCGAGGGGGATTGCCCTGGACTGGCTTCTGCAGGGTCCTCAGCCGGATGTACTGGTTCCTCCCCTGCAGAGCCAGCAGAAATTCTGCGGGCAAGGCTCCCCTCTGGAGCAGACTCATCCGCCTGTGTCTCTGTTGGAAAAATGAGAAAAGACTCACATTAGAATCTACATATTGGCACAATAACATTTCAGAGTTGGTGACATCACAATATTTACCTGGGACAACATGAGGAGCCGCAAAGTCTGGCATGTCCGTATCCATGTTGGACACGCCAAACACCTCCACAGGCTGCACACACCTCTGTGCCAGCTCTTCTAAATCCGTCAACTCCAATGACACAGGGGTGGGACCCCCACCTGTCCCCCTTGCATGCCTAGCCCTGTCCGCCAGTTTTTGCTTTAGGCGATATTTGAAGTCGGCCCATCTGTGGGATAAAATTGGAACCATTATCCTTTTGTTTAAAATGGGGTTTGTTTTTAGGGGGGGCAAGTGTTTACTTACCGCCGTTTGACATCCCGGGCTAGACGGACATAATCACCCACCCTATTGACAGCAACGGCTACCTCTTCCCACATTCTCCACTTCTGGCTTGCACTCATATTCCTGTCTGCCTGTGGCAGGATGTCCACACACTTCTGAATCAAAACCTCCATCTCCTTTCTTGTGAATTGTGGCTGCCTTTTCTTTTTGGCAGCTTTGCCCGGAATACTGGGCCCAGCAGCCTCTTCCATGTCATCCTCCTCACCTATTTGTGTAAATATGCAGAATTCTCAACTTCACAACTTGCCCAATATTATGTTTCTAATTAATCATTGAGACAAAATGCATGAAATACTTACCGCCTGACTGTTGTCCATTGTTTCCCTGGTCTGTAGCCATGTCTGAGCTCCAAACAAGAAATACACCAGAATTTTAATTGTGTTTCGTGACGTATTTATACATGCGTCCTTATTTTGCGGCCGCATCATTGATTGTGCGTTCCTATGATCCCTCCTTAATTTGTGCGGGAAACTAAACACTATTTATGGCTTGGTGTGTCTCGAGTCGAGGTGGCGTTTTTGGATTGTTGGAGGTTACCTTGGTCGGAGTTTCTTGTTTGCGGATTTTGGAGTTGGCGTTGTTGGGAGTTTATTTTGTTTGCTATATTTGCGTTTTTATTTTCCGGACGCTTTTTTGTTGTTGTTTTTTTTGGCCTCGTTTCTTGATTTGGTAAGTTTTGGGAAGTCTAACTTTGGTTCAATTTGTGTCTCCTTCTTTTTCATATTTTTCTAAAGTTTTTTTTCCTAATTTCATCTCTGTTAGGTTTTTATTTGTCTCGGCCCCAAAGACCTTTTGATCGGGAATCTTATATATTAGCTCTTGGTAAGTCCATTTTTTAACTTGTATTTGCGAACTAATTAGCGCATTTTTATCTGTTTGTATAGTGACTTGTATTTGCGAACTAATTAGCGCATTTTTATCTGTTTGTATAGTGACTTGTATTTGCGAACTAATTAGCGCATTTTTATCTGTTTGTATAGTGACTTGTATTTGCGAACTAATTAGCACAATTTTAAATGCTTATTCATCCTGTAAAATTGTTTGTGTATTCCCTTTAGCATTTTTTGCTTACATTTGACCCCAATTTGACGTACTGTGTGCAATGTCGTTTTGCTCGTTGGCCAAATGTGTGTTTCGCCTATTTTATGTTTTGTCTTGCACCAAATTTACAAACATAAATGCACAGACTAAACAGACTTTTTTTAATATTGGGAATATTTACAGTTTGGACGTATCATGACAATACCCCGGCATGTAAGCAGCAATGGATGGTATCATCAAGCTAAGTTGTTTTAATTTTATTTTGGGGTGGGTAAAAAGCCTTACATTCAAATCTTGCCATTTCAGGTTGATCTGGGTCGGATTGTTCTGGCCATGCTCCCGGAAGCCGACCAACCTCAATCTCGTCCCAGGTGTAGGCATCGTAGGCGTGCAAGGCCCCAGATATTTCGAACACGTGTCACCCTTTTTGGAATGCCCGATGATGAGGTTTTAAGACGCTACCGTCTTTCTCCCAAAATCATCATAGACACTCTCTCATTAATAGAAAGTGATCTTGAGCGGCAAATTGACAGTCCTACAGCAATACCACCACTTACGCAATTTATGGCGGTGTTACATGTCTGTGCCTCAGGATCGTTTCAAACAACGGTGAGAATAGTGGCGGGCATCTCACAATCCTCCTTTTCCAGGATCCTGAGGGCAGTGATGGAGGCACTTTTCAAGCACCTCCATCATTTTATTAAAATGCCTTTGGATATGGGTGCCCTTAGTGTGGCCAAGGCCAATTTTTACCAAATAGCTGGCTTCCCACACATCATAGGGGTTGTGGATGGTACTCACATACCACTTCAGCCTCCAGCACGGCTGGAGGCCATATTTCGCAACCGTAAACACTATCACTCCCTGAATGTAATGGAGGTATGTGATGCCTCCCTCCAGATCCTGTCCCTGAATGCAAAATTACCAGGAAGTGCACATGACTCCTTCGTCATCCGGCAATCAGGGATATGGCACAAATTAACCAACCTACAAGCTGGTGATGCGTGGCTTCTGGGTAAGTGGAGACCATTAGTACATAACAATGTTAAGCTTGATACACAGTGATCCTGATGTTGTCTATTCTTTTTCACAGGAGACAGTGGCTACCCTTGCATACCCTGGCTGCTCACTCCTTATTTGGCTCCCACACCAGGCCCACAAAGTGAGTTTAATACCGCACTTACAGCCACCAGGCAAGTGGTGGAGCGCTGTATCGGCCTTTTAAAAGGCCGATTCAGATGCCTCCACCGCTCTGGTGGCGAGCTCATGTATTTGCCGGATATGGTTTCGAAAATTGTGGTCCTGTGTGGGATATTTCACAACATCGCCATAAGGAGTGGTGTCCCAATGCAGCCAGAGGATGCCTTACCTGAGGATGGCCCCCCCGAGGTTGGTCGGAGGTCACTATGTGGGGGGGCCATACGCGATGATGTGGTGGCCAGATATTTTAGGTAATTATTGACCAAACAACAGTGTTTATACCCAATGTGTTACGGTTTGTTTGCGTTCATCTTTTTTTTTATTAATTTTTTCCCCATCTTCTGTTTGTTTGCATAATCTTTGGCACTCCCACAATGACTACTTCCTGCTACCCTTCAAAAACCTTTATGTGGAAACTTGTGGAATATATTATGTAACCCATATTGCAACGCCATATTTGAGCTAAAAATAATATGTTTTCGGGGTACAAACCAACACACCAAGGAATCCTGTTCAATCAGTTGGCTTCGTAAGATCGGCCTAAGCAGCTTGCCCACCAAATAGGAACCTGTAAAATGTTGTAAACTATAATGTTGCCCACCCCAAAAAAGGAAAATGACATTAGTACTGGTAGGTGTTTCTTGTGCCTGTTTGCCTTCAAAATACAACACACAATCTTTAGTGAGAATAATTGGCAATCCTTGCTTGAAGAGTCTACTTATGTCAGTGTAAAGAATCTTTGATTTACAAAAAACGCATGAGACAGAGCGTTAATTATAACGGATTTATTTTTAAACAATTTGTAAAAAAAATAAAAAATAAACTAATTCCTAAGGAGGACCGCCAGATGGTCAAGGCCCTGCAGCAGCCCGGTGACTTGCTCTTGCATACGGGCCACACACTGACATATTTCAGCCCGACACCTCTGTTCCTCTGTGGGTGACAAAAGTTTGGGGATTAATACATCAATAATGAAGCCACATTCAAAAACAACACAAAACAAGCAACCCAAAACTTAAAAGCTTGTGAAAAAAAACATCATTACACGGATAAAACCCAGCACCCCAAAATGTTGTAGGCCAAAAATACAAGGGCCAAAAAAAAATGCCCACAGGTGTGATATGTGTATGGTGAAATCAGCAGGAACAGGTAAAGACAACCCCAAAAAAAACAAAAAGGCGACAAAAAGCCCACAAAAAAGGGGACGACACATGATTACATACAAACAGTTTGTGGTGCCAAAAAACAAAAAACAAAAACATACCGTTCTGCAAAACGCCAGAGCGAGAAGCCACTCCCTCGACCTCCTCGGAGGTGGCTACATTCCCCAAACCTAGGGGCAGGGTGTTGGCTGAATCCGGGGAGGGGGTATTTGGAGGAGGGGCGGTTGGAGGAGAGGGGGAATTGGGCTGGAGGGGAAGGAGCCCCGAAATCTCGGCCACAGGGTCTGGGGAGGAGGGGGTAATTGAGGAATTGGGGGTTGGCGAGAGGGGCCGTGACCGGCGTCTTGTCTGCCGATGACGCCGTAGTCTTTGCTGTGCCCCTAAAAGATGTGAAAAAAATTGTGGTTAGTTTCAACATGAATCCAAAAAATAAAATTTTTTAAGACAACACAAATAGGAAAACATGGCCATGCAGATATGAGTACAATGAATAAATAGGACAGACATGAAAACATGCACACGCAGATATGAGTACAATGAATAAATAGGACAGACATGAAAACATGCACACGCAGATATGAGTACAATGAATAAATAGGACAGACATGAAAACATGCACACGCAGTTAGGGCCCACAAGATAAACATGAAAACCACAGCCCATAAAACTTACTTTCCGCGATCTGCATGCGAAAGCATGCCAGCAAGCGGGGCGTCCGCCGGTGCAGGTCCGATCACCTGCGCTCCAGCTGGCCGATATGTCGGCGTGAGCCGAAGGAGCGCAGGCGGCGACGTACCTCCGCATATGCGGAACGCTTTCTGCGATTTGTGATGGGTGGAGGCTGCCTGGTGATCCGCCTGTCCATCACCTCCGTGAGCACCAGCAGCTCGCGCCTGGTGAACGCGGCGGCTCTCATGATGGCAATGGTGTATTTTTTAAAAATTAATTTTAATAAAGCACCAAAAAAAAATTTGATTGGCTAATGTATTTTGGAAATTAACAGGACCAATTCTATTGGTTAGTGTATGAGTCATGTGTTCGACAGGGCCAGAAATCTCTTGAGAGTTATGATAGGCTTGATGCAGTGACATGCGTAAGCAAATTTAAATAAAGAAATGAACCCCGGAAAATATGCGGGGATCCAAACAAATAGAACTATTTTTTAATTGGGGCTAACATGTATTTTGACCAATAAAAGCGAATGTTTAAGCCGTACGTATTCTGCGGGTAAACACAAACACGGACAAGATTAAAGTTTATTGCATTGTGTTGAAAAAAAAAAAAACAATTAAGCTAATTGATACATTGATTGGCAGGATACGATTGAGGGAGGTAGGCAGAATAAACGAGCAGGTAATCGGAATCGGACAGGCCCACTTCCGGTTTGTACTTGTGCGTGCGTTCCCTTCAAGCCATTTCGGGGATGTACGCTCGCTATTTGGCACGTTCGTTAGTTAGAGGAGGGGTCTGTTGAGTTTGGGGCGGATTTTTATCTGCGTACGAAAATACGAGCGAGTGCTTGAATTTAAATATTTTTTTACGTACGCTGAACGTACGTACGCCCACTTGCGTCCGGGTCTGAATCAGAGCCAATATCCGTTTAGATAATGAGATCCCTAGAACCTCTTCATGAGATTTGCACCTTTCCCGTAGAGCACTATGTTCACAGGTAATTGGACGCAACCACATCATCAAGCTCCAGATAGTAGGGATTTGCTAACTCTGGATATTGCAGAGTGAAATTGATTTACAGATAATTAGGTAGCTACATGGTATCTGTAAGGATACACCAAGCACTGAAATCAGACAATGTACAAGAGTTGGCAGTGGTACATGGCAATGTCCAGAATCTGGTTGATGTCAGGAATAGGCAGTGAGTAAGAGTAAAGTCCAGTTAACAGGAGACTGAAGCTGAATCCAAAGGCAGTCCAGGTAACAACAAATAAGTTTGCACAAGTTCACAGGTTCAGCACACCTCATAATCAGTTGACTAATCTGAAACGAGCAGCAACATCTTAAGGGTCCAGGAAGAGTGAAGCTTCAGTGTTGCCTAACATTGGATGGAAGGCTGGAAAAGCAGCAGCACTGCATACATGACCCCAACACCGTTGCTAAGCATTGGCCCTGAGAGATACGGTGCCTGCCACAAGCTTTAACACATTCAGGGCTCCAATGATATTCAGACAAGTCTGTTTATTTTCATTCTTTTAAGTGCAATATGGTTGAATATTAAAAAGTATATAAATGAATCTTTACTACGCTAGCCTCTGTGTATACGTTTTTGGAGACACACAGCAAATTACAAACAGAATTTATTGTCTACCCCCCTTTCAAGGCCCATGCCCCCTCTCTTTGTTGACATCTCCCTCCCCGGCTGTCCCCCAAGTCCGCTGCTTGGGTGCCATCCTTCAGCCCGCACATTCAATCTATATCCCAGTCTTGCCATTTCCATCTCCAATATCACTAAGATCAGGTCCCTTCTGATCACTGTTGCCACCAAAAGCCTTATCCATTTACTCATCATCTCCCACCTCAACCATATTTTCTCTGTCCTCCCCCTTACTCACATACAGTAACCCACTTCAATCCATCATAAATGCTGCTCCCTGTCTCATTTGCTTATTGAACCACTGATTTAGTAGCCCCCGCCCCCACCCCCCCTCTGCAACTTGCTTCACTGGCTCCCTATCCTCTTCAAACTCCTGACCCTCACTTACATTGCACTCAATCATTTGGCCCAAATTCATTCATCTCATTCTGTTCATAGTCTAATTCCTTTCCTCTTCCTTCATTTGGCGCCTTT
The DNA here is from genome assembly GCA_031769625.1 of Taudactylus pleione. Taxonomy (NCBI): domain Eukaryota; kingdom Metazoa; phylum Chordata; class Amphibia; order Anura; family Myobatrachidae; genus Taudactylus; species Taudactylus pleione. The sequence continues at coordinate 1,317,978 of JAUIMM010000084.1, forward strand.
TACGCCACATTGGTTACCTCTCTTGCTTGCCACCATATTTCCCATTCTGCTGCCCTCCACTTGAACTCACTTCCTCGCCAAGTCAGACTCTCTCCTAGTTTTGCAAGCTTCAAACGTTTAATCAAAAGTCATCTGTTCATCAAAGCATACCATCCTCCCTCCTAAATCTATTCCCTTCTACCATGCATGTCCTTTACCTCACAGTTCCCGGGGACCGTTTCAAGTAAGAACTGGAGAGCTCTAATGCTGGTCAAGTCTCTCACAATAACTTGAAGGACTTATTTACGCACCAGAGGGATACTTTATGTTGGCTAAGGTCTCCACTGGCCGCAAACCAGAAGTATTGTGTTAGGGTGCATGTGAGCGGGGGGCCTTACTCCGACCCTAGAAGGCACTGAGAGCTTCGGAGGGGGGGGGGGGTTGCTCCATTCATCTATAGTCACAGCTGCTAGATGAACATTAAGGAGATATTATAGATAGCCCATCACTTATTTTTCTTTACAATATACACACTTATATACATTTATTTTATAAATATGATCCCCAATGGGGAAGTTCAATTGATAAAACGCATGGAGACTATAGTTTTTTTTGCAATGTGCTGGGGCAATTTTTGTCATATTTGTCACATTCCAACATCAATATCACTAATTTTTTTATGCAGTACCTAAACAAATTATAAGAAAAGGTGCTAAACAATAGCACTTTCCTAGATATGTAAGTATGTACAAACGTGCTGCCTACTTTTTGTAATATGAAGTTGCAATAAAGAAAAACGGTAAAAGTACTGTGGTGGACATATAGGGGTATATTTACTAAAGTGTGGATTTTTAGAAATGGAGATGTTACCCATAGCAACCAATCAGATTCTAATAAACATTTATCCAGCACCTTCTAAAATGGGTGGGGAACCTTTTTTCTGCCAAAGGCCATTTTGGTATATATAACATCATTTGCGGGCCCGGTGCAAGCCACACCCCCTCCATGTGATGTCACACAGGGACGGGGCCACAATCGCCAGTGATTACAGCAATGCCTGGAGCAGCCTGAGCATCTTGATAAGAGTTAATGGAATGTCCATTAATGCAGACTGATATTTGATTTGTTGTTGATCCGATGTTTGAAGAATGATAATTGATTTGATGAGGATTCGATGTTTGAAGAATGATAATGGATTTGATGAGGATCTGATGTTTGAAGAATGATAATTGCTTTGATGAGGATTTGATATTTGAAGATCGGTGGAAACCGATGGTGACACTTTATTAGAGATGATCGATAGGAACCGATGATTACACTTGGTAGGAACCGATAGCGATACTTTATTTGAGATGATCGGTAGGAACCAATGGTGATACTTTATTAGATATGATCGATAGGAACCGATGGTGAAACTTTATCAGAGATGATCAGTATGAACCGATGATGATTTGATGTTAATTACCAATGATAATTTCCAGACTCCAGCAGATGATAACCGAGAAATAATACCCAATAGCAAATTCAGACTGCGGCAGATGATATGAGAGGAATTCCCAGTGGCAAGTCCTGACTGAAGCAAATGATAAAGTAGTCTTGATAGAAGATGAAGACAATCGCATAGGATGGACTGCGCCTTCAGAAACAGCAATTGAGGGAGCTCAGCACTAGAGCTGTAACTTCAGTAGGTAGGGACGTTGTACTGGTAACAGAGTGATAGGAATTTATAGGACTGGATCCTGGATGATTGAACAGTGCAGTCAGCAGTTCAGCAGGCCGTGCACTGAGTGGAAGCTTAGGGTCTAATTCAGACCCTCTCGCAAGCACCGATGCGCTCGCAAGCGGGTCGATGTAGAGGCCCTGCGCAAGCACAGCGGCCGCACTGCATGTGCGCAAGCCCCGTAGCGAGAGAGAAATTCTCTTGCTCCGGGGCTTACTACAAAAGGGGCGGCTGTCGATGGTGATCGATAGCTTGCACCGTTTTGTAGGCGGGGCGGGGGGTGGCTTGCCAAACGGAGGCGTTCCCGAAGGAACGCCTGCCGTTTGGGGGCGGCCCCACTGACGTCACTCGTGAGATCAGTGGTGAGCTTCCGGCTCTAATAGAGCCGAAAGCTCACTGGGGCTTGCGGCAGATGAGACACTACCACAAGGGTCTCGTCGCAAGCCCCGATGGTCGCGATGGTCTTGACCATCAACCTGGCCGCTCGCTAAAGCTGTGGGTGGTCACCCACAGCCTGGCGAACGGCCAGGAGGCCGGGCCGGAAAATAGATGTGGCCGCCCTCATTCAGAGCGAGCGCTCGCATTTTGCAAGCGCCTCTGAATGAGGTCCTTAGTGTCATGTGACAGAGTCCAAGATGGCTGCGTTCATGTCTCCATTCTGGAAGGGAACCCAACGTGCGACCTATATGTCAACAACCTGGAGAAGCCTGCTTGTAGTAGAAGGCCGCGGAGCACCAAGTGCATATCCTGACACCATATGGGCGTGGCACGCGACCCGGAGCACCCTCTGTGCCAACCTAGATAGGCACCAGAGAGGTAAGAAGGAGACTTCAGTACCACGGATCGTGACAGTGATTTGCATACGACAGAAAAGTGCCCAGTTTTGCATAGCCTTGAATTGGCATAATTCTTACAGGCACAGTGCACCACATGGCTGGGTCCCTTATTATTATAAGGATCATAATGAAGGTCTATCTAAGAGAAAGTGTTTTAGAAGTGAAAAATGCCTGTCACTTATTAGTCTATTTTTTGATTGGTTTGACAATCGATTTTGTGGCTGATCACTGGTTAATTAAACCGACCATTAGTAAATCTGGTATTTTTCAGTTGGCTATGTAAAAGTAGTGATGTTGGACCGATGTTCGATTTTGGTCAAAAGTCGGCTTTTTGGGTCGTTTTTAAGTTGGTTTTGACTTTAGTAGACTTCAGACTTGTAAAATCGCCAGAAAATCAGTGAAAAAAACTATTTGATCAAAATAGACCTTTAGTAAATTACCCCAAGTGATGAAATGCTTATGAACCAGTGGCGTAACTACAGAGGGTGCAGGGGGTGCACTTGCTATGGGGCCCGGCTGCTTAGGGGGCCCGCCAGCCCAGCAAGCGTCCCCCTGCACCCTCTGTAGCTGGTGCAACTGGGAACGTTGGCCTCTGAAGCAATCAGAGACTAAAGACACCTCTGATCGCTTCAGACGCCAGTGATGCAGTGCGTGGGTGTGCGAGTGACGTGATGATGTCACTCGCATCACCTGATATGTGTGGAGCCTGCATGCCTGCTGGATCGGGTTAGAAGCAGGAAGACAGGTAAGTACTGCACGGCAGAGGGGGCACAGCATAATAAGCAGCATTACCTGGGGCACAGCATAAGGGGCATTACCGGAGGCACAGCATAAGGGGCATTACCAGGGGCACAGCATAAGTGGCATTACCGGGGGGCACAGCATAGGGGCATTACAGGGGGCACGGCATATGAGCACTGTTTAAGGAGCACTACTGGGGGCACTGTAGAGGGGTACTACTGGGGGCACTGTATAAGGGACACTACTGGGAGCACTGCATTAAGGGGCTTTAATACAGGGGCATTGCATAAGGGGCTCTAATACAGGGGGCATTGCATAATGGGCACAACTACAGGGGGCATTGCATCATGGGTAAGACTACAGGGGGCATTCAATAATGAGCACAACTACAGGGGCACTGTATAGGTAGACCTATGGGGGCCCCGAGGAAATTGTGCTATGGGGCCCCCATAACTGGTTACGCCCTTGTTAGGAACTATGCTTTTTTTTACATTGATTGCCATTAGAGGCTCTCATTTCCTGTTTCCTGCTTTGAATAACTGAGGACTTTGAACATTACATTCCCGACTGGTGAATTTTCAAAAGATTTTAAGATAAGCTTTACATTTTATTTTTGAAGCCCTTGTAATCTTTTATATTTCTCAATTATAGTTGTCATAAATACTGCACTATGGGGGAGATTCAACTAGCTACGAGAACCCCACGCGTTAGTTACCAGCGGCAGGATTTTTCCTTGCAGCCTCAGGAGCTAATTAATTGAATACTGTAGCTTTTCCCCACGCAGCGAGATCAATTAGCTGCGGGGTAGACCCAACGGCTAATGGAACCCCCCTTTGGGGCTGATTATAATTATGAGAGTTGGGAGCAAAGAAAGTAAGTAACTTTGTAACTGTAACAAACCAGGTACCAATGCAAGGAGTGCCAATACAATTATTTTTATTTTTGCATGCAGGGTACTGGCTGCTTTTGCATGTAGTCTACAAATGCTGGACAGCTTTATTTTTATACTGCAATTTAGATATGATTTTGGACAGGCCCCTTTCAAATCTAAATCTCTCTGCACATTTTACATCTGCTCCACCTGCAGTTCAACATGATTTTACAACGGTGCAAATATACTTGATTCTTTGTGCTTTGCTCCCAACCCAAAATCAGCCCCTATCTATGTATTTTCCTGTATTTTATGTAATCGATTAACACAGATAGGTTTTAAATATTATTTATTTGTTATGATCACATCTGCACTTTATTCAGCACTTTCTGGGGTAGTTTTACTGTGTCGTTTTTTGTTTTTTTTTCAGTAATATATTACAATAGTCGATGTCTGAGTATTGTCTTTTATTTAATATTTTTTAATGTCCAGGCATGCCGGGGTTTGTGGTTTACCAAGTGCCATCATGCCAGGGAAGGCTTGCTGGGATCTGTAGTCCACCTGTAAAGAACAATACTAATTATGCTATATTAATAATATTAACTCTGCACACAAAGCTTTGGGGGTGTGAAGAGGAGGCGGAGCCGCGATGATGCGTTCGCGATGCCACACCCCATGCTCCGTCCCCAAATGCTCGTCACCGCCGGGCCACACCCCCTTTCCGCCGCGGCCTGCCCCCCTGCCGAGAAAGCCCGACAGCTCCCTCCCGGAAGGAGGGAGTGAAATGTCAGCATGTATGCAGTATACCAACACTAACACATATATACACAGTATGCACACTAACACATGCACAATATCACATACATACATGCACACACACAGTGGCGTCCCTCCCCGCGGTGTCACCTGCTGCAGCAGCCTCTCTCCCCAGCCCAGCATACGCTGCAGCAGCCTCTCTCCCCAGCCCAGCATACGCTGCAGCAGCCTCTCTCCCCAGCCCAAGATACACTGCAGCAGTCTAATTTTGTTTACCCTGTTTTGTATCTTTGCCTTGTAGTGCTGTAAAAATTTGTGGCACCTTATAAATATATTATACCTATGTGTTGTTTTTTGGGGCATATCCAATTAGCCACAGGATGTACTGTATCGCAGGCTTTTAGCTCCTAGGTTAAGAGCCTGCAGCACTTCAGTTATTGCCCACGATACGCCCTGAGAGTGCACTTTACGTGGATTTCTGCTCTTATCTCTGGAGGGTACAAACATAAATCCACGTTAAGAGTGCCTACCTCGGGTGTACTGAGGCCCTGATTCAGCAAGGAATGCAAAGGAGAGAACGCACGCACTTGGCCGATGTTTATACTCTGCGCCTGCGTAAGCAGCATACTGCACGTGCGCAAACTAGCCAGTGCGATTGTATGGGAAAGGGGATCCAAGACTGCACACCCTGAATATATATAATGGGATGTGCTACCTGTTGAGACTGTTAATTCAGACACAAAAAGAAAAATCACAGATGCACAACTCCAATTACGAAATATATATATAAATACAATTTTGCAATACAATTTTGCAATAAATAGAGGTTTTTAGCATAATCATGGCCAAGGTTATGGGCCTACCCACCAGTGCGCTCGGGTTATGGTATGCAGACTACACGCAGTGTGTACACAGACCCTTCCAAAATTGATTGACAGGAAGTGCTGTTTGTGGGTGGTGACGGGGGGTGGAGAGGCGAAAGCAGGCGTTATAACGCCGTTATAGGCAGTGCAGCGGCATATGCAGCCATACCGTAAGCTGTACATAGGAAGCGGCCAAAATCCTGCGGCAAATCAGGTCAACCATGATTGTGCGTATGAGTCCGATGGTTCTCGATGTTACCGATGTTTACGTTATCTTGCGTACTGATCAGGCTGTGAGTAAAGGGAAATAGGCAATTTAATATGGTGTTGGGCGTCTGCATTTTGCAGCCTCCATGCTTATGCATTGATTAGCATATTCTCGCAGCGGAGGCGTGCGTGTGTCTGCTAGCGTGCGTTCCTTGCTGAATCAGGCCCTGAGTGTGGTAACGGCATAGCTCCAGACACTTAACCCTGAACCTATGCCTTACTGCGCATTAGCTGTGGGACTTACTGTGGAATATGGGGCTTACTGCGAGATATAATTGATTAACCCAGGAGCTAAAGGCCCATAATAACTCCTGCATCTAATTAAATATGCCCCTCTATGTTCTCATTCAATAAATATTAAACAAACAAGTGGGAAGGGATATGGCAATGGCGCTCACTTGTGCATGGGTGATCTTATTTTTGCAGATGGCAGCCTCTCTGACGCTTGCAGTGGCCCCAGAATTAAATTGGAAATTTCCATCTCTAGTAAAGTCGCATCCCTATGTGGATAATCTTCAGATTCAGCTCTTCATTATCCACATAGGGATGCGACTTTACTAGAGAGGGAAAATTCCATTCACTGCTAGGGCCCTGCAAGCATCAGAGAGGCTGCCATCTGCAAAAATAAGATCACCCATGCACAAATGAGCGCAATATCCATTCCCACTTGTTCATTTATGTTGTTCTTGGTTCTGTGTTGGTGATAGAACCCTGTGTATTTTAGACTGCTTTCACTCAGGTGCGCTAGAATTAGGTGCAACCCCATTTCATTGCAATAAAAATTATTTATTCACATTTGTTGACTGTCTTAGTGCTTCTTCTGCTTTCCTACTAACATCATAGACCACCATATGCCCAACCTCCCCCACGTATTATCTTTATCTGCATCAATAAGTTTATTCTACCAGTATATGAAAATGATTATGTTTTGAAACTTGAAGTCATACATAAGAAAAATAAATCTGGTTAGATGATGAAAACAGTAGGCAGCCTGCTGCCTGAGCATCGGTTCTGTGTGACTTTTCCCCATAAATGGGACTGGCGAGGTGTACTGATGTCTATTTAAAAGAAGAGCAGACTAGTCTGTGCCATGGATTATTTGTGTACTAAGTAGAGATGAGAGGCATCTATATTGCTTTGTATGTATGTCAGGAGAAGGTGGTCTGTATAGCTTACTGCCCATTAGAAGGAAGGAGGATCGAGATCTATATGCTCATGGATGTGTATTAGAAATGTATAAAAGCTCTGTGTATACTTAACTCTGCTGCCAGCCTAATTTATTTGACTCATCACTGTACCTCTGCTATCCCCTTCTGCTAGTCACTTAATTTGCTCCCTATCCCTCTCAGAATCAAAGTCAAACTTCTCACTCTCACCTACAAAGCCCTCAACTATTCGTACCTTCTATACTGGGCCCTAACTGGGGGTGTGCATCTGGTGCCGCCACACAGAGTGCAGGGATCTGTGGGTGGCACTGTTGCGGCCACATGGCACTTGCTTCTGGCAAGCAGGGTGCCTGGAATGGCACTCTGAAGCTAGGACCACTGCTGTGGTGCCACCGGAGCATCCTTGAGAGGCTCCTTGCAGCATACATGCCTACCCTCCCGGTTTTCGCGGGAGGCTCCCGATTTTTCGGGTAACCCCACGCACCCCCAGAAGGGTAGGCATTTCTCCCGCATTCTGGGCCTGATTCAGAGCCGCTCGTAAGTGGCCACTCGTTCGCTCCGAGCGATGTTCACACATCTGCGCATGCGCCAACCAGTCAGTGCGGTCGGAAAACGTGTGCCTGCTAATTTGAGTGACAGGATGAGGCGTTTGTGGGTGGTAACAGGGGAAGGTGCTTGAAAACGGGGAGTGGACATCCAAACGCAGGCGTGCCAAACGGTCAAAACAGGCGTTTTAAGGGTGTGCATAATTAACAAAGCAGCGTCATCGACCACGTCACTTGGTTGTTTCTTAGCCTGAACTGTTCGCATGATTGCGGTAGGAAAATCCAACCACAAGCACTGCGAGCAGTTCAGACGCCTTTCGATGTACTCGATTAATCTAATAAATAGCGGAGATGACGTATGATGCGAGCGGTCAGGGGGCGTCTTTACAAAATAGCGAGCGCATGTTTCGTTCGCTCGCTCAGACATAGAGGCGTCAACAGACTGCAAAGAGCGAGCACTCAATTTAAATAGCCGGCCCCTTTTTCTGAACGAGCGAGCGCAAATTGCGTCCGGCTCTGAATCAGGCCCTCTGTCCACTTCCTAGTGAAGTGGGCAGAATTAGGAGAATTTCCGCAGCGATCGCGGGTGTCCCTGCAGGGGGCGGGGCTTAATGACGCTATTCGCATCATTTGGCTCTGCCCCTATTTAAATTGAAGCCAATCATGGACATTTTACCATGAGAGAGCAGGTCTTAATGAAGCGATTCAGCAGGCCCCGTCCCCCCGTCGCCACCTACCTGCCTCTCCTCCCAGGGCTTCTCCCTGGGAAGAGACAGCAAAGTTAAGCAACTATGCCTTGCAGGAACCCTGCAATATGTGGCAATAATTACAGTGTCTTTAGGATGCTCCAATCAGCGATGCAATTAACGTTGCTACCGGCCACACCCCGTCTGTGCGACGTGAATATATGTCAGGCTGACGACTTCATGAGGCCAGGCACTAAGGGGGCAGGTTGCAGGGGCGTATCTACCCATTGGGCAGGATGGCACTCGCCAGGGGCGCTGGCCAAAGCGGAGCGCCGTCCGGTAGTGCCACCAGCAGCCAAGAGTTGGAATCAGGCCGGGACTAGTACCAGGTGTTCTGGTACTCCCCCGGGACCCACAAGTGTAGGACAGACAGCAGTGAGAGTGGTCTGCCCTACACAGCGGCGGCTGTGTGTTTGTTATAGCAGCAGCCAGCCAGTGAGAGTCAGACAGACTCTCATTGGCTGCTGCGTCCATGGAGGGTGCTGGCTGGAACTCACTCATGAGCTCCGCCTTCCAGCTCCCCCCGCAGCGGGTGATGGGAGAGATGTAAATGATGTCTCTCCCATCCCATAGTGCAGAGCGAGAGCGGGCTGGGAGGAGCGGACAGCGGCGGTCGCGTTATGAGCTGGGATTTATGTAAGTTTTTTTTTTCCCGGGTTTTTTTTTGGGGGGGACACCACATGGGGGGGAGGAGTGTGGCTACTAGGGGGCACTGTATAGGGGGTGGCCGCTACTGGAGGCACTATATAGTGGGGACTACTACTGGTAGCACTGCATAGGGGGGACTACTACTGGGGACACTGTATGGGAGTGGTGGCTGCTACTGGGGCCACTGTATAGGGGGGACTACTACTGGGGGAACTGCATACTGGGACTACTACTGGGGGTAATGCATAGGGGGGACTACTGGGGGCAATGCATAGGGGGGACTACTACTGGAAATTATGGGGGGAGGGGGCGCCAGTCCATTACATTGCCAGGGGCACTCGGATCCCTAGATACACCCCTGGCAGGCTGGCACAGGGCGCTATTAAGCCCTCTTACAACGCAGCCTCAATACATTGCCTGCCCCATTTCCAAATCACACCCTTTCGCCCACTTTGTTCTACCAGTGTCTGCCTCTTCTCCTCCTTGATTACCACCTCTCAATCCAGTCTACAAGAAAAGTGACCTTAAAACTCATATCTTCATTGAAGCCTGCCACCCGTCCTGCTAATCCCCAGCCTCTGCACTCCTCAACTATGTTCCCTTGTTCCCCATTGTATTTGTAGAGTACAATAAGCAGCCTGTTTAAATTCTGTCAGGATCCCAATCACAATTCCTGCTTGGGGATGAATTCACACAAGGTCAAATTGCATTTGGAAGTTAATGCATAGGCATCGCATTTATCATGTATATTGTGCTGAGTGAGAAGAAATATTACAGCGAATAGTTGTAAACAGGACATTGGTCCTCATTCCGAGACGCTCGCAAAATGCGAGCGGTCACTCTGAATGAGGGTGGCCGCTTGGTTTTAGAAGTGCGGCCTCCTGGTCGCTAGCTAAGCTGTGGGCTACCACCCACAGCTTTAGCGAACGACCAGGTTGATGGTCGCGATGGTCAAGACGAGACCCTAAGGTTGGGTATCAGCAAACGCAAGCCCCAGGGAGCTACCTGCTCTGATCGAGCAGGAAGCTACCCACTGACATCACTGCTGATGCCTACAAAACGGGTCGAGCTGTCGATCACCATCGACAACCGCCCCTTTTCTAGTGAGCTCCGGAGCGAGAGAATTTCTCTGTCGCTCCGGGGCTTGCGCTCGCGCAGTGCGGCCTCTGCGCGTGCGCAAGGCCTAAACATCGACCCGCTTGCGAGCGCTCCCAAAATATATTTTTACTAATGTTATATAGAAGTGTCTTGCAACAAACATTTAAGCACAGATACGCCCATATATGATTCTAGACACATCCTTTGGGCGGAGCATAACACCTCCTCCTCAATGGCATGCTGGACCTTCTCTAAACAGCTATTATCACCCTGAAAGTAACTGGTTTTCAAAAGTAGGCACAAATGGTAGAACCTTAGTAGCATCATATACATACAAGTAATAATAATAATATTTCAATTTGTCAGTAATAGGAGGAGGTGAGTGGTGTGTATATCGCAGTGGCTGTGCGTTATGAAAATATTAAAGGTCTTTGGCCCTGATTCAGACCCACTCGCGAGCGGCTGTCCGCTCGCAAGTGGGTCGATGTTCTGCACTGAGCATGCGCACGACGGAGGGAGCTCCGTCGTGCGAATGCGCCAGATGCGACGAGCGAAGGAAAGTCCTTCGCTCGTTGTGTCTGATCAAAGGGGGCGTGCTGTCGATGTTGATTGACAGCACACCCCCTTTGGTGGGCGTGCCTCCCTGACGGGGGCGTTCCCACGGGAACGCCTCCCGTCAGAAGCCGGCCCACTGACATCACTAGTGATGTCAGTGGGAGTGATTTTGGCTCTGATAGAGCCAAAATCACTCCGGGGCTTGCGGTTGAAAACCTCAACCGCAGGCTCCGGCTCGCAGTTTCGATGGTCGCAATGGTCACGACCATCGCGGCCATCAAACTGCACGCTCGTATAGGCTGTGGGTGGTGACCCACAGCTATACGAGCGTCCAGGAGGACGCTCCATTTTTATGGAGGGCGGCCCTCATTCAGAGCGTGCGCTCTGCTCAGAGCGTACGGCTCTGAATGAGGGCCCTTGTTAGCAGAAAATGAAAGGTCAGTATATAGCGTTGCCTGTGTATAAAGGTTTGCATTCTGATGGCTGTGTGTTAGGAGGTGGGAAGTTTTAATTCTGATAGTTAAGTGCCATGAAGAGGGACAGTTCTGTGTATTGCAATGTCGGTGTGATAGAACGTTACACTAGAGTTCCATGTTCTGGTGTCTGTATGTTCAGCAGAAGTAATAATCCCAAAATTCTATATATTAAGAAACAAGAAGTACATGGGGAGGCAGCTACATGTCCCCTGTGCCTCTGTGTGACAATGACCTCAGCTGTCACAAGTTGTTCATTTCCACTCTAATTAACATCCTATTTTTGACTACCCTAATTAGCTTTTCCTGCCATGTGACCTAATTAGCAACTCTTCAATTATTTCATCTGTAAAAGGAGTGAGAGTTAAAGGAAGATATGAGGACATGGCTACCTAAAATGGTTGTAGCCTTACTATATTTAGTATAACAATCAAATATGTTTACCTTGTGATATATTTAGTATAACAATCAAATATGTTTACCTTGTGATATATTTAGTATAACAATCAAATATGTTTACCTTGTGATATATTTAGTATAACAATCAAATATGTTTACCTTGTGATATAAACTATTATTATAATTCCATTATCAGAGCAGTTAGACAATCTGACAGATATGCATATAGCTTTGCCTGCCTTGGTTTTGGGAGGTTACTGTTCATCTCTGACAAGAAGTATTCCCTTTTTTTATTTTTGAATATGAACATTAGAACAGCTGTGGGGTATATTTAGTATATTATATAATGTTATTTTTGGCAGATAACATTCGTTGTCTTTGATCTTTAACATTCTGCTCTAGATATCACACTAAGTCATCACATGGCTGATATCAATTTCATGTGCCCATAACTACAGTATGTACAGTTGCACATCTATAGTGGGTGCACATGGCCCCTGGGTCCAGGGAGGCTCACACCCCACACCATGTATCCATTTTCTTTAATACTTGCCTCTCTGGAGTCTCGCATTGTCAGCATAAATCACGGGCAAAATTATGCGGTGGCCATATTCCCAGCAATTTGTATATGAGGCGCATTCAAAAAATTTCTTGGACAAAAAATCTCTGTCACTCCATTTTCCTGGCGACCTGCGCATGCGCAGTAGACTCTGGCGCAGTGCCAAAGTCTACTCCGTGTGCCCCCGGCTAGAGAGGAGGAGGCCAGAACAGAGCGTGCAGCATAGTGGCCCCTCCTCTCTTAATACACCCCTAAATATGTATTAGAGATGAGCGGGTCCGGTTCCACATGAACTTTGAGATCCGGACCGTGATCCGAATGCGACTCGAGGTTTCCCACGTGACTCGGATCTCAAAACAAAGCAAAATGTCATTCTGCTGCTATCGGATTCTCGCAAGTTTTGGATTATAAAAAGGTCTCCGCGATCGGCGCCAATTTCACTCCGGTTGTGGAGAGAGAAGCTAGCAAACGTATAGTCAGTCACTGTCAGTCATTCAGTGTGCGTGTGTCCAGTCGGGGTCTTGGGCTGAAGGCTGCTGCGGTGTTGTCCATAAAGGGGCTTAGGCTGCAGTATATAAAGGAGGGCTTCCTTCAGTGGGTGCTGCAGCTGCTGTGTCACTTGTCCTGTCAATTAACTGTGGCTGCTGCTGTGTTGTTGTCCAGTCCATCAGGCTAGGGCTGCAGTCCATAAAGGGGAGCTGTGTTGTCCAGGGGCGGTGCTCTGTCAATTAGGGGTGCTCTTCAAAAAAAAATATTCTTCGGTGACACTGCTGGTCAGACCGCAGTGTAAGTTTGTTGATATGGAGGACAATCAAATGAGAGAGAGCAGGAACCGCATACCAATCTTGAAGCTGCTGCCAGCAGTCATGATGACGATGCAAGACCGTCAACGTCATCTATGAAGGCTGATGCGCAAGGGCTTAAGTCAAAATCAAACAAGCAATGTTTTACAGTGTTAAGGAAAAATTAATTAAAAGCTAAGGTAGCTGCAGAGAAACAAAGAATTGGCAATATGCCATTTACTACACGAAGTGGCAAGGAAAGGATAAGGCCTTGGCCTTTATTTATGACTGGTGGTTTTGCATCTTATGATGATGTAAGCCCTTCTCCCTGTAGAAATGTAAAAAAAATTAAAATCGCTAAGGCACATGAACCAACTTTGTGCTCAGAAAAGTCACAAATCCCCGAGGTGAGTCAAAGTGTGTCCACGGTTGCCATGTGTGGGCCTGACCTTTCTAATACTGTACTGGAAGAGGATCCACCTTTCACCATTTGTGTGCCCCCTGCAAATGTGGGGATGAGCATCACAAGTCAACATGCTGACGTAGAATCGAGGGTGCTTCTGTGGAATTGCACCAGGAGGATGAGGATGATATTTCTGTAGTTGGCGCTAACAAGGATGATGAGGATGTTGATGCCGAGGACGTTGTTTGTGTAAATCAGGCAACAGTTGTTGCCCATGGTATGAAAAAGCCCATTGTCATGTCGGGGCAAAAGACAAAAAAATCCACTTCTCATGTGTGGAATTATTTCCACCCAAATCCGGACAACAGTTGTTAAGCCATCTGTAACCTTTGCCAAGCAAAAGTGAGTAGAGGTAAGGACCTTAACTATCTAGGAACCTCCTCCCTGTTACGACACTTGCAGCACATTCATAAAATTTGAAAGTGTTTTTCAAATTCAGAAACTTTGGCTGAAAACTTAACAATCAGTCCAGTGTCACCTAGCTGCTCCCTTCTCTCTGTTATATCCCAGCACCTGCAATCTCCACCACCAACACCTGCATCATTATCAACATCCTCAATCATGATCGTAAGTAGTCCTGCATCCAATTTCATAACAATGACTGACTCCTCTCCTATCCATGATTCCTCAGAAGGATCCTTGAGTGCTACGCCTGTTGCTGCTGCTGCTGTGAGTGGAACGTCATCCCAGAAGAGGACCAGGAAGAAGACTACTTTTAGAAGTTTAACAAAACAATTGACTGTCAAACAATCCTTTGCAATGGGGAACAAGTATGACAGCAGTCACCTAGTTGCACAGCGGATAACTGACGCCATAACAACTATGCTGGTATTAGATGTGCGTCCAGTTTCCGCCATTAATGCAGTGGGTTTTAGACAGTTAATTGAAGTCCTGTGTCCCCACTACCATGTCCCTTCTAGATTCCACTTCATGGGAACAGCAATTCCCAGTCTGTACAAGGACATTTAAAAAAACCTTATTAGTTTCCTCTGAAATCCCAGTGTGCCCACTGTCCACTTAACCACAGATATGTGGACAAGCGGGACTGGGCAAACTAAAGATTACATGACTGTGACAGCCCACTGGGTAGGTGTATTGCCTCCAACAGTGCAAACAGCAGCAGGAGCATCTAACAAATGCCAGCTCATTCAGAGGCATGCTACCCTGTGTATCATCGGTTTCACTAAGAGGCATACCGCTGAGAACTCAGGGATATCATTGCAAAATGGCTTACCCTGCTTGGACTCTCCTCGGGATTTGTGATTTCTGATAATGCACAAATATTGTGCGAGCATTACATCTGGGCAAATTCGAACACATCCCATGTTTTGTTCACACAATTAATTAGGAGGTGCAACTTTTTTTTTTTTAAATGACAGGGGCACGCAGGAGTTGCTCTCAGTGGCCCGAAAGATTTAGGGACATTTTTTCAACATTCAGCAACTGCGTGACCAGCAAGTAATTAGGTAGAATTCTACCCTCTATATGCTTCAGCGGATGGAGGAGCAGCAAAAGGCCACCCAAGGCTACACAATGCCCTATGACATAGGGAAAGGAGTGGGAATGCACCTTAGTGAAGTGCAGTAGAGAATAATTTCTGTGTTGTGCAATGTTCTCAAACCCTTTGAACTTGCCACATGTGAAGTTAGTTCAGACACTGCCAGCTTGTCAGGTCATTCCCCTAATCAGACTTTTGCAAAAGCAGCTGGAGAAACTGAAGGAGGAGCTGAAACGGAGTGATTCCGCTAAGTATGTCGGACTTGTAGATCAAGCCCTTCATTTGCTTCGCCAGGATCCAAGGGTCATCAATCTCTTGAAATCAGATCATTATATTTTGGCGACCATACTTTATCCTAGGTTTAAGTCATACTGTACCTTGTGTCTTTCTTTCCGACAGACATAAATCTGAAGAGATGTAAAGAGCTGTTGGTAAAAAAATTGTCAGCTCAAGTGGCACGTGACACGGCAGCATCTCCTCCAGTTTCTGCGGCTGCCAGGAAGAAAAATAATTTTCCTAAGAGACCCACTGCTGGTGATGCAGATCAGTCAGCAAAACCTAATGACATCTGGTTGGGTCTAAAAGAACTGCCTATAATTAGTGACATGTCTACCAGGACTTTGGAGCTCATTCAGACCCGCTCGCAAATTGCGGTCACTCGCTTGCAAAAAGGGGCTGGATATTAAATGAAGTGCTCGCACTGCGTCGCGTAAGGACTCCCACTATGTTTTAGCAAGCTACGGCAAAGTGCGCTCGCAAGTGTATAAAGACGCCCCCTTGCCACTCGCAACACACGTCATCTCTGGGAAATTAAGGATTAATCAGGACCATAGTGAGCCATCGGAGCTGCTCGCAGCCCTTGGGGTTGCCTTAACCTGCTGCAAGCACAGCGATCAATGCTGGATGAAATACATGCAGGTGACATGTACAATGACGCTACTTTGCTAATTATGCACGCTCTTTAAACAGCGTTTTGGCGGCCTGACACGCCTGCGTTCGCACATCCACTCCCCCTTTGACAAGCACCTTCGCCTGTTACCTCCCACAAACGGCACTATTTGACACTCAAAGCAGCGACCTGATAGTGGTTTATGAGCAACCAAAATCAGATCGCAGCGATTGGCTTGCGCACGCGCACTGCAAATTATATGCATGCGCAGGTGGGCAAAAAATTACTCAGAGCGAGCGATCGCACCTTAGTGAGCGGGTCTGAATCAGGTCCTTTGTCTTATACGGTCACCATTCAGAGAATGGTGGATGATTATTTTAAGGATAGCATCCAACTAGGCATGTCAGACAGTCCATTTCACTATTGGCAGGAAAGAGACAATTTGGAGTCCCTTACACAAACTGGCCTTGCTTTACTTAAGTTGCCCACCCTTCAGTGTGTACTCTGAAAGAGTTTTCAGCGCAGCCGGGAACCTTGTCAGTGATTCTTTACTTCCCTAAAATGTGGAAAAGATGATGTTCATCAAAATGAATGACAACTTCCACGAGGTAGGCCTTTACCAGCAATTAAGTAAATAAAATACAGAGGCGCTTGTAATGGTGGATTCCAGAGGAGACAAATTCATATTGTGTGAAGAAGAGGATGTACACACTGATGTGGATGATGACGATGACGACATCTAATCTTACCTATGTTGTAAAGCCAGTTAGTGTATGGGATTATTGCCACCAATGTCCACTGCACATTGCCAGCTTGTTTTGTGAGGGCCCAAACAAACCAATCATTTCAGCCACAAGTGGCAGTCCCTGTTGCTGAAGTGATTGGTTTGTTAAACTGTGAATGTCCTGTTTCATATATACCGTGTTTCCCAGATAATAAGACCTACCCCGAAAATAAGCCCTTCCCTTACTTTTGGAAAACGGTCCAAAATAAGCCCTACCCCGAAAATAAGCCCTAACCAAATCCCCATTTTGCCCGGACCCTGCCTGCGCTACACTAAAATGCCCCCAGCTCCGCCCCCCGAATGAAATGGATGCCGCTGTTAAAGATTTAACAGTGGCATACAATCACAGCTGCAGCGTCTCACTCTCTCACAGTGAGCGCACGGCAGCTGGCGTGCTTGGCAGCGTCAATTACAGCAGCGCTGCGGAGGAGAGGAGAGAAAAAGAGGAAAAAAAATAAAGGTAACTAAAGAATTGTATTGAATTATTGAAATTGCTGTCAATGTTATTTAAAATAAGCCCTACCCCAAAAATAAGCCCTATAGAGTTTTTTGGACCAAAAAAAAAAATAAGCCAGTGTCTTATTATCGGGGAAACACAGCACAACATAAGAGTGGGTGGGAGGGCCCAAGGATAATTCCATCTTGCATCTCTTTTCTTTGCGTTATGTACTGTTTGGGGCATTGCTGAATGACATTTTTAATTTTATGGTTTATGAATGTCCAGAAATTGTAATGGCCACAGACAGCATTGATGGGGTGGTTCAACTATGAGCAGCAGCACAGAGCATCTTCCTGCCAGGATGTGTGCAATAAAGTGCAAATACGTTTAATACAAAAATTAGTTGTATATATTGGTCACATACATACATATTTACATGGTACATACAGTGTGTAAAGCAGGCTGAGGTAACCTGAAGCATGCCACCTGTTGTTGACAAATAACTTCCAGTAGGCCCAGGAAACATCACAGATGCTGGGAGTTCTAGTTCAGCCAGAGAAATACAGGCTGCTTTCCTCTGAGGCAAACAGCAAGTCTTGGTCCCATTATCCCTAACAACCTCCTTGACTACAAAGTAAATGTCTGTTTACAGTAGGTTCTAGCAGCACCTCCACAAGCAAGGCCACCTCATTTCTATTAGATTATAAAAGATTAAAAAACCTCTTCCAGATCAAAGATGTCTTTTAGGAACTGAAGAACTTGATCCTGGATTGATCTTCCCTCATAATTTTTTTTAACACTCAAACCATTAAAATAAATAAATTAAAAACGAATCATTCCTTCCGTCCATTCCCTGTCATCAGTCCATAAACATATTCCAACTCCTATGACCTAGTTAATATTGTGAGCTGTGAGGTGGTCAAAATTGACTGGAAATTACTAAATGTTATTGAGGTTAATTGGTGCTACTGCGTACAAACCTCAATTAAACAATGTGTATAGGCAGGGGCATATCTATAATAGGTGCAGGGTGTACACCCATAGTATCTAATACTCACCTCTCCGAGGTCCCGCGTCGGGTGTCTCAGCCATGCACAAATGGCAGGAAATTTTCTCTGCATTTTGCGCTTGCGCAGTGAGGAGATCAGACTAGTGCCCAGAATCTACTGATGCTGCGGTCACCGGTCAGTCTGCTGCCAGCTGCCAGGGAGAGAGGAGGGGGCCCTGGTCGGGGAATGCACATGAGCCCCCTTCTCTATTAATATGCCCCTGCATATAGGACCTGAGGAGGTGCGTCTTTATGCTAATGCCATGGCCAATTGGCATCCTTCTGAGGTGCTCACCGGCTCCATATTAAGTCATAGTTGCCTACCTTTGCTGTCTCTTTCCCGGGAGAAGCCCTGGGAGAAGAGGAAGGTGGGTTGCGACGGGGGTGGGGCCAAATAGCTTTATTAAGACCTGCCCCCTCACGGTAAAATGCCCGCGATTGGCTTTAATTTAAATAGGGGGTGGAGTCAAATGACACGAATCGCGTCATTAAGCCCCGCCCCCTGCATGGACACCCGCGATTGCCGCGGAAATTTTACTATTTCTGCCCACTTCACTAGGAAGTGGGCAGAATGCGGTAGAAATGTCTACCTTCCGGGGGTGCGGGGGGTTACCCAAAAAATCGGGAGCCTCCCGCGAAAACCGGGAGGGTAGGCATGTATGTATTAAGTTGCACATCAGAGACTGCACTTACCCTATGGCAGGTGCAATTTCACCATCTGAACATGGCTACCAAGGTCAGTATCTTTGGCTGACTTGCAACTGGCTAGCCACCTCCCCTGTTACCACCCAGAAACACCCACCCAAATTGCATTGATCTGCGTCTTTTTGTGGTAACCATTGGGACGCATGCGCAGTGCAACTTGGATGTATGTGCAGACTGAAAACAGCAGCCGCTTACGTGCAGCATCGCATCAACATTATGTGAACCTCTGAATCAGGCTGTTATCATTCTCTGTAATAAGTCCTCTGACTTTAATAAGAACCCTAAACAGGCGGCACTCTGGCATCTTAAGAAAATACACTAGATCCCGCAACTGAAGTCTGACTTCAGTTGCATGGTCCAGTGTATTTTCTTAAGACGCCAGAGTGCCGCCTGTTTAGGAGTTCCTACATTAATATATGGGTAGGCAGCACTCCAAAATAACTTCCACTCAACACAGCGTCAAATGCAGCTGCATTTAACTGTGTAGAGTGGAAGTTTATATATACATATATATATATATGTATATCGTTGTGTCCTGCAGGCTGGTCATCAATAATGAGAGTAATGGGGCCCTCTAGTGATGTCCCAAATGAAATTGTAGCAATCAGCCCTCCCTTTTTCTATTTTTCCTTCCAAGTAATTGTGCATGTATTTTGCATTCACCTCCCACACCATCATCCCCCTCTCCCCATATGTGATTACACGCCCCAGCAGCACCTGCTGCAGCTGCTCATATTAACATACAATGTACTTCTTGCACTCTGGAACAGCTGTTGGATTGTATAGAACTGAACTCTGTCCCGAGTCCAGTGTAAGGCAGCAGAGCTTATCAAAGAAAGACAAGTGAATGGCAGTGGGGATGTATGGCAACACTGCTGGTATAATCATTGCGGGGATACGACTATTATATTTACTATTGTTATACAGAACACATTTATTGCGACACTAATATTCACTCTGGAGGTTCCCATTCAGCTGTACTGAAAATGCGAGGCGGCCAAAGCATGAGTGTAACTGGAAGCACAGTTTCAGCTTATAGTTCTGTTTAAATGAAAGAAAAAAAAAATAAAAGTAATAAAATCTTACATATAAGATATGCAAAATAAGGTATAATATAATATAATATAAATGTCATATTATTTCTACCCCTTTCCCCAGATATTAATATACATTTTCTGGGACCTCGGCAACAGCCACATACAACTTTTAGTAACTTATTGTAGCAATGAATAATATTTTTCAATTTACATACAGAGATGGGGTAAAAGAACATGTAGTGCAGTTTTACATGTACGGTACTACTGCATACGTGCCAACTCTCCCTCATTGTCAGGGAGACTCCCTGTCTCCCTGAAGAGTCTAATAATCTCCCTGATTGCACATTACCCCCATTATGACACTGTTATATAAAAGAAAAAACAGAGATATATACATTCAAATGGGATCATTAGTATAATTTCCCTGCATTGGTTATAAGGCACAATGACCTACATGTATTGGCTACATGTATTTTCTGAGAAGTATCAGTGTGTTTTCATCAACAAGTAGATCTTACTAACTGCTTTGTTGCTTACTTATTACCCCTTTTACACCGGCGCTAAAACCCGGGTTATTGAAGGGTTAACTCGGGCAGCTCCCTGGTGTAAAAGGGGAGAGGGTTGGATCGCCGGGTCGAGTGACCCGGCAATCCAACCCAGGTAAATAGCACGGTGTAACACGGGCGTAGCCCGTGAAACCCTGCTGTGAGAACAGCGTACTCCGGGTCACGATGAGCTGGAGTGCGCTGCAAGCCGGCCGATTGGTCCGGCTTCAGTGGCGCTCAGAGATGACATCATATCCAAGCGACCACTTACATGCCGGAAAAGCCGGGTCTATGCAGACCCGACTCCGGCGTGAGCGGCGCCAACTCGGGAATATCCCGAGTCGGCGCCGGCAAAATTCCGGGTCTGATCCGGACAGGAACCCTGTTCCAACTCCGGGTCAGACCCGGAATTTGGGTGGAAAAGGGGTATTACATTTGGATGTAAGTCTATATTATAGCACGCCTCTAAGATGTAGCAGTACACGCCCACTTTACCGCCACGCTCATAGGTGCTACTTTCACAATCTCCCTGAAATGCTTTTACAAAAGTAGGCAAGTATGTACTACTGTCATATTTGAAAAATAGGCTCCACTCTTGCAACAGAATACCAAATCCCCTGGGCACTATGGTTGACGCTCCGGTGGCACTCACGGGTGTGGTATGATTTGTCAACAGTTATTATGTCCACAGTCATCTGGTCGACATGAGAATGTTGACCCGGTCGAACTGTCAACATGCAGCATGTTGACATGGTTGAACTGTTGACTGAACATGTCGGCATTCATGATTCATGTTTACAATGATGATATGTCTGCATTATTAACTGTCGACAAACCACCCCTGGTGGCCCTGTGGTTACTAACCTTCTCCTGGTGGTAGTGATGGCTCCAGCGTCTTCTCCCAGGACCTGCCAGCCATGTGAAAGTCACTTCCGATGCTGAAGTGTTCCGGTGAGTATTTCTCCTTTTATCCCTAACCCTCCTCCCAGTGTCTAACCCTAACCACCCCCACCTCCCCCTGCAGCCTAACCCTTACCCTCCTGGCCTGACCCTAATTGTCGGCAGCCTCAGCATGTCAAAATTTCACATGACGACAGTTCTGCTGTCGACACTGTGGTGTCTACATTATGAATGTCGACGTAGTTATGGTCGACCTTTTGACCGGATGCTGGTCCTCACAATGCATTGCAGAGTTGAATACATTTTTCGTAATCACCCAAATTTCCATCCATAAATGTGCAGGTTTTATGTGATACAGAACATACTGAGCGCTGTGACACTCTTCCCTGGATCTTCTCATGACTCCTGTACCCTGCAGCACGTTGCCTTAATCCTTTGTTTTTTATTTTCCAAATAAACAAAATACATAGGGCGGGATGCATGACATATCGAATTTTGAATGCAATGCATTCTGCGACCCATTGCACATGCTGCAGGGGGTGCTGGGAGGTATATGATTGATTGGTTCCCTCTCGAGGCGTTGCAAATAGAAGCCCAAAGTCTTCTATTGGGCAACACCATCTAAAGATGGCGCTGCCTCCCGCATCCAAGCCCCAGAATGTATGCCATTCTGGAGTTTGGTGAATATGCAGTAAGCGGCCAAACCTCCAAAAACTTCATTTGTGAAGGTTTGACCACAAAATCTGCATTGCTGCATCCCGCCCCTGGTTTGCTATTCTTTTGGTTTTTGTTAACTGTTACAGGCAGCTAACACAACTCACAAATCAGTTACTGCTGCTGAACATAGATACCACCGGTGCACTTCACTGCCACAGCAGGTATAGAACACACCTTCCTTAAAAGCTGTGTCTGTTGTCATGACACAATTGTTGGATTATCTATTTTGCTCAACATTTGTGCCAATAACTGCTTAGACGTTCAGGTGGATACTGGCATTTATCATAATCTGGATCACCCTGGATTTGGCAACTGAGATAAGTGATGTTGGTAGCCGGGCCCGCCATCATGTCATTCAGGGACTCTTCTCATATGAGTATATATCTTTTACATTATTGCCAGTGCAAGTAATTGAGCTGTGGAGGTGAATAAGCATATATTGTTATCTATTATTTTTCTATTCTACAGGAGTTCCACTGAGCACTTAATCCAAGTCCTGGATTCTGTTACAGAAGTTACCTTTTGTTGTAGTTGGTTTGTTTTCCTTCTTTGTTTTGCTTGAAATTTGTTACAAATATTAGTTTTAAAGTTTTTTTTTTAAAGCTACTGTACATATTTATTCTGAAATTACAATAGTATAAGAATAAATGACAGAACTAGGGTGGCTTTGGGTCCAGTAGATAAATGGGACAGGAGTTACTAGTTCATCGGCCCTGGTTGTGTTTTTTTGAGAATTAATGACAGCTGGCACATGGTGAGTATGGACATTTAGGGGAACATATACTAAAGTGCGGGTTTTTGCACATAGCAACCAAATTGTTAAAAAAGTGCTGTGTCTGGGCATGAAAACGATGCGATGCACACTCCCACGGGTCGTTCGTCGTGGTCGCTGATCTCTTCAACATTCAGAAAGATCTGTCGTTCACGATTTGCATGACATCCTTCCGTGTGTATGCATGCTGAACGATGTCATGGAGGACAAAGATGCACGCACGGATCAGGGAGATCGGTGCTACATGCATCTGTGGGTCAATGACACAGATGCAAGGACGGATCAGGGAGATCCGTGCTGCATGCATCTGTGTGTCAATGATACAGACACAAGGACAGATCAGTGAGATCCGTCCGTGCTTCTGTGTTTAAAAAAATTAAAACCTGTGCAAAAATAAAAAAAAAAACGTCAAGGCCCCTCTTCCCAAAACAACAACCAGCCCCGGGCTTTGGAGACCCAGTGCTGGTTGTGCTAAATACAGGGGACAAATGGCGTAAGGGTCCCCTGTATTAAACACAACCAGCACATAGGCAAACGCAGAGAGGGGTTCCGTCTGCCTGGAAACCCCCCTCCCCAGCCCACACCATGATCACAATAGAAATAGTAATATAATAGAATCTTACTAGTGCTGCAGGTTCTTCTCAGTATCACAAATGAAATAATTAGCACCACCTGTGGATCTTTTAACATGTATCAGCCAGTGACAAATAACCTGTGCACCAACTAGGAGATCTGGAAAACATGCACTGTTAGGGATGCACTGCTATAGAGCCCAAAATGTACATATATGTCCATGACAGTGCTAGATTCTTCTGCTGCTCCTCATGGCTCCTGGACTTGCTCCAATAGTCTGTGATTGTGCCCACATCTAAAATAAAAACGCTCAGCTCTGGCAGGATGGCCCTACTGCCGCATCTAATGACTTACTGTGATCGCTGGTCCTGTATATGCTGGGATTATGACACACAAGTCCCTTTGTATGATGCATATATAAAAGGTGGTTAAGTACTAATTCTGCCCTCTTCATGGTCTGGTCACACTCACTCTAAAATCAAGCATTTGGAAACCCCCTTCTAGAAATCGTGCGTTTGCCACTGCAGCACCAGGCTATTCAGAACGAGTCCTGGTTGCCAAAATACAGAGGACAAAAGACGTAGGGGTCCCCTGTATTTAATGTAACCAGCACTGGTCTCTGAGCCAGTCCTGGTTCTGGAAATACAGGGGAAAAAATGCATATCGTTCCCCTGTAAATTCCAGAACCAGTACTGAACTGTTTCTAGCGGGGCGGGGGTAATGCCACAGCCAGGGGAACCATTTCACTGGAACTCCCAGCCAAAGCTTTACCCCTGACCGCTAGTCAGCCCAGGCGGGGGATCCCTGGGGACCCTCCAATAAAGGGGTTCCCCTCTCCAGGGAACCCCAGGCCTACTAGGCTGATAGCCCGGGGCTATCCCTGGCACCCCTGGAGCGGTGGGTGCAGGGTTGATTATGTAAAGTGTGGTGCAATTGATAGTAGTAAAAATATTGTCTTTTGCCGTGTAACTACAGGTCCCAGCAAGCAGCCCCACATGATCACCTGACCGGAGGAATGGAGAATATCACCGGAGGCCTGGAGCATGCAGGTAAGTGTAATTAAGGAAGAGGGGGGTTGCGGGGGGGGGGGGAATGGGTCGCGGGGGGTCCACGATCGCGGGGGGTGGGGCTTAGCGCCGGAGGGTAGCAGCGGCGACCGGTTGGCGCGGATGCGCGGGCACTTAATACCGGTATTTTTTCCGAAAATACCGTGATAAGGCTCCGAAGGGGATTCGCAGGGGCAGAGCTTTATCGTAAGCTCTGTCCCTGCAAGGGATTTGTAGTAAATCCCTGTGATATTGTTAATATCACACTACAATCTGCATTCAATATGCGGATTGTAGTAAATAGAGCCCATTATCATTTATAAGGTTCTTTCATTTGTGCTTTTCTAGTAAAAAAAAAAAACAACTGGCAAAAAAAATAGAATAAAAAAAAGATACAGGGGGAGATGTACTAAGCTCTGGAAAGTGATGAACTACCAGCCACACGGCTCCTAACTGTCATGTTGCAGGCTGTGTTTGAAAAATGACAGTTAGGAGCTGATTGGCTGTTAGTTTTAGCACTCAGTTTATCACTTTCCAGAGCTTAGTACATCTGCCCCACAGACAGAGGCCAAACGCGTTGTGACCAGGAGAATGACCAATATGCCTACACATGTCTGCAGCCAAATCTGACAGTACCATCTGCTCAGCACTTGGATCCCAAGGCATGCATATATTAGTAAAAACTCTGAAGTTACTAGATTGGCTGTGAGAAATGCTGCATGTATCATGGTCTTCTAATGCTGTGCACATTTCTTTAAAGTGAGTATGATGATTACACCACATATTAGGGGTGGGGATGAAATTCTATCTCCCACTATCATTTTTTTAAACAATAAGTTCAGGCCTGTGGTTAGTTCCCTGCAGACAGCAGCTGGGTAGTGAAAGATGGAGGGCTGCAAGTGGTATGATGACGTTTAGGTGTCTGTAGCACTTTGTTACTAATGATCCTGCAAGCCTTTCATCATGTTACAAACAGGCCATTGTAGGCAAAACACTATAAATGTAAGCACATGATTTCTGAGGGCAGAGCATTAAACTTACTTTTTGACATATGCCATATTAAATGTTTTATATGTACTTTAGTACATTTATAATACACACAGATATATAAATGTCAGATACACATAATAAGTGTATGAAATATGTCTGCCAACACAGTATTTAAAGTGCAGGGAAAAATTAGAGATGAATGAAATCCCTGCCGAAATTTTTGAAAGTCAGTTTTTGCAGCAGGAGTGCAACATTTCAGTGATACAATCTGTGCATAGCGCTTTTACTTCAGTATTTCACAGAATGCTAGTCTACACTGTACTGTATGTGTACATTCACATTGTGGATTTATGCAGATCTATGTACCATGTAAGTGGTATTCCATCACTGCTTATCTCTGCTATATAAATCCTTCTTTGCTGGTTCTGCAAATAAACCTGAGTGTTTATACAATTGATAATATTGGAGTGATGTTCTTTTCCTGTTGTTATATTATGCTAATTTGGTTCTGGCACCCTCTCCTATATGGGCTAATACCTTTTGCTGTAGTGCCCACTTTTTCCAAGTACTAGGCCATACCTTGACTAATACCATATACCTGAAAATGGTTTGCCATGCTTGTAACTAGGTAACGTGTCCATGATTCAAGTTTATTTTCATGAAAGATTCAGATTCAGACAGATCCTTAAGATCTATTTCTTTGTGGTCTGAGTGGACTCAGCTATCACTTCCATAGGGGGGCAGGGTCTTATCCCTCTCAGGGGAACTCTGCATCAAGAAGCCCATATAGATGGAGTTGCTCACCGTCATATCGCAACACATTCTATGGGGACTAGAGTGGAGAGCAGGGCCAGGAAGCAGAGCTGTAGCACTGCATTGTGGATAATGTCCCGGATTCCGACTACCTGCCGGGACATTGACATTCGGTGTTGCAGCTGGACGCCAGGATTACCTGGAGAGTTTGATTCTTTGCAAAGAGCGGTAAGTCTCAGACACCACTCGTTAAATACAAAGTCCATACAGTTTGTATGGGCAGAAGAAAGCAGCTGAGCGCTGCTCAATACAATTAGCCATACTGAGGTATCTGGCTTAATAGCTATCAGAAAGGTGCTTATCATTACAAAAGAGTGATAAATCACTTATAACTTGTTAAATGTGGCCATAAGTATAAGAAAAGACTATTTTACCTCAAATTCAGCTTTATTAGTCAGTGTTTATATTCAGTAAGTCTACACTACAAAGTTCATGTACAGTGAATAGTTTGGCGAACATTATTAACATGTAGCAGTTTCCAGAACTCTGACCCTCAATTATAATCTCTGTTTTTTTTGGAACAGTGGAAACATTGCAACACATCTGTAATCAAAGTATCAAACCAGAAATAGAAAGAAAGTGCACCAACACAGCTGCAACACATATAGCGACATATTTCTAGTGAGAGTAAGCGCAACTTAAGCGCAACTTGCAATATATATTGTCGGATTTAATTTTTATGATTATTATAACTTGTATTGATGTTGATTGTATTGTGTCTAGGTAACATTGTCTTGTCAAGAAAAAGTAATATTCAAACGTTAGAGAAAAAGTGTAATTCAGGACAACCCAGTTTTAAACTGTTAAGTGTTTAAATGACATCACTCTTGCAGAAACATAATTGGGATTGTAATGATTTATATAAAAGATTTGCAGCATCATTTTAAGATCTACAGCACACCATTCCTGAGAAATAAAAACAGATCCTTACTGCTCTGGTTGTGTAATTTTACTGTCTGTGGGGAAGGGGAACTCTCACATTCAAACATTCAGCCCTCTCCAAGGTTGAGCCTCCACTGGACAAGGGATCGGAGAAGACCACAGATGCTGAACAAGGGTGATTTACTCTGAGTCCATACTCACCTAGGGTCTCATTCAGACCCGCTCGCAAGCGCCTGAGCGCTCGCAAGCTGGTCGATGTTTGGCTGTGCGCACGTGCAG
The DNA here is from genome assembly GCA_031769625.1 of Taudactylus pleione. Classification (NCBI taxonomy): domain Eukaryota; kingdom Metazoa; phylum Chordata; class Amphibia; order Anura; family Myobatrachidae; genus Taudactylus; species Taudactylus pleione. Next base: position 1,345,362 of record JAUIMM010000084.1, read on the forward strand.
CAGCCGCACTGCACATGTGCAAGCCCCGGAGCGAGAGAGAAATTCTCTCACTCCGGGCTCACTACAAAAGGGGCAGCTGTCGATGTTGATCGACAGATCGCCCCGTTTTGTAGGCATGGCGGGGGGGTGATTTCACAAACTTAGGCATTCCCAAGCGAATGCTTGCCGTTTGTGGGCGGCCCCACTGACATCACCAGTGATGTCAGTGTGAGAGCTTCCGGCTCTATTAGAGCCGAAAGCTCTCTGGGGCTTGCGGCAGACGAGACCCTACTACAAGGGTCTCGTCGCAAGGGTCCCCCCATCCTGGTCGCTCGTTAAGGCTGTGGGTGGTAACCCACAGTCTAGCGAGCGGCCAGGAGGCCGGATCATTTTTTTTAGATGCGGCCGCCCTCATTCAGAGTGAGTGCTCGCATTTTGCGAGCAGCTCTGAATGAGGTCCCTAGTGTGGTGTCACACCTGAAATTGACTGCACTCTCTGACTGCTGCAAGCTATTGACCCAGTATCTATATCTGACTGCCCTACTGCTAGTTACTGACATTGTATCTAACCACCCTGACCTGGATCTAACTACCCTGTGATTGCTGTCAGCCACTGACCCTGTGTCTGGATCTGACTACCCTCTCTACTCTGTACCTGGATCTGTTTACTCTTCCTGATTTACTTCAGCCACCAGCCCTGTGTGTGGTCTGACTACCCTCTTTCATTGTCAGCTACCACTGACCCTTTGCCTGGATCTGACTAGACTTTCTAGCCACTCATGTCTACCTGGTGCTTGGTTTTCCTACTTTGTTTATCCAGACCTCAGATGAAGTGTGGCATCCTATATTCTACCGATACCCTGTGCCCAGGCTGCTGTATCTCTTTCATTATACAGTATTTCATTACCTTTTGTCTCCAATTTATACAGTAAGGGTCTGATTCAGAGATGGACGAAATACCGATGTTTACGCAGTTGAGCAATTATCTGTGATCTGTGCATGCATATGACTCGCACAGCGCGAATGCGTCAACTTTAATTACCGTTGTCGCTCGCAGTAAGGATTTATTCGCAAAGTGATTGACAGACAGGGTCTGTTTGTGGGCGGCAACAGGGGGTGGCAACTTAAATGCAGGCGTGTTTTTCAGGACATGTTTTAACCTGTGACTGCGATCCCGTACGCAGGAAAAATGGCTCCTGCAGCCATTCTGGGTAACCATAGGAACTCTGCTAATCGACTGATCTGCAGATAATTATCTTTGTATGCAGTCGCTTGGATTTGTGAAGCTGCCAGTGGGGTCTCTATACAAATAAATACAAATACTGGTGGCTGCGACATTTGCATATTTTCACAGAGCTGCAGCTACAAATTCGCAACAGTGGTGGCATTAGCGTCAGTGGCAGTTCTAGGGGTAGGCAAGCAGGGCTATTGCCTGGGGCGCTGCAGCCGAAGGGCACAGCTGAGGTGTCCCCGCCAGCTCTGTCTAATTAAACAGTGTCTGCTCGCGCATGCCCGCCACCTGAGCCCACCGCGGCGCCGCCACTAACCTCCCACAGTGCAGCACCCCCGTGGCATTGTGGGAGTGCCAGAATGCCTGGCGCGTCCGAGACGACATCACTGAGCGTGCAGGGGAGAGGCAACCCACCGGGACACGGAAGGTAGCAGCAGCTTGGCATTGGTTGTGGCAGCGTGTGTGGTACTCGCACCACCACTCACTCATCAGCTCCCTCCAGTTCCTGCTTGTTGTTCAACAGGCTGGGTTATGATTACTGCTGTAGCCCCTGGCCATGCCTGTGCCTGACTTTGATCTCTGGCCTCTGCTGAGAGACTGTGTGGAAAATTTATGTATACCTGATCAGTCATATCACATTGTAAGGGGCATTAGAGTGTGCCATAATTCTTAAAGGGCATTACAGTGTGGCATAATGTGTAAGGGGTATTACTCTGTGTGACATATTGTGTAAGGGACATTACTCTGTGTGGCATATTGTGTAAGGGGCATTACTGTGTGTGGCATAATGTATTATAAAGGGCATTGTTATGTGTGGCATAATTTGTTATAAAGGACATTACTGTGTGTGGCATGTGCATGGGGCATTACCATTTGTGGCAAAATGTGTAAAGCGCATTACCGTATGTGGCATAATGTGAAGGGGCATTACGGTCTGCGGCATAATGTGTAAGGGGCATTACTGTGTGCAGCATAAGTAAGGGGCATTAGCATGTGCAGCATAAGTAAGGGGCATTACCATGTGCGGCATAATGTGTAAGGGGCATTACTGTGTGCGGCATAATGTGTAAGGGTCATTACCGTGTGTGGCATACTGATTATGGGGCATTACTGTGTGCTGGATACTGTGTAAGGGGCATTACTGTGTGTAGCATACTGTGTAAGGGACATTACTGTGTGTGGCATAATGTGTAAGGGGCATTACTGCATTGCATAATGTGTTATAAGGGGCACAACTACACTGTGGCATAATGTGTATACGGAGTACTACTATGTGGCATAATGTGAATGGGCTCTGTGTGGCATGACATACAAACTCTGGCAGCGCCATATTCACAAACTGTGCTGCTGTTCCAATCCCTCCCAGTCTCACAGAATGACGGTGGTGCTAGGCATGACGCCATTGCACATGGCATTCCGGGAGCGGCCGTGGGAGGAAATGGAGCAGCAGTGCATCCACTTTCTGTTGGGCGTGTTTCCTAGAGTGATGAACAGGGAGCGTGTCACAAAGCCACACCCCATATTCGGGAGCATAGACGCACGCAGAAAAACACCCTCTTTTATTTCTGCATGATTTATTTTGGGGGGGGGCACCAAAGGGAACTTTCGCCCTGAGCTCCACAAGGTCTAGAACCGGCCCTGATTAGCGTACATCTCTGAATGTTGTGCCAAGGGGATCCACGGTAGTTATGACTCTATTACCATGTGCCTAAGGACATAGGCCCTCATTCAGAGCCGTACGCTCTGAGCAGAGCGCACGCTCTGAATGAGGGCCGGGCTCCATTTTCATGGAGCGTCCTCCTGGACGCTCGTATAGCTGTGGGTCACCACCCACAGGCTATACGAGCGTGCATTTTGATGGCCGCGATGGTCGTGACCATCGCGACCATCGAAATTGCGAGCCGGAGCCTGCGGTTGAGGTTTTCAACCGCAAGCTCCGGAGTGATTTTGGCTCTATCAGAGCCAAAATCACTCCCACTGACATCACTAGTGATGTCAGTGGGCCGGCTTCTGACGGGAGGCGTTCCCGTGGGGGCGCCCCCGTCAGGGAGGCACGCCCCCGGCACGCCCACCAAAGGGGGCGTGCTGTCAATCAACATTGACAGCACGCCCCCTTTGATCGGACACAACGAGCGAAGGAAAGTCCTTCGCTCGTCGTGTCTGGCGCATGCGCACGACGGAGCTCCCTCCGTCGTGCGCATGCTCAGTGCAGACCATCGACCCACTTGCGAGCGGACAGCCGCTCGCGAGTGGGTCTGAATCAGGCCCATAATTCAGACCCAGTCGCTAGATGCAGCCGCTCGCTCCCAGCGTTTGGAAATTCAGCTAAGTGACGTGAAGGCAGGCGATCGCACGGCAAGGCATAAGCACGCCCACTATGTCTTGGCGTGCGATCACTTTGTGTTTATAGACACCCACCAGCCTGTCTTTAGCTTCCCACTAGCGAACGTCATCTCCAGGAAGTATATACAACCATCGGTACATCGGGTTCTATCAGATCTGACCGCAGTGCTTACGGTTCACTGTACCCTACCACAAGCACTGCGAGCACTTCAGTGTATAATTGAACCAGGTGACGTGTACTATGATGCTGCCTGTTAATTATGCATGCCTCTGAAATGGTGTTAAGAAACTCAGGCACGCCTGCGTTCGCATCTCCACTCCCCCGTTACTACTGCCCTGCCCCTGTTACCACCCACAAATGGCCTCTCCTATCTATCTATCTATCTATCTATCTATCTATCTATCTTTCTATCTATCTATCTATCTATCTATCTGTCTGTCTGTCTATCTCATATCTATCTATCTCATATCTATCTATCTACCTATCTATAAATCTATCTATCTATCTCATATCTATCTATCTATCTATCTATCTATCTATCTATCTATCTATCTATAAAATGATCTCTATATATAGCTATCCTATCTATATATTTATATTCCCCACTCAAAATCCTGCATTTCTCCCTGGCAGTATATTAGATCATGGCCGCTATGCTGCTGGAGTCAGTTCCCAGCAGTGTCACGGACATGATGTAGTAGGCTGCGACTTTGCCAGTCAGTGGAGAGTCCAGAGAAAGTAAGGCTGGGTACACATTAAATTATGTGTACCCAGCGCAATGTCTCGTGCAGCGGGTCCCGGCATTGGCAAGTGCATACACACGTGCCCATGTTGGAAGCGACAGTGCAACAGCATGGCCCCACTGATGATATTGCTCGTTGGACCTGCTTGCAGGTCCAACGGGCGATGTCAGCGACATAGTGGGTACACACTTGCCGTTGTGGATGATATGTTGTCCAATCCGTCGGACTGAACGTCATATCGTCTAGCGTGTACCCGGCTTAAGGGGAATAGTAGTCGCTGCATGAGGCAATTTTATTGATGGGGTCCCTACAACTCATTTGCCCTTGGACCCCCGCAAGCCTTAATCCGGCCCTGAGTATATACATCAACTGGTATCAAATCATATAAGCCTATAGTCTGATATGTGGACGAAAAGCCTGTATCTCCCATACAAGCAAGTGGCTCTGGTTTTCTTCAAGTGCTCAACAATAAAAACAGCTGGGTACACATTAAACGATGTGCAAACAATGTGATGGACTTCCCAATTTCCCTTGAACTGAGAGTTCTGAGAGACAAACAATAGTGCATACACACTGAGCCATCTTCAAAACGACCAAACAATATATCTTGCATTGTTTGGTCTTTAAATTGTTAACTACAGTATATAAAGTTAACATATTTCCTGGCTGTCCGGTAAAGTGTACACACTGCACGATTTGCGAGAAATAGTTGACGAATGTACCGCATATCTGAAGATGCGAAGGATGACACTGGAGTGCGGAGTGCGCATAGTGCATAAACGAGTTGAACAATTTGGCGTCCTGATCTGTCAGAAAAATAATTTTAAAAATCGTCTAGTGTGTACCCAGCTTTACACCTGTGATCTAACAGCAGTTTTTACACAACCAGTAACCCGTGTGTAACTGCCCAAAGTCAGCAGAATAACAGCATATGAAAAGGGTTCCTGGGGAATGGAAGTCTCGCCTAAAGCTGGCCACACATCTAAAGATTATCTGTCCAACCAGCCAACTAGTTGATTGGTTTTTAATGAAAATCTGGTGTAAATGATGATCAGCAATTTGCTCCTAAATGCAAGAAAACAGATGAAAAAGGTCGTTCAGACAAGTTTGTTAAATGTTTGATCTAAACTATTTGTTCAAACAACAGTTTTTGTCCATTTTCTGGCATTTGGGAGCAAATTACAGATTGTCATTAGCTTTCATACTTTACCAGATTTTCATTCCAACCAATCAACTAGTTGGATGGTTGGATGTAAGTTGGTCTAGTGTGTGGCCAGCTTAAGTCATTGGAACTGTGGTAATCTCAAACCTGACACATGCCCCCTCCCCATCTCATTAAAAATCAGTTTCCAGATCTGACATCCCCTTTCTACTCAGTTTGAAATCAGACCCCACATCAGCCTCCCTCAATTATGATCATACCCCACACTTGACAAACCCCATCCTTCAACTGGAAACATACCCTAGTCCTCACAATCACCCCCTCCTTACTCAATGTACTCTACAATCAGCTCAAACCTGACAACTCCCTCAATTAAAAACAGATCACAGAACTGCCCCCAGACCTAACAACCCCTTCTCCCTCAACTAATAGCATGTCCCAGCAGTGCCCCTCCCCTCATACCTGACAACCCCCCTTCTCCCTCAACTAATAGCATGTCCCAGCAGTGTCCCTCCCCTCATACCTGACAACCCCCCAACTAATAGCATGTCCCAGCAGTGTTCCCCCCTCATACCTAACAAACCCCCCTTCTCCCTCAACTAATAGCATGTCCCATCAGTGCCCCCCAATACCTGACAACCCCCCTTCTCCCTCAACTAATAGCATGTCCCAGCAGTGTCCCTCCCCTCATACCTGACAACCCCCCAACTAATAGCATGTCCCAGCAGTGTCCCTCCCCTCATACCTGACAACCCCCCAACTAATAGCATGTCCCAGCAGTGTTCCCCCCTCATACCTGACAAACCCTTCTCCCTCAACTAATAGCATGTCCCAACAGTGCCCACTCTCATACCTGACAACCCCCCCAACTAATAGCATGTCCCAGCAGTGTCCTCCCTCATACCTGACAACCCCCCCAACTAATTGCATGTCACAGCAGTGTCCTCCCTCATACCTGACAACCCCCCCAACTAATTGCATGTCACAGCAGTGTCCTCCCTCATATCTGACAACCCCCCCTTCTCCCTCAACTAATAGCATGTCCCAGCAGTGTCCCCCCTCATACCTGACAAACCCCCCTTCTCCCTCAACTAAAAGCATGTCCCAGCAGTGTCCTTCCCTTACCTGCCACACATCCCCTTTCACCCTCAATTAAAATCATGTTACAAGTGCTTTAAATCTGATTTAAAATTACATTTTAAATGAGACCTCAGTACTCACCATCAATCTGCTGCTGCTGTGGTCTGACTCCTCCCTCCTATCTCTCTCTGATTCTGGCTCTCATCCAATCAATGTGGCCGCTTGCACTGCAGCTTTCACTAAATGGTGGATAGCTATCCACCAATCAGCGTTTAGATGCTCCTATCACTGTGATTGGTGGATGGCCAGCGCCCAGCGCCATCCACCACTCTATATGCTAGCAGCCTGGCCCTGAAATGCTGCATGTCAGGAGGACTGTGGAAATGGCAGGACCCTGGGAGGCAGACAGAGAATGTTGTTTGGCTGCTGCAATCGCGGTTGGGGACCGTTCTCTGCCTGATTCATAGCCGCAGCCCCAAATCCTTCACAGTGTACCGGCCAGTGGGAAATATATACTCCTGCCCAGCACGCTCTCTACTTACATTTATTTTTAATAAGATGGTGGGCAGGAGGGGCTTGGGCCAGCTGCCGGGGAGGAGAGACGCTACCGCCGCTGCCATCATGCAGATTCGGAGGGCAGTGACTCAATTAATAACAGTAAAGCTGGGAATCCACTATACAATTATCTGTCAGATATCTGTCTAATCTGGCTGGTTGGAATGAAAATCTGGCAATGTATGGGAGCATATGACAATCGTCCATTTGATCACAAACATTGGTAAACAGACAAAAATGGTTGTTCAGACAAATTGGTTAAAACACACAAATTTTACCAATTTGAACAATTGTTTCTTTATTCGTTTTCCAGTGTTTAAGACCATATGATCGACCAGCCAGATTGGACAGATATCTGACAGATAATTGTATAGTGTATGTCCAGCTTAAGTCACAGAGGCAGGGCTAGTCGGCCACTGCTACTTGCAATCCCGCGGTGGCCGGCCCATCGTATTACATGAAATGATGTTACACGTTGTGACGTCTTCACGCCTGGGATCTGTCCCCGCCACAGCAGACGTGTACATGCGCAGTATGCAGTTAAACTGTGCAGTATGAAAATCCGGGGGTTTCTTCATTCTTTCCGGGGTAGCGAGAGCTCCCAGCTCATAGCGGGAGGCTCCCGCAGAATGCGGGAGGGTAGGCAGGTAATGATACGTGTATCAGGTGTGTGATGGGGGAGGCGGTTAACTTACCGCTGCCCAGGATGCCGACCGGCGGCATCCCGATGGCGGAAGGCCGACCCGGGACTAAAGATAGTCATTGAAATGCAGACACCTATCTTTAACTCCACGGTAAAATCACGACGCGCAGCATCCCAAATGAGGTAAGCTGGGGATAGTTAGGTTGTAGCTGCGGGGAGGGGGTGGGGGTTAGGTTTAGGCACCCACAGGGGGACTTAGGGTTAGGCACCCCCCGAATTAAGTGATGATGAACAGGCCCCTAAGTGTCTATTCCGTACATCACTTTATTCTAAACATCCAATATCTATCCCCTATGTTTCCCTGTAATAGTGTTCTTTCATTTGTTCCCACTTGTATCGGATACCTGACCAAAGGGCAATGACCTGCTTACTGGGTGCAGCTTAAGCGCAAATCCCACTTGGAGGGGTCACCGGTGAACACCTCCCAGTAAGCTAGACTCCGTGCCTTTGGTCAGGTCTCACCAACATCCGGTACTAGTGGATGAGGAAGACCCTGATCCAGGCCCCTCGCCTCCTGTTCCTTCCTCAAGCTGGATCCACATCTTCCAACTCCGTGGCGGAGAAACACCCTAGCCCAGTGGTTCCCAAACGGTGTGCTGTGGCACCCTGGGGTGCCTCAGGGCAGTTGCAGGGGTGCCTCGGGTTGCTGGTCCAGTACCAAATAAAATTATTTTTAGTAAGTGTGATAGGCAAAACCAGTGCTAATGGCTGCAAATCAAACAATATGTGGACAAAAATAAGCATAGCCCTGTCAGCCACCACATAACTGAACCTAAGGGTGACATATAAGCACAATTTACTTCATTACATTTTTGCTAAATTTCTCAATGAGAAACTTTTGGCCCAGGGTGCCGTGAAAAAAATGTTTATGCTCTAGGACGTCGTGATTCGAAAAAGTTTGGGAACCACTGCCCTAGCCTGATCGTGACAATTAGTGTGACCTACAAATTGTGATTGGTGTATTATGTGCATGATATTAGTGAGACCTGTATATTGTGATTGGTGTATCAGGTGTGTGATATTGGAGTGACCTGTATATAGTGGTCAGTGTATCAGGTGTTTGATGTTTGTGTGGTTGGTTGGTATATCTGGTGTGTGATACTGGCGACCAGTGCATCAGGTGTGTGATATTGGTGTGACCTGTGTATAATGATTGTTGTATATAAGGTGTGTTATGTATCAGTGTTAGTGATAAACAACAGTTAGGAGCTGATTGGCTGGTACTTTATCTCCGTTCACTTTATCTCCATCCAAGGCTTAGTAAATATAACTTTAAGCCTTGGAGAGCGATAAAGTGGATAGAGATAAAGTACCAACCAATCAGCTCCTAACGGTCACTTTACAGGCTGTGATTGAAAAATGACAGTTAAGAATTGATTAGTTTGTACCGTACTTTGGGGTGTATGCACTAAGCCTTGGAGAGTGATAAAGTGAAGAGAGATAAAGTGGTCTATGTACTAAGCCTTGTAGAGAGATAAAGTGGATTGAAAAAAAGTACCAACCAATCAGCTCCTAACTGTCACTTTACAAGCAGTGTTTGAAAAATGACAGGTAGGAATGAGTTGTTACTTTATCTCTCTGAACTTTATCTCTCTCCAAGGTTTAGTACACCCCCCTCCCCCATGTCTTAAGTACCCGGGTCCCCCAAAAGCCTTCATCCGTCTCTGCCTGCAACTACGCAGCCTTGTACACACCCTGCAAATATTAGTATGCTCTATCACATGAAAACAGTAACCTGTCTTTTGATTAAACACGATTGGACCCTAATATCATTTGTGTCTGACAGCTTTTTTTTATCATGCTCTGACCAAGTGCCCTTGTGACTACAACACTTAACATGCACTTTCAACATTGTGTGACAGGGAGCATGCGAGCTAGACACGTATTACTGCTTTATGTTATGCAGTGATGAGTATGTTTCCTAACTTTGTAAATTTACATTTCTCTACTATATAATCATTACTGTGTAATGGTAAACTGTGCAATTGTACAGTATAAACAGTGTAACATTCTAGAAATTCTGCTGCCAGATACCTGTTGCTGTTCTACATTCCCTTATGTCTTGAGGTTTATATAAGTGAGATTGTCACACAGCCCTGGAAATAAGCCCAGGATACCATTATGCTATTTTCCCCATTAATTCTGCTGTCTTTCCACTGTTTGTGATATGGAATTGTGTAAGACTATTGAGTACAGGTTATCACAGACCAAGATAGATGTGTGTTTCTGTATAATGGAAGAAGGCACCTCATGAGAAAAAACTACCACAGACGGATTCAAATAACATTTTTGGATCAGTATCGAATATAAAGTGACATCATAACCCCATTTTATAACTCTAGCCTTAGTCCTAAATGTCTATCTAATATAGGGTAATATTACAACGGCTGCCTAGTACTATACTGAGCTATCCCAATGTAGCCATACGTTCCTACTCTATTGGAATGTCCTTGAGTTCCCTTCTCCTGGGCTCTTGGACAGCTGACAACCCTCCAGTGAAGTGGGCCGGGCTGACTGTAATGATGTGATTCAATGTGTATGAATCACGTCATCAGCATTTCCCTGCTGCTGCCACGTAGTAATGGCACATTTAGCTGCATTAGGCCACGAGGCCAGGACTGTTGTGGTGCTATCATCTGCCTCCTCCTAACACCCCCATACTTACCTTCGGGATGCCGATGGCCAAGATACTGGTGCCGGGTTCCTGTCCTGTCGGGGTGTTGGCGCCGGTATTTGGACCGTCGGCATCCTGCACGTCAGGATGCCACATACATCCCGCTCCCACACCTCCCATGTGCATATACAGTATATGCTATCCTCGCACCAAAGAAGAAATACAAGTTATTAAGTCAAGAGGTTGCAATAAGAAAGCATGAGGGAAAAATTGTATAATAGGTGATCATAATTACATTAAAAATGTAATTGTCACTTATCTCGTTCGGGCTGACCTGGATTCCGGCGTCGGGATTAAGATAGGCGTTGGTAAGTTGACACTTATTTTAAGTCCCGTGTCGGACTTTCAGCATCGGAATTGAGACCGGCGGCATTGTGACCGCTGGTCTCATAACTACATTCCCATACAAAGACATTTTAATGCATAAAGTTTAAAAAATTAGGGGGTCTATTTACTAAGCAGTGTTAGGAGACAGAGTGAAAAATGATGTCAGTGATAAGGTGCCAGCCAATCAGCTCCCAACTGCCATTTTTCAAACACAGCCTGTGAGATGACAGTTGGAAGCTGATTGGCTGGCACCTTATTACTGACATCACTTTTCACTCTGTCTCCTAACACTGCTTAGTAAATAGACTCCTATATATTATTAATAATAATTTTATTTATGTAGCACTATTATCCAGAAGGATTCAAGGCTCTGTTAGTAACAAACAAACTTTCCATGTGAAAAAAAAGACATCAATCAAAACAATAGGAATGTGTGGGATGTATAGGAGGAAGCTCTGTAATGTGTTTGGTGAGTTAATTTTGACCTATACCAAGGTACTAGAGGGCTCAGGCCAAAATTTTGTTGACAAGCCCTCTTATCACACACTGATACCGCTTTTATAACTAAATTCCGGGTCTGACCCGGATGTTGGAACAGGGTTCCAAACTGGATCAGACCCGGAATTTAGCCGGCGCCGACCCAGGATATTCCCGAGTCGATGCCGTTCACACCAGAGCCCGTTCTGCAGTAACCCGGCTATTCAGGCCTGGAAGTGGACGCTTGGAGATGATGTCATCTCCAAGCGCCACTGAAGCCGGCCAATCGGCCGGCATGCGACGCGCTTCACGTCATCGTGACACGGATCTCGCCATTTACACTGCAGGGTTTCACGGGTCATTCCCATGTAAAACCCTGCAAGTTACCTGGGTTGGATTGCCGGGTCACTCGACCCAGGAATCCAACCCTGTCCCCTTTTACACCAAGTAGCTACTCAGGTTAACCCTGCAATAACCCGGGTTTTAGCTCTGGTGTAAAAGGGGTATGAATGTAAAATGAGGCATAACCTATAAATGTATACTAAATGCATCCTGCACCAAGGTTTGTTTTTCAATAGATTGGAAATGAGAGAAATTGCTGTTAAATATGATGTAAATTGAGTCTTGTGATAAAACGGAATCGGTAAGAATTACAGCCGGTTCAAATCCCGACAGCGGCTGGCCGACATGGCTGAAAATCCCAATTGTCCCAAGGTAAGTATTAACTAGCCTAACTCCCCCCCCAACCCTAACCCTCCTTAGGGGTGCCTAACCCTAACCGTCCCCTCAGTGCCTAACCCTAATCCCTCCTCTAAGTGTCTAAACCTAACCCCCCCTTCCCCGCAGCCTAAACCTAAGTCCCCCATGGGAGTGCCTAACCCTAAGTCCCCCCCGGGGCGCCTAACCCTAACCCTCCCTTCCCTAGCCTAACCCTAAACTCCCGGGGGGGCCTAACCCTAAGTCCCCCCCCGGGAGCCCTAAACCTAACTCTTCCCCCCAGCGGCTGTCCGCAGCGGCGCCCGGCATCACTTCGATCGGGATGCCGGGCGCCGGTGTCCCGGCATCAGTAAAATGACAGGTGTCTAGAGTTAGATGCCTGTCATTTAACCCTCTCCCGGATAAAGCAGTCGGGAAGCCGGCTGTCGGGATTACGTCCGCCGGCTTTCCGACTGCATACCGATAAAACATCTTTTTGAAGAAATCTCGGAGCATTCGGGAGGAGGCAGCCAGGTCAGTACAACAGGGAAAGATGCAAAGGTGTGGGGGGAAGGGGTGGTGGTGGTGCAACATAGGGGGCGTCATGGGGCGCAACATAGCAGGCGATGTGGGGGGCATGGTGGTACAATGCATAGATCATCAGCACAGGTGGTGTTGCTATGACGCGATTCACCACGAATCGCAACACCTGCCGTCTGGCTGGGGGCAGGTGACGTCTGGCTACGGGATACTTGCCCATTTTTCTGGGTGGCTAGGAGCGCCACCCGATTTTTGGGAGTCTCCCGGGCCATTGCGGGAGAGTAGTCAAGTATTAGCTAAATAGGGTCAAGGCTCCTGTAAGAGTGAGCTCAGACAGCAAAGATACTGCTTTTGTTGTGATTGTAGCATGTCTGACTTACAAGGCTTAGTTGTTCAACAACAGTAGAGGACCACAAGTTGCATATGCCTTTTTTTTTACAGATGTGTATTGATGTGTATCTATAATAGGTGCAGGGTGTCCAGTGCAGACAGGCCCCTGAGTCAAGGTTATGGATTGAAAGATCTACAGTAAAAAGATAGACAATGTCTAGATAGACACCAGATGTTAGACAGGCAATAGGTCAACAGGGACAAAATGTCGACAGGGACAATAGTCGACACACTAAATGTAGACGTGTAAGATGGTCGACAGGTACAAATGGTCGACAGGGTAAAAAGGTCATCATGCATAAGTGCCTAACCCTAAACATCGGGGTGCCTAACCCTAACCCTCCGGTAAGTGCCTAACCATAAAAAATGTAAATAATGTGTTGACCATTTGCGTGGCGGCTATTTTCACGTTGACCTTTTGACCCTGTCAACCATTTGTACCACCCTCCCTCCTGGTGCCCACCCCTAACCATCGGGGTAGGTGCCTGAACCTAACCATCCCTTATAGAGCCTAACCCTCCGGTAAGTGCCTATCCCTAACCCTCTGTCGAAGCTGAATAATTGGCTGAGACAAGTTCAATTTAAAATTTAATCGCGGCGACGCCATCTTGCGAATGGCCGCAAGACGCCATCTTGAAAATGAGATCGCAAGACGCCATTTTGCGAATGGCCGCCTAAGCGCCATTTTAGATAAACTCACATTTTAGTACATGTGGCGATAATACTAATAGCACCATGCGTTTGCATCTTTCACCATTTCTCATACACACATTAATACACACAATTGCGCTGTTAACTAGTCGGATATTAGCGAATGCATAGGACTTTGTATGAAACCGCTGTTTTATTAGCTTTATGCGCACGCATCTGCCCCAAGTTAACTAGCGTCCTTATATCAAACCCTGAATACCCACACATTACATATTCACACATAAGGTTCAATATGCTTTAAAGTGTATGATTTAAGTTGGTTCAGTTAGTTTAAATGCTGAGAAATAAAGATATTTGATAACTAAGGTATTATACATGCTAAACAAGTCGTATTTGGAGTTGTACTGATGCGTACTCTTTTTACAGTATTCCGGTGTTATCGGTGGGGAGATCGCATCATGCATTCTTGAGTTATGGATCGCAGAGCCTACAAGCAACAAAATGTATATTTTAGGAACAACTGTTAGGATGTTGCAGGGGGCGTGAAGAGGAAGATCCCCAGCTGTTAGAGGCAGGGAGAGTCTATTTGAACTAGCCTGTTAAATGTGCTGTAACAGATGCTTCTCCCCTGGGAACCAATGACACCAGCAACAAACTTCCCTATTGTGTTTATTCTGGGGGGGTATAAATATGTGTGCACGAACGCTGGTTCTCAGTCTTCATGCTGAACGGTGTATTACTAGGGGTCTCTTGCTGATGCCTATCTCCGGGTCCGGAAGCGCCTGCGTATGTATACTGTACTTGGGTCTGTATAATTTTCCTTTTGCGCCTAAATTGTGTCTTGATCAATTGCTGTAACTGTCTGAACTTTTACCTGAATAACACTTGTGCTTTGGAACCACAGATTCCACGTCTAAGTCTTTACTTATGGTATGACTGCGTACGCAAATTAGCGTCATCCTTAGAGGTTTATAGGAAGGGTTTTAGAAGGTACAGGCAGAGGTATATAGAGGTTCTGATCCAGTATTGTTACCTCCCTCCTGGTGCCTAACCCTAGCCGTTGGGGTGTGCCTAACCCTAACAGTTGGGGTGTGCCTAACCCTGACCCTCCAGTAAGTGCCTAACCCTAACAAAATAATAATAATGTGTCAACCATTTTAATATCGACCATTTGCATGCCGACCTTTTGAACCCGTCAACTATTTGTACCTGCCGACCTTCTTACATGTCGACATTTAGCGTGTCGACCTTTTGTCCCTGTCGACCTATTGCCTGTCTAACATCTGGTGTCTATCAAGACATTGGGGTAAATTTACTAAGATGGGATTTCTATTAAGAAGTGATGTTGCCCATAGCAACCAATCAGATTCCAGGTATTATCTTCTAGAAGGTGCTAGATAAATGAGAAGTAGAATCTGATTGGTTGCTATGGGCAACATCACTTCTTAATAGAATTTCCATCTTAGTACATTTACCCCATTGTCTACCTTTTTACTGTAGATTTTTAGACCGGATACCGTCAGGGAAGCCATCACTGCTCACCCTGTATCTATAAACTATACTTACCTTTCCGTCAACGCTGCAGAAATCACCAGGAAAATGGTGCCAGAGCCATTTCTCAGTAGCTGTAGACTCTGTCACAGTGCCAAAGTCTACTCGATGTATGTGCCAGCCTGAGAGGGGGCTCACATAAAGACTGCACATGGGCCCCCTCAAAATAGTACTGCTTCTTTACTTAAAAAGCTATATCCCAATTCAATGTGCTGCAGCTTCAACTAAAGGAAATTATACTTATTCTATAATATCTAATTATACAGTATCTATTCCCAATATTCCCATATACTTTTTAAATATTACTGTTTCTCTATGTAAATTTCAACACTGTGTCGCTATCTACTGTATCTCTCTGCATAAAAGTACTGAAAAGGAGCTTAGGTCACAGTTGTGTTGTTAGCACATCAGACTAGCTATTTCTTTAACAGCTTACTCATGTTTACACTATAAATCCAGCTTGGTAGTGTAATTACGGCTCTAGTGAAAACCCTCTTTTAAACAACCATGTCACCATATATATTGCCTGGGAATTAAGAGGAACATCACGCCATTTTTTCCACCACCATATAAGGTGGCATGGTTTATAGGGTCACATATAATGCCTGTCAGTTTATCCCATCTGGGATTTGTATCCTGTTCTGTCAGACTAGGGCAGGAAAAGCAATTACCAGAATGCTATCCAGACACTCTGTGTTGTGAAACTCTGCACATTCACCTTGCAAAATAAGTATACGCGTAGTTACAGGGGGCTAAACGTATTGTCCGTTTGAACAGATCTTACGATTTATAGCACTGCACTTGCTCCATCACTGTGCATTGGCAACTAAGAGCAATTCCAAGTCGTACATACTTCTGTCACATCTTCACTGGTGTAATTGGGTGTATTGTGAGGGCGTGTTATGGGAATGTAGAGGCGTATCTACCTATTGGCCAGGATTGCACTCGCCAGGGGTGCCGCCCTAGGGGGGGCACCATTCGGCTGTTCCACCCGCGGCCAAGGGTTAGAAATTCTTCCAATGAAAATTGGCCGGCCGCTCCCTCAGAAACCGCTGGTGAAAGGAGCATTTTTTTCCTCAAACAGCCTGTCCGAGCAAAATCCCGCCCATTAAACCCTGCCGGGTCACCACCACACACACTCCTGCCCGTCTCCTACTGGAGGAGCAGGGGGTCAGTCAGGGAAACCTGGGAAAATGGCGGCGCAGTGAATGGCTTCACAAGCCCTTCCCGCGCCGCATAGGGTCTCAGTGTCTCCTCCAGGTGACGTCACCTACAGGGTAAGGTATGCTGCCGGCTGCTACCCGTCCGGCGCCCGCAGATTCAGTGAGAAGCTAGAGCTGAGTTCCGTGAAGGCAGCCCGGGAGGGACTCCTACTCATGGAGACCTCACTACTGGCATCGCACTGCCTTTGCAAAAGGCATGGGTGCAGACTGGGTGACTAATGTTAGATAGTCCAGTGCAAATATATATATATATATATATATATATATATATATATATGACAGTCTCACGAAGAAGGTGTCATGAAACAGCTGTCGGGACCAAGTGGGTTTTTTGAGCATGGCTCCCCACACTCTGCTACAGGCCTGAATATATGCATAATTTGTGCTGAGTATTTTTATGTATTTTTATACATTTATAAGATGGCTTATTTTACCCTTATGGTACTTTTTCATTTAATTCTGGGAACTTGTTTTCTAAATGGTGTGCTGGATCATTGTCTCATGTGGACCTGGCTATAACAATTGTTGGTATCCTTGCACCCGGACTAATTCATTTCAGTATTGTGTGCATTCCGTACTGTCATATATATATATATATATATATATATATATATATATAAAATCAATATTGTGGATCCAATAAGATAAAATGCGCTCTAAAACCCCTATTGGTGATGGTGTGTACCCAATGTAAGTATATGTCCTCTAGACAACATCTAGAAGTGTACAAATAAATCAGTGGATAAGTATCGTAAAGAATTTTTCTCAAAAATCAGATCTGCATGAATAATATACAAATCTTAACATATGGGGTTTAAAAGGGATAAAACTAAACAGACCAAAGAATACAGTGGGGTGATACTGCGATCACTCGAGAAATGAATAAATGGTATTGAACCTGCTAAGAACTGGAACATGGGCTCCAGTGTATGGCAAACAACAATAAAAGTGAAAAATAACTGAGAGTAAGAGTAGGACCATGTATAAAGAAAATCACAATAAACTCAGAAACAAATCAAAAATAAATCAAAATCAAAATACACAAATCAATAATCAATATGAAAACCAAAAAGGGGGATAAATCAAAAAGGGGATAAATCAAAACGCTCAAAGTCAACAGAATGTTCAAATGAATATATCAATCTAAGAGTGAGGCCTGGAAAACCCTTGAGCTCATATATAGTTTAGTGAGGCAATGATGTGAGTCAAAATGCTGGTAGTATTGATGGATGCTGTGGACGTGTGTGTGTCGTCATGGGGAATCAGGGAGATGTTTCTGGGGTGAGCAGTACGGACTGTGTCTGGAGTGCACTGGGAGGTGTGGCTCCAACCTGTGTCTGTCTCAGGCGGATAACGCCGGAGATCGCCCGGGCTACCTGGCAGTCTCTGGCGCACACCGCCGGACCGGCCGCTCGGTGACAGAGGAGGGAAGAAACGGTAGTGGCTCGGTGAACCAGACACCGTTTCCCCTCCTGTGTGGAACTCACCTCCTCTGGACTCAACAGGGTCCACTCTTACCCCTAGCCAGCTGGATGATGATCCTCTCCTTCCCCTGTGGTGCTGTTCTTCCGTGTCCTCGGGCGAATAATGTGGCTGTACACTTTGCGCTGATGCAGATATTCAGGTCCTCACTCTATGGCTGTGTTGAAATGGCCAACGCGTTTCAACCCACGTGGGGTCTTCTTCTAGGCATGTAGTGGAAGTGCCTGTGTCCCGGGGTTACTTAAATTCAATATATACAGTCAGGTCCATAAATATTGGGACATTGACAGAATTTTCAGATTTTGGCCTCTATTCACCACCACAATGGCTTTGAAATGAAACAAACAAGATGTGCTTTAACTGCAGACTTTCAGATTTAATTTGAGGGTAATTACATCCAAATCGGGTGAATGGTGTAGGAATTACAACGGTTTCAATATGTACCTCCCACTTTTTAAGGGGCCAAAAGTAATGGGACTATCAACTCAAAAGCTATTTCATGGACAGGTGTGGGCTATTCTCTCGTTATTTCATTATCAATTAAGCAGGTAAAAGGTCTGGAGTTGATTCTAGGTGTGACATTTGCATTTGGAATCAGTTGATGTCGACTCTCAATATGAGATCCAAAGAGCTGTCACTATCAGTGAAGCAAGCCATCATTAGGCTAAAAAATCAAAACAAACCCATCAGAGAGATAGCAAAAACATTAGGTGTGGCCAAATCAACTGTTTGGAACATTCTTAAAAAGAAAGAACGCACCGGAGAGCTCAGCAACACCAAAAGACCCGGAAGACCACGGAAAACAACTGTGGTGGATGACAGAAGAATTATTTCCCTGGTGAAGAAAAACCCCTTCAGAACAGTTGGCCAAATCAAGAACACTCTCCAGGAGGTAGATGTATATGTGTCAAAGTCAACAATCAAGAGAAGACTTCACAAGAGTGAATATAGAGGGTTCACCACAAGATGCAAACCATTGGTGAGCCACAAAAACAGGAAGACCAGATTAGAGTTTGCCAAACAAAATCTAAAAAAGCCATTACAGTTCTGGAACAACATCCTATGGACAGATGAGACAAAGATCAACTTGTACCAGAGTGATAGGAAGAGAAGAGTACGGAGAAGGAAAGGAACTGCTCATGATCCAAAACATACCACCTCATCAGTGAAGCATGGTGGTGGTAGTGTCATGGCGTGGGCATGTATGGCTGCCAATGGAACTGGTTCCTTTGTATTTATTGATGATGTGACTGCTGACAAAAGCAGAATGAATTCTGAAGTGTTTTCGGGCAATATTATATGCTCATATTCAGTCAAATGCTTCAGAACTCATTGGACGGCGCTTCACAGTGCAGATGGACAATGACCCGAAGCATACTGCAAAAGCAACCAAAGAGTTTTTTAAGGCTAAAAAGTGGAATGTTATGCAATGGCCAAGTCAATCCCCTGACCTGAATCCGACTGAGCAAAACTGAATCCGATTGAGACAAAACTGAAGGGAAAATGCCCCAAGAACAAGCAGGAACTGAAGACATTTGCAGTAGAGGCTGGGCAGAGCATCACCAGGGATGAAACCCAGCGTCTGGTGATGTCTATGCATTCCAGACTTCAGGCTGTAATTGCCTGCAAAGGATTTGCAACAAAGTTAGATTTAGGATTGTTTAGTTTGTCCCATTACTTTTGGCCCCTTAAAAAGTGGGAGGCACATATAGAAACCGTTGTCATTCCTACTCCGTTCACATGATTTGGATATAATTACCCTCAAATTAAAGCTGAAAGTCTGCAGTTAAATCACATCTTGTTTGTTTCATTTCAAAGCCATTGTGGTGGTGAATAGAGGACAAAATATGAAAATTCTGTCAATGTCCCAATATTTATAGACCTGACTGTATATATATATATATGTATATATATCTTTCAAAAATACCGGCACTCATAAGTAAACGAGCAAAATATATCCTGCTGAGGTGCTCACCCTGGGGCTATGAACCCCTCCACATAAATCCAAATAACAAAGTGGCACTCTCAGTCCGTTTTTAGTGAAAAAAATTCATACTTTACTGTATCAGTTGTCGAAGCTGGATTATTGGCTGAGACAAGATCAGTTTAAAATTGAATCGCAGCGACACCATCTTGCAACTGGCCGCAAGACGCCATCTTGGAAATGAGATCGCAAGACGCCATTTTGCGAATGGCCGCCTAAGCGCCATTTTAGATAAACTCACACTTTAGTACATGTGGCGATATTACTATTAGTATCATGCGATTGCATCTGTGACCATCGCCATAAGTTACGGCGATTCATCAAAAGCCCATTTCATGACTTTACGTAGTTTGGGTGCTCTGGATAAAGTGTATATTATTATAATTCCCCTAAAGGATATATTTCAGAAATGGCTGTACAGTATGTAAAAATTGGATTGCATTAGCTAAACAGAGCAAATGGCCACGTGACAACTAGCCTGTGTAGACAAGCTTCCTGGACATAACGTCTGCTCTCACTCCAGGTGGCCCTGCTCGAATACAGCAAGAGGGTCGTTTGTAGCACCTTACATTAGCAGGCTTCCTACAATAAAATACCTTCAAAGCCAAGAGTGTTATCTGAAGTTTGGGTCTTGTAGCTGTGCTAATTTGCATTTACACAAGAACCTGGGAGAACAAAGGACTGTACTTTTGAGCCTGGGAAGGGTGGGGGCTGATGAGAGAGGGGGGAGTGTGGAACTATAATGCTCAGCATTCCACACTGCTAGGTGTTCACTTAGTTTAAGTGAGATTTAAGTGCACCATTTCTCATACACACATTAATACTCACAATTGCTCTGTTAACTAGTCACATATTAGCGAATGCATAAGATCCTGTATGAAAACGCTGTTTATTAGCTTTATGCACACGCATCTGCCCCAAGTTAACTAGCGTCTTTACATCACACCCCGCATACTTACACATTACATATTCACATAAAAGGTTTAATAAGCTTTAAAGTATAAGATTTAAGTTTGTTCATTTAGCATAGATGCTGTGAAATAAAGATTATTTGGTAACTAAGGTTTTATACATGATAAGTAAGCCGTGATTGGTATTGTACTGAAGCGTACTCTTTCAACAGTATTCTGGTACCATCGGTGTGGAGATCGCATCATGCATTCTCAACTTATGGACCGCAGAGACTTCAAGCAACAAAATGTACATTATATGAACAACTGTTAGGATGATGTATGAGGCAGGAAACCAGAGACCCCCAGTTGTTAGAGGCTGGGTTGTCTCTATTTGAATCAACCTGTTAAATGCCTTGTAACATATGCCCTCTCCTTTAGGACCAATGGCATTAGCAACAAACTTCTTTATTGTGTTGTTTATTTGTGGGGGGTATAAATATGTGTGCTCTGACCCTGGGTTCCTAGTCTTTGTGCTGAATGCCGATTGACGAGGGGTTTCTTGCTGATGCCTAACATCTGGACCAGAGAGCGCTGCGTATGTATAATTGTACTTGGGTCTGTATAATCTCTTTGCACTAAGATTATATGAGGATCATAGCGTGTAACTGCTGTACTTTTACTTGAATAATACTTAGTGCTTTAGAACCACAGGTTCTAGGTCTGGAGTCTTTATTTACTGTATGACTGCGTACGCAAATTAGCGTCATCCTTAGAGGTTTATAGGCAGGATATTAGAAGGTATAGGCAGGGGTATATAGAGGTTCAAAGGCAGTATCCTTAGTTGGGGGCTCATAGTGAAGTCACTTACCTACTCACACGGCACATACGGTTATCGATATCTCAGCAAAGGGTGGAGTGGCCACATGCAGGGTTTACCTGCAACCGCTTTGTGCTGAAAGATCGCTATCCGTTTTCGTGTGAGCCAAGGAAGCTGACTAGAATCCAGGGACAAGAGAGGAAAAAGTTTGTTTTCCTTTGTTGATAGAGCCTAACGTTTAAAGGGGTGCCGCAGTATTGAGCACGCGGCTGAGTCACAGTTTTGCGCACAGTAAAGACGCACTTTTGCGTATGCAGCTAAAAAGTTGTCATACGGTTGTGTGGTAGTCGCATTATAGTGTATGTGACTGGTCGCACAATAGCGTATACGTACTTCCGGTTGTGCTGCCACGTGTTTAAATAAAGCCGTTGAGGTTTACATTTTTCAATTGTTATCAATATCTGGGTTAACTTGTATTTTTCTGCGCAGGAAAAAGTGTGTAACAGTGAGTATTTGTTGGTAGGGGTAACTTGTTTCCTACAGATAGAGGTACCGTATGACCTTTAAGGGCTACGTGCTAGTCGCTCGGTAAGCAGCTTACCGTTCTATACACAATAGCAGGTGTACATGTTCTCTTTGTTGTAGAGAGGTGCGTGGAAGTAGCCTACTTAAACTTCCATAGGTGTGGAAGTTGCCTTACTAAATCTTATCCGGGTGTGGAAGTTGCCTTTTTCAATTCTTATCCAGGTGTGTGGGCGCTGCCGTTTAAATCGTCCACAGGTAAATGAAAGTATCTTGATTGTCTTTCACCAGTTTAAATCTTTATTGAAAAGCATAGGATTAGTCTCAGAATGGGAGCCGCGCAAACAATAGAGATGTTAGACAATGATGTGCTGCTAATGGAAGCGCCGTTTGGATCGGCCCGTTGTATTATGCATACTAAGTACGGTACTTATGCGATAAGGTTTTGTGATGTATGGTTTAAAATGACGATGAAGAATGTTAGACCATTTCCCAGAATTGGTAGTTTTGATAAAAATGTACTAGATAATGTCCGAGATCACATCAGTCTGATGCGCTCCCGAGAGAAAAAGGTCAAATATTATGAATGTTTAAAGTTGTGGCAGAATGAAGGGGACGCGTGGCTTAAAAATGTGCAAGTGACGCAAACTAGCGTTGCGAGCGCATTGCCAGAGAATACATCTGCGACGCTCAATTGCAATACGGGCGAGCCGCAAAATGGCGCGCACTGCAGTAAGGTAGCGTTGTGGAGAGTATTGCCAGCAGTTCACGCTCACCACCCCCACCTTATGTGGATGGAGGTGCAAGTACAGTTACCAAAAATACCCATAAAAATGTAACAAGCAATTTGTACCCTCTCTTAAGCAACCATAAAGAAAATGTTTATGATGTGGATGATGAGCCTATTGTAATGTCTGCTATTTCCCATGCTGTGCAAATGATAGATGCTGCATCACCACAATCACGAGTGGTGCTGCCATCTCCATCGGTAACAGCAAGGGAAGTGCTAACACCATCTGCACCCGTAGAGGAAGTTTTTAATACCATACGTAGCAGCAGCAGATTAAACCCCCAGCCAGGTAACAAGGTCAAAGGTAGCAGCGCTGCCGGTCTGCATCCCATTCGGACAATAACCGTTCCGAATGGAAATGCAGATGCGAACGGTTTAGTGCCCACGAGGGAAGTAGTAATGCATTGTCCCTGGACAAGAGCAGAACTAAGGCCCTCATTCAGAGCCACTCGCTAGTGGCAGTACGCTCGTTCCGAGCGATGTTCGCACATCTGCGCATGCGTACGGTTTTTAGTACGCATGCGCGAACCAGTCAGTGCGGGCGAAAATCGTTTGTACGCAATATAGCGAGTACCTGCTATTTTGAGTGACAGAATGAGGCGTATGTGGGTGGTAACAGGGGAAGGTGCTTGAAAACGGGGAGTGGAGATCAGAACGCAGGCGTGCTTAAAGGTCAAAACGGGCGTTTTATGGGTGTGCATAATTAATATAGCAGCGTCATTGACCACGTCACTTGGTTTTTTTAACTCAGAACTGCTCGCAAAATAGCGGTTGAAAAAACCAACCACAAGAATAGCGAGCAGTTCATATCCTGTTCGATGTACTCGATTAATCTAATAAATAGCGGACATGACGTATCGTGCGAGCGGCCAGGGGGCGTTTGTAACAAATAAATGAGCGTATGTTTTGCTCGCTCGTTCAGACTTAGAGGTGTGAACAGACTGCAATGTGCGAACGGATCATTTGAATAGCCACCCCTTGTTTTTGAACAAACGAACGCAAATAGCGAACGGCTCTGAATGAGGGCCTAAATTCCATCATAAATGATTTCCCGATCCCAAAAAGGAACTAGTCAAATGTCAAAGATTTTTGAGAAATTTGGGTAGTTCTCATGAGCCAACTAAAAAAGATTGGCGTGTGCTGTTAAGGGCCTGTCTACCACGCAATACCGACGTGACAAAATTTATCACGGATTGTGTTTTGGATGGTGACGTTCTCTTAACAGACCAAGTAAAAAAAGGTAACATTTCCCGCATTGTAACTCAATTGGGTATATATTTTCCGGTAGTAGTTAACTGGAATTAAATTTTCAACATTAAGCAAAAGAAGAGTTAATCTGCAGAAGATTATTGCGACCGGCCTCTGCATGCTATCACCCAGTACACTGGGTTAGAAGATATTAAAGATTGCACTCACCACAGGGGAATGATAGTGACAGTACTCATGGACGGTCTGAAAGAGAATTTAAAGACTCGGGTTCAGACCTCACAACCTGGCTGGAGGGGAGTCACAATAGATACCCTCATAGAATCTGCCATAGAACATGATAAAAACATCTCAAAGAAGAGAGAGACCCAGAGCGAAAAACTAATGGCTGTCAGTATACAAGCTCTGGAGGGAATGACGGTAACATCACAGCCAACAGACACACTCGCATCTGCACACACACTTACACCTGAACAGTTATATACCCTCACTAACCCCAGGCAACAACAAACACAGCTCTATTCCACAAACCCTATACAACCACAGGTCCCATACTACTCACAAACCTCATATCCCCCACAATACCCTTACCCTCTATCCTTACCCATATCCACCACCTTTACCCTCTGCTCAAACCTCACAACAACACGTGTCTTCACCCGATCCACGAACATGTTTTAATTGTAAACAAACAGGACACTTAAGTAGAAACTGTACAGTAAAAAGAGTAGGAACTCCAAATCAGGGAAGACCTGGACATCCCTATAAGGGATATGCACAGAGACCAGCAAATGTCCAGCAGGCACCAGCTCCAATTGTGGCCGTAAATGCTTTATTGGAAAATTGTAGCCAACGCTAGGGGTCAGGTCATACCTGTAGTCTACAGATAGTTCTTGTAGACACAGGGGCGACCAGGTCAGTGATAAAATCTCCCGTTAATTTACAGGTGACCAACGAGACAGTACCAACAATGGGTGTAACAGGTAAAGTGGAACATTATCCTTTAACAAAGTCCACAGAGGTTACTATTGGGCCGTTGCATACCAGGCATCCTTTCCTTCTGGCTGCTGCGACTCCTACTAACCTGCTGGGTAGAGACTTGTTATGTAAGATGGGATGTGTTATATATTGCTCCCCTGATGGTGTATTTTTAGATATCCCAGAGAGAGTTGCACACGAGGTGCGGGATATGTTGGACACTCCCCAAAGGATAATGTATCACTCTACAAGTTTAAATGAAAATCCATCTCAGGTAGATGAAATGTTGTCCCAAATTCCAGATTCCCTTTGGACTAAGGATGGACAGGACACTGGATTAATGGCAAACGTAAGCCCTGTAATGGTAAATGTAAAAAGCGGTAGGCAAGCTCCAAAAATTCCCCAGTACCCACTAAAACAGGAGGTAGAATTAGGGGTTTTTCCAATAATTGAGCGATTATTGCAACAGGGAATTTTAGTTTGTACAGCTAGTGTAGCCAACAGTCCCATCTTCCCAGTGAAGAAGAGTGGTGGGAGGAGTTATAGGCTGGTCCAAGACCTTAGAGGTGTTAATAAGGTAGTAGAGAGCCAATTCCCTGTAGTGCCAAATCCAGCTGTCATCCTGATGCAGATCCCACCAAATGCAACCCATTTCACTGTCATTGACCTCTGTTCTGCTTTCTTCTCTGTGCCTCTCCACCCTGACTGTCAGTATCTATTCGCATTTACATACAGAGGTGTACAATACACATGGACACGGTTACCCCAAGGTTTTATAGACAGCCCCAGTATCTTCTCCAAGGCATTGCACGACTGTTTACAATCTTTTCAACCTGCCAATGGATCTGTTCTAATTCAATATGTGGATGATTTATTGCTATGTTCTGACTCATTTATGTCATGTTTGAATGATACTAAACTTTTGTTGCTTCATCTCTCACATACAGGACACAAGGTGGCTAAGGACAAACTACAGCCGTGCCAATCCAGACTAAAATATTTGGGACACTGCCTAATCCAGGGGTTACGACATCTTACAAATGATAGAATCCAGGCCATACAGAACATGACACTGCCACAGAATCAACAGCAAACTCGTACCTTCTTGGGAATGTGTGGATACTGTAGAATATGGATCCCAGGTTTTTCTATTTTGGCCTTGCCTTTACATTAATTAGTCTCTTCCTCAAAGCCCGATCGTGTCATACACACAGAGGAAACAGAGCAGGCTTTTCTTAATCTTAAGGATAGTCTGACAAAAGCTCCTGCATTGAGAATACCTGATTATGAAAAACCTTTTGATTTGTATTGTACGGAAGCCGAGATAGTTGTGCTGCAGGTGTCCTTACACAAAAACATGGTGATGCCAGTAGGCCCGTAGCATACTACAGTGCCAAATTGGACACTGTGGCAAGATCACTCCCCACTTGTTTGAGAAGTGTAGCAGCTACCGCTTTATTGGTGAGTAAAAGTGAGGACATAGTATTGGGTCATGATATGATTGTCTACACTCCCCATGCTGTATCCGCTCTGTTGAACTCAGCTCAAACCAGACACGTCTCTTCGGCTAGGTTTACCAAATGGGAACTAGCTCTAATCGCACCGCGAACATCACTGTTAAACGTTGCAGCACGCTGAATCCAGCAACGTATTTACCATATGTACAACATGATGTACAAAGGGTGGAAGGAGGCGAGTTGCTGGCGGGAGGTGAGTTCAGCGGACATAATGATACGCACGATTGTATGGAATATATGAATCAGACCTTTACTGCTAGACCTGACATACACGACAAACCTTTAGAGAATGTGGATGTAACTTTTTATACGGATGGGAGTTGTCATAGACAAGCAGACACAGGTGAATTATGTACAGGTTATGCTGTTGTAAATGACACAGACATCATAGAAGCTAAACCTCTTGGTCCTCCTCACTCAGCCCAGGTGGCAGAGTTAGTAGCACTAACTAGAGCGTGTGAACTGGCAGCAGGCAAATCTGCTAACATTTACACTGACTCGAGGTACGCGTTCGGGGTGGTGCACGATTTTGGTGCTCTATGGCGTCTGAGAAATTTTATGACAGCAGCAGGCACACCAGTTGCACATTCCCGACACATAAAACATCTTTTAGAAGCAATCCAACTGCCCAAAGTGGTGGCAGTAATTAAATGTAAAGCCCATACATGTGAGGATGATCCAGTGTCACTGGGCAACAACAGAGCTGATGAAGCTGCAAAATGGGCAGCAGGGTTAAAAATGTTTTCTCCCACTGAAAAAATTATGTCTTTCCAAACAATTGATATGCTGAAATTAATTGAGATGCAAAATTTGTGTTCAATTCAGGAAAAGTCCATTTGGAAGTCCAAGGGATGTGGGCAAGAGTCCTCCGGGCTCTGGAGGGACGGACAAGGTAAACCAGTAGCACCCAAGGCATATTACCCCAGCCTGGCTGAGGCAGCACACGGTCTGACTCATCTGGGAAAACAAGGTATGTGCACGTTGGTGAGAGCATACTGGTGCGCACCAGGTTTTTCTTTACAACATAAAAGATAGCAATGGCCCTCATTCAGAGCCGCTCGTTAGCGGCAGTACGCTCGTTCCGAGCGATGTTTGCACATCTGCGCATGCGTACGCTTTTTAGTGCGCATGCGCGAACCAGTCAGTGCGGCCGAAAATCGTTTGTACGCTATATAGCGAGTGCCTGCTATTTTGAGTGACAGAATGAGGCGTATGTGGGTGGTAACAGGGGAAGGTGCTTGAAAATGGGGAGTGGAGATCCGAACGCAGGCGTGCTTAAAGGTCAAAACGGGCGTTTTATGGGTGTGTATATTTAAAACAGCAGCGTCAATGACCACGTCACTGGGTTATTTTAGAGCCAGAACTGCTCGCAAATTTGTGGTAGCAAACACCAACCACAAGAATAGCGAGCAGTTCATACGCTGGTCGATGTACTCGATTAATCTAATAAATAGCGGACATGACGTATGGTGCGAGCGGCCAGGGGGCATTTTTAACAAATAAACGAGCGTATGTTTTGCTCGTTCGTTCAGACTTAGAGGTGTGAACAGACTGCAATGTGCGTACGGATCATTTGAATAGCCACCCCTTGTTTTTAAACGAACGACCGCAAATAGCGAACGGCTCTGAATGAGGGCCAATGTCCTGTCTGACCTGCTTGAGGAAGAACATAGGGAAATCGATCCCTACCGAACCGTCCCACATTCCACCGACTGATGGACCTTTCCAGGTGATACAAATTGATTTCATCTAATTACCACCCTGCAGGAATCTTAAGTATGTATTAGTGTGCACTGATGTATTTTCTAATTGGGTTGAGGCTTACCCAGCGGCCACTAATACTGCTGCGTTTACTGCCAAGAAAATAGTTCAGGAATTTGTATGCAGGTACGGTATCCCTAAAATCATTGAGAGTGATAGGGGTACTCATTCCACAGGTGATGTTTTTCAAAATATGTGTAAGCTGATGGGCATTAATAGCCGACTTCACACCCCATACCGACCGCAAGCCAGTGCCAAGGTAGAGAGGATGAACGGGACTATTAAAAATAAGTTAAGTAAAATCATGGCAGAGACTGGACTAGGATGGCCAGAAGCGTTATCTTTGGTCCTACATAGCATAAGGACCACTCCTAGACCCCCTCTAAATCTGTCCCCATTTGAAATACTGTTCGGTAGACAACCTCATTTGATTATAAGTCCACAGGAAGACTTGAAGGGTAACAACGAGGTAACTGTAAAGTATCTTATATCAATGAGTAAGCAGTTAAAGCAACAGCAGCAGAAACTGAAATTGTTGTCCCATGATATGCCTGACACGAACTGTCATGATGTTGAACCAGGAGAATATGTTATGATCAGAAATTTCTTGTGTTCAGGTTGTTTGACTGATCGGTAGGAATGTCCGTACCAGGTGCTGCTGACAAGTACTACATTTTTGAAGTTGGCTGAGAGAGATACCTGGGTCCATTCCACTCACTGCAAAAAGGTCAATCAACCGGTGGAGACACAAGTCGGAGACCAGGCTGATAGCGTGGACCTGTCGCTCGCGAGCTTGTTCCGGGAGGATTGAAAAGGTCGTAGTGAGATACCTGAACTAAGAGAAATTTGCAGGTCTTGTTGTGACAATGGACGGGCCTGCTGTGTTCATTTTCATATTCTCTTTTAGAGTGTTCACTATCCTGGTCGGTTCGGGAATATCCAGTTTCTGTGATGGGAGACCGATTGAGGAAATGGGAGCTGATGGCAGTGCTGATGGAGTGGAGTCAGGAGGAGTGCAATGCCAATCAGGGGAGTGTCTGACCAATCTTAGTACTGTTATTGTTAAGAGAGCTGTCATTCCAGATACTCGGGGACGGTGTGGAGGTTTATCGTCTGAAGATTCCTGTATTTGTGAGCTTTGTGGGTCCCTAGTTGATGAGAACTGTATCCAACGGTGCCAACCTAAATATAACCCGTACTGGGGTAGATATCCTTTAGAGGATTAGCATAGCATGGAGGGCAAAGTGTTAAATCAAACTGATTGCTGGGTGTGTTCACATATGCCACAGGGACAGCATAATGTAGGGTTGGTGCCATTTCCGCTGAATATCACTGAAATTTTAGAATTACAAAAAGGGAAAACATTGGATGGAAAATTTCTCTCATTCAACCACCTCATTTCAAACTATATCAATTCCAAGTAGACAGATCACTTTTGTGTTTAAACATAACCAACTCCAATAAACCCGGGAGTTGGGAAGTGACGGGGAATAATTAGACGATGACCTTCTCACAAAGAGCTGATAATGAGTCCATAAACCATGATCTGTTACGCTCAATTAAATCTAGTGGAAAACATTTTAGGTATTGGTATACATTGAGTTCCACCAAAGAAATTATTGGTAAGGTGCCGGATGGTTATTGTGCTAAAATAATACAGCCAGAAACTTGCATGTACCAGATGGAAGACTCAGAAATAGGATTGTTTGCAAGGGAAATGTGCTTAATGATAATGATGCATACCATTCCTTATGTTCTCCCTGATAATGTATATTTTATATGTGGAAGAAAAGCGTATAAGTGGCTCTCCCCGAGTTCTGAAGGTTTGTGTTACCTGGGAAGAGTAGTCCCAGAAGTTATGATCCTCACACATGTTGAAATGCTTGGTATACATAAAAACACACCGTCACCATATCTTCACACACAATATGGACACAGAGGCAAACTAAATATAATACCTGGTGACGTGCACAAACCCACTCAGTTAATTAGTGAGACAACTGGCTTTCAAGTTTTAGTCACATTGGATCCCACCAGGATCGCTCGGGGTACATTAAACTTTAGATATATTCAGGAACTTGCTAAATTGATAGATAATATCACCGAGATGTACGATGACACATTCAGGTATACAGGCAGAGAATTGCAAGCGTACAAGAAAGAACTGGTGCAACACAGGCTAGTGTTAAATTATTTAACTGCTGTTACTGGAGGGTATTGCGTAATGTTGGCCACCCAATTTGGAGTAAAATGTTGCACCTATGTCACCAATGATACCGGCGACCCTAAGGAGGTGATAGACCGGAAGATGGATGGAATTCTGCAGCTAAAATGGGAATTTCGTAAGAGCCATAATGCTTCAAGTGGCTGAAGTATGGGAGAAGATAGAAGGATGGGTTTCATGGCTGAACCCAGTGAAATGGTTCTCAGGTCTAGGGGAATGGGTCCAGGAAGTGATCGCCAGCATAGGCAAATTCTTAATCCTTATACTAATTGTCATCATAATAATAATTGACATATGTGTCCGGTGTGTTCCTATTGTGTTGAAGTGTGGAAAATGTAAAAATAGAGTAAAACTAAAGAACGAAATTATGATGGTGGTCAGTATGAATACCGAGGTAAATACAGAACTGCATTACAACCCTGAACTAGGAAATACCATCATTTATTGTATTATATTTAGACATGCATAGAATGTATTATTGAAATGTTATTTTTAAAAACACCTCAGATAATGTAAAGTCTCAATTCCCCTTCAAGACTGCCTTTATAGGACTGGTGTATCCCCACACCTTTCACATGATCTTCCAAGATCCGCAGTGTGCGTATAATAGTAGTTTTATGTCCCCACTCAGAGACACATTATTGATGGATTAAGAACCACCTTGTGCCATCCCATAATAACACTAAATAGTATATAAATGTAAGCCTAAATTATATTTTAAAATCAGATTGTGATAGCATGTTGTTCGCTATCAAAGGGTGGACTGTCGAAGCTGGATTATTGGCTGAGACAAGATCAGTTAAAAATTGAAACGCAGCGACACCATCTTGCGACTGGCCGCAAGACGCCATCTTGGAAATGAGATCGCAAGACGCCATTTTGCAAATGACCGCCTAAGCGCCATTTTAGATAAACTCACACTTTAGTACATGTGGCAATATTACTATTAGTATCATGCGATTGCATCTGTGACCATCGCCATAAGTTACAGCGATTCATCAAAAGCCCATTTCATGACTTTACGTAGTTTGGGTGCTGTGGATAAAGTGTATATTATTATAATTCCCCTAAAGGATATATTTCAGAAATGGCTGTACAGTATGTCAAAATTGGATTGCATTAACTAAACAGAGCAAATGGCCATGTGACAACTAGCCTGTGTAGACAAGCTTCCTGGACATAACGTCTGCTCTCACTCCAGGTGGCCCTGCTCGAATACAGCAAGAGGGTCGTTTGTAGCACCTTACATTAGCAGGCTTCCTACAATAAAATACCTTCAAAGCCAAGAGTGTTATCTGAGGTTTGGGTCTTGTAGCTGTGCTAATTTGCATTTACACAAGAACCTGGGAGAACAAAGGACTATACTTTTGAGCCTGGGAAGGGTGGGAGCTGCTGAGAGAGGGGGGCATGTGGAACTATAATGCTCAGCATTCCACACTGCTAGGTGTTCACTTAGTTTAAGTGAGATTTAAGTGCACCATTTCTCATACACACATTAATACTCATAATTGCGCTGTTAATTTGTCACATATTAGCGAATGCATAAGATCCTGTATGAAAACGCTGTTTATTAGCTTTATGTGCACGCATCTGCCCCAAGTTAACTAGCGTCTTAACATCACACCCCGCATACTTACACATTACATATTCACATAAAAGGTTTAATAAGCTTTAAAGTATAAGATTTAAGTTTGTTCATTTAGCGTAGATGCTGTGAAATAAAGATTATTTGGTAACTAAGGTTTTATACATAAGTAAGCCGTGATTGGTATTGTACTGATGCGTACTCTTTCAACAGTATTCCGGTACCATCGGTGTGGAGATCGCATCATGCATTCTCAACTTATGGACCGCAGAGACTTCAAGCAACAAAATGTACATTATATGAACAACTGTTAGGATGATGTCTGAGGCAGGAAACCAGAGACCCCCAGTTGTTAGAGGCTGGGTTGTGTCTATTTGAATCAACCTGTTAAATGCCTTGTAACATATGCCCTCTCTTTTAGGACCAATGGTATTAGCAACAAACTTCCCTATTGTGTTGTTTATTTGTGGGGGGTATAAATATGTGTGCTGACCCTGGGTTCCTAGTCTTTGTGCTGAATGCCGATTGACGAGGGGTTTCTTGCTGATGCCTAACATCTGGACCAGAGAGCGCTGCATATGTATAATTGTACTTGGGTCTGTATAATCTCTTTGCGCTAAGATTATATGAGGATCATAGCGTGTAACTGCTGTACTTTTACTTGAATAATGCTTTGTGCTTTAGAACCACAGGTTCTAGGTCTGGAGTCTTTATTTACTGTATGACTGCGTACGCAAATTAGCGTCATCCTTAGAGGTTTATAGGCAGGATATTAGAAGGTATAGGCAGGAAGACGGGAGTTGGACCCCGAAATGTTGATGCACTGATACAGTAAAGTATGAATTTTTTTCACTAAAAACGGACTGAGAGTGCCACTTTGTTAATATATATATGGTATATACGGGTGGCTGGCTTGTGAGACAGAATGGGGGTAGCTGGAGAAACGGGATGCAGTCAGGAAGCCGAAGGTCGAAATGCCGACCGCCAGCTTCCCAACTGTCAAATCCCGGGGACTGGCTGGGAAGACTTGCTGGGGTCACATTATAAGTACTTATTTATTGTACAGTTTAAGTTTTCAGAAACTATGGGGTGAGGGGAGGCACCAGTCCATTACGTTGCCAGGGGCGCTTGGACCCCTAGATAAACCCCCGTGGGCATGTAGGCAAAATTGCAGGCTATGCAGAGATAAAGTCTGATTTCACATGTGCCAGGTACTGTATAGGGCCAATGCAAATGCAGACTAAAGCCGTGTACACACTAGCCGATATTATTAGAAAATGAACGATAACAATATCATTATCGTTCATAATATCGGCCAGTGTGTATGCCGTCAACGACCAGCGATGCGCGCTAACACTAGTCGTTGACACCATTGTTCATCGCCTGCAGTCCAACCTGTGCAGGTTCGGGTATGAGGAAGGGTGCCGGCACTGAACGATATCGTTAACGACATCGAGCACACCACTGCCGGGAAAACACTAAACGATATCGCTCAGTGAGGATATCGTTTAGTGTGTACCAGAGCTGTAACTAGACTTTTTGGTGCCCTGTGCCAGAAAGAGCATTGGCGCCCCCCCTCCCATTTTTTCAAATAGAGACATAAGATAGTGCACCTGGAAAAGGACCATGGCCTCATGGGGAAGGGCCAGGGAAGATATAGGGGAGGCCAGGAGATGCTGGGGATAAAAGAAGAGGAAGCTACAAGTGAGAATGATAATAGACAGGAAAACTGACAGGCCCAAACAGCGCCCCCTGCCCTGTGGTGCCCTGTGCCATGGTCGCACCACCCTAGTTACGGCCCTGGTGAGTCATAGTGATGACAGATACTATATGACAGGTGCAGCTGTATAGATGCAGGCTATTCTGCATATGGGAAAATATTTGCATTTATTTCTATGCATGCGATACAGCTGCACTTGTCACTGACTCGTGTGCAACTCTGAATCAAGCCCATGGTGAGTACTATTAATTACACTAGAATCCCTATCATATGCCTTTTTCCCTCTTCTAGCCAAACTCTTTCTTATGCCCATCTCAAGTCCCATTTAACTGTTTCAGTTCCTTCTTTTTTATTAATATTTTCCCTGCAATATCTCATAATCCAGTATCCAGTACATTGCTGGCCATGGCTATGGAGCCTCAAACAATACAAAGTGGAACAAAGTGCTGTGGGATGATGAAATATTATGTAACTCTTTGGTCACCACAACAAAATATACATTTGGAGAAAAACAGGTTAAACATTTGCAGACAAGAAAGCTATGCCAACCGTCAGGCATGGGGGTGGGCATGTAATGCTCTGTCTGTGGTTTTGTGGCAGGAAGCGGCACAAGAAGACAGAAATTATAGAACACAAGGGTATGTTAAAAGTGTCAGTGAGTTAGGAATATATGTTTTGTATTTGCAGACAAGGGGATGGGTTAAATCAATGTAATAATTTTTGAAATAATTGTCAAATATATATTTTATTCCCCATTATAGTCCCTGAGACAAATTCATATTATTTGATAACTTGACTAATAGATGCATTGGCATGAATAAGTCCAATGCCTAATGTTTGAGTTTCAGAAATATAAATGATCCTGTACCAAAAACATCACCGTCAACCGCTGCATAGCTAGGATGGCTTCGGTCATGTCTATCAGTTCTGCATGGTCCTCAGGATACAATATAACCCTACTAAACATCTATTATATATATGACATGATGTGCAATTATCCATTTAGTTGAGAAAACAAGATTAGGATTAGCTGAAGTGATATGTACACAGTGGTGCAAGTAGAGAAAATTCTTTAGTGGAACTCTGGGCCTGATTCAGAGCCGGACGCTCTGAACGAGCGCCCGCTCTGAATCAGGGCGTTTTTTTGTTTTTTTTGGAGCGTCCTCCTGGACGCTCGCATAGCTGTGGGTTACCACCCACAGCTTATGCGAGCGTCCATGATGATGGTCGCGATGGTCAAGACCATCGCGACCATCGGACTTGCGACGAGACCCTGCGGTAGGGTCTTGGTGACCGCAAGCCCTGAAGTGATTTTGGCTCCCTCTGTTGTGCGCATGTGCACTAGGGCACCATCGACCCGCTTGCGAGCGCTCAGCGTTCGCGAGCGGGTCTGAATCAGGCCCTCTGTGAGCACACTGATGGCTCGCGCACAAAACATGGGCGTGGCCACGCGTCACAAGAGGCATGGCCACTCAAAACGGGGGCGTGTCAGCATGCCTCGCCTTTCCATTCCAAATACACCTTACCTATAGTATATGGAGGTTTCTCTGCAACAGGGAACCTCTGAGTAAACTGAAACCTCCCTGAGCAGACAGTGGGCCTGATTCAGAGCCGCTCGTAAGCGGCCGCTCGTTCGCTCCGAGCGATGTTCGCACAACTGCGCATGCGTATGGGTTGTAATACGCATGCGCGAACCATTCATTGCGGTCAGAAATTGTGTGCTCGCAAAATAGGGAATGCCTGCTAATTTGAGTGACAGAATGAGGCGTTTGTGGGTGGTAACAGGGGAAGGTGCTTGAAAATGGGGAGTGGTGATCCGAACGCAGGCGTGCCAAAAGGTCAAAATGGGCGTTTTAAGGGTGTGCATAATTAACAAAGCAGCGTCATCGACCACGTCACTTGGTTGTTTCTTAGCCTGAACTGTTCGCATGATTGCGGTAGGAAAATCCAACCACAAGCACTGCGAGCAGTTCAGACGCCTTACGATGTACTCGATTAATCAAATAAATAGCGGATATGACGTATGATGCGAGCGGCCAGGGGGCGTCTTTACAAAATAGCGAACGCATATTTCGTTCGCTCGCTCAGACATAGAGGCGTCAACAGACCGCAAAGAGCGAGCGCTCAATTTAAATAGCCGGCCCCTTTTTCTGAACGAGCGAGCGCAAATAGCGTCCGGCTCTGAATCAGGCCCAGTGTCCAGTCAGTATTTACTGTTCATGTAAGAGATTACATAAGTCAGAAGATGCTTGTTTGTGTTGGAGTATAACCAATATCATCATACACCAGAGGTTCAACCAGACTCGTGCCACCTGTATCCCCTTCAGCCTACTGCCCTGTGTGTCTCTACAGCTTCCTGTCTTTAGAGCCTACTGATCCATCTTTCCAGCTACCTGCCCCGTCCATTACTCCAGCCTCCTGCACCATCACTCCAGCCTCCTGCCTTTCCAGCCTCCTGTCTTGTCTTTCCATCCTTCTGTCCCCCGTGTCTCCAGCCTCCTGTCCCCTTGTGTCTCTTCAGCATCCTGTCCTGTCACTCCAGCCTCCTGCCCCCGTGTCTCCAGCCTCTGTTTCCTTGTGTCTTAAGCTTTTTGGCCCCTTAAGTCTCCAGCCTAGTGTCCCCTTGTGTCTCTTCAGCATCCTGCCCTGTCACTCCAGCCTCCTGTCTTTCCAGCCTCCTTCCCCATGTCTCTCAGTGTCAACTCCCACATTGTCTCTCAGCCTAACCCTTCTGTGTTCCTCAGCCTCCCCTCTGTGTCCCTCAGCTTCCCCCTCACCCTGTGTCCCTGAGCTTCCCCCTCACATTGTGTCTCTCAGCCTCCCCCTTACTCTGTATATCTCAGCCTTTCCCTCACTCTGTGTCTCTCAGCCTCATTCTCAGTCTTTCAGACTCCCCTTCTGTGTCTCAGCCTCACCCTCTGTGTCTCTCAGCATCATTACCCCCCATATATCTCACCTGGCCCCTTCATCCTCCCCAGCCAGTGTCTTCATATCCAGCCTGCCCAGCCCACACTTAGCTCTTGCTGAATGATGAGGATGCTCAGCCTCATGCTGTTTGCTGCTCCATCTTCGCGGACAGCTTGGCTCCTCTTCAGTGCCCAGCGGTGCAACGTCAGTACGGCATACCAGCCACTAATTTCTTAATGGTACGCCGTACCCCCCTGTACCATCCTACATGCACCACTGTACCTCCATCAATTCCTGTAGACACAAGATCACCTCAAGGATCAGTAGTTCCATTCTCTTGGCTCTGACAATCATCTAAAATATTATATTATTATAATTTAACAAGGTTGAGTTTTCACCTTTCTGTGGTTTGGGGCTGAAAACTGCTGACAATGGGCCTGATTCAGCAATGCACGCTAGTGCACTGGTGAACACAGATTCCCGATGTTCGGGAATCTGCGCAAGCGTCTGACCCGTACTGCGCATGTGCAGTACGGATCCCGCGTATTTGCAAGCTGAGCCTATGGGTCACTTAGCCGGCCGATGTTCTCACAGATTATCCGATGTTGCATTGTACAACGCAGCTCGGATAAGTAATGCATGCAGGAGGCGTGAAGCTTTACAATTACTTCCTGGTAATTTGTGAAGCACTTAAATTTACCCCCACGTGTGCTCTGTAATCAGCCTATTCAATTAAAAACAATTATTATAAGATAATTACATACCTCCCAAAATTTTATAGGCCTCGTGACATGCCCCCATTTTTATCACTCTGGGGACATGCCCAGCACTCCCAGTGGAATCGGTATGAAATACCGATAGATGGGATGCTGGCTGTCAGTACACTGACAGCGGCATCCCGATGGTTCAAATCCCAACAGGGGAACGGTAAGTAATGTTCCCCTGTCCTACTTACCCCCTAACCCTCCTTTCCTGCACCCTCATACTAACCTTCCCTACTCCGCACCCTAACCCTCCTGGTAAGTGTCTAAACATAACCCTCCCCCTTAGTGGCTAACCCTAAACCCCCCCGCTGGTGCCTGAACCTAACCCCCCCTGCCTGAAGCCTAACCCTAACCTCCCCCCTCCCACAGCCTAACCCTAAGTCCCCCTGGGCTGCCTAAACCTAACTCTCCTCCCACAGCTGATACTTACCTGTCCCCGGTGTCCTTACGATCGGGATGCCGTCTGAAAGGATCCCGGCCTCGGTATCCTGAGTCATGTCGGGATTTCAGTGCTGGTGTTGTCTCGGCGAACGGGATTCCGGTGACAGGGTTCTGGCAGACGGCATCCCGGTTGTCGGGATTGTAACCGTATCCCCTCCCAGAGATGCTGCCCCCACACTGTGCACTTGACATCTGTTCACCTGATGCCCTGTTATGCAGAGCAGCAGTGAAAGTGCTACCCTCCAACCCCCTTCCTCGTCTGCATGGGACACTGGGTGGACAGGTGGACAACGGGAGAGTCCCCGGAAAGCAGGACAGTTGGGAGGTATGTAGTTATGATTAATGATCTAAATTACTAATAAAATATCATCAGGGCTGCCAAGACCTTGGTTGGGCTCAGTTGGGTCCCAAGGGAAATACGGCTGGCCAATAGGGGCCATCCAATGCTGTCTCTGGCAAGTCCAGGCCTGTGGATGTTGGGTTTCAAGTTCGATTTGCTTACAAAAAATAGTAAAAAAATTAATAACAACATTGAAAACATACTAATTGCTTTGGGACCTTCTGATTAGAAAAAAATGCATTACTTTATTGGAAGGGAGTCCTAACTGCGCTACTGCACGTTCACGGCATCTCTGCGCATCTTTTTAGCCTGTCCTGCATAATAAGAGATTGTTCCCCAGAACATCAGAAACTGTGCTGTGTGCCAGGAACTATGCTATATACAGTAAATTGGAGGTACTACAATGTTAAAGGGCCACTGACACTAATATATGTATATACAGGTGTGTGCTACTCTGTCTATGTACACCACCTCCATTAACTCTAAAGCTCCTGGCTGGATCTGTATTACTGTTATATGTGCATGCTTGCATTAACCCTGTGTTACCCTGTATCTGCTGGTTAATAAACCAACAAGCCTGGTTAAGTTGTCTGCCATGTGGACTGACCTCCATCGTACACCGCTGACACCTATCAACACCATAGGTTCTGCCAATATACTATATAATTATAAATAGTTTCTATGAATATCTCCTGCTATCACAATCCTGAAATTCTTGTAAATAGGTGAAGAATTGTCCCCCAGAGATGGGTGGCTAGTCTCTTTGCCAGAGGAGACTATGACTGACAGTAGTAATACACCCACATGTCTTGAGACAAAGCAGTCAGTGTCTGTTTCAAAACTAAAGGTGCATATCCACTACACGATTAAAATGAACATCGTTATCGTTCATTAATCATGCAGTAATTATGCCGGCAATGACCAGTGATGAACGCTCCCGCTGTCATCGCCAGAACATACTGCCCAACCTGAAGAGATCGTCAGGTTGTGCATGTTCGGGGATGAGGGAGAGTGCCTGCACTGAATAACATATCGTTCACTGTGGGCACATTATCCACTGCACAGTATGATGAACGATTACGATGTTGCAATCGTACAGTCGTTCTACACTCGTGTAGTGGATTTGCACCTTTACCTGTGTAAAGTCAGGCAGCCTGGTGTTTTAACGAGAGAGTAACAGAAAGTGTATTGATCAAAATTTGGCCTCACTACCAGGTGAATTTTTTTTTTTTACACAATTGCATAATATTTGTACATACTACCAATAATCCTGGATTCAAAAGTTGCATAATATTTTGAAATATACATATCACCGTATAATCTCCAATGATATGTTCAATCTAAAGATAAAATGATTACTGTCTAAATGTAGCTGTTTCTTAGCTGATCAGTCACTCACTGATATGGCATTGAGTACTCAAAGAAAATCCCACTATCTTTATAAACTTGTCACATTCATTAATCCAATTAGGCAAAGCCTCAGACAGACAGAGGTTGGCAGGTCACATATAGCTGAAGGGACCTCATCAGTCTGCATTGCTGAGTTACTTAGTGACAAAAAGAAAGCAGGAGCCCCCCCACCGATTCTTGACAGACAGCATGAATCTGGTCACTATCTCTGACTATGGGGATCACACAAAGGACAACAACAAAATGTAAAGGCAAAAATATATAAAATAAACTGGAAGAGGCAAATTCACATAACAAATTGCTGCATTAGGAAGCATATTGCAACATGGTTTGGGACAAAGAAGATTTCCCTGAAACCATGTTATACATATTACAGCAATGACCCTCTAGTAAAGGTGAAAAGTTAACCGCAATATATTCTTCTAAATTTGTAGAGTCATTCTTTTACTGTGCAGATTGAAACAATTATTTTCTAAAGAGAAGAAGCTTATCTTAATATATTGTTAAAGGGATAATAATGACAGTTTATTACATTAATATGGATTGTAAGCTCCAGTGGGGCAAGGATTGATGTAAATGGTCAAATATTCTCTGTAAAGCGCTGGACAATATGTGTGCGCTATATAAATAACTGGTAATAAATAAATTAACAATTGTGTACATTTAGTGATGATATTACTACTCTCACCTGTTTGCAAAGCATTATGTGTTATATGTGCTATAGACGGGATGTAGTTATGAGACTGGAGGAAGCATGGCCGCTGGACTCAATCCCGGCAAGGGATTTAACATAGGCAACACCTATGTTAATCCCGACGCCAGAACACCAAGGATGCCAGCCCGAATGAAGGTGAATCCGGGGCGTCCTTAGCGTTAGCCGCGGGGGGGAGGGTTAGGATTAGGGAGTCTAGCGGGGTTAGGTTTGGGGGGAAGATTAGGTTAAAACACCCCATAGGGGGGAGTGTTAGGGTTAGGCACCCTCAGGGAGAGATTAGGGTTAGGCACCCCCCCAGGAGGGTTAGGTTTAGGAAGCGGTAAGAGGGTGTTAGGGTTAGGCAACCCCGGGGGGAGGTTAGTGCTAGGCACCACTAAGGGAAGGTTAGGGTTAGAGGGGGACAGGGGAGGGTTAGGGTACTTACCTGCCCCAGTCAGGATCTTCATCCGTCGGGCGTCCGCCGCCGATATTTCAACCCCTTTCAGCTCTAGACACGTGATCTTTCCTGTTGAAAACTTGCGTTTCATCATACTTGTCTACTCTCCCATAATTTCTTGTAGAGTGACGAATTTTGTAATGTACTCCCAATCTCTGGGTTACACCCACTCAGTGGCCCACTTCACACAGGCGCACTAGCACTGCCGAGTCCGTCTCAGCAGTACTAAGTGTCCGAAAGCAGCAGTGAAGGGGATTGTGGAGACAGCTGATTTTCGGATGAGCTGTCTCCGCACCAGAGCAATGTTGATTTGCTCCAGTGAATATGTATCCTCCACTGCTACTCGCACTTATTGGGGGGCTGCCCGAGCCAGGATAATTAACATGATGAATGGACCCTTTAATATGCTGCCTACAGTTCTGGATACTTGATTCACCAAATTACTATATTAAGGTGTAAGTATGTGGACAGGGAAAACCTCAGGGCTCGAATTAAGAAGTGGGCACAGTGTTGATGTTGGATGCAGTGGAGCGATTTTTGGCTACTGTGCATGTGCCAAAGCCACATTGCACACGTGGTGGTTTCAGACGGCTGTCACAGTGAGGATTTATTTGCAAAGTGAGTGACAGGTAGTCAGCGTTTGGGGAAGGTAACAAAGGGGGGTGGCTACAGGAGTGTTGGAACCATTTTCTGGGGGTGCCCCAGTGAGCCTCTGCAAATTTATATGCAGCTGGAGAGGCCCCGGATTTGTAGGTGAGACACTCCTTCTAAGAAAGCATAGGCTTACTCAGATGTTCCACGTGTGACTGATGTTTCTCATTTGCTTTTGCATGGAGGCGGCAAATGTGAGATGCTGGACGTGGACGTCTCAGTGCACAAGATTAACCCTAGTGTGTATGTGTGTGAGCATGTGATAGGGAATATAGAGTGTAAGCTCCACTGGGGCAGGGACTGATGTGAATGGCCAAATATTCTCTGTAAAGCGCTGCGGAATATGTGTGCAAAAAAACAAAAAAAAAGGGAAAATACCAGGCGCTAAGAGTAATAAGTATATCCAACCAAAAATGAGCAGAAAGTAAAAGTATCAGTGCCGCTGCAGCTGACCCAAATACGGAGGAGCTGGTTCCTCCAAAGAAGAATATAAACAAAGAAAACGGGGAGCGCTGCGGCAATGATACACATGTATATTTAATAGAAATATTAAAACAGATACATATATTCAATATATAAATACAAAAATGAAAATAACAACAATCTCTCCTACAGGATAGACATTGAGCTCAAAGGAGTCTACAGTCAAAAATCTAGTGTGCACACAGATAAATATTTAAATGAGACCAAGCAGCAATATGATTAAAAAATATATATGAAATGAAAAATATATAGCATGCTTCCAATGGAAAATGGTTAGGGTCACAAAAATAGGACAAGTAGAGATCATGAGCAAATTTCCATAGTTAGCACAAGTGTTAGTAACCAGTGAGTGTGATAGCAGACCCCGGCAATGGGTTAGTATAGATTAGATGGTATTAGTAACATAAAGTAGTTCAGAGTAGCAGGCAGCATAAAATGGTAACCTCCGAGTAGTCTCAGAATATAATGTTAAGCACCTCTATTAGTGCATAGAATCAATCCACAGACTCCTGGGTGCTTAGAGAAATAATACTCTTAAGGTGAAAAATATGTGTGCGTTATATAAATAACTGTTAATAAATAATTACCCAACTAGGTGTCCATACATCTTTAATAATAGTATAACTAGGCCATTGATATTTATCAACTTTGGAGATCACCTTAATAACAAAGCCATAAAAATTGAGTGTTGGCCAAATAATACATATTTCATACTAATTTCCAGTATTATTATTATTATTATTATCATTTATTTATATGGCGCCACAAGTGTTCCGCAGCGCCTTACATAGTACAAAAACAAATTGTATACAAGTGACTTACAGAACAATACAATACAGGACATGGATAATATATATTGCTACATTAGTGACCATATCACCCAGATAAGCAACAGAGCATAAGCAACCAAGT
This sequence comes from Taudactylus pleione, assembly GCA_031769625.1. Lineage (NCBI taxonomy): Eukaryota > Metazoa > Chordata > Amphibia > Anura > Myobatrachidae > Taudactylus > Taudactylus pleione. The sequence goes on from JAUIMM010000084.1 coordinate 1,388,226, forward strand.
GTTAGGTGCCCTAGTGGTGAGTAAGAAGTAAATGACACTATAGTAAGGAGAAGCACAAGAGGGTAGAGGGCCCTGCTCGTGAGAGCTTACATTCTAAAAAGGTGGGGGAAGACAAACTGGGTTGACACAGATGGGGACGAAGGAGCATGTAGCAAGGAGTTAGAATGATAGCTGGAAGGCTTTGATGAAGTAGTGGGTCTTGAGAGCCCGTTTGAAGGATTGCAAACAGGTGGAGAGTCTGATGCGGAGTGGGAGAGAGTTCCAGAGGTGGGGAGCAGTGTGGGCAAAATCTTGGAGGCGGGAGTGGGAGGAAGTAATCAGCTGGCATGAAAGGCGGCGTGCATTAGTTGAGCGAAGAGGGCGGAGAGGAGCGTGAAGGGAGATGAGATCAGCGATGTATATGGGAGAAGATTGGGTGAGGGCTTTGTGAGCGAGCGTGAGAACCTTAAATTGGACTCTGAAAGGGAAGGGGAGCCAGTGTAGGGCTTGTAGGAGAGGGGAGGCAGATGCAGAATGTTTGGAGAGGAAGATGAGCCGAGCAGCAGCATTAAGGATAGACTGGAGAGGAGAGAGATGGGATTTGGGGAGGCCAGATAGGAGGAGGTTACAATAGTCCAATCTGGAGATGACCAGTGAGTGTATGAGGGTTTTAGTAGCATCCTGGGTGAGATAGGGTCTGATCTTAGAAATATTTTTGAGATGGAAACGACAGGACTGTGAAAGGTTCTGGATATGTGGTTTGAAGGAGAGGGATGAGTCCAGGATAACTCCAAGACAGCGCACCTTGGGACTAGATGAGATAGTTATTCCATCAATTGATAAAGAAATAGTGGGAAGTGAGGTGATGTGGGAGGGTGGGAAGATGATTAGCTCTGTCTTAGACATATTAAGTTTAAGAAATCGCTGGGACATCCAGGAAGAGACAGCAGAGAGACAGTTGGAGATACGAATCAGAAGAGAGGGGGAGAGATCAGGGGAGGAAAGGTAGATTTGAGTATCATCAGCATAGAGATGATAATGGAGGTCAAAAGAGCTGATGAGTTCACCTAGAGAGGAAGTATAGAGGGAGAATAGGAGAGGACCAAGAACAGAACCTTGGGGAACACCTACTGTAAGAGGCTGTGGGGGGGAAGAGGAGTCGTGAGAGGAAACTGAAAAAGATCGGTCAGAGAGGTAGGATGACAGCCAGGAGAGGGCAGTTTCACGTAGACCAAGGGAGTGAAGGATATTCAGCAGGAGAGGGTGGTCCACAGTGTCAAAAGCAGCAGAGAGATCAAGGAGAATGAGAAGAGAGTAGTGGCCTTGGGATTTGGCAGCAAGGAGGTCATTGCTGACTTTGTGAGGGCAGTTTCAGTGGAGTGGAGAGAACGGAAGCCAGACTGAAAAGGGTCAAGGAGGGAGTGGGAGGAAAGAAAAGTGGTAAGGTGGTTGTAGACAATCCGCTCAAGGAGTTTGGAGGCAAAGGGGAGGAGAGAGATGGGACGGTAGTTAGAAAGAAGGTTAGGATCAAGGGTAGGTTTTTTAAGAATGGGGGAGACAAGGGCATGTTTGAATGCAGAAGGAACAGTGCCTGATGAGAGGGAGAGGTTAATGAGGTGGGCAAGATGGGAGCAGGCTGAGAGAGAGAGGAAGCGGAGGAGGCGGGAGGGGATGGGATCAAGGGGGGAGGTGGAAGGGGGGGAGGACCGGATGAGGGCCATGACTTCCTCTCCAGATACAGGGGAGAAGGATGTTAGAGTTGGTAAAGTTGATGGGGAGGGGTGACTAGGGAAAGGAGGAGGTGGAGAGCTGGGGGACTGGTTGGATATGATGTCCTGACGTATGGCATCAATTTTAGATGTAAAGTAGGTAGCAAAGTCAAGGGCAGTGAGCAAGGAGGGGAGACGAGGAGGTGGTGGGCGAAGGAGGGAGTTGAAAGTAGTGAAGAGACGCTGGGGATTAGAGGACTGAGAGGAGATGAGTTTCTTAAAGTATGACTGTTTAGAGAGGGAGAGCGCAGCACTATAGGATGAGAGCATAAATTTGAAATGGAGAAAATCTGCCTTAGAGCGTGATCTTCTCCACTGTCGCTCGGCAGTTCGAGAATACTTTTGCAGGTATCTGGTGCATTTGGAATGCCAGGGTTGAGGAGTAGATCTGCGAGTGTGAATAGTGATCGCTGGGGCAACAGAGTCCAGAGCAGAAGTAAGGGAGGCATTGTATAGGGAGGTGGCTTGTTCAGGGCAGGAGAGAGAGAGGATAGGGGAGAGAAGTGAGTCAAGCAGGGAAGAAAAGGAACCTGTGTCGATAGAGTCAATGTTACGCTTAGTAATGGAGGCTTTTGGAGGTAGAGGAGGGGAAGGAGAGAGGGACAGGTTAAAAGAGAGAAGGTGATGGTCAGAAAGAGGGAATGGGGAATTGAGGTGGTCAGAAATATCACAACGGTGTGTGAAGACCAGGTCAAGCACATGGCCACTCACATGGGAGGGTGAGGAGGTCCATTGGGAGAGACCAAGTGACGATGTGAGGGAGAGGAGTTTGGAGGCAGAGGATTCTGTGGGGATATCAATTGGAATATTGAAGTCACCTAGGATAATGGAGGGAAGGTCTGAGGAGAGAAAGTGAGGGAGCCAGGAAGCAAAGTTGTCAAGGAACTTGGAGGGAGGGCCAGGGGGACGGTAAATGACAGCTACTTGGAGGTGTACTGGGTGGAAGAGGCGTATAGCATGGATTTCAAATGAAGAGAATGTGAGGGATGGTTCAGAGGGAATGGGTTGGTATGAGTAACCAGGGGATAGAAGGACCCCAACACCACCACCATGGTGACCCCCAGGTCGTGGGGTGTGGGTATGCATCACTTTGTAAATATATACTCTGTTTAGTGATGCAATAATATGACGCTGCTATATTCTTGAGAAAATATATAATAATTTACAGAATTCATATCTAGAAATGGTCTTACAACAAAAGTATCCCTGGTCATTAACCAAATAGACAATTATTGGGCTTCCTTGAGTGACATCACATAAAGAGGAGCAGTTGGCAGAAAGACATTTGTTTGATAAGCATTATAAATTACTTTCCCCTGAAAACTTACCTCTTTAGACAAGTTCATTATGTTCCAGAACCATCTGATTAACACACTTCTACAGATTTCATACAAAATTTACATGTGTTCTCTTTCTATAATCAAACAACCCTCTGATCCCTGGCCATCTTTGCTGCGTTATTGGATCATATAGTCCACTAAGCACTTTTTATCCTTGCAATATGGTTGGGCTAGAATGCAATATGTAGCTCTTAACCTCATGCATTTTCCTATTTCCTTATAGATTGTAAGGTTACCAACAGAGCACTCTTAACTCTCTGTATGTCTGTTAATATCCAGAATTGTTTTATTACTATGTTCTCAACAGTAATTCACAACTGAATATGCTGGTGCTATACAAATAAATGTTAATGACTATATAGCTTGTCAGTCTTTGTCTGTGTTAGAGTGACCCCAAAGTGTAATGTTTAGCAATTACTGCCTCACAGCACTTAGGCTGTGGCTTCAATTCCACTATGGCCCTCACTGTGTGGAGTTTGTATATTCTCCCTGTGCTTGCGTGGGTTTCCTCCGGGTACTCCGGTTTCCTCCCACACCCCAAAAATATACTGGTAGGTTAACTGGCTCCCATCAAAAATGAACCCTAGTGTGTATGTGTGGTAGGTAGGGAATATATAGTGTAAGCTCCACTGGGGCAGGGACTGATGTGAATGTAAAAAAAGGGTTTAATGGAGTCCGCACTAGTAACATAGAAAAATTATTAATAATAAAGACGAATGATTAAAAAAAAAAACGTCTTGGTCTTAACTGTTATAATTATTGTAAGACACTTAGTTGGTGGTGCTACCAGACAAAATTTGTGAAAGACACAATCATAAAGTTGCAAAGAAGCAGAAGAACAAAAAAGTATTTTCTGGTGCACTCTTAGAAGTATCCAATAAATCATTAAATAAAGTGAAATAATGAAAACATCATATTTAACCTTTATTGATTAACCTTTTTAAAAAAAGAGTGTATTACAGTGGCAAACGCAGGATTTCTTGAGGGGGGTTTCCAAACGATTGATTTTAGAGTAAGTGTGGCCAGTACATGAAGAGGGCATAATTAGCACTTAACCAGCTTTAATATGTGTCATACAAAGTGTATTGTGTGTCATAATTGCAGGATGTACAGGACCAGCGATCACAATAAGCCATTAAGGGGTCTATTTACTAAGCAATGTTAGGAGACAGAGTGAAAAGTGCTAAGAAAGTGAAAAGGTACCAGCCAATCAGCTCCCAACTGTCATTTTTCAAACACAGCCTGTGAGATGACAGTTGGGAGCTGATTGGCTGGCACCTTATCACTTTCTTATCACTTTTCACTCTGTCTCCTAACACTGCTTAGTAAATAGACCCCTAAATGCGGCAGTGTGGCTATCCTGCCTAAGCTGAATGTTTTTATTTTAGATGTGGGCACCATTCTAGAGTATTAGAGCAAGTCTGGGAGCAACCTAGCACTGCCCTGGATATATATGTACATTTTGGGCCTTTATAGCAGCACATCCAATACAGTGAATGTTTTCCAGAACTCCTAGTTGATGCACAGGTTATTTATTACTAGCTGATACATGTTAAAAGATCCATAGGTAGTGCTCATTATTTCATTTGTGATAGTGAGAATAACATGCAGCATTGTAAAATTCTATTATATTACTCTTTCTATTGTAGTCATGGTGTGGGCTGGGGAGGGGGGTTTCCAGGCAGACGGAAACCCCCCTGTATTTGCCTATGTATTAAAGATTCACTCCTTGTTACCTAGGATAACAAAATAAAAAAATTGGTATAAAATAATTAAATGCACATCCCAGTGGTTAGGTTTACTGGATGTATTTATGGATGTATCACATTGAAATAGTTCTATAGTTCTATTTGTGGCGAAAATTTGTCACTCTTTAACACATTCCCTATTATACTCATTTGTCATTGCATTGGTAATTTAATAGGGAAGAGTTATAGATACCCACTTTTATGTTGATGTGTGGTATGTAAAATACAGCGGTTATACACACTCCTTTTTTAAAAAGGTTAATCAATAAAGGTTAAATATGATATTTTCATTATTTCACTTTATTTAATGATTTATTAGATACTTCTAAGAGTGCACCAGAAAATACTTTTTTGTTCTTCTGCTTCTTTGCAACTTTATGACTGATATGAATGGTCAAATATTCTCTGTAAATGCTGCAGAATATGTGTACGCTATATAAATAACTGGTAATTAATTGAGGAACTTTTCATATTCTTGCTGTCCCCATCCCAGCGGATTACCTAAATAAACGTGAGTGGAAAGGTGGGTACACACCTGACAGATGGGCGTGGCCTAACCGAGGGAGGTGTGGCCATGCCCCCTTAAAAAAAAACATTTGCGGCGATGGGTAGGGGTGCGCTGTGTGCCCCTCAGCCCGGCGCAGAGCCAATGGGGGGCGCGATCAGCATGATTGCTCCCCTTTGGCATAGGAGACTGCTCGGGCTGCTGCTTTAGGAGCCTCGGACAGTCTCCCAGTGTAGTCCAGCACACAGCAGCGTGTGCTGGGCTGCTGTGGATGGGGAGCTGTGGCAGACCCGGGCAAGTAGTACCCGCTCACGGCTCCCCCCCTCTCTCTGCACTCCTGTGTACGGGTAATCGGCGGATCGCCCGTACACACTTGCCGATGGACAGATATGTCTTGTAGACATATCTGTTCATTGGCTGTGCAGCACAGCCAATGCGATATGTCTGTGAACGACGTTGTTCACAGACATATCGTCTGTACACACTGGCCGATGGGGGCACGATATATTAGCCGATCAACTGATCGGCCAATATATCGGCCAGTGTGTACCCAGCATTAGTTTTGTGTTATTATTCCTTTTTATTGTTACTAAGTAAAGAAACTGTTTGCATTTTAATATTGTATAATATTGTATATCATATATTAATCTTCTTTTTTGTATACCTTAAGCATTGTGACTATTTTGTCATATTAAATTCAATGTAATAATGTTATGTCTTTGTGGTCATAACAATTTACTTGGTATATACTGTAGCTTGATTATTTTAATTCTAAATAAATTAAATACAAGAAATTGCTTGGTTTACAATAACTCTATTTATTTTAAGTTTTGATTGTAAAGGGCTCAGGCAATCTTTTAATTGTAATAGCTTCCACATAGTGTTAGCTTTAAAATCAAATCTTAGTGGTAGCTGTGGGAAATAAAGTTAAAGAGGGATAATAATTGTGTTTAGACTAACTGGGTGGTTTTGTTGTTATTAACCCTTTGTTACACACGTCACACAGGCAGCGAGCGCTGTATGTGACAGTCATCCTAAAATGAGACAGAAGAGCTATTGTTCAGGTACTTGTTAGACTTCCCTATGCAAAGTCATGTGGAAACCATCGACAGAAATAGAGTTATGCCGACGGGAGTTTATTGCCTGTGGTAGAAGTGTTATTGGTGACCTAAACCTTTCATGTATTGGCGAAACAAAAAAATCCTTATCTCCGAAAACGCCCATTGTTACTGACAATACGGACTTTCATCCATTGATAAAGTCCACCCCTAAGTGTCTCACTGTTATGGTAAGCTTAAAAACTACATGGAAAATAATAACTAATATTTGCAGTCTTCACCATCTGTACCAAAATTTCTCTTATGATGACTCAATAATAGCCGTTGTGTGTCCTAAAGATTGATGACACTGACTCAAGATGAAATAATATGGGATAATGGGGTGTATTCTCCAAAAATAAATGTAAATGTACTCCAAAGTACTCCATTCACTTTTACGTTTTAATGTTAACACACCTACAACCTCTCCTTGTCCCTGATCACTTTCTCTCACTCCCACCTTCAGGTCTTCTCTTCCTGCACTGCTCCCATCCTTGGAGTGCTCTCCCTCAATCAGACTTTTGCTTAGTCTTCCAGCCTTTATATATGCCCTAGGAGATCACCTTTTTACTGAAGCCTACCACACCACATTTTATTCTCCAAATTGTGAACCCCACTGCTTTGTTCCCCGCTTCCACTCTTTGTCACTGCACTGCCCTTTTGGAATGTGAGTTATTGCTAGCCCAGCTCTCTCTCCTCATGTCTTATTATGTAATTAGGAATTCTGTATCTGTAAGTAGTAATTATGTATCTATGGGCCTTATTCACTACGGATCGCAACTGTGTATGCAATTGTGATTACGCACGCAGTTCAACTGCTATAGTATGCTAATACATTGCGATCGCCATCCTGTTGCAGCACTACACAGGGACGCCCACTTTACTTAGCACACATACATACTGTTAGCAAGACTGCAAAACCATCGGTAACATCGAGTACCATCGCAGCCTCACACACACTTGCACAAGTTCTGACCTTACTCAGAAATTGCTAACTTCCATGCATGCTATGTGACCTCAGACTGCATAGGCCATCACAGTGGCTAATTTATGCACGCCCCTGCAACGGCGTGCAAGCGCACTGGGATGATTGCGTTTCGCAGAACAACCCCCCTGTAACCACCCACAAACGGCACTTCCTGTCAATCACTCTGTGATGGATATGCATAGACACTGCAATCGCAGTCCCAATGACAGCGGCTGGTTCCCGCACTGCGATGCATTTGCAGAACGACACAATCACCCGATTGCGTGCGTAATCACAGTTGCGTACGGTAGTGAATCAGCCCCTATGACAACTTGTTTAGTATTATTCAGGGCTGTAGAGAATTTTGCCGGGCCCTGGTACTTTCGGGGGGCATGACCTAATGTAAGGAGGCGTGGCCATACCTCCTTACAAAAAAATAATGTAAACAAATAGTATTTGTGCACTCCACAGGGGGCACCTTGTGCCCCTCAACCAGGGGCAAATCCAGGTGGGGGGCAGATCAGTGTGATCGCTCCCCTCCCGCACAGCCAGAGAAGACTGCTGCTAATCAACCTCCCTGGTCTCACTGCAGCATTGCACACAGCAGTCGATGTTAGGCTGGGGAGACACAGGCTGCTGCCTGTGACAGGTAAGGGAGGGCAGTGAGCAGCAGACCCAGGCCCCTGCTAGGCTCCTCCATCAAGCCCGGGTCTGGGTCTTAGTCAGGGGCTTAACTGGGTAATTGAAGGCCCCATAGCAAAAGTTTTTAAGGGCCCCTATGTACCACCCAATGGTGAAAAATGTATATAACACATGTAACTTTGACAAGGAAGATGGGAAGATGAGCCCAATAGCTGCTGCACCCCTTGCACCTATGGTAGTTATGCCCATGGTTTTAGTACCATCTCCCACCCACCTCTTGGCACCTTTGACTCTATACTCATGTTATCCTTTATGTTGGTGCTTATTTACAGAACTAAGAAACCTTTGTGGAAACTAAGAAAATAATGGTAATATAATAATTATTACTATTTTACCCCCGTTTTCTGCTTTTAGCAAAATATCCCACAAAGTGTTGAAAGCTGGTAAAGTTTAGTGGGCTCCAAACCTTCTGCAGCGCCATCTTCCCAGTGATATTTGGGAAAATGGCGTATATGCACAAGAGAGCAAAGGCTCTGGCACAATGCAAAATTCTTTGCTTTCACTGTGTGGCCCCATCTTTCTGAAGATGTCACTGGGAAGATGGCGCTGCAGAGGAGGAGGGACCAGCTATGGGTGCAGGGTTTGGGGTGCGGAGAAACCATGGACCCTTGGGCCCATGTGCCCTGCACACCCTGCACCCATTATAAATATGCCTATGCTGTTCTGATAGCTGTTTTATGAGTAGTTTTATCAGTAGCAGTACTGCTTTTAAAGTGAAAAACATAATAATATAAATATTTTGCAAATCAACACCCATCAAACAAATATATTTTGTTTTCAAAATAAAGTACTAGCTGAAGTACCTGGCGTTGCCCGGGTTTAAATCTTCAAGTTATTAAGTTTCTTACGTATGTTGTCCAAATCCATCTAGTGGAAGGCGCAGAACAGGGTCCCCGGGTCAAAGTTCTGCTCAGCAGACCCCTATGGGAGGTCCGACCAAAACCACATTAGGCATCCCAGACCAAGTGTCTCCCCTCTGTGAAATTTTCATCCAAATCCATGCAGTGAAAAGCACAGAACAGGCTTCCTGGGTCAAAGTTCTGCCCAGTGTACACCAACGGGAGGTCTGACTGGAACCTAACTCCCTAGAATGTCTTCTGGGATCCAATGTTACCACTCTGTGAAGTTTTCGTACAAATCCATCCAGTGGAAGGCTCAGAACAGGCTCCCCGGGTCAAAGTTCTGGTTATGGATTGAAAGGTCTACCGTAAAAAGGTAGACAATGTCTAGATAGACATAAGATGTTAGACAGGCAATAAGTCTATAGGGACAAAAGGTTGACAGGACAAAAAGTCGACACACTAAAGATCGACATGTAAGAAGGTCGACGGGGTCAAAATGTTGACACGCATATGGTCGACATGAAAATGGTCGACACATGTTTTTTTTTATAATCCTAATCTTCACCCTAACCCTAACCGTCGGGGTACGTGCCTGACCCTAACTGTCCCTTCTAGTGTCTAACCCTAACCCTCCGGTAAGTGCCTAGCCCTAACCCTCCCTCCTGGTGGCGAACCCTAACCGTTGGGGTAAGTGCCTAATCCTAACCGTTGGGGTAAGTACCTAACCCTAACTCTCCGGTAAGTACCTAACACTAAACAAAACAAAAAATAATGTGTTGTCCATTTCATGTCGACCATTTGCATGTCGACCACTTGTACCTGTCGATCTGCTTACATGTCAACCTTTAGTGTGTCGACCTTTTGTCCCTGTCGATCTATTGCCTGTTTAACATCTTGTGTCTATCAAGACATTGGCCCTCATTCAGAGCCGTTCGCTATTTGTGGTCGCTCGTTTAAAAACAAGGGGTGGCTATTCAAATGATCCGTACGCACATTGCAGTCTGTTCACACCTCTAAGTCTGAATGAGCGAGCAAAACATACGCTCGTTTATTTGTTAAAAACGCCCCCTGGCCGCTCGCATCCGACGTCATGTCCGCTATTTATTAGATTAATCGAGTACATCGACCAGCGTATGAACTGCTCGCTATTCTTGTGGTTGGTGTTTGCTACCACAAATTTGCGAGCAGTTCTGGCTATAAAATAACCCAGTGACGTGGTCAATGACGCTGCTGTTTTAAATATGCACACCCATAAAACGCCCGTTTTGACCTTTAAGCACGCCTGCGTTCGGATCTCCACTCCCCATTTTCAAGCACCTTCCCCTGTTACCACCCACATACGCCTCATTCTGTCACTCAAAATAGCAGGCCCTCGCTATATTGCGTACCAACGATTTTCGGCCGCACTGACTGGTTCGCGCATGCGTACTAAAAACCGTACGCATGCGCAGATGTGCAAACATCGCTCGGAACGAGCGTACTGCCGCTAACGAGCGGCTCTGAATGAGGGCCATTGTCTACTTTTTTACTGTAGAACTTTAGACCGGATACCAGCATACACCAGCGGGAGGTCCGACTGGGACCATAACCCCCCTAAAACCTGGCCAGGATCCAACTGGACCACATCACGTTAGTTTCATTCTAATCGGTGCAGGGGTGTCCGAATGCATAACAGAGGTCCAGCCGTTTTATGCTAAGACTGCCAAATACTCATGTGGTTCACAGGGAAACAGAGCTATGATTCTGTTTAGTACATTTTACAAGGCCTAATATAAACTATTTTCTACTGTCAACTGTGCATTGACATTTATATTGTGGGCGTATACCAAACAAATTACATGGACCTAACAACTAATTTTGGATTACCATGGGTATGCGTGCTTCCAATACCCACGGTATCCCATTGGTTACAATTTTTTTGGCAGACAAAATCGTACGTTGGGGGGGGGTGGAATGACCTGTCCCGGCTACTCCGGTCTCTACTGTGCCCGACTGCTGCTTTTCTACATCCCGGACTGGCTGCTGCACGTACTTCTTCACGTAAATGGCTGCACAGTACACTGAGGTCACACTCAACACACACTGGAAGAGGTCGTGGGGTCACGCATATTACAGGGGGGTCACGGCACAGGGGACCAGAAGAAAGTCCAGACAATTTTTCCTTAAAGTAAGGATTTAAAGGGAATATTAGACCTGCTCTGGTGGCACTCATAAAAAAAAATAAAAAATAAAAACCCTGCACCCAGTTGGATACTAAAAATCTTGCACCTGTAGGTGCGAGAGTATTGGTAAACTCGCACCTATTTGGATATGCCAATGACTGATGTATTTACATATGGCAGAGATTTAATCAGACAGCTTTTAGTATAAAGGAACAGTAAATCCTTTAAAAATATATTATTTTTCTTAGACACTCCTATATCACCATAGACCATATAACTTTGATCTGCCTCTCACTTTGTGGGGCACAGTGAGAAACCCTTCTTATTCAAAACATTATCACCCCACAGCAATAATTATAGATTGTAGGGCTGTGCTAGAGGAGACCTGCAGTGTGACAGTTACAATCTCTCGGCCTGATTCAGACCCGTTCGCGAGCGCTCGCAAGCGGGTCGATGTTGCCCAACTGCGCATGCGCACGACGGAGGCGGCTCCGTCGTGCGCATGCGCGAGACCCAAATAACGACGGCCAAGCCGGGGGCGTGGTTCCCATGGGAACGCCTACCGTCTGGGGCCGGCCCCACTGACATCACTAGTGATGTCAGTGGGAGTGCTTTTGGCTCTGATAGAGCCAAAAGCACTCCAGGGCTTGCGGCAGATGAGACCCTACCACAAGGGTCTCGTCGCAAGCCCGATGGTCGCGATGGTCTTGACCATCGCGACCATCATTTTGGCCGCTCGCTATAACTGTGGGTGGTTACCCACAGCTATGCGAGCGGCCAGGAGGCCGCTCCAAAAAGTAAGAGGGCCGGCCCTGATTCAGAGCGAGCGCTCTGTCAGAGCGTCCGGCTCTGAATCAGGGCCTCTGTTGCTGTTCAGACCAAACTAGCAGAACAAATCCTGGCAACATGGGGCCTGTAAAAGTGGTTGGAAGATGACAAACACCAATCTCATCAACTTCCAAAAGGATATTTATGCATATCCCTTGAAGATAGAAACTATTGCAATAAAATTAATATAGGGCATCATGCTTGATCTAAGCCCTTACCTGTGACAATTCTGGGTGACTGCCAGATATTACCTATGATATTACAGCATGAGGTCACCAATAGGATTCAGCAGATTTTCTTTATCAGTCTATTTGTGGTCTTTTCACATACTTGACAATCCCAGGACAATTAAAATAAACTACCTTAATGATAGAAAGATCAAAATTTGGTTTTCCTATAGCACATCCTAATCTAGGATTTCCAAATCTGCCGTAAGGTCTTTTATTCCGCTTCACTATAAAGACTTATATCCTGTTTTTTTAATTTATCTGAGGTAATAGCAGCAGAACTGCTGTATTACGCAATACAATAAAATAGAGCAAGTTATTATACAGCTTTACAGACCTCACTGCCATTGCACTCTAGTGGAGCTAGTAGAGGTCTGGAGGCAGTGGTGTGATAAAATGCATGTTCACTGTTGGGCCTGTATGGAATTTGCTGGACCCACTGTTTTGGGTATGAACTAGTAATTGGATTGTGAGACTGCCGTACTGTCCTTCAAAGAACGGCTGTATGGTCCCAATTTGCTGAACAGTTCTGCTTGCAGAATGGCAGGAAAAAGGCAGGGATGAGGCAAACTGCATGAGCTGCTGGAAACACAGACTCAGCGTAGATCTTCAATTCACAGCAGTGTGTCCATCCCAGTAGTTGAGTAAACTGGTCTCAGAGAGGAGGTGTAGGAGGAAGATGACATGAGCATGCACTGCACATATAGGCAGCCAAAAGAGGAAAAGAGCCAAAGAGATTGGATGGGTGCAGAAACCAAACCAACAAAGGGTACAAATAAGTGAGTCTCCTCTGAACTTGGTCTCACAATCTAATGAGCAAGAGCCATTATATGTCTCGGGTCCTGACATCACATGAGTTGTACAAGAAAAAAACGTCTGATCTAATATTGCACCAGTAAATAACAGAGAAAAGTAAAATGAGTGGAATAATTCTGCCTGCAACTCTTCTAGAGAGAAATACTTCTGGATCCTGCCTGATTCACAGTAGAAATCAATCAGCAGTCCTGGGGCAAAGCAACAGCTGTGTATGCCCTACCAGAAAGGGAGCATTCTATCCTATTGAAAGGAGAGGAGAAGTAATGTGGCATACATACACAAGTGAGAGTACTTTACATCAGCTTTGTGCCTTACCGCACTCATAATCACATTCTCACAAATATAACCATTACAGTTTGTGAAGGGAGTGGTAAGTTTCAGAGCACTGCCAAGGAGGGGCATCATACCAAGGACAGGTTTGTGACGATTGCCTGTAATGCCATCTTAATTCAGTTTCTGGACCCAGTGAGTTCAACAGTCATTGTGGTCTGCCTCCCTGTTGGCCACGTGTTCTGCAAACATCAATACATTTGTACTGATGGGCTGGTGTTCAGTGTTTCTTTAGCTTGTCATATACAAGTTGTAAAGTTACAAATGTTTACACTGGATGAATGTCTATCATTGGGACCACAGTAGTTTATGCTGCTACCTAAATTGTTTGAATCTCATTTGAATTATTTCCTGGTCGACTGCTATTTAATCTTCCTGGAGTTGAGCCTAATTGAGACTGTCACCCTAGAACGTACTGTCCCTGGTTGGATTGGTGTGTAAGTACCTGATCTCATGCCTGGGACAGGGAAGAAAGTGGTGGATGATGTGTTGTCCATCCTGATGGAATGTTATTGTTTGTGACTTTGGGGATTTCCAGTTCCAGTCCCTTCAGGCACTAACCTGCATTGTGACTATAGTGGAATGAGAGACAATCTAGTCTGAGATTAAAAGGAAGAATGTCAGCGGCACTGCGTGGAGCTGTGTGGATACCGAAACCATTGACTTGCATGCTGGATAGATGCTCCAATCAGAAACTGCCAGTTTGGCTGCTGAGAGATCACAGGGACAAGATACCAGAATAGATGTAAAAGAGCATTGGTACCTTTAAAGCACATGGGTAGAAAGGCAGAGGGACAGTCCCCAATGAATGTGAAAGTCTGCTCTGCTCACCCTGGCCGGATTAAGCCTACGGGGGCCTGAGGAGCACTTAACACAGAGGGGCCCATCCCCACTTCTCTGGCCCACCCCCTTTTGTAAGCACCACTCTCTTGGCTGTGCTTGTGTGCCCCCTCACCTCATGAGGCGGCAGCAGCAGTACAGGTCCGATCTACAGCGGGGGCAGACTCCAGAGCAGTGGTGTAACTAGGGTATTTGGAGCCCAGGGCAAATTTGAAAAGGGAGCCCCACCCCCCTAACATCCCGAGATGTGCTAGCGCCGAAGGCGTGCGCGAAAAAAAAAATGGGCGTGGTCACTTAAAAATGGGGCGTGTTAACATGACACACCCCTTTATTTTCACGCTGAACATTCCTATCCATATACCCCTTATACAGTACCCCCAGTATGCAGTTGTGGTCCCTCTTATGCAGGCCCATAGTAGTGCCCCTTATACAGTATCCCCAGTAGTGGTCCCCCTTATACAGCCCCCAATTAGTTCCCCTTACTCAGTACCCCCAGTAGTGCCCCCCCAAATGCAGTGCCCCACGTAGTGTTCCCCCTTATGCAGTGCCCCCAGTAGCAGTCCCCACAATGCAGTGCGCCCAGTAGCGGTATCCCCTTATGCAGTGCCCTTTATATGGTGCCCCCAGTAGTAGTCCCCCCCCTTTATATAGTGCCCCCAGCAGTAGTCGCCCCCCATGCAGTTTTCCCAGTAGTGGTCCCCTTATGCAGGCACCCTGTAGTGATCCCCCCTATCCAGTGCCCCCTGTAGTGGCCCTTCTTATTATTGCCCCCAGTAGTGGTCCCCCGAGTGCAGTGCCTCTAGTAGTAGGCCCTTTTTATAATGCCCCCAGTGGTAGTTCCCCCCAAGTAGTAGTCCCCAGTAGAGTAGGTCCTCCTAATGGCGCCCCCAGTAGTAGCCACCCCTCCCCCAGTACAGGTCCCCCCAGTAGTAGCCACCCCTCCCCCAGTAGAGGTCCCCCCAGTAGTAGCCACCCCTCCCCCAGTAGAGGTCCCCCCAGAAGTAGCCACCCCTCCCCCAGTAGAGGTCCCCGTTGTGCAGATAGGTTAAAAAAAAAATAAATATATATATATATATATATATATATATATAAAAATATACTTACCTGAATCTCTGCTCCTGGTCCTGCTCGCGACGCCGCTCCCGCCCGGGCTGGCGCGCTCAGCATTATGGGACAGACGTCATGACGTCAGTCCCATTACCCACTGCGGGAGCCGGACGGAAGTCCGGCTCTTGCAGTGGGTTCTGCAGCAGTCAATGAGAGTCTATCTGACTCTCATTGGCTGCTCTTTAACACACGCATTGCCGCCAGCGCTGGTGGCGATGCGTGTGTTATGCACAGCCTGAGCCCGCCTCCTGGCGCTATTGGGCAAGCGCTCAGGGGGAGGGAACGGGCTCAGGCGTGCAGCACAGGACCGGCGCTGGAAGCCTAGCGCCGGTCCTGTGTATATGTGTAGTACTCATTGCGGTCGGCGCTACACTGGCTAACTAGGGCGGGCGGGCCGGTACCGTGGCCGGCGGCGCCCAGGGCACGCACCCCGCTCGCCCTGCCCTAGTTACGCCACTGCTCCAGAGTCTCCTCTCGGTCGGCAGTGATCTCCTTCTTCCATCCCCAGTTCCAGCGCTGCTGTCTGGTGGACGGATTCTACACGTCTCCAGCCTCCACTGCCAGCAACAGCACAGCAATTGTTGCCACGCTGCTGCTGGTGGAGGTTGGAGACAAGCAGAATAGTTTTTTTTACAGCAGTGCCAGAGCAATTCTGGACAGAGTGGCCTGCCCTGACTATGGGACTGTACACAGTGCAGCAGTGTGCTCTGGCCACGGTGCACAGTGGCACTCACCCCATGTGTGCCCACCCTAAAATTTGTGTTTTGACAACAGTACTAGGTCTGTGTCACCACAAGTACAAAACTGGTTATCAAACATAGATGTGCAGGGGCCCTTTAATACCATGACCATACAGAACCTGAGAAAGGAGAAGCGAGGACTAACCTGAGAAAACCCAAGGCCAGAGCAAGTAACAGGTTCAGTAAGTACCTACACCACTCCCCACCAGTGTAAAAGGAGTTCACAAGTCAAAACAAATGAGATGCTGTGCAAGCAGAAGTCATAGTTGCCTATTCTATGGGGGGGATGTAGTCGTCATCAATATGGACAAAAGTATTCAGATGCCTGACCATTACACAAACAGGGACTGTAATGACATTGTATTCAAATACACACAGAGGGCCTGATTCAGAGCCGGACGCTCTGACCACAGCGCTCGCTCTGAATCAGGGCCCTCCTACCTAATATTGGAGCGGCCTCTTGGATGCTCGCATAGCTGTGGGTTACCACCCACAGCTTATGCGAGCGTCCATAATGATGGTCGCGATGGTCAAGACCATTGCGACCATCGGACTTGCGATGAGACCCTTGCGCAAGCCCGGAGTGATTTTGGCTCTATCAGAGCCAAAATCACTCCCACTGACATCACTAGTGATGTCAGTGGGGCCGGACCCAGATGGTAGGCTTGCCGGGTCTTGCGCATGCGCATGACGGAGCTCCCTCCGTTGTGCGCATGCGCATTTGGGTACCATCGACCCGCTTGCGAGCGTCCTGCGCTCACGAGCGGGTCTGAATGAGACCCGGTATACTTTAATATGGAGTTTATCCCCCTTTTGCAACTAAAACAGTTTCCTCTCTTCTTGGAAGGCTTTCCACAAGATTTTGGGGTGTTTCTATGGGAATTTGTGCCCATTCATTCTGTAGAGCATTTATGAGGTCAGGCACTGATGTTGAATGAGACAGGCACTGATGTTGAATGAGAAGGCCTGGCTCGCAATCTCCGTTCTAATTCATCCCAAAGGTGCTCGATAGGGTTGAGGTCAGGGCTCTGTGTGGGCCAGTCAAGTTCTTCCACACCAAACTCATCAAACCATGTCTTTATAGACCTTGCTTTGTGCGCTGGGGCACAGTCATGTTGGAATAGAAAAGGGCCTTCACCAAATTGTTGCTACAAACTTGGAAGCATAGAATTGTCCAAAATGTCTTGGTATGCTGAAGTATTAAGATTGCCCTTTACTGGAGATACACCCTGAAAAACAACCCCATATCATTATCCTTCCTCCACCAAACTTCACAGTTGGCACAATGCAGTCAGGCAGGTAACGTTCTCCCGGCATCTGTCAAACCCAGACTTGCCCATCTGACTGCCAAATAGAGAAGTGTGATTCGTCACTCCGCAGAACACGTTTCCACTAATCCACAATCCAGTGTCGGTGTGTTTTACACCACTCCATCTGACGCTTGGCATTGGACTTGGTGATGTGAGGCTTGCATGTAGCTGCTCGGCCATAGAAACCCATTCCATTAAGCTCCAACCGCACAGTTTTTGTGCTTACATTAATGCCAGTGGAAGTTTGGAACTCTCCAGCTATGGAATCAGCAGAGCGTTGCTGACCTTTACGCACCATGGGGAGGATGTATAAAGCTCTAGGAAGAGATAAAGTGGAGAGTGATATGGTGCGTACACACTGGGCGATTAAAGTGGATGACTGAATGATAACGATATCGATTTCGTTCAGTCGTCCACTTTATCGTCCATTTTTAACACAAAAACAAAGAACGATAACGACGACGCGCATTCCCGCGGATCGTTCGTCATCATCGTTCATCGGGTTAACATGCAGGCCAACCTGATGATGTCGTCAGGTTGCTGCATGTTATGGAATGGGGGAGAGAGCCCGGCACTGAACGATATCGTTAATGATATCGTTCAGCGGGTGTGCTCAATGTCATGAACGACATTGAGCACACCCTGCCGGGGACACACTAGACGATATTGCTCAGGGAGCATATCGTCTAGTGTGTACGCCCCAATAGACAACCGACCAATCAGTGCCTAACTGTCATTTTTCAAACACAGCCTGTAACATGACAGTTGGGAGCAGGTGGTCGTTTATTACACACTCTAATTTATCACTTTCCAGAGCTTCATACATCTGCGCCCATGTTCCTTAGCAGTCGTTGACCCCGCTCTGTGATTTTACCTGGTCTTCCGCTACGAGGCTGAGTTGCTGTTGTTCCTAAACACTTCCACTCTCTAATAATATCACTTACAGTTGACCGTGGAATATCCTGCAGGGATGAAATTTCACAAACCGTCTTATTACAAGGGTGGCATCCTATCACAGTACTACACTTCCTATCACAGTACTACACTTCCTATCACAGTACTACACTTCCTATCACAGTACCACCAATGGAGACTGCATGGCTAGGTGTTTGATTTTATACACCTGTGGCAACGGGTCTGATTGAAACACCTCTTTTCAAAAATTAGCAGGTGTGGCCAAATACTTTTGTCCATATAGTATATATAACTGCTAAATGTATATAATATACATTAATTTTATTATTGATGCAAACTATTCTGCAAATCAAGTATACTATTGGCAGCAGAAAAATTACTGCAAGAAATGTAGTTCCAATAATTCAGCGCTGTTTGAGATATAGCTGAACATTCTGCCAGAAAACGTAAATATAAGATAAAAAAAGCAAATGATTCTAAAGAAATACTGCCTTTCCTTCTATCTGCCTACAGTCTTACCTCATAATATCTGAAACAAGTTTGATACCTTAGTTTACACCCATTTCCTACTGAAGTGAAACCAGGACACTCATAATGCATTGTCATTGACATTATCATCTGTCATCTGGTCTTACTTCAAAGCACCAGCACATTCTTGTGAGAAGGAAAGAAGCAGACCTGGAATTGCAGTTGAAGGAGACAGTTGCCACCATATACAAGTATAGCTGGAAAACGTTTTAAGCGGTTCCAAGATCTAACAGTTTACTACTGAATTGGCTGGGCTTCTGCTCTTTATTTTATTTATAATGTAACAAGAGATGATAAGACTTATTCGGAGTAAGCCGAATCACCAAAAAAGGTTACATTAACTTAAAATCCGCTTTATTTAGGTTTTATACATAATTCTGTTAACAGTAAGAATTAGTAAATCTTTGAAGGATTTATAGGAGTAAAAGCAGCCAGTCAGAATTAACTAAATAAGATTAAATGCAACAATTTAAACCCTTTTGATGCTTGTGGGGTCCCAGACCAGCTGGGTTCCCCCTCCCTCCACAGATTAATTGGATTATTATTACATAGATCAGTTATTCCATAATGTTATAACGTGAGGCCCCCATCACTCAGCCATGTGTCTATACACTCACTACATTACATGTGCATATCTACAGCACAGATGGTAGAATCCCTACAATGATTACTTACACCTAGATGGAGAACCCATGCAATATTCCACATGTAGATACATATCAGACAATGTAAACAAACATCTAGACTGGCCCACTGGTGTTACAAAGGTAGAACTTGATGAAGTTATAGTATATGTTTTTTAACTGTACTTATTGAACATCTTGATACATGATTTATGATTTAATTACAAATAAATGAAACAGTTTAGCAGGTAAATTGAATCATATATCCTACAAGCATAAACAAATCCAAAGGTAACTCAGATCCACAAATCACTTACTGCATATAAATAACTGCATAGGTTCAAATATTTATCATAATTAAAAAAACAGACAAATCACTTAAAAATAAAAACAATATAAGCTTCGGTGACTAGGATTTATAAAAAATATTTATTTAAAATATATAAGCAAACATAGTCCACAATGTATCATGTAAATACTGATTTAAAGTTATGCATGTTTAATTAGTGAATTCTAACTACAATTGAAACCAAAATGATGCGGCTTCTGGAATGCATTTCCCCTACATTGGTCTTCTAACAACAAAAGATACATCCATATACAGAACATGGGTTAGGGTAATGTAATTCATTGTATGTTTGACAGCTAAACAGGGCTGGGAGAGCAGGAGGATACAATGAGGTGAATATCTAATCCAGAATATACCCTATTGTTTTTTCATCAATAATACATGAATGAACACACTCACACAAAAGCAGTCCTGCTTTGTAATGTAAGCTGTCAATAACATCAACCTGTATCTATGTATATTTAGCACCAAGGACTGCAGGCATGAGAAGTCTGGCAGGGGAACTGACAAACATTATTTTAATTGCACAGAATAATGCGAACCCTACATATGTGAGCAAGGCCAATGGCTGTAATTTTAATCAAAGAATGGCTGGAATAATAGGATGTAACATACCTTTAGCCTGTAGAAAGCTTATAAAAAGGAGGGAAGGCAATCAGGGCGATACATCCTACATGGACCGGGCTGCAACATCAGGATTTGCAAGATAATAAAAAATAAAAGAATAGAATTTGAAACGTGCAGGCAGAGCTGTTTATGGAGCGAGGGAGAGGGAGGGATTGAATGAATCAGATGTCATAGCTTCTGTAGAGAAAGGATGGAGGGGGGCAGGGCTGTTGTGTGGATGGAGGAGGAGAGAGAGGGAGGAGAGACAGACGGGGAGATAAAAAGAGGTGAAGAAAAAGTGAGGGAGAAGATAAGGCAGAAAATGAAATACAGGAGAGAAAAGGCTATGTTATTTATGTACTAACATTTGCTTACTGTATAGCTCCAACATATTCTGATGCTTTACATTATGGCTGTCACCTTTCATTGGAAGCTGTTGCTGCTATTATTATTATTATTATTATTCTATACATGGCATGTATGCTGGTCTATTACTTATATCCTAAGTATCATTAATATTTTTATAAAGGCATAGCACATTGCAAAGGCAAAATAATAAACGTATATTGAAATCCCATTTTATAAGAAGATGTAAAGGTAATTAAATAATTCCTTCCACAGTAGTAAAGAAAAAACTACAAACATTTTTATTTTTATTTTACAAAAAGCTACAAGAATGTACAAATGACTTTTTCTTATTCTAGAACTAATATACCCTACAATGTTTTATATGTTCTAGAAGAGGTACATTAAAACTAATTTAACTTCTTAGAATATCAAAACAGTTGTGATAGATTAGAAAAGCATTTTGAAGTTGTTCACTGGGCTCTGGGCCTGATTCAGCATGGATCGCGAGGCTGCGTTCGCACGCACCGTTAGCTGCAAAAATATGCTAATGAATGCAATCGCAAGGCAACCGCTGCACTATACCAAGGCGCCCATTACTGTATAAAGCCGCCCACTTATTTATTTATTAACAGTTTCTTATATAGCGCAGCATATTCCGTTGCGCTTTACAATTGGAAACATTTATAAAACAAAACAGGGTAATAACAGACAGACATAGAGGTAAGGGGGCCCTGCTTGCAAGCTTACAATCTATAGCCCACTTCCCATGACATGCATCTGCAAGTCAGAGAAAACATCGGTAACATCGAGTAACATCGGACCCATACCCAGAGTTGAACTTGAGCTTGACATGCCTCACAACCTGCGATGCTTCCTGTCACCATGTAGTGCTCTGGCTGTGTATGCCGTCACTGGGGCTTAATTATGCACACCCCTGTAACGGCGTTTAAACGCACAGACACACCTGCGTTTCTCTGACCACCCCCGTCCCCACCCTCAAACAGTCACTTCCTGTCAATCACTGTGTGTAGACTCTGCGTGCTCACTGCGATCGCTTACCGACTTATTTGCATGCACAAAATGCAAACATTGGCCCTCATTTAGACCCACTCGCGAGCGGCTGTCCGCTCGCAAGTGGCTCGATGGTCCCCACTGCGCATGTGCACGACGGAGGGAGCTCCGTCGTGCGCATGCGCGAGACCCGACGAGCGAAGGACTTTCCTTCGCTCGGAGTGTCTCATCAAAGGGGGCGTGCTGTCGATGGTGACTGACAGCACGCCCCCTTTGGTGGGCGTGCCGGGGGCGTGCCTGCCAGACGTAGGCGTTACCAAGGGAACGCCTACCGTCTGAAGCCGGCCCCACTGACGTCACTAGTGATGTCAGTGGGAGTGATTTTGGCTCTGATAGAGCCAAAATCACTCCTGGCCTTGCGGTTGAAAAACCCAACCGCAGGCTTTTGCTCACAGTTTCGATGGTCGCGATGGTCAAAACCATCACGAACATCATCCTGCACGCTCGTATATGCTGTGGGTGGTGACCCACAACTATACGAGCGTCCAGGAGGACGCTCCATATTAATGGAGGTGGGCCCTGATTCAGAGTCATTGTCTGGCTGCGTGCGAATCAAAGTAGGTATCAGTGAATGGAGATTATTTGTCTTATTTACTGCTCTTAACAGTTTGGGTCCTGAGGACAGAGGGCCTGATTCAGACTCAGACGCTAAGCCGCGAATGCTCGCTATGGGTGATTGTCGCCCGTCTGCGCATGCGTATAAGTCGCAGCGGGCGTGCACAAGCCAGTCATTGCGATCAGGAATCGTGCGGTTGTTGAACACAGACTGCGCGCTACTTTGAATGACAGATAGTGCCATTTGTGGGTGGTAACAGGGGAAGGAGCTTGTGAACGGGGGAGTGGTGCTGGGCGTCAAAACTGAGTTATATTGGTGTGCAAAATTAGCATTGGAGCGTCATTGTACACGTCACTTGGTTGTATTTCAGTCTGCAGTGTTCGTAGTGCTTGTGGTGGGGTAGGGTCAACCTCAAGCTCTGCGTGCAGCTCCGATGCCTCTTGATGGTTCTGATTAATCATACACTTCCTGGAGATGACGAGTGCTATGAAAGAAAGTTGGCGTCTTTATACCGGCGTGTGCTCACTCTGCCGTTGCTCTCTAAACCATAGAGGGCGCCCTTAAGCCAGACAATGCGATAGCGGAATTTGCATACCAGTCCCCTGACGGCTGCGAGAGAGCGCGGCTTAGCGTCCGGGTCTGAATCGCCCCCAGAGTTTGAGAACCTGTGGACTAGTAGATGTATTATTCACTCTCTCCTAGCATCCTTTAGCATTGGAAACAAGGAAAGCTGCAGCACTACAAAAGGTCCAAATTTTAGTTGCCAACAAATAGGTCTCATTGTTTTTTATGGAGCATGACTCCACATTTTTGTTGTTGAGTACAATTGAATGATACCTGTTTAAGCTTGCTATATGGCATAACTTTTAATTAGAAATGTGAATCTGAAATAATTTGATTCTCACATTGCTTTGTTAGTAAACCCTTTTTATTTGTATTTATTTGAGTTCATGTAACCATAGAAAATTGTTCAAATGTTACCACTTAATTTAGTATATTTTGGTCTGCTAATATAATATCTGTCTCTAGCCCCATCAAACTTTGTTCCACATTAAATAAAGCGATCGTTGGTTTCATTGATTCAAAACAAACTATTAGTGGAACCTTGATTTGGGCCATGGACATAGGACCTCATATGCGCTTGCAAGCGGCCCGATGGTTTGCGTACGCGCATGCGCATGCTTCGTTGTGCGCATGCGCGAACTACTCTCTGTGATCGCAGGCCGCTCGCTCGCTCAGCAAAGACATCCCAGTGAAATGAGTGACAGTAGAGGCCGTTTGTGGGTGGTAACATGGGCAGGACACTAATAACGGGGGAGTGGAGGTGCGAACGCAGGCATGCCTGAGTGTTTCAATGCCGTTTTAGAGGCGTGCATAATTAACATGCTGCGTCGTAGTACAAGTCACATGCCTATTTTTTACACTGAAGTCCTCGCAGTACTTGCGGTAGGGTAAGGCAACCACAAGCGCTGCGATCGCTTCCGATTGTCCTCGATGTACCAATGTTTTAATACACTTCCTGGAGATGACGTGTGCTGGTGGGCGGCTCTGCCTGTGCGATTGGGCATACGCTGGCCGCTCGCTAAGACATGGTGGGGGTGCTTATGCCTTGGCGAGCGATCGCTTCCCATGGCGTCACTTTGACAAATTTGCATGCGCTGGGGGCGAGCGATTTCATCTAGCGAGAGACTCTGAATGAGGTCCATAGTCAGGCCTTGCAAATGATCAATATTCAATTTATATGAAATGAGTCAAATTTGCATCTAGTCAGTCATGTGCAGTATATATTATTATTTCTTTCCTTTATAAAGCTCCAACATATACCAGATAGGTGAAAAGACAAACAAAGACAGCAATACATTAACACAGTTTGAGACAAACTGTGATGATTTTTAGGGCTCACGTTATAGAAAAAACAAAATTGAAAAATTGCATGGAAGTACCTATATTGTAAAATGTGGGGTGTTAAAAAATGTCAAGAGCTGAGGATGCTGTCTCCCAGTAAAATCAGTAACAAGGGAAAACTACACATCTTTAGGTAGGACAATCACAGTTTTAGTAGTTTGTCCCAATTGTACCAAGAATCAGCATTTTTATCTGATCTAACGGGACTGTTGGGAGGTGTTGTGATGAGATTTTAGTGTGAAGTCCTTGGAAATAGTTGGTTAGCTTCTACTTATCCAGACTGATTTTAACATTGCTTGTGTTCTCCTATCCATGCATATATGTTTCTATTTTTTGTACAATTCTTAAATGTTGCCAGGTGAGGTTGCATACAGAGCTACAATTGTGTAAACATGTCCTTTGTGTGTATACTGTTATATGCCTTCTGATTGTTATGTCTTTATGAAGGCAGCAATCATGTGTCCTGCTTTAGCAGACATGCAGGAGCCGCATATCTCAAGGTAACTGCAAGTGAGCTGAGTCCCAGGGCAGAAGGTGCATCTCTCCATTGCTTGTAAGGGGTGGAGAGTACACAGTATTGTGAATGTTTATCCGCAGGTGTATTGTGAAGTCTCTTACTTCAGGACAATACTGACTGTTGGACTGGTCCAGGATCGTACATGTGTGAATATCAAAGCCTCAGGGGACTTTACTTTATTGTGGCCAAAAAGCAGGAGAAAGTTTAGCATGGTCCCTGCCCTCAGGAATTGCAGTGAAAAGCTAAACATTACCCAGCTATCCTCACTGACGTGACCTTCTCAGTGCCATTCTGCATATCAGTAAGTATGCATGTAGGGAATGTAGGATTGCTAGATGCTGTATGCCTCAATGTATTGAAGTTACACCACCAGTATGTGTCACTCACTGTCATGAGGAACAGAGTTAAAATTATAGGAGATTCGCCACTATAAAGTTGAAATTAATGTATTTCTACATCAGGATCCATAGGCATTATCCGACTGCACCTGCACGGGTTTTCCGTGGAGGACATGTCTTGCTTGTTGGAGAGCTTTGAATACTGCCCTTAGTTCCACGATGTCGATTGGAAGCACTGATTCTGCTGGCGTCCACCTTCCCTGGAAGAAGTGTGAACCCAACACTGCTCCCCAACCTCGAAGACTGGTGTCCGTCGCCAGAAGGACCCAGTCCGCAATCCAAAAGGGACGCCCCCTGTTCAGGTGAGTAGTCTGCAGCCACCAGGCTAACGACAGATGTACCTCCGGTGACAGCACCATTGTCTGTGTCTTTATCCGGTGGGGCAACCCATTCCATCTGGAGAGGATCAACTTCTGCAGAGGTCTGGAGTGAAACTGGGCAAACTCCACGATGTTGAACATCGACACCATGGAACCCAGTAACCTCATTGCAGAGTGAATAGATATCCGGCGACTCTGCAGGCAACTGCGTACTTTTGCCTGTAATGCAGAGATCTTTACCTCCATCACAAAGATACTCTGATGTTGGGAGTCCAACAGGGCTCTGAGTTGGAGCATCCTCTGTGATGGCACAAGGGATAACTTCTTCCAGTTTATCAGCCAGCCGTGAGCCTGCAACACAGAGTCAATTGCAGATGGCACTGCAGGATCTCTGGAGACAGTGCCAACAGCAGAAGGTCATCTAGATAGGGCAACAAGCGGACCCCCTGCATCTGCAGGTGGGCTGCCATGACTGCCATTACTTTGGTAAACACTCGAGGCGCTGTGGCCAGAGCAAAGGGCAGTGCCTGAAATTGTAAGTGTTGGTCTCCTACTGCAAACCTGAGGAAATGCTGGTGTGCTGAGACAATGGGAATATGCAGGTAAGCATCCTGAATATCTAGCGACACCATAATATCCCCCGGCTCCATCGCCAAAATTATGGATGGAAGAGGATGGGCCTCTTGCAAGTGATCCGACGCCTGGCCGGACACCAACGAAACTGAGATGCCTTGGCTCAGGGGCGGGGTATAGCAGAGGGACCCCAGTGCATCCTGGGAGGATGAAAATTTAACTCTGTGGTGTCCGATGCCTGACGTCATCACCAATACCCCAAGATATCCTGTGGAACCCTATGGACTTTGTAGAAATAGAGATAACAAAGGTAAGTTCTTACCATATCTCTTATTTTTGTGCAGGAGATTTTATTAAATAAGTATAACACGAGCAACAAAGTCAGTAATCCTTACTATACAGTAGCATTAGAAATTCAACTGATTACTTTTGTTGGGGTACACATTAGACGATATAATGGAAATATAAAATTCAGACACAGGGCCTGATTCAGAACCGCTCACAAGCGCACAGCAGTCGCAAGCGAGTCGATGGTCCCCCACTGCGTACGCCGGAGCCGGCCAGCGACGGGTGCTCCATTGCTACGGGTCTTGCACCAAAGCTGGGTGGCTGTCAATTTTGATTGACAGTTTGCCCCATTTTGGAGGCGGGCGGGGGGGGTGGCTGGCCAAACGGAGGCGTTCCCGAAGGAACACCTGCCATTTGGGGGCGGCCCCACTGACATCACGAGTGATGTCGGTGGTGAGCTTCCGGCTCTATTAGAGCCGAAAGCTCACTGGGGCTTGCGGGAACAAGACCCTACCACAAGGGTCTCGTCGCAAGCCCCGATGGTCGTGACCATCGCGACCATCACTTGGCCACTCGCTAAAGCTGTGGGTGGTCACCCACTGCTTAGTGAGCGGCCAGGAGGCTGTTTTTAAAAAAAAAACAGGGACGCCCTGATTCAGAGCAAGCGCTCTCAAAGAGCGTCGGCTCTGAATCAGGCCCATAGTTCGGAATGATACATTGTCCATACCGCTCAGTGTCTATGCTCAATTGGGCGTTCATGTGCATTACCAGCGACGTCGTCTCATCTGATGTGCTGCACACCAGATGGGACGACGTTGCTGACGACCGCATGCAGGTGAATGTAGGATGGAAGTGTATATTGCGCTTCGTACACCGGATCATGCTGAGTGAGTGCTGATGATTATTTTGCAATGGTTTTAAATAGTAAGCAATTACTTAGTAGTGGATTACCCAACTGTTTTGATACAGTTTTGAATTAAGCTGTCTTGTCTCCTACAACCAGTGGTCGAAGTGGGGCGGTATACGGCGAAATGACATACCGCGACTTCCTGTACCCACTTAATTTTAGCCGCAGAAGAGAGAATGTACCAGTACTGTGATCCAGTATAGGATCCCAGTGCTGAAACAGCGGCGGCAATGTGTAGAGATGTGTTCCGCAGGGGACACATCTCGATCGGCGGCGGCGGTAGCATGTAGCCGGGACAGAGCATTGAGTCCCGTGTGCACGCGCTGGCCGCCAGCCAGTCACGGGACTCGCGGGCTACCAGCTAATGAGACGTTGCCAAGTGGCAGCGTCTCATTGGCTCACAGCAGCGCAGGAGTAGCTGAAACCAAGAAGACACAATGCTCCTGGGCCCTGGAGGCTCCATTCCAGCAGCGCAGGTCAGTGGGAATTAAGAGAGAGGGAAGGGTGTGAGAGAGGGGCAGACAGAGGGAAGCAGGAATGATGATGTTCGTCCATGCAAGATGACGTTTAGCCTCTTTCTGAGTTCCGTTTTTTTGGAGGGAAAAATCCGAACTCCACGTGCAAACTCGAACCTATCCGAGCCTGCACATCCCTAGTTTAAATATACAAGTCTGGATTCTGATGTGCAGAATGGGTTTAAGAGAATTTATATCTGCAAACAATATCTAAAATCTTTCACCTGCTCTTGAAGTTTTGTGTGCAGCGTACACTACCACCACAGATGAGGACTAACTGTGCAAATGACAGAGCAGTCCTGCACAGCAGATGAATGTAGTCTTTCTTGAGTGCAGGATAATAATTCCTGTTTAATACGGGTAACCTTATAATGATAAAGGCAATAGCAGGTGAGGTTCAGTTAGAGCGCTGGCAACAATGTATCCAATAACCAGGGGTCAAAGTTCGATTAAAAGGTCTGGCAGCACAGATATCCAATATGCAGGGGTAAGGCAGAGGCAGGTCATAGTCCAGTTCTAAGGTATGGCAGCACAGGTATCCAATATACAGGAGGCCAGTAAAAGTCCGGTTAGAAGAGCTGGAAGCACAGGTATCCAATAAAAAAGGCAAAGCTTGCAGGTTCAGAGTCAGGGGGTAACAGCTGAATAAAGATCAATCAAATAACAATTAACATTAGGTAAGGCATTAATAAATAGTGCCAGATGTATTGAAAATTAGAGCTGCATCAGTGCCACTGGGCAGGTGCCCAAACTTCTGTCTGCTGCATTCCAACAGCCTGAAATCCTTATGCCTCTGCACAGGTGCCCCTCTTCTAACCAGCATTGCCCCAGAAGCAGTGAATCTTGCTTGCAGGGTCTGGAACAGCAACTGATGATGACTAAATGCACAAAGCACAGTATAACAGAAACATAACTTCCTCCAGGACTCCATGCTAAATTGCACCAGAAGACTCCAACATTTTTTATATTTCCACTTGTGTCAGTTGCGGACATTGCTAAAAAGGGTCTTGCAGCTGCTACGGCAGAGGAGACATTGGGGTGGAAGCCTACTATACTTCATAACTTGCTGGCTATTACAGTGGTGCTCGAAAGTTTGTGTGAACCCTTCAGAATTTTCTATATTTCTGCTGAAATTTGACCTAAAACTACCTCAGATTTTCACACAAATCCTAAAAGTAGATAAAGGGAACCAAATCAAACAAATGAGACAAAAAAATAGACATGGTCATATTTTTGGGAGGAAAATTATCCAATATCACATATCTGTGAGTGGCAAAAGTATGTGAACCTTTAAACTTAGCAAATATTTTGAAGGTGATATTAGAGTCAGGTATTTTCAATCTATGGGATGACAATCAGGTGTGAGTGGACAACCTGTCTTTTTAAAAGAACAGGGATCTATCAAACTCTGATGTTCACAACACGTTTGTGGAAGTGTATCATGCCATTAACTAAGGAGAACCTCAGAAGAAGAGTTTGGACTCCACCAATCAACAGTCGGCCAGATTGTATACAAATGGAAGAAATTCCAGACCATTGTTACCCTCCCCAGGAGTGGTCGACCAACAAAAATCATGCCAAAAGCAAGGCATCTAATACAGATGTAGCCATGCTCATCTATGCCGTGATGCGAGCGCATCGTGGCATGGATGGTGCGACTAGTGTGCCTGCATCTGTGGCATGTGCGTGCATACGCATGCGCATGCCACAGACTTCAATGGGGAGAACGCCGTCCGAGCCAAGTTGCGGCCTGGCAAATGTTGCGTTATGCCGCGATGCGTGTGCCTGTGCGCACGCATCACGGCAACAATGTACATCTGTCGTTTGCAAGGTCACAAAGGAATCCAAGGTAACCTCTAAGCAAATGAAGGCCTTTCTCACATTACCTAATGTTAATGTTCATGAGTCTACCATCAGGAGGACACTGAACAACAATGGTGTGCATGGCAGGATTGCAAGAAGAAAGCTGCTGCTCTCCAAAAAAAACATTGCTTTCCGTCTGCAGTTTGCTAAAGATCAACTGGACAAGCAAGAAGACTATTGGAACAATGGGCCTGATTCAGAGCCGTTCGCTATTTGCGGTCGTTCGTTTAAAAACAAGGGGTGGCTATTCAAATGATCCGTACGCACATTGCAGTCTGTTCACACCTCTAAGTCTGAACGAGCGAGCAAAACATACGCTCGTTTATTTGTTAAAAACGCCCCCTGGCCGCTCGCATCCTACGTCATGTCCGCTATTTATTAGATTAATCGAGTACATCGACCAGCGTATGAACTGCTCGCTATTCTTGTGGTTGGTGTTTGCTACCACAAATTTGCGAGCAGTTCTGGCTCTAAAATAACCAAGTGACGTGGTCAATGACGCTGCTGTTTTAAATATACACACCCATAAAACGCCCGTTTTGACCTTTAAGCACGCCTGCGTTCGGATCTCCACTCCCCATTTTCAAGCACCTTCCCCTGTTACCACCCACATACGCCTCATTCTGTCACTCAAAATAGCAGGCACTCGCTATATAGCGTACAAACGATTTTCGGCCGCACTGACTGGTTCGCGCATGCGTACTAAAAACCGTACGCATGCGCAGATGTGCAAACATCGCTCGGAACGAGCGTACTGCCGCTAACGAGCGGCTCTGAATGAGGGCCAATGTTTTGTGGACAGATAAGTCCAAAATAGAGCTTTTCGGTTTAAATGAGAAGCGTTATATTTGGAGAAAGAAAGACACTGCATTCCAGCATAAAAACCTCATACCATCTGTGAAACACTGTGATGTTGGTATCATGGTTTGGCCTGTTTTCCTGCATCTGGCCCAGGAAGACTTGCCATCATTGATGGGACAATGAATTCTGAATTATGGCCCTGATTCAGAGCTGGATGCTCTGACCAGAGCGCTCGCTCTGAATCAGGGCCCACCTCCATTAAAATGGAGCGTCCTCCTGGACGCTCGTATAGCTGTGGGTCACCACCCATAGCATATACGAGCGTCCAACAAGATGGTCGCGATGGTCTTGACCATCGCGTCCATCGGACTTGCGAGTGAAACCCTGTGGTCGGGTTTCTCAACCGCAAGCCCTGGAGTGATTTTGGCTCTATCAGAGCCAAAATCACTCCCACTGACATCACTAGTGATGTCAGTGGGGCCGGCTGCAGACGGTAGGCGTTCCCATAGGAACGCCTCCGTCTGGCAGGCACGCCCCCGGCACGCCCACCAAAGGGGGCGTGCTGTCAATCAACATCGACAGCACGCCCCCTTTGATGCGAGACTCCGAGCGAAGGAAAGTCCTTCGCTCGCCGGGTCTCGCGCATGCGCACGACGGAGCTCCCTCCGTCGTGCGCATGCGCAGTGGGGAACATCGACCCACTTGCGAGCGTACTGCCGCTCGCGAGTGGGTCTGAATGACCCCCTATATCAGAATATTCTAAAGGTAAATGTCAGGACATCTGTCCATGAGCTGCATCTCAAGAGAATGGGTCATGCAGCAAGGCAACGACCCAAAGCTCACAAGTCATTCGACCAAAGTATGGTTAAAGAAGAATAAATTTAAAGTTTTGGAACTGCCAAGTCAAAGTCCTGACCTTAATTTAATTGAAATGTTGTGGAAGGACCTGTAGCGAGCAGTTTATGGGAGGAAACCCATCAACATAACAGAGTTGAAGCTGTTTAGTATGGAGAAATGGGGTAAAATGCCTCCAAGCCGATGTTCAGGACTAATAAACAATTACCGGGAACGTTTAGAAGCAGTTATTGCTGCACAAGGGGGTCATACCAGATACTGAAAGCAAAGGTTCACATACTTTTGACACTCACATATATGTGATATTGGATAATTTTCCTCAATAAGAAAAATTAGCACGTCTAATATTTTTGTTTAATTTGCTTGATTTGGTTCTCTATACCTACTTTTAGGACTTGTGTGAAAATCTGAGGTAGTTTTAGGCCAAATTTCAGCAGAAATATAGAAAATTCTGAAGGGTTCACAAACTTTCAAGCACCACTGTATACATGTATTTGCCACCTGCTATTTCCAGATCAGACTCAGGGGTATATTTAACAAAGTGCAGGTTTTTAGTAGTGGAAATGTTGCCCATAGCAACCAATCAGATTCTAGTAACCCCCTCCCCTCAGCCTAACCCTCCCCAGGGGTTGCCCAACCCTAATTTCCCCGACCTCCTAAACCGACCTCCCCTTCCCTGGGCTAACCGCGCATACTTACCCGGATCCATTGTTCAAGATACCAGTGGTCGAGATGCCCAATCCGGTATCCTGATCCCCTTCGGGATAGCGGCATCGGCACTTTGCCAGGTGGCGGGATTCCTGTGGCAGTATATCGACAGCCGGCACACTGTCTGCCGGCATACCCACTTCATCCGCATACAGTATCATAACACACCATTACTAGCTTCTTATTTGCACAGTTTGGCTGCCTCCCCCTGAATGACCATGGGGTCCCCCTACTAACAGAGTAATGAGACTAACTGAGCTTACATTGGGATCACCACTAACCAATATAATAAACATTCACATTGCTACAATCTATAACATTTACAAGTACAAGGAGAACAGAAAAATATATTTTCTAATATTCTATCTATCTATCTATCTATCTATCTATCTATCTATCTATCTATCTATCTATCTATCTATCTATCTATCTATCTATTATGTATCCACCCAAGATCTCAGACCTAAGTACTGATAACAGACCTAAGTATTCTGCTTGATTTGGATGAGAGCGATTAACCAGGTGTATCCACATTAGGGGTGAGCGGGTTCGGATTTCTGAAATCCGAACCCCCCCGAGCCCCCCCGTTCCGAGTCCGATCCGAGTCAGGCTCGACTTTTCCCGCCTGACTCGGATCTGAAATCGAGGCAAAACGTCATCATCCCGCCTTCCGAGTCTCGCGGGTTTTGGATCCTATATAAGGTACCCGCGTCGGCGCCATTTTCTCACTCGGCTGTGGACAGTGAAGAGGGAGGGTGGGAGTTAGGGCTGTGTAGTGTAGTGTAGTGTAGTGCTGCTGTTGTCCACTACTTCAAAGTCCATAGGGGCTGGCTGTGTTGTGCTGTGCTGCTGTTGTTAATAGGGGCTGTGTCCACTACTTCAAAGTCCATAGGGGCTGGCTGGACTGTGTTGTGCAGTCAGTTCTCCATAGGGGCTGTGTCCACTCCAAAGTCCTGTGCAGTGTCCCAGTCCTAAAGGAGTGCTGTAGTGTTGTCCAGGGGGTGCTCTGTCCATCAGGGGTGCTCCCCCCAAGTGCTAAAAAAATAATATATTTTCTGTATTTGTGAATTGTGTGCGCAGTAGCCGCACGTGCATCAACAAAGTAGTGCCAAGCGTGCGCCTGTGTCATAAGTAAAGGGCCGGCTGGCTTGACCGTTAAGGGTGCTGTAACCCCCGAAAGTACACTCCAGTCCAAACCAAAAAAAAAAATATTTTCTGTGTTTGTGAATTGTGTGCGCAGTAGCCGCACGTGCATCAACAAAGTAGTGCCAAGCGTGCGCCTGTGTCATAAGTAAAGGGCCGGCTGGCTTGACCGTTAAGGGTGCTGTAACCCCCGAAAGTACACTCCAGTCCAAACCAAAAAAAAAATTATTTTCTGTGTTTGTGAATTGTGTGCGCAGTAGCCGCACGTGCATCAACAAAGTAGTGCCAAGCGTGCGCCTGTGTCATAAGTAAAGGGCTGGCTGGCTTGACCGTTAAAGGGTGCTGTAACCCCCAAAGTACACTCCAGTCCAAACCAAAAAAAAAATTATTTTCTGTGTTTGTGAATTGTGTGCGCAGTAGCCGCACGTGCATCAACAAAGTAGTGCCAAGCGTGCGCCTGTGTCATAAGTAAAGGGCCGGCTGGCTTGACCGTTAAGGGTGCTGTAACCCCCGAAAGTACACTCCAGTCCAAACCAAAAAAAAAATTATTTTCTGTGTTTGTGAATTGTGTGCACTGTGGCTGCACGTGCATCAACAAAGGAGCAGCGCCAAGCGTGCGCCTGTGTCCCATAAGTAAAGAGCCGGCTGGCTCATTTCTTAAAGGGTGGTGTAACCCACAAAGTGCACTACTCTCCAGCAAAAATAAAATAATATTTTCTGTGTTTGTGTGCGCTTTAGCCGCACGTATATATATCAATATAACATAAATGGAGGACCAAACTTTCTCCGATAAAAATAAAATAGGGAAAGATCAAGAACCTCTTCCTCCTAGTGCTGTTGCTGCTGCTGGGAGTTGTTCATCATCCCAGAGAGGAAGTAGGAACATCACTACTTTTACTAAACAATTGACCCTCC
Source organism: Taudactylus pleione (assembly GCA_031769625.1). Classification (NCBI taxonomy): domain Eukaryota; kingdom Metazoa; phylum Chordata; class Amphibia; order Anura; family Myobatrachidae; genus Taudactylus; species Taudactylus pleione. The sequence continues at coordinate 1,422,239 of JAUIMM010000084.1, forward strand.
AACAGTCCCTAGCGATGAGGATGAAGTACGACAGCAGTCATCCTGAAGCAAAACGTATAACTGAGGCCTTGACTGCTATGTTGGTGTTAGACGTGCGTCCGGTATCCGACATTAGTGCAGTGGGATTTAGACAATTGATGGAGGTAGTGTGTCCTCGGTTCCAAATCCCGTCTAGATTCCACCTGCATCCTCAAAGCAGCAGCGACAAGCGTGCGTCTGTCTGTTAAAGGGTGGTGACACCCTCAAAGTGTGCTACACAAACAATTAAAATATTGTTCTTTTTTTTTCTGTCTTTGTGAATTGTGTGGGCTGTAGCTGCACCTGCATCCTTAAAGCAGCAGCGACAAGCGTGCGTCTGTCTGTTAAAGGGTGGTGACACCCTCAAAGTGTGCTACACAAACAATTAAAATATTGTTCTTTTTTTTTTGGTCTTTGTGAAATGTGTGGGCTGTAGCCGCACCTGCATCCTTAAAGCAGCAGCGACAAGCGTGCGTCTGTCTGTTAAAGGGTGGTGACACCCTCAAAGTGTTCTACACAAACAATTAAAATATTGTTCTTTTTTTTTCGGTCTTTGTGAAATGTGTGGGCTGTAGCCGCACCTGCATCCTTAAAGCAGCAGCGACAAGCGTGCGTCTGTCTGTTAAAGGGTGGTGTAACTCTCAAAGTGTTCCAAAAAATAAAAAACTATTTTTTTAATGTGTTTGTGACTTGTGTGCGATGTAGCCACACTTGCATCCTCAAAGCAGCAGCGACAAGCGTGCGTCTGTCTGTTAAAGGGTGGTGACACCCTCAAAGTGTGCTACAGAAACAATTAAAATATTGTTCTTTTTTTTTCTGTCTATGTGAATTGTGTGGGCTGTAGCCGCACCTGCATCCTTAAAGCAGCAGCGACAAGCGTGCGTCTGTCTGTTAAAGGGTGGTGACACCTCAAAGTGTTCTACACAAACAATTAAAATATTGTTCTTTTTTTTTCGGTCTTTGTGAAATGTGTGGGCTGTAGCCGCACCTGCATCCTTAAAGCAGCAGCGACAAGCGTGCGTCTGTCTGTTAAAGGGTGGTGACACCTCAAAGTGTTCTACACAAACAATTAAAATATTCTTCTTCTTTTTTCTGTCTTTGTGAATTGTGTGGGCTGTAGCCGCACTTGCATCCTCAAAGCAGCAGCGACAAGCGTGCGTCTGTCTGTTAAAGGGTGGTGTAACCCTCAAAGTGTGCTCCACAAACAATAAAAATATTCTTTTTTTTTTTCTGTCTTTGTGAATTGTGTGGGCTGTAGCCGCACTTGAATCCTCAAAGCAGCAGCGACAAGCGTGCGTCTGTCTGTTAAAGGATTACATCGGTGACAGCATCCAAGTAGGCATGTCAGACAGTCCGTACCTGTACTGGCAGGAAAAAGAAGCAATTTGGAGGTCCCTGTACAAACTGGCTCTATTTTACCTGAGTTGCCCCCCCTCCAGTGTGTACTCCGAAAGAGTGTTTAGTGCAGCCGGGAACCTTGTCAGCGAAAGGCGTAGGAGGTTGCTTCCACAAAATGTGGAGAAGATGATGTTCATAAAATGAATTATCAACTCTTCCAGGGAGACCAGCCTCCAGAACGTACAGAGGGACCTGTGGTTCCAGCAGGGACGAATTAATACTCTGTGAGGATGAGGATGTACACACTGAAGAGGGTGAGGAATCGGTGGATGAGGAGGATGAGGATGACATCTTGCCTCCGTAGAGCCAGTTTGTGCAGGGACACATTAATTGCCAGCTTGTTTTGTGGGGGCCCAAACGAACCAATCATTTCAGCCACAGTTGTGTGGCAGACCCTGGCGCTGAAATGATTGATTTGTTAAAGTGTGCATGTCCTGTTTATACAACATAAGGGTGGGTGGGAGGGCCCAAGGACAATTCCATCTTGCACTTCTTTTTTTTCTTTGCATTATGTACAGTTTGGGGCCTAGTTTTTCTAACTGCCATCCTGTCTGCCACTGCAGTGTCACTCCTAGATGGGTCACGTGTTTGTGCCGCCCACTCGTGTCGCTTAGCATAGTCATCCAGCTACCTCGGTGCAACCTTTTGGACATGAAAACACTATTGTGAGGTGTGAGGTGTTCAGAATAGACTGGAAATGAGTGGAAATTAAGGTTATTGAGGTTAATAATAGCATAGGAGCAGAGAAACCAACAAATTCTGTGATTTTAGCTGTTTTTATGCTTTTTTAAAAAAAAATACAGATCCAAAACACAAAACCCAGAACCCAAAACACGGAAGGGTGGTTTTGGCAAAACCAATCCAGATCCAAAACACGAAGAAAGATCCAGATCCAAAACCAAAACACGAAAAGTGGCCGGTGCACACCCCTAATCCACATTACCAAATGCAGTAGTCACGATGAGGGATCAAATGCATGCTCCTAACCTCTGTTTCCCCTTTTTTCATTGGCGCAAGTTACCTTCACTTCTCAGTACCATGATGTGCCGTGTCTATACATTTAAACTGAAGCAGATCCTCATAGAACCAGAATCTCCACTTCATGGTCCTGTTTTGTGGGCACACCCATCTGCTTGTTGGCAGCAAATGCTGAGAATAGTTATGTCCCGCTCTTTAATTAAGAAGCTTCTAGTTCCACCTTTGAACTCTGACAGAAACTACAATTTCCTGGGGAACAAGGTGAGAACAGAAAGAAACCATCTTAGAATGCTTGCCACAATTTATATTTCAACCAGAAACCTAACACATTTAATGCCAGTCCTCAAATAAATAATTAAAGGCTGTCTCTATATAGGCCACATAACTCCAAGCTGTCCCTTGAAAAAACAGGTGAAAAATGCCTCATATAATCTTTAATTATAACCTGTAAAGTATTTATCTCACGCAACTGCTTCAACACATATACGGCACTACATGTGAATTCAAGACTAAGGCAGTGCCAAATACTACATACACTAAATTATATGTACAAAATGAAAGATTATATATATTATTTTATCAACTGAGAAGCTGCCTACTATAATAATGATGATGCCTCATTGATGTCTATGATACTGTGTTGATATTAACAAATTGAAGCCATCTTTTAGGAGACATAGCAGACTATTTTACATGACAACCAGTACTCAAATAAAACACTTCCAAAAATAATTATAAACTATTAGCAGCAACAATTCAAATTGAAAGAAAATAAAATGACACAAACAGGATCAAGGCAAAACAAAAAAATATGTCTTGTGGCCTAGGCTCACTCCAACCATTAGCTGACTTCAATACAAGAATCAGAAATACTAGGCAAGTAGTTAAAACGGAACGCAATATTGCATACGCACGCAGTTCAACGGCAATAGAATGCTAATCCATTGTGATCGCAATGCAAACTCAGCACTACATAAGGACGCCCACTTTACATTGCACAAATCCGTAATACTTAGCAGAATAGCCAAATCATCGGTACAATTGAGCACCATCGCAGCCTCACGCACACTTGCACAAGCTCTGACCTTACTCAGGAATTGCTAACAACCATGCACGCTATGAGATCTCAGACGCAGTGGATAATTCATGCACGCCCCTGCAACGGCACACCTGCGTTTCCCCAACCACCCCGTTACCACCAACAAATGGTGCTTCCTTTCAATTAATCTGCAAGGGGCTGCGTAGCCTCTGTGATCGCAGTCCCGATCGCAATAGGTAGTTCGACATATGCAGACAGAGGTTATCTGGGAGAACTTTTTCAGTATGTCACAAGCTGGGCACAAATCTCACAATATGTATATTCAGATTCAGAAAAGGAAATGGAATAACTGGAAGTGTTATGACACCCACTCTCTGGGGTAAATTTACTAAAGTGGGTACAGTTTAAGTTTTTAGAAGTGGAGATGTTGCCCATAGCAACCAATCAGATTCTACTTAACATTTAACTAGCACCTTCTAGAACAGGGGTGGCCAACCCGCGTCTCTTTTGATTTTCCGATACAGCTCGGCAGACTCCCACCGGTACTGTGAATGCTGGCCTCTGAAGCGATCAGAAGGCCAGCGTTCCCAGTGATGCAATGCGCGGGTGATGTCATGATGATTTGAGGAGCCTGCCTGCGTGTTGGATACAGTTAGATCCAGCAGGCAGTGGTAGCAGCAGCAGCAACAGCGGGACTCAGGAGCTCTGATGGTGTGGAGCGGTGCCAGCATGAAGACAGGTAAGTTTCTTCACAGGGGTGTGGCCGGTGATGTTGGGAGTCCAACAGGGCTCTGAGTTGGAGCATCCTCTGTGATGGCACAAGGGATAACTTCTTCCAGTTTATCAGCCAGCCGTGAGCCTGCAACACAGAGTCAATTGCAGATGGCACTGCAGGATCTCTGGAGACAGTGCCAACAGCAGAAGGTCATCTAGATAGGGCAACAAGCGGACCCCCTGCATCTGCAGGTGGGCTGCCATGACTGCCATTACTTTGGTAAACACTCGAGGCGCTGTGGCCAGAGCAAAGGGCAGTGCCTGAAATTGTAAGTGTTGGTCTCCTACTGCAAACCTGAGGAAATGCTGGTGTGCTGAGACAATGGGAATATGCAGGTAAGCATCCTGAATATCTAGCGACACCATAATATCCCCCGGCTCCATCGCCAAAATTATGGATGGAAGAGGATGGGCCTCTTGCAAGTGATCCGACTCCTGGCCGGACACCAACGAAACTGAGATGCCTTGGCTCAGGGGCGGGGTATAGCAGAGGGACCCCAGTGCATCCTGGGAGGATGAAAATTTAACTCTGTGGTGTCCGATGCCTGACGTCATCACCAATACCCCAAGATATCCTGTGGAACCCTATGGACTTTGTAGAAATAGAGATAACAAAGGTAAGTTCTTACCATATCTCTTATTTTTGTGCAGGAGATTTTATTAAATAAGTATAACACGAGCAACAAAGTCAGTAATCCTTACTATACAGTAGCATTAGAAATTCAACTGATTACTTTTGTTGGGGTACACATTAGACGATATAATGGAGATATATAATTCAGACACAGGGCCTGATTCAGAACCGCTCACAAGCGCACAGCAGTCGCAAGCGAGTCGATGGTCCCCCACTGCGTACGCCGGAGCCGGCCAGCGACGGGTGCTCCATTGCTACGGGTCTTGCACCAAAGCTGGGTGGCTGTCAATTTTGATTGACAGTTTGCCCCATTTTGGAGGCGGGCGGGGGGGGTGGCTGGCCAAACGGAGGCGTTCCCGAAGGAACACCTGCCATTTGGGGGCGGCCCCACTGACATCACGAGTGATGTCGGTGGTGAGCTTCCGGCTCTATTAGAGCCGAAAGCTCACTGGGGCTTGCGGGAACAAGACCCTACCACAAGGGTCTCGTCGCAAGCCCCGATGGTCGTGACCATCGCGACCATCACTTGGCCACTCGCTAAAGCTGTGGGTGGTCACCCACTGCTTAGTGAGCGGCCAGGAGGCTGTTTTTAAAAAAAAAACAGGGACGCCCTGATTCAGAGCAAGCGCTCTCAAAGAGCGTCGGCTCTGAATCAGGCCCATAGTTCGGAATGATACATTGTCCATACCGCTCAGTGTCTATGCTCAATTGGGCGTTCATGTGCATTACCAGCGACGTCGTCTCATCTGATGTGCTGCACACCAGATGGGACGACGTTGCTGACGACCACATGCAGGTGAATGTAGGATGGAAGTGTATATTGCGCTTCGTACACCGGATCATGCTGAGTGAGTGCTGATGATTATTTTGCAATGGTTTTAAATAGTAAGCAATTACTTAGTAGTGGATTACCCAACTGTTTTGATACAGTTTTGAATTAAGCTGTCTTGTCTCCTACAACCAGTGGTCGAAGTGGGGCGGTATACGGCGAAATGACATACCGCGACTTCCTGTACCCACTTAATTTTAGCCGCAGAAGAGAGAATGTACCAGTACTGTGATCCAGTATAGGATCCCAGTGCTGAAACAGCGGCGGCAATGTGTAGAGATGTGTTCCGCAGGGGACACATCTCGATCGGCGGCGGCGGTAGCATGTAGCCGGGACAGAGCATTGAGTCCCGTGTGCACGCGCTGGCCGCCAGCCAGTCACGGGACTCGCGGGCTACCAGCTAATGAGACGTTGCCAAGTGGCAGCGTCTCATTGGCTCACAGCAGCGCAGGAGTAGCTGAAACCAAGAAGACACAATGCTCCTGGGCCCTGGAGGCTCCATTCCAGCAGCGCAGGTCAGTGGGAATTAAGAGAGAGGGAAGGGTGTGAGAGAGGGGCAGACAGAGGGAAGCAGGCAGTTAGAATTGTAGGGGGTGAGGGAAGAGAGGGAATTAGTGAAAAGGGCAGGGTGTGAGAGGGGAGCAGGCAGGGAGAAGTGTGTGGGGGGGGGAGAAGTACAATGGGGTGATGTGTGCCAAAGGGGGGGGGGAGAATTCAATCTTCATACCCCCACCTCTAAATTCCCACTTTGAGCAATGCTTTATTATAGCTAGAAGTATGCCTTCTTCCAAAACAGTATTATAATGTATACACCAGCATGAGATGTAAATGTGCTTAGTATTACTTCTCAAATATTATAGCAAAATGTGTCATATAGATTTAGTTTAAATTAGGGATGTGCAGGCTCGGATAGGTTCGAGTTTGCACGTGGAGTTCGGATTTTTCCCTCCAAAAAAACGGAACTCAGAAAGAGGCAAAACGTCATCTTGCATGGATGAACATCATCATTCCTGGACCCAGGAATGATGATGTTCATCCATGCAAGATGACGTTTTGCCTCTTTCTGAGTTCCGTTTTTTTGGAGGGAAAAATCCGAACTCCACGTGCAAACTCGAACCTATCCGAGCCTGCACATCCCTAGTTTAAATATACAAGTCTGGATTCTGATGTGCAGAATGGGTTTAAGAGAATTTATATCTGCAAACAATATCTAAAATCTTTCACCTGCTCTTGAAGTTTTGTGTGCAGCGTACACTACCACCACAGATGAGGACGAACTGTGCAAATGACAGAGCAGTCCTGCACAGCAGATGAATGTAGTCTTTCTTGAGTGCAGGATAATAATTCCTGTTTAATACGGGTAACCTTATAATGATAAAGGCAATAGCAGGTGAGGTTCAGTTAGAGCGCTGGCAACAATGTATCCAATAACCAGGGGTCAAAGTTCGATTAAAAGGTCTGGCAGCACAGATATCCAATATGCAGGGGTAAGGCAGAGGCAGGTCATAGTCCAGTTCTAAGGTATGGCAGCACAGGTATCCAATATACAGGAGGCCAGTAAAAGTCCGGTTAGAAGAGCTGGAAGCACAGGTATCCAATAAAAAAGGCAAAGCTTGCAGGTTCAGAGTCAGGGGGTAACAGCTGAATAAAGATCAATCAAATAACAATTAACATTAGGTAAGGCATTAATAAATAGTGCCAGATGTATTGAAAATTAGAGCTGCATCAGTGCCACTGGGCAGGTGCCCAAACTTCTGTCTGCTGCATTCCAACAGCCTGAAATCCTTATGCCTCTGCACAGGTGCCCCTCTTCTAACCAGCATTGCCCCAGAAGCAGTGAATCTTGCTTGCAGGGTCTGGAACAGCAACTGATGATGACTAAATGCACAAAGCACAGTATAACAGAAACATAACTTCCTCCAGGACTCCATGCTAAATTGCACCAGAAGACTCCAACATTTTTTATATTTCCACTTGTGTCAGTTGCGGACATTGCTAAAAAGGGTCTTGCAGCTGCTACGGCAGAGGAGACATTGGGGTGGAAGCCTACTATACTTCATAACTTGCTGGCTATTACAGTGGTGCTCGAAAGTTTGTGTGAACCCTTCAGAATTTTCTATATTTCTGCTGAAATTTGACCTAAAACTACCTCAGATTTTCACACAAATCCTAAAAGTAGATAAAGGGAACCAAATCAAACAAATGAGACAAAAAAATAGACATGGTCATATTTTTGGGAGGAAAATTATCCAATATCACATATCTGTGAGTGGCAAAAGTATGTGAACCTTTAAACTTAGCAAATATTTTGAAGGTGATATTAGAGTCAGGTATTTTCAATCTATGGGATGACAATCAGGTGTGAGTGGACAACCTGTCTTTTTAAAAGAACAGGGATCTATCAAACTCTGATGTTCACAACACGTTTGTGGAAGTGTATCATGCCATTAACTAAGGAGAACCTCAGAAGAAGAGTTTGGACTCCACCAATCAACAGTCGGCCAGATTGTATACAAATGGAAGAAATTCCAGACCATTGTTACCCTCCCCAGGAGTGGTCGACCAACAAAAATCATGCCAAAAGCAAGGCATCTAATACAGATGTAGCCATGCTCATCTATGCCGTGATGCGAGCGCATCGTGGCATGGATGGTGCGACTAGTGTGCCTGCATCTGTGGCATGTGCGTGCATACGCATGCGCATGCCACAGACTTCAATGGGGAGAACGCCGTCCGAGCCAAGTTGCGGCCTGGCAAATGTTGCGTTATGCCGCGATGCGTGTGCCTGTGCGCACGCATCACGGCAACAATGTACATCTGTCGTTTGCAAGGTCACAAAGGAATCCAAGGTAACCTCTAAGCAAATGAAGGCCTTTCTCACATTACCTAATGTTAATGTTCATGAGTCTACCATCAGGAGGACACTGAACAACAATGGTGTGCATGGCAGGATTGCAAGAAGAAAGCTGCTGCTCTCCAAAAAAAACATTGCTTTCCGTCTGCAGTTTGCTAAAGATCAACTGGACAAGCAAGAAGACTATTGGAACAATGTTTTGTGGACAGATAAGTCCAAAATAGAGCTTTTCGGTTTAAATGAGAAGCGTTATATTTGGAGAAAGAAAGACACTGCATTCCAGCATAAAAACCTCATACCATCTGTGAAACACTGTGATGTTGGTATCATGGTTTGGCCTGTTTTCCTGCATCTGGCCCAGGAAGACTTGCCATCATTGATGGGACAATGAATTCTGAATTATGGCCCTGATTCAGAGCTGGATGCTCTGACCAGAGCGCTCGCTCTGAATCAGGGCCCACCTCCATTAAAATGGAGCGTCCTCCTGGACGCTCGTATAGCTGTGGGTCACCACCCATAGCATATACGAGCGTCCAACAAGATGGTCGCGATGGTCTTGACCATCGCGTCCATCGGACTTGCGAGTGAAACCCTGTGGTCGGGTTTCTCAACCGCAAGCCCTGGAGTGATTTTGGCTCTATCAGAGCCAAAATCACTCCCACTGACATCACTAGTGATGTCAGTGGGGCCGGCTGCAGACGGTAGGCGTTCCCATAGGAACGCCTCCGTCTGGCAGGCACGCCCCGGCACGCCCACCAAAGGGGGCGTGCTGTCAATCAACATCGACAGCACGCCCCCTTTGATGCGAGACTCCGAGCGAAGGAAAGTCCTTCGCTCGCCGGGTCTCGCGCATGCGCACGACGGAGCTCCCTCCGTCGTGCGCATGCGCAGTGGGGAACATCGACCCACTTGCGAGCGTACTGCCGCTCGCGAGTGGGTCTGAATGACCCCCTATATCAGAATATTCTAAAGGTAAATGTCAGGACATCTGTCCATGAGCTGCATCTCAAGAGAATGGGTCATGCAGCAAGGCAACGACCCAAAGCTCACAAGTCATTCGACCAAAGTATGGTTAAAGAAGAATAAATTTAAAGTTTTGGAACTGCCAAGTCAAAGTCCTGACCTTAATTTAATTGAAATGTTGTGGAAGGACCTGTAGCGAGCAGTTTATGGGAGGAAACCCATCAACATAACAGAGTTGAAGCTGTTTAGTATGGAGAAATGGGGTAAAATGCCTCCAAGCCGATGTTCAGGACTAATAAACAATTACCGGGAACGTTTAGAAGCAGTTATTGCTGCACAAGGGGGTCATACCAGATACTGAAAGCAAAGGTTCACATACTTTTGACACTCACATATATGTGATATTGGATAATTTTCCTCAATAAGAAAAATTAGCACGTCTAATATTTTTGTTTAATTTGCTTGATTTGGTTCTCTATACCTACTTTTAGGACTTGTGTGAAAATCTGAGGTAGTTTTAGGCCAAATTTCAGCAGAAATATAGAAAATTCTGAAGGGTTCACAAACTTTCAAGCACCACTGTATACATGTATTTGCCACCTGCTATTTCCAGATCAGACTCAGGGGTATATTTAACAAAGTGCAGGTTTTTAGTAGTGGAAATGTTGCCCATAGCAACCAATCAGATTCTAGTAACCCCCCCCCTCCCCTCAGCCTAACCCTCCCCAGGGGTTGCCCAACCCTAATTTCCCCGACCTCCTAAACCGACCTCCCCTTCCCTGGGCTAACCGCGCATACTTACCCGGATCCATTGTTCAAGATACCAGTGGTCGAGATGCCCAATCCGGTATCCTGATCCCCTTCGGGATAGCGGCATCGGCACTTTGCCAGGTGGCGGGATTCCTGTGGCAGTATATCGACAGCCGGCACACTGTCTGCCGGCATACCCACTTCATCCGCATACAGTATCATAACACACCATTACTAGCTTCTTATTTGCACAGTTTGGCTGCCTCCCCCTGAATGACCATGGGGTCCCCCTACTAACAGAGTAATGAGACTAACTGAGCTTACATTGGGATCACCACTAACCAATATAATAAACATTCACATTGCTACAATCTATAACATTTACAAGTACAAGGAGAACAGAAAAATATATTTTCTAATATTCTATCTATCTATCTATCTATCTATCTATCTATCTATCTATCTATCTATCTATCTATCTATCTATCTATCTATTATGTATCCACCCAAGATCTCAGACCTAAGTACTGATAACAGACCTAAGTATTCTGCTTGATTTGGATGAGAGCGATTAACCAGGTGTATCCACATTAGGGGTGAGCGGGTTCGGATTTCTGAAATCCGAACCCCCCCGAGCCCCCCCGATCCGAGTCCGATCCGAGTCAGGCTCGACTTTTCCCGCCTGACTCGGATCTGAAATCGAGGCAAAACGTCATCATCCCGCCTTCCGAGTCTCGCGGGTTTTGGATCCTATATAAGGTACCCGCGTCGGCGCCATTTTCTCACTCGGCTGTGGACAGTGAAGAGGGAGGGTGGGAGTTAGGGCTGTGTAGTGTAGTGTAGTGTAGTGCTGCTGTTGTCCACTACTTCAAAGTCCATAGGGGCTGGCTGTGTTGTGCTGTGCTGCTGTTGTTAATAGGGGCTGTGTCCACTACTTCAAAGTCCATAGGGGCTGGCTGGACTGTGTTGTGCAGTCAGTTCTCCATAGGGGCTGTGTCCACTCCAAAGTCCTGTGCAGTGTCCCAGTCCTAAAGGAGTGCTGTAGTGTTGTCCAGGGGGTGCTCTGTCCATCAGGGGTGCTCCCCCCAAGTGCTAAAAAAATAATATATTTTCTGTATTTGTGAATTGTGTGCGCAGTAGCCGCACGTGCATCAACAAAGTAGTGCCAAGCGTGCGCCTGTGTCATAAGTAAAGGGCCGGCTGGCTTGACCGTTAAAGGGTGCTGTAACCCCCGAAAGTACACTCCAGTCCAAACCAAAAAAAAATTATTTTCTGTGTTTGTGAATTGTGTGCGCAGTAGCCGCAAGTGCATCAACAAAGTAGTGCCAAGCGTGCGCCTGTGTCATAAGTAAAGGGCCGGCTGGCTTGACCGTTAAGGGTGCTGTAACCCCCGAAAGTACACTCCAGTCCAAACCCAAAAAAAAATTATTTTCTGTGTTTGTGAATTGTGTGCGCAGTAGCCGCACGTGCATCAACAAAGTAGTGCCAAGCGTGCGCCTGTGTCATAAGTAAAGGGCCGGCTGGCTTGACCGTTAAGGGTGCTGTAACCCCCGAAAGTACACTCCAGTCCAAACCAAAAAAAAAATTATTTTCTGTGTTTGTGAATTGTGTGCGCAGTAGCCGCACGTGCATCAACAAAGTAGTGCCAAGCGTGCGCCTGTGTCATAAGTAAAGGGCCGGCTGGCTTGACCGTTAAGGGTGCTGTAACCCCCGAAAGTACACTCCAGTCCAAACCAAAAAAAAAATTATTTTCTGTGTTTGTGAATTGTGTGCGCAGTAGCCGCACGTGCATCAACAAAGTAGTGCCAAGCGTGCGCCTGTGTCATAAGTAAAGGGCCGGCTGGCTTGACCGTTAAAGGGTGCTGTAGCCCCCAAAGTACACTCCAGTCCAAACCAAAAAAAAAATTATTTTCTGTGTTTGTGAATTGTGTGCGCAGTAGCCGCACATGCATCAACAAAGTAGTGCCAAGCGTGCGCCTGTGTCATAAGTAAAGGGCCGGCTGGCTTGACCGTTAAGGGTGCTGTAACACCCGAAAGTACACTCCAGTCCAAACCAAAAAAAAAAATATTTTCTGTGTTTGTGAATTGTGTGCACTGTGGCTGCACGTGCATCAACAAAGGAGCAGTGCCAAGCGTGCGCCTGTGTCCCATAAGTAAAGAGCCGGCTGGCTCATTTCTTAAAGGGTGGTGTAACCCACAAAGTGCACTACTCTCCAGCAAAAATAAAATAATATTTTCTGTGTTTGTGTGCGCTTTAGCCGCACGTATATATATCAATATAACATAAATGGAGGACCAAACTTTCTCCGATAAAAATAAAATAGGGAAAGATCAAGAACCTCTTCCTCCTAGTGCTGTTGCTGCTGCTGGGAGTTGTTCATCATCCCAGAGAGGAAGTAGGAACATCACTACTTTTACTAAACAATTGACCCTCCAACAGTCCCTAGCGATGAGGATGAAGTACGACAGCAGTCATCCTGAAGCAAAACGTATAACTGAGGCCTTGACTGCTATGTTGGTGTTAGACGTGCGTCCGGTATCCGACATTAGTGCAGTGGGATTTAGACAATTGATGGAGGTAGTGTGTCCTCGGTTCCAAATCCCGTCTAGATTCCACCTGCATCCTCAAAGCAGCAGCGACAAGCGTGCGTCTGTCTGTTAAAGGGTGGTGACACCCTCAAAGTGTGCTACACAAACAATTAAAATATTGTTCTTTTTTTTTTGGTCTTTGTGAAATGTGTGGGCTGTAGCCGCACCTGCATCCTTAAAGCAGCAGCGACAAGCGTGCGTCTGTCTGTTAAAGGGTGGTGACACCCTCAAAGTGTTCTACACAAACAATTAAAATATTGTTCTTTTTTTTTCGGTCTTTGTGAAATGTGTGGGCTGTAGCCGCACCTGCATCCTTAAAGCAGCAGCGACAAGCGTGCGTCTGTCTGTTAAAGGGTGGTGTAACTCTCAAAGTGTTCCAAAAAATAAAAAACTATTTTTTTAATGTGTTTGTGACTTGTGTGCGATGTAGCCACACTTGCATCCTCAAAGCAGCAGCGACAAGCGTGCGTCTGTCTGTTAAAGGGTGGTGACACCCTCAAAGTGTGCTACAGAAACAATTAAAATATTGTTCTTTTTTTTTCTGTCTATGTGAATTGTGTGGGCTGTAGCCGCACCTGCATCCTTAAAGCAGCAGCGACAAGCGTGCGTCTGTCTGTTAAAGGGTGGTGACACCTCAAAGTGTTCTACACAAACAATTAAAATATTGTTCTTTTTTTTTCGGTCTTTGTGAAATGTGTGGGCTGTAGCCGCACCTGCATCCTTAAAGCAGCAGCGACAAGCGTGCGTCTGTCTGTTAAAGGGTGGTGACACCTCAAAGTGTTCTACACAAACAATTAAAATATTCTTCTTCTTTTTTCTGTCTTTGTGAATTGTGTGGGCTGTAGCCGCACTTGCATCCTCAAAGCAGCAGCGACAAGCGTGCGTCTGTCTGTTAAAGGGTGGTGTAACCCTCAAAGTGTGCTCCACAAACAATAAAAATATTCTTTTTTTCTTTCTGTCTTTGTGAATTGTGTGGGCTGTAGCCGCACTTGAATCCTCAAAGCAGCAGCGACAAGCGTGCGTCTGTCTGTTAAAGGATTACATCGGTGACAGCATCCAAGTAGGCATGTCAGACAGTTCGTACCTGTACTGGCAGGAAAAAGAAGCAATTTGGAGGTCCCTGTACAAACTGGCTCTATTTTACCTGAGTTGCCCCCCCTCCAGTGTGTACTCCGAAAGAGTGTTTAGTGCAGCCGGGAACCTTGTCAGCGAAAGGCGTATGAGGTTGCTTCCACAAAATGTGGAGAAGATGATGTTCATAAAATGAATTATCAACTCTTCCAGGGAGACCAGCCTCCAGAACGTACAGAGGGACCTGTGGTTCCAGCAGGGACGAATTAATACTCTGTGAGGATGAGGATGTACACACTGAAGAGGGTGAGGAATCGGTGGATGAGGAGGATGAGGATGACATCTTGCCTCCGTAGAGCCAGTTTGTGCAGGGACACATTAATTGCCAGCTTGTTTTGTGGGGGCCCAAACGAACCAATCATTTCAGCCACAGTTGTGTGGCAGACCCTGGCGCTGAAATGATTGATTTGTTAAAGTGTGCATGTCCTGTTTATACAACATAAGGGTGGGTGGGAGGGCCCAAGGACAATTCCATCTTGCACTTCTTTTTTTTCTTTGCATTATGTACAGTTTGGGGCCTAGTTTTTCTAACTGCCATCCTGTCTGCCACTGCAGTGTCACTCCTAGATGGGTCACGTGTTTGTGCCGCCCACTCGTGTCGCTTAGCATAGTCATCCAGCTACCTCGGTGCAACCTTTTGGACATGAAAACACTATTGTGAGGTGTGAGGTGTTCAGAATAGACTGGAAATGAGTGGAAATTAAGGTTATTGAGGTTAATAATAGCATAGGAGCAGAGAAACCAACAAATTCTGTGATTTTAGCTGTTTTTATGCTTTTTTAAAAAAAAATACAGATCCAAAACACAAAACCCAGAACCCAAAACACGGAAGGGTGGTTTTGGCAAAACCAATCCAGATCCAAAACACGAAGAAAGATCCAGATCCAAAACCAAAACACAAAACACGAAAAGTGGCCGGTGCACACCCCTAATCCACATTACCAAATGCAGTAGTCACGATGAGGGATCAAATGCATGCTCCTAACCTCTGTTTCCCCTTTTTTCATTGGCGCAAGTTACCTTCACTTCTCAGTACCATGATGTGCCGTGTCTATACATTTAAACTGAAGCAGATCCTCATAGAACCAGAATCTCCACTTCATGGTCCTGTTTTGTGGGCACACCCATCTGCTTGTTGGCAGCAAATGCTGAGAATAGTTATGTCCCGCTCTTTAATTAAGAAGCTTCTAGTTCCACCTTTGAACTCTGACAGAAACTACAATTTCCTGGGGAACAAGGTGAGAACAGAAAGAAACCATCTTAGAATGCTTGCCACAATTTATATTTCAACCAGAAACCTAACACATTTAATGCCAGTCCTCAAATAAATAATTAAAGGCTGTCTCTATATAGGCCACATAACTCCAAGCTGTCCCTTGAAAAAACAGGTGAAAAATGCCTCATATAATCTTTAATTATAACCTGTAAAGTATTTATCTCACGCAACTGCTTCAACACATATACGGCACTACATGTGAATTCAAGACTAAGGCAGTGCCAAATACTACATACACTAAATTATATGTACAAAATGAAAGATTATATATATTATTTTATCAACTGAGAAGCTGCCTACTATAATAATGATGATGCCTCATTGATGTCTATGATACTGTGTTGATATTAACAAATTGAAGCCATCTTTTAGGAGACATAGCAGACTATTTTACATGACAACCAGTACTCAAATAAAACACTTCCAAAAATAGTTATAAACTATTAGCAGCAACAATTCAAATTGAAAGAAAATAAAATGACACAAACAGGATCAAGGCAAAACAAAAAAATATGTCTTGTGGCCTAGGCTCACTCCAACCATTAGCTGACTTCAATACAAGAATCAGAAATACTAGGCAAGTAGTTAAAACGGAACGCAATATTGCATACGCACGCAGTTCAACGGCAATAGAATGCTAATCCATTGTGATCGCAATGCAAACTCAGCACTACATAAGGACGCCCACTTTACATTGCACAAATCCGTAATACTTAGCAGAATAGCCAAATCATCGGTACAATTGAGCACCATCGCAGCCTCATGCATACTTGCACAAGCTCTGATCTTACTCAGGAATTGCTAACAACCATGCACGCTATGAGATCTCAGACGCAGTGGATAATTCATGCACGCCCCTGCAACGGCACACCTGCGTTTCCCCAACCACCCCGTTACCACCAACAAATGGTGCTTCCTTTCAATTAATCTGCAAGGGGTCTGCGTAGCCTCTGTGATCGCAGTCCCGATCGCAATAGGTAGTTCGACATATGCAGACAGAGGTTATCTGGGAGAACTTTTTCAGTATGTCACAAGCTGGGCACAAATCTCACAATATGTATATTCAGATTCAGAAAAGGAAATGGAATAACTGGAAGTGTTATGACACCCACTCTCTGGGGTAAATTTACTAAAGTGGGTACAGTTTAAGTTTTTAGAAGTGGAGATGTTGCCCATAGCAACCAATCAGATTCTACTTAACATTTAACTAGCACCTTCTAGAACAGGGGTGGCCAACCCGCGTCTCTTTTGATTTTCCGATGCAGCTCGGCAGACTCCCACCGGTACTGTGAATGCTGGCCTCTGAAGCGATCAGAAGGCCAGCGTTCCCAGTGATGCAATGCGCGGGTGATGTCATGATGATTTGAGGAGCCTGCCTGCGTGTTGGATACAGTTAGATCCAGCAGGCAGTGGTAGCAGCAGCAGCAACAGCGGGACTCAGGAGCTCTGATGGTGTGGAGCAGTGCCAGCATGAAGACAGGTAAGTTTCTTCACAGGGGTGTGGCCGGGGAGGGAGAGCTAGTACTGGGGGTACTACTTTAGGGGGCACGACTACAGGGAGTATTGCAGAAGGAGCACAACTACTGGGGGCATTGCATAATGGGCACTGCTACAGGGGGCATTGCATAAGGGGCACAACTACTGGGGGCATTGCTTAAAAGGTACAACTACAGGGGGCATTGCAGAAGGGGCACAACTACTGGGGACATTGCATAATGGGCACAACTACTGGGGGCATTGCTTAATGGGCACAACTACAGGGGGCATTGTAGAAAGGGCACACTGGGGGCATTGCATAATGGGCACAGCTACAGGGGGCATTGCATAAAGACCATAACTACTGGGGGTATTGCATAATAGGCACGGCTACAGGGGGCATTGCATAAGGTGCACAACTACTGGGGGCATTGCAGAACGGGCACAACTACAGGGGGGCACTGCATATGGGGCACAACTACAGGGGGCACCACATAATGGGCACTACTACAGGGAGGCACTGCATATAGGGCACAACTACAGGGGGCACAGCATAATGGGTGCTACTGTCTGAGAGCCAGTGAGGGGGGCAGCCTTAGAGCTGGGGGGATAATGCCTCATGCTTTTTGGGGCTGTTGAGATAACTCCGGGGAAGGGGGGTGGGTTAGGGTGACACATGAGGGGCAGTGGCATGGGGAGGGGGCTGCAATGATACATGAATGTGGGCTGGAATGGCAAGGGAGGAGGTTGGAGACATATGGAGGAGCTGAAGTGTGTATTATGTGAATCTTGCTTTTTCAAAGTATTTTATGTGGATATCGTTTTTAAACGTGTTTTATGTGGATCTGGCTTTCTCAATGTATTTTATGTGGTTCTGGATTTCAATATGTATTTTATGTGGATGTGGTTTTAAAATTTATTTTATGTGGATCTGGCTTGTTTCTGTGTATTTTATGTGAACGTGGCTTTTTCAATGTTTTCTATATTGCTCTAGCTTCTCCTTCGGCGTGCATGCTATCGGCTCTTTAACTTGGCTACAGATATTTTTTGTCTCTTTGCCTCTGACTGGTTGGCCGCCCCTGTTCTAGAAGATAATACTGTAGCTAGAATCTGATTGGTTGCTATGGGCAACATCTCCACTTCTAAAAACTCTCACTTTAGTAAATTGACCCCTCAACATCTGAACCTATGGTGCGGGATGTTTTTTTTTTACCGTTAAGGTCAAGCACACTGTCTAAAGCAGTAGAAGTATACCACACTTTTTGGAACAAAGGTAATGGAGCTAGCCTAGGTAAACATAACACCAGCAAGGCAATAATGGTAATGAGTGTATTTAAGTAGAACCCGGGCCAATCAGCTGAGTAGAAAACATGTCATCAGAAAGTCTTGACTGACCAGCTGCTGGGCAAAAATCATGTGATTAAACAGTGTTGACTGATCAGCTGCTAGGTGATGAGTCTTTCAGGAGCTGAGAATTCAGCTGCAATGTGAAATCCTCATTAGCAGCTCAGAAAGCAGGGTGAGTATAATTGCTTAGCAACCTCCGGCACACAGACAGCAGACCAGCAAACATGACATTACCCCCCTCCTTGAGAAGCGGTCACTGAACCCTCAACAGGATGGCTTAAGAGGATATTCTTATGGAACAATTTCCTTAGTCTCTCAGCATGATCTTTTAATGGCACAGGACCTTTCTTCTGGGCTGTAACCCTTCTAGTGGACAAGATATTGGGGCTGATTTCTGACCCAATGTAAATCCAAAATATTTTCTATTTGGAATTCAGTATGCCCATCAACACTAACAAGAGGAGCCTTAGGAATAGGTTTCCTGTAAAATGCACAGACTGGGCTTGACTGGACAAAGCTTTCAACTTCTTTGCAGAGCTTTGGCCACCAATGAGATTGAGATTGAAGTGTTTTACTAATTCCAGGGCGGCCTGCTTTTTTGTGGTCGTGGATTTCTTGAAGAATTTTGCATCTTAGTTCCCTGGGTACAAAGGGTGACAAGGGCATGAATAATATAATTGATGTGGAAGATTGGGATAGCATGATTGTGGTATGTGAAGAATGATCACCAGGCAGTGTATGGGGGATGATCACCAGGCAGTGGTCTTGAGGGACAGGAAAAAGGACAGTGTTGTCAACAGAGAGAAGTGGAATAGAAAAGCTGTCCCGCAAAGGTTAAGACAATAAGCCCTTTTTAGACATGTTGATTTTAAGAATAACTGGAACAATCAGGAACAGATGGAAAAGAGAGAGTGGGAGATAAGAGATAGCGTGGAGGAGAGGACAAGGGAGAAGAGGCAGTTTTGAGTATCATCAGCATGAAGATGGTATTGTAGCCTAAGGAGAGGAGTTCTCCAAGGGAGCAAAAACAGAACTTTTTGAAATGCCACCAGGTAGAGGGAGATAAGAATTAGAGGCGGAGAAGGAACAGTTAGAACGATATGAGGACAACCAGGTGTCATGGAGCAAAGAGAGTGGAGGGTTTGAAGTAGGAAAGTTTGGTCAACTGTGTCAAAGGCAACTGACAGGTCAGTGAGGATCAGAATGGAAAAGTGATCCTCAGATTTAGTGGAGAGAAGCTCATTAATGAAGATGGTAAGGACAGTTACAGAGGAGTAAAGGCAATAGAAAGCAGATTGAAGTGGATTGATGGAGTTGGAGGACAGAAAGTGGTCAAACATAAGAAGATTGAGCAAAGGGTTTAAAGACAAATAGGAGGATAAAGATGGGGTGGTAGTTAGAGATTCAGTACCAAGAGGATTTTTTTTTAGAATGGTAGTGATGAAGGTGTGTTTAAAGTAGGGATGTGCAGGCTCGGTTCTACTCGGTTCTGTTCGGTTCTTTTTACCGAATCTTATTGGCTATCCAAAACTCGTGACAGCTGAAACCCAATAAGATCCGGTAAAAAGAACCGAACGGAACCGAGTAGAACCGAGCCTGCACATCCCTAGTTTAAAGGAGGAAGGAACAGTGTCAGTGGAAAGAGAGAAGTTAAAGAGGTGAGCGAGGTGGGAGCAAGCAGGGTGCAGAAGAGGTGGAAAAGAAAATTTGAGCTTAAATTTCAATTAT
Organism: Taudactylus pleione; assembly: GCA_031769625.1. NCBI lineage: Eukaryota > Metazoa > Chordata > Amphibia > Anura > Myobatrachidae > Taudactylus > Taudactylus pleione. The sequence continues at coordinate 1,442,023 of JAUIMM010000084.1, forward strand.
TACACAAAGACTTCCAACATTTACAAACAAACTGAATTTGTCAGTCAGAAACAATCGCTCTGGGATGCAGGCGCTTATACATAAAGAGCAATACACAATAAATAAAAGATTCACGTGAATAGACCCTCTGCTTTGCTGTTTGTTCATTGCATTCAAGTAAGCGCAGTGTTATGGGGGTGCTCCCACTATTCGGGAAGAGGAGAATTTCTATCTTACAATAATTGGAGATCTAATAAACACTGGCCCTGATTCAGAGGCGGACGCTCTGACAGAGCGCTCGCTCTGAATCAGGGCCGTCCCTTCTCCTTTTTGGAGCGGCCTCCTGGCCGCTTGCATAGCTGTGGGTGAGCAGCTTGACCATCGCGACCATCGGGCTTGCGACGAGACCCTGCGGTAGGGTCTCGCTGCCACAAGCCCTGGAGTGTTTTGGCTCTATCAGAGCCAAAAGCACTCCCACTGACATCACTAGTGATGTCAGTGGGGCCGGCCCCAGACGGTAGGCGTTCCCATGGGAACGCCTCCGTCTGGGCAGCCATGCCCCTGGCACGCCCACCAAAGGGGGCGTGCTGTCAATCACCATCGACAGCACGCCCCCTTTGGTGCAAGACCCATAACGACGGCTTGGCCGTCGTTATTCAGGTCTCGCGCATGCGCACGACGGAGCTGCCTCCGTCGTGCGCATGCGCACTTGGGCATCATCAACCCGCTTGCGAGCGCTCGCGAGCGGGTCTGAATTAGGCCCACTGTGCCTCTCTATTTGCACTATTGGGTGTCTGATAACTAATGTATTATGCTAGGTTGTGTTTATTTTTATGACATATATGAAAAAAATTGGGCCTTCCTTTGGAAAACCATTATCTACTTATTCAGATAAGTTACCTTTTGTTCATTTGCACTTTATGTCAGGGGTATTTCTCACTCTATTTCTCTGTACTGTTTATTTTGTTCTGTTGTGGTTGAACTTGAGTAAATACATAGAAAGCTATTATACACAGCAGCGCCAGGTTCTGTCATATTTACTTTTTTTTATCTTATTGTATTCACCCATGATGACAGCTACTTTCACAAGTGAATGGATGGGGGTGGCGTGGTTGCATAGATGTGTGCAACTCCGAATACACACAGACATCTGCATTTATTTCCCTGATTGCATGGCAATCACATCTGCAGACCATGTGTGTGCAACTCTAAATCTGGCTTTTCCAGTAGAGTAGCCAAAATAAATGCATACATATATTTTAATTAAATAAAAACATGGGCACTAATATCTAGTGAATAAGGAATTTTCTGCAAACTCATGTAGAAGAAACATAAATATCTAGAAAATTATGCCTTGTATAAGTACAAATATAAATTGAAAACCTTTCTTAAAACACTATTTGTAACTAAATAAAAGTGTATATATTGATCTAAAATGAATATTGTAAATCCACATTAAAAAGACAGTATAAAAGTCATACAACAAAATGTAAATAGTTTCGTATCAATCAAATAATACAAAAACATATACTGTATAAAGAAAGTGACAAACAAAGAATTTATAACAGAGAAGATGGAAATATATTAAAAAGGGGGCACTTTCTAAAGCTGGTCACACATCTAAGGATTATCTGTCCAACCAGCCAACTAGTTGGTTGGTTGGAATGAAAATCTGGTAACGTATGGGAGTAACTGACAATCAGCAATTTGCTCCCAAACGCCGGAAAATGGACAAAAACTGTTGTTTGAACAAATTATTTGGATCAAACATTTAACAAACTTGTCTGACCGACCATTTTCATTTGTTTTCTGGCATTTAGGAGCAAATTGCTGATCATCAGTTACTCCTATACATTACCAGATTTTCATTCCAACCAATCAACTAGTTGGCTGGTTGGACAGATAATCTTTCCGTGTGTATGCAGCATTACTCTCATATTTACGTTTTTGTGGCTATGATGTCCGAAGTAAAAATCCAGTACATTTCTCTCTGTAAAAGCTGCTTCCACTAACAGGACACTAACTGGACATATTTGACAATTTTAAAAGATGGGAACTTTGGACCAGATTTAGGTTTATTCAGAAAATCTTTTTATACTGAATTTCTTAACACTTTTATTTCTCAATTTACCAATTCTGAAACATATATAACACAGCAGTCATTGGTTTCAACAACTCAGCATAAGATACAAAAGGCACAAACAGTACACCAAGGAGGGAATGTAAAAGCCTCTGATTTGGCAAAACTGGTACAATTCTGTGATTTTCTAGTGAGTTTCAAGTCACCATATGTAATAGAATGTGACCAGATGCAAAGTCAACAGAAACCCACCAATCTCAACTGGACGCAATTTGCTATTCTTATTTTTATAAAGTTATAAATAGAAGTCACCAGATGTCATAGGCAGTGGGTTTGCAACTCACCAGAAATGCACCATAAGAATTTGCAAAACAAAAGAGGTCCCACCAGCCAATGAGAAAGCTGAAATTGCAGCTATCTTGCTTAGCACTGTATGTTAAATAATGTTAAAGTGGAAATAACAGGGCTAGCTGGGACAAGTAGTATGTCAGTACAAAAAACAATATGAAATATGTATTTATTTAAAAAGAAAAAAACATTTATTAACTCCTCACCCAGTGCCCACGGGTTGCAGAGAATAACCCTAGAGTTATCAGCACAGGGCAGATTGTTCCTATTATTTTGTGGACCCCGGTTCCCAACGGACTCCACCCTTGTGTTTGTTGGCAGTATGGTGGGGGGAACACCCTGCTATATTGCCACCAGCCTTGGGGGGATGGGGGGAGGGTGATCCTACACTTTTTTTTCTTTTATTTATTTACTTAATAAAAAAAATGCTGATAAGATACCGGAATGCCAGCAATGTGTGGGATCATAACCCACCGCACATTGCTGGCAGCCACTCAGTCTCCAAATTGCGGACTATTACATTCCATGACTTGGAGGCCAGTAACTACAAATCTGGACTCTGTTACCTTCTAGCCCAAAGTTTGAATTGTACACGAAACACAACAATATAACATGTGAACAACAATCATATAGAGCAGTGACACAATAACAAGCAGAACAAGCAGATTGAAGCTAAAACATAATAGTGTATTTGGTGCTGGAGGCCATATCTCCAGAAGGAAATAAATACATTACAGACTGTACAAAGAAGGACAACTATAATGGTGAATGGCCTACATCACAAAATTTACCAGGAAAAACTAAAATATCATAATATGTATAGTTTGTAGCAGAGAAGGGAAAGAGGAGACATGATAGAAACTTTCAAATATAACAAGGGTCTTAAGGTACAGGTGGAAAACATTCTTCAAAAGAAGATAAGTGTTGGAACATGAGGACATGCACTGATACTGGAGGGAGGTAGGTTCAAAGGACATTTGAGGAAAATTGACTTCACGGAAAGAGTAGTGGATAAATGGAATCGCCTCCCATCAGAGGTGGTAGAGGCTAAGAGAGTAGAGCAATTTAAACATGCTTGGGATAGGCACAGGAATATCTTTATAAAGGACTAAGGATCATAAAGGGGTTAAGGTTACCAAATGGTTAAGAAAAAGGGGCAGACTAGATGGGCCAAGTTGTTCTTATCTGCTGTCAAATGTTTCTATGTATCTAAGGTTTCAGAACAATATTTTTTCTAATTTTCCTACCAATCAAACTAACATATTGGTGCACCATTATAACCTAAAAATACAAATTTGTAATAAATAAGCTAAAGGGGGGATGGGCACGGGACTGGAGGGAAGTTGTGTAGTAAACTCCAACCATGGGAGGGTAGGTACATTTCTACAATAAAGAACTGAGTCATGGGGCGTTCCTGGATAGGCATGAAGTAAGATACAAGTCTGAGTACTCTCCAGCCTGATTATCTTTCTCTATTCTACTACAGGGGAATTAGCCTTTATCTTCTACTTGGTATATTACCTTCCCTCCTGGGCTTATGGTTCTGAGGAGCCCCTATTTTCATTTTGCAGTGCCATCTTAGAGGTTGTAGCCCACTCAGCTCCTGGATATACTGATGCCTGCCAATTACTGCTTATGTGCCATAGGGGTCTATTTACTAAACAGTGTTAGGAGACAGAGTGAAAAGTGATAAGAAAGTGATAAGGTGCCAGCCAATCAGCTCCCAACTGCCATCTCACAGACTGTGTTTGAAAAGTGACAGTTGGGAGCTGATTGGCTGGCACCTTATCACTTTCTTATCACTTTTCACTCTATCTCCTAACACTACTTAGTAAATAGACCCCATAATGTGGTATGCGGTCCCTTCTTTCTCCAGCCTAAACTCTCCTCTGCCCCCCCTCCCCCACCCTATGTACCTAAGATGGTACTGCTTATTGGCCTTCTGTCTTCAGATCTCTCAGTTTACCATTGAAGTCTCCAATTGCAGAGGCGGGTGCTGGTGAGTCGACTTCCGTTGATGGCAGGTCCTGTCTCTGTGAAGTGTCTCCACTGGTGAGCTGTATGTCCAATGCAATCTGCTCTCTCTCTGCCAGACATCTCTCACAGGGTACGGGGATCCTTCTTTTGCTCTGATGGGCTATTGGTTGTGTGTGCATCTCCCTGCCTCTCTATGGGGCAGATGTACTAAGCTCTGGAAAGTGATAAACAGGAGAATGATAAACTACCAACCAATCAGCTCCTAACTGTCATTTTTCAAACACAGCCTGTAATATGTCAGTTAGAGCTGAGTGGCTGGTAGTTTACACTCTCCAGTTTATCACTTTCCAGGGCTTAGTACATCTCCCCTGTCCTGTGGGGTCTGCTGCCTGTACCTGCCATATCAGTGTGTCCCTAAGCTTTTCACTATTGCCTTTCTCCAGATTTGTGATGGGCAGGCACTTGTGTGCTTTTGTGGATGTGAGGCTTTAAAGATTCTCCTGCAACCCTCCAGCTACTACTTCTGATCTCTCTTTCTTGGCCACTTCACCACAGGATATGTTTTTCAAGCTTCTGGTCCTCCAACTGATGAGCCTGACATTACCCTCCAGCAACTTCTGAAGGCTATTAACTCATCAATAAAACAGGTGACTGATTAAATTGGGAAGGTGTAGTTAGATCTGTCACTGATTCGACAAGATATACAAAAGTTGTCGGAATGTATAGGTGAGGTGGGAAATGGTCTATCTACATTAGACAATACAATTGCTCCTGTAATGACCAGTTCATTACCCTAACTTTCCAAATAAAAGCAAACATTTATTTACACCTAGGCACATCTTCACAGCCTTAATATGCAGCTGGTTCTTGCTTCCAGGGTGCCAGACATTTCAAGCAAAACTTCCACATTTCACAGATTGTGATACTGTTCTGCGCTTGGCTAGACTCAAAGGCCTCTTAAAGTATAATGGTGCAAATATCTTGGCCTCGGTTCATTAAAGTTAAACTGTGTCTCTGAGACCTCCAGTCCCGGTATGGCCAGTCATTCCTGGCCCGGTTGAGCACGGTTCCTAATGGACAGACTCACTTTTATGATACATCTTGGGGGGCATCTTCCTTGTTAAAGTGCATGGATTTGAGACATGACAATTCTCCATACTAAAAATTGACCCCTTTAGAATAATCATTGTTCTAATACTCGTTAGTGGTACATGTTCCCTTCTATGTGTATCATCAGAATAAACGTTATTTAATATATTATGTTTTCCTGCTTATTACCAGTTTACCATATGGTCTGCTGTTTGTCATTTCTACATTCTGTATAATGATACCAGAGTAGATATATACTGCGCTCTGCTAAACGGGGTACAGTTATTCAGGTAATCAATTTATTCCATGTAAATATTAGCAACACACACAAGGATGAATATACACAATAAAATACCATACAATAAAAAATAATGATAAATTTAAAATGATATAAATATCACTTAGTTCCACTTTAGAAACAAAGTCCCAGATATATATATGTTAGGGAGCCTTAAATATGTGTCCTTGTGGAATACACTCTTGATGTTAGGCTTGAGTCAGCAAGTCATAATTTTAAACCACATCCAGTGTAAGTTTGGTAGTCCTTAGGCAGTGATAGCAAGATATAAAAATCCAAAGTACCTCAAATATAAATAATGGGTATAGAGATATCTCTTATTACCATAATTCCCGTGTATCGGGTTCAGTCAGCTGGCGGCGTATGGAATTGCCTCTCCTGCTGTCACAGCCTGTATCTCGAATCCAGTTGGCGTATTTCTATACGATTCCAATTCAGTCAGCTGGCGACATATGGGAACATCTCCTTGATCGTCAGTATGATGATATAGATGATATGAGGTATAATAATCTTGCAGCGCCAATCTTCCATAAGTTGGTAATGAAATGGACAGATAATGGCTCCCGTTGTTCTGGGTTTGTGGAAAAGATAAGTGGCAGTCCCTTAACGCGTTTCGCTGTGTGGAGCCACAGCTTTATCAAAAGGTTTTGATAAAGCCATTATCTGTCCATTTCATTACCAACTTATGGAAGATTGGTGCTGCAAGATTATTATACCTCATATCATCTATATCATCAGCCAACTGGATTTGGGACACATACTGATGATCAAGGAGATGTTCCCATATGTCACCAGCTGACTGAATTGAAATCCTATAGAAATACGCCAACTGGATTCGAGATACAGGCTGTGACGGCAGGAGAGGCAATTCCATACGCCGCCAGCTGACTGAACCCGATACACGGGAATTATGGTAATAAGAGATATCTCTACACCCATTATTTATATTTGAGGTACTTTGGATTTTTATATCTTGCTAGCACTGCCTAAGGATTTCCAATACTTACACTGGATGTGGTTTAAAATTATGACATGCTGACTCAAGCCTAACATCAAGAGTGTATTCCACAAGGACACATATTTAAGGCTCCCTAACATATATATATATATATATATATATGGAACTTTGTTTCTAAAGTGGAACTAAGTGATATTTATATAATTTTAAATTTATCATTATTTTTTATTGTATGGTATTTTACTGTGTATATTCATCCATGTGTGTGTTGCTACTATTTACATGGAATAAACTGATTACATGAATAACTGTACCCCGTTTAGCAGAGCGCAGTATATATCTACTCTTGTTTCTATATTTGCTTGTGAGGAATGACTATCCTCCTTTCTATACAGCTGCTCGCAACAGGGTCAAGAACTCCATCCCGTGGTAGCGCCACTTTGGTATTTTTATACCTCTTGCATTTGTGTATAATGATACCATACTGTACTCCATAATTATTTTCACTACATACCATTTGTTTTTCCCACATCTGAAGTTACCCTACAACAGGTACTCAAGGTGCATGTGAAAATGTATGTGTTCTTGTCTGGACAGTTTGGTTCCCATTTATCCTATCATTTACCCCTTTTTTTTTTGCATATCTATATTTCCCATTTATATTTTCCCTTGCTAGTCTCCGAGCAGTACTGTATTGATTGCTTGCTGTTTAATTCTGTAACTGGCAGTCAGGGATCCAGTTATACCATAATTGGGAATGGCAAAATGGCTGGGTACGAGGTTATTATTGGGGTTTTATTTTTCTTATGTTTACTTTCCTTACTTTTATAATATAGTTACAGTATCTACTATAGTTATTGTAGAATGTAGTTGATATTTGGTGGCTTGATTACGTAGCTGGTGCTTGGCTTTCTCCATTGGTGCGATTAGTCCTTTCTTATGGCATTCTGATTTTCTTAAATTGGATATGCTTATCATTCTGATGGAATCTCACTGTAGATGATCCGTGGGCCTCATTTAGATATGTACACAATGCCGACATTTATGCAGTTGAGTGATTATTGTCCAACTGCGCATGCGCCAAAGTACCTTAGCAATGCCGCTCGCAGTGGGGATTTCTTTGCAAAATGATTGACATTTAGGGACCGTTTGTGGTCGATTAAGGAAAATGCATGTATCATGACCATTTTCGGGGCGTATCTGAGCCAACAACTGTGATCCCGTATGCAGATAAAGTGGTTGTGACGTCTCAGTTCAGGTGGCCATTCTACACGACCATAGGGCTGCTCAGATGGCCGATTATCGAACGAACTGCGATGGCGGCTGTGTATATGTGTGCAGTTGCTTGGATTTGCGATGGCCCTGGTGGGCGTCACAATACTTTTCCAGCCGGTTATAGCAATAGCATATTTTTGCATAGCAGCTGCATACGGGATCGCAGCTGCAATTGCATTAGCCTACCTATCTGAATCAGGCCCTGTGTCCTCCATAGTGGGTTACTGGAATCCATTATATTATGATTAATTTTTAAGTTGACACTATGGCCTTATAATCCTAATATTTGCTTGAGTTGGCATAGTGCAGGCTTGAATGGTGCCTTTTTGCCCTTGTTTTGTTACCTGAGTGTTCTTGGTTATTATCCCTACTGGGCATGAGTGGTGTGTACAGGGCCGGACTGGGACTAAAAATAGGCCCTGGCATTTAGTCTAAACATGTCATGTTGTCCTGAGGAAGGGGACTCGATCCCCAAAATCTTGACTTAATAAACACCCTGTTGTAGGGTATACTGCTGGTATTAGTCTCTGAGTGCCTGCCTCTTGCTCTTTGATAGATATATACAGTATATATATATATATATATATTAGGGGTAAGCGGGTCCGGATTTCTGAAATCCAAACCCCCCCGAGCCCCCCCGATCCGAGTCCGATCCGAGTCAGGCTCGACTCTTCCCGCCTGACTCAGATCTGAAATCGAGGCAAAACGTCATCATCCCGCCTTCTGGGTCTTGCGGGTTTTGGATTCTATATAAGGTACCCGCGTTGGCGCCATTTTCTCACTCAGCTGTGGACAGTGAAGAGGGAGGGTGGGAGTTAGGGCTGGCTGGGCTGTGTAGTGTAGTGTAGTGTTGTGCTGTGCTGCGCTGCTGTTGTCCATAGGGGCTGTGTCCACTCTTCCAAAGTCCATAGAGGCTGCTGTTGTACATAGGGGCTGTGTCCACTCCTCCAAAGTCCATAGGGGCTGGCTGTGTTGTGCTGTGCTGCTATTGTCCATAGGGGCTGTGTCCACTCCTCCAAAGTCCATAGGGGCTGGCTGGACTGTATTGTGCAGTCAGTTGTCCATAGGGGCTGTGTCCATGCCAAAGTCCTGTGCAGTGTACCAGTCCTAAAGGGGTGCTGTAGTGTTGTCCAGGGGGTGCTCTGTCCATCAGGGGTGATCCCCCCAAGTGCAAAAAAAATAAATATTTTTTCTGTGTTTGTGAATTGTGTGCGCAGTAGCCGCACGTGCATCAACAAAGTAGCGCCAAGCGTGCGCCTGTGTCATAACTAAAGGGCCGGCTGGCTCGTCCGTTAAAGGGTGCTGTAACCCCCAAAGTGCACTCCAAATAATTATAATATATTTTTTTTTTCTGTGTTTGAGAATTGTGTACGCAGTAGCCACACGTGCATCAACAAAGTAGGGGCAAGCGTGCGCCTGTGTCATAAGTAAAGGGCCGGCTGGCTTGACCGTTAAAAGGTGCTGTAACCCCCAAAGTGCACTCCAAACAAAATAAAAAAATATTTTCTGTGTTTGTGAATTGTGTGCACTGTGGGGGTCATTCAGACCCGCTCGCGAGTGGCAGTACACTCGCAAGCGGGTTTGATGTTCCCCACTGCGCATGCGCATGACGGAGGGAGCTCCGTCGTGCGCATGCGCGAGACCCGGGGAGCGACGGGCTTTCCATCGCTCCGGGTCTCGCACCAAAGGGGGCGTGCTGTCGATGTTGATTGACAGCACGCCCCCTTTGGTGAGCGTGCTGGGGGCGTGCCTGCCAGACGGAGGCGTTCCCATGGGAACGCCTACTGTCTGAAGCCGGCCCCACTGACATCACTAGTGATGTCAGTGGGAGTGATTTTGGCTCTGATAGAGCCAAAATCACTCCAGGGCTTTGTGGCAGGGAGACCCTACTGCAGGGTCTCCATCGCAAGTCCGATGGTCGCGATGGTCTTGACCATCGCGAGCATCTTTTTGGCCGCTCGCATATGCTGTGGGTGGTCACCCACAGCTATGAGAGCGGCCAGGAGGCCGCTCCATTTTCATAGAGGAGGGCACTGATTCAGAGCGAGCGCTCTGGTCAGAGTGTTCAGCTCTGAATCAGGCCCTGTGGCCGCACGGTTATCAACAAAGTAGCGCCAAGCGTGCCCCTGTGTCATTTGTAAAGGGCCGACTGGCTTGACCGTTAAAGGGTGCTGTAACCCCTAAAGTGCACTCCAAATAAAATAAAACATTATTTTCTGTGTTTGTGAATTGTGTGCACTGTGGCCGCACGTGCATCAACAAAGTAGCGCCAAGCGTGCGCCTGTGTCCCATAAGTAAAGGGTCGGCTGGCTTGTCCGTTAAAGGGTGCTGTAACCCCCCAAAGTGCACTCCAAAAAAAATTTAAAAATATATTTTTTTTGTGTTTGTGAATTGTGTGCGCAGTAGCCGCACGTGCATCAACAAAGTAGCGCCAAGCGTGCGCCTGTGTCATAAGTAAAGGGCCGGCTGGCTCGTCTGTTAAAGGGTGGTGTAACCCCCAAAGTGCACTCCAAACAAAATAAAAAATGATTTTCTGTGTTTGTGAATTGTGTGCACTGCGGCTGCACGTGCATCAACAAAGGGGCAGCACCAAGCGTGCGCCTGTGTCCCATAAGTAAAGGGCCACCTGGCCTGTCCCTTAAAGGGTGCTGTAACCCCCAAAGTGCACTCCAAAAAAAATTTTACAATTTTTTTTTTTTGTGTTTGTGAATTGTGTGCGCAGTAGCCGCACGTGCATCAACAAAGTAGCGCCAAGCGTGCGCTTGTGTCATAAGTAAAGGGCCGGCTGGCTCGTCTGTTAAAGGGTGGTGTAACCCCCAAAGTGCACTCCAAACAAAATAAAAATTTTTTTTCTGTGTTTGTGAATTGTGTGCACTGCGGCTGCACGTGCATCAACAAAGGGGCAGCGCCAAGCGTGCGCCTGTGTCCCATAAGTAAAGGGCCGGCTGGCTTGTCCCTTAAAGGGTGCTGTAACCCCCAAAGTGCACTCCAAAAAAAATAAAAATATATATTTTTTTGTGTTTGTGAATTGTGTGCGCAGTAGCAGCACGTGCATCAACAAAGTAGCGCCAAGCGTGCGCCTGTGTCATAAGTAAAGGGCCAGCTGGCTCATCTGTTAAAGGGTGGTGTAACCCCCAAAGTGCATTCCAAACAAAATAAAAAATTATTTTCTGTGTTTGTGAATTGTGTGCACTGCGGCTGCACGTGCATCAACAAAGGGGCAGCGCCAAGCGTGCGCCTGTGTCCCATATGTAAAGGGCCGGCTGGCTTGTCCATTAAAGGGTGCTGTAAACCTCAAATGCACTCCCAAAAAAATAAAAAAATATATTTTTTTGTGTTTGTGAATTGTGTGCGCAGTAGCCGCACGTGCATCAACAAAGTAGCGCCAAGCGTGCGCCTGTGTCATAAGTAAAGGGCCGGCTGGCTCGTCTGTTAAAGGGTGGTGTAACCCCCAAAGTGCACTCCAAACAAAATAAAAAATGATTTCCTGTGTTTGTGAATTGTGTGCACTGTGGCTGCATGTGCATCAACAAAGGAGCAGTGCCAAGCGTGCGCCTGTGTCCCATAAGTAAAGGGCCGACTGGCTTGTCCGTTAAAGGGTGCTGTAACCCCCAAAGTGCACTCCAAAAAAAATTTTACAATTTTTTTTTTTTGTGTTTGTGAATTGTGTGCGCAGTAGCCGCACGTGCATCAACAAAGTAGCGCCAAGCGTGCGCCTGTGTCATAACTAAAGGGCCGGCTGGCTCGTCCGTTAAAGGGTGCTGTAACCCCCAAAGTGCACTCCAAATAATTATAATATATTTTTTTTTTCTGTGTTTGAGAATTGTGTACGCAGTAGCCACACGTGCATCAACAAAGTAGGGGCAAGCGTGCGCCTGTGTCATAAGTAAAGGGCCGGCTGGCTTGACCGTTAAAAGGTGCTGTAACCCCCAAAGTGCACTCCAAACAAAATAAAAAAATATTTTCTGTGTTTGTGAATTGTGTGCACTGTGGGGGTCATTCAGACCCGCTCGCGAGTGGCAGTACACTCGCAAGCGGGTTTGATGTTCCCCACTGCGCATGCGCATGACGGAGGGAGCTCCGTCGTGCGCATGCGCGAGACCCGGGGAGCGACGGGCTTTCCATCGCTCCGGGTCTCGCACCAAAGGGGGCGTGCTGTCGATGTTGATTGACAGCACGCCCCCTTTGGTGAGCGTGCTGGGGGCGTGCCTGCCAGACGGAGGCGTTCCCATGGGAACGCCTACTGTCTGAAGCCGGCCCCACTGACATCACTAGTGATGTCAGTGGGAGTGATTTTGGCTCTGATAGAGCCAAAATCACTCCAGGGCTTTGTGGCAGGGAGACCCTACTGCAGGGTCTCCATCGCAAGTCCGATGGTCGCGATGGTCTTGACCATCGCGAGCATCTTTTTGGCCGCTCGCATATGCTGTGGGTGGTCACCCACAGCTATGAGAGCGGCCAGGAGGCCGCTCCATTTTCATAGAGGAGGGCACTGATTCAGAGCGAGCGCTCTGGTCAGAGTGTTCAGCTCTGAATCAGGCCCTGTGGCCGCACGGTTATCAACAAAGTAGCGCCAAGCGTGCCCCTGTGTCATTTGTAAAGGGCCGACTGGCTTGACCGTTAAAGGGTGCTGTAACCCCTAAAGTGCACTCCAAATAAAATAAAACATTATTTTCTGTGTTTGTGAATTGTGTGCACTGTGGCCGCACGTGCATCAACAAAGTAGCGCCAAGCGTGCGCCTGTGTCCCATAAGTAAAGGGTCGGCTGGCTTGTCCGTTAAAGGGTGCTGTAACCCCCCAAAGTGCACTCCAAAAAAAATTTAAAAATATATTTTTTTTGTGTTTGTGAATTGTGTGCGCAGTAGCCGCACGTGCATCAACAAAGTAGCGCCAAGCGTGCGCCTGTGTCATAAGTAAAGGGCCGGCTGGCTCGTCTGTTAAAGGGTGGTGTAACCCCCAAAGTGCACTCCAAACAAAATAAAAAATGATTTTCTGTGTTTGTGAATTGTGTGCACTGCGGCTGCACGTGCATCAACAAAGGGGCAGCACCAAGCGTGCGCCTGTGTCCCATAAGTAAAGGGCCACCTGGCCTGTCCCTTAAAGGGTGCTGTAACCCCCAAAGTGCACTCCAAAAAAAATTTTACAATTTTTTTTTTTTGTGTTTGTGAATTGTGTGCGCAGTAGCCGCACGTGCATCAACAAAGTAGCGCCAAGCGTGCGCTTGTGTCATAAGTAAAGGGCCGGCTGGCTCGTCTGTTAAAGGGTGGTGTAACCCCCAAAGTGCACTCCAAACAAAATAAAAACATTTTTTCTGTGTTTGTGAATTGTGTGCACTGCGGCTGCACGTGCATCAACAAAGGGGCAGCGCCAAGCGTGCGCCTGTGTCCCATAAGTAAAGGGCCGGCTGGCTTGTCCCTTAAAGGGTGCTGTAACCCCCAAAGTGCACTCCAAAAAAAATAAAAATATATATTTTTTTGTGTTTGTGAATTGTGTGCGCAGTAGCAGCACGTGCATCAACAAAGTAGCGCCAAGCGTGCGCCTGTGTCATAAGTAAAGGGCCAGCTGGCTCATCTGTTAAAGGGTGGTGTAACCCCCAAAGTGCATTCCAAACAAAATAAAAAATTATTTTCTGTGTTTGTGAATTGTGTGCACTGCGGCTGCACGTGCATCAACAAAGGGGCAGCGCCAAGCGTGCGCCTGTGTCCCATATGTAAAGGGCCGGCTGGCTTGTCCATTAAAGGGTGCTGTAAACCTCAAATGCACTCCCAAAAAAATAAAAAAATATATTTTTTTGTGTTTGTGAATTGTGTGCGCAGTAGCCGCACGTGCATCAACAAAGTAGCGCCAAGCGTGCGCCTGTGTCATAAGTAAAGGGCCGGCTGGCTCGTCTGTTAAAGGGTGGTGTAACCCCCAAAGTGCACTCCAAACAAAATAAAAAATGATTTCCTGTGTTTGTGAATTGTGTGCACTGTGGCTGCATGTGCATCAACAAAGGAGCAGTGCCAAGCGTGCGCCTGTGTCCCATAAGTAAAGGGCCGACTGGCTTGTCCGTTAAAGGGTGCTGTAACCCCCAAAGTGCACTCCAAAAAAAATAAAAAAATATATTTTTTTGTGTTTGTGAATTGTGTGCGCAGTAGCCGCACGTGCATCAACAAAGTAGCGCCAAGCGTGCGCCTGTGTCATAAGTAAAGGGCCGGCTGGCTCGTCTGTTAAAGGGTGGTGTAACCCCCAATGTGCACTCCAACAAAAATAAAACATTTTCTTCTGTGTTTGTGAATTGTCTGCATTGTACGTGCATCCTCAAAGCAGCAGCGCCAAGCGTGCATCTGTGTGTCAAAGGGTGGGGTAACTCCACAAAAAATAAAAAATTCTTTTTTTCTGTCTTTGTGAATTGTGTGCACTGTAGCTGCATCAACAAAGGAGCAGCACCAAGCGTGCGCCTGTGTCCCATAAGTAAAGAGCCGGCTGGTTCATTTCTTAAAGGGTGGTGTAACCCACAAAGTGCACTAGTCTCCAACAAAAATAAAAAATTATTTTCTGTGTTTGTGTGCGCCTTAGCATAACATAAATGGAGGACCAAACTTTCTCCGATAAAAATAAAATAGGGAAAGATCAAGAACCACTTCCTCCTAGTGCTGAAGCTGCTGCCACTATTCATGGCATAGACGATAACATGCCATCAACGTCGTCTGCCAAGGCTGATGCCCAATGTCATAGTAGAGAGCACATACAATCCCAAATGACAAAGTTCAGGAAAATTACCTTAAAAAAAAACATTTAAATCATCTGAGGAGAAACGTAAACTTGCCAATATGCCATTTACGACACGGAGTGGCAAGGAACGGCTAAGGTCTTTCCCTATGTTCATGACTAGTGGTTCAGCTTGACGATGGAAGCCCTCCTCCCGCTAAAAAAATCAAACAAGTTAATCTGGCAAAAGCACAGCGAAGAACTGTGCGTTCTAAGAAGATATCACAAATCCCCAAGGAGAGTCCAAGTGTGGTGGCGGTTGCGATGCCTGACCTTCCCAGCACTGGACGGGAAGAGGTGGCTCTTTCCAACATTTGCATGCCCCCTGCAAGTGCTGAAAGGAGCCCCCACAGTCCACTTGCTGATATACAAATTGAAGATGTCACTGTTGAAGTACAACAGGATGAGGATACTGGTGTAGCTGGCGCTGAGGAGGAAGTTGGCGAGGAGGATTCTGATGGTGATGTGGTTTGTTTAAATCAGGCTCCGGTGGAAACAGTTGTTGTCCGTGGGATGAAAAAGCCCATCACGGTCATGCCTGGGCAGAAGACCAAACATTCCACCTCTTTGGTCTGGCAATATTTCTATCCAAATCCGGACAACAACTGTCGTGCCATATGTACCAAATGTAAAGGTGAAATAAGTAGGGGTAGGGACGTTAACCACCTAGGAACATCCTCCCTTATACGGCACCTGCAGCGCGTTCATAAAAAGTTACTGTCAAGTTCAGAAACTTTGGCTAAGACCGTATGCAGTCCAGGGACACCTAAAATCCCGTTATCCTGTTGTATCCAAGCGCCTGCAGACCACACTGTCAACTCCCTCCTCGTCAATTTCTTCCTTAGTCAGGATCAGAAGTATTCCTGCTGGCCATGTCACTGGCATGACTGACTCTCCTATCTGGGATTCCTCCGGAGGATCCTGCATTGCTACGCCTACTGCTGCCGCTGCTGCTGTTGCTGGGAGTCGTTCATCATCCCAGAGAGAAAGTAGGAACACCACTACCTTTACTAAACAATTGACCCTCCAACAGTCCTTAGTGAGGAGGATGAAGTACGACAGCAGTCATCCTGAAGCAAAACGTATAACTGAGGCCTTGACTGCTATGTTGGTGTTAGACGTGTCCGATATCCGCCATTGGTGCAGTGGGATTTAGACAATTGATGGAGGTACTCCGTCCTCCCCTTGCCAGAGCAGAAGTGCTGTAGGAAAGTGACTCCGCCCACAATGGGCGGTTCAAAAGAAGAAACCTGGCCAACAACAGTGCAGCTGTATATGACTGACGGCCGAGGCTAGCCATTCCGATTGTGTTTTATAATTTAAACACAATTGGAGTGACTGCAAGCAAAGCACTGCCGCTGAGCAGTGAGCAGAGCATCGGGAGGCATATCTGCTCAGCTACGCATTCTGACGACCGGACCGGCCCATCTGGTTATCGGCTCTTCTGGCATCCGCCAGAACTGCCAGATGGCCAGTCCTGCCCTGGGTGTATATGTGACTGTGGTTTTATCCTGCAGTTCTTGGATTTTTATATCAGGGGTGGGGAACCTTTTTTCTGCCGAGGGCCATTTTGATATATATAAAATTATTTGCAGGCCCGGTGCAGGTCACGCCGCGTCCATGTGATGTCACACGATGATGGGGCCACAATCGCCGGTGATTACCACAATGCCTGGAGCATCCTGAGGAAGCTACGGGGAGCTGTAAGGGTAGCGGTGTGACCTTCTGAAGCATCCTAAGGACGCTCCTGGCGGCACTGCTGCATAGATTCTGGCTGCAGGGTGCCATTCTAGGCACTCTGCTTTACAGATTAGGCTAGCAGAAAAAAGCTCAGAGGTCCAGACCAAATGATTCCGGGGGCCTTATACGGCCCCCGGGCCTGAGGTTCCCCATCCCTGCTTTACATGATATGATTGCCTCATTCTCCTTATTTGCTACTGTCTTTGTATTAGAAACAGATAGATAAAGCGCTCTGTGGTAGTAATAATAATAATCATAATAATAATAATTTTATTTATATAGCGCTTTTGTCTCAAAGTGCTTTACATTTGCCTTTACAGTACAAAACACAAAATAAGCTTAAACAAGGGACATTAGTGAAATGCTTGGGTGAATAGGTGAGTCTTGAGTCTATTTTTTGAAGGATTCTAGAGTGGAGGCCTCTCGAACTCTGCGGGTAAGTGAGTGCCATAAGGTTGAAGACCCAAAACTGAAAGCTTGATCCCCAGATGAATTCCGGGAGATTCTAGGTACTGTTAATAGCCCTTCGTGAACGGATGGCAGTACTCGTGTGGGACGGTACGGAATCAGAAGCTGCTTTAGGTACCTTGGGCCATGGTCATGTAGGGCTTTGTAAGTTAGTAATCCAATCTTGAAAACAATTCGCCATCTGACAGGCAGCCAGTGAAGGGAGTAGAGAGTGGGTGTTATGTGGCTGAAACGGGGCTGGTTGGTTAATAGCCTGGCAGCTGCGTTTTGTACCATCTGCAAGCGGTGCAATTCTTTTGCTGGGAGTCCAAGGTAGAGGGCGTTGCAGTAGTCTAGGCGTGATGATATAAATGCATGTATGACATTAGGCAGATCTTCTGAGAGAATTAAGTGCTTGATTCTGGCAATGTTCCTCAGATGAAAGAATGAGGATTTGATTGTGGCTGATACCTGATATTTAAGTGTCAAGCCACTATCCAGGACAACAACAATATTCCGCACATGTTCAGTGTTTTGTAATTCTGATCCCCCAAGCGTAAGTCCTGTTGGTTGGCTATGCTGTAGCCCTGACTTGTGACCTATCATAAGGACCTCTGTTTTATCAGGGTTCAGTCGCAGCCAACAGGCACTCATCCACTCCTGAAGCTCAGCTAGGCAGCCATTTAGGGTTGTTATGGGGTCCTTTGTACCTGGAGCAAAGGACAGGTACAGTTGTGTATCATCTGCATAGCAGTGGTACACCAGGCCATGACGTCTGATTATTTCACCCAATGGTAGCATGTATACTGCAAAATGCATGGGAGATAGTATAGAACCCTGTGGGACACCGCATGGAAGTGGCACTGGTGATGAAGAGTTTACTCCAGAAGAAACTCTCTGTGACCTGCCGGTCAGAAATTATTTGAACCAGCTAAGGACTATGCCATTCAGTCCACAGAAATTTTTCAGGCGCTCAATTAGAATCCCATGGTCCACAGTATCAAATGCTGCTGAAAGATCCAGAAGGATTAAGATTGAACAATCACCTCTGTCTCTTGCCATCAGAAGATCATTAAGCACACATACCAGAACTGTTTCAGTGCTATGTCTTCTCCTGAATCCTGACTGGAATGGATCATAAATATCGTGGGTAGACAGGCGGGTTTCCAGTTGCATTGCCACTACTTTCTCAATGACCTTTCCTAGAAAAGGAAGGTTTGACACTGGTCTATAGTTGGTCATGCAGTCGTGGTCTAAATTAGGTTTTTTAAGAAGTGGTCTAACAATTGCTTCCTTTAGTGGTTCTGGAAAAATGCATGTTTGCAAAGAGAATTGAACTATTTTTGCAATTACAGGGCCAATCATGTCCATACACCCTAAGAGAAACTTAGTTGAGGCAGGGTCCAGATCACAGGTGGTGGGTCGCAACATTCTGATAATTTTGGCAATGTCTTTTACATCCATTATGTCAAAGCTGTTCCAGGGAGACAGGTGGCTTACCTTTGCAGGCTTGGTAGTTTTGCAATCCTTTGGTGGCACTGTGGGGATTCCAGCCCGGATGGAGGATACTTTATCTGCAAAGAATTTAGCAAACTCATTGCATGTGGACTGGGAGAGGGTTTCATCAAGCTGCAGGCATGCTGGTTTGCAAAGCATCTCCACTCTACGGAAAAGCTGAGCTGGGCTATTGTTTGCTGCCTTGATCTCATTTGAAAGGAACTCTGTTTTCATACGGGTGATTATTGATTGATATTCTCTAATATTTAGTGTTAACTTATCCTTTACCAGGTTAGTCTTCCTCCATCGTCTTTCAAGTCTACGCCTCCTTTTCTTGAGTTCACTAACACTATTGTCAAACCAAGGGGCTTGACGGTGTGGTATGCGGGGGTCGTATACCCAGAGGGACGATAATATTCATTGCAGCTGTCACATCTCTGTTATAGTAATGGACTAGTAGAGTAAATAAGATTAATGCTTAAGATCTGACTACCATGTTCCCCCGATAATAAGACACTGGGTCTCATTCAGAGCCGCTCGTAAGCGGCCGTTCGCTCATTCCGAGCGATGTTCGCACATCTGCGCATGTGTACGGTTTGTAATACGCATGCGCAAACCAGTCAGTGCGGCCGAAAATCGTTTGTTCGCTATATAGTGAATGCCTGCTATTTTGAGTGACAGGAGGAGGCGTATGTGGGTGGTAACAGGGGAAGGTGCTTGAAAATGGGGAGTGGAATTCAGAATGCAGGCGTGCTTAAAGGTCAAAACGGGGCGTTTTATGGGTGTGCATAATTAATACAGCAGCGTCATTGCCCACGTCACTTGGTTGTTTTATAGTCAGAACTGCTCTCAATATATAGCGGTAGGAAAAAACCAACCACAAGAATAGCGAGCAGTTCATACGCTGTTCGATGTACTCGATTAATCTATTAAATAGCGGACATGACGTATGATGCGAGCGGCCAGGGGGCGTTTTTTACAAAAAATGTTTTGTTGGCTCGTTCAGACATAGAGGCGGCAACAGACCGCAAAGAGCGAACTGTTCATTTGAATAGCCACCCCCTTTTTCTGAACGAGCGAGCGCTAATAGCGTCCGGCTCTGAATCAGGGCCACTGTCTTATTTTTTTGGGGGGTAAAAAAAACTCCATAGGGCTTATTTTCGGGGTAGGGCTTATTTTAATTAACATTGACAGCAATTTCAATAAATAGGTAAGTGTGAACAAAAAAATCTACCTTTATTCAAAAATGGTCATGTCATCTTCTTCAACAACATCATCATAAGTGTCCATACCCCAAATTCCGGCCTGGATTTCTTGCACCTCCATTTCCTGCAGAAGAAGTGGACTGAATCGGTCATGTCCAGCAATATAGCTCTCCTTAAATGAGCATGTCTTGTCCAGGTAGCCTGCTCGTAGTGTATTGGCGACACAGCTGTCAGTAATTTTATCCCATGACTTCTTTACCCAAGTCACGACCTTTTGCAGACGGGGCTTCACAAAGTTTCCACAAAGTTTCCACGCTGATTTCTTTCCATTCTATTTTCAATGTAGTCATTGACTTCCATGCGCAAATGGTCCTTGAATGGCTTGTTTATTGCAATTTCAAGTGTCTGGAGATAGGCAGTCATTCCTGCGGGAATTATTACTTGATCTATTCTTCTCTCTGCAAGGAAGTTCTTCATGTCTTTAGCGCGGTGAGTGCTGGCTGAATCCCAGACTAGCAGACCTCTTTGGTCACCTCGCAAAACAAGTGGCAGCATTAAATCCAGCCACTTCCTCATAACTGCTTGTGTGCACCAGGCTTTTTCGGTTTCAAGAACGTAAATGCCTGAAACACGTTCAAACTTATCTTTCTTGCCCTTACTGATGATTAGAGGTGTGGCTTTCTTTCCATCCAGACGAATTGCCAAAACACAGGTAACCCGTACACTTTCGTAGCCAGTGGTGGGAATGTAAATTGACGTGGCACCCCTGTGATGAACTGTCGTTTGAGATCCTTGACCCATAAACACTGCAGTTTCATCCATAGCAAGTCCATCCCATCAACAAAGGACTTGAATGCAAGTGCACGTTTAATAACTTCAACATCTTCCAGCTTAACCAGTGTTGTTGATCTTCTTAGAGACAGTTCATATCGCTGAAGGTAACCGTCCAACCAGTGTTGTGATTCTTTGAATCCTTCTGGGACCATTTCGAACTGTGGTGCCATTGCAAGGGCAAATGCTTGAATATAAGCCCTGCGCACAACCAACGCCTTTGCTCTTCTGTCAGCAATCCATTCACCAATGATGTCTTCCGGCTCAGGATATAAGCGTTGCCGACCTGATCCAGACCTGCGCTTCTTAGCTTTTCCCTCATCCACCTGTTGACTGAAGTTATTGTACTCCGCTCGCCATTTTCTGAGATCGAACATCTTTTCTTTACAGAAAGCTGAAAGATTCATTCCCTGTGAGTCCTCCACAATTGCTTTCCTGTATTCAACGGTATAGCTCTTCCTTTTTGCACTCATGTCTGGGGGTCAAAACAGACAGGATAATAAATAAAATGATGACCGTTATGCTCCCCCCCGTTGTTGAATGCAGTCTGTGCCTCTCCCTCCCCCCGTTGTTGAATGCAGTCTGTGCCTCTCCCTCCCCCCATTGTTGAATGCAGCCTGTGCCTCTCCCTCCCCCGTTGTTGAATGCAGCCTGTGCCTCTCCCTACCCCCCGTTGTTGAATGCAGCCTGTGCCTCTCCCTCCCCACCCCCCGTTGTTGAATGTAGTCTGTGCCTCTCCCTCCCCCCCGTTGTTGAATGCAGCCTGTGCCTCTCCCTCCCCCCATTGTTGAATGCAGCCTATGCCTCTTCCCCCCCGTTGTTGAATGCAGCCTGTGCCCCTCCTTTTCTCCCTGTTGTTGAATGCAGCCTGTGTCCCTCCTTTCCCCCCCATTGCGGAATGCAGCCTGTGATTCCATATAGATCTACACGGGCATTAACATCTAGTCAGATCTTAAGCATTAATCTTACTTGCTCTACTACCACAGAGCACTTTATCTATCTGTTTCTAACCATCTAAGGAAGTGAGGATACTTCCCGAGAGAGCAGCTAGTGGTATAGCACCGTTACCCCTTCAATGAGCGCCCACTGTCCTTGCTTGCCCTCACTGTCTTTGTATTGCCTGTGCTGGTTTCATGTGCTGCTATGTGCAAGACTTCAATTGTGTCCCTCACCATGTATGGTAGAAAGACCCAGGGGCCTATTCATCATCACTTAATTTTCACAAAAGCAGGTGAAAATGCACATTCACCTGCAATTGTAATAATAAAGTGTTTGGGCCATTCATCAAAAAGGTAAAGCAGGAGATATCACAGATATCTCCTACTTACCTTCCTCTTGCGGAATGGCCTGCTGCCCCATAGACTAGTATAGGGACAGTATTCATCAAGCTCCGAAAATATTATATTTTCAGAGCTTGACTGCGGGAGCATTCGCCATCTTTATCTGGGAGTGGACAAAGCTCAGTATTTGGCAATATTGGTGTAGTACATACTAGGAAAGCAAAATCTATTGCCAACCACCTGAAAGGACGCTGAGGAAAATATGCCTACGACATAAAGAAATAGAGATCTAGAGCGCTAGATTCCTTTAACCTGGAGTAACCTGTAGGAAAGAGAAAATGATTCCACAGCAGGGTGAGGGGGGATCGGGAGGGTGCAAGACTGAATAATTTATTAACCTTATCCCAGAGCAAAGGGCAGAGTAAGGGACTAGATACGCCGAGGCCAGCCTACAACGTCTTAGAAGCCAACAAATATTGTCAATCTGGCCATTGAGAAACAAAGACTCCTACATTGATACCCACCATTAAAACCCAGGTTTAAAATGCCAAGAAATTACATTATTTAACTACGCAGCACAGTAATAATACTGTAAGACAGCTCTGAGAGGGGGACTGGTATTAAGAGAGTTTAAAAGAAGTACAAAAAGCTGGTAAGTAGGTTCATCTTGATGGTATTAATTCTCTCATACCAATAAATATATTGTAGTGATCAACATTTTAGGTCCTGAAGTTTGAATTAAAGGGATATGTTTTGGTGAGGTATACTCACATAATGAATGTAACAGGGTCTCCATTGAAAATTAAATTTAAGACAGACAGGTCTGCACGTGGGACACACAAGACGAGAGCCCCCATTTTGGAGTAATTCATTTTGTAGCCTTATAAGGAACCATAGGCATCCATCTTCATTTGTAGATTAGGAAGAGAGAGAAGAGGGTGTGACAATGTAAGCAAAACATTTACATTTTGAGTTCCCAAAGCTATACTGGATATATTCTGGTTGGCTCTTATTCTGGCTGCCGAGGGCTTGATACATAAAGAAATGAGTAGGTGTGAAAGTGGACAGCCTTGGCACGTCCCATTTTCCAGGAGAAATCTGCCAGACTGAATAGCATTCATCATAACCGGGGAGGAGGGGTTATGGTACAGTGCTTGAATGGCCGCAAGGAAATAAGTCAATAGCATGTCTTGTGTTGCCTGAAGCTTATCTAGTAGGGATTATTCCCACTTGATCAGGGTTGATTAGAGAGACCTGAACCCCATTTAATCAGTTGGCCAAAATCTTGGCAAACAGTTTCAGATTGGTGTGCAGGGAAATGGGAAAATAGTTGGAACAAACTTTGGCATCTTTACCCTGCTTAGGGATACAAATTATACAGCAGACAGTAGAATCAGGATGAAAAGTAGACCAGTGAAAAACAGCATTAAATACCCAAACAATGACCAGTCAAAAACTTAGTATCCAGTATTAAGTGACAATACCTGGGAGGGTTTAAATGATAAATCATGTGTTCTGTGATGAGCAATCTTTTATTTTGAGTACACAATTTCAGCATCCCATTAGTTATGTAAAATGCTTAAATACTGGTACACGCCATAGGCATCATCTAACTGCAGTGTCCCCAACCCACATTGTAGGAACAAAGACCCAGGACAGACAAGTGCCTCCCCCCCAACTCTGAGGAAAACATGACGGTGCTGAGGTGACAAGACTGTGAGAAAGACATCAGTACAAGCTTGCACATAGACTGCAGGGTCAAATTCTGAATTAGGAAGGGGCAAAGCAAAACCCCTGGAATTGCCTAGCCCCTGAGTTGATGCAGCTGGACATGTGGATAGGCAATATGTTGGGGCTAGGACAGGGTCAAGTGCAGTTAGCACTTGACCCTGTTGAGTAGAAAGGGTCAGGGGATGAAGGAGGTAGTATTCAAACTAGTGCAGTTTGTGTGTGAACATGTAACGAGATGCAAGATACCAGAAAATAATTCAACCTTGGCACAGTAAGATAAGCAGAAAAAGGTGGCCAAACATGTACTATAATTGTTGGAGTTTATTATAAATATTTTGATCATTAGAATTCTTAGTGCTTTTAGTATGCACCTGCATCTACCCCCTTTTTTTCTGATGTAGAACTACAGGTGTCAGCATGGTAGCACCCAGGGGCTGGCTGGCAACTTTCAACCTGGGGGGCAAACCAGAGCAAGTGGCCCTGCTTTTCTACCGGTGAGTGCAATTTTAAAAACGGGCATGACAGTAATGTTGGGGGTGTGTACCACAGTAAACTACTACATGCCTGATTTTTGAACCTATATGGTACACATCATAATTACCTTTATTTACTTCAATGACATTGAATAAATTACACTATAGGGTGCTTGTTTTTCACCTTGTGACAAAAAAAAGTATATATATATATATATATATATATATATATATATACATATATATACACATTGCTTGAAATGTGTGGGTATGAAATGGTATGTCATGCCGTCACTTCACTTCGGCACCCGACCGGCACTGGGACTGTCCCAGTGCCAGTCAACAAGCGGCTGCTCTCTGCTTGTTTAAATTTATCTCCGACAACGAATCAATCATGGCTCGCGGAGCAGCAGCCAATCAGGGGAGGCCGGAGCTGGGATTATCACTGTCTCAGCGCCGGTCACCAAGCAGCTGCATGTTTAAATTTGGCTCCGGCCGCGAGCCAATCACAGTTAACGGACCGGCAGCCAATCAGGAGCGGCCACGTGGCTGCCCAATTGGCTAGCAGTCCGCGAGCTGTCATTTGCTCACAGCTGGCGCTGAATCCCAAATTGCCAGTACCACCAAGGAGAAAGATTGGGGATGGGCCCAGGGAAGGGAGCACAGCGACCGCGTTCACCAGAGCAGAGCAGGGTGAAGTGGGCAGTGTGCTGTGGTGTGAAGTATGCTATGAGCTATGGTGTGTGGTGTGCTGTAACTGTGAGGGAATGTGTGCGGTGTTTAAGAGGACATGGGGGTATGGAAATATCAGGGGGCTCAGGATTTTTCTGCCTAAGTAAAGCCCCCCCTGATATTTCCATACCCCCACTTCAAAATGTCTACTTCGACCACGCACAGATTATAAATATACATTTTTATATATATATATATATATATATATATATATATATATATATATACAAAAGTTCCAACGGATGGCACTCCAAATAAATATATTAAACAATCCCCGGTGCCCTCTGTTTAGGAACAACCCCCATATGAGGTATCCCATGTACATCACCAGAGACAGCGGCACTCAGGTCAATAACAGATCCACAAGACCAGGTTGGTATATCAACCTGGTCTTGTGGATCTGTTATTGACCTGAGTGCCGCTGTCTCTGGTGATATATATATATATATATATATATAGAGTCTTATAGACACACATACACAATCGCACACACTCACTCAACACACACAGTCACACTTAGCACACACACAGTTACACTTAGTCAGCACACAGTCACACTTAAGGCCTGATTCAGAGCCGGACACTCTGAACGAGCGCCCGCTCTGAATCAGGGCGTTTTTATTTTTATTAGTGCGGCCTCTTGGACGCTCGCATAGATGTGGGTTACTACCCACAGCTTATGCGAGCGCCCATGATGATGGTCGCGATGGTCTTGACCATCGCGACCATCGGGCTTGCGACGAGACCCTTGCGGTAGGGTCTCGTGGCCGCAAGCCCTGGAGTGATTTTGTCTCTATCATGGGAACGCCTCCGTCTGGGCAGCCACGCCCCCGGCACGCCCACCAAAGGGGGCGTGCTGTCACTCACCATTGACAGCACGCCCCCTTTGGTGCGAGACCTGGAGCGACGGCTTCCCCGTCGCTCGCCGGGTCTCGCGCATACGCATGACGGAGCTCCCTCCGTCGTGCGCATGCGCACTTAGGCACCGTCGACCCGCTTGCGAGAAAAAAGCGCTCATGAGCGGGTCTGAATGAGACCCTTAGTCAATACACACACACATACAGTCACACTCTGAATGAGGGCGGCCGCATTTTTTTTTCCGACTGCCTCCTGGCCGCTCGCTAAGCTGTGGGTTACCACCCACAGCTTTAGCAAGTGACCAGGAGATGGTCACGATGGTCGGGGTAAGGTCTCGTCTGCCGCAAGCCCCAGAGAGCTTTCGGCTCTAACAGAGCCGGAAGCTCACCGCTGACATCACTCGTGATATCACTCGTGATGTCAGTGGGCCGCCCCCAAACGGCAGGCGTTCGCATGGGAACGCCTCTGTTTGGCCAGCCACCTATCAACAGGGCGAGCTGTCGATCACCATTGACAGCTGCCCCGTTTGTAGCGAGCCCCGGAGCGAGAAAATTTCTCCCTTGCTCCGGGGCTTGCGCACGTGCAATGGCACAACATTGCTCAAGCGCTTGCAAGCAGGTCTGAATGAGACCCTTAGTCAGCACACATATAGTCACAGTTAGTCAACACACACATACACACACAGTCACACTTAGTCAGCACACAGTCACACTTAGTCACACACACATAAAGGGGGTCATTCAGACCCGGTCGTTAGCGCCAATGCGCTCGGACAGGGTCGATGGCCCCCCACAGAGCATGCGCACGACGGCGCCGGCTCCATCGTGCGCATGTGTGAGACCCGATACAACCAACAGCGCCGGTCGTAGCGGGTCTCGATCCAAAGGGGGCGAGCAGTCGATGTTGATTGACAGCTCGCCCCGTTTGGAAGGCAGGCCAGGGGGGTGGCAGCCCAAACGGAGGTGTTCCCATGGGAACGCCTGCCGTTTGGGGGAGGCCCCATTGACATCACTAGTGATGTCAGTGGAGAGCTTCCGGCTCAGACAGAGCCAGAAGCTATCCGGGGCTTACGACAAGTGAGACCCTACCCTAGGGTCTCGTCGTAAGCCCCGATGGTCCATCGCGACCATCACCCGAGCGGTCGTTAGAGCTGTGGGTGTTAACCCACAGCCTAACGACCACAACAGAGGTGGGCGGTCAGGATGCAAGTGGCCGCCCAGTTTCTGAGCGACCGCTTGCATCCTCCGACCGCCTCTGAATGAGGCCCCCAGTCACACTTAGTCAGCACACACATACACACACAGGGCCTGATTCAGACCCAGTTGCAAGCGCTGAGTGCTCTCAGCCGGGTCGCTGGTGGCCCAGAGCGCAGGCGCACGACGGAGCAGGCTCTGTCATGTGCATGCGCGAGATCCGGATAGCGACAGGCAATCCGTCGCTCCGGGTCTCGTACCAAAGGGTGCGTGCTGTCAATGTTGAGTGACAGCACGTCCCCTTTGGTGGGCGGGCCAGGGGGGTGGCTGCCCAGATGGAGGCGTTCCCATGAGAATGCATACCATCTGGGGGCGGCCCCACTGACATCACAAGTGATGTCAGTAGGAGAGCTTTCGGCTCTGTTTGAGCCGAAAGCTCTCTGGGGCTTGCGGCAACGAGACCCTACCACAAGTGTCTCGTCGTAAGCCCAATGGTCGCGATGGTCTTGACCATCACGACCATCTTCCTAGCCGCTCACTATAGCTGTGGGTAGTCACCCACAGCTATGCGAGCGACCAGGAGGCCGTTCTAAAAAAAAAAAGACCAGCCCTGATTCAGAGAGAGCGCTCTGTCAGAGCGACCGGCTCTGAATCAGGCCCACAGTCACACTTAGGACCTTTTTCAGAGCCGCTCACAAAATGCGAGCACTATTGCCACCCACAGCTTTAGCAAGTGACCAGGAGATGGTTTTGATGGTCAAGACCATCGCGACCATTGGGGCTTGCGACGAGACCCTTGAGGTAGGGTCTCTTCTGCCGCACGGAAGCTCTCCACTGACATCATTCATGATATCAGTGGGGCCGCCCCCAAACGGCAGGCGTTGTCATGGGAACACCTCCGTTTGGCCAGACACCACCCCAGCCCGCATACCAAATGGGGCGAGCTGTCGATCACCATCGACAGCCGCCCTGTTTGTAGCGAGCCCCAGAGCGAGAGAATCTCTCTCTCGCTCCGGGGCTTGCGCACGCGCAGTGCGGCTTCTGCACGTGCACAGGGCACAACATTGACCCGCTTGCGAGCGCTCAAGCGCTTGCGAGCCGGTCTGAATGAGACCCTTAGTCAGCACACGCACACACACAGTCACACTTAGCACACACACACACACACAGTCGCATTTAGTCAGCACACATACAGTCACACTTAGCACGCACACAGTCACACTTAGGCCCTGATTCAGAGCCTGACGCTCTGACAGAGCGCTCGCTCTGAATCAGGGTCGTCCTTCTTAATTTTTAGAGCGCCCTCCTGGCCGCTCGTATAGCTGTGGGTGACCACCCACAGCTATAGCAAGTGGCCAGGAAGATGGTCGCAATGGTCAAGACCATCGCGACCATCGGGCTTGCGACGAGACCCTTGTGGTAGTGTTTCGTTGCCACAAGCCCTGGAGTGCTTTCGGCTCTATCAGAGCCGAAAGCACTCCCACTGACATAACTTGTGATGTCAGTGGGCCCGGCGCCCCGCCTCCATCTGGACAGCCATCCCCCCAGCACGCCCTCCAAAGGGGGCGTGTTGTCACTCACCATCGACAGCACGCCCCCTTTGGTACGAGACCCGGAGCGACGGCTTGCCCGTCACTATCCGGGTCTCACGCATACGCACGACGGAGCTGGCTCCGTCGTGCGCATACGCACTGGGCCAACATCAACCCGCTTGCAAGCGCTCAGCGCTCGCGAGCGGGTCTGAATCAGGCCCTTAGTCAGCACACACACACACAGTCACACTTAGCACACACACACACACACATACAGTCACACTTAGTCAGCACACATACAGTCACACTTAGCACACACACACAGTCACACTTAGTCAGCACACACATACAATCACACTTAGGCCCTCATTCAGACCCACTCGCGAGTGGCTGTCCGCTCGCAAGTGGGTCGATGGTCCGCACTGCGCATGCGCACGACGGAGGGAGCACCGTCGTGCGCATACGCGAGACCCGACGAGCGAAGGACTTTCCTTCGCTCGGAGTGTCTCATCAAATGGGGCGTGCTGTCAATGTTGACTGACAGCACGCCCCCTTTGGTGGGCGTGCCGGGGGCGTGCCTGCCAGACGGAGGCGTTCCCAAGGGAACGCCTACCGTCTGAAGCCGGCCCCACTGACATCACTAGTGATGTCAGTGGGAGTGATTTGGGCTCTGATAGAGCCAAAATCACTCCTGGCCTTGCGGTTGAAAAACTCAACCGCAGGCTTTTGCTCGCAGTTTCGATGGTCGCGATGGTCAAGACCATCGCGACCATCATCCTGCACGCTCGTATATGTTGTGGGTGGTGACCCACAGTTATACGAGCGTCCAGGAGGACGCTCCATATTAATGGAGGTGGGCCCTGATTCAGAGCGAGCGCTCTGGTCAGAGCGTCCGGCTCTGAATCAGGGCCTTAGTCAGCACACACATACAGTCACACTTAGTCAGCACACACACACAGTCACAATTAGTACACACACATACAATCACACTTAGGCCCTCATTCAGAGCCGTACGTTCTGAGCAGAGCGCACGCTCTGAATGAGGGCCGGCCTCCATGAAAATGGAGCGTCCTCCTGGACGCTCGTATAGCTGTGGGTCACCACCCACAGGCTATACGAGCGTGCATTTTGATGGCCGCGATGGTCGTGACCATCGCGACTATCGAAACTGCGAGCCGGAGCCTGCGGTTGAGGTTTTCAGAGCCAAAATCACTCCCACTGACATCACTAGTGATGTCAGTGGGCCGGCTTCTGATGGGAGGCGTTCCCGTGGGAACGCCCCCGTCAGGGTGGCATGCCCCCGGCACGCCTACCAAAGGGGGCGTGCTGTCAATCAACATCGACAGCACACCCCCTTTGATCAGACACAATGAGCGAAGGACTTTCCTTCGCTCGTCGCGTCTGGCGCATGCGCACGACGGAGCTCCCTCCGTCGTGCGCATGCTCAGTCCAGAACATCGACCCACTTGCGAGCGGACAGCCGCTCGTGAGTGGGTCTGAATCAGGCCCTTAGTCAGCACACACACTCAGTCACACTTAGGGCCTGATTCAGACCCACTCGCGAGCGGCTGTCCGCTCGCAAGTGGGTCGATGTTCTGGACTGAGCATGCGCACGACGGAGGGAGCTCCGTCGTGCGCATGCGCCAGACGCGACGAGCGAAGTAAAGTCCTTCGCTCGTTGTGTCTGATCAAAGGGGGCGTGCTGTCGATGTTGATTGACAGCACGCCCCCTTTGGTAGGCGTGCCGGGGGCGTGCCACCCTGACGGGGGCGTTCCCACGGGAACGCCTCCCGTCAGAAGCCGGCCCACTGACATCACTAGTGATGTCAGTGGGAGTGATTTTGGCTCTGATAGAGCCAAAATCACTCCGGAGCTTGCGGTTGAAAACCTCAACCGCAGGCTCCGGCTCGCAGTTTCGATGGTCGCGATGGTCACGACCATCGCGGCCATCAAAATGCACGCTCGTATAGCCTGTGGGTGGTGCCCCACAGCTATACGATCGTCCAGGAGGACGCTCCATTTTCATGGAGGCCGGCCCTCATTCAGAGCGTGCGCTCTGCTCAGAGCGTACGGCTCTGAATGAGGGCCTTAGTCAGCACACACACAGTCACACTTAGGGCCTGATTCAGAGCTTAACGCTCTGACCAGAGTGCTTGCTCTGAATCAGGGCCCTCCTACCTGTTTTAGGAGCGTCCTCATGGACGCTCGCATAGCTGTGGGTTACCACCCACAGCTTATGCGAGCGTCCATGATGATGGTCGCGATGGTCAAGACCATCACGACCATCGGGCTTGCGACGGAGACCCTGCGATAGGGTCTCGCTTCCGCAAGCCCTGGAGTGATTTTGGCTCTATCAGAGCCAAAATCACTCCCACTGACATCACTAGTGATGTCAGTGGGCCCGGCTTCAGACGGTAGGCGTTCCCATGGGAATGCCTCCGTCTGGCAGGCACGCCCCCGGCACGCCCACCAAAGGGAGCGTGCTGTCAATCAACTTCGACAGCACGCCCCCTTTGGTGCGAGACCCGGAGCAATGGAGAGCCCGTCGCTCGCCAGGTCTCGCGCATGCGCACGACGGAGCTCCCTCCATCGTGCGCATGCGCAGTGGGGGAACATCAACCCGCTTACTGCCGCTCACGAGCGGGTCTGAATGACCCCCTTAGTCAGCACACACACAGTCACACTTAGTCAGCACCACATACAGTCACACTTAGTCAGCACACACACTCAGTCACACTTAGTCACCACACACACATACAGTCACACTTAGTCAGCACACGCATATTTTAAATAATAAAACAACACAAAGTTTATGCCACTGTGACACCCTTCACTTACCTGGTATGGGTGTAGAAGACAGGAAGCAGGCACTCCTCATCTCTGCCCTCTCTCCTCCATTGGTGTGATAAAACATTTATTTTATCATTCTTATTCAGCTCCTCTTTAGGCTCTTCCCACTCCCCCGATAGGCCACGCCCCCTTTTTCATTCTCCAGCCTATTGGAATTGTGGGTAGGGAAACCTGGCTCCCCATTGATCGACAGCGGCCATCTTTTTGTAGCCTGATATGGGGGCAGCCATTTTATGTTAGCCCCTGTTACTTGAATCGGCTCTCTCTCTCTCTCTGGGCAGCAGCATGGCAGCCGTAGCATCGCATCCTCTGCCTGCCTGCCAGTGCCTGCCGGCCCTGACACACTAGAATTGTACCGGCCCGGGGGGCAGATGGCACCCTGCCCCTCGGCCCAGACCACCACTGGTAGCACCTATTATTATGTTTAAGACTATGATATGCAACCCAACCCCTCCTTTTTCCATAGTGATAAGGTAAACTGGGATATACAATGATATTCACAGGTACGCAGGTATGTAAAGCTGGACTGAAGATCTAGTTACCAATAGATGGTAGCACTAGATCAAATAATATGAATAAAGAGTGAATTGCTTTAAATAGGTAAAGCAAGAGTAGAAAACAGGTGCATGGCATAAAACAATAAGGGGAAAATGTAATAGGGTGAGAGTTTAGAAAATGTGAGAGTTTAGCAGTAATCTCTCACATTGGTCGAGTTTTATCTTCAAAATGGGAAACATCTGGATTAGAGTTTAAATTGTGAGAGTTTTTTACGTCTAAAAACATGCGAGTTTGTATGTTCTTAGACTCTATTACATTGAGGGAGTTTAAAAAGTGTGAGAGTTACTGCTAAACTCTCACATTTTCTTATCTCACCCTATTACATTTGGCCCTATCACTCTGCATTACCTACCTGACCCCTCCATACCAAACACTATCTCTCTGCACTACCTACCTGACCCCTCCTTACCAAACACTATCTCTCTGCACTAGCTACCTGACTCCTCCATACCAAACACTATCTCTCTGCATTACCTACCTGACTCCTCCATACCAAACACTATCTCTCTACATTACCCCCTGGCCCCTCCTTACCAAACACTATCTCTCTGCACTACCTACCTGACTCCTCCATACCAAACACTATCTCTCTGCACTACCTACCTGACTCCTCCATACCAAACACTATCTCTCTGCATTACCTACCTGACCCCTCCATACCAAACACTATCTCTCTGCACTACCTACCTGACCCCTCCTTACCAAACACTATCTCTCTGCACTAGCTACCTGACTCCTCCATACCAAACACTATCTCTCTGCATTACCTACCTGACTCCTCCATACCAAACACTATCTCTCTGCATTACTCCCTGGCCCCTCCTTACCAAACACTATCTCTCTGCACTACCTACCTGACTCCTCCATACCAAACACTATCTCTCTGCATTACCTACCTGACTCCTCCATACCAAACACTATCTCTCTGCATTACCTACCTGACCCCTCCTTACCAAACACTATCTCTCTGCACTACCTACCTGACTTCTCCATACTCACCACTACCTATCTGTACTACATCCCTGACTCCTCCATACTCACCACTACCTATCTGCACTACCCTCCCGACCCCGGCATTCTCACCAATACCTATCTGCACTATCTCCCTGATCCCTCCATACTCGCCACTACCTATCTGCACTACCCTCCTGACCAGTCCATACTCACTACTACCTATCTACACTAGCCTATCTCTGAGTTTTCATTTTAAGATGCCATGAGTGCCACACCTTTACAGTATACATGCTTTTTTGTGAGGGCACCGGCAGCAGTTAAGCATTGTTGTTGGGAGTTCCAGACCAAGGACGGATTTATAGATACACCCCCTCTGGTGACTGGCCACACCCCTTTGTGGGCCTCTTTTATTGCATTCTCCTGTGGGCCCTTCATGCTCCAGTGTGCCACTACCAATGGATATGTCCATAGGACACTACATGGAGATAGTAATGTGGGGCAGTGGAAGGTGAGTCAGTATACACTTGACCACCAGGTGGCAGCTATGACAAATAATGTTGAGACTAAAACTTATACATTGTTAATTACAACAAAACAAAACAGCATGGACACTAATGCTATGTTGCAAAAATAAATAGGAAAACAGTTGGGATGGCAAAATATGCTTTGCTAAAATGATGGGTATCCAGGTGATTGTGAGGGATTGGGATGAAGAATTCCAAAGTTGGAGTCAAAAGCCTGGGAGTGATACACAATAGGAAGGGGAAGACTGCAAGATCCATTAGGCAATAAGAGAGCAGGTGTAGGGAGGACAAAAGTTACAAGGGTACAGTTTGAGATTCAACCAATAGTCATGGGGCACACAGAAAATAAGAAATAGAGGTAGAAGGCTGCAATTGGCCAGCAAAGGTGGAAGGTGTTAAGGAGCACCAAAAGTAATTGCAATTTGAGCATGGGACTTACACCTATAAAGCAACTAAGTTGAGCTTAAAAGAACAACATTTGAGTTGCAGGGTCGGCAGGGCCCCATAGGATCCAATTTGGTAGCAACAAGCAGGTGGCAAATCTTGGGGGCAGGAGGCAAGCTTATAACAGGCAATGAATGTGACGGAGCTCAGAGTAGTAGCCACAACCACTCCAGGGATCAAGGCAGAAGAGGACAGGAGATATGAGTGCACCACTCCTCTGGGCAGCAATAGTCAAAAGGCAGCAAGACAAAGGCTACAAGTGGAACTTTAGAAGATGGTAGGAGCATGGCTGTATCAACAAGATGCTCTGATGAGAGCTCTGCCATTGATCACCACTGGGATCATGCCCGAGTGGGCCCATGTTCAGCGGGCCCCCTCCTCTAAACAGCAGCTCTCCCTCCACTTATTACCTTGTGCCAGCATTGGGGTCCCCCATCCTCCACGTCACTATTTCCCCAGTGATATTCGAGAAGATGGCGCTTGTGCACAAGATAGCAAAGGCTTTGCTTTCACTGTGCACCACAATCATTCCGAAGATGTCACTGGTAAGATGGTGGAGTGGAGGAAGGCAGATCTGATTGCCTGCATCAGGTAGGTATACTCCAGGTGCAATGTATGCTAAGGCCCCCTGGTCCTACTGACCTCTGTGCACTGCATTCTAGGAGACATATCCAGAGCTGTAACTAGACTTTTTGGTGCCCTGTGCCAGAAAGAGCATTGGTGCCCCCCTCATTTTTCAAAGGGACATAATGCACCCAAAAGAATGCTTCATGCGGAAGAGCCAGGGAAGAGATAGGAGAGGCCAGGAGATGCTGGGGATTAAATGAGAGGAAGCTACAAGCAAGAATGATAATAAACAGAAATTTGACAGGCCCAAACAGCGCCCCCTGACCTGTGGTGCCCTGTGCGATGGCATCGGCCGCACTACCCTAGCTACAGCCCTGGATATATCACAGAGGTAGTGGTACAGTTTCCACAATCTTTCAATATAAATCTTTCAGAGTTATCATAATCAGTGAACATATTTGAATTGTCAAGGCATATCTACAGATATTTTAAGTAAAAATGTAGTAGGCCATTCCTATATGCTTCTTTATAGCAAAGGGGAACAGGATCCTTTATCTATGCAATGAGGCTATATTAACATATTCAGTCCTCTATTAGCATGCTAATAGATATCACATGTGTTTAAAACCTGTTAACCCACAGGGATTGGTGCTTTATCATTTAAAAGGCACACCCTGGACACATGCTGTCAGGCTGACAGGTGAACAAGCCCGACTGTGGTGAAACGTGCGTACTGTCTCTCTGACACTTACCCGCTGCAGGGGGAGAGTGTTTGCAGCAGGCGACAGGCTCCTTTGAGATGGATTCTCTTCAATTCAGGCATTTCTCTTTCAGGAGGGTCGCGACTTTCCCTGATGGCGCATCCGGCTCCTGCAATACTTTAAGTAACAGGGCCCGCCTAACACCATACAAGGGCACAGAAGGAAAGCAGAAGGAACCAGACCATCACACCGTACATAACCATTTATCTGTCCTTTTTGAACCTCCTTGGTTCTTGCTGCCAGCTCATTTATGCATAGCAGCGTTCATGTATTTTCACCAATTGTTTTTTCCATGAAATATAAATAATAATCACAGGAGACAGGGGCTGCAACATTGTATACATGACTAGATGTGTAATTTATTTATTTTCTATTATTTGTTTCTAATACATCATACTGAATTGCTGGCATTTATGGTTGAGAGAAAGACAGAGATTAAACAAACTCCCATATAACAAAAGTATATTGAGAATATATCTGTCCTGTATGTATATAATATATCTGCAACATTTATCAAATTACATTTTTTAGAAGCATTATAGTGTTTTAAATTCTAATTTATGTGTATGTTGGTTGCATATAGTTTACTACATAAATGAATTAATGAAGAAAGGGAGTGAATGTACTAACTGCTAAACCTGCCTATTTTACCCATAGGGGATACATTGTTAATGATTAAATATGATCACCACAAGGTAATTATTTCATACACAATTACAGAATATCTAATATGATATTTATGTGTGCTTATTGAGTGACACTGTAGTTGTACTCAGATGTTGTACTGAGTACGCGGGAAAGGTATCCAGATACACCACTGGCACAGGAGAGTGACACTGTGGTTGTACTCGGAGGATATACAGAGTACACGGGCAAGGTATCAGACGCACCGCTGGCACTGGAGAGTGACACTGGTAGTACTCGGAAGATGTGCAGAGTACGCGGGCAAGGTATCCAGACGCACCACTGGCACAGGAGAGTAACTAGAAATGACTCGAGAGCAGAATAGCAAGGGAACCTGGAATGAAGTGACAGCAAGCAAACACTAGTAGAAACAACATTGTACAGGCAACTTCCTGTTGTCCAGAGCCCAGTAATATATCCCAAGGTAGCAGTCCATTGGAGGACAGCATCAGCTGACAACAACCATGCTACCATTGGACGAAGGGTTAGTCAGGTGATGAAGACTGTCATGGCTGTGCCCATGATGGCAACCTTGGTAACCAAGTTATGGAGCAGCACATGGATGTCCAAGTGCACCTAAGGCATAATCCCCAGTGCATCACTCACCGCCGGACCTGACGTCTGACCACATGAGAAGTCAGGGGAAGTTGGCACTGTAGTGAGTAATAGCCGATCCTAGGCCGAAACCTGACAGTACCCCACCTTTCATGGTGGACTCAGACACCCACAAGGCTTATCAGGAAATCATTTGTGAAAAGCTCAAACAAGTTGAGGAGCATGGATGTCAGAGGCCTTAATCCATGCTTGTTATTCAGGTCTGTATCCTTTCCAGACAATAAGATACTGAAGACAATTAGATCAATGTCAAGAATCAAAGATTCTCTCAGTCTCAAACACGACACCCTCTTGAGTTTGCAGTTGAGGCATTTGAGGTGAAGAATGTTGAAATTGATTAAGAATCGAAGGATGTAACAGAGAGATATGGAAGGTATTGGAGATCAGTTGGGGTGGAAGGTCTATTTTATACACCACAGGATTTATTACCTTAAGAATGCGATATGGGCCAATGAAGCGTGTAGCGAACTTCATGCTTGGCACTTTTAAACGAATGTTCTTAGATGATAACCAACTCTTAGAAGGGGAACCACAAGATGTTTTTTTATCAGCAAATTTTTTGTAACTACTTGAGGCTTTCTTCAAGGAAATGAATATTTTTCTATAAGTCCGTAAATGAGCTTCCATGGATGGTAATTCTTGAAAATCAGGCACTCATGGATGTCTACTATAGACTGCAAAAAATGGAGTGGAATCAGAAGAAGAATGATACCTGAAGTTATGCAAAAACTCTGCCCAAGGAAATAGATCAAGCCAGTCACCCTGTGAAGATTATACAAAAAGTCTGATAAATGTTTCCAGCTCTTGATTCAATGTCACTGTTTGACCATTTGTTTGTGGGTGATAGGCGGAAAAGAACTTTAACTTAATTCCACAGGACGCACACAGTGCTCTTCGAAAATTGGCTATGAATTGTACCCCTTGATCAGATACTATCTCTTTAGGCAAACCATATAGCCTGAAGATGTCTCAGATAAATATCTTTGCATATTGTGGAGCAGAAGAAAGACTGACTAGGTGAATAATATGGGCCATCTTTGAGAGTCGATCCACAACCACCCAAATGGTGTTATGTCCTTTGGACTGTGGTAATTCTGAAATAAAATCCATAGAGAGGTATGTCCATGGAACAACTGGAACAGGCAAAGGACATAATAGGCCCACAACTTTATTGCAAGTGATTTTATGCTGAGAACACTTGACACAGGACATGATGAACTCTCGAATGTCTTTCTTCATGGTATGCCACCAGTAAGATCGCTGCAAAAATTTGTAAGTCTTAAGAATGCCTGAATGTCCAGAAAAAAGGGAGAAAGGGTCCCATGTCAGTAAGCTTTTACGCAGTTGTAGATCAACAAAGATATTGCCTGGTGGGGGAGACAGGAGTTGAGTGGGAGCAAAGATAAGAGGGTCCAGGATTGGGCGAACTTGAGGTTGATCCTCTTCCTCTTGTGCAGATAGAAAAGACCGAGACAGGGTATCACCTTTATTATTCAGGGCTCCATGGTGGAACTGAAGCTTGAAGTCAAACCTAGAGAAGAGGAGGGACCAATGAGCTTGTCTGGCATTTAATCGATGAGCTGTTTGGTGGTAAACCAAATTTTTATGATCTGTAACGATGGTGACAGGGAATCTTGCAACCTCCAGAAGGTGTTGCCACTCTTCCAATGCCAAGCGCACAGTTAGTAACTCCTGGTCACCGATGGCATAATTTTTCTCAGCCGTAGAAAATTGTTGTGAGAAGAACCCACATGGGTGAGTCTTCCCATCCTCAGCAGTTTGAGACAGCACAACTCCCACCCCCACCGAAGAGGCATCAACTTCCAGAATGAAGGGCTTTTCACGTTGTGGATGGCGAAGGATTGGTGCCATGGAAAATGCTGTTTTTAGATTTTTAAATGCCGTTACTGCCGAAGGGGGCCAACGCGAAGGATTGGCTCCCTTCTTGGTGAGAGCTGTGATGGGAGCAACCAGAGTGGAGAAGTTCGAAATAAATTGTCTATAATAATTATAAAACCCTAAGAATTGCTGGGTAGCTTTCAGGGAGTTAGGTTTAGGCCAGTCCCTGATGGTACTCAGTTTGTCTAGAGAATCTCCAGAGATGATGTGCCCCAGAAATGGCATGAAGGATTGCTCAAAGAGACATTTGGAAATCTTTCCATACAGACAGTAGTCACGGAGATGGGATAAAACCTCACGTACATGAAATCGGTGTGGCTGCAGATCCTTGGACAAAATTAAAATGTCTTCTAGATAGACCACAATGAACTTGTAAAGGACCTCCCTGAAAATTGAATTCACGTAACCTTGGAACACCGCTGGTGCATTACATAACCCAAAAGGCATTACCAAGTATTCAAAGTGGTAATCTTGGGTGTTGCATGTTGTTTTCCACTCATCCCCTGCCTTGATGCAGATCAAGTTGTAGGCCCGTGAAGATCCAATTTTGTGAAAAAGTGAGCTCCACGAACCTTGTCAAAAAGTTCCGAGATGAGTGGCAGCGGGTATCGGTTCTTGATAGTAATTAGATGCAGGGTCTGAGTCCCCCATCCTTCTTCTCAACAAAGAAGAATCCAGCCCCAGCAGGAGAAGAGGATGGTCTGATAAACCCTTTGGCTAGGTTTTCTTTAATGTAGTCAGACATGGCTGCTGTTTCCGGAACCGAAAGAAGGTAAATTCGGCCACGAGGTGGCATTTTCCCAGGAATGAGATCAATGCCACAGTCCCAAGAGCGATGAGGAGGTAATTTGTTGGTAGCCTGTTCATTAAAAACGTCAGAAAAATCCTGATGTGGTTAAGCAGACGGGGATCTAGGAGGACTTTCATTTGATCAGGAGTAGGAGGCTTAAAAGCAGGTACAGTAGAAACTTGATGGATACACACAGGAAGCACACGAGACAGACATTGATGAAAACAGCCCGGACCCCAAGCAAGGATTTGCATATTAGACCAATTCAGCATAGGGTTATGACCCTAGGCAGACCTAATACTAATTCGTAGGAGGTTTTAGGTAGGACTAAGTATTCTAACATTTCTTGATGAAGGAATCCTACTTGGAGGGACACCGGGTGGGTAACAGAAGAAATGGAATCTCCCAGAATGACGTTGCCATCTACCCCCGATAGGGTCAGTTTGCTGGGTAAAGGAGTGACTGGTATACCCAGGGTATGTGCCAAGGATTCTGAAATAAAATTTCCGGCGGCTCTGGAATCCACCAAGGCTTTCAACTCTTTTGTCCTCGACTTGTGGGAAAGGGACACCAATAACAGACTATCCATTAAATGGGATGGCTTGATCACTACTCCCAAGTAGACGCTCCCTGAACCAGTTAGGGTCTCGTGTTTCCCTCAAGAAGAGGATGATTCTAGAGAATGTGGTCCGGAGCTGCACAGTAGAAGCAGAGCTTATTCTGGAACAAATGGGTTCGCTCAGCCGTGGTTAGCCGGGATTTATTAACCTGCATAGGTTCTTCTTTACTCATTGCCGGATAAGAGGATCGTGCATCTAATAACAACCGATCCCAAAAATTATCCTCTCGTCCTCTACTCGTCAATTGTTCTCTATGGTGTAACTCAATCTTAATACACAGAGAGATTACTTCGGAGAAGGACTCTGGAAAATCCCGAGAGGCTAACTCATCTTTCATCTTTTCTGAAAGATAATGTAAAAAGTTCTCATAATTGGACACTAGTGGGTCTGCTCATTCCCATAATGGGGACATTTCAAAGATAAAGGCCCAATCAGGGCCAAACGCATCGACCAGCTAAGAGTGTGAACAGCCTTTTTTTACTTCATTTGGAATTTAGGTAATATGGATTGATTTTTGTATTTTTTTTTTTATTTTCATCTATGATAGGAACTGTCTTCCTTTTTTATTCATGTGTCTATGTTCCTATTGAATGTTGTAACTCATATTAGATCCATAGTGGTCTTATTTAACTTTTTCGGATATCCCGTTTTGTTTGGGATTTTTTTAAATAAAGTTTTTTGCTTAGATTATCTACCCGGGTCTTCCTTTTATTCAGTGGCGGGCTGGGCCGGGGGGCAGGGTGCCATGTGCCCCCCCGGGCTGCAGCGTCATGCTGGCCACGGGCAGTCTGTGTCACTGTGACACAGACTGCACCGCGTGTGTAGCGCTGACCTGACGGAGTTCGGTCAGCGCTACACAAGTGACAAACACACAGCCGCCGGCACTGGCAGCTGTGTGTTTGTTTTGATCAGCAGCCAATGAGAGTCTGTCAGACTCTCATTAGCTGCTGCTGCGCCCACTGCAGGAGCTGCTCCATCTTCCGGCTCCCGCAGTGGGCAATGGGAGAGGCGTCATAACGTCATATGATGTCTCTCCCATAATGCAGAGTGGCCCGGCCCGGGAAGGATAAACGCAGGAGCAGATGGCGACGGCGGGAGCGGGGATTCAGGTAACTGTTTTTTTTTTTTTTACTACGTACTACGTGTGTCTACTGGGGGGGGGGGGGGCTGGCACTACAAGGGGGAGACCACTACTGGGGGCACCACAAGGGGGCAACCACTACTGGAGGCACTGCCAGGGGGGACTACTACTAATGGGGGCAATACAAGAGGGGGACTACTACTACTGGGGGCACTACAAGGGGGGGACTACTGGGGGCACTACAAAGGGGGAACCACTACTGGGGGCACTACAAGAGGGAGGGACTACTACTGGGGGCACTACAAGAGGGAGACCACTACTGGGGGTACTACAAAGGGGAGATCACTACTGGGGGCACTACAGGGGTGGGGCACTACAAGGGGGGACCACTACTGGGGATTATAACTGGGGGCACTTCAAGGGGGGGGACTACAACTGGGGGGGACTACTACTGGGGCGCTACAAGGGGGGGACTACTACTACAAGGTGGACTACTACTGGGGCACTACAAGGGGTGGGGACAACTACTAGGGGCACTGCATAGGGGAAGGGGACTACTACTAGGGGCACTACATAGGGGGCAGGGGACTATCACTGGGGGCACTGCATCGAGGGACCACTGCTGGGGGCACTATAAAAAGGGCAACACTGGGGTACTGCATAGGGGGGAGACTA
The DNA here is from genome assembly GCA_031769625.1 of Taudactylus pleione. Classification (NCBI taxonomy): domain Eukaryota; kingdom Metazoa; phylum Chordata; class Amphibia; order Anura; family Myobatrachidae; genus Taudactylus; species Taudactylus pleione. The sequence goes on from JAUIMM010000084.1 coordinate 1,483,318, forward strand.
CAACTGGGGCCACTATTTAAGGGGCACTGCATAAGGGTTACCTCTATTGGGGGCACTGCATGGGGTGTGGACTGCTACTGGGGGCACTATATAAGGAGCACTACATAGGGAGTACCACTACTGGGGGCACTATATAAGGGGCTTACTACTGGGGGCACAAGGGGCACTGCACAGGGGGGACCACTACTGGGGGCACTGTATAAGGGGCACTGCATAGGAGGGATCACTACTGGAGGCACTACTGGAGGCCTGCATAAGGGGGTCCTCTCCTGGGGCACAGGGGGGCACTGCATATGGGCACCATGCCGGGGCTGTCCCTAATCTTTAATTTTACTTTACATTAATCCCATATGGACCCGCCTCCTCCCTGGAACACTTGAGGGGGGGCGCCATAGCACGTACATTCTTCGTGCACCCTGGCTACATGCTACTCCTCTGCCAGGGCTGCCTGCATGCATTTGCCCCCCAGGCTAAAAGTTGCCAGCTAGCCCCTGCTTTTATTCCGACCATATATTGAGGGGAGAATCTTTAGTGGTGACCAGGAGCGGCTCTAGGTACGGGCAAGCCAGGCCGTCGCCCGGAGTGCCGTGAAATCTGGCGGGCACAAGAAATGCCCACCCTCCCTCCCGGTGCTATTGATAATATGTAGGCTTAGGGGGAGGGAGCGGAGGAGGGAAGGTGCGGCAACACAGGATGGCGCTGGGCGCAGCAAAGCATAGCGCCAGCCCTGGTGGTGACTAATAAGAAAGTATACAAAGATACCCTGATACACTTCAAAAGCACCACATTGATCGTGAGTAGGGTACGCCCTCTATCTTTGGATTTTATATGCAGGTTTAAAGAAACCATGATGTGTTGAAAAATGACGTCATACTTACCTCTTTGGATCATTCTATACTTGGGTCACTTGTGGCGGTCTTTTTCTAGTGATAAAGATACCTTGATACGGTGTGTACTACATGTAGAAGTGTGAGTTATGGTATGCTGATTATTACTCACCGGTGTTCAGGGTGGATAAGGAGAATACAACTGAACTTCTCTATTAATACAGAAGAAAAACTGTACTACACATATATATATATATATATATATATATATATATATTTTGTTTCTTTTTCATGACCTTCTTGTTCCTGAGTGGAGAAGAATAAGAGGAAGGATCGTTTGTGATATACATGTCGTCCTTGACTACCAACAGAAGGGATGTATTAATATGTATTAAAATATATGTATTGTTTATAGAGCGCCAATCTTATGAGTACCATGACTTTCAGTGTGGGATATGGGTTTAAACTGCACCCAGCAAGCAGGTCGCGGCCCTTTGGTCAGATATCCAATACAGGTGGGAAATGGAGGGAGATAACACTGGTGAGGCCCAGGAGAGTGTACTCTTGAAAGAAGCACTAGCAAGATTCTGTACTTGGATATTGTACTGAGTGTGCGGGGAAGGTATCAGATGCACTGCTGGCACAAGAGAGTGACACTGTAGCTGTACTCGGATGTTGTACTGAGCACGCGGGCAAGGTATCCAGTTGCACCGCTGGCACAGGAGAGTGACACTGTGGTTGTACTCGGAGGATGTACAGAGTACGCGGGCAAGGTATTAGACACACCGCTGGTACCGGAGAGTGACACTGTGGTAGTACCCGGAGGATGTACAGAGTACGCAGGCAAGGTATCCAGATGCACCACTGGCACAGGAGACAGACTAGAAATGACTCGAGAGCAGTATAGCAAGGGGACTTGGAACAAAGTGACGGCAAGCAAACACTAGTAGAAATTACATTGTACAGGCAACTTCCTGTTGTCCAGAGCCCAGTAATATATCCCAAGGTAGCAGTCCATTGGAGGACAGCATCAGTTGACAATAATCATGCTACTATTGGACGAAGGGTCAGCCACGTGATGAAGACTGTCATGGCTGTGCCCATGATGACAACCTCGGTAACCAAGTCACGGAGCAGCACATGGATGTCCAAGTGCACCGAAGGCTTAATTCTCAGCGCATCACTCAGCGCTGCACCTGACATCTGACCATATAAGAAGTCAGGGGAAGTCAGCGCTGTGGTGAGTAGCGGCCAATCCTAGGCCGAAACCTGACAACCCTCTCCTCCTGTCTCCCTCTGTTCGTCCCCCATTCCTTCTGTCTACCTCTGTTTGTTCCCCCTTTACTCCCATCTACCTGTTTGTCCACCATTCCTCCTGTCTACCTCTGTTTGTCCCCCCTTTACTCCCATCTACCTCTGTTTTTCCCCTCTCCTCCTGTCTTCCACTGTTTGTCCCCCATTCCTCCCGTCTACCTCTGTTTTTCCCCTCTCCTCCTGTCTTCCACTGTTTGTCCCCATTCCTCCCGTCTACCTCTGTTTGTCTCCCTCTCCTCCTGTATTCCACAGATTGTCCCACATTTCTCCAATTCTACATTGCAGGCTTGCAAAAGGAGGTCCTTGGCCGTTCACTTAAAATTTCCATTCTACAAGTGTGAGTGCTATAAATCTGTGTCATATTTGATGGTTTGCCTTGCTCTCATGTTTTCTATCTCACAGCACCCCCATCCCCAGCAAAAGTATTTTTTTTTAAGCAAACACTTCCACGACACTACCACAACACTCCTATGAGAGTCCCATGACACTCCCACAACACTCCTATGAGAGTCCCACGACACTCCCACAACACTCCTATGAGAGTCCCACGACACTCCCACAACACTCCTATGAGAGTCCCACGACACTCCCACAACACTCCTATGAGAGTCCCACGACACTCCCACAACACTCCTATGAGAGTCCCATGACACTCCCATTATACTCCCACAAAAATACCATGATATTCCAACAACATTCCCAGGACACTCCCACAACAATCCCACGATACTCCCAGGACACTTTCACAATACTCCCATGACACTCCCACAACACTCCTATGACATCTCCATGACAAAGATCACGCGGAGGTACACAAAAATGCATAAATTCCCATCTGCACTTGCACATTATGGTAAAACTCATCATTTACAGCCGTAAAAGGAGCTACGTCCATCTCAATATCAGGCCCAGAGTGTATAGTCCCAATGTATAATCCTGAAAATCAGGTGGTATTAACAATCACATTATCATAGATGTTCATTTCTCTGGGTCATGCACACTCAAAAGTGCAAGCACCATTCACTAAATTCCTACAGTGTCCCGTAATATGATACAGCAATGAATGTGGTAATGAGTCTGGATATATGTCTGTGATATAAACCGATAACTCTCAGCACAGTTGTGCAACTAAAGATATTCTATACCACATAAATGATACAGTAAGTACATTAGCTCTTATAGATTTTGTTAGCACAAAGCATTCCCAAATTTGTAGATTTTTTTTTTTAATAAGAAATTGAATATATCCAAATTTCACAATGATTATTCCCTATAGAATACTACTTGACATTTCCTGTAAACAGCATTAATTATTTATAGTTGTGGGAGACAGGGAACAAAGCAGACTCGTTAATTACTTTACATCATCACTTTATCCTATAGATAACTGAAGAGTTGTATATAATATGTTTACCTTAAATGCACTCCAACATTCACAAATGAAAAAGACCAGACTGATTTGCTAGTGCCATTGTCATTCTAGGGGTAAGTTTATCAAGCAGATGTTTATCTTGCCCTCCAAAACCCAGGGTTTATTTTATAACGGTTTAAACTCAAATTTCTGGCAATGGGCAGCGATGTGTGATGTTTTCAAACATGCCAAACCCTCCAAACCACATGCATGTTTAAGGTAAATCTGCTAGCTTTACATTTGCCTTTTTCTGATTGGCTAGTTTTAAACTTCTCAAAATCGATTTCTACCCAAGCAGCACTATATAAGCAGCACTATATAAGGCTGTCCCCTGCGTTCTTTTAGCTGATATGGGGCCTGATTCAGAGCAAGCGGCTCAATGTTTGGCCACTGCGCATGCGCCGCATCCGGCGTGCGCAAGCCTTGCCAAGCGACTGAACTTCAGTCGCTATGGGGCTCGCTTCAAGAAGGGGCGGCTGTCGATGGTGATTGACAGCTCGCACCGTTTTGTAGGCGGGTGGGGGGGTGGCTGGACAAACGCAGGCGTTCCCTTAGGAACGCCTGGCGTTTGTGGGAGGACCTACTGACATCACTACTGATGTCAGCAGTGGACTTCCTGCTCTATTAGAGCAGGAAGTCCTCTCGGCCTTGCGGAAGCCTAGACCCTACCACAGGGTATTATCGCAAGGCCAATGGTCACGATAATCGCAACGGTCTCCAGGTCGCTCGCGCTAGCTGTGGGAGGTCTCCCACAGCTTTGCGAGTGGCAGGAGAAAAAAAAATGATGCCTGCAGCAGCGAGCACTTCTGAATCAGGGCCATGGTTTTTTAGAGTTGGTGGTTGCACTGAGTGCAGGGAGAGGATAGGACCGATTAGTGGATTGCTGTAAGTTACCTATTGATTAATGAATGATGGGACTTGTGACTTGTCCTTGCTAGTTCATTTTTGTCTGTTTACAATTTATTGGTCATTGTTTTTTTTTGCTTTAGTGGTTTTCTGCTTTATTTGTGTGTGAGTGTTGTAAATGTAAGTTGATGTTAATTTTTCTTTCTTTCCTGTACTATTTGTTTGTATTTGTTAGAATGGCTATTGTAGTAGCAGTAAGAAGGAGGCAGACATTCCCTTAGGACAGCAAGTAGCAGAGGAGGGTGAGTTAGGGTTGGTCAGATGACTATTTTTTTTAAGACAAATTGGCAGAAATTAGGAGAAGTGTGCTCTAGTTTCAAGCAATAAATTGTGCTATAAGTGCATTTGGAGTGAATTTTGGGTAACCTAGATGGCAAAACTTCAGTAGTCAGAAAATGCCAGCCATGGCTAAGAGTGTGTTGAGCTATAAATACAGTGGGTACTGCAGAAATTGCTTCTCAGATATCAAAAGTAAATGTCTGAGGAGAGGTGGCAGCTTCTGGCACAAGAGGTGGCCTATGTAATTGAATATCCAGCTTCCTATGGTGGGTACACACTATATGGATATATTTTCAGATGATGGTTGTTCATACACACTGAACGGCCATCATCTGTGTCAGGCCGCGGGTCCCGGCAGCCGGGTCGGGGGCGTGTCTCGGCCCCCTCCCTGCGGCTGCTGCTGTGTGTGTACGGGCGGTCTGCACACCTGCTGATGGACAGATATGTCTGCAGACATATCTGTCCATCGGCTGTGCAGCACAGCCAATGCGATATGTTGGTGAACGACGATGTTCACCGACATATCGCGGGTACACACTGCCCGACGGGCAGCAGATATATTGGCCGATCAATTGATCGACCAATATATCTGTCAGTGTGTACCCAACTTAAGGGAGGAATTAAGCAAATACTATTTGTTAGATACTAGAAGGATGTAGAGCCTGATTCAGAGGTGGACGCTAATGCAGCCATTTTTCTACGCAGTGTGACTGTGTCTTTATGCTAATGGTGCAGCCAATGGAAGTCATATAGAGACGCCCACTGGCTGCATCGCTAATTCGTGACTTTACATGACAAGTTGCACCATTGGTAACATCAGACGCACATCGGTCGCACCATCGGACATTAGAGTAGCCCTATGGTTGCACAGAATGGCCATTGAAACATGGCTGCCGGAATCAGTGCAACTGCATCTAGCTAGCCACCCCCCTGTTACTGCCCAGGACGGCACACTGAAATTGTCTCTCTCTGCATCTAAATTCATTCTACGTCCACCAGCGCTAACAATTAGGACTCATGTGCCGTCCAACTCAGATGCATGCTGTCACATTTGGGCTTCGTAGATCTTCCAAAGGGTGTTTAGAAGTTGGGGTCTTAGGTTGAGGAAAGAACTAGAGATGAGGGGCCTGGATATATGACTTCCTCATCTACCAGTACCGGATGTTGGCTAGACATGACCAAAGGCGCAGAGTCTAACTTGCTGGGAGGTGTTCACCAGTGACCTTTCCAATCGGGATTTGGGTTAATGGTGCCTATCCACTGGAAGACAGGCAAAAGACTGCACAATTACGACATTGTAATCGTGCAGCCGTTTGTCAGTCTGTGATGTGCCTACACTGAACGAGCAGTCGTTCAGTGTAGGCACATCAATCATCTGCAAACATGCTGAACCTGACGTTATCATCAGGTTGTCCAGCATGTTTGCACGATGATAGATGTCTAAACGACCATGGGGAGTGCGCATCGCTAGTTGTTTTAGACATTTTTGCAAACCGTTTGCAAACGATTTATGAATGATTATCAAAAGATTATCCAACGATCATCGAACGATCGAACGATAACGATTATCATTCAATTGCTCATTTTAACAGTCTAGTGGATAGGCATCTTAAGCTGCACCCAGCAAGCAGATTGCGGCCCTTTGGTTAGGTATCAGGCACAAGTAGGAATGGAAGAACACAAACGTAGGAAGAGAATAAGAGAAAATGAGAATGGCTCCAGGAATCAGTACACAGATGCCGTTTTAAGGACACACGCTGGTGATCCAGATGCAGAACTGGTACAGGAGAATGGTACTAGGAGTCAGTACACAGATGCTGTACTAAGTACACAAGCTGGTGATCCAGGTACAGGAATGAAACAGGAGAATGGCACTAGGAGTCAGTACATGGATGTTTGTACTCAGGGCCTGATTCAGACCCAATCGCAAGCGCTATGCGCTCGCTAGCGGGTCGATGGTGGGGCACTGTGCATGCGCAGAGCGTGCCGCGCATGTGCGCAAGCCCCGTAGCGAGTGAGAAATTCACTCGCTCCGGGGCTCACTACAAACGGGGCGGTTGACGATGTTGATCGACAGCTCGCCCCCGTATTGTAGGCGGGGAAGGAGCGTGGCTGGACAAACCGTTTGTGGGTGGTCCTACTGACATCACTCATGATGTCAGTGGTGAGCTTCCTACTCTATTAGAGCAGGAAGCTCACTGGGGCTTGTGGGAATGAGACCCTACCACAAGGGTCTTGTCGCAAGCCCGATGGGTGGTCACCCACAGCTTAGCGTCCGGCTCTGAATCAGGGCCTGAGTTCACACGCTGGTGATCCAGATGCAGGAATTGAACAGGAGAATGGCACTAGGAGTCAATGCACAGATGTTTGTACTGAGTACCCACGCTGGTGATTCAGAAGCAGGACTGGTAGAAGAGAATGGCACTAGGAGTCAGTACATGGATGTTTGTACTGAGTATACACGCTGGTGATCCAGACGCAGGACTGGTATAAGAGAATGGCACTAGGAGTCAGTACACGTAGCCCGCTTTCTGCGCAAATATGCTAATGAATGCAATCACACGGCAACCGCAGCTCTATACCAAGATGCCCACCACTGTATAAAGCCGACCACTTCCCATGACATGCATCCGCAAGTCAGCAAAAACATCGGTAACATTGAGTAACATTGGAACCATCTGCACAGTTGTGGTTGACCTGACCCTACTGCACAAACTGCTAAACCTCCTGTCGCCATCTAGACTTCACTGCAACAGCAAGTAATCACTGGATGTAGCAAAGTTGTTCAGGCAACTTCCTGTTGCCCGAAGCCCAGCTACATACAGTACCCTAAGGTAGCGATCCATTGAAGGATGGTGTCAGCTGACAGCAACCAATGCTACCATTGGGTAAAGGGCTAATCAGGTGATATAGACTGTTATGGCTGCATCCATGACAGTAACCGCAGGAACCAAATCATGGAGCAACACATGTCCTAGCAGACCCCAGGAATAATTCACAGGGCGTCACTCATCACCGCACCTGGCATCTGACCGCACGAGAGGGAAGCCGGCGCTGAGATGAGTAATGGCCGATCCCAGGCCGCAACCTGACACATGCGCAGTATGCATGATGCATTGAACAACTGCATAAACATTGACACTGCATCCACCGCTGAATCATGACCCTAATGTGCACGGTGTCACAAGCTGTGGCAGCGGCTTGTTTCCCACTGGCTCGGGACCTACACTGACTCAGAATCTGGTTCCGCTGAGTACCAAGCACCGTGGATGCTGCAGAGAGTGATTCATACTCCATATGCTGCTGATTGGCTGCTCCTCCTATTTGTAGCTTCCAGATTCATTCCTCCTCGCCGGTTATAGAGTTTCCTCCTACAGCTCGGTCTGGTTGTTCCAGCTATCCTCCGTAATTGTCTACACTTCAGCTGCTGCTTCTATTTACCACTCTCTGTCTCCCTCCACGCTGCCTTCCAGGCTTCAGCAGGTAGCTCAATTATTCCAGACTGTTGTTCCACTCTGCTCTGAATGCTGTTAGCTTGCTGTCTGTTTTCACCATCCACATGCTGTGCTCAGTGTATGCAGGCCCAAGCCTTTGGGTCCGTGCTTCCTCTGTATAATCAGCAGCTACAGTTTCTCAGCCCTACTGTGTGTAATCAAACTGTACATTTACACCTGAACTATTTTCAGCCTGTGTTATCCTGCCCTCCTGGCAGGCAACTCATCTAGCCAATAAATCCTGCCCTCCTGGCAGGCAACTCATCTAGCCAAGAAATCCTGCCCCCCTGGCAGGCAACTCATCTAGCCAAGAAATCCTGCCCTCCTGGCAGGCAACTCATCTAGCCAAGAAATCCTGCCCTCCTGGCAGGCAACTCGTCTAACCAAGTTATCCGGCCCTCCTCGCAGGCTACTCTACAAACCAAGTTTTCCTGCCTTATCTGGTGAGACACTTTTCCATAACATTATAACCGGCCAACTTTGTATTTAAGTCTGTGCGTTCCGTGTCCTTCATTATGGAGCAGACTCAAAACCCTGCACAAATCCTTGCCGCACAGATCCAAGTGCTTACCCAAAAAGTTCAGGAGCATTCTTGAGGATGTTCGGGCATCCACTCCTGGAGCCGTTCCCAAGGAACCTAAAATGAATCTCCCTGATAGGTTTTCTGGAGACCGTACTCAGTTCCTGAACTTCCGTGAGAGTTGTAAACTCTATTTTCGTCTCCGACCTTTATCTTCTGGATCCGAGACTAAGCGGGTAGGATTAGTGATCTCACTCTTACAAGGAGATCCACAGACTTGGGCATTTGTTCTCGCATCAACACATTCTGCGCTTTTATCAGTAGATGCCTTTTTTAATGCTCTTGGATTATTATATGCAGATCCTGACCGTAGTTCTTCGGCCGAATCCATGCTGCGGGCTCTTCGGCAGGGAAAGAATCCCGCAGAGGATTATGCCTCAGAGTTTCGGAGATGGGCAGTGGATTAAGGATGGAACGACCCAGCATTGCGTAGCCAATTCCGCTTGGGTCTTTCGGATGCCATCATTGACATTTTGGTCCAACATCCATCACCTGAGTCCCTTGATGACTTAATCTCTTCAGCCATCCGTATTGACCGTCGCCTCCGAGAACGCAAACGAGAATGCAGTCTTTCTGTACAGTCGCCTCAGTCACCTTCCTGGCTGCTGGCGCAGGACTCTGAGGAACCCATGCAACTGGGAGCTTTCCGGCTATCGCCCAGAGAGAGACAAAGATGATGATCTCAAGGCCTCTGCCTATATTGTGGAGCTAGAGATCATCCACTGAAATCTTGCCCACATAGGCCAGTAAAAGATCGGGTCTGAATGTAAAACAGGAGTTACATTTAGGCCTGGCATCTGTTTCCTCAAAAAATTTGTTGCTAGTTCCTGCGGTGGTACATCTGTCGCAATCCGTCCATTCCGTATCGGCGTTTGTGGACAGCGGTGCTATTAGGAACTTCATGGACTTATCATTTTTTCATTCCTTAGGTTTAGCTGCAGTTCCTTTACCTCAAGAGGTTCCTATTTCTGGGTTAGATGGTGGTCTGGTGGCTAATGGTCTTATCAAATTCAAGACACCACCTCTTCGTCTCTCAGTTGGAATTTTGCATTCGGAGATGATTTCTTTTTTGCTACTCCAGTGTCCTTTTGCTCCCGTCATTTTGGGGTTTCCATGGTTAATGACCCATAATTCCGTCATTGATTGGATTACGGGGGATATTGTCAAATGGAGTCCAGCGTGTCAAAATTGCTGTTTACACCCATCCGGACGGCTATCTCTGCTGTCTTAGAGTCTCTTCCAGGACTTCCTGCACAATACCATCTTTTTGCAGATGTTTTTTCTAAATCAAAGGCCAATTCTCTACCACCTCATCGTTCGTATGATTGCGCCATACAGCTGTTACCAGGAGCCAAGTTACCCAAGGGTCGTCTCTATTCTCTTTCTATACCTGATAATAAGGTCATGGAGGAGTATATTGCGGATGCCTTGGCTAAAGGATTCATCCGTCCTTCTAAATCTCCGGTTGGGGCTGGTTTCTTCTTCGTCCAGAAGAAGGATGGGTCATTACGTCCTTGCATTGACTTTAGGACATTGAACGAAATCACCATCAAAAACTCGTACCCTTTGCCCTTGATCTCGGTACTTTTTGATCAGCTCCGGCAAGCTTCCATTTTTTCCAAGATTGATCTCCGTGGAGCAGGGGTGGATTGGGATGGAAAACCAGCCCGGGAAATTTATGGAAGCAACCCTAATGGGGGCGGGGTCTGCTGAGGGGGGCGGGATCCCTCCTGATTCTGAGTTGGACACAGTTGCAGCTGTCCTTGCATCTTTTGTTGCAGTTGCAGTGTTCTCCCCAGGCTGTTTTTTGCAGGTGCACCACCCGGCTCTTTGGAAACCTGCAAGTGGGGACAGTGGGCCTGATTCAGAGGCGCTCACAAAAGCGAGCGCTTGCTCTGAATCAGGGCAGCTGTTTTGTTTTTTTTACCCGGCCTCCTGGCCGCTCGCTAAGCTGTGGATGACCACCCACAGCTTTTGCGAGCGGTCAGATAATGGTCGCGACCATCGGGCTTGTGACGAGACCCTTGTGGTAGGGTCTCATCTTCCGCAAGCCCCAGTGAGCTCCCTGCTCTAATAGAGCTCGAAGCTCACTACTGACATCACGTGTGATGTCAGTAGGGCCGCCCACAAATGGCAGGAGTTCCTTCGTTTATCCAGCCACCACCACGCCTACAAAACAGGGCGAGCTGTCGATCAACATCGACAGCTGCCCCGTTTGTAGCGAGCACCGGAGCAAGAGAATTTCTCTCTCGCTACGGGGCTTGCGCAAGCACATTGCGCATGCCGCGCATGCGCATTGCACACGCCGCGCGTGCGCAATGCACAACCATCGACCTGCTTGCGAGCGGGTCTGAATCAGGCCCAGTATCTGGGAGCTGTATAAAAAGGACCAGATCATAAAGACTTTGCAGCTTTTTCATAATCAGACAACTGGGCCTCTAATAAGAAGAGGAGAATTAATAAATAAAATGTTATTTCAAGTTTCAATCATTATGAGGTCAGGGTTTAAAACATTTTATTATTGCGAAGGCCCCCACCCGGCTACTTCTTGGTGCCACCCGGCTGGAAAAATTTTCTGGGGCGAACACTGAGTTGAGTCTGCGACTTTAGGCGAATGCCGCTACAATGGTCTAGATGCCCACTGTCAGTGACAGACACCATCGGTCGCACCACTGGAATTTTTACCAGCCCTATGCTACTGTAGGAACAGATCATCCATCTAAGTGCAGCCTCCAATGTGAGCAATTCAGTGTCTCCATAGCCAACCCCCTGTAACTGCCCAGGAATCTCCCAAAACATATTTCTAGTACATTTCTTGGTGCATGCATCTGAATCCTTACGGCAAGTCTGTAAGAACACCATCGGGGTGCATGTGTGGTGTAACTGAGATGCAGGCACAGATGAAAAACAATGCACAAGAGAAAAAGAAAACATACTGGCTCTAACAGGAAAAAACACATATATTGGCTCCAACAGAAATAAAACACATTGGCCCCCATAGGAAAAAAAATAAAACACAAGTGGCCCCCACAGGAAAAAATAAAACACAGTGGCCCCCACAGAAAAAGTAAAACACATTGGTCCCAGCAAAAAAAAAAAGACACATTGACCCCTACAAAAATTAATAAAACACATTAAGGTAAAAAAAAAAACACATTGGACCCTACAGGAAAAAAATAAAAACATATTGGCCTACATAAGAATACAAATAGGGTGAACAGTGTACATCCCTGGGTCCGGGAGGGGTTTGGTGGGTAGTATATGCCCCTGGGCTGGGTGGTACTGTATGCCTAGGGGGCCAAGGGGTAGGGTATGATCCGGAGGACAGGGGTAGGATGGGTTATATATCTAAAATTATGTGTTAACCAGCACTCCTAATAGCTCTGCACCTTGCCCTGGTGTCTTTTGCTGGTGGTATGTACTGTAGTTCAAGTAATAACGGACAGCACTCAGTGACTTACAAAATTCACAACAGACTCAGGAGCCTATGTATTAAGCCCTTTTTTACATAAAATTATGTGGAAGCTGCAGTTTATGCATCATTTTATGTATTGATCTTATGTACTAATATCATTATGCAGGAAATTTCACAGAAATCTCCTGCAAAGTGCTAATTAGCACTTCAGATCGCAATCCCCATTAGTATCAATGGGGACTATGGGCCTGATTCAGACCCACTCGCGAGCGGCTGTCCGCTCGCAAGTGGGTCGATGTTATGGACTGAGCATGCGCACGACGGAGGGAGCTCCGTCGTGCGCATGCGCCAGACGCGACGAGCGAAGGAAAGTCCTTCGCTCGTTGTGTCCGATCAAAGGGGGCGTGCTGTCAATGTTGATTGACAGCACGCCCCCTTTGGTGGGCGTGCCAGGGGCGTGCCTCCCTGACGGGGGCGTTCCCACGGGAACGCCTCCCGTCAAAAGCCGGCCCACTGACATCACTAGTGATGTCAGTGGGAGTGATTTTGGCTCTGATAGAGCCAAAATCACTCCGGAGCTTGCGGTTGAAAACCTCAACCGCAGGCTCCGGCTCGCAAATTCGATGGTCGCGATGGTCTCGACCATCGCGACCATCACAATGCACGCTCGTATAGCCTGTGGGTGGTGACCCACAGCTATACGAGCGTCCAGGAGGACGCTCCATGAAAATGGAGCCCGGACCTCATTCAGAGCGTGCGCTCTGCTCAGAGCGTACGGCTCTGAATGAGGGCCTATGATCTGACCCCTACAGAATGTATTAAACTCCAAAAAGCTTTGCTTTTTGGAGTTTAGCACCGGTAGTTTACACCATCTTCAGATGGTGTAAACTACTGTTTGTCTATGGGGTCTCCAGGGGCAGGAGAGAGATCTTTCTACAATATCTCTCTCTCGCAGCCCCTGTCCGGCCCCGTAAGCTGACGCTGTGCGCATGTGCAGCGTCAGCTTCCCCCGGGAAAGTCTTTCATTTCAGTGGAAGACTTCTCCAAAATGACGGGGAAATAACTCGTGGGGACAGCGGTTACTGCAACCGCTGTCCCTGTAAGTTCCCAGTAATACATAGCCAGGATATTTTCATTAAAAATGAAAATATTTCTGGCGAGTAGGAACATTATTAATCATGGCAGTACTGCAATTATTAATACATAGACCCCTCAGTGTGTCATAAGACATTTTGTAAGTCCCTGAGCGCTGTCCGTTATTACTCGCACACTACATATATATATATATATATATGTATATATATATCTATGGTATGCAGTCACATTGCCGGCGGACGGAATGCAGGGCATTGATATCCCGACACTGAACAGGATACCGACGCCGGCATCTCAATGCTCCGCAATCCCGATCATCTAGACAGGTAAGTATCGGCAAAGTCCCCGGGGAGGGGGGGCTAGGTTTAGGCACCACTCGGGGGGAGGTTAGGGTTAGGCAACCCCGGGAGGGTTAGGGTTAGGCACTACTGGTGGGGAGGTTAGGGTTAGGCATCCCCTGGGTAGATTAGGGTTAGGCACCACCAAGGAAGGGTTAGGGGGTTAAAGGGGTTAGGGGGTTAAAGGGCCAGGCTGCCACTGTCAGGATTTCAGCCGGTGGCTATTCAGTCACTGGCTTACCATACCGATTCTAAACATATATACACACACACACACACATATTTATATATTCACACACACATATAGATATATACATATGTATATGTATGTATATAAAGTAAATATAATTAAGTATACATTTATACATATAATATATGAAATGTAATATATATAGATATATATATATATAAATATATATATATATATATATATATATGTGATATATAATATATATACACCATATATGATATATCATATATACATATATATATGATATATATATATATAAATAATACATACTAGAGTGAACTTTATTTATCATGTTGTATATAATGTTGGTGCCTACCTGGTGACACAGCACACTGAGCACAGAGAAATTAGGCAGGCAGCCAGCACCTGCCTCCACCCTCCTCATGTTTAGCAGCTCGCCGTTGTGTACTGTCTGGCAGCCTGAGCCTGGCACCTTGCTTTGCTGGCAGCCTGAGCCTGGGGCCGTCAATCACTACTGACGGCTCCGCCTCCAGCTCTTCCGCAGCCCTCCTCCAGCCTCCTCACAGACATCGATCACACCATGCAGTGTGGAGCAGGGCTGCGGGAAGGGCTGGAGGCGGAGCCATCAGTAATGATTGACGGCCCCAGGCTTATGGGAGGAGCTGCTGCGGCTGGGCAGCTCCCCCGTCCATCGGCCATTTTTTTAAATTAATTGTGTGCACTGTGCAACTGCCGGATAAACGATCGCGTGGCCGGGGCTGCGGAGGCCAGGAGGAGGCAGGACAGTCAGTTAGTGAGTGAAGGAAGGGATGAGTGGCCGCCAGCGCCGGCCCCCAAAGGCACCGGCCCAGCAGGAACTAGCCCGGTGTCCCGGCGGCCCAATCCGCCCCTGCCGTGGAGCTTATAATTTGATCTGGATCAAGACCGGAGATGAATGGAAAACCGCCTTCAATATGCATACGGGGCACTATGAAAATTTAGTTATGTCGTTTGGATTGGCTAATGCTCCAGCAGTCTTTCAAGACTTTATCAACGATGTACTCCGGGAGTTTCTTGGCATTTTTGTGGTTGTTTATCTCGATGACATCCTCATGTACTCCATGCACCAGCATGTCCAGCATGTCAGTCAGGTCCTATCTAAATTGAGAGAGAATTCGTTATTTGCCAAGTTGGAGAAGTGTGAGTTTCATGTGGAGCAAGTATCTTTTCTTGGATATATTATTTCTACTCATGACTTCTCCATGGATCCTGGAAAGGTTAAAGCAGTATTGCACTGGGTTCAGCCTACTACATTGAAAGGCATTCAACGTTTCCTTGGTTTTTCCAATTACTATCGGAGATTTATTGGCTCGTTTTCCTCCATTGTTGCACCCATAGTAGAGTTAACCAAGAAAGGTGCGGATGCTTCTAACTGACCTAGTCAGGCAGTTCGGGCCTTTGAACATCTCAAACTTGCTTTCACCAGCGCCCCTGTTCTCAAACATCCAGATCCAGATCTGCCTTTTGTGGTTGAGGTGGACGCCTCTGAGATTGGGGCAGAAGCTATTCTCCCTCAGAATAATCCGTTGGATGGCAAACTCCATCCATGTGCATTTTTTTCACGTAAATTTTCTTCAGCCAAGTGTAATTATGACGTTGGGAATAGGGAGCTGCTGGCCATTAAGTTAGCTTTTGAGGATTGGAGACATTGGCTTGAAGGAGCCAAACACCGGATCTCTGTCCTCACCGACCACAAAAATTTGGCATACATTGAATCGGCCAAGAGGCTTAACTCCAGGCAAGCACGATGGGCACTATTTTTTACCAGATTTAATTTTCTCATTTCTTTTCGACCCGGATCTACTAACATCAAGGCTGATGCATTGTCCAGGAGTTTCACTCCTGTCCAACAGGATACTGTGATCAAAGAATCCATCATTCCCAGATCTTGTATCCAGGTGGCTTTATCTCGAAATTTGGCTGAGGATCTGTCTGTGTTTCAAGAGGATTCGCCTTCTGGTAGACCGTCCAATCGCCTGTTTGTTCCTGTAAATTTGAGAAAAGCTGTCCTACAGGACTTCCATGTGAGACGGGCTTTCGGACATCCAGGCATCAATAAGACCATTGAATTAATGTCGCGTGCGGTTTGGTGGCCGTCTTTGGCTTTGGACGTTCGGGAGTTTGTTGTGGCATGTGAGGTTTGTGCTCGTAACAAGACTCCTCGTACCCCACCATCAGGATTACTGCTTCCTCTTTCCACACCAAAAAGACCCTGGACACACATTGTGATGGACTTCATTGTGGACCTTCCTCGCTCTGCTGGCTGTTCAGTTATTTGGACTATCGTGGACCGCTTTAGCAAAATGACGCACTTTATTCCTCTGCCCAAATTGCCATCTGCCAAAGAACTTTCTGTCATCTTCTTGGAACATATTTTTCGTTTGCATGGTCTTCCCTGTGACATTGTTTCCGACCGTGGGACACAATTTGTTGCATGGTTTTGGAGATGTTTCTGCACTGCACTGGGTATCAGTCTCAGCTTGTCTTCAGGATATCACCCACAGTCTAATGGGCAGACAGAACGTGCTAATCAAACCCTGGAGCAATATTTACGGTGTTATGTCTCAAAATTCCAGAATGATTGGGTGTCTCATTTTCCCATGGCTGAATTTGCTTTTAACAATTCCTGTCACTCTGCATCTTCAGTTTCACCCTTCTATTGTGTGACGGGCCTACATCCTCGGGCCAATTCATTTGATTTATCATTCTCTAGATCCTGTGATGCAGGGACTGTTTCCAGACTCCGTGGTATTTGGGCCAAGGTGCATCATAATCTCCTCAAGGCATCCTTCCATTCTAAGAAATTGGCAGATAGACATCGGAGGCCTTGCACGTTCAAAAGGGGGGACTTAGGATCTTATTCAGAGTCGGTCGAAGCGGCCGCACAGTCGTACGCCACCGATGTTCGCTATACTGCGCATGCGTAAAGGTCGCAATGCGCGTGTGCAAACTAGCCGCTACGATCAGAAATTTCTCTCTCCTTGAACACAGCCAGGTCGGTAGTTTGAGTGACAGATTGAGGTGTTTGTGGGTGGTAACAGGGGAAGGTGCTTGAAAACGGGGGAGTGGAGATCCGAACGCAGGCGTGCCTAATTATGCGAACGGCGTTTTATGGGAGTGCATACGGTTTATGGGAGTGCTTAATTAACAAAGTAGCATCATGGCACATGTGACATGGGAGGTTTTTACACTGACTTGATCGTAGAGCTTAAGAGAGAGTATGGTCAACCTTAAGCTCTACGACCAGTTCCGATGGTTCTCGATGGTCACGATTAATCCCTATATGCCCGGAGATGACGTGTAATGCATACGAGAAGGGGGCATATTTTTTTGTCTTCCGGCCGCTTCCTCCCCTTGGTCGGCCGCATACCGATCCGATCTTAGGGACGCAACTTGCGATGGAATCATTTACATATCCGGACCCTTTTCCCGTACGACCGTGCAGCCGCTTCAACCGACTCTGAATGAGGTCCTTAGTGTGGCTGTCCACTAGATATATCAAACTCCGGCAACCCACTCACAAATTGGGTCCTCGGTTTATTGGTCTTTTCCGGATTATTTCTCAAGTTAACCCAGTTGCTTTCAAACTCCAACTACCAAATTCGTTAAAGATTAACAACACTTTTCATGCCTCTTTATTAAAGCCAGTCCATAAGTCAGATAGGTTTGGGAACTGGAGTTCTTTCAGGCCTGCTCCGGTGGTGGTCCACGGTCAACAGGAGTTTGTAGTTGAGAAAGTGCTGGATTCTACAGTATCTAGAGGTCGGTTGCAGTTTCTGGTCCATTGGAAGGGCTATGGTCCGGAAGAACGTTCCTGTATTCTAGAAGATGCCTTACATGCTCCCAGGTTGAAGAGGATGTTTTTTCAGGAATTTCCCTTTAAACCAGGCTCTGGGGGTTCTTCAACCCCGCGTCAAGGGGGGGTTACTGTCACAAGCTGTGGCATCGGCTTGTTTCCCACCGGCTCGGGACCTACACTGACTCAGAATCTGGTTCCGCTGATTACCAAGCACCAGGGATGCTGCAGAGAGTGACTCATACTCCATATGCTGCTGATTGGCTGCTCCTCCTATTTGTAGCTTCCAGATTCATTCCACCTCGCCGGTTATAGAGTTTCCTCCTACAGCTCGGTCTGGTTGTTCCAGCTATCCTCCCTGATTGCCTACACTTCAGCTGCTGCTTCTATTTACCACTCTCCATCTCCCTCCACGCTGCCTTCCAGGCTTCAGCAGGTAGCTCAATTATTCAAGACTGTTGTTCCACTTTACTCTGAATGCTGTTAGCTTGTTGTCTGTTTTCACCATCCACATGCTGTGCTCAGTGTATGCAGGCCCAAGCCTTTGGGTCCGTGCTTCCTCTGTATAATCAGCAGCTACAGTTTCTCAGCCCTACTGTGTGTAATCAAACTGTACATTTACACCTGAACTATTCACCATCCACATGCTGTGCTCAGTGTATGCAGGCCCAAGACTTTGGGTCCGTGCTTCCTCTGTATAATCAGCAGCTACAGTTTTCTCAGCCCTACTATGTGTAATCAAACTGTACATTTACACTTGAACTATATTCAGCCTGTGTTATCCTGCCCTCCTGGCAGGCAACTCATCTAGCCAATAAATCCTGCCCTCCTGGCAGGCAACTCATCTAGCCAAGAAATACTGCCCTCCTGGCAGGCAACTCATCTAGCCAAGAAATCCTGCCCTCCTGGCAGGCAACTCATCTAGCCAAGAAATCCTGCCCTCCTGGCAGGCAACTCATCTAGCCAAGAAATCCTGCCCTCCCGGCAGGCAACTCATCTAGCCAAGAAATCCTGCCCTCCTGGCAGGCAACTCATCTAGCCAAAAAATCCTGCCCTCCTGGCAGGCAACTCATCTAGCCAAGAAATCCTGCCCTCCTGGCAGGCAACTCATCTAGCCAAGAAATCCGGCCCTCCTCGAAGGCAACTCATCTAACCAAGTTATCCGGCCCTCCTCGCAGGCTACTCTACAAACCAAGTTTTCATGCCTTATCTGGTGAGACACTTTTCCATAACACACAGCCTCTCTCACAACCTCAGTTAGGTAAGTATACCCAACATTGTTTCACTAGAAGCATGTGCCAAATGTTTAACAGGTTTGACATTAAATCAGCCTTATACTTTGTACTTCATTGACTTATGCTGCATACACACGGTCAGATTTCTTATCAGATATGAACGATAATGATTGTAAAAATCGTTCATATCTTTGACATGTAGGGCATGCATCGACCAACGATGCGCGTACCCGTATGTCAGATAACGATGTCTGACATCTACTGTGTTTGCAGTCAGATTTGGATGATTTCATTCATTTAAAACCGTTCATCATTCATCGTTCATGAAATCGTTGGTTAAATCGTTCATCATTCAAATCGTTCATCTAGCAAGTCTGACCGTGTGTATGCACCATAACACATGTTTTGACTTCACAACAGGAGGAGATACAAAAATAAGTCATGGTTCAGATTGTCCAGCATAGAGAGAGCTGCTGAAGGTGCAACCTCTCCCTCACATTTCTACTAACTAACTCAACTTACCAGGTTTTTATACCTTAGCTGGTCTTAATTAAGGTAAGGGCGTGGTTCCTCCCTGGCTACTGGAGGTTAACCCTTTCCTCAGAATTTGGGAGAGACCCACTCTGTCACACCGAGTAATAATAATAATAATAATAATAATAATAATAAAAAAACTCCAGACAAAGAAATTCAGGTGACATAGATATTTTCCATTACTGTGATATTTACACAAATGTTTCTCCTTACGTGGCCCTCACAGCTACATTAGTTCCATGCTCCACAGCATCACTGTGATTGTCCATTTTGTTAAGGAGAAATATTTGACCCCAGAAAGTCTACATCTCCAATAGTATGCTATTCTGTCTACCATGTTTGCCCAAGCTGCTTCCAGTCTTCAGTAGTCCACAGGTGGTGCTTCATGGACCAGACAAGCATCTTTTTCATTGCTGCAGAACAACTGATGAACAACACCGCTGCCAGGCTGCCAGGAGAGAAGATTGACTGCTGCCAGGAGACCAAGGTAGGTGTAGTGCTAGTTAGATAGAGGCTCCCAGTGTCTCCATACATCGAGCATGTGACACCACCCTCAAAGCATGATCCATTTACAGCCCCCGCTGTCTGGCTCCATAACTACACGCTAAGGAGCTATAAACATTGGTGGGGTCATCACAAACCTTTTACTTTTATTTTTTCATTTCAGCATTGCCTTTGTATTTTGTCTTTTATCTTATTTTTTACCATTGGTTTTAAATCGTATTGACACATTCTGACATTCTTAGAATTTTTATACTTTTATATTTTTATAAGCGCTCCCCTTTACAATTTTTTTTCCATAAAATTCTTTATTTTCAAAACTATTTATGAAGTTTACAGAAATCAAAAATAGTAGACAGATGAAACCAAGTAATATAATATAATACTTGACGACACTTATAAAGGCATCACATATCGAAAAAACACCATTTAGGGGTATATTTACTAAAGTGCTGGTTTTTAGAAGTGGAGATGTTGCCCATAACAACCAATCACATTCTAGCTATTATTTTCTAGAAGGTGCTAGATAAATGTTAAGTAGAAACTGATTGGTTGCTATGGGCATCATCTCCACTTCTAAAAACTCTCACTTTAGTAAATTTACCCCTTAGTGTAGAAACAGATATAGATTACTATATAGAAACAAGTAGAACAAATACTTCAAGAAACATTTCTCAAATTTAAAAGAAAGAAAGAGAAAGAAAAAATAGGGAAAGGAAAGGAGAAGAAGATAAAGAAATTTGGAGGGGGAGAGGGAAGAGGTCAAATCCAGAGACAATCAGGTGACGTAACCAGACCAAAAAGTGAAATTGAAAGGACTCATTTCTAGGGGGGTAGCTCAAAAGGTCACCCTCATGGAAGAAAAGCCTCATATGAGGGAGTAGATTTGAATTCAATCCAGAGACACCACCACAGTGCTATAAACTATGAGTGCTTCTCGGGAGCTGAATAAAAAATATCTTCCATGGACATGTAAAATCAAGGCATTGACACCATTCCCACACTGAAGAGGGGACGTGTGAACGCCAGTGTACAGGGAGGACTGCCTTAGCAGTGTTGTTAATATGCTTGAGAAGGGATTTTTTGTACTGTGATACCGGGATCTTAGAACGAGAGAGTAACCAAAAATCAGGGCCCTGGGGTACTGAATAACCTAATCTTTCTGAGGCCAAGGCTATAATTTTCTGACAAAACAGGGCAATAGGGAGCAATCCCACCATATATGAATCAACGTACCTGGCTCCTTATGACAATGTCAGCAGAGAGGAGACACAGAGGGGAAGAATTTGGGAAGGATTATCGGGCAACGATACCATCTAGTTAAAACTTTGTATTGAGTCTCCAATACCTCTAAGCTAGAAGAACAAGCACTGGAAATCTTAAACACTTTTTCCCAGTTAACATGTATTCCTTTTAGTGATAAATCTCAATCCCAAGCATCTGCAAAAGTAGGGTTTGCAAAGAATTGAGAATGTAGTAAAATCTTATAAGTTCCAGAGACAATATGCGTAGGGGTCTTTTGATGTAAGCACATAACAACTTATAGGGGGTCAGGTCTCTAGCTAGAGCCAAGAGTCCCCCAAGGGACAAAATAAAGTGTAAAAGCTGAAGGTAAAACCAAGAACATCGTTCATCCAAAGAAGTAGCAGAACAGAGCTCCTGAAAGGAAAGAAACCAACCCTTAGAGAGTATATATCATGCTCTAAGGCAGATTTTCTGTTTCAAATATGTGCTCTCATCCTACAGTGCTGCCCTTTCCCTCTCTAAACAGTCATATTTCAAGAACCTCATCTCCTCCCAGTCCTCAGATCCCCAGCATCTCTTCACCACCTTCAACTCCCTCCTCTGCCCACCCCTCCTTGCCTCCCCTCCTCACTCTCTGCTACCTACTTTAAATCTAAAATTGATTCAATATGTCAGAACATCATATCCCACCAGTCCCCTGCTCTACACCTCCTCCTTTCCCGGACCACCCCATCCCATCCATTTTCCCGACTCTGACATTCTTCTCACCTGGAACCTATTCCCAGCACACACCTACTGGCATATTGCTCCTGAGACGTGGTTCAATGTTCTATAATTTATAGCATCAGTCAATAGAGATAGCATAAAATAAATATACATAAGCCAATAAATTAATGATAATAATTTTCAGGATTCCAGTTTTGGGTAAGAATCTAAAGTAAAAAATAAGTTATTAGAGCAATGACTGTCTCTATGGAACACCAATAATAGATAAGTATAAGAGGATAGATATACAAAAATACCCTACTAGGGTATGATAAGATTATCTTAATATGTAGTATATTACCTAAAATTATCTGTGGTGGTTCTTAATACCGGTATACAAACATATATCACAATAGACAATACATGCCACAAAT
Organism: Taudactylus pleione; assembly: GCA_031769625.1. Taxonomy (NCBI): domain Eukaryota; kingdom Metazoa; phylum Chordata; class Amphibia; order Anura; family Myobatrachidae; genus Taudactylus; species Taudactylus pleione. Next base: position 1,505,677 of record JAUIMM010000084.1, read on the forward strand.
AAAAGGGAGATACATGCGCTAGGAATAACTTCCTGTTGACCTCCTCCATGTTTTTGGGGTTTGTAATGTCCCCACTTATATCTACATTCCCATAGCAGCAACCTTCCAGCACACTCCCATATATGTGTTAGAACGAGCGCAACCTCTACAATTTTTTATTTATTTTATCCTTCTCACCTGTATCTGGAGAAGAAGTCATGGCCCTCATTTGGCCCCCCCTTCCACCTCCCCCTTTGACCCTATCTCTTCATGTCTCCTCCACTACCTCTCTCCTTGTGCCTGTTCTCATCTTGCCCACCTCCTCAATCTCTCCCTCTCATCTGGCACTGTCCCTTCTGAATTCAAACATGCCCTTGTCTCCCCCATTCTTAAAAAACCTACCCTTGATCCTAACACTCTCTCTAACTACCGTCCCATCTTTCTCCTCCCTTTTGCCTCCAAGCTCCTTGAGCGTATTGTTTACAATTGCCTTACCACCTTTTTTCCTCCCACACCCTCCTTGATCCTTTTCAGTCTGCCTCCTGTTCGCTCCACTCCACTGAAACTGCCCTCACAAAAATCAGCAAAATGCTGCCAAATCCAAGGGCCACTACTCACCATTCTCCTTGACTTCTCTGCTGCCTTTGACACTGTGGACCACCCTCTCCTGCTGCAAATCCTTCACTTCCTTGGTCTATATGACACTGCTCTTTCCTGGCTGTCCTCCTACCTCTCTGGTTGATCCTTCTATGACTCCTCTCGTGACTCCTCTTCCCCGCCACAGCCTCTTATAGTAGGGATTCCCCAAGGTTCTGTTCTCGAACCTCTACTATATGTCCTCTATATATACTATATGAACTCATCAGCTCATTTGACCTCCATTATCATCTCTATGCTGATTATACTCAGAGTTACCTTTCCTCCCCTGACCTCTCCCCCTCTCTCCTCACTCATATCTCTAACTGTCTCTCTGCTAACTCTTCCTGGATGTCCCAACGATTTCTGAAACTTAGTATGTCTGGGTGTTATGGTTGTAACATGTAATGTAGCAATGTATATTATCCATGTACTTGTCCTAGATTGTATTGTACTGTAAGTTGCTGGTCAACCTATTTGTTTATGTACTTCATAAGGCGGAGTGGAACACTTGTGGCACCATATAAAGGATAATAATAATAATATATGGCATACCCTAGTGAGCCCAGCCTCTGACCACATGGAAATAGCCTTCCTCGAAACTCCAGGAGGAAATTGACAATTGTATAGAAAAGGTGTGAGAGGCGATGGTGTAGGAGAGATATCACTTTTACCTTGTAACTTCCTCCATGTCTCCAGCGTAGGCCCAACGGTTGGGTGATATGAACACACTATTTAAGAGCACCACGACAGCATCCCCATGTGAAGGTTGGAGGATGTGGATTCTAATTCTACCCATTGCTGTCATCCAGCATGGTAGTAGGTAGAGATCATGGGGACTTGTTTCCCCCCATTACTTTTTTGTTGGCAAAGAATTACATGTTTAAACCTAGGTTTCCTCCCCCCCATATGAATTTACAGAGGAGAGTTTGCATTTCAAAGAGAAAGCGATGAGGAAGTCCTATCAGAGTAATTTGCATTAAACATAAAAGCCTAGGAAGGACATTCATTTTAATGATATTCATTTTTCCCAGCCAAGAAAAATGCTGTAAGAGCCATTGATCCAATTCCTTCCGGAGTGAGCACAGCAGAGGAATATGATTAAGAGAAAAGAAGTCACTCAGACGTCTAGGAAGAAGTATGCCTAGGTATTTGATAAGAGACAGATGCCATTGAAAAGGAAAAGAGGCATGTAGGGCAGAAACCGTATCCTACGAAGCGGAGATGTTAAGGGCGACAGATATACCATAATTAATTTTAAAGTTTGAGAGCTGGCCAAAATTATGAAACTTCTGTAGCAGATTAGGGAATGAGGTAACAGGGTTTGTAATCACTGCTAACAAGTCATCTGCAAAGAGGGAAAGTCTGTAATCGCATGAACCTACTTTAAGGCCTGTGATATTGGGATTGGCTCAAATCGCCCTCGCCAGGGCAACCATGCAAAGAACAAAAATCAGCGGAGATGAGGGGAATCCCTGGCAAGTGCCATTCGCAACAATCACAGGGTCCGATAAAATACCATTAATTCGAATCTGGAAATTGGGGGGTCGGGGTGGTGGCTACAGGTGTGAGTTAGTTGGTGATGTTGGACATGACATTGTTATCCAGATTCATGCCATGAGGCGCCATGGTTTTGAGGGGAACATCCACCTTAATAGTTTATTGTAGTGCTGTGGTGTCTTTCTGTGGTGTTTTTCTGAAATGTTGAGGTACTGTTTGTTGCTCAATGCCCTTCCTGATGTGCTCAACTATACATATTGTATCTTACAGGGGCAGGTGAGGCAGAAGAGCACACTACTGGTGTGGCAGGTTATTCTCTCTGATGTTGTATCTGTGTCCTGTTTGTGTGGTTTAGAATTCTTTTTGCTCCTGTAGTGTAAGGTTTTGCAGTTGCTGCCAGTCCCACAGTAGAAAAAAACCTATTATATGTGTGTATTTTGTCAGTGTGGTTAATTTGACTAATTTACTCCTAATGTCTTTTACCTTTCTGTAATTCATTATAGGTTTGTCAGGAAGTATGCCTGCAAGCTTTTAGTCCTTCAGTAGAATGTTTGGTCAGGGGGAATCGGTATGTATAACTGCCGGACATGAGGCCGGTGGTTGAAATCCGATGGCGGCAGCCCAATGGGTGAAGATCCCGACAGCGGAGGTAAATAGGCTATACCTACCCGTTTCCCCCTCTAACCCTAACCCTCCCTTAGGGGTGCATAACCCTGACCTTCCCCCTAGTGCCTAACCCTAACCTTCCCTGCAGGGAAGACTAAACCTAACCCCCCCTTCCTGCACCCTAAACCTAACCCTCCCAGATGGGTGCCTAACCCTAAGTCCACCCGGGAGTCCCTAAATCTAACCCTCCCCCTCTTGCTGCTAAGAGGTCCCAACACCCGGGTTACCTTCTTTCAGTATGCCGGGCATCGGGATTTCGGCGGGTGGATAATGATAGGCATCAGAATTTCGACGCCTATCATTAGCTCCATGCCGGGATTTGGCAGCCAGCTTCCTGACTACATACTGGTCAGGGGCATTGGAACAATTTTATGTTGGGGGGGGTAACATAAAATCATTCCGGTGCCTTACTCCCTCCCCCTCTCCTCCACTACCCTCCTCTCCGTTTAACTAAGCAGCGACCATGGCCTGTGTTTTATAGTAATAGGCTGCACATCCTCTGCATCGCATGGAGGAAGAAGTGTAATGTGCGGTGTATTAACTTAAAGACGGCACATTACACCTCCTCCTCCATGTGCATGGGCTGTGCAGCCTATTACTATAAAGCTTTAGAGACATGACAGTCTGTGGCCGCAGCTACTTTTAAATGTTTTTTTGGGGGGGAGCCGCCCCCTTGCTCCCATTCCAACTCCCATGTGTTTGGTTATGATCTTTTTGATATGATGGGAGTTTTTGTTATATTGTGTGATGAATGGGAAGTCTATGGATTCTTTTTTGCTTGTGATGTGGTCCTTATGTATCTTTAGAAAATAATAGAAAACTGTAATGACTATGTGTTTTGTGTCCATGTTTGGATAGAATACCTCCTGGAGTCCTTTCTGTAGTATCGTTGTCAGTTGCTTGTAGAAGAGTTCAGTGGGGTCAGTCTTTCAAATGTGTCTTGGTCTTGTAGTATTTGTTTGGATTCTGTGATGTAATTTATTGTATTCAGGATGGCAATGTCCCCCTCCCTCATTGTTGGTTGGCTTGATGATTATGGTCTTATTTTCCTGTAGTGGAGATTTTTCTGTGTTTGTGAGCTTGCATGTCTTGTTTTTGTTTATGCAGTGATTCGTTAATGTCGTCGATGACTGAGGTTTCAAAGGTGTCTATGAGGTGTCCTTTGAGGTGACTGGGATGGAATTGTGAGGAGGGTCTTAAATTTGAGTGTTTGGGCAAAATTTACTAAGCAGCGGGTTCTAAACCCTGGCGGTTTGATGGCGGTTTTGCTATCTGCAGATTTTCTAAGGCCAAAACCACTGTAAAACCGCCGTCAAAACACATTTAAGAATAGAATAGAACAGGGCTGTCATTTAGAAACCGCCGCAAAATCGCCACCAAACTCCCGGGGTTCAGAATCCACCATCAAACCGCCACCAAACCACCGGGGTTTAGAAACCACTGCTTAGTAAATTTTGCCCTTTGTATGTATCTGTTTGTGTGGGTGGTGTCTGTTGTATGTTAGAATTAGATATGAAGTATTTTTTAAGTGTGAGTTTGTGCATGAATTTGTGTAGGTATAAATATATTTCAAATTTGTTCATGTGGTTATGTGGAAATAGAAAAGACACTAAGGGGAAATTCAATAATCCTATTAGTCCGCAGTTTTTGCAGGTGTGAATTTTGACAGTATTCGCAAATTAGTTTTCACCACCTAGTGAGCAGGTAAAAAGTTGGGGAAAATCCCTATTTCAAGGTAAAAATATTGTCACTTGGTTCAGAACCACTAGGGATCCTCCTTAATGACTAATTAGGCAAAAATAATATTTCAATTAGCTTATTTTGGGCAAAATGGACAAGTCATTTTCGGGGTGAACAAATGCAAAGTGCAGGAAATGGGTTAATTTATGTGGGACAGGTATATGGGGGTGCTATATGAGTGGGACATGTGTGTTTAAGATTGCAGGTGGGCGTTAGAGGCATATTTTGAAGGTTTTTTTTAAAAGTGTCTCTAACCACTTCACTGACAATTTTTTTTTCTAAAAATCACTGAGAAATTTTAATTTTTTGTTAATGAGTGAATTAGGTGAAGAAATGTCATTTCATTTGTTCATATATATGGTGCTGTTGTTATTGGCTGGTGACAACTAGGACCTCATTCAGAGGCGGTCGCTCGGGAGCGATCGGTAGCACCCAAAGTGATCGAGAATATGCAAAACGAGCGTTCAATCGCAACGCACATCGTAAGCACGGAAACACCCACAACAATGAAAGCACACCTCCTATCTCTACGCCCTAATTCAGAGTCGGTCGCAGGTGGCAACCTACGTCAGCATGATTAACACCTGTTACAGTGTTAATTGCCTACAGACATCGGTTGAGGCAGAAACCATCGCCTGCACTCACAATGCTTAAGGTAGACCCTGGGCTACCTTTAGCACTGCGAGCAGTAGCATCGTTATTGCAACGAGATGACGTGTGTGATGACTCGCTCAGTAATATATGCACGCCCTTAAAACGCCCTTTTTAAGGTCAACCACGCCTGCGTCCGCACCACCACACCCCCGTTCACAAGCACCTTCCCCTGTAACCACCCATAAACGGCATGAAATGTCAATCTCAGCTACGACCTCGTAGTGACTAACAAGCAAGAGGATTGCGGTCGGAAAGACAGGCTTACGCACGCGCACTGCCATGTACACGCATGCGCAGTTGAAAAAAACATCGCTCGCTGCGACCAATCGCTCAGTGCGACCGCCTCTGAATGAGGTCCCTAGTCCCTTGTGAATTACGTTATTTAAGTACCGGTTAAGAGTGTGTGAGTTCCCACATATTTTTCTCTCTCTGTTGATAAAACTTCATCTAACCAACGACACTAACTCAGTCTAGTCATTTATCACCATGGCATACAGCCAGTTCTATTTTTCAGGAGGAATAAGCAGGAACTCAGGGCCTGATCCAGCACTGATTGCATGGCTGCGTTTGCACGCACCTGCTAGCTGTTAACATATGCTAATGAATGCAATAACACGGCAAGAGCAAGCACTATACCAAGACGCCCATCACTGTATAAAGCCGCCCATATCCCATGACATGCATCCGCAAGTCAGCAAAAACATCGGTAACATCAAGTAACATCGGAACAATTCGCACAGTTGTGTTTGACCTGACCCTACCTCACAAACTGCTATACTTCCTGTCGCCATCTATCACTATGCAATTGGACTGATTGCTCACTGCCACAGCTTCCCGACTGCAGCGACCGGTTCGCGCATGCGCACTGCGATGCATGCACAGAGCACAAACATCGACCGGCTATGCGATCCAACCTGAATAAGGACCTCTGGACCTAAATCAGACCCAGGATGCTAAGAAGCGTACATTCGTAGCTGGCTGATATTCGCATTCTGCGCATGCGTATGCATCGCGGTGCACGTCCACGAACCAGTGCTAAAGATCAGGATGCGTTCGCTCGTTGCACATAGACTGCCCAGCAGAGTGAGTGACAGGAGAAGCCTTTTTGTGGGAAGTGACAGGGGCAGGCCACTAGAATCGGGGGAGTGGAGGTGCGAACGCAGGCGTGCCTGATCTTCCCAACACCGTTTCAGAGGTGAGCATAAATAAGAAGCAGCGTCATTGTACACGTCACCTGGCTGTTTATACACTCAAGTAATCTCAGTGCTTGAGGAAGGGTATAGTCAACGTCAAGCGCTGCGTTCGCTTCAGATGTTATCCGATGTACCGATGGCTGCATACACTTCCTGGAGATGACATGCGCTAGTAGACATCTTAAGAGACAGGCTGGTGGGCATCTGCATACACAAAGTGATCGCACACCAAGACATAGTGGGCGTGCTTATGCCTTGCCGTGCGATCGCCTGCCGCTTACGCATCTAGCAAGCGAGTCTGAATGAGTTCCTGAACCTCTCATTAACTGTCACGTAATGTCCTGTTCCAAAATGTATTTACTCTATATATATATATATATATATATATATATATATATATATTGCGGCCCAGTATATATATATGTATTGTGTATATATATATATATATATATATATATTGTGACACAGTTAGGTTAGGGGGTCCCTCTCCTGGGTAGAGGACTCCTTCCTTACACACACACACACAGCAGCAGGGAAGCAGCACGCCAGTCTGGATGCAAGTACAAGCTGGTCGGCGCCAGTCTTTATTGTACAATGTCAGAAATAACATAAAGAAAACATAAACAATAATCCTAGCCCTGTCGGGGCACTAACTTCACAGGTAGTTCCCTCACTACCAGAACCTGGCAGGGCCTAATGCCCTCACCAGCAACCAAGGCACAGCACAACACTCACAGTTAGGTTTTCAAGTGTCTCTGAGCAAACTCCCTGTCTGCTCTCCCAGGTGAGACAATCAGCCCTAAACAAACTAGGCTTATATTGGCCACTCTCAGGTGGAAAACTAACAATCCTGTTACCAGGCTGCGAGAACCAAAACCTGTAGTGGCCGTGGGTGGAGCCCTCCCTCTCCTCTCACCCACAACCCCCAGGTCCCAAACCGGCTTTTCAAAAAACTGAAACTCAAGCCTGCTACACTGCAGACTTTCTCCTGGGGATTTAAAACACATAATGACAGGAATCTGGGACAAATGTACCTGCCACAGACCACTTTACCAGTGATCCTATCACATATCCCCCCCCCTTTGTTTCGACCTATGGGGCGGAACAACTGAAGCCCCCAAACAATGAACGCGTGACAACGCGTCTGCTTTAAACAACAGGGCCCCTGGCCTGTGTTCCACTGAAAATTTAAAAGTTTGTAACGCCCACTTTATGGCCAATGCCTCCTTTTCCACTGTGGCACCGGGTAGGCATCGAATTTTGAAACACTGTTCAACTTTCGGAAGTCATTGCAGAAACGCACACTCCCGTCGGGCTTTGGAATCAACACAATGGGACTTGACCATTCACTATGTGATACTTCAATAACCCCTAACTCTAGCATATTTTTAATTTCTTTCGACACCGATGCTCTTGGTGCTTCTGGTAACCTATAGGGCTTTAGATTAACTTTAACCCCTGGGTCAGTGATGATGTCATGTTTAACGACCGAGGTTTCCCCAGGTAAGTCAGAGAACAACACCCTATTTCTAACCAGAAACTCCTTGACCTCTCGTTGTTGAATTGCCGACAGGGTTTTTGCCACTGTCACTTCGGGAACTAAGGGCCCTGGATTTACTGGAGGGGCTCGGACGGCCGACGGTACCGTTCTATCTTTCCAGGGCTTTAACACATTTATATGGTATACCTGTCCCGGCTTTCTTTTCCCCGGCTGGTAAACTTTGTAATTGACCTGTCCCGCTCTTTCTAAGATTTCAAAGGGCCCTTGCCATTTAGCCAAAAGTTTATTTTCCACCGTGGGAACCAACACTAACACTCTGTCCCCAGGAGCAAAGCTGCGTAACTGAGCATTGCGGTTGTATACCCTCTGCTGTGCCTGTTGAGCCTGTTTCAGGTGCTCTCTCACTATCAGCACCTCTATAATAGGCAATGGAACTAGTGGTCCCTTAAAACGTGGTCTGGGAGCATGATACTGACACTCAGGGCAGGATAAATCCTGACACATTGCCATGTGGGGATAGGACAAAGGACTATCAGGGTCTACGGGTTTACCATCAACTACCTTTACATTCTTCCTGGCTTTTACCAAAGTAGGGTCTTTCAACTGCTCCACGGCAAAGACCTCTCTTCTGACCTCTAAATCAGGCAGACAATCAACTGGCCCAACAACACTTCCCACCTCAATGGGAGGCACATCAGTTGGCGGGCCACCGTCACGCTCCGCATTCTCTAGTTCGCCAATCATAGTAGAAAATGGGAATAACTCTGACTCAGAAGAAACTCCCTCCTCCACTATATCGACAACCTTCTCAAGTGGACCGGGGTTGTTCACTTCTGGAACAAAACGGCTTTCCCACAATTTCCAGAAGTGAGCAAAGTCTCTCCCCAATATTGCATCGTACATCAGACCAGGCACCAAACCCACAGAAACTATAGCAGAGCCACATGGTGTCTCGATGTTCACCTCGGCAGTAACATAATATCGATTATCCCCATGTATGCAGGTCACATCAACAGTTTTCCCCTTATGCCTCAAGGGGTTCACCAGCTCAGCTTTTATAAGTGTCACCAAGCTACCAGAGTCTAACAGTGCCTCTACTCGGTTGCCATCTACAGTGAGTACACACATGTGCTTATCAGTCTCAGCCTGCCGGTCAGCCGTACAGGCTGTCTGTGCAAAGAAAGACCCCCTGCGGTAGACATGAGCAGTATCACATTGCATAGGTTCAGTTGTAAGTGAATAATTAGCGGAAATATGGCCAAAGTCACCACACCGGAAACACTGAATCATATTAATGTCTAGTCGTTTACGGGGCAAGAACCTTCCTGGCCTGGCAGGCCTGTCTCCAGGTTCTACACCCTCAGTCTTAGGTACATCCCACCGCCCAGCACCATTCTCCCCTGGAACAGTCTTACCAGTGTCTGTGGGAGTTCACCGGTGCACCATCGGGGCTTGGTGGGGCATACTCCTCAGCTCCTCAGCCGCCACGTACCTCTCCACTAGCTCGACCAACTGGTCCTCGGTCTTAGGGTCTGCATGGCTCACCCACTTGCGCAGAGTCGCGGGTAATGATCGCAGGTACCGGTCCATCACGACCCTTTCCACGATCTGTGGTCCCGTCAGCGTCTCGGGCTGTAGCCATTTTGAGGACAGATGGACGAGGTCATGCATCTGTGAATGTGGAGGCTTGTCCATATGGAACTCCCAGCGGTGGACCCGTTGGGCACGAACAAAGGTGGTGACTCCCAAGCGAGTTAGGATCTCCTGTTTTAGTTTTTTAAAGTCCTTGGCATCAGCCAGGCATAAGTCGAAATATGCTTTTTGTGGCTCCCCAGACAAAAAAGGTGCCACCAGACTTGCCCACTGCTCCTTGGGCCAACTCTCCCTTTCGGCCGTTCTTTCAAATGCGGCGAGATAGGCCTCCACATCATCGCCCGAAGTCATCTTTTGGACGAAGTGACTGGCTCGTACGGAGTGAGTGGTGGTGGGAGGACCAGTAGTAACATCTCTGGGCAGGGCGACCAGGTGCTGTACCACCTCTCTTAAGGCCTGGCGGGTTTCCTCGATGGCGACCTGTTGTTGCCTCTGGGCTGTCTCCAAGGCCAACAGTTGCACCCTGGTGGATTCCTGCTGAGCCCTGGTAGATTCCTGTTGAAGTTGGTTCGTCTCCTGCTGAAGTTTGTTCGTCTCCTGCTGAGCTCCTGTAGCTTGGAGCAAGGCCTTAATAATTTCCTCCATTTTGTTCTGGGGTGTAGGTTGGAAGCTGAACCTTGCCTCTCTGAGCATTGGCTGACGCCTCCTCTATGGGACTTCAAGGACACAATGTTATTTCCACACTCACAAATTGGGTGTCTGTCCCTTTAATTTTTAAACGGAAAGTTTTCCTCTCGCTGCAACTTCAGTGTGTGTGGGTGCCCGCATTCTCCACCATATTGTGACACAGTTAGGTTAGGGGGTCCCTCTCCTGGGTAGAGGACTCCTTCCTTACATACACACACAGCAGCAGGGAAGCAGCACACTAGTCTGGATGCAAGTACAAGCTGGTCGGCGCCAGTCTTTATTGTACAATGTCAGAAATAACATAAAGAAAACATAAACAATAATCCTAGCCCTGTCGGGGCACTAACTTCACAGGTAGTTCCCTCACTACCAGAACCTGGCAGGGCCTAATGCCCTCACCATCAACCAAGGCACAGCACAACACTCACAGTTAGGTTTTCAAGTGTCTCTGAGCAAACTCCCTGTCTGCTCTCCCAGGTGAGACAATCAGCCCTAAACAAACTAGGCTTATATTGGCCACTCTCAGGTGGAAAACTAACAATCCTGTTACCAGGCTGCGAGAACCAAAACCTGTAGTGGCCGTGGGTGGAGCCCTCCCTCTCCTCTCACCCACAACCCCCAGGTCCCAAACGGGCTTTTCAAAAAACTGAAACTCAAGCCTGCTACACTGCAGACTTTCTCCTGGGGGTTTAAAACACATAATGACAGGAATCTGGGACAAATGTACCTGCCACAGACCACTTTACCAGTGATCCTATCACATATCCCCCCCCCTTTGTTTCGACCTATGGGGCGGAACAACTGAAGCCCCCAAACAATGAACGCGTGACAACGCGTCTGCTTTAAACAACAGGGCCCCTGGCCTGTGTTCCACTGAAAATTTAAAAGTTTGTAACGCCCACTTTATGGCCAATGCCTCCTTTTCCACTGTGGCACCGGGTAGGCATCGAATTTTGAAACACTGTTCAACTTTCGGAAGTCATTGCAGAAACGCACACTCCCGTCGGGCTTTGGAATCAACACAATGGGACTTGACCATTCACTATGTGATACTTCAATAACCCCTAACTCTAGCATATTTTTAATTTCTTTCGACACCGATGCTCTTGGTGCTTCTGGTAACCTATAGGGCTTTAGATTAACTTTAACCCCTGGGTCAGTGATGATGTCATGTTTAACGACCGAGGTTTCCCCAGGTAAGTCAGAGAACAACACCCTATTTCTAACCAGAAACTCCTTGACCTCTCGTTGTTGAATTGCCGACAGGGTTTTTGCCACTGTCACTTCGGGAACTAAGGGCCCTGGATTTACTGGAGGGGCTCGGACGGCCGACGGTACCGTTCTATCTTTCCAGGGCTTTAACACATTTATATGGTATACCTGTCCCGGCTTTCTTTTCCCCGGCTGGTAAACTTTGTAATTGACCTGTCCCGCTCTTTCTAAGATTTCAAAGGGCCCTTGCCATTTAGCCAAAAGTTTATTTTCCACCGTGGGAACCAACACTAACACTCTGTCCCCAGGAGCAAAGCTGCGTAACTGAGCATTGCGGTTGTATACCCTCTGCTGTGCCTGTTGAGCCTGTTTCAGGTGCTCTCTCACTATCAGCACCTCTATAATAGGCAATGGAACTAGTGGTCCCTTAAAACGTGGTCTGGGAGCATGATACTGACACTCAGGGCAGGATAAATCCTGACACATTGCCATGTGGGGATAGGACAAAGGACTATCAGGGTCTACGGGTTTACCATCAACTACCTTTACATTCTTCCTGGCTTTTACCAAAGTAGGGTCTTTCAACTGCTCCACGGCAAAGACCTCTCTTCTGACCTCTAAATCAGGCAGACAATCAACTGGCCCAACAACACTTCCCACCTCAATGGGAGGCACATCAGTTGGCGGGCCACCGTCACGCTCCGCATTCTCTAGTTCGCCAATCATAGTAGAAAATGGGAATAACTCTGACTCAGAAGAAACTCCCTCCTCCACTATATCGACAACCTTCTCAAGTGGACCGGGGTTGTTCACTTCTGGAACAAAACGGCTTTCCCACAATTTCCAGAAGTGAGCAAAGTCTCTCCCCAATATTGCATCGTACATCAGACCAGGCACCAAACCCACAGAAACTATAGCAGAGCCACATGGTGTCTCGATGTTCACCTCGGCAGTAACATAATATCGATTATCCCCATGTATGCAGGTCACATCAACAGTTTTCCCCTTATGCCTCAAGGGGTTCACCAGCTCAGCTTTTATAAGTGTCACCAAGCTACCAGAGTCTAACAGTGCCTCTACTCGGTTGCCATCTACAGTGAGTACACACATGTGCTTATCAGTCTCAGCCTGCCGGTCAGCCGTACAGGCTGTCTGTGCAAAGAAAGACCCCCTGCGGTAGACATGAGCAGTATCACATTGCATAGGTTCAGTTGTAAGTGAATAATTAGCGGAAATATGGCCAAAGTCACCACACCGGAAACACTGAATCATATTAATGTCTAGTCGTTTACGGGGCAAGAACCTTCCTGGCCTGGCAGGCCTGTCTCCAGGTTCTACACCCTCAGTCTTAGGTACATCCCACCGCCCAGCACCATTCTCCCCTGGAACAGTCTTACCAGTGTCTGTGGGAGTTCACCGGTGCACCATCGGGGCTTGGTGGGGCATACTCCTCAGCTCCTCAGCCGCCACGTACCTCTCCACTAGCTCGACCAACTGGTCCTCGGTCTTAGGGTCTGCATGGCTCACCCACTTGCGCAGAGTCGCGGGTAATGATCGCAGGTACCGGTCCATCACGACCCTTTCCACGATCTGTGGTCCCGTCAGCGTCTCGGGCTGTAGCCATTTTGAGGACAGATGGACGAGGTCATGCATCTGTGAATGTGGAGGCTTGTCCATATGGAACTCCCAGCGGTGGACCCGTTGGGCACGAACAAAGGTGGTGACTCCCAAGCGAGTTAGGATCTCCTGTTTTAGTTTTTTAAAGTCCTTGGCATCAGCCAGGCATAAGTCGAAATATGCTTTTTGTGGCTCCCCAGACAAAAAAGGTGCCACCAGACTTGCCCACTGCTCCTTGGGCCAACTCTCCCTTTCGGCCGTTCTTTCAAATGCGGCGAGATAGGCCTCCACATCATCGCCCGAAGTCATCTTTTGGAGGAAGTGACTGGCTCGTACGGAGTGAGTGGTGGTGGGAGGACCAGTAGTAACATCTCTGGGCAGGGCGACCAGGTGCTGTACCACCTCTCTTAAGGCCTGGCGGGTTTCCTCGATGGCGACCTGTTGTTGCCTCTGGGCTGTCTCCAAGGCCAACAGTTGCACCCTGGTGGATTCCTGCTGAGCCCTGGTAGATTCCTGCTGAAGTTGGTTCGTCTCCTGCTGAAGTTTGTTCGTCTCCTGCTGAGCTCCTGTAGCTTGGAGCAAGGCCTTAATAATTTCCTCCATTTTGTTCTGGGGTGTAGGTTGGAAGCTGAACCTTGCCTCTCTGAGCATTGGCTGACGCCTCCTCTATGGGACTTCAAGGACACAATGTTATTTCCACACTCACAAATTGGGTGTCTGTCCCTTTAATTTTTAAACGGAAAGTTTTCCTCTCGCTGCAACTTCAGTGTGTGTGGGTGCCCGCATTCTCCACCATATTGTGACACAGTTAGGTTAGGGGGTCCCTCTCCTGGGTAGAGGACTCCTTCCTTACATACACACACAGCAGCAGGGAAGCAGCACACTAGTCTGGATGCAAGTACAAGCTGGTCGGCGCCAGTCTTTATTGTACAATGTCAGAAATAACATAAAGAAAACATAAACAATAATCCTAGCCCTGTCGGGGCACTAACTTCACAGGTAGTTCCCTCACTACCAGAACCTGGCAGGGCCTAATGCCCTCACCATCAACCAAGGCACAGCACAACACTCACAGTTAGGTTTTCAAGTGTCTCTGAGCAAACTCCCTGTCTGCTCTCCCAGGTGAGACAATCAGCCCTAAACAAACTAGGCTTATATTGGCCACTCTCAGGTGGAAAACTAACAATCCTGTTACCAGGCTGCGCGAACCAAAACCTGTAGTGGCCGTGGGTGGAGCCCTCCCTCTCCTCTCACCCACAACCCCCAGGTCCCAAACCGGCTTTTCAAAAAACCGAAACTCAAGCCTGCTACACTGCAGACTTTCTCCTGGGGATTTAAAACACATAATGACAGGAATCTGGGACAAATGTACCTGCCACAGACCACTTTACCAGTGATCCTATCACAATATATATATACGTTCCGATGGTGCCCGATGGTCTTGATTAATCCTTATATGGCCGGAGATGACGTGTAATGTGTACGAGAAGTGGGCGTATTTTTTATCTTCCGGCCGCTTCCTCCCCTTGGTCGGGCAGCTAACGATCCGAACTTAGGGACGCAACATGCGAGTGCATCATTTGCATATCTGGCCCCTTTTCCCGTACGACCGTGCGGCCGCTTCGACCGACTCTGAATGAGGTCCTCAGTGTGGTTCCGCTATAGTCTCTCTGGGTTTGGTGCCTGGCTTAAAGTATGATATAATGTTGAGGAGAGACTTTGCTCACTTCTGGAAGTTGTGGGAAAGCCGATTTGTTACCGAAGTAAATAATCCCGACCCATTTGAGAAGGTTCCTGATGCAGTAGCAGGGAAAGCTTCTTCCGCGTCTGAGAAGTTCCCTTTTTCTAGCGAGATTGGTGAACCAGAGAATACGGAGATGGGAAGTATTATTAAGGATAGAGCAGCTCAGTCAGCCATCTCGGCCACTCCAGCAAACTTAGGGCCTTTGGTTCCTGAAGTGACAACAGCTAAAACCCTGTCGACCGTTCAACAGCAGGAAATTAAGAGGTTTCTTAGCAGAAATAGGGATTTGTTCTCAGATGTACCGGGCAAAACCACAGTCATTAAACATGACATAGTCACTGACCCAGGGGTTAAGATTAACCTAAAGCCCTGTAGGTTACCAGAAGCCCAAAAAGAATCAGTGTCTAAAGAAATTAAACAAATGTTGGAACTGGGTGTAATTGAAAAATTGCATAGTGAGTGGTCAAGTCCCATTGTGCTTATTCCAAAGCCTGACTGGAGTGTATGCTTCGGCAATGATTTCCGAAAATTGAACAGTGTGTCAAAGTTCAATGCCTACCCAATGCCAAGGGTGGATGAGCTATTTGACAGGTTAGGAACAGCCAGGTATTTAACAACGCTAGACTTATCCAAAGAGTGTTGGCAAGTGCCGTTAACTGAAAATGCCAAAGAAAAAACAGCTTTTCTGACACCAGAAGGGTTGCTCCAATATAAGATGTTGCCCTTTGGGTAACGTGGGGCACCAGCTACTTTCCAAAGGATGATGGACAGAATTCTAAGACCCCATAGATGGTATGCTGCTGCTTGTCTAGGTGAGGTAGTCATTCATAGTCCTGATTAGCAGTCTCATTTGCCCAGAGTACAGGCAGGATTGACAGCCAACCCAAAGAAATATTGCCTAGGGATGGAAGAAGTAAAGTATCTTGGTTACACCATTGGCAGAGGTTTAACAAAGCCACAGCTTAATAACAAGGTGGTTCTTGGCATTACAAAATTTCAAATTTGCAGTAGAACACAGGCCAGGAAGCCAGCTGGCCAATACAGATGCTTTGTCACGTGTCCATTGTTTGGGGACTGCAGTTGTTCCACCCATAGGTCGAAACAAAGGGGGGGATATGTGATAGAAGCACTGGAGAAGTTAGGGATTGTGTGTATTTGTGTCCCAGATTCCTGTAATATGTGTTTTAACCCCCAGGAAGAGTCTGTTTTACAAACAGATCTGAGTGTAGGTTTTTAGTAAAAGCCAGAAGAATGGGTCTTGGGGGTGTGGGTGTGAGAGAGAAGGGAGGGCTCCATCCATAGGGCCGCTTCAGGTGTTGGGCTTTTCAGCCTGAGAGCAGGCTAATTAATGATTACACCTGGAAGTGGCTCATAAGAGCTGTGTAGAGTTTTGATGCAGTGTCTCACACACCCTGGGGAGAACAGACACTGTGGTTTTGGTCTGAGACACTGTGACACTGGTATTCCTGATTCAGAGCCGGACGCGCTGAAAGAGTGCTCACTCTGAATCAGGGCGCTTTTTTTTTTGGAGCGGCCTCCTGACCGTTTGCAATAGCTGTGGGTGACCAGCCACAGCTATTGCGAGCGGCCAGGATGATGGTCGCGAAGGTCAAGACTATCACGACCATCGGGCTTGCGACGAGACCCTTGTGGTAGGGTCTCGTGGCCGCAAGCCCCAGAGAGCTTCTGGCTCTAATAGAGCCGGAAGCTCTCTCACTGACATCACTGGTGATGTCAGTGGGGCCGCCCACAAACGGCAGGTGTTCACATGGGAACGCCTCCGTTTGTGAAGCTACCCCCACGCCACGCCTCCAAAACGGTGTGAGCTGTCGATCAAAATCGACAGCCGCCCCCTTTTGGTGCGAGACCCGGAGCGACGGAGTGTCCGCCGCTAGCCGGGTCTCGCGCATGCGCATGTTGGAGCCGGCTCCGGCGTGCGCATGCGCAGTGACCTAACATCGACCCGCTCGTGAGCGGGTCTGAATCAGGCCCTATGTTTATGGTAAGGCAGAAGGCCCTGCCACATGTAGAGAGGGAGTTACCTGTCTAGTTAGAGCCCGGACAGGCTAGGGTTTATTTTTATGTTTTGTTTGTTTGATTATTGGTGTCACACAATAAAAACTGGTGCCGACCAGCTTGCATGAAAATCCATGACTACTGCTGTTTCCTGGATGCTGTTTGTAAGGAGGTGTCCACCTAGCCCAGGAGTTGGACCCCTATCCCGCTCATGTCACAATATATATATATATATATATATATATATATATATATATATGTGTGTGTCTATACAGTATATATTTATTTATAAATATATAGTTGTTTCTATATAGCTCCACCCCAGTAGCTCAGCCCACAGTCCCTGAACCTTTTTTTTTTATAAAAATAGCCCTGCATACACCCACCACTTACACTCCATCCCCTATCCCACATGCCCCTTCTTATTTCTTCTTCTAACCCCCCTTTCCATATATACCTCGCTCACCCCCCAACATCACCACCCCCAACACACCACTAAAGCCAGTAACACACACCACTAAAGCCAGTAACACCCCAGCACACACTAGCATTGATTGTGTTCTAAAATTTGGTTGCATCTTTGTACTGGTCACAAAGTAATCCAACTCCTTTTTAGACTGATAGTTTACAGCAAGGATGGGACTGAGATTCAGATACTAATAATGATGGCTACATCAGGGCTGAAACTAGGATTTCTGTCACATGGGCCAAGGCAATAATTTGTGGCCCCCACCCCCACCCATCAGAGTCACCCTCAGCAGCACAGTAAAGTTACATCAGGGTCCCCCAACAGCACAGTGAGGTGACATCAGGAGACCCCCCAGCAGCACAGTGAGGTGACATGTGGTGCCCCCCCCCCCAGCAGCACAGTAACAGTAAGGAAAGAAATCTCATTACCTGCTGCTGCCAGACACAGAAATGTCCTCCCACTGCTGCTGCTAGTTACTGCCACTGGCCCCGCTCACTTAACAGTCACTGGGAAGTTGCAGCCAGCAAATACACAGTGACACTTCCTATCTGTGGAACTCAGGGGGCAAGGCTTGGTGAAATGCACAATGCGGGGACAGAGAGAAGGCAGGTTGCATGAATGGAGGGAGGGCTCAGGAGGAAGGCAGGGGGGAGTACATGGGATGGGGCTAAGAAGGAAGGCAGGACCCACGGACAGGGCTCAGGAGAAAGATCGGGGAGCAGATAACAGGGATCTGATGGAAGGTATGGGCCAGGCTCCGGAGGAAAGGCAGAGGAAGGGGACAGAGGACAGTTATTTGGCAGAAGGAAGTAAGTGGTGTGCTAGTGGCTGCAGAATGCTTGGACAGAGGGAATAAAAGGAGCAGTGAGGTAGAGGGGCTGGTACAGGGTTTATGTGAATGCGTCCAACTCGGGATCAGCCCCTAAGAGAGTATTTACAAAGAAAAAAAAACTGCTGCAGAAATATGATGGTAAAGAGCAACGGAGAGCAGCAGCGGATTAGAAGTATGTCCTCAAAACACATCAACTTTAATTGCAGATCCCCTGCCATTAGAACAGACAACTATATTCAATTGGCTAAAGTTGTAAGAGAAAACTATGAGAAGATTAAATATCAATAACCCTTTGATGGGAAGATGCCCAGAACACATGATACATAACCAGGGCCATAACTAGGTTGGTGAGACCTGTGCCATGGCACATGGCACCGCAGGACAGGGAGCGCTGTTGGGGCCTGTCAATTTTCCTGTCATTCTCACTTGTAGCTTTCTCTTCTTTTATCCCCAGCATCTTCTGGCTCCCCTTTCTCTTCCCTGGCCCTTCCCCATGAGGTCATGGCCCTTTTTAAGGTGCACTATCTTATGTCTCTATTGATAAAATGGGGGAGGGGCGCCAATGCTCTCTCTGGCACAGAGCACCAAAAAGCCTAGTTACGGCTCTGTGCATAACAGCCTGGAAAACACATTACACTGACCTGTGCACTGAAGTACTGTACATGCATTGAAGTGAACAATAGCCGTTGCAGGATGTTTCTATGCACTACACAAAAGTGATCCCAATACAACTAAGAGGAAGTTATTTACATTGTCTTGGACCGTACAGTGATGTCACGCTTGCCACTGGAGTATTGAAAGCTGAGGTCCAAGGTTGTGGGACAAATCGGAGGTGAGGGGCCTGAATGTATCTCCTCATCCACAGGAATTGGACGTCGACGAGACATGATTAAAGGTGCGGAGTCTAACCTGCTGGGAGGTGTTCTCCAGTGACCCTTACCAATCGGGATATGGGTTTAAGCTGCACCCAGCAGGCAGGTCGCGGTCCTTTAATCAGGAATCCAAAACTCATGGGAATAGAGACTCACATAGACTATGGCCCTAGGAATATGCCTCAGAAGAGGCACTAAAAAGGCAAAAGATGATACTGGATGTACCCACAGGTTTGAGATGTTTAGCACTCTGTTGCACTGGAAGAAGGTATTATCCACACTGATAGTAGCGTTCTGACACACAGTTGTACTGAGAGGGGGCACCTGGTGTGGTACTCTGGTGGAGGTGTTAGGATGCACAGTTGCACAGAGAGATGACACTTGTAGATGCACACAGGCAGAGGTGGTATGAGGCACTGTTGCACCGAGAAGTGGCACATAGGCAGAGGTGATGACGCACTGTTGCACCGAGAAGTGGCATGGAGTTGCACACAGGCAGAGGTGGTATGATAGAAACTATTCAATTATCAATATTCAGGTGCTTAAACAATGTAAAATTATTTCTGAGAATATATATCTCTACATAAAATGTATACAATGAGTGTGACTGCAGCTCATACTGAATAATCCTGTTTTACTCCCTTAAATATTTACCGGCTGATTATATCAACAAGGAGCGCATACATAGATTGTATTCAGTATTTTAATTTCTATATATACACATATACACTCAATGTAATACTATAAAAGTGAACTTAATATTAGTACAAAACATAAAAAAACTATGAAAGAATACTAAAAATTTAGATAAAAAATCCACCTTTTCAAAAAAATTATTATGCAGCTGATGCACAGTAATTGTTGCAAAATCTCTATCACTTTAGCCTTTTGTCTCCACAATACTTATTGCCAGGTTAGTTCTTTTGTCTCCAGTTTTGTTTTTACATGTAAAGCCCTCAATCTCAGTTTTTAACTCACCCGATTTGTGCGGTATATGTTAATTTCAGTCCAAGAGCAATGTCTTTTGTAATCTGCTCTTACCGCTCCCAGGGGTCAGGCTTTGATTTCTGGGTGTCAGGTACTGATAGCACACGGCGCCGTAACTCCACTGAGAGAGGAATTATATCCACTTATACGGACCTCTGGCTGGTGAAGCAGCATGCAGGGTACTGGAGTTCTCCGGCTGGTGGACAAACGGCAAGTGTAAATATGATACGGAGCAGCTGCACATTGGTGGAATAGTCCCTGGTCCTTTACGCGTTTCTCTGCCTTGTAGGGTGGCGGTTTCTTCAGAAGGAAAAAAAGAGCGAAAAAGAGAGATGCACACAGGCAGAGGTGGTATGGTGCACTGTTGCACTGAGAAGTGGCACTTGCAAAGACTCGAGGGTAATCACAAGGAAACATGGAACGAGGACACGACTAGTATGCACTAGAAATGACAAACATTGCTCAGGCAACTTCCTGGTGTTCTGGGGCCGGTTATATACCCAGAGGTAGCAGTTGATAGGAGGACAGCGTCAGCTGACCCAGACCATACTAACATTGGTTGGAGGCACTGTTACATGAGAAGGACTGTCATGGTGGCGCCCATGACGGGAACCACAATACCCAAGACACAAGGCCACCCATTGAAGTCCACCAGCACCTACGGTAGAATCCTCAGCATGTCACCTGCCACCGCACCTGACATCTGACCGCACGAGAAGTCTGGGGAAGCAGGCGAAGAGGTGAGCAACGGCCGATCCTAGGCTGAACCCTACTAGATGAACAGTAATAGGCAGGCCTGTGGGGAAGATAATAGGGAAGGTATAGGTGTAGGCGGAGCTGCATGTGTGCATCACAAGAGGCTGTGACTGCTGTATCTGTGCAGGGCCGCAACTAGGGGGGGGGCTGGAGGTGCGCATGCACCGGGTGCCGGTTACTGAGGTGCCGATGCCCGGTGCAAAAATTATGGGCGGGCGGCATGAGCGGTCACCTCCGTGGCCTCCAAACCTGCTATACACATCCGCGCAGGACCAGAGCAAACCTGCCCTACATGGAGATGCCAGAGTGGAGAGGTGATATCCCTGTAGCTGCTGCCGAGTCCATTGATGCTGCAGACTGCCGCTGCACCTGTCAAGCTGTATTACATGCAGCGGGCAGCCTGCTGCAGAGAAGTGCGGCTGAGCCTGCCTGAGAGGCTCTTCACACAGTCCCCTGCTGTTTTAACTTCCTCCTCCCTTCCTTACTCCACCATCCTTTGCTTCCCGCTTCTCCGCTGCACTGCACTTGAACAGTGACATTCCTCCCCTGTTGGAAGCCTAGCTGGAAGGGCCTTGACATTAAGCGCATATCAGCGGGAGTTGGAGTGCCAGTGACTGCAGAGGTGCTGAGTGGATAGCGGGTGGCAGCCAGGCAGCGGGACTCCAGAGATGCGGCCAGCTGCACCCGGTGGCTCTCAGTGCGCCGAGAATAATAAGAATAAGAATAATGGAGGTAAGTCTTCTGGCAAGGGTGGAGGGGTTCTAAGTTTGTTCAGGAAGAGGGAGGGGGTTTCTAAGTGCACTGTATGGAGGAGAGGGTGGGGAGTTAAGTATACCAATGGAAGGGGAGGGGGTGCTTAATGTGGCCATTGAGAGATGGGTTGCTATGTGTGCCCAGGGGCTAAGTTTGCCTAGCAGGGGAAGTGAGGGGGTGCTAAGTATGACCACTAAGTGAGGGGTTGTTATATTTGCCCAGTAAACAGGAGATGAGGGAAGGTGTCAAGTGAGCCCAATAAGGTGAGGGGTTCAGTCCTGGCACTGTCCTATCTTGGTTCTGTTGCTGTCTCCCCTGTCCTGGACCTTTCACCTCTGTCCTACCCTGCCCTCTTTGTTCTGTCACCTCTGTCCTGTCCCCTATTTCCTGCCTTGTAACTTCTGTCCTGTCCCTGTCACCTCTGCCCTGGCTCTATCCCCTCTTTCCTTTCCCTGTTACCCCTCTATGCTGTCCCGTCTGTTGTATCTTGGCCCTGTCACCTCTATCCTGGCCCCTATATCCAGGTCCCTGTCACTTCTGTCCTGGCTCTGTCCCTTTTTCCTGTCTCTGTCACCTTTATACTTTCCCTGTCAGCTCTGTCCTGGTTCTGTCACATATACCCTGGTCCTGTCATCTCTATCCTGTTCGTGTCCACTTTGTTTAGTCCCTGTCACCTCTATCCTAGAGATATCAATAGATCTATATTTATGTACAAACTTGTTTGTACAGGGGACCTGGCGCTATATATATATATATATATATAATTATATATATGTATGTATATATATGAGATCTATCTATATATATACATATATATATATAGATATGTATATCTATATATATATAAATATATATATATATATATATATAGATATATGTATATATATATATATATATCTATATCCATATTCATATATATATATACATTTTTATATATAGTTATAGATGGATGAATATTTAATTTATGTCAGAAAAGGCCATCATCAGGGGGGGCGCCAAATTACTGTCTTGCCCCTGGTGACAAAAATCCTAGTTTCGGCCCTGATCTGTGCATAAATGGTCAAAGAATGACATTTAAAAAAATGGTTGGGCTTCGCAGAGCCCCCAATATGTTTCCACCTTTCCCCCGCTATGGGTAGCCCTGGATGGGGGTTTATAAGTCTGGCGGTTAGTTACACAAACTGCTAGACCATTGTGCTTTGCTACCTTGAACCAGCAGTCTTAATAACCAGTGTATGCCCTTGGCTATTCCTGACAACCTTCCCTCCTCTCTGACCATTGCTTTGAATAACAACTCCTCTACAGTTCATCTGCAGATTATTGTCCTGCTCTCTTTTCCTAACTTCTTTCCATATCAGAGGTGTTCTGCATTATCAAAAATACCCGCCAGACCTTCCACTAATTTTTTAATCCAACTTTTTTTTTGTTTAACAGTCTTTCAAATATACAATTCTCCTTATGAGATTTACATCTGTAAGTCTGCTTACTAATAACCCCGGAAGCTTGCCTGGATTGCTCCACTGTTTTTCAGAGAAGCTTAAGTAAGCATCCTTGGAATGTGCAACTTATCATGTCTATTAGAATTCCCGGTAACCGTGGTGTATGCAGTCCTATAAAAGGAAGTTCTTATGACCAATCCTATACAATGTGTATAACAGAAGCATTCGTAAAATTATAAGCATTTTTATGTAGTAGCAATGTCTGAACAAAACATGATGAATTCTAATTGTGTGTTTAATGCCAATCCCCCCCATAGGATTAATATGTCCAGGTTATGCTGTAGTTTTGTCATGTGCTATGGTTTGCCCTTAGCTTGTTATATTGATCAGGTATGTTACCAGACATTACAGTAGTATAAATGTGGCTCCATGCTAATAATTGAGGCACTCAATTTTTATTTCAAATTGCACAGAGCTGTGTAATGGGGAAATGTAATACCAGTGACATGCAGGCATTGTCGAGATTCCGAATAGGCTGCCTGAATTTTTTAAAGTAGCAAGGATTTAAAAGGCAAAAGCAACCTGCTTTTGCCTTTTAAAGGATTCCCACTTTAAAAAATCAGGCAGACTCGCCAGAATCTTGCCGATACCTACTATATTACTATTTGTCTAATCAGCAGGGACATCCGATCAGGGTAGGCAGAGCCTCCCCTGTCATACTCCCTCCCCTATCATACTCCATGTCATGCTCCAGAGTTTTGATAAAAAATTATTAGAATAATACAAATATAATACACAGTTTGTGATGCAGGTAGGAGAATCAATAGACACAGTGTAGTGAGGGGAGAGTTACAGTGAGTAGGGGGTGAGACAGGCTCCCGGAACTCAGTCCCACCCCCATGTGTGCCTCCCCAGCCATTGACCTCACCGCATGTCACTGCTAATCAGTGGTTTACAGGGTTGTTTCATCAAGTTGCCAGTCCTTGGTTGGTTGTGTTTGATTGCAGGGGGCAGAGGCAGATCTACTGTGAAACTAATGAAGCTTTAGAGTTTAAGTGAGTGTTATTAAAATAAGGTTATTTTAGTGATAGAATGATAAGCCAATGGGTTGAAGTATTTAATGACCTTAGAATATGCACTACAGTAGTGCATGTAGGGGGTGGTTTCTGAGTACCCAGAAAGCCCCCTTATCAGAACTGACCGGCAGACACTCTATCGACAGCTCCGACCAGAGGATGGCTCTTATGAGCCGGCCGGACCAAAAATAGAGAACTGCTGTCACTGTCACTGCTGACTGCAGTACTGTCTGGTGCCACAAGATGCTCCCATGTCCATTTCTGCTGTCCCACAGAAGTCAGCCCTGCAGTGCTGCCCACAAACTAAAAGCTGAGCTGACTGAGGGATGGCATGCTGCTCAGAGGTGTTGGTTATGTCATCTGATCAGTATCCTCCTATGGTAGTTCTGCAGCCGGTCAGCTAATGTCTCTAGCCAATGACCAGCTACATTATAGGGCATTTCCTGCAGCAGGAAGTTGCCATACATTTTTGCTCCTATAGTGGTTTCCACTGTGCTCTGCAGTGTTCCTTCCCAGTGAACCCTCCTCGTGACTACCACCACTGTTCAGCTATTCATACCAACTGCTGACTACCATCGATTCTCAGTGTTTCAAACCAAGTGCTGACTACCATTGATTCCCAGTGTTTCATATCAAGTGCTGGCTACCATAGCCACTCAGCATCTCATACCAACTTTCTATCACCATCGATTCTCAGTGTCTTATACCAAGTGCTGACTACCATCGCCACTCAGCATCTTATACCAACTATCGATTACCATTGCCTCTCAGCATCTCATACCAACTATCAATTACTATCGTCACTCAGCAAGTCCTGATTACCATCACTATTCAACATCCCATACCAGGTGCTGATTACCAGTGCAACTCACATATCAGTCTTTGGAGCATCATCCTTGCTCATCAGTGCTTATATAGTCCTCTCATATCTATCTCTGTGTTTTCTCCAGGTGCCTGCCTCAGGGGCCACAACCTGTTCACTTGGTGCAGCAAAACCCACATCCCGCTTGGAGGGGTCAATGGTGAACACCATCGAGTGGACTAGACTCCGTACCCTGGAGTAGGTATTGCCAACACCTGGGAGAGATGTATGAAGAGGATGTATATAATGCCTTCCCATTTCCGCTCACCCGCTACCCTTAGCCCACCGGTCCAAGTTCCAGCAATTGTAGCCTATATACATCCCAGCGTGACAGTTTGTACAGGCCAAATGGAAGCCGCTGGGTCTCAGGGTGATGGAGGCCTTCAGAGTGTTCTCTCTCACTTGGAGGCACAAGAGACCACCCAGCAACACGAGATGACATCTCCAGGAAGTCTCTAACCAACTTTCTTCCATTCTCTCAGTTCTGTCTGTTTTTGGTCTGCCTGAACACGGACTCACAAGTCCTCTAGTGGTCCCTGGTGTGTCTAAGTCTCGCCTCCAATTGGTTCCTTTCAACCGCTTCGGCGGTACCACAAAAAATTGTAGGGGTTTTGTCAACCAATGCAAGATCAATTTTGAATGTTTACCCCAGAAATTTCCCACCTCCAGATCCAGGGTTGCACTTGTTATCTCTCTACTGTCTAGAACCGCCATGGATTGGATCTCACCCCTGTGGGAATGAGCTGACCCATTGGTTGCTAATTATGATGAGTTCATTAAAGCCGTTAAATTTTTGGTGAACATGGACCATTTCAGCATCTTCTGATCTTCTGCAACTCTGGCAGGGTTCTCATTCAGTGGATCAATATGTAGTCTCATTTCAGACGATAGCGTCTGAACTGTAATGGAACGATGCCGCTCTCAAGGAAGCTTTCTTACACAGGCTTTTGGAAAGAATGAAGGATGATCTAGCTTCCCAGAACTTGCCAGAAACTCTTGCTAATCTCATCTCTTTGTGTATTGAGATCAACCTATGACACCAGGAAAGGCAGGCTAATCGGGGACGTGAAGTTTTGGCTCATGTTCGATCTGCCATTGTTACCACCAGTCGATGTCAATCTGCTCCTCAACAAGATGAACCCATGCAGGTTAACAAGGCTCGTTTAACCCCAACTGAACGGAGTCATCACATGCTCAATCAACTTTGCCTTTATTGTGTTAAATCTGGTCATTTCCTGAAGTCTTGCCCGTTGTTGTCGGGAAACGGCAAACCTTAATCGTACCAGGAGGGATTTGGTTAGGGGTTGTGTCCAAACTCTCTCATTTCATTGATCCACTGTTACCAGTTGTGTTTTCAGTGGGATCTCATTCCGAAGACATTCTAGCTCTGATTGACGCAGGAGCTGCTGGGAATTTTTTATCCAGTTCTGTCATCTAAAAACTGAGAATCCCAGTCAGTTCCCTTCCAAACAATTTAATCCTCTCTGGCGTGGATGGTAGTACTCTTCAAACTGGTACCGTCTCTTTGAAGTCTGCCCCGGTACGTTTTCAGATAGGCGCCCTACACCGAGAGGAGATGGAATTTTTCATCCTATCTAGTAGTAGTCATGATATTGTTCTTGGGTTACCCTGTTTAAAGATTCACAACCCCACTATTGACTGGCCTTCTATGCAAATAATGGCATGGGGATCACAGTGTCAAAATAGATGTGTTTCCAAGGTAACTCCTATCTAGTCTCTTCCAGTTTGTAAAGCTACAGCAGTAACTCCTGCCTGCCTGATATCTGTCTCTAATTCAACCCTTATTCCTGAACCCTATGTGGATTTTTCCGATGTTTTTTGTGAAAAAGCTGCAGACCAGATGCTGCCTCACTGCAAACGGGATTGTAGCATAGATTTAATCCCTGGGAAAATCTTTCTGAGAGGTCGCATATATACTATCTTTCAGTACCAGAGATTTCAGCCATGTCTGACTATTTTCAAGAGAACTTTAAGTAGGGGTTTATTAGACCATCCTCTTCCCCGGCCGGTGCAGTGTTTTTTTTCAATGAAAAATGAAGATGGTGGTCTTAGGCCCTGCATTGACTATAGAGGTCTCAATGATATTACGATTAAGAACAGATACCTGCACCCTCTCATCTCGGAGTTATTTGATAGAGCTCGGTGGGCCTCTATTTTTTACTAAGCTTGATCTACGTTGTGCATATAACCTCATCCGCATACGTTAAGGGGATGAATGGAAGTCTGCTTTCAATACCAGAGATGGACACTTTGAATATCTTGTGATGCCTTTTGGCTTGTGTAACACCCTAGCAGTCTTCCAAGGGTTTGTTAATGAGATCTTTAAAGACATCCTTTACTCTTTTGTTGTTGTATACTTGGATGATATTTTAATATTTTCGAAAGACCCACACACACACACACTGTCAACAGCTTAGAGAAGTCCTCTCTCACCTCAGGGAACATCACTTATATGGGAAAGCTTCCAAGTGTATATTTGAGAAGCCCTCAGTGCATTTTCTTGGTCATATAATCTCCAGAGAATTGCTGCAGATGGATCCAGGGAAATTGAATGCCATTCGGGACTGGCCTGAACCAATTACGTTATAAGGGATACAATGATTTTTAGGGTTCTCCAATTATTATTGGAGGTTTATTTTTTAATTTCTTGACTGTTGTCTTCCCTATTTCTACTCTTATGAGAAAAGGAGCTAGCCCTGCACTTTGGCCTCCCTCTGCTATAAGAGCATTTCAGGCTCTTAAGGAGGCTTTTCTTCCACCCCATCTTGAATCAACCTGATTTGGAAAAGCCTTTTACTGTAGAGGTTGATGCATCTTCTGTTGGTGTTGGAGCAGTCCTTTCCCAATTGGCCACAGACGGCCGGAATCATCCCTGTGGTTTCTTCTCGAAAAAATTCTCTCCTGCAGAAAACAATTACATTATTGGGGATCAGGAGCTGCTGGCCATGAAATTGGCTTTAGAGCAGTGGATACACCTTCTTGAGGGGGCCAAACTAAAATTCATCCTTAATTTCAGGTCATAAAATATGTATTATATTTGAAAACAGCACAAAGGTTCAACCCCAGACATGCTTGTTGGTCACTTTTTCTTTTCCCAATCTGACTTTAAGGTTGTCTTCTGGCCAGGTAACCTTAATAAAAAGGCAAATGCCTTATCTCATTAATTTTTATCCCATGAAGAGGACGAAAAGGATTCTAAAACACAACCTATTCTGCAACCCACGGTCTTTGCTCAGACTCATCTCATCTCTCCACCTCCAGGGAAGATTTTTGTTACTCCCAGTCTTCGTAAGCAACTGTTAACTTGGGCCCATACTTCTTTGTTTGCAGGTCATTCTGGGGCTCTCAAGACCTTTAAACTTCTTCAGCATTCTTATTGGTGGCCTTTAATGTCTTCTGATGTGATGAAATTCATTGCTTCCTGTGCTCAGTGTACTCAACATAAAACACCTCTGAGGAAAATGCAAGGACTTCTTCGGACTTTACATATTCCCACCCGACCCTGGTCCCACCTATCGATGGATTTTATTATTGAGTCTACCTCCACATTTGAAATTATCCAATTCTTTTCAAGTTTCTTTGCTTGGACCTCTAATCTTAAATCGTTATCAACAATTCCCACCCAAAACTCTTCAGGTTCATACTCAGCGTGGAGTTGAATTTATGGTTAAGGAAGTTCTGGATTCTTGTCTTCATCTCGGACAGCTCCAATATTTGATTGATTGGAAGGGCTACGCCCCTGAAGAATGCTCCTTGGTCTATGCCTCTGAAGTCTTTGCTCCTCAGCTCAGTCAAGTCTTTTATAAGAAGTTTCCCAATAACCATCTAGGTGTTCAAAGTCCACCCTAAAAGAAGGGGATACTGTCAGGATGCAGCCTGGGATCAGCCATTACTCACGTCTGCGATGGCGTCTTCGGGCTCGTAAGCATCCGGCCGTCAGCCGCACTTTTACTATTTGTTTATTATATATGTAATTTCACATTTCTACTCTATACATGCAGCTGTAGCTGCTCTTATATATCTTACTTTTCACTTCACTTTTCTCATTAGAGTGATACCCTGGGGTGGCTTGGCTGAGCTGGTTTGGGGGTATCCTGCACCCTGGATTTTAACCCCTGTATGATAGGGACCTACCCTACAGAGGTTATCTGGATATGGTGGGTAGGCCCATAACCTTGGCCATGATTATGGTAAAATCGTCTATTTATTGCAAAAATTGTATTGCAAAATGTATTTATATATATATAATTAGTGATTTGGAGTTGTGCATCTGTGATTTGTCTTTTTTTTTGCGTCTGAATTAACAGTCTCAACAGGTAGCACCTACCATTATATATATTCAGGGTGTACAGTCTAGGATCCCCTTTCCCAGCTTAAGTACACCAAAGCTAGTTTGTACAAGAGGCATCAAACAATCCTTTTTTTCCTCCCAGTAATATAAAAGACTGGGGGCCTGATTCAGCAAGGCTGGCAAGGGAGCGAACGCATGCACTCGGACGATGATTTTGCACTGCACATGCATTGCACTGCATGTGCGCAAACTAGCCAGTGCGATCGGGTAAGGGTACACAGACTACACGCAGTGTGTACGCAGACCCTTCTGATATTGATTGACAGGAAGTGCGGCATATGTGCCTGATGACTAGATGCACGCAGGAAATGGGCAAAATCCTGCGCCAAGTCAGGTTACCCTCTATTGTGCGCCTGGGTCCGATGGTTCTCAGTGTTACTTATGTTTGCATTATACGGCATACTGATTGAGCATTGAGTAAAGGGAGATTGGCGGCATTGTGTAGTGCTGGATGTCTGCATCTTATGCTGCGGTTGCCGTGCACATGCGTTGATTAGCATGTACAGGCAGCAACCGAGTGCCTGTGTTCTCTCTATTGCATCCCTTGCTGAGTCAGGCCCTGTGTGACATGCTCATTTGTACATTGTCATTAAAATAATCCTCAACCATCATATTGATGCTTAGGGCTTGATTCAGACCCGCTCGCTAAGGGGCAATCGCTCGCTCTGAGCGATTTTCCCCCATCTGAGCATGCGTATAATTCGCAGTGCGCGTGCGCAAGCCATTCACTGCGATCTGCTTTTGGTAGCTCGTAAGCCACTATCAGGTCGCTGTTTTGAGTGACATATAATGCCTTTTGTGGGTGATAACAGTAGAAGGTGCATGTGAACGGGGGAGTGGTGTTGCGAACGCAGGCGTGTCTGCCCGCCAAAACGGCATTTAAAGGGCATGAATAATTAGCAAATTAGCGTCATTGTACACATCACCTGTATGTATTTCAGCCCGCACTGATCGCTGTCCTTGCGGCAAGTTAAGGCAACCCCAAGGGCTGCGAGCAGCTCCGATGCCTCATGATGGTCCCGATTAATCAAACATTTCCTGGAGATGAAGTGTGTTGCGAGTGGCAAGGGGGCGTCTTCAGACACTTGCGAGCGCACTTTGCCGTAGCTCGTTAACACACAGTGGGTGTCCTTACGCAATGCATTGCGAGCGCTTAATTTACATATCCGGCCCATTTCTGCAAGCAAGCGATCGCAACTTGCGAGCGGGTCTGAATCAGGCTGTCGAAACTGGATTATTGGCTTAGACAAGATCAGTTTAAAATTGAATCGCAGCGACGCCATTTTGCGAAATGGCCGCCTAAGCACCATTTTAGATAAACTCACACTTTAGTACATGTGGCGATAATACTATTAGCATCATGCAAATGCATCTGTGACCATCGCCATAAGTTACGGCGATTCACCAAAAGCCTATTTCATGACTTTACGTATTATAAAGGATATATTTCAGAAATGGCTTTACAGTATGTCAAAATTGGATTGCATTAGCTGAATAGAGCAAATGGCCACGTGACAACTAGCTTGTGTAGATAAGCTTCCTGGATAGTGTCTGCTCTCACTCCGGGTGGTCCGGCTAGAATACACACCTTACATTAGCAAGCTTCCTGCAATGAAATGACTTCAAAGACTAGAGTGTTACCTTAGGTTTGTATCTTGTAGCTGGGTTAATTTGCATCCACACAAGAGACTGGGAGAATAAAGAGTTTTTCTTTTGCGCCTGGGAAAGGTGGGGGGGCTGCTGAGAGAGGGGGCATGTGGAACTATCAGGCTCAGCATGTCACACTGCTAGATGTTCACTTAGTGAGATTTAAGTGCACCATTCCTCATACACACATTAATACGCACAATTGCGCTGGTAACTAATCGCATATTAGTGAATGCATAAGATCCTGTATGAAAACGCTGGTTGTTAGCTTCATGCGCACGCATCTGCCCCAAGTTAACTAGCGTCTTTACATCACACAATGCATACTCACACATTACATATCCACATAAAAGGTGTAATAAGCTTTAGAGTATAAGATTTAAGTTGGTTCAGTTAGTATAAATTCTGTGAAATAAAGATATTTGATAACTAAGGTTTTATACATGCTAAGAAAGCTGTGTTTGGGTTCGTACTGATGCATACTCTTTCAACAGAATTCCGGTATTATCGGTGTGGAGATCGCATCATGCATTCTCAACTTATGGACCGCAGAGACTTCAAGCAACAAAATGTATATAATATGAACAACTGTTAGAATGATTGCATGGGGGCTGGAGGGCAGAGACCCCCAGTTGTTGGAGGCTGGGTTGAGTCTATTTGAACCAGCCTGTTAAACGCTCTGTAACAGATGCTTCCCCCATGGGAACCAATGGCATAAGCAAGAAACTTCTCTATTGTCCTGTCTATTCTGGGGGGGTATAAACATGTGTGCTCAAACACTGGGTCTTTAGTCTTCTTGCTGAATGCTGAATGACGACTGGGTTTCTTGCTGATGCCTAAAATCTGGACCAGATAGCGCTGCGTATGTATACTGTACTTGGGGTCTGTATAATTCCTTTGCGTCTAATTGTGTCTGGATCAATAGCGTGTAACTGACTGTACTTTTTACTTGAATAATACTTTGTGCTTTGGAACCACATGTTCTAAGTCTGGAGTCTCTATTTACTGTATGACTGCGTACGCAAATTAAGCGTCATCCTTAGAGGTTTATAGGTAGGATTTTAGAAGGTACAGGCAGGGGTATATAGAGGTTCAATTTCAATATTGTCAAGGCCCTTAGTGTATTAGATTGAATCACAGTAGAGGTGTCAATAATTGTGGCCTGACCAGATGTCAAAATAGTGTTTCACTTTGGTGCGCTGAGTTGCCTCTTCATCGACACCCCAGTGGGTCTCTTGGAAAAGGTAAAAAAATTTTTCCTGGCAGCAGCATTGGCAGGATAATCTGAAGCAGGAGACAATGTTGTATCATGTGCTATTTTCTTGCTGGCAAGGAGCTCTTTGCATCTTTTAAGATCTATGGACCTCATTCAGACCCGGTTGCAAGTGCTGCACGCTCGCAACCGCGTCGATGCTTTGGTCCTGCGCATGCTCGCAACCGGGTCGATGCTTTGGTCCGGGAGCACTGCGCGTGTGCAAGCCCCGGAGCGAGAGAGAAACTCTCTCGCTCCGGAGCTCACTACAAAATGGCCGGCTGTCGATGTTGATCGACAGCTCGGCCCGTTTTGTAGGCGGGGCGGCTACACAAACGGAGGCGCTCCAGATGTAATGCTTACCGTTTTGTGGATGCCGCACTGACATCAGCAGTGATGTCAGTGGGGAGCTTCCTGCTTGATCAGAGCAGGAAGCTCCCTGGGGCTTGCGGTTGCCGAGACCCAACCTTAGGGTCTTGTCGCAAGCCCCGATGGTCGTGATGGTCTTGACCATCGCGACCATCACCCTGGTCGGTCGCTTAGCTGTACAGCTGCACAGCTTAGCTAGCTACCAGGAGGCCGCACTAAAAAAAAGAAGCGGCCACCCTCATGCATAGAGAGCGATCGCTTCTTGCGACTGCCTCTGAATGAGGGCCAATATCAGTTGGAAAGAAAGATAATACAAATGACTTAAACCTAGGATCAAGCATGGTTTGCAGTGATCCAAGATCTTTATAACCCTTTGGTCCTTGCGAATCGAATAAAGAACTTGATCTACAAGTCCAACAGCAGAATCACTTTGTATCATCTCCTCCTTCAATTTCTCAAACTTTTTTTCTTTGCAGTGTCTGAACTCAGTGCCTCATTCAGACCCAGACGCTAAGCTGCGCTCTCTCGCTGCTGTCAGGGGCCGGGTATGCAAATTCCGCGATTGCACTGTCTGGCTTAAGGATGCCCTCTCTGTCTTAGAGAGCGACGGCAGAGTGAGCATACGCCAGTGTAATGACGCCCACTTTTCTTTCTTAGCACACGTTATCTCCAGGAAGTGGATGATTAATCTGTAACATCGAGAGCCATCGGAGCTGCTCGCAGCGCTTGAGATAGACTATACCCCACCGCAAGCACTGCGATCACTGCAGACTAAAATGCAACCAAGTGACGTGTAGAATGACGCCTCCATGCTAATTATGGATGCCCATTAAACTGCGTTTTGATGCCCAGACACCCCTGCATTTGCACCACCACTCCCCCATTCACAAGCACCTTCCCCTGTTACCACCCACAAACGGCACTATCTGTCACTCAAAGTAGCGCTCAGTCTGTGTACAATGAGCACACGATTCCCATTCGGGATGACTGGCTTGCGCACGCACACTGTGATGCATTTGCAGACGGGCTACAATCGCCCGTAGCGAGCATCCGTGGCTTAGCGTCCGGGTCTGAAATGGGCCCTCACTTCATTAGTTAGTACTTCGAATGGTTTCAGTAGTTTACAAAAAAACAGAGAGTATTCTCTAGTGTGCTGGACTAAGATACATTCCACCTCCTCTCCCTATGTCATGGCTTGTTGTGTAGGTTTGGATGGCTTGTTGCTGTTCCTCCATTAGCTGAATCATATAAAATGTGGAATTCCACCTGGTCACAACCTCTTGCTTCAGTTGGTGACATGGCAAAATAGAACTGTTCTTGCAGCTGCTGCAATCTTCTACATGCGATTGCTGAATGCCGAAAATGTCCAGAAATTTTACTGGCCACAGTATCTCCTGCATGCCCCTTTCATTTTAGAAAAAAAATTTGGAACTACCAAGTTTATTGTATGAGCAAAACATGGGACATGTTCAAATTCACCTAGTTCTAATGCTCTCACAATGTTACATGCATTATCGGAAATGAAAACTTTTGAGGAGATTCCTAGCGGGATAAGCTATTTTGCTATAAGACAGGGGTTCTCAACCATGGTCCTCAAGGCACACTAACAGTTCAGGTTTTTAAGATAACCATACTTGAGCACAGGTGACTTAATTAGTATCTCAGTTATTTTGATTTAAACATCTGTGCTCAAGCATGGATATCACTAAAACCAGGACTGTTAGTGTGCCTTGAGGACCAAGGTAGGGAATCACTACTATAAGATCTCTGAGTTTTTATAACAGGTTGACACTGGGTATCCTTTTAGTGAAGCCAGTGATCAGAGCTGTAAGTAGACTTTTTGGTGCCCTGTGCCAGAGAGAGCATTGGTGTCCCCCCACCTCTGGTCATTTTTTTAGATAGGGACATAAGATAGTGCACCTGAAAAAGGGCCATGGCCTCATGGGGAAGGGCCAAGGAAGAGATAGGGGCACTCCTGGGCAGCCAGGAGATGCTGGGGATAAAAGAAGAGGAAGCTACAAGTGAGAATGATAATAAACATGAAAATTGACAGGCCCAAACAGCGCTCCCTGCCCTGCGGTGCCCTGTGCTATTGTGATACAGAGAGTAACCTGTCTGTGAATGAGCTGGCCTTGTGTGTTAGATACTGCTGCTGCAGGTGATACACCGATCCAGTGTGCTGTCACAGTCATGTAATCTTTTGTTTGACCAGTACTGCTTTGCCATATATCTGTCAAGTGGATAGTGAGTGCAATGGCATTTTCTAGGCCGAGAACTAGTCTTTCTTTATAGTCCTGGTAAAGGCAAGAAATTGCTGTTTTTGGATATGAGATGGAATTTGGTAGTGGGGAAACAGGACCTCAATTAACTGTCTAAAACCACATGAATTGATGGAGGAAATTGTATCTAATGCTAGCATAGCCATCATGGCTTCAGTGATCCATTGTGCAACTGGACGGCTGCTTTCTTACTTGCTTCCTCTTGCAAAGGACTGTTTCACAGTCAATTGTTGTTGAAAACTAGTCTTCGTGGTCCCCTTCTGGGCTAAAGATTCACCCCAGTAGCAGCAGCCCCAGCATGCAAGGAATCTTCTGGGGAATCCTGAATAGGGAAGGAATCAGTTTGGCTTCGCAAATTAGATGCAGGAGGACTACCACTGATCATTAATGAGGAGATTGATGATAAAGGTGTTGGTGGTGAAGACCGCATGTGCTAGGATCTAACTGAAAGCTGGGAGCTGGCTGATGCTGGACTGTTTGTTATTATTTTACCAGATTTTGCAGCTTTTTTCAAAACTTTGCATGTACTCGCTGTAAATGATGGAAAAGGGAGGAAGTTCCTAGATGGTTAATGTCCCTACCTCTACTTAATTTGGCTTCAGAAATTATATAGATGGCTTGACAAATGTTGTCAGGATTTGGATAAAATAATTCCTTACAAAAGAGGTGACTTTTTTGGTCTTTTGCCCAAACATGACAATGGCATTCTTTTTATCAAGTGTGAGATCTGCTGCCACTGGTGGATGACTTACTTTGACACAAACAACATCCTCATAATCAACATCCTCATCAGCATCAATCTCCCTCACCCTGTTGCACTTCCACAGTAGCATCCTCAATTTCTATGTCACCATCTTTACTTGGGCTGCTCATCTCCACATTTGCAAATGTGCAGAAATGGTGGGAGGAGGCTTCACTAAGAGTACAGTGTCAGAAATGTCAGACTCACACATAGCACTTGTGGACACACTTAGGGCCTAATTCAGAGATGTACCCTAGCCCGATGTTTAGCGCACATCTCCGATGATAAGTGGTCTGTGCTTGTGACACCGGATGAAATTCCCTTAAGTCTCTGCCTGATTGACAGGCAGAAGCATCTGGGATGCAGTGGGGGGGGGCAGGATGGCCTGCATTCCCAGAAACAGTGGCGTGTTACCCATTTTCCAGGAGGGATGAGGCCAGGGTCTGCGCCGGTGGATGCAGATATTCTGGCCTTGCAGCTACCAGTACTGGGTCAAGTTGCAGTAAGCTTCATTTACTGCAGCCTGGCCAAAGGAGCAACCGATGGTTGTGATTTTTGCGATGGTTATCCCAGGCTGCAACCTTGGTCGCAGAACTGGGATAACAGATGCAGCAATGAAGTGTCTGTTTCCTACAGATACCTACTTCTTCATTAGCATTTAAGATGGATGGAATTGCACTGTTGCTTTTGTGCGGCTCTGCAATTCTGTCCATCTCTGAATCAAGCCATTAGATTCTCTTTAAGGATTTGTGAAGTTTGTTAACACATATTTTGTTCTATAGCCTTAGTTTTGTTTTGGTGAACTGATTTGCCTGTTTTAAAGGTGACACGTGCAGAGTGAGAAGATGTTGCATGTGAGTTTTCAGAAGATGCCTCACTATGTTTGGCCCAAGCTTCCTAGGCATTCTAGTGTAGGAAACATCAGTAGCAGAAAAACCAATCGCAAAGGAAGGCCATGGCCTGAGCCTTTCCTTGCCATTGCGTGTGGTGTATGGCATGTTGGCAATTCTATGTTTTTTGGCAGTAATTTTTCCCTTTATTATTAGGGATGATATTTTCTTTAACATTGTGCAATATTGTTTAGATTTCAGGTACCCTTTTTTAAACTTTATTTCTCTGGAACACCTTTAGTAGATGTTGAAGTGCTACCATGACTGCTGACAGCAGCCACAGCACTAGTACTGGGTTCCTGCTCCTGCTCTTCTATTGACTGATCCATATCGACTCACAGAGTTCCTAGCAAAAGTGTGACACCCTAATAATGTTATATTTTTCAACACATGTTTTATATTAATACATTTTTTAACAGTGCTGGAGGCGCTGAACATACAACAAACTGCCTCACAGTGCCCCTAGTATAAGCTGAGTGGCACCTTAATAATGATGTTATATTTTTTTAATACAAGTTTTATATTATTAAAAATTTATAACAGTACCTTAAGGCCCTGAAAACACAACAAACTGCCTCAGAGCACTCCTAGTATAATCTGGATGGCACCCTAATAATAACATTTTATTTTTTAAGACACAAGTTTTTAACAGTGCCTTCTGAACACACAACAAACTGCCTCACAGTGCCCCTAACATAAGCTGGGTGGCGCCTTAATAGTAATGATGACGGTATACTTATAATAATTTTTTAGTTTTATAAAAATATGCTCCAGTAGGCTTTTTAAGTAACACAGTGCTGCAGTCCACTCCTATGACATTTTTTGTACCTCACAGTACTACAGCAGCACACAGTACCTCTATCATGCCAATTAAACACAGTGCTCCTAATCTTTTTATTTTTTGGGGGAAAAATGTGTCCTAGTAGGCTTTTTTCTTAGTTACAAACAACAACACAGTGCTGCAGTGCACTCCTATGGCAATTTGTTTTGTACCTCAGAGAGTGCTGCAGCCAGCCCACAGTACGCAGTGACCCTGACTAACAGTGCTTCTAATCGTTTTATTTTTGTCTACAAAGTGCCCTACACAGTAACCTATTACCACACCGTCTCCCTTTTTAGCCTCCAGTGTGAAATGACACCCGATCACTAGGGAGGGGTTTTAATATGCAATCCAAAACATACGAGATCCGACGCCGGGAAGATGGCATTTTGCATCGTTTTGAGATCCAAACAAAGTGGGAAGATCCGACCCCCAGCTCAGTTTGACTTGTAACCCCTAAGTTTGGGTGTGTTTGGATTTCAGGAAACCGAACCTGCACACCTCTAGTTCAGGCTTTGCCTACCCTCCCGAATATCGGGTGCCGCTCCCAACCCCCCGGAAAGGCAGGCAAGCCCCCCGGCTGCCATTTCACCACCCCGACTACAGCTAGAAACCCCCCGCAGGGGGGGGGGCGATGACGCGATTAGCGCTAAATCGCGTCATCGTAGCTCCGCCCCCTGCTTCACAATGCCTTTATTTTCGAAATTGTGAAGAGGGGGCGGGGCCACGGTGATGTGATCGTGCAACACGATCAGAGTCAGTGCCCGGCCACGCTCCCCACTGTGTGCAGGCATTCAGCTCCCTCCCGGAAGGAGGGAGCTGAATGTCGGCAACTATGCTCTAGTTTTGACATATAAGATAAAAAAACACCTTTTTGTGTAGGGATAGAAATGTTAGTGTCTCAGGTCCCAAACACCAAAAAGGAGCAATGAAGGAGGGGATAGGTTTCCTTTCCCCTATAGATGCTCCCTTACTGGTATTTGAGGCTAAACGCTAAACAGGCATATCATGAATCCTTTCCTTCTATTAGTCAATTTTCCCAGCAGAAGGTTTTCTCTTTAATGAAGCTCCACATCAAGGCATACATGAGAGAAATAAAGGATTATAGCATGAAAAACACCTTTAATTCCTTAAAAATGCACATATACACTCACAAGTGTGCGGTATATTTTTGCAGATAAAGGGGGTGAGTCAGCAAGGATCACAATTGCAAAGCTGTAAGGCAGGCAGCTTTGCAATTACGTCCTTGCTATTATGCAAATACAGCAGGAGGTGTATGACAACCCCTGCTACATTTGTAATCCCAGCACTGCGATGGAGGTCGCAGGCTGGGATCACCATCACGACCATCGGTGGTCGATGGTTGTGATGGTGGACGGTGCCAGGCCACCAGCCAGCTGAGTAAGCCTTAGCTTACTCAGGCTGGCCGGCTTGCGTGCCCAGGACACTGCGTCGGTCAGCGCAGTCCCTGGGCTTGCCACTCCCAGAAAACGGGGCGGACATGCCCCCGTTTCCAGGATGTCGGCTGACCCCACACCCGCACCGCCTCTTAAATGCCTCTGCCTGTCAATCAGACAGTGCCATAGAAGGAATGTAGGAGAAACATTCTGGCGCTTCAATAGGGTAAGCTGCAGCCCTTTCAAAAAGATCTTTCCCTGAAGATCTAAAATGGTATCTGGTCTGATAAGTAAAGAATTGAAAGATGGCGCTGCTCGCCGTGTCACATAAATGGATGGTGAGGCAGAGACAAAAATAAAATATACTTATCCGTAATATGTTGAACATTTATTTTTGCCCCTTTGAATTTCCTCTCTTTCTCTCCGGCATGTAGAATTCGATGTACATAGAGGAGAGGAGTATATATAACAGCAATGTGTAGTAGGTTCTTTAACTATTGTTACATAAAGTTCACTTAAAAAGTGATGAACAACAGAATGAGGCGTACCCCAACTCACTAAATCAAAGGTGGGTACGTATCTATAACAGTATCTTTAACATGAAGTCTGTCAGAAAGATGTATGTGCACATCTGGACTTACGCTCATATGAAGCGGAGCATGGTATATAAAGGTATCTTTACCATAGACAATAATCGTACTAGAGTACAGATTGCGTACCAGTACACACACAGCTTTTGATGGTGTCTTGCATATGACGGTATCTTTCATTCTTCCCATTGTATTTAATGATAATTGGATTTTTCATGCAATAAATTTTAATAAAGCAAAATAAAATGGTGTCAAACATAAGACATCATACACGTGATAACAAGGCTGCAACTAGGGGGGGGGCTAGAAGTGCACGTGCACTGGCTGCCCCCAAAGAGGAGACAAATGCTAGAGGTCTTTACTGGCCTTCTAGTGTCTGTCTCCTCCTTGGTGGTGGCCATTTTTGGATGGCCGTTTTCAGCAAATTCCATGAGGACTAGCATGGACTCTGGTGCTGCCAGGAGAAGATACTGAAAGCTGTATCTTCTCCCGTGAAATCCCCTGGCAATGAGCATAAACCCCACTGGCAATAAGCATGAAACCCCATGGCAAGAAGCATAAACCTCATGGCAACGAGCATAAACCCCATGGCAACGAGCGTGTAACCCCTGGCAATGAGCATGTAACCCCTGGTAACAAGCATGTAACCCCTGGCAACGAGCATAAACCTAGCAACGAGCATAAACCCCCTGGCAACGAGCATAAACCCCATGGCAACGAGCATGAAACCCCCTGGCAACGAGCATGTAACCCCATGGCAATGAGCATGTAACCCCTGACAATGAGCAGGTAATTTTAAAGTAATTAGAAGCCTTACTGTGGGGTATAAAATGGTGTCAGGCAAATATGTAAGTGGCACTTTGGTAATAGGCATTACAGTGTGTGGCATAATGTGTAATGGGCATTATGGTGTGTGGACTAATGTAAGTAACTATACCAGGGACGCCTGAGTAGTGCACTGCCTTATGGAGGAGCAAGGACAAACTTCAGGTACAGGAAGGGAGGGGGCGCAAAATTGCTGCCTTGCACTGGGTGACAGATATCCTAGTTTCGGCCCTGGTGATAATACACTTTAAAAGCATATAAAACATTCTCAGGGGGATGAACCTGTACTAGGACAGACTGAGGTAAGAGGTGTGGAAACCAATGGGTCCGGTTCCCAAACTAAAATAAAAGAATAAACAAGTCACCACACCTACCTCAGAAATGTTCAGCAATGCAGGGGTCCCCTCGAGAATGTCACCTTCCAGGCCAATGCGTTTTGAGAACTTAGGGGGTCATACAGACCCGTTCGCGAGCAAAGGATGCTCGCAAACGGGTCGATGTTGCCCCACTGCGCATGCGCACGAAGGAGGAGCTCCGTCGTGCGCATGCGTGAGACCCGGACTGCGACAGCCGATGTTGATTGACAGCACGCCCCCTTTGGTGGGCGTGCCGGGGGCGTGGCTGCCAGACGGAGGCGTTCCCATGGGAACGCCTTCCGTCTGAAGCCGGCCCCACTGACATCACTAGTGATGTCAGTGGGAGTGATTTTGGCTCTGATAGAGCCAAAATCACTCCAGGGGTTGCGGCAGCGAGACACTACCGCAGGGTCTCCGCCGCAAGCCCGATGGTCGCAATGGTGTTGACCATCACGACCATCATCATGGACGCTCGCATAAGCTGTGGGTGGTAACCCACAGCTATGCGAGCGTCCATGAGGACACTCCTAAAACAGGTAGGAGGGCCCTGATTCAGAGCGAGCGCTCTGGTCAGAGCGTTCAGCTCTGAATCAGGCCCTCAGTCTCTTTATCAAGGAATCTTGATAAAGAGGCTAGCATCTATGAAGAAAGATAGAAACATCCCAGGTACAGGTCCTAAATTCTCCAAAATGCACCTCCGGATGATGGTATATGGCAGAATACACAGTGACTGCAGATTTCCCAGTGTCCGCTTAACGTGTTTCAAGAATGTCTCTTTTTCAAAAGCTTTCCTAGTTTTAGCTGGCTGGTTGGTATAGAAAGCATAGTATAAAATCAGTAATCAGAATAATGGTCCTAACAAACTGACGTCTGAAACACAGGTAAGCATAGGATGCAGGAATAACGATACAGCCTTATATTCCAGCACTGCTATGTGCTCAGTCTACTGTAGGTACACCTAGGGGAAAATTGACTAAGATTCGATTCCATCCTGGTTGTTATGTGTTGCGTGGATCGCGATTTTAATTTTTTTGTTTTAAGAAGACCACCACTCCTGATAATGTAGGTGAGTATGTGTATCTATGTAATAAAACTGTACTTTTACGTTGTGTGTGTTGTGTTTTTTTTTTTCACATTCCTTTACAGGTGAACTACAGGTACCAGCAGGCCTTTACTGCCCCGCATGCTGGTACTTGTGGTTCTCCAAGTACCAGCATGTGGGGGAGGCTTGCTGGGACCTGTAGTTCCACTGTAAAGACAATGTTGATATTTGTATTTTTTACACACTACATACACCATCAACCCACCACCCACCGCCCTAGGGTGGTGGGGATAGCCCCGGGCTATCAGCCTAGGCCAGGGGTGCCCCAAAGAGGGGGACCCCAAAGAGGGGGACCCCTTTATTGGGGGGGTCCCCATCTCCCCAGGGATCCCTGGCCTGGGCTGACTAGTGGTCAGGACTGATGCTGCGGCTGGGGGCTCGGTGAAAGGGCTCCCCTGGCTGTGGCTTTAGCCCCTGCTAGAAAGGGTCCAGTGCTGGTTTTAATGATAGGAGGACTCCTACACAATTTTTTCCTCCCTATAATTAAAACCAGGACTGGCCCTGCAGCCTGGTGTTGGTACCTAATTTACGGTGGAACCCTCCACGTTTTGTTCCCCGTAATTTTAGGCACCAGGACAGTCTGGCAAGTCCGGGGCTGATTAGCCTTTTGGAGCGGGACCTCACGTTTTTTAAATTAACCCTTACAAAACACATTTTCTATTCAGAAACATGGACAAATCACACTGATTTGTGTATGTTGAATGACAACTCGCAGCTCAGGAGGTGGTGCATTTAAAACTTCTATTGAGTCCCCGATTTGAGTCTAAAATGCCCGACTTTAGCAAGACGAATGATGGTAAATTCCCGATTTGTATGAAATAAGTGAAAAGTACTTCCGAATTGAGCTGATGGTGATATCATTTCTATTGTTCAAATCGGACGTATTTGCGGCATTAAACCACCCGATTACAACCTGAAAAAATGAAGAAATCACCCAACTTTTATGATAGTAAATTCCCGATTTGAAAAAAATTTATATTATCACCCGAAAATGCAAATCGGGACCAACACGAATGTTAATAAATTTACCCCCTAATGTGAATTTGGTCTCACTACAATAATCTAGAAAACAGCAAGAGAGCAAAGCACACTCGTCTACTTATCAAAGTAGGGAGCAACATGACTGCACAATAGAGAGAACACTGGCCACTGGGTCCAGTATATTATAGAGATGAATTAGTAGCCTGCCTTAGAGTGAAGGAGTAGGCAGTTCATAATGTATACAATGAGTTTGGTGAGTTAGAAGTATGTATGTGAGTTCAAGCCAGACTTTTACACCATCTCACTGAGAAACATACTACAGAAGCTCACAATAGGCAGCCCCCAGAGCCACCTTCATTGGCCAATCCAGCTATCATTAGATTTCTATGTGGCCTCCTGATCTGTAATAATTTTCCCCTTCAAGTTAATTTGGTGTGTAGTAAAACTCTATTGTACTGGCTGCATAATCTCATGCTAATAATTGAAAAAAAATATATATGAATTCTTGCTCTACCCCGACAAACTCTAATATCTCTTAATGGATCAATATTTTATAGCTATGTCTGATGTCTATAAGTAGTGTGACAAAAGCACTGGGGAACTGTTAATGGGAGGTATATATATGCCCAGTTTCTTAACATCTGTGTTATAATTATCCAGGTAAGGAGCAGCCTTGATTGCCAGACCACCTTTGAGATGCTCATAAAAGGTGTGTCAGCTCACTGAGCATTCTCTTACTACCTGGGGAGCAGGCTGACAGACCTGTTGAGAGACACTGGTATGGCTTTATGTAAGTGCTGTATTTAAATGCTTGTGTGAGTTGAACATTAGGTCCTCTCACCTTTAGAGAAGAAGACTTCTGTTTAGTTAGAGCCGGATAGGCCAGGATTTATTTTTAGGATTTTATTTATTTTGCTAAACAAATAAAACTAACTGCGGATACTTGTACCAAGGCCCTGGACTGGTGTAATACTGGTTGGCTGCTGCATGCAGGAAGTGTTTATCCCAGAAAACAATCTTGTGACAGTAGATAAATGTATACGTGTTTAAGGATAAAGCTAGGGTTTGTATGATGCTCACCAGAAAAGATATGTAACATAAGACCCCCAGATTGTAAAGACCACTCAAAGACATTATCTGAAGACCTCAGTAAGGGAAGGATGGAATAAATATATTTTCTTAAAAGATAGGGGGCTAAATGTAATAGCCTCCGAACTTTCGATGCTGTGGGGATTTATGCGATTTTAAAAGTGACAATCATTTTAAAGGCTAAACCAGCTTGGTTTAACCTTTAAAATGATTGTTACTTTAAAATTCTGGGGAGAGTCACATAAATCCCTGGAGCGTCAAAAGTTTGGGCGCTATTACATTTAGGCCAAAGTCTCCTAAGAGCTTGAGTCAGAGTTTGGGAAAATAAATGAAATGAATGAGTGGTCCATCTTTCAATGGCATTTTGCTTGCTCAGTTTAAAGAACTTGAATATAAGGGGTACATTTACTAAGAATCGAGATAGGTCGAGATGACCATCTCGGGTGATTTATTGATTTTTTTTCCTGCTTGCAAATTTACTAAAGGTAAAGTCGGGTGAGTTAGAGAGAGATTTCTCTCATCTCACTCGTAAAACTCGGGTGAGATAGCAATCTCAAATCAAATCACCATTGGGCCAAATCGGAAGTACTTTTCACCTAAAACATACATCTCTCAAATTTACCAAAAATCAGGATGACAAGCTCAGGAGAGATAGGAGCAAACTCTCTAAATCACTTTTCAAACTCTCAACCCCCTGAGCTGCGAGACGGTCAGAAACATACACAAATCATTGTGATTTGTGTATGTTTCTTTCTGTAAATGGTTAAAATAGGTTTAATTTGTAAAAAAAAATTATGTGAGGTCCCCCCCCAAAAGACTAACCAGCCTCGGGGTGGCCAGCTTGTCCTGGTTCTTAATTTACAGGGAAAAAAAATGTGTAGGGTTCCACTGTAAATTACGAACCAGCAACAGGCAACAGGGACAGAGCTTGTTTTAAATATACAGAGAAAAACAATTGACGTGAGATCCCCCGTATATTTAAAACCAGCCCTGGACCCTTTCTAATGGGGGGACTGATGCCACAGCCAGGGGTGCCCTTTCACTGGGCCCCCCAGCTG
The DNA here is from genome assembly GCA_031769625.1 of Taudactylus pleione. Lineage (NCBI taxonomy): Eukaryota > Metazoa > Chordata > Amphibia > Anura > Myobatrachidae > Taudactylus > Taudactylus pleione. Next base: position 1,550,230 of record JAUIMM010000084.1, read on the forward strand.
CAGCTTCAGCCCTGACCATTAGTCAGCCCAGACCAGGGATCCCTGGGGAGTTGGGGACCCCCCCAATAAAGGGGTCACCCTCTCCAGGGCACTCCTGGCCTAGGCTGATAGCCCGAGGTTATCCCCACCACCCCTGGGCGGTGGGTGGTGGGTTGATTGTGTTAGTGTATTGTGTAAAAATAGTCAATCAACCCACCACCCACCTCCCAGGGGTGACAGGGATAGCCCCGGACTATCAGCCTAGGCCAGGGGTGCCCTGGAGAGGGTGACCCCTTTATTGGGGGGGAGCAACTCCCCAGGGATCCCTGGCCTGGGCTGACTAACTGTCAGGGCTGATGCTGCGGCTGGGGGGCCCGATGAAAGGACACCCCTGGCTGTGGCATCAGTCCCCATTAGAAAGGGTCCAGACCTGGTTTTAAATATACAGGGGAACCTCATTTTTTTTCTCTGTATATTTAAAACCAGCTCTGTCCCTGCTGCCTGGTGCTGGTTCGTAACTTACAGTGGAACTCTACACATTTTTTTCCCTGTAAATTAAGAACCAGGTCAGGCTGGCAAGCCCAAGGCTGGTTAGTGTTTTGGGGGGGGACCTCATGTAATTTAAAAAAAAAAACATTTATCTATTTTTTACAAGTCTTAATACACAAGCAGCAAGCGCATATCTCACTGATATGTGCTGGCTGCTAGCTCGGGAGAGATTTGCAGAGAGAAAACACTGCAATCTCGGGTGAATAATCTGCAAAACGAGTTACTCGGGAGAGATATCTCGTTCTGCTTCACCATCGGCAAACTTGTTTAGCCTCAAATCGCCTGTTGGTAAACTTGGTAAAAAAAAAGGGTTTAAATCACCCGAATTTTGGCAAGTACCAGCGAGATAAATCACTTTGAAAATCGGGACAATCTCGAATCTTAGTGAATTAAGTTTACAGTAGTGTCCGTTATTCACATTGCACCACACCTTATTGCTCCTTATTCACACTACACCACACTGTATTGGTCCTTATTCACATTACACCACACAATAGTGCCCAATATACATGTTACGCCACACAGTTGTGCACCTTGTACATATAATGCCACACAGTAATGCCCCTTACACATTATGCCCCATATTAGTTGTGCCCTTATACACAGAATGCCACACAGTAATGCCCATTACACATTATTACACCCCAACCTCACCATACCCCCTGCACAGCACAGACCCGGGCAATTAAACTGTAACCTTGTCACCTCAGCCTGCAGATGTAGAAGCCGCCATGCTTGCACTCCTCACTCTATGCTTAACTTGGCACTGTGTGTCTCCCTGCAGACAGGCTGAGCCTGCTGGACTCTGCAAAGGCCCATGGGAGGAGGAGCGGAGCAGCAGCCGTCCTCCAGCAGCCATTTTTGTTACTGCCCGCTGTCCCCACTGTCTCTGCTCCCCACTCCCGCTGGCTGTATGAGCTGCCACCCGATCGGAGCTGAGAGCACTCATTGTGGTAGGGCAGCCAGAGCAGAGCTGCCGGCGCAGTCCACCCCAGCCCAATCCCACCACTGCCAAGCTAAGCCGGCCCTAGGCTTGGAGGGGGAAGCAGTCGGGAAGCCAGCGGAAGCAATGCCGACTGCCCACTTCCTGACTGTCTAATCCTGGCAAGTGTCAAATGACAGGCTAGGGGAAGGGTTGGTTAGGGTTAGGCACCCTCGAGGGGAGGTTAGGCACCCCCCCAGGAGACTTAGGGTTAGGCTGCAGTGAAGGGGGGGTTAGGTTTAGGCACTTAAAGGGGAGTTAGAGTTAGGTACTTGGTGGGGAGGTTAGGGTTAGGCATCCCTAAGGGAGGGTTAAGGTTAGGGGGTAGAATTAGATTATTTGTACTTACCTTAGGGACGATCTGGAGTTCCTCCTCTGTCGGGCTGTCGCTGCCGGGATTAGAACCGCTGGCCATGGGGCTGGCGGTAAATCACACTGACTCCCTTGGAAGGCATGCCCCTAGGCACTTGCCTACTTTGCCTATGCCTGGGGCTGGCCAGAGTCACAGTGTGCATGTCCTGTGATGCTGTTGTGGCTCCGGTCCCAGTATGAGGGAAGCCACATCCTGACTGACAGGCTGTTGCTGTTAGGGTGCAGTGATGGGGAGTAGCGTCTGACACGCAGGTATGTCACTGGCATTTTAGGAGTGTCCCCAAGCCAGCAACTGCATCTTCCATTGCAGACTCACTGGCTTTCGGCACCTTGCTTGCAGAGGACATTCTGAATAACTTATGGGTTATCCAGATGTCCGATATATGCCGCAATGTTCACAATGGTGATCTGATGCTGCGTCTTTGGACGCAGGCAGCTGATTAGAGAAGCCAACAGGATGTCGTAATTTACACAAGACACCTAATTTGGCATTTGCATATTGACACACAGCTGCTGCTTACAATGATGCAGCAGCAGCAACATATGCATCTACCTCCGAATCAGGCCCATACTTTATAGTTGAATACCATGTGTACCCCAGGATGTAAAGGTGCGTACACATGGTACGATAATTATGAAAGATATTAACAATAAAGATATAGTTCAACGATATATCGTTAATTATTATGCAGTGAACGACCAATGACGCGCGTTCCCGCATGAACAATAATGATATCTATGATCGTTCGTACATGCAGGCCAATCTGGACGATTCTCAGAAAAGGAATAGCTTCAGCTCTCCAGTAATTATATATCTCAGTTTTAAGAATGCAACTATTTTCAAAACTTAGCAGTACTTATGTCTCAGTCCTATGTACACTATTATCCAGCTCTCCGCGTTATATCTAAATTCCGGGTCTGACCCGGAGGTTGGTACAAGGGGCCCGACTCAGACCCGCTCACTAGATGCATTCGCACGCAACCATCAGCTGCCAAAGTATGCAAATCCAAGGCATTAGCACGCCCACGCCTGTCTTAAGACGCCCACTTTCCCTTAGTGATACACATCATCTCCAGGAAGTGTATGCAACAATCGGTAACATTGAGTAACATCTGACCCATATGCAGCACTTGTGGCTGATCATATCCTACAGCAAACACTGCAAGTGCTTAAGTGTGTAATTCAACCATGTGACCTGTACTATGACGCTGTGTCTAAATTATGCACACCTCTGAAACGGCGTTAAGACGCACAGACACACCTGCATTCGCACCACCACAGCCCCGTTTCCATTAGAGATGTGCGGTTCGGATTCTGTGGAATCCGAACCACTCCGAACATTGGGGATCCGAGTCCACCCGAACGCTGTTCGGGTGTTTCCTGCCTCACTCGGATCCCCGTTCGAGGCCGAGCCGTAGCCTCCTTATGTCGGATTCTCGAGAGAGAATCCGACATCAGGGCTCCTCTAATGTAGGGCCGACAGCAGTGATAGCAGTCTGCCCTACACAGATCAAACACACAGCCACCAGCGGCAGCTGTGTGTTTGTAATAGCAGCCAATGAGAGTCACACAGACTCTCATTGGCTGCTGCACGGAGGGAGCCGGTTGGAGCTAACTCATGAGCTCCGTCTTCCGGCTCCCTCCTCAGCGCGTGACAGAAGAGCAGTGCGGACGACGGCGGGAGAGGGGATTCAGGTAAGTCTTTTTTTTTATGTGTGTGTGTAAGGGGGCATTAATGGGGGGTATACTACTACTGGGGGCCTGCTAAGTGGGGGCATACTACTACTGGGGGCCTGCTAAGGGGGGGCATACTACTACTGGGGGCCTGCTATGGGGGGGCATACTACTACTACTGATGGCCTGCTAATGGGGGGCATGTTAACGGAGAGCATACCACTACTGGGGGCATGTTAATGGGGTCACTACTACTGGGGGCATGTTAATGGGGGCACTAATACTGGGGGCATGTTAATGGGGGCACTACTACTGGGGGCATACTACTTGGGGCATGCTAATGGGGGCACTACTACTGGGGGCCTGCTAATAGGGGCACTACTACTGGGGGCCTGCTAATGGGGGCACTGCGACTGAGGGCATACTACTGGGGGCATACTACTGGGGGGCATACTACTACTGGGGGCACTGCATAGGGGGCCCTACTACTAAGGGGACTGCATAGGGGGCCCTACTACTAAGGGGACTGCATAGGGGGCACCACTATTGGGGCCATTGTGTAAGGGACACCACTGCTGGGGGCATTGTATAAGTGGCACTACTTCTGTGGGCATTGTATAAGGGGCATTACTACTGTGGGCTTTGGGCCTGATTCAGACCCACTCGCGAGCGGCTGTCCGCTCGCAAGTGGGTCGATGTTATGCACTGAGCATGCGCACGACGGAGGGAGCTCCGTCGTGCGCATGCGCCAGACGCGACGAGCGAAGGAAAGTCCTTCGCTCGTTGTGTCCGATCAAAGGGGGCGTGCTGTCAATGTTGATTGACAGCACGCCCCCTTTGGTGGGCGTGCCGGGGGCGTGCCTCCCTGACGGGGGCGTTCCCACGGGAACGCCTCCCGTCAGAAGCCAGCCCACTGACATCACTAGTGATGTCAGTGGGAGTGATTTTGGCTCTGATAGAGCCAAAATCACTCCGGAGCTTGCGGTTGAAAACCTCAACCGCAGGCTCCGGCTCGCAATTTCGATGGTCGCGATGGTCTCGACCATCGCGGCTATCAAAATGCACGCTCGTATAGCCTGTGGGTGGTGACCCACAGCTATACGAGCGTCCAGGAGGACGCTCCATGAAAATGGAGCCCGGCCCTCATTCAGAGCGTGCGCTCTGCTCAGAGCGTACGGCTCTGAATGAGGGCCTTTGTGTATAAGGGTCACTACTGTGGGCATTGTGTAAAAGGGGCACTACTGTGTGTCGTAACATAAACAAGAGACACTACTTTATGGTGTAATGTGAATCAGGCCCTATGTGCGGTGTAATGTGAATAAGATTGTGCACTGTGACTCCTTGGGCCGTAGCCCACTATGTAAACAAGTACTGTGATTCTGCTTCCCGTACCCCACTGGGTGGGTGCACTACTTTTCATTTCTGCCACTGCTGTGTGGCAATGTTTCATAGATGTGCTTTAAACTGTGGTGTCTGTGTCATTGTGCCGCTGCTTTGTCGCTTAGTAACCAGTCAGCTCACTGCAACCTTTGGCCAATAATGGTGAAAACAATACTATAAGCTGTGAGGTGGTCTAAATTGACTATAAATGACTGGAAATTAATGTTATTGAGGTTAATGATACTCTAAGAAGAACAAAAGGACCAGTTTATGTGTTTTTAGCTTTTTTTTGTAAAAAAAATCCAAATCCAAATCCAAAGCCAGTCACCGCAGTTTGGCAAATCCAAATCCAAAGCTGGACGACGTATTAGAACCAAATCCAAATCCGGCAGAAATGGTCCCGTGCACATCCCTAGTTCCATCGACCAACCCGTCACCACCCACAAACGGCTTGTCATGTCACTCAATCTAGCGAGGCGTCTTTGAACACGGGTTGATCACTTCACGATCACATGGACCGGTTTGCACACGTGCACTGCGATGCATAAGCATGCACACATTGCAAACATTGGCAGGCTACATGCGAACGCAGCCTAGCGAGCAGGTCTGAATCAGGCCCAGGCTTCCAAACCGGATCAGACCCGGAATTTAGCCTGCGCCGACCCAGGATATTCCCGAGTCGTCGCCGTTCATACCGGAGCCGGTTCTGCAGTAACCCGCCTTTTCCGGCATTGAAGTGGACGCTTGGACATCATGTCATCTTCAAGCGCCACTGCAGCCGGCCAATCGGCTGGCATGCGGTGCACTCCAGGTCATCGCGACCCAGATCGCGCAGTTTACACTGCAGGATTTCACAGGTCATTCCCGTGTTAAACCCTGCAAGTAACCTGGGTTATATTGCCGGATCATTCCACCCAGGAATCCAACCGTCTCGTTTTACACCAAGGAGCTAACCGAGTTAACCCTGCAATAACTCAGGTTTTAGCTTTGGTGTAAAACGGGTATTATTCAACAGTGCATGTATGTGCATTGCTGAACACAGATTCCCGATGGTCTGGAATCCGCACTGGCGCCGGACCCATACTGCACATGTGCAGTACACGTCCTGCGTGATCAAATGCAGAGCGGCAGCAGCATGTCAGTGATTGACAGTCTGCTGTCATTTTCGGGCGGAGGGGGTGGCGTGTCGCCGCAGTTGGGGGTAGGGAAGAGGCCAGGATCTCCGTCGGCTGACAGAGATTTCATGGCCTCTTTGTTGTAACTGTTATCACAGATTATCCGATGCTGCATCCTTGGACATAGCTCAGATAAGTAATGCATATAGGAGACATGATGCCTCCTGCTGCATTACCATAATTGCAAGGATGGAATTGCAAATCTGCTTACATGCAGCTTTTCAATTCCGTCCTGTGCTGAATCAGAGGGATGTAGTCTGGAACCCGACAGTCTAAATGCCGACCGCCGACTTCCAGACTGCTTTATCCCGACTAGGGTCGAATGACTGGCGTCTAAATGTAGACGCCTGTAATTTGCCCGACGTCGGGAGACCGGCGCCCGGCATCCCGATCGAGTGGATGCCGGGCGCCGCAGCGGACAGCCGCAGGGGGGGGAGGGTTAGGTTTAGGGCCCCCGGGGGGGACTTAGGGTTAGGCACCCCCCGGGAGGTTAGGGTTAGGCTAGGGAGAGGGAGGGTTAGGGTTATGCACCCCCCCAGGGGACTTAGGTTTAGGCAGCGGGGAAGGGGGGGTTAGGTTAGGTTAGTAAATACTTACCTTTAGGACGATCGGGATTTCCTCCTTGGTCGGGCAGCTGCTGTCAGGAATTGAACCGCCGGCCATCATGCGGTAATACATATCACACCCGAATCAGATGCTCAGTCTATTTATATGTAATCCAGTCTCTTTGTATATATATCACACTGTCAGCCTCCATGGATCCTCTGTGGTCATATCTGCCTACTCTCCTGGAACAGCTGGGAAGCTCCTGAAAATCGGTAGTGTAGTGAGCTGTCAGGGTGGCCGATGAAGCGATTAGCACTGCATTGTGTCACCTGTAATACCTTATACCCCTTTCACACTGGATATAAAAATCCTGGGTAGTTCACTTTTACCCGGTAATTTGCTAAACAACCTGGGATTTTTCCGTGTGTGAGAGGGTCATCCCAGGACTAAATTCCCGGGTCCCCGACCCTGGTTTTTTGCTGGGTCGCAGATCCGGGAATAAAGTCCCCAGTTGACCCTTTCACACCGGGAAAAAAACCTGGGTTTTTTAGAAAATTACCGGGTAAAAGTGAATTACCAAGGATTTTCATTTTCCTGTGTGAAAGGGGTATCAGACAGATAATGGCAAAAAACCTGGCACGCAAAATGCCAGGTAAAAGCTGTTTTTTTTTGCCATTTTCTGTCTGAAAGTGGTATTAAATACTTTTCATCATTTAATTTTACTATAAAATGGAATGGTCAAGTGCTACTGTATGTTATTTTGCCCTTTGTCCCAGATCTAATGATGCAGGGGTGTTATGAAGGACAATACATTTCAGTGAAAATGTAACAACATGAACTTAGTGATGTGGATAGTAATTACCTGTCATCCTTATAGTGAAATTGTACTATGGTAAAAAGCTTTTAGACAGCTAATCAGAAATGTGGTCAGGGTTTCCAACCCTGTTTTGTTTTTAATGACATGTTGACATGCAATACAAAAATATGATCTTTATCTGTGTGGGCATCGACAATTGTAATGTTTCTTTATGTTGTGACCTATTTACATGATGATGACACAAAAATGCTGATGAGAGGGGGTGGAAGCAGTGAGCACGGTATGATCTGTCAGTCAGAATGTCAACCAGTGAGTGCTGACACGATAATAATGTTATTTAAAGCATTTTAACCATGTCAGCATTATAACTTTAAACATGCTTAACCATGGTTCAAATTATAATGGTGACATGGTTAAAATGCATTATATAACATTGTTACAGTGTCTGCATTCTTTGATCGACATTACAATGTTAACTAATTAATTTCCTCCCACTGCAATTCATTTTTCACAGCACCCACTTTTTCAAAGGCTGTCTTGAACGCTAATGCTGCATACACACGTAAAGATTTTCTGTCCAACCATCCAACTAGTTGATTGGTTGGAATGAAAATCTAGTAAGGTATGAAAGCAAATGACAATTAGCAATTTGCTCCCAAATGCTGGAAAATGGACAAAAACTGTTGTTTGAACAAATTGTTTAGATCAAACATTTAACAAACTTGTCTGACGACCATTTTCATCTGTTTTCTGGCATTTAGGAGCAAATTGCTGATCATCAGACACTCCCATACGTTACCAGATTTTCATTCCAACCAATCAACTAGTTGGATGGTTGGACAGAAAATCTTTACGTGTGTACACAGCCTTAATCTTAACTCTGGCCAATTCATTTAGTACTAAGTATACAAACATTTTTATAGTGGATGTATACATGTTCCCGTACTGCACACACTTAAATGCATCCAGATTTTGAATTGATCATAAATTGACTTGTGAGGCTTTATGCCTGTATAGACAGAACTGTGGAGTGTAAGTAAGTACAGGAAGTGTTAGTATGTGCCACCTGGAAATGCCACTTAATGAGAGGGGAGATGCAGCTGACCGCTGATGGGTTTGATGCTGTGCGTTTTATGTCATTAGGCCCACCCCTCATCACATCATATTACCCCCTTCCCCATCATGGAGATGTGAATAGCAGCATTAAGCTCCCTGTCCTGCCCATTTCACTAGGAAGTGGGGGAATGTGGGAGGGCCACCTACTCTGCTAGGAGTCTGTTGGGTCTCCCCAAAAATTCAGGAGTCTTCCAGACATTTCGTGAAAGTGTGTATGTTCTTATGAGGAGTATGTATGTGTGTTCTTATGTAAGTATTTTCTAATGAGACATATTTTACAGGTAATGGAGGGCTGGCCTATAAATATTTGATGATACTAATGCCACCAGCAGCATTATCTAGCTGTTTTTGATTGACTGTGCATTGACCCCGCCAGCAGACAATACTTCACTCATTAGTGTTGCCGCTATAGTACATGAAGTTGCGCTATCTGTTTGGATTTATTATTTGTCAGCTCCATTTGTGCTCTTGCAGGAAAGAAAATTAGAGCAGTAGTCCATGGACATGTAGTTCTTTGAGCTTAATTACATTTATATGGAAAATGCATTGTTGACATTTATTAAAGACACTTCATAACCGTATCTCTATGCTATCGTGCGGCGTAAGTATACGCATTTGTATCCATGACATGCGACTAAAGTAGAGATTACTTTAGGAGTGCAAAATGCATTCAACCCTAAATAAAGTTCTTAGAACATATGTTGATGTTGGTTGGTACGGGCTGCTAAATTGACATAAACTCTAAATCAGGTCCTTGGTGAGCTTTATATATGGATTAATTGATCCTTGTGCTGAAGAAGGAATCCATGTAAATATGTGTGTATCTATAATGAGTGCAGGGTGTGTGATGCAAACGTACCCCTTGGCCCATTCAAAACATTTTGACCCTAGTGACTGGGCCCATACATGCCTGTAGCAGAGCAGGCAGCTGTTACAGCTGGGTTTGTCTCTGGCCACCCCGGGGCCCCTAGAATCTCGGGTCCGGCTGTGCCCCTAGTCCCTCCCCGTCGCCGAGCCTGGAGGTATGGTCTGTGTGCTAGTTATCTGTGCTCCTTTGTCTCATTTTTGGTACGTGTTCCAGTAGCAGTACCAAGTTTGAGAATTTGTTTGCTGTCTGCTCCATTCATAGTGCCACTGCCAGTGTTCTGCCTGTCTCAGTTCCGGTAATCTAACCACTACATGCTCTACGTTACAGAGCCTCCTCCACCAGCATCCCCAGTCAGCACCGGTACTGCCATACTTCTTTAAACATAAGTTCGGTTTTACCCATGTATGACAGTCCACAGGGGCAGATAAGTTGGTATACAATAAATTTTCGAGCTACAAGTTAAACGTTTACGGATATACAGGGTATGACCTGAATGAGGATGCTGAAAAGTGTCACCCGGGATCAAGTATTGGCAGGTGGTATACACTTTATACAGCCTTTATTAATACCTAGAAATTTTTTATTAGAATCGATTTTCTTGGTTACATCAGACTGCACAAAGATGTCCCTTAAATTTCTGCCCCTAGTGTAGCTTGATATTAGTTTGGTATCACCTAGTCGTAGCTCCGGATCGGACTGGGCTATATGCCATAATTTTTTAATTGCTCTACTAGTAGGATTAAAATGGCACACCCAAGGGAGAATAGGTGATTGCTTTCTCTTAATAGTGGAGTCTAGAAGTTTGTTACGATCCATACTCAACACTCTCTGTTTAGCCTGCTCTAAAAGCCTGGGATGGTAGCCTCTTTCTCTAAATTTGTTGATCATAGTATCCATCTGGCGTAAGGCCACAATAGGATCCGAAGTGATCATTTTGATTCTTAATAGCTGAGAAAAAGGCAAGCCACACTTTAAAGGTTTGGTATGAAAACTGGTATATTGTAATGTTCCTATCCGTCGGTTTAGAATATAGAGCTGTAGATAACATGCCATCGCATAATGTTATTTCTACATCAAGAAAATGAATGACCCTGTCACTAATTGTATAAGTAAGTTTGATAGGATAACTGCAATAAAATGCGATTTTCACAGCTATAGATGTATTACTAAAGAAAATATAATCTTCAACTTCGAATATAAAAATGTTCGAGTACGCAGGGGCTACACTCGAGCCCATTGCACAGCCCTTGACTTGCAAATAATAGAGGCCATCATAATAAAATAAATTTTTCATTAGAACCATATTCAATAATTCAATACACAGCTCAACATCAGGGCCCTGATACTGGGGAACACAGCTCAACATCAGGGCCCTGATACTGGTGATGTCCCGCTAGATACCGTCTAGCCGCCTGCCAGACCCATATCATGCGGTATCACCATATACAGGCTCTGAACATCAATACCGCACAAGAATATCTCACCATCAAATTTAGACAGCTCATTAAGTTTCCTCAATAAGTTAGTGGTATCAAGCAAAAAATCTTGGGTTACATTGAATACATGGCTGGAAAACAGAATCTAAAAACAATGAAGTAGGCTGAAATAATGAATTTTTAACAGCAATAATAGTTCGTCCAGGCGGTTTATTAAGGGACTTGTGAATTTTTGGTATTGTATATAATAAAGGAACTATTGGGTTAGATGGAATTGGTGCATCCCTCAATTTGTTAGTAATCATTCCTTTTTGTACTGCTGCCTCTAGAACATCGATTAGTTCCTGCTTAAAAACAGTTGTAGGATCACGTGGTAATCGATTTAAGTGTCAATATCCATTAACTGACGCTCAATTTCCCCTTTATAGTCATTATTATTTTGGTTGACCAAAGCTCCACCCTTATCCGCTGGTCTAAAAATCAAGTTATTATTATTCGACAAGACATCCAAAGCTTTAGCTACCTGAATTGTCAAATTGTTCTTAATTCTTGGTACTTGTGAAATATTCAAATCTGTTTCTTTTTGTAATAATCTCATAAAGGTACGAATAGATGGATTATATGATTGAAGTTCAAACATAGAGTTTGGTAATAATTAAGAGATTTGTGTGGGCACCGTATCCAATGTTGGTATCAAAGGAGTAGTTTTGGCAAAGTGTTCTTTCAACTTAAGTTGCCTATCAAGGCGATATTTTTCAATTTCCCACTGTAATAGGTCTTGCTTACAAGTGGGGACGAAGGAGAATCCTTTTGATAATACTTGCACTTCCTATTTATTCAATTCATAATCAGATCACTAGATCATAATCACTACAGTCTCAGACCCTTCAGTGGGCGACCCACTCGGATTCTGCCTCTGCCATTGCCTACACTGTCTGGTATACGGGCGCTTCCTCCACCTGCAATTCTTTCCCTGGTGATTACTCCTAAAGGGCGATCTTGTCCAAAATTAGTTTGTGATACTTCAGATTCACTAGCAGTAGATGTGTAATCATTCGATGTATCTAACTCTCTTTTCTTACGGAATTTTCTATGGAAAAATGGTTTTCTGGTTTCATAATGTCCTGGTTTTTCATTTTTATGTTCGAAGTTGAAGATTACATTTTCTTTAGTAATACATCTATAGCTGTGAAAATCGCATTTTATTGCAGATATATAGATGATATCTTGCTTTTTTGGAAAGGCACTAACAAAAGCCTTATTGAGACCATCGATAATCATAATAAGAAATTACATCCTATCAAACTTACTTATACTTTTAGTGACGCAGTCATTAATTTTCTTTATGTAGAAATAACATTGTGCGATGGCATGTTATCTACAGCTCTATATTCTAAACCGACGGATAGGAACAATATATTACAATATACCAGTTTTCATCCCAAACCTTTAAAGCGCGGCTTGCCTTTTTCTCAGCTATTAAGAATCAAAAGGATCACTTCAGATTCTATTGTGGCCTTACGCCAGATGGATAATATGATCAACAAATTTAGAGAAAGAGGCTACCATCCCAGGCTTTTAGAGCAGGCTAAACAGAGTGGTGAGTATGGATCGTAACAAACTTCTAGACTCCACTATTAAGAGAAAGCAATCACCTATGCTCCCTTGGGTGTGTCATTTTAATCCTACTAGTAGAGCAATTAACAATACATCAAAAAAAATTATGGCATATAGTCCAGTCCGATCCGGAGCTATGACTAGGTGATACCAAACTAATGTCATGCTACACTAGGGGCAGACATTTAAGGGACATCTTGGTGAAGTCTGATGTAACCAAGAAAATCGATTCTAATAAAAATTTTCTAGGTATTAAAAAAGGCTGTATAAAGTGTACATGTACCACCTGCCAATACTTGATCCCGGGTGATACTTTTCAGCATCCTCATTCAGGCCGTACCCTGTATATCCGTAAACATTTAACTTGTAGCTCGAAATTTGTTGTATACCAACTTATCTGCCCCTGTGGACTGTCATACATGGGTAAAACCGAACATATGTTTAAAGAACGTGTGGCAGTCCACAGGTCAGCGCAGCTTTATTAAGTGGCAGTAGCGATCAATCGGTGGCCCGCCACTTTAGTGTAGCACATCATCCTTTAACTTCACTTAGAATGATCCACCAGGTGGCACCACTTGTTAGAGGTGGCAATAGATCCTTAAAATTACTCCAATGTGAGACCCGTTGGATACACCTTCTTGGCACTCTTGCTCCTAAGGGGCTAAATGATCAGTTGGGTCTAATCCATTTTCTTTAAAGGTTCTACTGTATTCTGTATGGACTGGACTTCTCTCTCATTTAATACCTGTAGTTATGTAATACCTGTGGTTATCAATATGTATATGGGTTATGCAGTGAGCATTATTATGTGCATAACTAATAACACATTTTTTTTTCTAAATATGGTTGAATACTGTTATATTTATGTGAATATATTCTAAAATGTTAATTGTCTATTATCTGTGCTTTATTCTATGTTATGTCCTTATGGCCAATTAGTATAGTGATACAATGTGTTTTGTCTGTCGTATCTGTTTAGTGTTTATTGTATTCATGGTGATGACGTCATCTCATGCGCCGGCTGGACGGGTGATGTTTCCGGCTTATGGTGTTTTCACATGGTGGGTGAAGACTACTTAAGGTAGGAATATTGTTATGTTTGTTTATAAACCTGACGAAAGTGCTGAATAAAAGAGCACTGAAATATCACATGCCGTGATATAGTGAACTTATTTACAAGCCGTCAGGAGTATATATATATATACATATATATACACAGTATATACATTTTTTATTTAGATAACCCCACCCTCCTCAGCTAAAAAAATATTTTACTGGATTGCATAACCCCCCCTCCACCCAAAGGTCCAAAAGCTTCCACCACCCCCCCCCCCATTATCCGGATGGTTTCACCAACCGATGGTCATCCCTGTTTGTTGACTGACTAGCCCATGGGGATGGGGCTTCGTGGGTGCCGGGGGCTATGCTCTGTATCCTGGCACTTGTAAAAAAAACATTTGGTTATGCTTAGACATCAATGGAGGAAAACCATCTGGTTCTCCCCTATCGATGGCAAAAGCATTCGACATAGGCCATAAACCATTGACGATTATGAATCAGCGATGGTCGATGGCCATCCCTTACCGCAACCCCATGGGAAGCCGAGCAGCCACCTTACGGTGCACTGCTTGGCTCTTGCTTCCGTCTTAAGGCACAAACGTGACGTCATGTCGTGCTTCTTTCAAGTGTGGAGGAGCAAGCTGTCGAGATCAGGAAAAGCGCAGCCTGCTCAGTGTAGATGTTGGCTGCAGCCGTCAGCCATGCGATGAGCACAGAGAGCAGCAGATGCTCAGGTAGGTGCTTCTCCTGCAGAAAATGGGGTGTGGGGTCAGGGTGTGTGTGTGCAGGGTGCACATGTGGGGGGGTGCACGGTGCAGTGGCGGCTTGGTGCTGTAAAACTTAACAGGAGCCGCCAGGGTGGATGACAGCTGAGCAGCTTCCTGTCAGCTTTCTCTCTGCAGTGCCAATGTGTAATCTGATCTCCCTGCCTGTGAGAGCTCGCTGAGAGTAAGGGACAGTCTTCAAACTATTTGCTACTTTACAAGTATATTCAAACACTGTTGAATACATTTGTATAGTGTCATGTAGTTTGTATTCTTTCCCTTTCTCCCAGCATGAGTGAAACCTTACAGACAGGGAGAATGAAGCCAGCGTGGTAAGCATTATGGGTGTTAATGGAAGGGGCACTGATTGGACTCTGACACAGGTGGGAGCAGGAGTGATACATGGGGGGACTGGACCCTGTGACCCAGGTGGGAGCAGAAGTGATACATGGGGGGCTGTACTGACACAGGCGGGAGCAGGAGTGATACATTGGGGGGAGCTGGACCCTGTGACACAGATGGGAGCAGGAATGATACATGGGGTGGGCTGGACCCTGTGACACAGGTGGGAGCAGAAGTGATACATGGGGGGCTGTACTCTGTGACACAGGTGGAAGCTGGAGTGATACCTGGGGGGGCTGGACTCTGTGACACAGGTGAGAGCAGGAGTGATACACGGGGGGCTGTACCTGGTGACACAGGTGGGTGCAGAAGTGATACATTGGGGGCTGTACTCTGACACAGGTGGAAGCTGAAGTGATACCTGGGGGGGCTGGACTCTGTGACACAGGTGGGAGCAGGAGTGATACATGGGTGGCTGGTCTCTGAAACACAAGTAGGAGTGATACATGGGGGGAGGCTGTAGTGTCACTGTGGAAGAAACACAGGGGTGAGGGATGGATATACTCCGGGTCTCTAAGTAGAACACATCCATGTTCCACTGCAGTGCTCTAGCACAGTGACAAAATGGAGCCGCGTATGCGCAGAAGAATACATGCACTTATAGGAAAAATATGGAGACCGCACAGTAGCGCACTCCACATTTCAACAAATATTGGGTGAGACAACAAAATGGGTCACCTATAGTAAATAGATACGGTTGGAGAAAGCTTCCCCAAAGAAAGCATGGGGAATGCCATTTAAAAAGAATAGCACAGATATGTACACGTACTGATGGCTGTTCTTCTATTGCTATCGCCATCTCGGGTTGGCAGTAACAGAAGCTTTGCGCAGGAAAAATGCATTTTCTATGGTTTTAAAAGTATCTATTTTCCATTTTTGAAGTTGTGTGGACAGAGCAGAAGATGCTGTCCTCTGCTGCTGGATAATAAGTGCTTTAAGTAGATAAATAGAAGTTGGATGTAGTTGACATCCTGGCGGTCGTACTGCCAGCGCTCAGAGTACCAGCACTAGAATCCTGATAGCAGAATCCTGACTGCCAGCATCCCGAATGTAAGTATTAGGGGTAGGGGGCGGGTTAGGCACTAGGGGTAGGGTGTGTCTGCAGTGGGATGGAGGATTAGGCTGCAGGGAAAGGTTAGAGTTAGGGTGCGGTAAAGGAGGGTTAGGTTACAATGCAGCTCGGATAAGGAATGCATGCAGGAGGCGTGATGCCTCCTGCTGTATTACCATAATTGCAAGGATGGAATTGGAAAGCTGCTTGTGTGCAGCTTTGCAATTCTGTCCTAAGCTGAATCAGGCCCTATATGTACAGGTCCCAGTGACAGAGGAAGAGGTATTTCTGGTATGATTCTTCATCCCATGTACAGTTTAGCTTTATGGCCAAATTGGACACTGATCTTGTTGATTTCACACAATGGGCCCGAAGGTTAGCGCACATCTGCCATTGTTAGAGGACTGCACATGCGCAGGTTGTGTTGGTTGCTGATGGTCGCAATGGTGATTCCAGGCTGCTCCTCAGTCGCAGTGCTGGGATCACAAATGCAGCAAAGAGGTAGGTACTTGTGTACTTTACGGACTCATTGCAGAGAGAACCCAATGAATGTTTTAAATGGTACTTGTGTACCCCCATAAAGAAGAAAGTTGTCCCCTCGCGGGCTCGCTGCGCTCGCCACACTTCGGGCTCAGTGGCTCGCTACACTCGCCCCCTCTATGCCCACTTGGATGGTAGGGAATGACTCTGGACACAAGTACCAAGAGGTGTCTGTTTCCTAAAGACACCTCCTGAGTCTTTGCATTTTTGATGGACTGAATTTCTCAGCCGCTTGTGTGAATCACACCCAAAATCACAAAATGTATTCATTGTTTCTTACGTTGCCACAAGAACGGATTTACCTACAAAGAAAATTGGTTTATTTTAAAAAGATATATACAAGAGATTAATAGCAATGTGCGTACCTCAACAATAATCCTTGTGGTAATGTTATAGGATAAAAAACATTTGAAATCATGCAGCAAAATCAACAAAGAAATCTGCAATTTTTCAAACTCAGACACTATTACATTCCTCTAAGGGGTATATTTACTAAGGTGCAGGTTTTAGGAAGTGGAGATGTTGCCCATAGCAACCAATCAGATTCTACTTAACATTTATCTAGCACCTTCTACAATATAATAGCTAGAATCTGATTGGTTGCTATGGGCAACAACTCCACATCTAAAAACTGTCAGTTTAGTAAATATACCCCTTACAGTATTCAACCTATAAGTCAATTATAATGCAAAAACATTTATAGATTGAATGCTGATAAAACAGATTTCTGAGGTGCATACTTGCCAACACTCCCTGTTTGTCAGGTAGACTCCCTGAAATAGTAGCAATCCCCCTGATTCCCTGAGGAGTCTAGCAATCTCCCTGATTGTACCTTACCTCTATTATAAAGCTGTTATATATAAAAACAGAGATATATACATTCAAATGGGATCATTAGTATCATGTCCCTGCACTGGTTATAAGGTACACTGATCCCCATGGCTCCATGCATTTTCAAAAATGTATCAGTGTGTTTTCATCAACAAGGTAGAACTTACTACTTTGGGGATCATTTACATTTGGATGTAAGTCAGTTTTGTGGCACGTCTCCCAAATGTATCAGTACACGTCCCCTTTAATGCCACGCTCTTAGGTGTTGCTTTCATAATCTCCCTGAAATGCTTTTTCAAAAGTAGGTAAGTAGGCTGAGGTGTGGTAACAGCACTTAGCAGTTATGGAGTGTAAGCATAATTTAATAAGTATATACATTCTCAGTGTGAGTATCGAAAATGGCAACACTACATTGAGTTTGTATCAAAGAAATATGTTGGGTTATAAGGGATGTGCAGGCTCGGTTCCGTTCGGTTCTTTTTACCGAATCTTATTGGCTATCCAAAACTCGTGAAAAGCATTTACATGAAGTACTAGGAGGGGCTAGGAGAAGGAATGAAAATGAATGGGATGTTTTGTCTAATGCACCTGAAAGGTTTGTTAAATCACCCTGCTTAGTGCATGATCTGAAACAGTCCAGATGGCTGCACCGTCATAACAAAGATCTGTATCCTACAACACAGGGTTGAGGGGGAATGCAGCCAGGGACTTCTCATTAAACAGGAGCACTGGAGTGTGAACGGTTTGTCCCGCTATTTATCCTAATGTCAGTAGTACTGCCAGGGAGTTGATTCTACAGACAGGCTTTTAGGGCTTAGAAAAGATCTTTTAATCTATTTATGTAAGGTCTGGCTAAATATTCAGATCAGCAGAATATATAACAAGGGAACAATGCCAGACAACACATGAAGGTTGATACTGATAGTAGCTGGTCAGTCTAAGCTGGGAGGTATTAAAGTCCAATTTTGGTTAAACCACATGTTCATTTGCTATTTCCGATGTAGTTCCAAGTTCAGTAGTATATGTACAAAGCATAAATCTGAACCCAAGAATAAAGGAAATTGCAACTTTAAAGATTTTGCAATCATATCAGTTGCAGAGTACAGAAATCATCAATAATCAGTGTTAAGAATCGTGTACTGTATTCACATCCAAATTCAGATGCAGGTTGTTTTTTTTTGCAACATTGGATAGGGGGGTTTGATTGGCGTGTTTGCAATGGGTACTTCTTCTCCAGGCATAATGTTTTTTGATGGAATCAATATAAAATGTATTGAATGAATGAATATATAAATACATTTAAAAAATCCCAGAATGCCTCCCTTCCTCACCCCAAGCTCCTGTAACAGTGGCTACAGCCTTATCTGCACAAGACTGAAGGCTCAATAAATAAATATTTACTGCGTGAGTATAGAAAATGGGAAGAAAAAGCATTTCCCCTCCTCCCCAACATTACAAGTACTTTGCTGAAAAGTGCCGGGATTCTTCCTTTATGGGCTGCAGGTAATCTGGTCCCTGTATGGCAGCTTTGCCTCAGTGGTCCCACCAAAATGATTACAGGGTCCATAAAACCCTAGATCACTATACCAATATAGTATAAATATATAACTAAAACAAAGACACAACACACTTTATACTTTGATCACGTTAACCTACTATGTGTTCTTTAGCTCAGGACTGCTTTTCCATGGGGCATCATCACTCAGTTTTTGCAAATGCTATTACCCAAGGGAAATTTGTCTTGTGCTGAAAAGGCTGGTGCTATTAACACATTAGAACAGGGGTCCAGATGTTACTTATTTTAAAGGGGGCTGGAATACACTTGCATTTTACATATTTTTTTATTATTCTACTTTTAAAACTGCAGTCATCATTATTGAGATGATGAGCGTGGTGCTCCAGCACTGTACAACATAGGGCTGGCAGTCTCTTCAATGAGTTTATTTGCATGGAGATTTCAATCCTTTGCTAACAGACTAGGGCTGGTTTCCTCACACAACTTTCTTTGTTTTTAATGAGAACTGGCCCAGCCTGTCATTGCTCCACTCTAGGAGGGTGACCTGATGCTTGTTGGTCTACCTGTTCTAGCATAAAGCAATTCTAGAGTGTGTAGTGCTGTGACAGGTTATAGTTATAAGGGGGAGCATAGACACACAGAGGGGGGCAGAGGCAGCGGAGGTTGCCTGGAAACCCTTACAAGGACTAGCAGCTTAAATCATAACCACAATAGCAGTAGTATATAATATCTTACTAGAGCTGCAGCCACAGCACATTGTTCGGTAACCAAGGATTTGAAAAAACCCCTTTCAAAATCCTGCGTTTGACACTGGGTCCTGTTTCGAGTCCACACAAATCACAGATCCTGACACTGTGTAAGATGCTAGTTTGTACATTGTGATTAAAATACTATTCTATTGATGCTTAATGTATCAGATTGAGTAACAGTAGAGGTATCCATAATTGTGGCCAATTCTTTTAAGCCTGACCAGATGTCATTTACTCTGGTGTGCTGAGTTGACTCATCATCATCACCTCTTGGAAAAGGTCAGTATTTCCTAGCAGCAGCATTTCCAGGAGAAACTGAAGCAGGAGACGTCATCATGTCATCTGCCACTTGAGCCAACAACTTGCTTGCCAGCAGCTCTTTGCATCTCTTAAGATCTGTCAGTTGGAAAGGAAGACATTATGTAGGACTTAAACCTGGGATCCAGGAAGGTTTAAAAATGTAGTAATCCAATAGCAAGATTTTGCAAACCCTTTGTTCCTGGCGAAGCGAATAAAGAACTTGATCTACAAGTCTAACATACTTAGTGGAATCGCTTTGTTTCATCTCCTCATTCACCTTCATTAGCTGCTTTTCCACTAGTTTCATTACAGTAATCACCTGACTGGCAGTATCTGAACTCACTTCATTGGTTACAATTTCAAATGGTTTCAGAAGTTTGCATAAGACGGAGACTATTCTCCAGTGTGCTGGACTAAGGTACAATGGCCCTCCTTGGTTTGTTGTGTACGTTTGGGTGACTTGTTGCTGTTCCTCCAGTCATTAAAGCAAGGGATGAATTACACCTGGAATTACACCTCTTGCTTCAGTTGGTGGCATGGCAAATGATACTGTTGCTGTAGTCACGGCAATCTTCTACATACGGTTGCTGAATGCCAAAAATGTCCAGACAGTTTTCGGACCACAACCATCATGTCCTGCACGTGCCTGTGATTTTTACAGATACTGAGCCACCAAGTTTATTGTGTGCACAAAACATGGTATGTGTTTTAAAACATCCAGTTATAATGCTCATACAATGTTACTTGTGTTATCGGAAATTACAAATCCTGAGGAGAGTCCAAGTGGAGTAAACCAGTTTTTTACATAATCCCTGAGTTTTTCCATCAGTTTGACACTGGTATGCCTCCTAGTGAAGCCAATGATATAGAGCAGGGGTCTTCAAACTTGGCCCTCCAGATGCTGTGGAACTACACATCCCAGCATGCACTGCACATAGTTTTAGCATGCTGTTATATCAAAAAGGTGGCAGTGCATGCTGGGATGTGTAGTTCCACAGCAGCTGGAGGGCCAAGTTTGAAGACCCCTGATATAGAGTAGTCTGTATGTGAATGAGTTTGCATTGTGTGTTAGGTACTGGTGCTGTTGGTGATGCAACTACAGATGTGTGGACAAGTGGTACTGGTCAAGCTAAAGATTACATGACTGTGACAGCCTACTGTAGGCTGTCAGTCATGTAATGTTTAGCTTGGCCAGTACCACTTGTCCACACATCTGTAGTTAAGTAGATAGTCGGTACAACATCATTTACTAGCCCATGCTGTCTGTCTACATTCTTCTGTGTGAAATGACACCTGATCGCGAAGGGACTCATATGCAATCCAAAACTTGCGAGATGCAACATTTTCTGGGAAAATTATGTTTTGACTTGTTCTGAGATACAAACTTGGCAAGCCTGGACTTGTATTCACTTGGAACCCCTAAGTTCGGGTGTGCTTGGTTTTCAGAAAAACTGATCAAAACTACTAGTCCAATATTAGAGAGCATTAATAACTTCCTAAAAATAAAAAATATTGATAATCTGAATCAGAATAGTATGCTGAAAAGGTGTTATTGAAGCTGCATCAAGGAAGATGCTCAGTGACTGTCATCACATGTCGACATTCAGAATGCAAGTATACCTGGAACATTCATTATGCTGCAAATCCACTCTGCAAGCCATTCGTATTGTGTACAGTTGCTATTACATCCTGTAATATATGTACATATCTCTTGCTGCTATTATACTCTGCAAAACACAGTGATTAATATATTGCTATCCCATTCTGCATTATATGCTATAATTCCATACTGCCAGCTGCATGTATATCTTTGTTTACTGCTATACCATCTTGCAATATATCTGTTGTTTGTGATTGCCACTATTTTATGCAGTTTATATGCAATCATATTCTTATTGTCCGCAGTGCACGCTGCTGTGTGGTAATTACCCTGCGATATTATTACTTAGTATTGATGATATTCATGCTACCTGTTTATTATTGTGCATTCTATCTTGCTTGTGTCCACGGCTGCAGGCTGCTCTATGGTCAATATTAACTTTGTACTACTAGTTTTACCTTGCCAACTCCCGGTTTGTACAAGCCTCTACTGTCTGGAGGTTAAGACCTGGCGGCATCCTAAGTGTCGGCGAGTGTGTCGTACTCTATGGGAACAGGTGGTTGTTATAGGCAGAAGCCCTCCTTAGAGTGACTCTAGGGGAGTTATACATATATAGGAGAGATTCATTACAGTTTTGTTATTAGACACTAACATTACTTACCTTACCATCCATTATTTAGTTGTAAGTAAGGAAAATATCCTGTTGCCTTGGTCTGGATTCCTGGTGGATCTTATCAAACTAAATTACATTTTGCAGGTGTTAGTATGGTATTGTACTTGATAAAGCAGTTTAAGTGTATTTAAACAAAATTGTATCAGTTGACCTATAAGTTAATTGATGCAGGGTAATGAAGTTTTGTCTTCTGCTTATCCTATGGCCTGCAGAGCTGGGTGCTCTGCAGATCTTAGTGTGTGAAAACTATTTTGGAACGTGGCGAAGTATTCATGCCTCCCAATACAAGCAGTTGTCCATACTTGCCGGTTAATTTGCACCTTCCAGGACAGGGTGGTGTAGCTTTTCTATGAGCAAAGCATCGAGAGACACAAACAGTTTCTTGAAAGCAGAGTCTCCTGTGTTTGAGTGCAGCACTAACATATTGGATAATTAAAAATTACTGTTTCTGTTTGAACATGTTTCGTTTTCATACAGAGAGTGCAAACTTCATTAGGAAAGCAATGGTTCGGTGGCTTGTGTATTTATATGAATATGTAAATATGGACATTTTATCATTGCTTGTATTTACAGTATAGGCAGCAGTACAATTAAGAATTTTGTCATTTATTCACAACTCTAAACTAATGGTCACAAGACGTTCATTATACACACAGATTGTTAAAAACATATATATATATATATATATATATATATATATACACACAAGAGCCACACTGTATAAAGCAGCTCAAGTAAAGGGTTTCAAGTTGGTCAAAAGTATATGAGCGCTGTGTGTAATTTGTAGACTATAGCAATACAATAAAGGGAAAACATAAAAAATGCCAAAGTCAAGGGGAGAGGAGGGGGGAAGATTTGGGGCTTTTTGGCTTTTAAAACACATTTGTTTTCCACAGACTTTAGAGTTTATGTTTTCCCTATTGTATTGCTAGTCTATAAATTAGACACAGCCCTTGTATTCTTTTGACCAACCCACAAATTGCTGTTTTACGATGATTTCTGATGGCCAAATTACCAACAATGTGGTCATAGGTTTGTGGCATCCTACAGTGACTGGTTTAAAACTTTTAGAACCCTTGCTTGTTCGCTCTTGACCATGGAGCTCAATCCCGATGGATTATGTGATGGATCTACCTGTCTCTAAGGTCTTGTCTACATTTCTAGTTGTTGATCCACCCACAAAGATGATACAGCAAAATAAATAATCAGAGAAGAGTTTTGGTTGCATTGGGTACCTGACAATGTGGTTTTCAATCAGGGAGTGCAATTTTTCTTGCACTTTGTAAGAAATGTTGTGCTGCCGTCAATATTAATATTGTTCATTTATCAATTGTTGTTATGAATGTATCCAATCCATATGGCAGCCAGATGTAACTAAATGTTACATACGTACATACCATTGTTAAATATAACATTTGCCAAATTGCTGGATTTATGCTCTGCCAAAAGCAAATTAATCCTACAGTAATATCTCCAAATTGTATTCTGATATGATGACCATAAACAGCACCAACATTTCATACAATGGCAGAGTTAAGGTCCGCAAGATAATTTATGGGAACCAAGAGAAAATGTCCATGATCCTTAATTGAGAGCTATCCAGAGAAACCCAGTCAAGTACCATCCTGAGAACATAATTGAAGAAACAAAATAACCCAGAAAGATACCGCACTACTATTATGCACTGAAATGCATCAGGATATGAAGTGTGCTGGAATCTGTGGAATAAAACTGGAAACTATAGCTATAACGGCTCTATTGGACAGGTGTAACAAATAGACCCCCTGTACTCCAATATTCAAACAAAGATTATAGGTTCAACTCACAATTTCAAACAGTTGTTTCATTCTTATTGAATCAATCACTATATTTTAAAAAGGGGTGCATACATTCCCTCTATTCATTTAAAACATATCCATAAAACAGAATAAATCACAACAATGTTGCATGGTATTACTTGTTTCATGTACTATATCACACTTAACACAACAGGAAATTTGTTATGTAAATATATATCTTGTATTGTTTAAATACAGTTTTCAAAATTATGTATGATCATAGTCAGTGAATAAACTTTTGCCCTGGTTCATACTACTGTAGCCGCATGAATATAGTATCCATATATAAATGGCCAGCTCCAAATAAAAGGAGTACAATGTGAGTTCTATGCTGGGGATCGTGATATTGAGTAGAATGTAGCTGATAAATGTGCCGTTAGTATGATTACTTTACCCGGCCGCTCCTTCACTCTACCAGCCTCGTGCTGCACCAGCAGCTGTGTTTAAGATCTTGACATACAGTGCTCACTCCTCCCGCTAGAAGGCACGCTTGATGCTGCACCAGCAGCTCAGTCCCAAAGTGCGGCTCACCGTGTCTCCACTTATAGCTGGGCGGCGATAGCAATGCCTTTTGGACAGATTGGCAATGCTCTACTAATGGCTGTAATAAGCAATCATGCTGGCCACACTGTAAGGGCTGTAGATACGTGTCCACCCTGTAGTCCTTAAGAGAATCTGAATTTATCCACTGGGATTGTAGCTCAATTAATGGATTTCATGCTTTCTGCTGACAGACTGTAGAGAGGTTTTAAATCTTATACCCCTGTCAGACTTAAGCCTAAAACTTGGGTTTTTGCACGTGAATTTGCATCAACCCGGGTCTGGCATAAATCTGAAAGGTGCGACCTGGGTTGACAGTCCACGACCCGACTCAAGTGTGAAAGGTGCGCCCCAGGGCTTTAAGACCTCGGCCACGCCTCAAACAAACTGATTGGTCGGGACAGTGGCGCTTGGAAATGAGATCAGCTCCAAGCGCCCACTGAATGCAGGAAGACCCGGGTCACTGAAAGACCCAGGTCCGCTGTGAAGGGTGATGACCAGGGAATAACCCAGGTCGTCCCCCCAAGTGTGAAAGGGGTATCACGGCTTCAACCAGTGCTTGGTGTCCCGGGTTCGAGCCGGGATTTTATATCTGAAAGTGGCACTAGTTATCCCCATTACTTACAATTGACTACATGCATTATGTGCCAATATGGTCTGCTAGAGCAAAAGTAATAGTAATGGACCTAGTGAAAGGTAGAAAATTAAATAAAATAACCCAAAGTAAATTGCAACTAAACATTAACGGTCCACTGACCAACAATGTATTAAATGTTTAAAGTTGAAGCTAAATACATATTCTGTTGTATAGCTACTGTAGCGATACGTTACGTATAACATTTTGCCCTTCCTCACTTATTACGTGCAGGGTGCTAGAATGAACACTATATAGGCCCATAGTGTGGCTCAGCCTATCTACTGTTTGGTTGGATGGTCCTGTATATCTTGCAGTTTATGGCTACCATTAGCCTCTCAGTCAGAGCCATTGCAGCATCTTATCTTAGTCCTCACTACTGAACTGAATGAGAACAAACATAAGAATGTATTACTCTGTGAATGTTGCCTTTGCTACATCATTATGCTGTGTAAATTTGCACAAACATGAATGAGGTTTGTGTGTTTTTATGCCAGGGTTGCAGGTCAGGTGGATCTCTACATTTATACTAGGGTCTGCCATACTGGGTACTAAATACACAGAATGCAGTATCAGATTCACAGTATGGCGGTTTTTGCTATATTAAAATTTCTCCTAACTTGATTGTACATATAATAATCTGTCGATCGGAGGGAAATGTATTATTTTGCTATATCTCCCAATAAGTGTTCGATCCATTCATTGTTTTAAAGGGGCATATCCAAAACATATGGTAGAAATTAGATCAGCAGGTTAAACATTTAGTTATATATGACACACTATCCTAAGTATTATTATAATGGTGACTTTTTGCATATTAGCATTTTGTTTTGAAATTTGTATATTCCAGGTCTGGTATCTGCCGCTCGTTGGAGAATACAGCCTTGTCTATCCGGGACATGGGACTGCCAACTGTTTTCAGCCAGTTTTTCCTGAGAGAAAGATAAATATTACAAATAAGTATAATGAAGGTATAATCTAGAAGTAACAAATGTTTTGGTGTCTATTACAGGTATCATAATTATTTTTCTTTTGCTTAGTTGTATCCCATTTATTATACATGTAGCACTGTTGTTACAGTGTCTTAAGATCAATTACTGAATGTTTTTTACAATGAACATCAGCTGCAATTTCACTAGCTAACTCTCCATTTACTGATAAATGTATGCAAATTTTATGTAAAACTAGTCAAATATTAAACATGTAGGAAAAGCTACTGCAATATAATAATTATAGATGGCCTCATATGTATGTAATATGCAATTATTTGTAATTGCATATTAAATAATTAGCAAAAATGTCATTAGTAAATAGATTGGATTATTAAATACATTGGAAGCCATGTATTATTATTTTATAGTGATATTGTAGTATTAATTTAACATTTATACAATTTTTAAATGTTTTCATGTTTTATTTGTATACAGTACATACATTTTAACCGTAACTTGGTTGTACTCCTCTACTAAGATCAGGAGTATAGGTGTAAATAAGAACTATTTGTACAGTACAATGTTTTTACAACATTCCCTGTTGAACACGGCTACAACGGAATATGTAGCAGGCAGGGCCACCAAGAGATTGATCAACCTTTGTATGAGAAGGGGGTATGGCCATGTCCCCTTGTGATTGCTAGGCCCTTTGAAAAAGAGGACTTGGAGGTACTCTCAAGCCGCCTGCATACTCTCAGCACCCCTGGTAGCAGCAATAAAGATCATGGTTAACCTGATCAGTATGACTTGGAAAACAATGGTTGGTGTAATTGTTAGCAGTACTGCCTCATAGCACTAAGGTTTTAACTTCACTTCCCACCTTGTAGTTTGTATATTCTTCCCATGCTTGCGTGGGTTTCCACTGGGTGCCATAATCCAAATACTGGTAGTTAAATTGGCTCACTACACAAAAACAAAAAATTAACGCTAGTGTGTACATGTGGTACTATATAAATAACTGTTAATAATTACATAATTATACTATCTGCTAAATTTATTCAAAGCCTTTGTGAGTGTTTCACATTTATATTTGTTTACAAATAAAAGTTGAATTGGTCTATGTGCCTATTTTCTTCTCTAGTGCTTTCCAATCATTTGGGTCTTGAGTAAAACTCAGGCTCTCTGTGAATGGTCTAATTACCAAGGAGGTGCACTTGGAGACTATAACCCCGACTATAGAGATGTTTCCTCCATGGGAATACTTTTATGCACATACAGTAGGGATGCCAGATGTACTGTCATTGCTGGAACCTCTCACAGCAAATTGTCGTACATAATGATTATGGATACATAGGGCCTGATTCAGAGGTGGACACACTGCCAATGTCCGACGCATTGTAGATATTTTATGGTACTGCTCATGCGTTCAAGTTGCACTGTGCATGCATCCCAATTGTGGGCCTGATTCAGAGATGTACGCTATTGCACAGCTGCTGCTACTTTGCATACAGTGGCTGTGCAATAATATGCTAATGCTGCTGGAGGCATCTAGTGTAAGAAGATGCCTTCTGCCGGCATCTCAGAACCAAAGACACAACATCTCATCACTCTGCGTGAACATCGTTCATCTGAGTAACACTCGCGTTACTCAGGATGGCCAGGATTGGATTAACAATGGGGCGGATGGAGCTTCATCTCCAGGCCACCCATGAAAATAGGTCCATAGGGATAGGATCCATTGCAATGTAGTGCTGACAGGAAAAATATTTCTTTCCCATAACTACCAACAGCCCAGCGCATTCATCCCGAGTCCCGGCCGGCTGAAGTATTGTCCTTTCACTCTGCCTAGCCCCAACCCAACAGTTGAAGCTGCGCCAACCGCGGGGCCATTTGAAGCCCAACCCACTCTCTCTGATGCCCCAACCCTCCCATCTGAGCCCCACCCACAGGCTGACCTAAGCTCCGACCGAAGCTGTCATTGGTCGTGAGGAGAAACCAGCATGCATAACCAGAGGACTTTCCCACAGGTAGGTGTCCTGTCTGGTCCCTGTGTATATACATATACATATATATTTATATAGCCATGCAAAGGTGCGGCACTCTCAGTAAATAAAACACGACAACTGTGTCTTCAAAGATCAACGTTTCAGTACATTTGGCGTACTATCTTCAGGATACAGATACATACAGTGATTTCTTACCTTAAATACTATCACCACTCGTGGACCGCGCCGGAAACGGGACCAGCCACCTGTCCGGAGTCGGCTACAAATGACGTCATCACGTCCGCACTGTCGCGGGTGTGTGACGCAGTGCGCACCCATCACCAGGCAACCAAAGCAAACAAATCCAAACAGCGCTGAAATAATTATGTAAACAAAGCGGACAGATATAAAAAATGGCATATCTACATAAAAAATATAAGGACATGCATCAAATATCTAAAGATTGAGAAGCAGCATAATTTTAGGGGATAGCATATCTAAACATGACATGTCTACATAAGGCACAGCCAAACATATATCATATATGTAAGAAAGCTTAGCAAAATATCGAAGGTATAAACCATGGCAAGGTTAAATATTAGTTAAAAACAAGAAAATGAAATAGCATCATTTAAACCTCTAGGGGAAATAACATCCAGGCGGTGAATCCACCTCGCTTTGCGTTGTAATAAAAGACGACCACGATCACCCCCCCTCTTAGGCGGTGGGATGTGGTCAATCATGCGATAGCGCAGGCTAGCGAGATTGTGCCCAAATTCAAGAAAGTGACGTGCTACGGGTTGTTCACTCGCGCCATTAGCCAGCGCTGTTCTAATATTAGAGCGATGCAGAGCCATACGCTCTTTGAATTTACGCTGGGTTTTGCCAATATATGACAACCCGCATGGGCACAAAATTTGGTAAATGACATGTGTACTGTTGCAGGTCAAATGGAACAATATCTCATATTTTTTCCCGGAATGCGGGTGATAAAAACTATTTCCCGTAATGAGATACCTGCAAGTGACACATGAACACTTAAAACAGCCTGGTTTTTGAGTTGCTAAAAAATATTTCTGAGGTTTATCGATGGAATTGTCTGCCTTAACTAGGAGGTCACGCAAGTTACTCCCCCTAGAATAACAAGACATTATTCTTACATCAGACAGGGGCAGGGCATCGTCCCTGCTAACGATCGGCCAATGTTTTTGCATAATATTATTAATGTCAGTAGATTTGGTATTGTAACGTTTGACCCAGGGTAACACATTGCTAGTCATCAATTTCTGATTCTTATTCAATAATGTGTGTCTATCCAGTGCTAAAACTCTATTTTTAGTATGTAACAGATTGGCATGATCATATCCACGAGACAAAAACTTATTGATCAACAGATCAATTTGAGTACCAGCCATATCAATATCACTGTTGATCCTCATAATTCTCAACATCTGAGAATATGGAAGGCCCAACTTAAGGCCCGGAGGATGACAACTGGACATGTGTAATAATGTGTTACGGTCAGTAGCCTTGGTAAATACAGATGTAGATAAAATATTATTCTGCTTCTGAAGTTGAACATCGAGAAAATCAATGTTATCCTGGCTCATCCTTACAGTGAACTTGACAGGGCAATTAGTATCATTATGCTGACTAATCAGACTCATGAATGATGTGTCACTGTCATTCCAGATCAGGAACACATCATCTATGAATCTTGTATAAAATAGAATATTTGAAGCCACAGACAAATTACTAAAGAATAATTCATGTTCAATGTTAAACATATAATTATTAGCATAAACCGGGGCCATAGCAGAGCCCATTGCACACCCGGTTTGCTGTAAGTAAAAACTTCCATTGAACATGAAGAAATTCCTAGTTAATACAAATTCAGCAAGTTTTACACAAAAATCGATGAAATCAACATCATACAAGGCACTTTGAAATAGTAACTGCCTCATATTAGCAAGCCCAGCATTATGAGGTATCACAGTGTAAAGGCTCGTAACATCAGCACAAATCATCCAAGCTTCTGCCGGGATTGACCCTAAATCCCTCAATTTGTTTAGAAACATCGTTGTATCTAATAGGAAATGCGGATGTGACTGTACTAATGGTTGCATAATCGAATCAATAAAGATCGAAGCAGGTTGAATCAGAGAGCCTCTGGCACTAATAATGGGACGTCCTGGAGGCGGGATAATGCCCTTGTGCACCTTAGGAAGGGTATATAGCAATGGTACAATCTGGAATTCAGGAACCAATGCTGAAAATAAAGGACCATCGATGGTACCATTGTCACGGGCCGTAATAAGAAGATCCAATAGTTCTTGTTTAAATGCCGCCGTGGGGTCACATGATAACCTGCAATATGTAGATGTATCACTTAATTGTCGCAGAATTTCAGTTATGTAGTCATTACGGTCCTGCAACACAATTGATCCGCCTTTATCCGCTGGACGGATAATTAGTTCCTTATTGCTTGATAATGTTTTAAGGGCTAATCGTTCCTGAGGAGTCAGATTAGGATGAAGAATATTAGAAGCCTTAACTGTTTCCTTAACCTCCTGGTCAAGAAGTCTCATAAAGGTTTTAATGCTGGGGTTTAATGAGGTAGGCTCAAAAGTAGAACGTTGCTGAATTTTTTTGAGCTGAGGAGGAACCATATCAGGGGTAGACAATGAGGTCGATTTAACAAAAAATTCCCTAAGTTTAAGCTGGCGATTCAGTTGGTGAGTCTCAATTTGCCATCGAAAATCGTCAAATGGTGAGTTAGGCACAAAGGAAAGTCCTTTATTCAATAAAGAATATTCTGAATTTGATAATTCATATGAGGAAAAATTAAAAATTATTTCCTCCTTAGCACGGGTGGTCTTCCACGTGCCTTGCCTTTTGTTTTGACCGCCTCTCCTTGTAAAGCCACGGGTATATCGGCAACCATGGACCGAGTGTTTTTGGCTAAAGGGACACTTTTACTGGTGTTTGGTTCTGAATCACTGGCTGTACTTGTAGTCTCAACAGGGGAATCAATATCAGTACGAGTTTTCGAATATCTCCGTCTAAAAAAAGGACGTTTAGTTAAGTTCTGGCGTCCACCACTTAGCCATTGGTACACTCTGTGCTGTTCGTAATCTAACTCAACCCTATTTAATTTCTCTCTTTTAAATTTAATTAGATCACGTCTGTATATGGCGATCTGGTTATTCATCTTATTAACCCAATCGGTGTCATGATCATTGCTCAGAATGGGCATATATTGATTTTCAAAGGATTCAATCCGCTCTTTAACTATAGTTAACTCCTTTCTGGATTGCTCAATAACTAATAGTATTAGGTCGAATGAGCATTTATTGAGGATTGCAATCCATTTTTTGCAAAACTGTGGGTCATATCGACCGATGGTGGGACAGTTATTCATTCTGAAACCTCTTGGAATCATTTTAGCACGAAAATAATCGCTCAGTGATATCCCATGGTACTGAAAGTCAATCTCTCGTTTTTTCAACTTCAGCAAATCCCTATAAATGACATCAGTAGATAAAGCTTCAGTTTGTTCAGACATGCACTCCTTTTCAAGGATATTATCAGCATCAGACTCTGAATAACTAAAGATGTCCCCAGCAGGGAACAATAAAGGGTTAAATGGCAATTCTGAATCTGTGACCACCTTTTCAGCCATGCTGCTGGAAAATCTGGTCACGATCACTCCACAAAAAATGTAAAAAAGATAAAGCAGCAGTCAAATGTAACATCCACAAACTAAAAAACAGCGGCAGTTGGTAGTCAGTTTGCAAAATTCACCACAGTGCTCATAAAAATAGAAACCAAAGGGTTCCCATACAAACAATCCAGGAAGCGGTAGTAGTAAAAGGAGATATATCAGATGGTGGGTGCCTTGACTGTAGGATCCAAACAAGGGTCCAAACAAATAGTTCAGCAAAGGTCCGGCACTCCCAATAACGTTTAGAGGTGCCCTCACAAATATAGTGATATAGCCATGCAAAGGTGCGGCACTCTCAGTAAATAAAACACGACAACTGTGTCTTCAAAGATCAACGTTTCAGTACATTTGGCGTACTATCTTCAGGATACAGATACATACAGTGATTTCTTACCTTAAATACTATCAATACTATTTTTTATATAGATATGCCATTTTTTATATCTGTCCGCTTTGTTTACATAATTATTTCAGCGCTGTTTGGATTTGTTTGCTTTGGTTGCCTGGTGATGGGTGTGCACTGCGTCACACACCCGCGACAGTGCGGACGTGATGACGTCATTTGTAGCCGACTCCGGACGGGTGGCTGGTCCCGTTTCCGGCGCGGTCCACGAGTGGTGATAGTATTTAAGGTAAGAAATCACTGTATGTATCTGTATCCTGAAGATAGTACGCCAAATGTACTGAAACGTTGATCTTTGAAGACACAGTTGTCGTGTTTTATTTACTGAGAGTGCCGCACCTTTGCATGGCTATATCACTGTATTTGTGAGGGCACCTCTAAACGTTATTGTGAGTTATTGGGAGTGCCGGACCTTTGCTGGACTATTTGTTTGGACCCTTGTTTGGATCCTACAGTCAAGGCACCCACCATCTGATATATCTCCTTTTACTACTACCGCTTCCTGGATTGTTTGTATGGGAACCCTTTGGGTTCTATTTTTATGAGCACTGTGGTGAATTTTGCAAACTGACTACCAACTGCCGCTGTTTTTTAGTTTGTGGATGTTACATTTGACTGCTGCTTTATCTTTTTTACATTTTTTGTGGAGTGATCGTGACCAGATTTTCCAGCAGCATGGCTGAAAAGGTGGTCACAGATTCAGAATTGCCATTTAACCCTTTATTGTTCCCTGCTGGGGACATCTTTAGTTATTCAGAGTCTGATGCTGATAATATCCTTGAAAAGGAGTGCATGTCTGAACAAACTGAAGCTTTATCTACTGATGTCATTTATAGGGATTTGCTGAAGTTGAAAAAACGAGAGATTGACTTTCAGTACCATGGGATATCACTGAGCGATTATTTTCGTGCTAAAATGATTCCAAGAGGTTTCAGAATGAATAACTGTCCCACCATCGGTCGATATGACCCACAGTTTTGCCAAAAATGGATTGCAATCCTCAATAAATGCTCATTCGACCTAATACTATTAGTTATTGAGCAATCCAGAAAGGAGTTAACTATAGTTAAAGAGCGGA
This sequence comes from Taudactylus pleione, assembly GCA_031769625.1. Lineage (NCBI taxonomy): Eukaryota > Metazoa > Chordata > Amphibia > Anura > Myobatrachidae > Taudactylus > Taudactylus pleione. Next base: position 1,583,361 of record JAUIMM010000084.1, read on the forward strand.
TTGAATCCTTTGAAAATCAATATATGCCCATTTTGAGCAATGATCATGACACCGATTGGGTTAATAAGATGAATAACCAGATCGCCATATACAGACGTGATCTAATTAAATTTAAAAGAGAGAAATTAAATAGGGTTGAGTTAGATTACGAACAGCACAGAGTGTACCAATGGCTAAGTGGTGGACGCCAGAACTTAACTAAACGTCCTTTTTTTAGACGGAGATATTCGAAAACTCGTACTGATATTGATTCCCCTGTCGAGACTACAAGTACAGCCAGTGATTCAGAACCAAACACCAGTAAAAGTGTCCCTTTAGCCAAAAACACTCGGTCCATGGTTGCCGATATACCCGTGGCTTTACAAGGAGAGGCGGTCAAAACAAAAGGCAAGGCACGTGGAAGACCACCCGTGCTAAGGAGGAAATAATTTTTTATTTTTCCTCATATGAATTATCAAATTCAGAATATTCTTTATTGAATAAAGGACTTTCCTTTGTGCCTAACTCACCATTTGACGATTTTCGATGGCAAATTGAGACTCACCAACTGAATCGCCAGCTTAAACTTAGGGAATTTTTTGCTAAATCGACCTCATTGTCTACCCCTGATATGGTTCCTCCTCAGCTCAAAAAAATTCAGCAACGTTCTACTTTTGAGCCTACCTCATTAAACCCCAGCATTAAAACCTTTATGAGACTTCTTGACCAGGAGGTTAAGGAAACAGTTAAGGCTTCTAATATTCTTCATCCTAATCTGACTCCTCAGGAACGATTAGCCCTTAAAACATTATCAAGCAATAAGGAACTAATTATCCGTCCAGCGGATAAAGGCGGATCAATTGTGTTGCAGGACCGTAATGACTACATAACTGAAATTCTGCGACAATTAAGTGATACATCTACATATTGCAGGTTATCATGTGACCCCACGGCAGCATTTAAACAAGAACTATTGGATCTTCTTATTACGGCCCGTGACAATGGTACCATCGATGGTCCTTTATTTTCAGCATTGGTTCCTGAATTCCAGATTGTACCATTGCTATATACCCTTCCTAAGGTGCACAAGGGCATTATCCCGCCTCCAGGACGTCCCATTATTAGTGCCAGAGGCTCTCTGATTCAACCTGCTTCGATCTTTATTGATTCGATTATGCAACCATTAGTACAGTCACATCCGCATTTCCTATTAGATACAACGATGTTTCTAAACAAATTGAGGGATTTAGGGTCAATCCCGGCAGAAGCTTGGATGATTTGTGCTGATGTTACGAGCCTTTACACTGTGATACCTCATAATGCTGGGCTTGCTAATATGAGGCAGTTACTATTTCAAAGTGCCTTGTATGATGTTGATTTCATCGATTTTTGTGTAAAACTTGCTGAATTTGTATTAACTAGGAATTTCTTCATGTTCAATGGAAGTTTTTACTTACAGCAAACCGGGTGCGCAATGGGCTCTGCTATGGCCTCGGTTTATGCTAATAATTATATGTTTAACATTGAACATGAATTATTCTTTAGTAATTTGTCTGTGGCTTCAAATATTCTATTTTATACAAGATTCATAGATGATGTGTTCCTGATCTGGAATGACAGTGACACATCATTCATGAGTCTGATTAGTCAGCATAATGATACTAATTGCCCTGTCAAGTTCACTGTAAGGATGAGCCAGGATAACATTGATTTTCTCGATGTTCAACTTCAGAAGCAGAATAATATTTTGTCTACATCTGTATTTACCAAGGCTACTGACCGTAACACATTATTACACATGTCCAGTTGTCATCCTCCGGGCCTTAAGTTGGGCCTTCCATATGCTCAGATGTTGAGAATTATGAGGATCAACAGTGATATTGATATGGCTGGTACTCAAATTGATCTGTTGATCAATAAGTTTTTGTCTCGTGGATATGATCATGCCAATCTGTTACATACTAAAAATAGAGTTTTAGCACTGGATAGACACACATTATTGAATAAGAATCAGAAATTGATGACTAGCAATGTGTTACCCTGGGTCAAACGTTACAATACCAAATCTACTGACATTAATAATATTATGCAAAAACATTGGCCGATCGTTAGCAGGGACGATGCCCTGCCCCTGTCTGATGTAAGAATAATGTCTTGTTATTCTAGGGGGAGTAACTTGCGTGACCTCCTAGTTAAGGCAGACAATTCCATCGATAAACCTCAGAAATATTTTTTAGCAACTCAAAAACCAGGCTGTTTTAAGTGTTCATGTGTCACTTGCAGGTATCTCATTACGGGAAATAGTTTTTATCACCCGCATTCCGGGAAAAAATATGAGATATTGTTCCATTTGACCTGCAACAGTACACATGTCATTTACCAAATTTTGTGCCCATGCGGGTTGTCATATATTGGCAAAACCCAGCGTAAATTCAAAGAGCGTATGGCTCTGCATCGCTCTAATATTAGAACAGCGCTGGCTAATGGCGCGAGTGAACAACCCGTAGCACGTCACTTTCTTGAATTTGGGCACAATCTCGCTAGCCTGCGCTATCGCATGATTGACCACATCCCACCGCCTAAGAGGGGGGGGGTGATCGTGGTCATCTTTTATTACAACGCGAAGCGAGGTGGATTCACCGCCTGGATGTTATTTCCCCTAGAGGTTTAAATGATGCTATTTCATTTTCTTGTTTTTAACTAATATTTAACCTTGCCATGGTTTATACCTTCGATATTTTGCTAAGCTTTCTTACATATATGATATATGTTTGGCTGTGCCTTATGTAGACATGTCATGTTTAGATATGCTATCCCCTAAAATTATGCTGCTTCTCAATCTTTAGATATTTGATGCATGTCTTTATATTTTTTATGTAGATATGCCATTTTTTATATCTGTCCGCTTTGTTTACATCATTATTTCAGCGCTGTTTGGATTTGTTTGCTTTGGTTGCCTGGTGATGGGTGCGCACTGCGTCACACACCCGCGACAGTGCGGACGTGATGACGTCATTTGTAGCCGACTCCGGACGGGTGGCTGGTCCCGTTTCCGGCGCGGTCCACGAGTGGTGATAGTATTTAAGGTAAGAAATCACTGTATGTATCTGTATCCTGAAGATAGTACGCCAAATGTACTGAAACGTTGATCTTTGAAGACACAGTTGTCGTGTTTTATTTACTGAGAGTGCCGCACCTTTGCATGGCTATATCACTATATTTGTGAGGGCACCTCTAAACGTTATTATGAGTTATTGGGAGTGCCGGACCTTTGCTGGACTACATATATATTTATATATAGTGTGTGTGTGTATATATATATATATATATATATAATGTGTTTCAATGTAAGAATGGAAGGCACTCACTAGACCTCATATAAATCAGTACATTAGCCATCTTTGTCAAGACTCCATAGGTGCAGCACGACAACAAAGACCCACCATATCAGGCACAGATTACATCACTATAGCCCCATATTTGTACCTATGAAGAAGTATTCGAAAAATATTTAAAAGAAAGAAATAGTATTCAAAAATATAGCGCCAAAGTGTGTACCAGCATAGAATGCATAGCAGTAGAAAGGTTTAATTTCTCCCTTTTTATTAGTATAAAAGTCTGCAAATAGGCTATCATACATGTTAATGTATGCATAATACCATTAGTTACTAAAGGTCGCTATAGATCAAACAACAAGTCACAATAGACAAAACTTACATAAATGTCTGCACCTTGTAACACAAGGCTGCGCTTGCTCACTCCAACTACGTGCACTAGACAAAACTCAACCCAAGATGGTTACCACACATACATCCGTCATCTGCATCACACAGCGAAATGCAGATCGGGCATGCGCACAATAAAACGGAGGTTGTGACATCACTTCTGGTATGTGTTTCACGATGGAACGCAATTTGTCTGGCTCTATTTTTGACTACATCTTCATGGGTATAAATATGGGACACGGGGAGATAGTGATGTAATCTCTGCCTGATATGCTGTATATTTGTTGTCATACTGCACCTATAGAGTCTCGACAAAGGTTCTTCAAGGACAGAAATGTTGATGACCAGAGATGGTAGGGATTGGTTCTAATACATGCTGACGTACTGATTTATTTCAGGTCTGGTGAGGGCCTTCCATCCTCATTTTGGAACTATTAGTAAATGTATGGGTTATCTTTGAATACACCTTGGAGGTGCACCCCAGCGTTTGTGCCGGAACTGAGAAGGGAGTGCAGAACTTTTGGAAAGATAAATAGATAGGAAAAACATTATATTGATGGATAGACTAGGCTACACCTCATGAGGGGTGTGGTCACTCGAAACGGGGCTGTGTCTGCTCAATATTCCCCTTTTTCTCGTCACTCTGGGGGCATGTTCAAAACTCTTGGAGCTGGTGGGCTGCTCCACGTCACTGATTGCCTGGGGTCTGCCTCACTGCAGAGTGCTGTGACTCACTCAGCAGCGCAGCTAATGGTGTCAGCAGTAAGGTTGTAGGGGGTACCACGTAACGGCTGCTTATTTCTTAATGGTACGCCATACCACCTTACTTGCACCACTAAATACTGTGACACACATGAGAATTGACCATAGTATATGTGCTGGAGTTTGAATGGATGCGGGAAATTATAAGAGCCATTTTTCTTGTGAATGAGATCGCAGGTACAGTATGTGACACCCCCCCGAAATGGTGGCGGCACTCCTGTTATTTACCTCCACTCCCTATTACCTCCCCCAAACACTCCCCAACTGTTAATCACAATGCGAGTAAAACGTCACTGCAAGCGACTATGGTAATATACCATGGCTCGACAAATCCCAGGGGCCAGGTCGCCATGGATACCAGATTTTGCTGCCTGGCTACCAGATTTTGCAGTGAGGGAGGAAGCAGCTTCTCATCAGCTCTGGCGGAGATTCGTGCCTATAGTATTGCGGTGTTCATATCATGCTGTGCCTGTGTCCATCCCGGCCTGCGCTGACGACTCCTCTCCATCATGGCCTGCTCTGATCCCTGCTCTGTCCTAATCTACACTGATCCTCCTGTACATCCTGGCTGTCTACTGTCTCCTATCTCTGGCTACATAGAGCTCTCCAGTAGTAGGGTCTATGCGTGGACAGGCATTGCGGAGCAGCTTCAGAGGGATAGTGGTGTGACCATGAGGGGACGGGGGTTTTGTTGTACTTTCTGGCACCATTATTTTATGTGAAATGTGGTCCGTTATTACTGGAGAGTGGGGGGTGGAGCAGGGGAGCTGTGCAGAGCAGTGTTACTATATCCATTGAACTGTGACCATTTTGTGGACTAGTATAGTGTGTATAACAGTTGCATAACACACAGATCTGTGCTCATTACTCACTCCTGTAATTTTTTTGGGGGGGCGGTGGTCTGGCTCCTACAATTTCATCCTGGCTCCTAGATTTTAGAAAAATTTGTCAAGCCCTGTAATATAAAGTGATGCGAGTTAGATGCATACACAGTTTATTGACAATCTCTCAATGATAAAATATTGGCATTGCTTACAACTCTGAATCAGACCCATAGCTCCAGTATAAAGGGGTTGAAGGTAGGCGCTAGCTATGCCCTCCATGGAAATAGCCACGTCTGTGGCACAGGACACACCCCCTAAGTAGATCATACCCACACCATACTGGTCACGCCCCACGACACTAATCACACCGCCACAGTGCTAGTCACACCCCATGCAGCGGCACCCCATAGGCCCTTCAGCTCCAGGCCCATGTGGACATTAATCTGGCACTGAGGATGGCTGGTGTTTGCACGCTGCCGGGCTAGTGAAGCTGTGTTGAAAGACGCAGACACCAGCCTCAGCACGCCTCGATAATGGGGCATTTACGAAAATGCTGTCTGTCGCCACCCAGTCCACACCCCCAAATAGCTGTAGCATGTCAATCATCCTGCAGCTTGGGGGCACTGCGTTCGAATCGCAAAACAAGATCTGCACATGCGCAGTACGGCATCTGCGCAAGCACACATCTCACTCCATCGGAGATGTACAGAGTCGCAGTTGTGACTTCAGGGGCGCACACACAAAAGGCCTGATTCTGATTTGGGAATAAAGTAAGAAAGAGGAAGTAACTGTAACTGTGCACCTGGACAAACCATGTTGAAATGCAATTGGGGCAAATACATAAATGTTTTTGCATGCAGGGTAAATACCGGCTGCTTCTGCATGTAGCACAAAAATGCTGGGCAACTTTATTATTACACTGCAATTTAGATTTGAGCTACGACACACCCTTCTCAAATCTAAATCTCTCTGCCCACCTGCACTGCAACATGGTTTTGTCAAGGTGCACAGTTACAGATGTCTACACATCTAGTCTCCATGCACTACATGTCGCGCCACACATAACGTGGGTGCCTTGGTAGCGCCCAGTGTCTTTCGTGCGACTTTTTACATTCAAATATGATATGCAGCATGCCTATGTTCTCTGTGCGTCTGACGGTGTTTCTGCATGTGAAATGCTAAGTTACAGTGTCAGCGACTGTAACACTAACGTAACACTAACGTGTATCTGCATTTCACATGCAGATACACCCGCACGGCATGGCGCGATTAGAAGGGCTGTTTAACGCGCAAAGGAGGATAGATGTATGAGTACACATCTGTACTTGCTGTCTTACTTTATTCCCAAATCAGAATCAGGCCCAAAGTGTATTGAAAATGTATTAGGCATTCCTGAGCGGTGACAGGGAGGAGGCTGTAGAGTGAAGGGGTGGGACCTTTTTTTGCTGGTTTTGGTTCTAAGTCGTCATCCGGTTTTGGTTTTGTTAAAACGCTGTGAATGGTTTTGTTTTTTTTTCCCAAAAAATGTACAAAAAACTAAAATCCACAGGGCTTATATATGCACGTCAACAAAGCGCACTAGGGTAAAGTGCACTAAACAGTACAAACAATAGAATTTATTTTTGGGATTTTTTGATGTCGCAGCTCTATTCAAACTGCGTGGAGCCACAGGGCTTATATATGCAAGTGAACAAAGCGCACTAGGGTAAGGCACCAAACAATACAAACAATAGAATTCAATTTAAATGTTTTTAGTTTTTGATGTCGCAGCTCTATTCAAACTCTGTGGAGCCACAGGTCTTATATATGCACGTGAACAATACACACTAGGGTAAAGCGCACCAAAGAGTACAAACAATAGAATTTAATCTATTTATTTTATTTTTTGATGTCGCAGCTCTATTCAAACTGCGTGGAGCCACAGGGCTTATATATGCACGTGAACAAAGCGCACTAGGGTAAAGCACACCAAACAGTACAAACAATAGAAGAATTAAATTTTTTTTATGTCACAGCTCTATTGAAACTATATGGAGCCACAGGGTTTATATATGCACGTGCACAAAGAACATTATGGTAAAGCGCACCAAACATTACAAACAAAACAGTTTAATTAATTTTTTTTATTTTCTGATGTTGCAGCTCTATTCAAACTGCGTGGAGCCACAGGGCTTATATATGCACGTGAACAAAGCGCAGCAAACAGTACAAACAATAGAATTATTTAATTTTTTTTTGCTGTCGCAGCTTTATTCAAACTGTATGGAGCCACAGGGCTTATATATGCACGTGCACTAGGGTAAAATTCACCAAACTGAACAAACAATAGAATTTAATTAATTTTTTTGATTTTGATTTGTGATGTTGCAGCTCAATTCAAACTGTGTGGAGCCACAAGGTTTATATATGCATGTGAACAAAGAGCACTAGGGTAAAGGGCACCAAACAATAAAAGCAATAGAATGTAACTATATATTTTTTTATTTTTTGATGTCGCAGCTCAATTCAAACTGCGTGGATTCACACAGCTTATATATGCACGTGAACAAAGCGCACAACGGTAAAGCGCACAGACAGTCTAAACAATAGAATTTAATTATCTATTTTTTATTTTGATTTTTTGATGTCACAGCTCAATTCAAACTTCGTGGAGTCACAGGGCTCATATATGCATGTTAACGTGAACGTCTTTACTGATGGACACAGCACAGCCTATATACAGCAGAGTACAGCACAGCAATCAGCAGCATGTACCCCCTATACACATTGACTAAGAGCAGCACAGCCACTTGTGATTCTGGACACAGCACAGCCTATACAGCAGAGTACAGCACAGCATACAGAAGCGTGCCTGACAATGAAATGGCGCCGCTCACCGAGGGATGCCCACTTATCGGCTTTGGACATTCCCCATCCCTACTGGGGATCCCCCAGCACACGGACCCCTGCAGCCTACTCACCCTTCTCCCCCCTCTCTTCATATTCTCCTTCATTATACAGTACTGCATTTTTCTTCCTTCTCCCCAATCACATTTATAATTCTTGCAATTGGCTAATCCTTAGATCACTGTGACTCTTAATAAAGGATTTTGCATGTATTATAGTTTTTTCCTGGCGTTTATATCATTGCTGATGGAAGCATAGTGAACATATTCACCCTTAGAATCAGCATATAAGTTTAGATCACACATGAGAGTGGATACATAGGGGTAGATTAACTAAAGTGAGAGTTTTTAGAAGTGAGTTTTAAAAGTGATGTTGCCCATAGCAACCAATCAGATTCTAGCTATTGTCTTCTAGAAAGTGCTAGTTAAATGTTAAGTAGAAACTGATTGGTTGCTATGGGCAACATCACTACTAAAACTCACTTCTAAAAACTCTCACTTTAGTAAATTTTCCCCCTAGTCTAAATAGTATCACAAATTTGACTCCTACAGGCGCAGACCTTTGTTGTTATTGTGTTATTTAAGGGAGGTGGGGACCTCACTTTTTGGATCTGATGCCGTCCCTGCAGTGAGTTACCAACTATCTATAAGCAAGTACTAATTAGCCTGTTCCGAGGCTGAAGACCCAAAATGGGCCTAATGGATGGAGCTCGGCCTCACTCTCCACCCATAACCCCAGAAACCCTTAACCGGCTTTTACTAAGCCCAAACATCTATCAAGTCTGTTTTGCCATCACAGGCATTTTCCTGAGCTTTTAATACATATAGGTCAGAATTCTGGGACACATATATCCCCCGTGCATGATCTTACCAGTTGTTTTGTTAAATAAATAAATAAATATATATATATATATATATATATATATATATATATATATAAATAATGCATATATCGGGCTCAACAAATTTTTGTAAAATCTAGGAGCCATCTAAAAAGTTTAGGAGCCAGACCATCGTCCATTACCAAAATATATGAAAGCTTGTATAGATCACAACACATGTCCTTTCAGTGCCCCTCCACCTCCCCACATACCATCAAATCACCACACATGCCTCTTTAATGGTCATCAGATTCTGCAACATGCCCATACCAGCCCCTGTACTAGTGCCCCCAGTAGTAAGCCCCCTGTAATAGTGCCCCCAGTAGTAAGCCCCCTGTAATAGTGCCCCCAGTAGTAAGCCCCCTGTAATAGAGCCCCCAGTAGTAAGCCCCCTGTAATAGTGCCCCCAGTAGTTAGCCCATGTAATAGTGCCCCCAGTAGTAAGCCCCCTGTAACAGAGCCCCCAGTAGTAAGTCCCCTGTAATAGAGCCCCCAGTAGTAAGCCCCCTGTAATAGAGCCCCCAGTAATAAAGCCCCCTGTAATAGAGCCGCGCGAACACACACACAAAAAAATAAATACTTACCTACGCCCTGATTCTGCGTCCGCTGCCGCCCTTCGCTCTTCGGAACTATGAGAGAGACCGTCATGACGTCTCTCCCATAGTGCCTGTGGGGAGAGCCGGACGCTGGAGCTCAGGAGTGAGCTCCGGCTGCCGCTGCGGGGAGCCGGGCGCCTGCTGGTAAAATTTTAGCAGGCGCCCGGCAAATGGAGCCTCCCTGCGGCGGCGGGGGGCTTGGAAAACTCGGTCGACCGGGATTTGTCGAGCACTGGCATATATATATATATATAAAATAAGTGAGAAAGTGTGTGTGTGTGTGTGTCTGTTTGTCCTTTATGTAACTAGCCCCACCAAATTTGGCATGGTGGTGTAGTTTGACCAAGATTAGGTTTTTGGCTATGTTTGAAGCTTGTCAGGGTCATGGACGTCTACATGGAGCCCACCAAGGAGGCCGTGGAGTCTCTGATTTGAAATTTTTGTTAAAACAAGTTCACTCAGGATTTCCTCCTGTGCCTAAAACCGCACTGATCTGACGGCACAGACTGATATGTACCAGTGGGGGCAGACAGAGCTCCAACGGAAGACCAGTGAGTCGGAGTAACAACTGTCACACCGCACCTGCACTGATGGGTACTAATTACCTCATGGTCTGCAATGTAAGCAATGAAGGTGCAGATGTACTTCAAGGTCCATTTTTCAACCTGGGTTGTCAACCTTACCTTCGATCTTGCCAAAATATACTTAGTTGTGTTGCTCTGTAGGAGGCAAGTTAAATAAGAAGGGTTGTCCACCATTAAGGGCCTAATTCAGAGTTGTACAGTACATTGCAACTGCAATTTTTTAAATAGCTGCTCTGCAAAAATATGCAAATGTCGCAGCCTCCGGGAGATATATTTGGACACCCACCTGTGGCTTTGCAATCAGAGGATCTGCACAAAAATGTGCAGCATCTGTGTAAAATTACGAAACATCGGTTCCAGACCAGTCGAATAAGTAACGGAACTAAGACGCTGGCACCAGTGAAGCTGCGTACAAAGACGTGGTCCCTGGATCCAACACGCCTATAAAATGGTGGCAACACAACCCTGTTTTTCTAACCACCCCTCCGTTACCACCCACAAATGACCCATAACTGTCAATCACTCTATGACTAAATCCTGTCTGCGAGCAAAATTGTAGAGGCTCCGGGATGCCTGCGTCGTGCGACTTAGATGCATGAGCTGTACTAAAAACATCGGCCAACTGCAGAAATATCGGCATAGCATACTCTGTATCGGGCCGTACGTCTGTTAAAAAATACTAGAAATATATAGACACTCCCATATGGAGCTTTATCTAAGACTCTCTGACAGAGCCCCATATGGGAGCGAAACGTGTTAGAGATTGGCATTTACAGGTGGTTATATTTACAACTGAATGTATATACCAGGCGTTGGGAGGAAGTTGTGACTCCCACAAACTGCTACCCGCAAGATCCCGGTCACGTACCATGACTGGTATAATCTACAGCACTGGCCGGATGAAAAAGCAGCACTGTATGGCGAGATCCAAGCTTTTATACAGTTGACATATAGTGCACATTTGGAACTCTAACCTGCCCACTGCGATCAGTCTCATACTGCTGACATCAGGGAAAACCTTAACACAGTCGTCAGCCACTGACTCCTGCAGGTGAGAGTGGACTTGCTGGACAATTGCAGCTTTTGGAGCAGGACAGTGTAAAGCTGGCCACACATCTAAAGATTATCTGTCCAACCAGCCAACTAGTTGATTGGTTGGAATGAAAATCTGGTAAGGTATGAAAGTAAATGACAATCAGCAATTTGCACCCAAACGCCGGAAAATGGACAAAAAAGTTGTTTGAACAAATAGTTTAGATCAAACATTTAACAAACTTGTCTGACGCCATTTTCATCTGTTTTCTGGCATTTAGGAGCAAATTGCTGATCATCAGTTACTCCCATACATTACCAGATTTTCATTCCAACTAATCAACAAGTTGGCTGGTTGGATGTAAGTTGGTCTAGTGTGTGGCCAGCTTAAGTCTCAATTGCCATCTATTTGAGATGTAATCATTACAGGCGGTTCAGTAAGGATCCTGCCAACTAATAAGTCCATTATTATTATCAAATTAACTTTCTATCATATCAGGGCTTTTGTGGTGAATCACATGATGGAAAAATATATTGTGGAGTTTTAAAGAGGAATCCAGATTTTTGCATACACAGTTTTTATATGTGTAAGACTTGAAAATCCTCTATTTTTATTCTCTACATAGTGTATGTTTACATTGAATGACTGTTGATAGATAATATGTCATTTTATTTGTATTGTGATGATGTTTATTATTATTATTCAGCCAAGGCAAATATTCAAAAATATTACAAAGTATTTATTTTACATGAGCGCAGCACCTGTAATACATAAATAAATACTAGAAACCTATATCAAAAAAAGGTCAACTACAATAAAACTGTTGAGAATTTGAATTTGTTTTCACTGTTTCATAGTTACTCCTCACATACAGAAGCACCATCATACCTCCATGTTAAATGTTTGGGCATTTTTTCTACAATTAGTATTTGGACTCCTGTTATTTTTACAATATTTGTTCCTAACCACCTAAGCATTGTTACTATTAATATTATAATTTATAGTTCTTTGGATATATGGCGTCTTGCAGCCATATTCATACAACTATGTGCTTTATTGTTTAATTAATGCTCCTTCATAGAGTCTCATCCAGCCTCAGTGTCTGTTTACAGTCACCTAAAATTCAGTCTCAACATGTTCCTAGCCACTCTGCCTGCCGTGCCCCTGTGTTATGTTCCTACTACTCTATGCTCCCGTCATGACAGTACTAGCCTGTACTTAAGTAGTGTTGCTGTGTTCTACAACTCATTTTGCTGTGAGTCTCAATAAAAAAGTAAAGCTGGGTACACATTAAACAGATTAGAGGAACAATACACAATTATAATTTTTTTGTGACTGCTAAAACAATACTATGGACATCCAATTTCCTGTATACATATTTTACAAATACCATTCCTATCTAAATGATGTATTTGAGTTGACGTTTTTAAATGCACTTTGTCACACCGATCATGTACGCACTGCATATGTGGCACAATATCAGCTCGGGACCAACGAATGTTGTGCAGCACTTCTAATGTTGGGAACAGATCTGGTTTGTGAATAACAATCATCAACAAGCGATTGTTTGCTACTGCGCATGTGCAAACACCGCACTGCGCACGCACAGCGATTGCAATGCGATTAGGTTCGTACAGAGGAACCATTCACAAAGTTAGTGACAGGTAATCAGTGTCTGTGGGAGGTAACTGGGGGTGGTTAGAAGAACGCAGGTGTGTCTGACCCGTTTAAATGCCATTTCATGGGCGTGCATAAATTAGTCATTGCATTCTCCTGTGCAGCATGAAATCTCTCTACATGTCAGGGGAGCTGCAGTGTTTGCGGCTGGTCAGACTTGCCTTACATGCTGCGTGACTGCTGTGTGTCGATGGTACCAATGTTTATGCTGCTGCATGTCGTCAGACAGTGGTAAATGTAATTAGAGACCAACAAAGGATTATTGCTCTATACATGCTCATTTAACATGTCAAGACTCTGGTGAGTCACTGGCATACCTTGTTGATTTACAATAAATGTGTTATATCAGACACTAGTTATAGTCTTCATTATAATAATATCACAGCACATAATACTAACCTCCACCACCACCTCTGCAAGCTCTGGGACTGACAGAACCAGCAGGAAGAGAACTGCACGATTTGGGTAAGTGCACACATTCCTACCTCCTACCTTGCATACTAGTGTTTGCTTAGCATGGGATTATATTTGAGGTGCAGAGGAGAGTGAAGAGGGGTACTTATCGTTCCCGCAAAGCTGTTTTACCAGGGTGACGCGCCCTGTCCAATTTAAAAAGGGCAGAATGCACCCTGCCCCTTTTCGCGTCGCCCTGATAAAAAAGCCTGGTGGTGACGTCCCCACCCGCGGGCCGCAGTATCCTGCGGGTGTGGAAAACAGTGGTGTAGCAATCACCGCCGGTGAATAGATGCCTTCTCTGTGAATAGATGCATCAAAATTGGTACCATGCGGCCGGCAGTTCTAATCCCGACAGCAGCAGCCCGGGAGAGGTGAAAATCCAGATCGTTCTTTTTGGTAAGTATTGCTAACCTAATTCCCCCCCTAACCCTCATTTAGGGGTGCCTAACCCTAACTTCCACCCCAAGTGCCTAACCCCCCTCTAAGTGCCTAAACCTAACCCTCCTTAACCCTAAGTCTCCCAGGGAGTGCCTAACCCTAACCTCCCCCCGGGGGGTGCCTAACCCTAACCTCCCCCCAGCGGGTGCCTAACCCTAACCTTCCCCCGGGGAGTGCCTAACCCTAACCCCCCTTCCCCTAGCCTAACCCTAACTCCCTGGGGGGTACCTAACAGTCCCCCCCGCGGCTGTCCGCGCCCGGCTTACCTTCGATCGGTATGCCGGGTGTTGGGCTCCCTGGTAGGTCTAATGACAGGCATCGGGATTTCGACGCCTGTCATTAGTACCTTGCTGGGATTAGACAGTCGGGAAGCCGGTGGTTGGGATTTCGTCCGTCAGCTTCCCGACTGCTTCCCTTATAACCGTATAGGTTTTGGAGTTACACACCATACCATTGATAACATTGAAGGTTAGTCAGACTACCCGTAGAGTAGATACAGGAGTGCCCCAGAGCGCACCATATTCTTTACGTAATTGGACCAGAAATGAATTGAAAACATCCCAAAAGGTCAGTTCAAAAGAATTTGGAGACACTGTTGCACCCTATAACTATGAAGCACAGGCTACAGACATGAAGAAACAATTTCTAGAAAGAGGCTTAAATGTAGCGAAAGTCAATAAGGACTATGAAGAAGAAAATATGAGATATGGTAAGAACTTACCCTTGTTATCTCTATTTCTACGAAGTCCATAGGGTTCCACAGGATACCTTGGGGTATAGGTGTGACGTCAGTCGCAGGGCACCAAAGAGTTAAGCTTTCAGCCTCCCAGGATGCACTAGGTCCCCCTCCTATACCCCGCCCCCGGGCCAAGGCACCTCAGTTAGTTACCAAGCCATAGGCCGGAGGAGGAGAAGGAAGAGAGAGAACAAAGATCTGGACACATACAAGAATCACATTCTCACCAGAGGGAGACGGAAAACCGGTGACCAGAGCAAAGCCCATCTGCAGCACAGGTGCGACAGGGCGGGAGTCCTGTGGAACCCTATGGACTTCGTAGAAATAGAGATAACAAGTGTAAGTTCTTACCATATCTCATATTTTCTACTTCAGGGTCCATAGGGTATCCACAGGATACCTTGGGGATGTCCCAAAGCAGTATCCTTTAAGGGTGGGGACGCTCCTGTGCAGAAAGGAGAATCCGCCGCCCGAAGGAAGCATCCTGAGAGGCGAAGGTGTCAAACCTGTAATACCTCACGAAGGTATGGACAGAAGACCACGTAGCAGCCTTGCAGATCTGAACTGCCGAGGCACCACGTCGAGCTGCCCACGAAGGACCCACAGACCTAGTGGAATGAGCCTTCAGAGAAGGAGGGACCGGTAGGCCTTCATGAAGATAAGCTTCAGAAATAGCCATACGGATCCAGGCTGCCAAAGTTTGCTTTGAAGCAGGCCAACCCTTTTTACGGAAGCCAAAGAGGACAAACAAAGCGTCCGACTTCCTAAACGAAGAAGTGCGGTCAACATAAGTCATTAAGGCCCGCACAACATCCAAAGAGGCCTCACCCACGGAAAGACCCGGTGAGTTAAAGGCCGGAACAACTATT
Source organism: Taudactylus pleione (assembly GCA_031769625.1). Classification (NCBI taxonomy): domain Eukaryota; kingdom Metazoa; phylum Chordata; class Amphibia; order Anura; family Myobatrachidae; genus Taudactylus; species Taudactylus pleione. Next base: position 1,598,806 of record JAUIMM010000084.1, read on the forward strand.
TCCTCGTTAATATGAAACTGGGAAACAACTTTGGGAAGAAACTCGGGCCGAGTGCGGAGCACTGCCCTGTTCCCATAAAAAACCAAGAAAGGGGGTCTACAAGAAAGAGCCCCTAACTCAGAAACACGTCTGGCCAAAGCAATGGCCAGAAGGAAAACAGTCTTAGCTGTTAGCCATTTAAGATCCACTGAGCCCAGTGGTTCAAACGGCGGTCCTTGGAGAGCCCTCAGGACCACAGCCAAATCCCAAGGCGCCACAGGTGGAACAAAGGGCGGCTGAATGCGGAGAACACCCTGCATAAAGGTGCGCACATCCGGGATTGTAGCAATCCTACGGTGAAACCAGACAGATAGGGCCGAAACTTGTACCTTCAAAGAAGCAAGGCGAAGCCCATGATCTAGTCCCGCTTGCAGGAAGGCGAGAATCCGAGACAGACGAAACTCCCGCGGTGCATAACCTCTCGGTCGACACCACTGGAAGAACGTATGCCACACGCGATGGTATATCCTCGCGGAAGACGGTTTCCGAGCTCGTAACATGGTACGCACCACAGAGCTGGAAAACCCCCGGGACCTCAGCATGGCCGTCTCAACAGCCACGCCGTCAAAGACAGCCGAGTCAGGTCCGGGTGAAGGCAAGGACCCTGAGACAGAAGGTCCGGTCGTAGCGGCAACCGCAGAGGAATGTCCACGGACAGACCCTGAAGGTCTGAGAACCAGTGCCGTCTGGGCCACGCGGGAGCTATCAACAGGAGCGTCCCTCCTTCCTGTTTGAATTTCCGGATTACCCGTGGAAGAAGGGAGACCGGAGGGAACAGGTATGCGAACCGGAACGTCCACCGGACGGACAGAGCATCCACCAGAGACGCCCCTTCGTCTCTTGTGCGAGACCCGTACACCGGCAACTTGTTGTTGTGCCGGGACGCCATGAGGTCGATTTCTGGAAGACCCCACCTGTCCACCAGTAGTTGAAAAACGTCCGGGTGCAGGGACCATTCCCCCGGATGAACGTCCTGGCGACTTAGAAAGTCCGCCTCCCAATTGAGCACTCCCGGGATGAAGACCGCTGATATGGCCGGAAGATTGCGCTCCGCCCAAACCAGGATCCGAGAGACCTCTACGAGAGCCGCCCGACTGCGAGTTCCTCCTTGCCTGTTTATGTAGGCCACGGTGGTAGCGTTGTCCGACTGGACCTGCACCGGGCGACCCTGGAGAAACCGCTGTGCCTGCTGGAGAGCATTGAAGACCGCACGGAGTTCCAAGATATTTATTGGAAGCTCCGCTTCTGTCGGCGTCCACCTGCCCTGGAACAAGTGTGGACCCGAAACTGCTCCCCAGCCCCGAAGACTGGCGTCCGTTGTCAACAGGACCCAATTTGGAACCCAGAACGGACGTCCCTTGTTGAGGTGGGTCGTCTGTAACCACCACGTAAGGGACAGGCGAACCTCCTGGGTGAGCACAATCGTCTGGGACTTCAGAGACTGAGTCAGCCCGTTCCACTTGGACAGGATCAGGTGCTGCAGAGGTCTGGAGTGAAACTGGGCGTATTCCACCATGTCGAACACCGACACCATGGAGCCCAGTAACCTCATCGCCGAGTGTAAGGACACCCGGCGGCTGTGCAGACAACTGCGCACCCTTGACTGTAAAGCAGAGATCTTGTCCTCCGTCACGAAGATCCTTTGCTGTCCCGAGTCCAATAAGGCTCCAAGATGCAGAATCCTCCGAGACGGGATTAGAGTGGACTTCTGCCAGTTGATTAGCCAGCCGTGCCGTTGCAGCAGTGCAATGGTCAGGTCCAAGTGGCGTAACAGGAGCTCTGGAGATCCTGCCACCAATAACAGGTCGTCCAAATACGGCAACATGCGGACTCCCTGCAGCCGCAGAGAAGCCGCCATGACCGCCATCACCTTGGTGAAAACACGTGGTGCTGTTGCCAGGCCAAAAGGTAACGCCCGAAACTGGAAGTGGTCGCTGCTGATTGCAAACCTGAGGAACTGTTGATGGCGCCAAAGAATAGGGACATGCAGGTAAGCGTCCTGTATGTCCAATGACACCAAGTAGTCCCCAGGTTCCAGCGCCAGAATGATGGACCGTAGGGTCTCCATCCGAAACTTCGGGACCCGCAAAGACTTGTTGAGTGCTTTGAGGTTGAGAATCGGACGATATGACCCATTGGGTTTCTGTACCAAAAATAGATTTGAATAGAAACCCTGGCCCCTCTGGGAGAATGGAACCGCCACTATAACTCCAGCCTGGAGCATAGTGTGCAATACCTTCCGCAGCTCCGTAGCCTTGTTCCGGTCTGATGGGAGACCCGTGGTGAAGAAGCGAGCCGGGGGTCTGTGCCGGAAGGAGAGGGCGTATCCGTGGAAACCACCTCCAGAACCCAAGTGTCTGTCGTAGTGGTCGACCAACACTGGGCGAACTGTAGCAGGCGGCCTCCCACCCTGGGATCCCCCAAAGGGAGGCCCGGACCGTCAGGCCGCAGGCTTGTCATCTGGCTTGGGGGTCGGACGTCTGGTACTCCATGCCTGCTTCCGGGGCTTGACCGATTTCTTAGGGCCAGCCTGTCGAGGAAACGACTGTGGTTTGGGCCTGCCCTGGGCCCTAGATGACCGAAAGGACGATGGTCCCGAACCAGAAGGAGCAGCGGCCGACGGGAGACAGGCAGATTTGGCTGCCGCCAGCGTGGCCACAATCTTATCCAGATCCGGACCGAAGAGAACTTCTCCGGTAAACGGCAACGCTTCCAGACCTTTCTTGGAATCTGCGTCCGCCTTCCAGGATCGCAGCCACAAGGTGCGACGAGCAGCTACCGCTGCTGAAGAAATTCTAGACACCAGAGTACTAATGTCTAGAGCCGCCTCGTTGATGTAGGTGGCCGAATCACGGAGATTGCCAATCAACTCCGCCTGATCGGCCGGACAGTCGGATTCAAAAGAAGCCTCTAATGAATCCGCCCAGCGCTCCATCGCTCTGGCAACCCAGCAAATGGCCATAGCCGGCCGTGCTGCCCCCCCTGCAAGGGAATAAGCGGACTTCAGGCAGATTTCTACCTTGCGGTCCGTAGCATCCTTAAGGGAGGACATGGATGGCATCGGCAATGTGGCACTACGGACAAGACGGGTCACGTGAGAATCCACCTGTGGAGGGGATTCCCACTTCGCAAAATAATTATCCGCGAACGGATAAGCCACCGCCAGGCGTCTCTGCGGCTGGTATCTTTGCCAGGTTGTTTCCACGCCTCCTCTAAATGGTCCACCAACTGACCCGAAAGAGGAAAGACTGTGGCATCGCCCTTCACATCTTTGAAAAAGGCATACTTAGATTTAGCCGCTGGGGGAACTTCGTCCTCAATCACCAAGGCTGTGCGGACCGCCCGAATAAGTCCAGGAATATATACTTTGGACTTAGCATCAGCGTCCTTAGTATGGAGAGGTTCCTGATCGTAAGGATCTAGAATCTCCCCATCATCAGACGTCCCTTCGTCATCCTCATAAGGAGCGGACAGAGACGCCACCGGCCTTTTATGAGACCGCATCACAGACTCCCCTTGCAACACATCCGACAAGTGCTGTACAGAACTCGTCAGGGAGTTAACCCACGCTGGCTCCTGAGAACCCGGGAGCGGGGAAATAGGGAGACTGTGGGGTACCACCAATTGTCGTGGGAACCCCTGCATGGGTGACGACACCACAGACTGCTGGGACAAACCCATCGGAGTAAACGCGGGCTGCGGAGCTAACTGGCCCACTAAAGCTGTTAACGCCTGAGCGAAACAAGCCCAGGGCGGCTCCTGTACCGGTGCTGTAACCGTAATAGGCCGCGCCATGGACAAACACTGCCGGCAAAGGCCCTCCGCGCTACCCTCCCCCTCCGCTAACGGTACTTTGCACGTGGTACACTGTAGCCGGAGGGGAAAATCACTTTCAGACATGATGGCACCACGTATGTGACCTCTCTCACCAATTAAGTATTAAATAGGCGAGAGACCACCCTGCAGCACCGCACCGCAAGGGCTTTAGCAGAAAGAACAGGGACAGTAATAAAGCTGACAGTTTAGAGAAGAAAAGATTACAGGCAGCAGCGCTAGCACAGTCACATACAATGCAGAAAAATAACAATTCCTGCACTAACAGCGCTGATCACTCAACTACACAGACACAGGGCCTGGTAGGACACAGCGCTGCATACACAGACCTGACCACAGCGGAGGAGAGGTATGCGGGGGGACCCAGACCACGATGCTTCCGTCCAGCGCTTCCAGCAGCGTTCACCATGCGTTCTGGAGAAGATGGCCGCCGAGGAGCAGAGAGGAGGCTGGCCTGGGGGAGGAGCGCTGCCACAGGACCAGTCGGCAGCATGCAGAGAGGGCTGTGTGCAGCGGGGGAGGCGCCGGCTGTGAGACAGGGAAGGCGCGCTCCCCTGGCATGCATTTAACCCCTGGGACGCCGCAGCGCTACCGCTCTGCTGCGGTCCGCTGTCCCAGGGGGTAGTGGAAGCGCAGGTTGGTCGCCTGGCTCCACGCTGCAGCCAGTCCCCAGGGAGCCCCCTGCCTGGGGACTTAGGACCATGTGATCAGCGGGGACCCACCGCGGGACCCCGCTGCTTACCTCTGTCCCCCTTGAATCCGGCCATGGTCCGGAGCATCTGGGGTCACCGCTAGCTGTGACCCCAGACGCCCACCAGCATCCCCGGATCAGTACCGGCGTTCTGGTACCGGCGGGGTGTAGGGAAGACAGCATGGACGTCATGACTGACTGTCCATGCTGTTCATCCAGTTGTGCAGCCACAGCTGCATGAAGAATAAGCTTCAGGGGCTCTTCTAGCCCCCACTCCAACAGGTGCACCCGACTCCGGCCGGGCACCAAACTAAACTGAGGTGCCTTGGCCCGGGGGCGGGGTATAGGAGGGGGACCTAGTGCATCCTGGGAGGCTGAAAGCTTAACTCTTTGGTGCCCTGCGACTGACGTCACACCTATACCCCAAGGTATCCTGTGGAACCCTATGGACCCTGAAGTAGAAAGGAAACTTGAAAGAGGTGAACTCCTAGAAGAGAAGGAAGGATAGAAGAGAACACAAAACAAGTAAGAGTACTTTTCATCACCAAATTCAATAACCAATCGCGGCCTTTGAAAAGAATCAGCTAGAAATACTGGGCCTGATTCAGAGCCGGACACTCTGACCAGAGCGCTCGCTCTGAATCAGGGCCCTCCTACCTCATTTTGGAGCGGCCTCATGGACGCTCGCATAGCTGTGGGTTACCACCCACAGCTATAGCGAGCTTCCATGATGATGGTTGCGATGGTCAAGACCATCGCGACCATCGGGCTTGCGACGAGACCCTGCGGTAGGGTATCGCTGCCGAAAGCCCAGGAGTGATTTTGGCTCTATCAGAGCCAAAATCACTCCCACTGACATCACTAGTGATGTCAGTGGGGCCGGACTCAGACGGTAGGCATTCCCATGGGAACGCCTCCGTCTGGCAGCCACGCCCACCAAAGGGGGCGTGCTGTCACTCACCATCGACAGCACGCCCCCTTTGTAGCGAGGATTCCCCGCCGCTCGCCGGGTCTCGCGCATGCGCACGACGGAGCTCCCTCCGTCGTGTGCATGTGCACTTCGGCACCATCGACCCGCTTGCGAGCGTCCAGCGCTCGCGAGCGAGTCAGAATTAGGCCCACTGGCCAGTACTTCTAAAAGCATCTAAAAACTGAAAAACTTAAATTTAGCTCAACAAACCATGGATAAAAGCCCTAAGATCCAATGCGGACAAAAGGAAAAACAAAGAGACATGACTGAAAGAAAAGGAGCCTGGTTTATCTTATTGCCTTAGATGCCAAGTCTGCAAGACAACTAAACACCTTCGCACCAAACAGAAGAAAACATTCACATCAACAAGTACACAACAGGAATTCAAAGTAAGAGATAAAATATCTTGTGAAACAGTGGGGGGCATTTATATTTTGGAGTGCTCTTGCAGGCTCCAATAATTTAGAACAGTGATTTTCAACTAACGGCACACCAAACAAGATTTTAAAATAGCTAAAGCACACTATCAATCCCCCACTGGGAAAAACACTCACAAATCTGCCCCGACAGAAAAAAGAACAGACATTGGCCCCTACAGAAAAACAAACACACACATCACCCCCACAGAAATAAAACAAACACAATGGCCCTGATTCAGACCCGCTCGCTGCCGCAGGCAGCTCGCAGGGTCTGTGGGCATTTTTATTTATTTTTTTGTTTCTAGGTCGCTCGCAAAGCTGTGGGTGTCCACCCACAGCTTGTGAGAGCGGGTTGGAGACCGTCGCAATTATTGAGACCATCGGGCTTGCGACGAGACCCTGGGGTAGGGTCTCAGCTGCCGCAAGCCCAAGTGGACTCCCTGCTCTAATAGAGCAGGGAGTCCACTACTTACATCACTAGTGATGTCAGTAGGTCCTCCCACAAACGCCAGGCGTTCCTAAGGGATCACCTGCGTTTGTGCAGCCACCCCCCCCTACAAAACGGGGTGAGCTGTCACTCACCACTGATAGCCGCCCCGTTTTGTAGAGAGCCCCGTAGCAACTGAAGTTCAGTTGCTCGGCAGGGCTCACAAATGCGCACGCCGGATGCGGCGCATGCGCAGTGGCCAAACATCAAGCACCGCTCACGAGCGGCTCTGAATCAGGCCCAATGGCCCCACAGAAATAAACAAACACAATGGCCCCACAGAAATAAAAAAAACAAAATAGTCCCCACAGAAAAATGCAAACACACATATTGGCCCCTACAGAAAAAACAATCACATTGCTCCCCACAGGAAAAAATAAAATAAAATTACATTGGCCCCCAGAGAAGAAAATAAAATAACCAGCTGAGAAGGCTCACTGTTGTCCATGTCCTGTCCCTCAGTGACTGAGCACACAATGCAGAGCTAGGAGCAGTGTGCAGTCGGGCGTGCAACACGGAATGTGTGACCTATGTCATGCCGCTGCGTCTTCATAGGTGATGGCCCGGTCACGCCTGAGCCTCCCAGAAGAGCCCAATACTGCCCAGGCCAGCAATACAAGTAAAATCAACTCTGACTTTGCTGACCTCGCGGCACACTTGACAATCTGTCGCGGCATACTAGTGTGCCACATCACAGTGGTTGAAAAACGCTGCTTTAGATGGACAACAAGAAAACTAAGTATCAGATTCACTGAAAACATCAGAAACATCAGCAAAAACTTAGAAACACACAGTGTATCTAATCGCTTTGCGACAACACATAATGAAGATCGCTCACATCTAAAGTTCACTGGCATTAGTAATTCCTTGGTCACCGATTCGCGTCACCGGGCTCATGTACTACAGAGTTACACAGGCAGGCCGGCTGCCTGTCAGTGCCTGCCTGCGGCTGAGCATCTCTCTCAAGAAGAGAGGCTAGATAGCCTATTAAAGCCCCACCCAGCACACCATCTACGTTACACGCTGCAGCACCATTGAGGGGTTAGGAAGTGTGCAGAGAGCACACCAACAGGCGTGGGTCCTTGGGTGACGGCGGCGGCTTTCGTGGCAGCTTGGAGTAAGTTGTGGGGCGCCCTTGCAGCAATGACACACCCACTTTTTCAGGCACCCGCCTTTGGTGCGCGCACATAGGGACACTTTCAGGAATTTTTCCAAGGCCACTTTAAATTCCCAATCCGCCCCTGGGACAAGCATATTCAAAAATGCGTAAATCCCCTTCTGCTGTATACACAAACTCACCCTTTTCATTCGTAAACAGACATTCATGCGATTCAGAACCAGCGCCTAAGACTCAGCCAGTCTGAATCAAGCTCAGTATGCATCAGTCAGCCTCAGCTCCTGTCTACTTCACTCAGCTCAGTCCATCTGAGACAGTATTAGTATTAGTACGCCTCAGTCAGTCTCTGTTAGTTTCGGTCAGTCTCAGACTACCCTAGTGACCTTCAGTCAGCCTTAGTGTGCCTCAGTCTCCCTCGGACCAACAAAGTTAACCTCAGTCAGCATGTGTGAAACTCAGTCACATAGCTTAGGCAGCCCCAACAGATGAAACACACCTCAATTGGCCTCAGTCCTCCTTAATCAGCCTCAGCCCACAGACAGCCTCAGTCACCTCAGACACTATCAATGAGCCTCACTCAGTCTTATACCCCTTTTCCAACAAACTTGTAACCCGGGTTATACAGTGGCAACCTGGGTACAGGGTTGGTGTGAAAGGGCAGGCGGCAGTGTGAACGCCTAACCCAGGGTATCTGACCCGGGTCACGCTAAAAGTTACGGAAAGCTGGGTCACTGACGTTTGGAGATGTTACTTTCCCTTTAGAACCCAATTCAAGTTTCTCACTTACAAAGCCCTCACCCATTCCTCTCCCAATTACATCTCCAACCTTATTTCCCTTCACACTCCCGCCCACCGTTTTCTCTCCTCAAATGCATGTGGCCTCTCCTGCCAACTGATTACTTTTTCTCACTCCCACCTCCAAGATTTTGCACGTGCTGCTCCCTACCTCTGGAATTCTCTCCCTCTCCCTAGCAGACTCTCCACCTCTCTACAAAACTTCAAACGAGCTCTCAAAACTCACGTCTTCATCAAAGCCTTCCAGCTCTCATCCTAACCCTCTGTTCCATATTCACTGTCTACCCCATCTGTGTCACCCCTTTAGAATGTAAACTCTCACAAGCAGGGCCCTTTTTCCTCAAGTGCTTCTCTTTTCCCATACTTATACTATCATCTACAGTAGGGGTGGGCAATAAGCGGCCCCCCAGCTGTTGTTGAACTACACATCCTAGCATGCTCTGCCACAATTTTGCTATTTGGCCATTCTAAAACTGTTGCAAAGCATGTTGGGATTTGTAGTTCAACAACAGCTGGAGGGCCGCTTATTGCCCACCCCTGATCTACAGTATATTTCCTACAATGGCACCTAACCATTAATATTTGCCACCCTACTGCTTGAGTGATATGACCGCTGATATAGCAATGTTTATAAACCATGTACTTATCCTGTATTCTCTTATACTGTAATGGTGCATACACACGGTCAGATTTTTCTTCAGATCTGAACGATAACGATTTAAAAAATCGAATCGTTCATATCTGAAGGAAAATCTGACATATCTGAACGATGAACGATGCGCGTTCCCGATGGTCAGATAACGATATCTGACATCTGATGTGTTTGCAGTCAGATTTGGACAATTCCATTCATTTTAATGCAGTCAAAAATCGTTCATTGTTCAAATCGTTCATCTGACAAATCTGACCGTGTGTATGCTCCATTAGTCACTGTTTTCTTGTTTTTCTCATTTGTTTATGTGCTTTGATAAGTGCTGTGGAGCCCTTGTGGCACCATATAAAGGATGAGATGCCGACAGTCTGGCTGCCCCTTCCGGGATGGGGCAGCCAGATCGGCAAAATCGGGGGCATGGCCAGCTGTTGTGTGCGGAGCAGGGGGCATAGCCATGCAATCACGTCATTTTGGCTACACCCCCGCTACACAATGCCGAGAATCTCGGCATTGTGAAGCAGGGGGCGGGGGCAAAATGACGTGAGTCGGCGTGAATCGCGTTTTATATAGTCGGGCGCGGGCTGGAGGGGTCTGCGGCTGCCGGGAGGATTGCCTGCCTTCCCGGAGGGCCGGGAGCGGCTCCCGATTTTCGGGAGGCTCCCGGCCAAATCGGGAGGATAGGCAAATATGGTTCAATGTTCTCCCAATGTTAGCATGGGATTCCTGTGGATCCTCTAGTTTCTTCCAATGACATACTGATAAATGATTTTCTTCTGACAAAGCTAATCCTAGTGTACATATGGTAGGAAAACATAGATTATTAACTACACAGGGGCAGGGACTGATGAGAATGGATAAATATGATCTCTGTAAAGTGTTGTACACATGTAGTCACTTTATAAATAATTGTTGATAAAACAACCACAGTAAAGCTCATTTATGAACTAGAACAATGCTGTACCACAGCGCAAGTGATGCTCTGCGACACCATGCATTTTTTTTGGCATGAATGCAACAGGGAAGTGCATGGATGAGATCTACAGTATATGTCCATCGGTACACCTATGAAACTTTCCTGGTAATCTATAAATGGGAAAGCACTTTCACAGATGCAATCCAACTGATGCAGTAAAAACAACACAAATTGATATATGAATTAATGAAAGAGTGCTAGTAGCCTGGAATTTAAAGTGATTATGATTTAACTCTTCTCACCATGAATGCGTCCTGCTGTCCCCACAGTCCTGCAATAAGCAGCATGATTTATGAGGAAGCTCACACAACATTCTTTAAGATTGTATATGACCCCACTAAGCAGGGCCGCCGCTACCATAAGGCATCTTCAGGCAGCTCCCGAAGGGCGCAGGCCCCTGGAGGGCACGGCTGAGTATAGCAATAAAAAAGGATGTCTCTGAGACATCCTTCTCTTACATTGTACTGGTGGCGGCTGCTGGTCTTATCAGCCGGCAGCCACCGATACCTGTCCTAACTGCACTGTGATCTCATGACTCACTCCAGGATGCCACTGCCAGTCTCTCTGCCGCGGTCCCTGGGCTGTCAGCATCGAAGGTTCAAAGCTGAAGTGTGCTGCTGAGGACTGGGAGACCCGAGGAGATGGAAGGGGTGGCCACCAGGCTGCCTGTATGTTCCCTGTCGCTGACTGCAGAGAGCGCCTGGGGAGGTGGTGGGGAGTTTGGGGAGGTTTGGAGGGTCATATCAGAAGAACCTTCCTGGCTATCATGTATCAGAATTCAGTGACATGGAACTTGCAGGCAGTGTGGTGGCCACCCCTTCCCTCTCCTCGGGTCTTTCCTAACCTGGGATTTCCAGCCTGTCAATCACAAAAGGATCTCCGCCCCTCTAAGAGCTGCTATCCAAATTATTTGGTAGGAGGAATTTATGTGTGTATATAGGTGTGTGTCTGTGTATGTGTATATAGGTGTGTGTATATAGGTGTGTGTTTATGTATGTATGTGTATATATAGGTGTGTGTACATAGGTGTGTGTGTATGTATAGGTGTGTATATAGGTGTGTGTGTATAGGTGTGTGTCTGTGTATGTATTTATGTGTGTAACTGTATATAGGTGTGTGTGTATGTATGTATGTGTGTGTATATAGGTGTGTGTGTATATAGGTGTGTGTCTGTGTATGTATGTATATATAGGTGTGTGCCTGTGTATGTATGTGTGTATATAGGTGTGTGTCTGTGTATGTATTTGTGTGTGTATATAGGTGTGTGGCTGTATGTATGTGTGTGTATATATATATAGGTGTGTGTCTGTGTATGTATGTCATACTTGCCTACCCTCCCGATTTGGTCGGGAGCCTCCCGAAAATCGGGTGCCGCTCCCGACCTCCTGGGAAGGCAGGCAATTCTCCCGGCTGCCGCCCAACCCTCCTATCCCTCCCGCAATGACCCCTGCAACCCCCGCCGCAGGGGGGGCGGTGACGCGATTCGCGTCATTTTGGCCCCGCCCCCTGCTACACAATGCCTATTTTATCGGCATTGCATAACGGGGGCGGGGCCAAACTGACGCGATCGCGTGGCCCCGCCCCCACCACACCTTCAAGTGATGTCACCCGCCCGGCAACTCCCTTTGTACCGGCCACGCCCCCCCTGTCCTGCCGATCTGGCTGCTCCCTCACGGAAGGAGCAGCCAGAAAGTCGGCAGGTATGATGTATGTGTATATAGGTGTGTGTGTCTGTGTATGTATGTGTATATAGGTGTGTGTGTGTATATAGGTGTGTGCGTATATAGGTGTATGTCTGTGTATGTATATGTGTGTGTATATAGGTTTATGTCTATGTATGTGTATATAGGTGTATGTATGTATGTATAGGTGTGAGTCTGTATGTCTGTGTATATAGGTGTGTCTGTGTATGTGTGTATATAGGTGTATGTCTGTGTATATAGGTGTGTGTATGTGTGAGTATATAGGTGTGTGTCTGTGTATATAAGTGTGTGTATATAGGTGTGTGTCTATGTATGTGTGTATATAGGCGTGAGTCTGTATGTATGTGTGTGTATGTATGTATGTGTGTATATAGGTGTGTGTCTGTATGTGTGTATATAGGTGTGTGTCTGTATGTATGTGTGTGTATATAGGTGTGTGTCTATGTATTTATGTATGTGTTTATATAGGTGTGAGTCTGTATGTATGTGTGTGTCTGTGTATGTATGTATGTATGTATGTATGTGTGTGTGTTTATATAGGTGTGTATGTATGTATGTATGTGTGTGTATAACTGTATATAGGTGTGTGTCTTTGTATGTATGTGTTTGTATATAGGTGTGTGTCTTATGTATGTATGTGTGTGTATATAGGTGTGTGTCTATGTATGTATGTGTGTGTGTATATAGGTGTGTGTCTATGTATGTATGTGTGTGTGTATATAGGTGTGTGTCTATGTATGTGTGGTAGGGGAATGAAGTGCAGACAGGGTGAAGGAATACCCTAATGCAGTGGTTCTCAAACTCGGTTCTCAGGACCCCACACAGGTCACGTTTTCCAGGTCACCCAGCAGGGGCACAGGTGTATTCATTACTAAAGGCGGGTATCCGCTACAAGATCTGAAAACGACATTGTAATCATGCAGTCATTTGTCAGTCGTGTGATGAGCCTGCACTGAACGAGCAGTCGTTCAATGCAGGGTCATCAATCATCTGGAAACATGCTGAACCTGACGATATCGTCAGATTGACCAGCATGTTGGAAAGATGATAGATGTCTAAACGACCAGCGGGCACAGGCATCGCTGGTCGTTTTAGACACTTTTGCAAACGATTTGCAAACGATTGAACGGTCAAACGATCATTATCGTTCAATCGTTCAACTTAATCGTCTAGTGGATACCCCCCTTTAAGCTGGCCATCCGCTAGGCGATGCGGGGGACGACGGCACGATGACGACGCCGTCGTCTCCCGCGGGGTGAACTGCATGCACTGATCGTTCAGACGTTCAGTTTGTGCAGATCAATTATCCCCGAACATAGCAACCTGACGGCGGTCGTCAGGTTGACCGTCATGTTCGGGCGATTGATGTTAAAAACGACCAGCGGGCGCGCATCGCCGGTCGTTTTTAAACTTTTACTGCCCGATTTGCGAGCGATTACCAAGCGATGGAGCGATAACGACCGTCTATTAGATGGGCAGCATTACTGACACATTTTAAAATATCCACAGCTGGAGCTAATTATCTCACGTGTTATTCTGTGAGGAAACCTGGAAAACATGCACTGTGTGGGGTCCTGAGGACCGAGTTAGAGAACCTGTGCTCTAATGGATGCTGGGATGTGTGTGACATGATTGATTAATGGGTTAATCAGGGCTGGATGGAGGGAAGTCACTAGGTGCTGAGTGGGGGAGTTAATGAGTCAATAGGTTGACGGGGTACTGTGTGGGGAGATTGGATGAAAGTGTTATTGGGTGCTGAGAAGGTGACATGATAATGGAATGGAGAGGAATAGGGTAATGGATTCTCAGTGGGGATTGGTGGGTTTATTAGGGAATGGCTTAATAGAGGGTTAAGTAATTCATTGATTTTTGAGGGGAAGGGTGATGGATGGTGGGGAATGTAATGGTTGATAAATGGGTTAATGTGCGCTGACAGGATGGGGGACAGGATGGTTTTCTGAGTACAACAATGTTTAATAGATTTAGGTAATGCCAGGTTGGATGTGTAGGTTCATGCCAGGTTGGTTCAGCAGGACGCTGCTCACTGCCCATCTTGCAGATGGAAAAATGCACCCTGGCTCCTTTTGGAATGCCATGCTGAGCTCTGAACGAGAGTGGTTTGGATTGGAGGAAGGTAGTGCCACGCTGCCTCCTATACTGAGACATCTCTGTTTTCTGCCTCCATGGCCATTTTGGAGTCTAATGGAGGGTACACACGGTCAGATTTTCTCCAAGATATGAACAATAACGATTGTAAAAATTGTTAAATCGTTCATATCTTTGACATATTTGACATGCATCGATGAATGGTGCGCGTGCCCATATGTCAGATAACGATATCTGAAATCGACTGTGTTTGCAGTCAAATTTGGACGATTTCATTCATTTAAATACTGTCATAAATCGTTCATCGTTCATTAAATTGTTGGTAAAATTGTTCAAATCGTTCATCGTTGATCTAGCAAGTCTGACCGTGTGTGTGCACCATTAGTTCCACAGCCAGCATTAATTTACGGCCTAAGGGCCTGATTCAGGCCGGTGGCCCAGAGCGCATGCGCACAACGGAGCCGGCTCCGTCGTGCGCATGCGTGAGACCCGGATAGCAACGGGCAATCCGTCACCCCGGGTCTCGCACCAAAGGGGGCGTGCTGTCGATGTTGAGTGACAGCACGCTCTCTTTGGTGGGCGGGCCGGGGGAGTGGCTGCCCAGACGGAGGCGTTCCCATGAGAACGCCTACCGTTTGGGGAAGGCCCCACTGACATCACAAGTGATGTCAGTGGGAGAGCTTTCGGCTCTGTTTAAGCCGAAAGCTCTCTGGGGCTTGCGGCCACGAGACCCTACCACAAGGGTCTCGTCGCAAGCCCGATGGTCGCTATGGTCATCATCCTGGCCGCTCCATAAAAAAAAAAAAAAGACGCCCTGATTCAGAGCGAGTATTCTGTCAGAGCGTCCGGCTCTGAATCAGGGCCACTGTCTGCCTCTGCGTCAACCTGGCCTGAGGTAAACAGATGTATTTACATGTTTTATGGTATGATTGTTGGATTGGAGACACTGATGTGCATTGCGGCATTGATGTGTGACAAAATTATGTATTGCGACACTTACAGTATGTGTGGCATAAATATGTACTGTGGCACTTATGTGTGACATAATTACATATTGGGCACTTATGTGTGACATTTTGTGAATGTGGCACTGATGTCTGGCGTAAGCATTTATTAAGGGCACAGCTATGTGGCATATTATGTTTTGGGGGCACTGATGTGTAGCATATTACTGCCCGGAGTGTACACACAAATGTTGTTCCCAAAGTTTGGGTAAAAGCCTTTGAGTGAGGTTATATCTAGATTGCTGGGAGGAGCAGGGGTGGTAATGTGAAACTATGCCTAGGGCACCCAGAAACCTTCCACCGGCCCTGCCACTAAGTCCTGTGACGTCCAGTCTGTACAACTTTACAGTAAATCAAGTTATATTGTATGTCATACATTTTTACTTGAATTTCCCATATATAATTTAATTTGTGTTGCAATTGTTTCCCCTTAGGTTGAAGTGGCAGTTTACATGCTGAGTACTTTCTGTGAGCATTGCCTATCTATCTATCTATGTATAACTGGCCTGAATACTAAAAATATCTTAGTCCAGTAAGACAAATTAACTTTTTCTCTTTGAAATGTGGAGAATAATAGCCAGTTTTCTATTTATGTACTGTACAGTATTTTCATGAGTCATCTTTATATGTGCTGAAGTTAGGAAACACAAAATGGTTGTACCATGGAGCTCATTCAGACCCGCTCGCAAGATGCGATCACTCGCTGGCAAAAAGGGGACGGATATTTAAATTAAGCACTCGCACTGCATCGTGTAAGGACGCCCTCTATGTCTTAGCGAACTACGGCAATGAGCGCTCGCAAGTGTCTAAAGACGCCCCCTTGCCACTCACGACATACGTCATCTCCGGGAAATGTGGGATTAATCGGGACCATCGTGAGCCATCGGAGCTGCTCGCAGCCTTTGGGGTTGCCTTAACATTCAGGTGTTTTGCATACAACAGACAAGAACTAAAGGGAGCAAGTGTGCAAAGTAGAAGAATACCACAACCTCAGCATCATTGAACACACTGCCCACAGTTGTTGCAAAGCTGACACACCACACCATCACAATGCAACTTTCTACAGACTGATGTTATTCCAGCATCAATGAACACACTGCCCACAGTTGTTGCAAAGCTGACATACCATACCACCATAACGCAACTATCTACAAACTGACATTACTAGTGATTCTATATCCAAATAACAATTGCATACTGAAAATTCTGACTACAGTTATTGCCGACCAGTCGGATCGAGAAGCCCAGAGTCACAACTGTCTACACACATTTATGTTATTGGATACAGCCAATACACATAATTGCATAGTACACGTTCATATTGTATGCTAGATCATCGAGCGCTTGCCCTTCCACAAATTTGCTATCTTAACATGCAGGTGACGTGTACAAAGACGCTAATTTGCTAATTATGCACGCCCTTTAAACTGCGTTTTGGCGGCCTGACATGCCTGCATTCGCAGCACCACTCCCCCGTTCACAAGCACCTTCCCCAGTTACCACCCACAAACGGCACTATCTGTCACTCAAAGCAGCGACCTGATAGTGGCTTACGAGCAACCAAAATCAAATCGCAAATACTGGCTTGCGCACGCGCACTGCAAATTATACGCATGCGCAGATGGGCGAAAATCACTCAAAGCGAGCGATCGCGCCTTAGCGAGCGGGTCTGAATCAGGTCCCATGTCCATAGGATCAGCAGCTACATGGAGCAAAAAGAAGAAACTGGTATAATGCCTGAGATTACCAACTGCTCAGGATCAGGAACTAGTAATTAGTGTATTAACATGCCCCTGATCACTGCACTATCAGACACCCTTTTCACAGCAATGCAGGATGTCTTAGTGTGGGCCTGATTCAGAGTTGGGAATAGAGGGCCTGATTCATTATGGATCACTATTGCGATTGCAGCTGTGATTACGCATGCAGTTCTGCTGTGAAAATATGCTAATGTCTGCAACTGGTCAGCCAGCATAGAGACGCCCACTACCACTTTCTCACATCCGTTAGACCTCGCTGTCCTGCGTATACATCAGTAACATCGGACCCTCACGCAACATTACAGCAGCTCTGACCTGTCTCAGAAATTGCAAGTCTCGTTGCACGCAGTGAGTACACAAGCTGCGTATACCAACTTAGTGGCTAATTTATGCACACCCAGGAAATGGCGTTCAAACGGACAGGCACTCCTGCGTCTCTCCAAAGATTCCCCCGTCACCAGCCCCAAACACTGACATCCTGTCACTCACTCTGCAAAGGCGTTGTATCCACTTACGTGATTGCAGTATGATCACAATGCTGACCTGCGCATGTGCGCTGCGGTGCACACGCATGCGCAGTACGCACCGTCACCCGATCTGCGCACGCTGTTGCAATTGCGATAAGTGATGAATCAGGCTCAAAGTAAGAAACAGTAAGTAACTGTGCATCTTGGTGAAACCATGCTGCACTGCAGGTGGGGCAAATGTAAAATGTACAGAGAGATTAGATTTGGGAAGGGTGTGATAAAGCTGAAAACTAAATTGCAGTGTAAAAATAAAGCTTTCCAGCATTTGTGGGCTACATGCAAAAGCAGTCATTATTTACCCTATATGCAATTTTTTTTATGTATTTGCACCCCTTGCATTGCAGCATGGTTTGCCCTGGTAAACATTTACTTGCTATTTCTTACTCTATTCCCAACTCTAAATCAGGCACTGTATTAAAAAGAGAGTGAACAGGGTGGTGTTACGGTAACTCACCCCTGTTTCTCGGTATTGCAACAGTTTAGTGCTGATGTGATACATAATACATAACAGCTCTGGGCCTGATTTAGACCCGCTCGCGAGCGCTGAGCGCTCGCAAGCGGGTCGATGTTGCCCAAGTGCGCATGCGCACGACGGAGGCGGCTGAATCAGGGCCACTGTGCGGAGATAAATAATAGCTCCTGTGTGGCCCGTTTTGGAATCTATTCACTAAGTAAGTTGACAAAATTCTTTGCTGCCATCGCTGGCCATCTGTGATTTCTCCATGTACTGTTTTTTTATACATATTTTATTGGCAAAAAAAGGGGTTATCCCTACCTGATATATGTACCTCCTAGTGCTGTAACTGCAGTTAGTAACTACCTGGAGCCAGAAACTAGCCCAGTGCATGTAATCACAAACTGCCAAGAACTAATGCTCAGAGCCGTAGCTAGAATTTAGTGCCTTGGGCCAGAAAGAGCATTGGTCCCCACATGCATCACCGGGTCCGGTGACACCTGGTGCGCGCTCTAGCCCCCCTGCCCAAAAAGGGGACGTGGCCTACTATAAAGGGCCGTGGTCTCGCAGAACTGTCGATCCCTGTAGATGCTGGGCTGTCCCCGGAGATTGTGCCTGCCCTATTGGCTCCTCCTCTGTGACAGGAGCCGAGTGCTGCAGGAGAATGTCATACTGTAGCACCCGGCTCCTGTCACTGAGGAGGAGCCGGTATTTGGTGTCACCCCTCGCATCCCCATAGTGATGCCACTGCCCCCCCTTTTTTTCAAATAGGGATATAAGAAAGACGTATGCCTGAAAAAGGGGCCAAGACAAATCTGATTTGTCAAGTACGATGATGAAGGGGTACCCAGGAGCATAACTAGGTATTTGATTGCCCAATAGCAAAAGTTTGTAAGGGTCCCTATGTTCCACCCAATGGTGCAAAATGTATATTAAACATGTCATGGAAGATGGGCCCCCCTAAGCTCTGGGTCCAATAGCAGCTGCACCCCTTGCTACTATGATAGTTACGCCCATGGGGTAACTGATCCCGTTGTACCACTGTTGTCCATGTGTCACTGCCAAATACAGTGTGAATCCAATGGCTGCAGTGATGATACACAATAATTATGCAGTATAACTCCCCGGCTCTAGATGTAGGAGAGCACTGGTGAAGCTACAGCAGGATGTATTCATCAGAACAGCCATGCACATGCCTGGAGCCAGCAGTAGATCACCGACTGAAGGTATAGAAAGAGTGCTACTTGTAGTGTATATGCAGCAAATTTCAGTGGCGGGGATGTCAGTGTGTGTACTCTGCGCTGGGTTTCTCAAGTGTGCTGGTAACACCTGGGTAGGAAATCATTGGAAAGTGACAAGGTGGAGGGGTAGGAGATAGGTGCAGCTAGGAGATGTCAGGGATAAAAGAAGAGGAAGCTACAAGTGAGAATAATTATAAACAAAAAATTGACATGCCCGAACAGCGCCCCCTGCCCTGTGGTGCTCTGTGCTGTGGCACGTCGCACCACCCTAGTTACGGCCCTACTGATGCTATACCTGTCATTACAAGTCACTAGGAAATGGCGCTCTGTCTGTGGTTATCAGGAACTGGCACAGTACATGTATCTACCATCTGCTTGGAGCAAAAATTTGCTGTATCGCTGAGTATGTATCTCCACAAACGGCTACAAATGTCGTTCCACTACCCTGTGTTTCCCCCGCCACATAGACTGTAAACTGGTTTGGGCAGAGTGTTATGTCACTTGTATGTTATTTGTTTGTATCAGGATCCCCTCATAGTAAAGAACACGGGTACTATGTTAGCGATTTATAAACAAAAGATAATAATAACCAGATGAAGTAATACACACTGCTACTTTTGATTCATTTTTTGTTTAATTGGACAGACAAAAGTTTATGTTTGCTTAATAGTGGTAATACAAACTATATACAATCCTAAAACATTCCTATGTGATTATTAGAATAGTGCCTGTTTAAATGTGTGGTTTGGACATGCAAAAACGTACAGAGAAAATGTGCTTGCATACACGCAAAATACTCACATTATCTCCACTTTTTCCTTTGATCCCTGGACTTGCCCTGTAACTGTTCCATATGGTGTATTTTTGACCCATCCAACTACCGCCACACGTTTCGCCTGATCTTCTGTATACTTCACATAAAGATAAGGATGACAATGAGAGTGTTAGACTTAAGCTAATTTGTATAGTAATAACAACATATAGTACATGCTAAAATGTAATACAAGTTGAGAAAAGCAAAAATAGAGCACAAAAAATTAGCAAAAGTACAAAAATAATTAATAGGCTATGGGGCTGTTTCATAGTTGTACGCTGGAGTGATATTTTCGCAGTCTGCCAATTTTTTCTTATCTGCGCATGCGCTGGAGCCGCACTGAGCATGTGCAGATCAGGTCCTGTGATGTCGCTGGCAGTGCCCCAAAGCCACAGCATGATTGACATGCTGCTCTAGTGTTTGGGGTTGGCGATGACCCCATTTTGTGGGCATGGCAAAGCCAGTGGCTGCATTCTTGGATGCAGCTTCACTGGCCCCGGCAGCATGATTTCACCGGTCATTCAGAGTAACTTGAGGGTTACCCAGATGTCCAATGGTCACTCAGTTGATCCGATGGCTGCGTCTCCAGACACAAGATGCCCTCCTGCAGCACTTGCATATTTTAGCACAGTCGCTGTGTCCAAAGATGCAGCGGCTGTGCAATTTGCGTACAACTATGAAACACTCATCTACATACTTTTAGTCACAGTAAGAAACTATTAATTTAGCATAACATTTACTTTTAGATGGGAGAATAATTCAGTCTAGTATCTGAATTAATAATATGATACCTATTAGTGATGTGACAAGTTATTGGTCAGCCATTTTACCATGGCTTCGGCTGAATATATATATTTTTTTTTACAAATCATTTATTAAAATTATACTCAATGTTTGTATTGATATTATTGTTGTTATTTATAACAATGATGTCAGACACTGTCTTTTTCTCCCTTTACCATTTAGTATTTTACCTAAGTGTCAGAGGTTCCCAAACTTTTTCCAATCACTGCACCCTAGAGTATCAACATATTTTCCATGGCACCCAGGGGCCAAAAGTTTCTTATTGAGAAATTGAGCAAAAATTAAATGCAGTAAATTGTGCTTATATGTCACCCTTAGGTTCAGTTATGTGGTGGTTGACAGGGCTGCGCTTCTTTTGTCCACATATTTTTTTATAGGCAAAACCAGCCCGAGTTACCCTGCAAGTGCCCTGAGGCACCCCAGGGTGCCAGGGCACCCAGTTTGGGAACCACTGCCATATGTAATCAGGGGCTGGCTGGCAACTTTTGGCCTGGGGGGCAGACACAAGTAAGTGGCCCGACTTCTCCACCAGCGCATTGCAATGGAGAAAAGACACATGATAATAGTCTCTGTAAGTAAGGTGTACCTAATGTGGGTGTGCTTTAAATAATGTAGAGAGGTTGCAGTGACAGCCAGATTAGGGAGCATCGCAGTGACTGCCATATAATACAGAGAGGTTCGTAGGGACCATCAGATCAGGGAGTGTCGCAGTGACTGTCATATAATGCAGAGAGGTTCGCAGGGACCATCAGATCAGGGAATATCGCAGTGACTTCCATATAATGCAGAGAGGTTCGCAGTGACCATCAGATCAGGGAATATCGCAGTGACTGCCATATAATGCAGAGAGGTTCACAGGGACCATCAGATCAGGGAGTGTCGCAGTGACTGCCATATAATGCAGAGAGGTTCGCAGTGACCATCAGATCAGGGAGTGTCGCAGTGACTGCCATATAATGCAGAGAGGTTCGCAGTGACCATCAGATCAGGGAATATCGCAGTGACTGCCATATAATGCAGAGAGGTTCGCAGGGACCATCAGATCAGGGAGTGTCGCAGTGACTGCCATATAATGCAGAGAGGTTCGCAAGGACCATCAGATCAGGGAGTGTCGCAGTGACTGCCATATAATGCAGAGAGGTTCGCAAGGACCATCAGATCAGGGAGCGTCGCAGTGACTGCCATATAATGCAGAGAGGTTCTCAGTGACCACCTGATCAGGGAGCGTTGTAATGGCTGCCAGATAACGCAGTAATCACCAGATTATGCAGAAATCATCAGTGACCCACATATAACACAGGTATTATGAATATACAGTAGCCCTCACACAAAATAATAATACCCCCCCCCACATTCACACACATTACATCACCCCCAGCACCGACAGTATTAAAACACCCCATTCCCCCAAAGATAAAAATAACTACAGCCCCCCATTGCATAAGTATTCCAACACCTTAAAAAGTGGAAGGCACATATAGAAACCGTTGTAATTCCTACACAGTTCACCTGATTTGGATGTAATTACCCTCAAATTAAATCTGAAAGTCTGCAGTTAAAGCACATCTTGTATGTTTCATTTCAAAACCATTGTGGTGGTGAATAGAGGCCAAAATATGAAAATTCTGTCAATGTCCCTATATTTATGCACCTGACTGTATATATACAATTTTTTTTCCATGGTCTGGCACTCCCAACAGTTAAAGAACCTGCAGCTGGTGCCCTCACAGTCAGAAAAATCTACGGAGCAGAGGTGCGGCACACTAATTCCGGGCACACACTAAATGATATGTCGCTTGATCTGGCCGACATATCATCCACATTGGGCAGTGTGTACCCGCTACGTCGCTGACGATGCGCAATATCGTTAGCGTGGGCCATGCTGCCGAATGCAGCTTGGCCCCCGCTGTCACTCCCGGCATCAGCAAGTGTGTGCATGTGCTTATGCTGCCACCCCACTGAGTCCCGCCGCCAACGAGGTTGGTACCCACTAAACATCGTCTAATGTGTACCGGCCTTTAGTTTACATTTTTTTTTTCAGAGATTGAATGCAGTATCAACATTTCAATCTTTATGTGTTCATACCTCCCAAGATTTCAGTTTCTGAGGTCAGGACGTAAGCGCGCAGAAGGCGCTTGCTCCAGAAAAGGGGCATGACCTGTCCGTAAATAGGCTTGGCCTAGTGGCACTCCCCTTTTACATCACTAATGGGCGTGCCCAGCATCTGGGCTGCCCACAGGGGATTCCTCCCCGCACTGTGAATAGATGCCTCTATTTTCTCTCTGCTCATCCACAGTGAGTGCTCCCCCCAACTTTCCCCTGACCACGGGACACTGCGACCCGCGGGTGGGTCAGTGGGACAGTCCTAAAAAAACGGGACTGTGCCGCTAAATGCGGGACAGTTGGGAGGTATATGAGTTAGAAAGACTGAAACGTTGATACTGCATCCAGTCTCAGAAAATCTTTATTTTGCCTAAGAGTGCCGCACCTCTGCTCTGTGTGTATGTGTATATATATATATATATATATATATATGTGTGTAGACAGTATATATAACAATTGCAGGCACTCGCCATTAGATGCAGTTATGGGTATTACTTATTCCATGCTTACGGCAGCAAAGTAAGTACAGTAGCAGCGACGTTTCGGTTAGTATTTCCAACCTTTCTCAAGCCATTCAATATTTAGTGCATCCGGAAAGTATTCACGGAATCGGTATGATTTACCGCCAGACCCATGCCCAGCTGTTGGAATCCCGACAGAAATCCTGATCGTCCAAGGTAAGTATTCTCTAACCTAATTCTACCCCCTAACCCTAACCCTCCCTTAGGGGTGCCTAATCCTAACCTTCCCCCCCAGTACCTAACCCTAATCCCCCCTCTAAGTGCCTAAACCTAACCCCCCCTTCCCCGCCGCCCCAAACCTAAGCCCCCCCTCGGGGATGCCTAACCCTAACCTCCCGGGGGGGATGCCTGACCCTAAATCTCCCCCGGGAGCCCTAAACCTAACCCTCCCAGCTATCCGCGCTCGGCGCCCGGCGTCCCTTCGATCGGTCTCCCGGCATCAGTAAAATGACAGGCGTCTAGATTTAGACACCTGTCATTTAACCCTCGCCGGGCTTAAGCAGTCGGGAAGCCGGCTGTCGGGATTAGGTCCACCAGCTTCCCGACTGCATACCGTATTCACGCTTCAGTTTCTCCACATTTTATGTTCCAAAATAGAATAAATTAATTTTTGTCCTTAAAATTCTACACACAATACCCCATAATGACAATGTGTATAAAGTTTTTTTGTGATTTTTACAAATTTAAAAAAAATTAAGAAATCGCATGTAGATAAGTATTCACAACCTTTACTCAATACTTTGTTGATGCACCTTTGGCACCAATTACAGCCTCAAGTCTTTTTGAATATGATGCCACAAGCTTGGCACACCTATCTTTGGGCAGTTTTCCCCATTCTACTTTGCATCTTTGCAGCACCTCTCAAGCTCCATTAGGTTGGATGGGAAGGGTCGGTGCACAGCCATTTTCAGATCTCTCCAGAGATGTTCAATCGGATTCAAGTCTGGACTTTGGCTCAAGGACATTCACAGAGTTGTCCTGAAGCCACTCCTTTGGTATCTTGGCTGTGTGCTTAGGGTTGTTGTCCTGCTGAAAGATGAACCGTCGCCCCAGCCTGAGGTCAAGAGCACTCTGGAGCAGGTTTTCATCCAGGAAGTCTCTGTACATTGCTGCATTCATCTTTCCCTCTATCCTGACTAGTCTCCCAGTTCCTGCTGCTGAAAAACATCCCCACAGCATGATGCTGCCACCACCATGCTTCACTGTAGGAATGGTATTGGCCTGGTGATGAGCGGTGCCTGGTTTCCTCCAAACATAACGCCTGGCATTCACGCCAAAGAGTTCAACCTTTGTCTCATCAGATCAGAGAGTCCTTCAGGTGCATTCTGACAAACTCCAGGTGGGCTGCCATGTGCTTTTTACTAAGGAGTGGCTTCCATCTGGCCACTCTACCATACAGGCCTGATTGGTGGATTGTAACAGAGATGGTTGTCCTTCTGGAAGGTTCTCCTCTCCACAGAGGAATGCTGTAGCTCTGACAGTGACTATCGGGTTCTTGGTCACCTCCCTGACTAGGGCCCTTCTCCCCCGATCGCTCAGTTTAGACGGCCGGCCAACTCTAGGAAGAGTCCTGGTGGTTCCGAACTTCTTCCATTTACGGATGATGAAGGCCACTGTGCTCATTGGAACCTTCAAAGTAGCAGATATTTTTCTGTACCCTTCCCCAGATTTGTGCCTCGAGACAATCCTGTCTCGGGGGTCTATAGACGATTCATTGGACCATGCTTGGTTTGTGCTCTGACATGCACTGTCAAGTGTGGGACCTTTATATAGACCGGTGTATGCCTTTCAAAATCATGTCCAATCAACTGAATTTACTACAGGTGGACTCCAATTAAGCTGTAGGAACATCTCAAGGATGATCAGTGGAAACAGGATGCAGCTGAGCTCAAGTTTGAGCTTCATGGCAAAGGCCGTGAATATGTACATGTGATTTCTTAGTGGTTTTTTTAAATTAAATTTGCAAAAATCTCAAAAAAACGTTTTACATGTTGTCATTATAGGGTATTGTGTGTAGAATTTTGAGGACAAAAATGAATTTATTCCATTTTGGAATAAGGCTGTAACATAACAAAATGTGGAAAAAGTGAAGCGTTGTGAATACTTTCCGGATGCACTGTAAGTATAGATTGCAGTACAGCTCAAAGCATGAATCCAGCTCACAGGTTGCTAACCTTGCATATGCAATTGAAAACGAGGATAAGGTTTCGCCTGGCGAAATGACATCATCAGTGATACTTTTCCGCCGAAAATGGCTTTTCGCGTCTAATTGAATATGCCCCTTAAGCTGACTGTGCTATTCTCTATATATGACATTGCGTCGATACAGAAAGTAACCTCATTTACGGTCCTGCGCTCCATGGTTGGAACGCATGCCGTATCGCCGGCGGACACTACTGCACATGTGGGACATTTAAGGAGCTTGCCAGGCATGTTCTCAACATTTTACAAAAAACTCCAAAAATGTCTTTTACTAGCTCCACTATAAAGTGGTCAGCGCTGTTCATACTTACCTGCACACAATAGGCCCTTCATGAATTTCAGCTCCAGGTCCATGTTGACCTTTATCTGGCACTGGCCACTATATGCATCTGAGTCGCACTGCGCATGCATTAATCTTCATTTTCATAGTCGCTCGCAGTGAGGATTTATTCACAAAGTGATTGACTGGCAGGGACCATTTGTGGGCAGCAAGGGGGAGGTGGCAACTTAAATGCATGTCGCAACTGTTTTTGGGTCGTGCCTCTGCCTGCAACAGCAATCTCGTAATCCGTGAAAATGGCTCCTGCATCTCGTTCCCGTGGCCATTCTGCAAGACCATCTATTGATCTGCGACCGAGCTGCGTCTTTGTACGCAGTCGATTGGATTTATAAAGCCATTGGTGGTCATCTCTATACAAATCCTGGTGGTTACAACATTTAAACATTGTCGCATAGCCGTTGCATTCAAATCCTCAGCTGTGTCGGCATTAGCATCCATCTCTGGATACATTCAGGCTTCCGGCAGCGGGGATTCCGGCGTTCACAATGCCGACGCCAGAATCCTGACACTTATCGGAATACCGGCGCTGGCATCCCGACATCCGGGATCCCGAAGGTAAGTACCGGGGTTAGGGGAAGGGTTAGGCACTAATGGGGAAGGGTTAGGTTTAGGGTGCGGGGATGGGAAGGTTAGGTTAGGTTTGCCAGGGGTCTTCAACCTTTGGCCCTCCAGCTGCTGTGGAACTACACATCCCAGCATGCCCTGCCACCGTTTTGATATAACAGCATGCTAAAACTGTGGCAGGGCATTCTGGGAACTGTAGTTCCACAGCAGCTGGAGGGCCAAAGGTTGAAGACCCATGGTTTAGGCACTAAGGGGGAGGTTAGGCTAAGGCACCGGGGAGGAAGGGTTAGGGGTTAGGTTAGTATACTTACAGCCGTCAGGATGGTAACTTGGTTGGGATTCTGGATTCTGACCGCCGGGATCCCAAGCACCAGCATACCGTACCAAACCCGTTAGATAGTGTTAAGAATTGCCAAAGGAAAATACCAGTATTGCAAAGCAATATAGAAAAGCAAATAAGGAAAAGCACAGTATTATCATACTATTAAATTACTAATAAGATAATAGATATCAAAGTGTTAATAGCAGTGGTGGATTTTGCCTAGGGGCTCCAGATCTGCAGCCGCCCCCAATAAAATCCACCACAGCACACTGTCCCCATTCCCCAGTGAGCCCAGGTCCTGGCACCATTCACATTGCAGGACTCAGGAGTGGAGATGGTCCCAGACCCTAGGCATACATTTGTGGTGCTTAATTATATTATGAAAGCTGCCTTTTAGATAAATAGAGAATCTGTTTCCAGAAAGAACTTCAATCTAGTTGGCATATTCTGAAGAAATCATTGTGAGATAGGAGATCTACTTCATCCACAATGCCATTCACATCTTCTTCTTCTTCTACCACTTACCAAGGATTCAAATGTACAGGACAACCATCACAGAAGGCCATATTATAGGGCATCAATCACCCTAACTTCTTTTTTTATTTGAGTTAATTACCATATATAGAAACATGTCTCCGCGTTGGATAAAGTACACCTTTTACAAACTGTTTCAGACATTCATTGAGTTCTAAATTGTTTTGGTAAGATGTGGAGGCCTCAACATTTTTCTCTTAACTCTGATGATTGAGGATTGCAAGCTTTGTATCACTCTTTGGGACCTATTAATTAACAGTATTTTCCAGGACAGCTTCCGAAAACAGCAGTTTCCATAGCAAAAGCAGCTCCCTTAGCTTTCTTTGGGGCTGATAAATTATGAAATGCGCCAAGCTCTGAAAAGCATAGCACCATCCTTGGATGGCTTTAGCCATAAAATTTGTTTTGGGAGAGGGAACCAAAGGATTGCTCTCTGTTAACTGCTCCTTGCATACGCAGTAAGAATGCGGGTCCAAACCCAGAAGTAAGCCTAAGCCTGTCACTTTGCAGAGACAGGCTTAGGAGCCCTTGTACCTGCAAGTATTCTTTGATACAGTATATGCAGCTATAAGATATTATAATTATTGGGGCTAATTGGGAATAAAGGAGCTGAGGGCCTGATTCAGAGCCGGACGCAATTTGCGGACGGTCGTTCAGGAAAAGGGGGTGGCTATTCAAATGATCCGTTCGCTCTTTGCGGTCTGTTCACGCCTATATGTCTGAACGAGCGAACAAAACTTGCGGTCGTTTTTTGGATAACTACGCCCCCTGGCCGCTCGCATCCTACGTTATGTCCGCTATTTATTAGATTAATCGAGTACATCGACCAGCGTATGAACTGCTCGCTATTCTTGTGGTTGGTTTTTCCTACCACAATCTTGCGAGCAGTTCTGACTATAAAATAACCCAGTGACGTGGTCAGTGACGCTGCTGTATTAATTATGCACACCCATAAAACGCCCGTTTTGACCTTTAAGCACGCCTGTGTTCGGATCTCCACTCCCCGTTTTCAAGCACCTTCCCCTGTTACCACCCACATACGCCTCCTCCTGTCACTCATATTAGCAGGCATTCGCTATTTAGCGAACAAACGATTTTCGGCCGCACTGACTGGTTCGCGCATGCGTATTACGATCCGTACTCATGTGCAGTTGGGCAAACATCGCTCGGAACGAACGAGCGGCTCTGAATCAGGCCCTGAGTCAGCAGTGCATGCAAGTGCAATACTGAATGCAGATTCCCGGTTATCGGGAATCTGCACGTGTGCAGGACCCATTCTGTGAGTGTGTAGAATGGGTCCTGCATAATCACACGATGGTCGCGATGGTGATCCCAGTCTGCAACCTCAGTGGCAGTGCTGGGATCGCAAATCCAGCAGAGGGTGTCATACTCCTCCGCTGCATTTGCATATTAGCAAGGACGGAATTTCAAAGCTGCCGGCGTGCAGCTTTGCATCTCCATCCGATGCTGAATCACTCCCAAAGATCAATATATACGCCCTTTTACCTTGTGACTTCTTCACACCAATCAGGGCAGACGTTACAATTCTGGCATTTGCCAGTTTCCCTAGTATATCTGAGAGTATCAGTGGGCTGATCTGACCTCTCAAATATGTTTTGAAATTAATTGGGCTTATCACACCTGATTTCCATAAATGGTCATGGGCTTTAGGCACTGCATAGTCTGAGCTCATGTTACAACTGTGAGTGATGCAGCTCTTTATGATATCAAGGGGCTTGTGTATAATTTTACAGAGTTGCTTTTTAGCCCCAGTCTGGCACTGATAATACTCACACTTTGTTCATTTGGGGGCATACAGGTTTATTCTAGATCAGGGATTCTCAACCACTATCCTCAAGTACCATTAACAAGTCATATTTTGTGGATATCCGTCTGTGGAAAAAAGTGGGATAGTTATTGACAGAGCAAAATATATTTACTTACCTGTGCATGATTAAAGAAATCCTCAAAATATGGTACTTAAGGATTAGGGTTGAGGACGCTTGTTCTAGACTACAATGTATAGTCGACTAGCCATAAAACATACAGGTTTACAGTACATTTAATAAAAGCACAGCTGAGCCCATAAGAAGCAGAAGGATTCAGTATGATTTAATCCCGTTCAAATCCCGACAGTGGCATCCTGGCAGCAGTGAAAATCCCGATCGTCGAAAGGTAAGTATTCACTAACCTATTTTCCCCCTTAACCCTAACCCTCCCTTAGGGGTGCCTAACCCTAACCTCCCCCCAAGTGCCTAACCCTAATCCACCCTCTAAGTGCCTAAACCTAACCCCCCCTTCCCCACCGCCTAAACCTAAGTCCCCCGGGGGGTGCCTAACCCTAACCTCCCCTAACCCTAACTCTCCCTTTCCCTAACCTAACCCTAAACTCCCGGGTGGGTGCCTAACCCTAAGTCCCCCCCGGGAACCCTAAACCTAACCCTCCCCCCCCCTTCCCGCAGCTGTTCGCGCCCGGCTTACCTTCGATCGGTAAGCCGAGTGTCGGGCTCCCAGCGTAGGTAAAATGACAGGCATCGGGATTTCGATGCCTGTCATTTAGCTCTTGCCGGGATTAGACAGCCGGGAAGTCTACGGTCAGGATTCCGTCCATCGGCTTCGCGACTGCTCCCCGAAGCAGCGTGTCTACACTGTGGTTTGGGAAGCATCCTTGTACAAATGCTCTGTGCGGATACTGTATGTGCAGGATTATGTACCCAGATGGTTAATTGCATGAAAGTGAAAATGTTACTTTAAACTCCAGCCTACTGTCATTATAAGACAGGTAGGGTCTATTTATGAAACTGAGATCAGAACTTTCTCCTGTGTTTATAGCCAGAGTGGGGGCTTATCTCAGCTTCTAACAAATTACCAAGAGATAAACTGCAGATAAATCATCAAGTCCACCAGAGGTAGATCTCTTACCGCTGCTAACAGATGCCCATATAGATCTCAATAGAGGTGACAGTCTGAATCAATTTAACTTAACATCTCAGTATGGCATTAGCTATACCTAATAATGGGGACCATGAAACCTGCTGGATCCCTACTGGCTAACATACATATTCACATGTGTGGACATTAGCCACACATGCACATATTACTTTCACCTCAAGCCAAACACTGTCAGTGATAGTGAGAAAACCCTTATAGGAGAGAGGAGGAGCCCCTGCAAGGTAAATTGCTCTGGTACGACATTTTGTATTCCTGTAATAAGCAGCAAAACAGCTCCATGTTTAATAGATGCCTAGTTATAATTTATATCTAAAAAACTGCACTTAGGAGCATCATTTATGTAAAGAATAAATTACAAAATTATTGGGAACCATCCCTGCATATGCAATTTCCATCTTGTGAAGCTTGTTTAATTATCTTGCCCCAACGGATGAAAGGCCTGTTATACCTAGCGCCTACCACTAGAGGCAGCAAAACTCTGCACTCCTGTTGCTGCCATTTTCACTTCACAATTTGCAGTAATGCAAAGATAGTAACATGATATAACTACATAGCATTTATGTCATAACAACACAGGTTTTCAGCTTTGCAAATAACCCTTATTGTGTATTAATTTTTTACTTGGTTCAATTTACAAGCTGACAAAATGGAGATCAAATTCAGTCAAGGTTATAAATCTGCTTATGTTTTTCTTTGAGAAATATCATATTGCTTTCAGAGCTATACTCTGTTATATTTCATTTTCATTTGGCAGAGTGATCTGCACTTTGCCTTCAGCTTCATTCAGTATCTTAATCTATGCTCTTTACATCTGAAATTCAAGACACATACTTAGACGGTCATGTTTACCATAACCTACAGGGACTAAGGAGCCAATTTATCAAGCCATTTTTTCATAAAATTATGCAGACACTGCAGTTTCTGCATTCATTTTATGTATTAAAATAAAAAGTTATCTGCCGCTGCAGACCACAGTCCCTATTACTATCAATGGATACTGCAGTCTGACCCCTATGTACCAAACTCTGAAAAGTGAAGCTTCTCTGAGTTTGGTCCCTTTTGTTTACATCATCCTCAGATGGCGTAAACCGCTTTATGCCTATGGAGGCATATTTTCATGAGAGGGCTCTTACGATCCCTCTCACGCTGCCTCCGGCCAACTCCTGAATCTTTCACTGTGTGTCTGCGCTGTGTCAGATTCTCGGAAGAGTCTTTCACAATGTGAATATGCCAGTTATGTCATTCGCAGAGACTTTACATAGTGGGGATAATCAAGTAAAAATGATCCCTGCTGCGATGTACAATGAAAAAAATGTCTGCTAGTATATATGCCCCTAAGGGGTCTATTTATCAATAATTACCTTTCTCTAGAGTTTAGTTTTGCGGCTTCTTGCCACCAGACAATCCGTGGTTCCTCCGGAATTTATCAAAGAGGTGTGGCCTGGCAATCTCTGGCGGACTTATAAACCACATTGATATTATACTGTGTAACACACATCACCTAGTGCATTATATTGCCACAGCATATTATACATTATACACATATTTTAAGTATACTGACAGAAATATTCCTTCATAAACCCTTCACTATCTTAAAAATATAGAGAGCAAAATAGACATGATATATTCAGGCAGGAGCAGTGACCCAGCCAGGCAGGGATTAATGTGGTTAAATCTCATGGGGGCATGCCGGGAGTCACGAGGACCTGGCCTCATGGCACGCCCCATCTCTCGGTATCTCAGCCGAGCAGAGCTCCGGGTGATGGAGCTGCTTGGCCAGGCTTTCAGACCAGACCGGCCCATCAGCCCTTCTGGCATTTGCCAGAAGTGCCAGCTGGCCATTCCGGCCCTGGTTTACTGATTTCTCTTGTCTGCGAGCCAGACTCACTGCCTAATGTAGTTTGATATTAAGTTTTTTATCCAGAGAGAGAGAGGTACTTATTTTTTCTTGTTAAATTGCATTGAGCAATTCATCCCATAGCTCAGAATGAGGTCAGCATTAGGATAAGGCCGGAGAAAACAGTAATTTCTCTGAATGCAGAAACTACTGTTTCTGCATAATTTCATGTATCAGTGCTGGGCACGAATAGCCTAATGCAGATGTTTTCGCAGAAATCTGCAAAAGGCTAACTATCAATGGAGACTACAATTTAACTCCTAAGATTTTCGGAGTTTGGCCCTGCTGGGTTACAATGGTGGTGTAAACCGCTTTATGCCTATGGAGGTCCTGCTGGAAAGGGATCTTCCAATCCCTCTCCCGCAGCATCCGTAGTGTCCATTTCATTTTTGAAACAAATCTGATATTTGCTAAAGTACAAAAAACAAGATATTTATGACTAAAAGAAAAAACTTACCCTGTACATCCCCATAAATTTCATAATCCACAGACCACAATCCTGTAGAGTTCATGGTGCAGCTTAGTTCTTGTAACTACTTAGAAAGAACTGATTGGACTGTGTCAGCAGCCACAAGGTTTGCCTATTACTAAATACGGAACAGACGAGTAGCAAGACTAATACATAAATAGCACATAACAAGACTGCCCTATTAAACAGCAGGTGCTTGCTTCAACAGAATTTAAAGGGTCACAAACCTGAAATAGAAGTTGCTTTATATAAATGAGCTAATACTATTCATAAACATATATTTAAAGTTGAAGACCTTAATGATTTAATAGATATGAAATAATAAAAGTAACTTTGTATTTTTTAATTATATAGACATCCCATGACTTAATTCATTACTCATGCCAGGGCAGGAGGATTTGTTTCACTAGTAAAGTTTTCTATTTTAAATAGAGCTGGATTATTATTATTTTTTTGGAGGATCTGGGCACCACCATCAGCCCTATTAACTTCAGTCTCCAAAGACTCCTCTCTGTAGTGCTCGAGAGAACTGTGCTATTGCGATTGCAGCTCCGTAATTGCATGCAGGTCTGCTGCGAAAATATGCTAATGACTGCAATCGCACTGCTGTCACACTGCCAGCATGGAGACGCCCACTGCCTCCTATTACCACTATCTCACATCCGTAATACTTTGCAAACCTTCACAAACATCGCTAATATTGAGTACCATCGGTCCCTCACGCAGAATTACAGCAGCACTGACCTTACTTAGAAATTGCTAACTCGTTGCACGCAGCGAGTACTCAAGCTGCGTATACAATAGCTATGGCTAATTTATGCACGCCCATGCAGCAGCGTTCAAATGGACAGACACGCCTGCGTTTCTCCGACCACTCCCTCATCACCACCCTCAAACTCTCACTGCCTGTCAATCACTCTGCGATGGCTCTGTGTTGTCTCCATGATCGCAGTGGTACCTTCGAGTATGCGCACTGCGATGCATGCACAGTGCGCAACAATCGGCCAACTGCAAGCGCTGTTGCAGTTGCGATCCTTTATGAATCAGGCCCAGTGTGTATTAAACTCACTGTGCAGTGCTCAGGACCTGGAATAC
Source organism: Taudactylus pleione (assembly GCA_031769625.1). NCBI lineage: Eukaryota > Metazoa > Chordata > Amphibia > Anura > Myobatrachidae > Taudactylus > Taudactylus pleione. Next base: position 1,632,195 of record JAUIMM010000084.1, read on the forward strand.
AATGGTGACAATTTGGCCAGCAGTGCTAGCTACCTCCCCATATTCATTTGCAATTACCAAGAACTACCGACTGTATGAGACATTATTTGACAAACAACTTCCAGCCAGGCGCTTAACTACTGTGGGTGCAGGGTGCTATGGGGTCCGCAGCACCTCCAAGGCCCTCCTTCCCCTGCACCCAGCTCACTTCAGCAGCATTACAAGAAGAGAAGCCACTGATGATGTGTGCCTCAAACTGCTTTTTAGTCACAGACACACTGCAGCCTGTGACTAGGAAGCAGGTTGATACACAGATCAGGAGGTAAGGAGTGCGGGGTGGGGGAGGCATAGCTAGACCTATGAGGGCCCCACGGAAATTTTGCCATGGGGCCCCCATACGGAAAGGGCATGAAGTGGTGGCGGCAGCAGCCCGAAGGGAGAAGATCCCGACCCTTCTCCCCCCCCTAACCCCTCCTTAGTGGTGCCTAACTCTAACTTCTCCCCCTAGTGCTTAACCCTAACTTCCCCACGGGGATGCCTAACCCTAACCCCCCCTTACCGCACCCTAAACCTAACCTTGCCGTAGGGGGGGGTGCCTAACCCTAACCTCCCCCCCCATTGCCTAACCCTGCTACGCTCCCTACACATAACCCTCCCCCCGCAGCTAAAGCTAAGGGCACCCCGGACTTACCTCGTTTGGGCTGGCATCTTTTGGCGTTGGGATTAAGATAGGCGTTGATATTTTAGCACCTATCTTCAGTCCCTTGTCAGGATTTCGATGTAGGTATTGGGACCAGCAGCATCGCGGCCGCCGGTCTCATAATTACATCCCCTCATACCTGTGGTTACGCCCCTGCTTCCAGCACTTATGTTTATAGATGGACACTGCTGTAACTGTAGCTTGAAAAGGTTAATAACAGAACATAGCCATTAAATGTCAAATTATATAAGGTTCTGTAAAAGGTAGATTGTATATATATATATATCAATGAATCAATCTCAATCTATCAAACAATATAGTTGACAACAAGCGCCTATTAGTGCAATGTTCTGAATAATCTATAAGGTGAAAAAAGTGTGTAACATATTATGAAAAAAGTGCAAGCATACTTACTTATTAGTATAACGTCACTAAATAATTTATAGAGTGAAGATGTGCAACCTGTGCAATATTATGACGAAAGTGCAAGCGTGCTCACTTGCTAATATAGCATCACTTAAAACAACATTCAGGGTAATTCAGTGCAAAAATCTTGAAGTAAAAAAATATATAACCTCTTGGTACATAAAAAACTGACATAAGGGTTTATAAACTAAAGAATGCAATTTATTAATATTTAAGAGTAAAAAATGAGAAATCATCCAAATTACTGATAAAACACATATAGAGAAAAATTAAAAAATTGAAAAAATGGAAGAACAAACTAAAAAGTAAAAAAGAGCGATTTTTTTGTTTTTAAAAATGGAAATCAAAGTTCAGTTTATCTTCCAGCAGTGTTTGGGAAAGTTCATAATGGCAGAAAGCAGGGTCCTGACTGCGCATATGGGGGTGGAGAATACCAGGGAGTGAGCCGTAATGCCGTGTACAATAGCCATTTGGAGATGGCGTTAGTAACCGGGGACAAACTCCTGAATGCTTTGCATCCTGGAGCATGGTAAATTTTGCAGTAAAGCAGTCCCCATAGAAACCTACAGTATAGGTGCCGCTTTTGCAATTGAAAACTGGGAACTGCATATCTACTGTGGTCCCCTGTACATACATCCTGGGGAGACTTAATATTGCGGGTACGTGGGATCTGTCAGTAGCCGGAGCCAATCAGCGGCCGCTCTACAGTCATCGCGGCCGCTGATTGACTGGCGGGACATGCAAACCCTGTGCAGTCCCATCAGCTGGCATTTGGGAGGTATCAGCATGTGTGGCAACACACATACTGATACCGGGTGTGTGGATCGGTAAGATCGTTTTTTTGTTTTCAAAAGTCCATGGATTACTGCGGAGACCAGCGCCAGGATATAGGTGAGTATGAAATCTTTTTTGCAGGGTCAGTCAATACGGATTCTACTGGAGAAGGGGACAGAAACATCTGGTATAGGTAAGTATGTGTGAATGGGTAGGTGTATGTAATAAAGTTATACTTGGCACGGTGTGTGTGTTTTGTTTTTCTTTAATTATTTATTTTACAGTGGGGGGTACAGGTGCCGCCCGTCTCCTGGCACTTGTAGTTCCACAAGTACCAAAGGGCAGCATGCTTGCACCTGTAGTCCCATTGTAAAATACAATAGTTTACTTATACTTCCCCACTTTATTACCCCCATACCCAATGCTCCAGGGGTGCGGGGAAGAGCCCCGGGCTTCAGACCAAGCCTGGGGTTAAGGGAGAGGGGGGAACCCTTTTATGGGGTGTCCCCACCTCCCCTGAGATCCCCAGCCTGGCCTGACCGGCTTAAGCTGATAATGCTTTGGACCCGGAGCCCCGGTGAAAGGGTCTAAGGGCTGTGGCACTATAGCCCGGCCGTTTTTTGTCTGGTGCTGGTTTTATAATATACGCAATTTTTCCCCTCTATATTTAAAATCAGGCCCGCCCTGCAGCCTGGTGTTGGTTTCTAAATTACGGGGGAACCCTACACATTTTGTTCCCCGTAATCTTAGAAACCTGGTTAAGCTTTAGGGGGGTGGGGGGGGAAGGGACCCTATGTGATTTTTTTGGGGGATATTTAAACTTTTTTCTAAATTTACAGGCAGAAACATACATGGATCACAGCGATCTGTGTATGTTTCTACCAAACTCTCAGATCATAGGCAAGTGTATTTTTTTCACAAATTTTTACAGGAGAGTTTTCCCATCTCATGAGAGTTTAGAAACTCTCTGCTTGGTAAATTCCAGAATCCTATCTTCCCCAGTGAAAAGTTTCTCGAGTTTTGCCGATGGTGAGATGAAGAGTATTTTCCCGTAGCAAAGGAGAACTCTCTCCCAAGTTTGAAGAGAAATACCAGGCGCTAAGAGATAATGAGTATGTCCAACCAAACAGAGCTAAATGAATAAAGTAGTATATTAATGCCACTGCAGCTAACCTAAAAAACGGGGGAGCTGGTTCCTCCAAAAAAAGATACAAAATGAATGGCAAAGGAAAGCGCTGTGGCAATAATAATATTAATATATATAGGTTTTTATTATAACAAATACATACATTCAATTAATAATGCAATATATTGTAAAAAACAACAAAAAAAAAATCATCAGGACAAGCAATTGAGCTCAATAAAATCTACAGCAAGGATGCTTGGTCCTATTAGCTACATATCTGTGTGCACACAAGATCCTTGCTGTAGATTTTATTGAGCTCAATTGCTTATCCTGATGATTTTTTTGTTGTTGTTTTTTACAATATATTGCATTATTAATTGAATTTATGTATTTGTTTTAATAAAAATATATATATTAATAATAATATTATTATTATTATTGCCACAGCGCTTTCCTTTGCCATTCTTTTTTGTATCTCTCCCAAGTTTGACATTAGTAAATTTGAGAGTGGGAAAAAATGCCCAAACTCTCCAGAGTTTGCAAACTCTCCCAAACTCTCAGCTTAGTAAATTTACCCCAAAGTGTTGACAGCATTATGTAGATGGGACAATGCCTATGCTGTTTTAATGTGCTGTGTACTTGCCCCAGCATAGAATTTGAGATCCATTCACTGTTGCCTAAATGCTGTCCTCACTGTGAGCTATAATATCCTATTTGGGCTGGACACACACCCTCTTGCGGCTGGATATGACCCTTCAAATTGTCATGCACTCAAGTGCTTCTGTGGTATTAGGCCAGGTTACCACTGGTGTTAATATTATAGTTTTTAGCTAGTAAAAATGCATGTTAAATGCATCAGTATTTACAGAGTCAACTCTAGGCATAGGCATTCCAAGCCTAGAGACAGCTGAGATTTGGGGCACGCACAGGCACCTGCTGGATACGGGCCGGCTGGGCAGTGACTCTGGCTACTGCCGCTTTGCAGCATCCACAATCGGAGCTCAGCTGACAGTCCTTGTGCCAGCTGCGGTTTGCTGGGGTAGGGCACCTGACATGCACGGTGGCTCTGCTCTAGCTAACCTACCGCGATCAGAGCTCTCAGCTCCTATCGGGCAGCTCATGTAGCCAGCAGGAGCAGGGAGCAGAGACAGTGGGGGCAGCGGGCAGTAACAGAAATGGCCACTGAAGTAGGGCTGCAGCGCATGCCCAGCTGCAGTAGCTCCTTCTCCCATGGGCCATTGCGGAGTCCAGCGAACTGAACCACACTGACTCCCTGCAGCCTGCTAGCCATCCCCACAAAGTGCAGTGAGGATTCAAAACAACTGCAGGGGCAGACGCATGCGCAGCTAGCCAGCTTTAAAACGTAAGGGCCTGAGGTCCTGATTCAGAGTCATTTGTGGGTGGTAACAGGGGAAGGTGCTTGAAAACGGGGAGTGGAGCTCAGAACGCAGGCGTGCCTAAAGGTCAAAACGGGCGTTTTAAGGGTGTGCATAATTACTAAAGCAGCGTCATCGACCACGTCACTTGGTTGTTTTATAGTTAGAACTGCTCGCATGATTGTGGGAGGAAAAAACAACCACAAGAATAGCGAGCAGTTCATACGTCCGATGTACTCGATTAATCTAATAAATAGCGGACATGACGTATGATGCGAGCGGCCAGGGGGCGTTTTTTTCAAAATTACGTTCGCATGTTTTGTCGCTCGTTCAGACATAGAGGCGTGAACAGACCGCAAAGAGCGAACGGTTAATTTAAATAGCCAGCCCCTTTTCCTGGACGAGCGAGCGCAAATAGCGTCCGGCTGTGAATCAAGCCCAGAGTCACTACCGATCGCAACTGCAATTGCAATAGCGATTATGTACGCAGTTCAACTGCGTTAGTATGCTAATCCATTGTGATCGATATGACGCCGCAGCACATAAGGACTCCCACTTTACCTTACACACATCTGTAATGTTTAGCAAGACTGCGAAACCATGGGTACAATTGATTACAATCGCAGCCTCACGCACACTTGCACAAGTTCTGACATTACTCAGAAATTGCTAACTGCATCGCACGCTGAGTCCTCAAGCTGCGTATGGCATCGCAGTGGCTAATTTATGCATGCCCCTGCAACGGTGCTCAAACGCACTGGCACACATGCGTTTTGCTGACCACCCCCCCTCGTCACCACCCACAAATTGCACTTCCTGTCAATCACTCTGCAATGGGTCTGCGTAGTCACTGCGATCACAGTCGCCCACGAGCACTGCGATGCATATGCATGCGCAGTATGCAACAATCGACCAATTGCGTTCGTAATCGCAGTTGCGTTTGGTAATGAATTAGGCCCTAAGTTTTGTACAAATGTTTTGATCAAAGTCAGCTCAGCATGTAGTGGGTGCTGAGCTGACTGCTGTGAGGGATGCGGGTGCTGTGGTGCTGGGAAAGTGGTGCTGTGCTGGGTGAGGGGTGCTGTGCTTTGATGGGTGAGTGGTGCTGTGCAGTGAGAGGGGTGCTGTGCTTTGATGGGTGAATGGTTCTGTGCAGTGAGGGGAGAGCCTGAGGTGCTGAGCTGTGAGGGAGAATGTGCCTTATAGAATGTCAGACGAGCTGCACTAATGAGAGAACATAGCAGGAGGCCCTGTAATGCCGGATGGCTAAAGAGGAGGCTTACACAGAGAGAGGAACATCAAGAACCTGAAAAGGAGTGCCCTGGAGAAGAAGAAGCCGACAGTTGTAGAAAAAAGGTAAGTGTTTTATTATAAATATTTTTACACAAGGAAGAATATGCTGGGATGGGGCTGGAGAGACATATGGGGGGAATGAAATACCCCTCTGAAGAAATCCCTGTTGGGAAGAAACGTGTTAGAGCTTTGAAAAGGTCGACACAGCACAGTGCCGGTTACATGCAGCCAAACTTTGTGTGCTCACTCAGTTGTCAGGTGTTACAAATTACAAACCGCCACTAATCACAAGCCATCACCTCGGGCACGATCCTGCCTTCCAGTGGGGGAAGGAGCCGGACTGATCCTCCACGTGTGTTCTACACGTGTGTCTGGTTGCTGGCGCCGAGCTTTCTAGCCAGGTGCTCACCTGCCGCACGCTCTCCCCACAGAGGGATGAGAACTGGGATTGAGGTCTAGACGGCTCCCTTCCTAGGTAAACGAAGGTTGAGAGGACCAGGCAGTTTCCCATCTTCACAGCCATACTGAAGAACCAATATAACCCACTGAGCAGTTAATGGGGTAGATGTATTATAGCGGCACTTAACGTGCCGCTATAACGCTTCCCGCTTCGCCTCTTTACCGTGGCGAAGCTGGAAGCACTACCGATGAGATGTATAAACATCTCATCGGCCCGGAGAGGGGGAGCATTAACTCCCCCCTCCGGCGCTACCCGTTTGAGACAGCAGCGCATCAGCCTAGTGCTGATGCGCTGCGTCTCTGTCCCGGCCGGCTCCACTGAGCATGCGCGGGATCTCACAAGTATCGCGAGATCCCCGCGTGGATCCGGCAGCCGCCGCAGCAGGGACAGCGCTGTCCCTGCTGTGGGGATAGGCTAGCGCCAGGCTGTAGCTGTCGATAACGACAGCTACAGCCGGCCGAACGGTCATGCGTTATGACCGTTTGTACATAGCCCAGGCTATCGGCGCTGCTATCTTGTAGATAGCAGCGCCGATAATGACGGGCGCATAGTATTTACCGCCAAGACCCCCGATCATACATTGGGGAGAAGCGGTATCAGCGCACATAACGTGCGCTGATACCGCTTCAGGGCTTCATACATCTCCCCCAATGAGTGCTGTTTACCACAGGATTCGGCACTACTAACAAGAGATGTGTTCTGGCAGTACAATTGGCAAGTAAAACAAACGGCTTTGTGTATTATTAGATGCTGGAGTATTGTAACTAATTTAGCAGCAAAGTGACTCTGTTGCCCTAAAGTTGCAATCCTTACAAGGAATAATTGACTACTGTTTCCATTTTTTAGAGGATACATTTCTAATGCTAAACACCATTTGCTGCTGCAGTAGAAACTGAGCATTTTGTGTGTGTATATATACACCAAAGAACTTCAGAATTATTTTTTAACACTGTTGCTGTGGACATTTTATTTAGTATCAACAGATACATTGTGTATATTTCTACACAATGTATATATATAGGCATATTTATATACTATATATAGGCATATTTCATGGTTATTTTTTGATTGTTTTTATCTCATCAGCGCTGTTTATTCACCTAGTTAATTTCTTAATTTGTTCTTTTTTGGTTTGCTACCATATGAGACAGCTGCAGAGGGATAATTGATTATTTTACGATTCCATTCAGCGCCTGTGGCTATTTTGTTTAGAATTATATGGGGGGAATGAGGCTGCATGGGATGGGAGCACAGCACAATGGGGAATGGGCCACAGCACAGTGAGACCACGCCCCCTGCTGTGAGGCCACAACGCTTTTCAGGATCCCTCGAGGGGGGGGCACCAGACAAAATCTTGCCTAGGGCTCTAATTTGGCTAGGGTCGGCTTTGAATATGTAACATGTATTTCTTCCTATCCTTATTACTTACTTTTGGTGAGCCCTTTAGGTATGTAACAGTGTGTGTGCCCCAGGACCTAATTTAGTTGGGAACTCTGGGCCTGATTCAGACCTGCTCGCGAGCGGGTCGATGTTAGGCCACTGCACATGCGCACGCCGGAGCCGGCTCCGACGTGCGCATGCGCGAGACCCGGCTAGCGACTGTCGCTCCGTCGCTCCGGGTGTCGCACCAAAAGGGGGCGGCTGTCGATTTTGATCGACAGCTCGCACCGTTTTGGAGGCGTGGCGTGGGGTGGCTTCACAAACGGAGGCGTTCCCATGCGAATGCCTGCCGTTTGTGGGCGGCACCACTGATATCACCAGTGATGTCAGTGGGAGAGCTTCCGGCTCTATTAGAGCCAGAAGCTCTCTGGGGCTTGCGGCCATGAGACCCTACCACAAGGGTCTCGTCACAAGCCCGATTGTTGCGATGGTCTTGACCATCGCGACCATCATCCTGGCCGCTCGCAATAGCTGTGGGTGGTCACCCACAGCTATGCGAGCGGCCAGGAGGCCGCTCCAAAAAAAAAAGAAGCCCTGATTTAGAGCGAGTCCTCTTTCAGAGCGTCCGGCTCTGAATCAGGGCCTCTGTCTTTGGCAATAAAATTTGTGTGAGCCTGGTTTCCAAAGTCTTTTTTTTTACAGCTACTATTGCATTCACATCTATATGGGTGTGTACTCTGCTTAGGGGTTCAGATGGAAACTCCACACCAAGGGGTAGATTTGATTGATTTAAAATCGATTAACATCGATGTGTTCTGAGCCTAAATCACACGTTTACTAATACTTAAAAAAAAAAAAAAGTGTCTGGTAGTAAATGTGTGATTTGGCCCCAGAAATACAACATCAATGTTGAACAAATTTGATTAATTTTAAATCGATCTTTAATAAATATACCCCAGGTATCAAATTGTACTACAGCATTCCATCACTCATTTACAGGATTATAGCCTCGCACCAGTAGGAGCCTTCCTGCTCTCCTCTTGTTTCCATCTGAACTCCTGAGCAGAGTCCACACCCATGTGGACCTTGTGATAGCAGATGTAACATTGTAAGTACTTTGAGTACAGTAAGTATTAATTTTGATTTTGTTAAGAAATGCACTTTGGTTTGCTAGTACTGAATAAACCTTATCTTTTCGTATATACTAGACCAGTGTTTCCCAACCTCGGTCCTCAAGCCACACCAACAGCCCAGGTTTTAGTGATATCCATTCTTGAGCACAGATAAATCAGGATATCTGCGGTACTAATTAAAACACCTGTGCTCAAGTATGGCTATACTTGTAACCTGGATTGTCAGTGTGCCTTGAGGACCGTGGTTAGGAATCCCTGTACTACACTGCTGCATTCAGGGGCATAGCTAGACCTATGGGGACCCATAGCAAAATTTCCACAGAGCCTCCATAGGTCTAGCTATGTCTACCACCCCCAACCCCCACCGCACTTCTCCACTGCTGAGTCTGCCGCCCTTCCCACCCGCACACCTCTAGCCTGCAGAATACACTTCTAACCAGCCCCCCTACACTTCTAACCTGCAGAGCCCCCCCCCCGCACTTCTTCCCTGCTGAGTCCGCCCCACTTCCCTTCACGCACTTCCTCCCTGTTGAGTACGGTGTCCAGAGGAAGCCGTCGGAAAGCCGTCGGACGGAATCCCGACCGTCGGCTTCCCGACTGTCTAATCCCGGCAAGGTGTTAAACCTATGCTGGGAGCCCGACACCTGGCTTACTGATCGAAGGTAAGCCGGGCGCAGACATCCGCGGTGGGGGGAGGGTTAGGTTTAGGGTTCCCGGGCGGGACTTAGGGTTAGGCATCCCCACGGGGACTTTAGGGTTAGGGTAGGGGAAGGGGGGTTAGGGTTAGGCCCCCCGGGTGGAGGTTAGGGTTAGGCACCCCATCGGGTGCGGGGAAGGGGGGGATTAGAGTTAGGCACTTGGGGGGGGAGGTTAGGGTTAGGCACCCCTAAGGGAGGGTTAGGGTTAGGGGGTAAAAAAAGGTTAGTTAATACTTTCCTGGGGACGATCAGGATTTTCAAACCTGCCGGGCAGCCGCTGTTGGGATTTGCATGGCCGGCGATAAATCATACTGAATCCGTGTCCAGACACGTAACTACCGTGGGTGCAGGGGGTGCGGTTATTATGGGGCGCGCAGCACCTCCAGGGCCTGCCTCCCCCTGCACCCAGCTCACTGCAGCTGCATTACAAGAAGAGAAGCCACTGATGATCCATGCAGCAAACTGCTTTTTAGTCACAGATACACTGCAGCCTGTGGCTAGGAAGCAGTTTGATGCACGGATCATCAGCGCTGCTACCCCCCTCCTCTGATACATCTATCACTCACAGATGCTGGGAGGAGGTGTGGATCCCCGGACCTCCTCCCAGCTTCAGTGAGGAGAGATGGAGCGGCACGCCGGACTCAGGTTGTAAGGAGGGTGGGGGTGGGGGCAAAAGGGAGCTTGACAGGGGGCATAGCTAGGCCCCGCTGAAATTTTGCTATTGGGCCCCCATACCTCTGGTTACGCCCCTGCTGGTGTCGTTCCCTCCGTCTCCTCACTGATGCTGGAAGGAGGCGTGGCCTTGGACCGGGGATGTCAGCACAGCCACGCCTCCTCCCAGCATCAGTGAGGAGAGTCCTATCTGCGGGGGTTGGGGGAGTTCCAGAGTTGCTGCTGGTCAGCCTGACAGAGGATGCTAATCCCTGCAACAAACTGCTTACTAGTCACAGGCTGAAGTGTGGTTGTGACTAAGAAGCAGTTTGCAGAATGGGTCAGCATCCTTCTGTCACAGTGTGAGGTGAACTGGGTGCAGGGAGAGGCGGGCCCCAGAAGTGCTGTGGGCCCCATAGCAAAGAAACTCCCTGCATCCACAGTAGCTATGCCCCTGGTTGCATTAGTGGACTGTTGTTCTCTCAAACCAGAGCCAGTGTGGTAGCAGTGCAATTTCCACATTATGCAAGCTCCTCCTACTGGACATGTGACATAACGATTACAGGAAGAAGAGCATTGAGCAGAGGACACCAACCCATTTGGTTGTCTTAAATTTGTAATTCAATTCAAGTTCTATAGAAAATATTATTTTAAGTTGCAAGTTTCATTATATTGTACAATGCTACATTGTTTTTATTCTCTTATTTTTCTTTTTTTTATTACATTTTCTATGTATTTTGTTCACTTTCTTTCACTCTGCATTTCTGTAACTAAACAGAGTATGCTGTATAATTGAGTAGGTTATAATACTAGTTAGTGCCTCCATCCAACCTATAATTCTTTTTATAAATAACTAGGGTCTGCTTGGGTAAACCCTAATTCCCTAACGCACAACAATCCAATATTAGGGCCTGATTCAACATGGATCGCTACTGCGATAGCATACGCTGACGGCCGATTGTTGCGTACTGCGCATACTTATGCATAACAGTGCGCTTGCTTGAGTTAGCATTGCGATTGGTCTGCCATCGCAGAGTGAGTGACGTCAGGTCAGCGTTTGGGGGGGGTGACGGGAATGGTCGGACAAATGCAGGCGTGTCTGTCCATTTAAATGCTGTTACTTGGGCGTGCATAAATTAGCCACTGCGATGCCATACGCAGCTTGTGTACTCACTGCATGTGACGAGGTTAGCAATTTCTGAGTACAGTCAGACCTGTTGTAATTGTGCATGAGGGGCCGATGCTACTCCATGTTCCCGATGTATACGCAGGACTGCAAGGTATTACGGAGGTGAGATAGCGGTAGCGGGCACTGGGCATCTATGCTGACTGTGCGACGGCATTGCGATAGCCTTCATTAAGAGATATTCGCAATAGATCTACGTGCTTAATTGCAGCCGCGATCGTAATAGTGATCTGTAATGGATTAGGCCCTTAGGGGGTCATTCAGACCCGCTCGCGAGCAAAGGACGCTTGCAAGCGGGTCGATGTTGCCCCACTGCGCATGCGCACGACGGAGGGAGCTCCGTCGTGCGCATGCGCGAGACCCGGACTGCGACAGCCAAGCTGTCACTCCGGGTCTCGCACCAAAGGGGGCGTGCTGTCGATGGTGACTGACAGCACGCCCCCTTTGGTGGGCGTGCCGGGGGCGTGGCTGCCAGACGGAGGCGTTCCCATGGGAACGCCTACTGTCTGAAGCCGGCCCCACTGACATAAGTAATGATGTCAGTGGGAGTGATTTTGCCTCTGATGGAGCCCAAATCACTCCTGGGCTTGCGGAAGCGAGACCCTACCGCAGGGTCTCGTCGCAAGCCCGATGGTCGCGATGGTCAAAGACCATCGCGACCATCTTTTTGGCCGCTCGCATATGCTGTGGGTGGTCACAGGAGGCCGCTCCATTTTCAGATAGGATGGCACTGATTCAGAGCGAGCGCTCTGGTCAGATCGTTCAGCTCTGAATCAGGCCCCTAGTACATTACACAATATCTGAAATGATAACACAATTTTAAACAAAACATTTCGCATTTACTTTTCAGGAACTTCTTCTCCGGATATGTCATCCAGGACTCTTCACAGGTAAGTGTTAGCTATATAACCATACTTGGTGACATTAATGGTGAAAATATTCATTTATACATAGCTGGCGCAGTTTTTCCAAAATTGTAGGTGATCAATAAACTGATTTCCCATTTAACTCTTCTTCCCTTTTAAACTATAATTTCTTATTTCATTATATCAATCTAATTACTAGATGTAACCCAGTATTAGTTATATCTGTCAGCAATACTGAAATAGTTATATTTACTAAACTTGATATCTTCAAAAACTAAACTCTGAAAGTCCAGTGATTCACACCCCCGTTTTCTGGGACACTGGCAGACGCTTCCCCTTCCCTGCCCCAAACGGATGATTGACATGCTGCGGCTTAGGGGGGCAATTTTACTGCATGCGCAGATCACCAAACATCGGAGATATATGTAAATTATTAGGTTTGCGTACAACTCTGAATCAGACCCTGTCTATACAAACACTTCAGCAACACAAGCGCAACACTTCCATAACACAATATAGGACTATAATAACCAGACCCTAAGATGAAGTATAATCATCCCACCACTAAGAGCAGCTGAGTATAGGTAGCCACCCACTGAAAAGACAAGAAGAACATCACAGCGCTGATAGGGTGAAATAAAAAGGCTCAACCAATCCTTAATGAAAATATATAAATTCAAATATTTATAATGCACATTTTAAAAACATTTAATCATTCATCTCATACTGCTATATAAAAATTGCAGAGTAAATATACTGATATGTTCCAAAGATATAAATAACCCCAACATTCAAAATATATATCATATATAAAAAATTTGTATAGGAACTATTGGTGTCCATCATAGAATACCCCTAAATAGGGTGATTCTCCAATGTCCCATTTATTCTGAAATCGCTTTATAGAAAAGTTGCATACATTTAATAAAGTCAGAATCCACCACACCATCGGTACACAGTAATAATATGATGAGCTCTGCTTACCAAGCGGATGTTTTAAAATGTCCAAGTACCACCAGATTAAATATTGATCAGCTCCTGTAAGTCCATATACCACTGCACAGTTTATTAATGCAGCGTACCTCGACTCCAAATAGACTGCTGAGCTTGTGAGCTTTAGCCTTCATTACGGCTAATGTTGCCGGATTGCGACTCGCCATATGCTACGGTGATGGCACACACCACTGCAAGCAGACGAAAACCCTCACTGGTTGCCGCAGACGTCCTTTGTCCAAACAGTCACAGACTGTCGCAGGCTGATCGTTGCTTTTATTAATTCAGAAGCCTATGATAACTAGAGATGTGCGGGTTCGGTTTTACTCGGTTCTTTCCACAAAATTATCGCATGTTCTGATTTATTTTATTGGCTATCCAAAAAACGTGATAGCCGATAGCCAATAAGATGAGATTTTTGAGATCTGAACATATACGAGTAAAACCGAACCCGCACATCTCTAATGTTAACCTTATCTCCTCAGGTGCATCCAAGTTTTAAATTATAAATATAATAATACCAAAATAAGACCTTTGCCTCAAGGGATTTACAGCAGACTCTGCATATTTCAAGTGTTTTACAGTTATGGCAAGTGTCTCTTGAAGGGAATGCTGTACTATATAATCCAGCCCTCCACCCCTTCTGAAAATGTGTTCATAATGTTCCAACAAGATAAAAAAATTTTAACATGATAACTATATAACAAAATACAATTCCAGCTGACTTTCCTATTCCCATTCTGTAGTTCTACAATAAACTCTGAGATTGGATACTTACTGCAATTGTTGCCATTTTATAGCTATACTCCCCAATAATCATCTTTGCTACCTATGCACTATGGGTCTGATTCAGCAAGGATCGCACGGATGCGGACGCACGCAATTGGCTGCTGCAAATCTATGCTAATGAATGCATACGCATGGCAATCACAGCAGAACAAGCAGATGCCCAGCACAACATAATACCACCCACTTCCCTTTACTTGCATACTCTATACCTGGTAAGACAGCGTAAACATTGGTAACATTGAGAACCATCGGAACCATACGCACAGTAGTGGTTGACTTGACACTCCTGCAGACATAGCGAGACTTCCTGTGTGCAACTAGACCTCAGGCTATGTCCGCCGCCGTAAGGGCTTAATTATGCACGCCCCTGAGACACAGTCCAAATGCACTGACACGCCTGCGTTTGCATTACCACATACCCGTCACCACCCACAAGCGGCACTTCCTGTCAATCACTGTGCTCTGGGTCTGCGTAGCCTTTGCAAACGCAGTTCCCATCGCAATAGTTAGTTCGCGCACACGCACTGCATTTTATATGCACGTGCAGATTGCAAACATCAGCCGTGTGTGCAAATGCATCTTTGCGTTCCTTGCTGAATCAGGCCCTGTGTGCAGTCTTGTGAATAATATATGCACTCATGGTGAGTTCAGAGGTGATTTCTTATAGTGTCTTACTAATGAAACTAGTATTATGGACCTGTCATTCGCTGGGTCGCTAGCTATTTTGGGCAGACTAGATTGGCCAAGTGGTTCTTATCTGCCGTCAAATTCTATGTTTCTATTGTGCCTGACATTGCAAGAGTTGTTTTTGAACACTGGGGCTGATTCAGACCCGCTCGCAAGCGCATGCGTGAGACACGGCCAGTGACGGGCACTCTGTCACTACGGGTCTCGCACCAAAACATGGCGGCTGTCGATTGTGATTGACAGCTCGCCCCGTTTTAGAGGCGGGCAAGGGGGGTTGCTGGACAAACTGAGGCGTTCCCGAGGGAATGCCTTCCGTTTGTGGGCGGCCCTACTGACATCACTAGTGATGTCAGTAGGTGGACTTCCTGCTCTATTAGAGCAGGAAGTCCACTGGGGCTTGCAATGGATGAGACCCTACCACAAGGGTCTCGTCGCAAGCCCGACGGTCGCGACCATCGCAACCATCACCTGGCCGCTCGCAAAAGCTGTGGGTGGTCACCCACATCTTAGCGAGCGGCCAGGAGGTCGCCACAAAAATATGCCGCCCTGATTCAGAGCGAGCGCTCTGAAAGAGCGTCCGCCTCTGAATCAGGGCCACTGTCTTCCCCTATCTCTTTCTCTACCCCTTTCTTAAACCATTTCTCTCTCTTCCCATCTCTCTGTCTCTCTCCCTTTACCTGTGTCTCTGACAGCAGCATTAAAGGGAGTGTGAATCGTCTTTCTTAATGTTTGCCCAATTTTCAGTGCCTGGGAAAGAACCTTTGTAGCGCTGCTGTAATTATGGGGAAAGCCACATTTTAAGTGGAGATGCTCTTCAATGATTTTTGGAGATCCACTTCTCAGGCCATGATGTTCTGCCATGCTAGCTTTTATTTTACCATTTGGAGGCCAGAAAATTCTCTGCATTTTTGCTCCTCTGAGAGAGTGAACTGATGAGACCTTTTAAGTAGTTGTCAAGGCAACCACCATACTCCTTGAGTAAGTTGTTTCTTGCTGAACTATGGCCCTGATTCAGACCCACTCGCAAGTGGGCGTACGCACGTTCGGCGTACGTAAACAAATATTTAAATTCAAGCACTCGCTCGTATTTTCGTACGCAGCAAAAAATCCGCCCCAAACTCAGGCGACCCCTCCTCTAACTAACGAGCGTGCCAAATAGCGAGCGTACATCCCCGAAATGGCTTGAAGGGAACGCACGCACAAGTACAAACCGGAAGTGGGACTGTCAGATTCCGATTACCTGCTCATTTTTTCTGCCTACCTCCCTCAATCGTATCATGGCAATCAATGTATCAATTAGCTTAATTGTTTTTTTTTTTTCAACACAATGCAATAAACTTTAATCTTGTCCGTGTTTGTATTTGCTCGCAGAATACGTACGGCTGAAACCTTCGCTTTTATTCTTTAAAAGACATGTTAGCCCCAATTAAACAATTGTTCTATTTGTTTGTCTCCCCACAATTTTTCTGTGGTTCATTTCTTTATTTAAATTTGCTTAAGCATGTCACTGCATCAAGCCAATCATAACTCTCAAGAGATTTGTGGCCCTGTCGAACACATGACTCATACACTAACCAATAGAATTTGTCCTGTTAATTTCCCAAATACATTAGCCAATCAAATTTTTTTGGGGTGCTTTATTAAAATTATTTTGCCAAAAAAACACCATTGCCATCATGAGATCCGCCGCATTCACCAGGCGCGAACTGCTGGTACTGACGGAGGTGATGGACAGGCGAATCACCAGTCAGCCTCCACCCATCTCCAATAGGCGCAAGCGTTCCGCATATGCGGAGGTACGTCGGCGCCTGCGCTCCTTCGGCTCACGCCGACATATTGGCCAGCTGGAGCGCAGGTTGTCGGACCTGCACCGGCGGACGCCCCGCTTGCTGGCATGCTTTCGCATGCAGATTGCGGAAAGTAAGTGTTCTGGACTGTGGTTTTCAAGTTTATCTTGTGGGCCCTAACTGCGTGTGCATGTTTTCATGTCTGTCCTATTGAGTCATTGTAGTCATATCTGCATGTGCATGTTTTCATGTCTGTCCTATTGAGTCATTGTAGTCATATCTGCATGTGCATGTTTTCATGACTGTCCTATTGAGTCATTGTAGTCATATCTGCATGTGCATGTTTTCATGACTGTCCTATTGAGTCATTGTAGTCATATCTGCATGTGCATGTTTTCATGACTGTCCTATTGAGTCATTGTAGTCATATCTGCATGTGCATGTTTTCATGTCTGTCCTATTGAGTCATTGTAGTCATATCTGCATGTGCATGTTTTCATGTCTGTCCTATTTAGTCATTGTAGTCATATCTGCATGTGCATGTTTTCATGTCTGTCCTATTGAGTCATTGTAGTCATATCTGCATGTGCATGTTTTCATGTCTGTCCTATTGAGTCATTGTAGTCATATCTGCATGTGCATGTTTTCATGACTGTCCTATTGAGTCATTGTAGTCATATCTGCATGTGCATGTTTTCATGACTGTCCTATTGAGTCATTGTAGTCATATCTGCATGTGCATGTTTTCATGACTGTCCTATTGAGTCATTGTAGTCATATCTGCATGTGCATGTTTTCATGTCTGTCCTATTGAGTCATTGTAGTCATATCTGCATGTGCATGTTTTCATGTCTGTCCTATTTAGTCATTGTAGTCATATCTGCATGTGCATGTTTTCATGTCTGTCCTATTGAGTCATTGTAGTCATATCTGCATGTGCATGTTTTCATGTCTGTCCTATTGAGTCATTGTAGTCATATCTGCATGTGCATGTTTTCATGACTGTCCTATTGAGTCATTGTAGTTATATCTGCATGTGCATGTTTTCATGTCTGTCCTATTGAGTCATTGTAGTCATATCTGCATGTGCATGTGCGAATCACCAGTCAGCCTCCACCCATCTCCAATAGGCGCAAGCGTTCCGCATATGCGGAGGTACGTCGACGCCTGCGCTCCTTCGGCTCACGCCGACATATTGGCCAGCTGGAGCGCAGGTGGTCGGACCTGCACCGGCGGACGCCCCAGATTGCGGAAAGTAAGTGTTCTGGACTGTGGTTTTCAAGTTTATCTTGTGGGCCCTAACTGCGTGTGCATGTTTTCATGTCTGTCCTATTGAGTCATTGTAGTCATATCTGCATGTGCATGTTTTCATGTCTGTCCTATTGAGTCATTGTAGTCATATCTGCATGTGCATGTTTTCATGTCTGTCCTATTGAGTCATTTTTTTTTTTTTTTTTTTTTTTTTTTTAGGATTCCAGTTGAAACTAACCACAATATTTTTTTCATTTTTTAGGGGCACAGCAAACACTACGGCGGCATCGCCAGACAAGACGCCGGTCCCGGCCCCTCTCTCCAACCCCCAATTCGTCTATTACCCCCTCCTCCCCAGACCCTGTGGCCGAAATTTCAGGCCTACTTCCCCTCCAGCCCAATTCCCCCTTTCCTCCATCCGTCCCTCCTCCAAATACCCCCTCCCAGGATTCCTCAAACACCTTGCCCCTAGGTTTGGGGAATGTAGCCACCTCCGAGGTGGTCCAGGGAGTGGCTTCTGGCTCTGTCGTTTTTGAGAACGGTATGTTTTTAAATTTTATTTTGGACACCACAAACTGTTTGTATGTAATCATGTGTGCTCCCCATTTTTTTTGCCTTTCTGTCGCCTTAGGGTATTTTTGGGGGTTGTCTTTACCTGTTCCTGCTGATGTCACCATACACATATCACACCTGTGTGCCTTTTTTTACGGGCCCTTGTATTTTTGGCCTACGACATTTTGGGGTGCTGGGTTTTATCCGTGCAATGTTTTTTTGGCCCACAAGCTTGTAAGTTTTGGTTTGCTTGTTTTGTGTTTTTTGAGAATGTTGCTTCATTATCGATTTATTATTCCCCAAACTTTTGTCACCCACAGAGGAACAGAGGCGTCGGGAAGACATTTTGAATTGTGTGGGCCGTATGCGGGAGCAGGTCACCGGGCTTATGCAGGGCCTTGACCATCTGTTGGTCCTCCTTCGGAATTAGTTTTTTTTTTATTTTATTTTACGAATTGTTTCCTAATAAATCAGTCTTAAATCAAGCTCTGTCTCATGCGTTTGGAGTAAATCCAAGATTCTTTACACTGACATAAGTAGACTCTTCAAGCAAGGATTGCCACAGAATCTCACTACAGATTGTGTGTTGTATTTTGAATGCAAACAGGCACAAGAAACACCTCCCAGTACCAATGTCATTTTCCTTTTTTGTGGTGGTCAACATGATAGTTTACACCATTTTTCAGGTTCCTATTTGGTGGCCAAACTGCTTAGGACAATCTTACGAAGGCAACTGATTGTACAGGATTCCTTGTTGTGTTGGTTAGTACCCCGAAAACATATTACATTTTAGCTCCACTTGCTTCATTACTGGGTTACCCCTTAGGTAAAATTAACGTTTGGGAGTTTGGTTACACTTGCTTCTAACGTGCCCAAAAAGGAAACAAATTACACTCTCCAAATATTTATTCACAACAGAAATCAAAATACAAAGTGGTCACTCACAAACAAAATACACAGTGATAATCAGAAATACACCACATACCAAAAACACGAAACAAACACACAACAAATCAAGAACTGGTTGACGAAGGTCCATGCCCACATGATTTCAAAAATATGGCGTTGCAATATTGGTGTCAGAATATATTCCCGAAGTTTCCACATAAAGGTTTTTGAAGGGTAGCAGGAAGTAGTCATCGTGGGAGTGCCAAAGATTATGCAAACAAACAGAAGATGGTGCAAGAATTAATATAAAAAAAGATGAACGCTAAAAAACCGTAACACATTGGGTATACACACTGTTGTTTGGTCAATAATTACCTAAAATATCGGGCCACCACATCATCGCGTATGGCCCCCCCACATACTGACCTCCGACCGACCTCGGGGGGGCCATCCTCAGGTAAGGCATCCTCTGGCTGCATTGGAACACCACTCCTTATGGCGATGTTGTGAAAGATCCCACACAGGACCACAATTTTCGAAACCATATCCGGCAAATACATGAGCTCGCCACCAGAGCGGTGGAGGCATCTGAATCGGCCTTTTAAAAGGCCGATACAGCGCTCCACCACTTGCCTGGTGGCTGTAAGTGCGGTATTAAACTCACTTTGTGGACCTGGTGTGGGAGCCAAATAAGGAGTGAGCAGCCAGGGCATGCAAGGGTATCCACTGTCTCCTGTGAAAAAGAATAGACAACATCAGGATCACTGTGTATCAAGCTTAACATTGTTATGTACTAAAGGTCTCCACTTACCCAGAAGCCACGCATCACCAGCTTGTAGGTTGGTTAATTTGTGCCATATCCCTGATTGCCGGATGACGAAGGAGTCATGTGCACTTCCTGGTAATTTAGCATTCAGGGACAGGATCTGGAGGGAGGCATCACATACCACCATTACATTCAGGGAGTGATAGTGTTTCCTGTTTCGAAATATGGCCTCCAGCCGTGCTGGAGGCTGAAGTGGTATGTGAGTACCATCCACAACCCCTATGATGTGTGGGAAGCCAGCTATTTGGTAAAAATTGGCCTTGGCCACACTAAGGGCACCCATATCCAAAGGCATTTGAATAAAATGATGGAGGTGCTTGAAAAGTGCCTCCATCACTGCCCTCAGGATCCGGGAAAAGGAGGATTGTGAGATGCCCGCCACTATTCCCACCGTTGTTTGAAACGATCCTGAGGCACAGAAATGTAACACCGCCATAATTTGCGTAAGTGGTGGTATTGCTGTTGGACTGTCAATTTGCCGCTCAAGATCACTCTCTATTAATGAGAGAGTGTCTATGATGATTTTGGGAGGAAGACGGTAGCGTCTTAAAACCTCATCATCGGGCATTCCAAAAAGGGTGACACGTGTTCAAAATATCTGGGGCCTTGCACGCCTACGATGCCTACGCCTGGGACGAGATTGAGGTTGGTCGGCTTCCGGGAGCATGGCCAGAACAATCCGCCCAAGATCAACCTGAAATGGCAAGATTGGAATGTAAGGCTTTGGACCCACCCCAAAAGAAAATTAAGAACAACTTAGCTTGATGATACCATCCATTGCTGCTTACATGCCGGGGTATTGTCATGATACGTCCAAACTGAAATTAATCCCAAAAATAATTTGAAAAAGTTTAGTCTGTGCATTTATGTTTCTAAATTTTATGCTAGACAAAACTTAAAATATGCGAAACACACATTTGGCCAAAGACCAAAACGACATTGCACACAGTACATCAAAATGGGTTGAAATGTAAGCCAAAAAAACGAAAGGGCAACCACAAAAATTTTTACAGGATTAATAAACATTTAAAAATGCGGTAATTAGTTCGCAAATACAAGTTAATAAACAAACTGAGAGAAATGCACTAATTAGGTCGCAAATACAAGTCACAATAGTAAGTAGTAAAAATGCGCTAATTAGTTCGCAAATACAAGTTAATAAACAAACTGAGAAAAATGCGCAAATTAGGTCGCAAATACAAGTCACAATAGTAAGTAGTAAAAATGCGCTAATTAGTTTGCAAATACAAGTCACTATACAAACAGAGAAAAATGCGCTAATTAGTTCGCAAATACAAGAAAAAAAATGGACTTACCAAGAGCAAATATATAAGATTCCAAATCAAAAGGTCTTTGGGTCCGAAATTAATAAAAAGCTAAAAGATATGAAATTATGGATCCAAAAATTAAAAACAATAAGAAACACAATGAGACACCAATTGAACCAAAGTTAGACTTCACAAAACTTACCAAATCAAGAAACGAGGCCCAAAAAAAATATACCAAAAAAGAGAACGGAAAATAAAAACGCAAATCTATCAAACAAAATAAACTCCAAACGCCAACTCCTTTATCCGCAAACAAGAAACTCCAACCAAGGTAACCTCCAACAATCCAAAAACCCCACCTCGACTCGAGACACACCAAGCCATAAATAGTGTTTGGTTTCCCGCACAAATTAAGGAGGGATCATAGGAACGCACAATCAATGATGCGGCCGGAAAATAAGGACGCATGTATAAATACGTCACGAAAACACATTTAAATTCTGGTGTATTTCTTGTTTGGACCTCAGACATGGCGACAGACCAGGGAAACAATGCCCAAGAGTCAGGCGGTAAGTCTTTCATGCATTTTGTATCAATGATTAATTTGAAACATACGATTGGGCAAGTTGTGAATTAGAGAAATCTGAATATTTACACAAATAGGTGAGGAAGATGACATGGAAGAGGCTGCTGGGCCCAGTATTCCGGCCAAAGCTGCAAAAAAAAAAAGGCAGCCACATTTCACAAGAAAGGAGATGGAGGTTTTGATTCAGAAGTGTGTGGACATCCTGCCACAGGCAGACAGGAATATGAGTCTAAGCCAGAAGTGGAGAATGTGGGAAGAGGTAGCCGTTGCTGTCAATAGGGTGGGTGATTATGTCCGTCTAGCCCGGGATGTCAAACGGCGGTAAGTAAACACTTGCCCCCCCTAAAAACAAACACCATTTTAAACAAAAGGATAATGGCTTCCATTTTTTCCCACAGATGGGCCGACTTCAAATATCGACTAAAGCAAAAACTCGCGGACAGGGCTAGGCATGCAAGGGGGACAGGTGGGGGTCCCACCCCTGTGTCATTGGAGTTGACGGATTTAGAAGAGCTGGCACAGGGGTGTGTGCAGCCTGTGGAGGTGTTTGGCGTGTCCAACATGGATACGGACATGCCAGACTTTGCGGCTCCTCATGTTGTCCCAGGTAAATCTTTTGATGTCACCAACTCTGAAATGTTAGTGGGCCAATATGTAGATTCTAATGTGAGTCTTTTCTCATTTTTCCTAACAGAGACACAGGCGGATGAGTCTGCTCCAGAGGGGAGCCTTGGCCGCCGAATTTCTGCTGGCTCGGCAGGGGAGGAACCAGTACATCCGGCTGAGGACCCTGCAGAAGCCAGTCCAGGGCAATCCCCCTCGCAGGCAGTGTCCCTCCTCACAGAACTCAATTTTAAATCGGATTTCCATACGGAGATTCTGCAGAGGATGGACGCCAGTCTGCTACGGGTGGCTGAGGCCCTGGAGCAAAATGCTGCAGCCAACGTGACCATTGGTCAGGCCCTGGCGGAAAATACCAGGGCCAACATCCGCATCGCCAATGCCCTGGAGCAGCTCGTTCGCCAGCACATGGTGGAGCCGACCTCCCTTCCTGCCGGAACATCAGGATCCTCCACCTCTGGCACAACATCAGCCAATCCTCCAAATGTGCCTAGCCCTGGGCCTAGTCCAGAGGCCACAACATCTGCCTCTGGACAGGCCAGCCCGATGACATCCCGGACCCGGTCTGGGGCCCTCCCTCCCCCATCCAAACGGGTGAAAAAACGGTGACAGCAATGGCGACTTTTCCCACACTCCTTCTGTGCTTGGCTCATATTCCTTTCTGGTCAAAACTTCCCTCTCCTTTCTTGTGAAATGTTTTTAATTTTTTGTTGTACGTTTATGTCTACAGTTATGTTGGGCCAATTTGTTTGATTTTGGGACTGATCTTTGCCAAAAAAAGATGTCCCCAAATTTTTTATTAATTTAGTTTTGGTTTGACCAATAAATTGACGCCAAAAAACTGACATTGTATTGTGACATTATTGTACAAATGGGTTACATTTAATCCTGGCCCAAAAGGCAAAAACTTGCAAAAAAAAATAAATAATTTTTTTTTAAAAAGGCCTCTTTAAGGAACGTTTAAAAATTCATATAACGAGGCAAAATCAACAGGCAAAAATAAAAAGGTCAGAAAATTAAAACATGATGACATTATTGTTACAATAGGCCCTAACCACCAAATTGAGGCCAAAATAAACCCCCACAAATGTACGCAAATTGATTGTGTAATCCTGACATTAGCAGCTCTGATTTCCACCTGCGTACGGTTTTGTGCTATCCCAAAAAACTGATTTCAAAACACATACCAAGCCGGTTTTCAATCCAACACTAATTGCTTTTCAGACCACCCGCGATTAATCGCAACAACATCGTGGAGTCCCGGGACGGAGGAGAAGGCCATCGCCAATGTGGTCGAGTAATCCAGACCCTAAGCTGTGCGAGCATTTTGAAGGGAAAGAGGATCATCCAGTGACGTATGAGTCGGTCCGAACACATTTTATGCTCGCATCTGCTAATGTATGTACGCCCCAAAAACGCCTCGCCACGCCTGCGTTTTTCCATCTCCACCCCCGTCAACACCCAAAAACGCCCTGTTCTGTCAATCACATTTGACATGTCACTTCCTGTACGCTATTTGACGAACGAGATCCAAAAAACTCGCAATCTGCCGTACGCACATGCGCAGTGTTACACCGACGCATGCGCGGTTAGTCAACATCGGAACGCAACGAGCGTACTGCTGTTTGCGAGTGGCTCTGAATGAGGGCCTATATGTTCTGATCCTATACCTCTTATGCTGGGTACACACCTTACAGATATATCTGCAAATCGAGTGATCTATATACACACGTACAACCATTATCTGTCATCTGGCCGCGAGTACCGGTGGCCGAGGGGGCGTGTCGCGCCCCCCTCCCCGTGGCCTCTGCAGCCAGTGTACGGGTGGCCGGCTGTTCGCCTGTACACACAGCACGATGCCCCAATATATCTGCAGATATTTTGGACATCGGCTGTACAGCACAGTTGACGCGATATGTCTGTGATATGTCAGTTGATCGGGCAATATATGTGCCAAGTTTGTACCCAGCATTAATAAGACCTTAGAGATGTGTTACTTTGAGCTCTGCGGAGCTCATGTGACATCCAGCTCTTCTTCTTTCCAGGTGTTTTGGAGCATGTCTCGGGTTTGATCCAGCACACAGGGAATATTATTCAAGTGCTGGGGAGAGTAGTTTCTGAGCAACAAAAACTTCCCCCTAAATTCTACCCGTCAACATTCATCCCAGATTGGCGTGCACTTATGTATATGTATATTTGTGCACAAAAAATGTGTCTGTATTTGAACTTCATACAGTAAATGGCTAATGGGGCATACGCAATAGACTAGGGGTGGGCAATAAGCGGCCCTACAGCTGTTTTAGAACTACACATCCCAGCATGCCCTGCCATAGTTTTGCTATTTGGCCATGCTGAAACTGTTGCAAGGCGTGCTGGGATTTGTAGTTCAACAACAGCTGGAGGGCCAATCCTGCACTAGACGATAAAACTGAACGATATGAATGATAACGATATCATTCAACAATATATTGTTCATATTGTCTAGTGTGTATGCGCGCTTCCGCCGGGTGTTAACGATATCCCCAGTCGTCTGTAAATGCAGCCCAATCTGGGGATATCGTGAGCGATGCCATGCTGCTGAATGCAACATGGCCCTGCTTCCCATCCCCCACCGTCGTACGTCACTGGTTGGCATCAGCAAGAGTGTATACACTTGACAATGCTGGCATCCCCGCTGGGCCCACCACTAACGATGTCGCTGCATACACACATCGTTTAGTGTGTATGCGGCTTTAGCGTTTTTCTGCACTGGCACAATGTTAATATCTTTTGTAGAGCAGTACATCATATGATGTAAGAAGTAGAAAAACTATGGTTCTCCTGCTAGCAAAACATTGTGGAATTTGTAGTTTTAGAATTAGAGACTTATGATGTCTGGCTACAGATGCTAGCATATCAAAAATTATATTGGGCAACTGTTTCTTTTTGTAACATGTGTCCAAAATAATGCAATACCCGGGAATAATCTGAAGGAAATAGATCTAATCACTGTTGGCATGTTGGTGAATGTAGTGTGCAGTTATCTTCTGTCTGTATTAACAGGCCCCAGTGATTCTGGAAGTAATTCAGCAGCACAATCTAAAGAACTGAACTGACTGATCTTATCCTCTTTGGCTTTCTACTTGTGTGACCCAATTGGACTTTTTTGTACTGTTTAGAGCCTGTGCGGAGTGGCAGGAGCAGGGGCGCCGAGAGGGGGGGGAGCGGCACTGCCCCCCCCCTTACATCACAGCATCCCTGGAGACTACTCGCGGCCACAGCAGTCTCCTACAGTATGCCTGTGGGGGAAGCGATCAAGCTGATCGCGCCCCCCCCACTGGTTATACGCCGGGCTGAGGGGGCTCACTGTGCACCCCCCTCGCCAGCGTGCGGCGCGCAAAACTGTTTTTTTTACCTAACGGGGTGTGGCCACGCCCCCTTTCTTTACCGGGTCCCCACGCGGCTCATGATGGGCCTGGGCAGGATCACTCCTGGGCAGGCACCTCCTTTCCTCTGCTGCGCATCACCACCTGTAATACACACACTTGTGGGGCTCTGGGGGAAAGCGTCACGGATACAATCAGTGAGTCACTAAGCGGCAGCTCATCATTCACCCTCTCACGATGCACCATCAATGGAACAGCCTGAGAGGAGCTGCGCACTGCAGCTGCAGCTCCCCCTTCAATCAGCCAGCCCAGCCCCAGCCAGTGTAAAAAGCTGGCTGCTCCTTCTCTTTGGAAAAAAAATGTTGTTCAGCTGCTCGTTAATAGAGCGGCGGCCTGGGGGGTTTCTAGATACTCGGAAACAACCCCTGTGTGCGCGGGTGCTAAGCACACAGCTAAGATATCAAAGGAATGGCTTCAGGACAACTCTGTGAATGACTTTGAGTGGTCCAGCCAGAGCCCAGACTTGAATCCGATTGAACATCTCTGGAGAGATCTGAAAATGGCTGTGCACCGACGCCGCCCATCCAACCTGATGGAGCTTGAGAGGTGCTGCAAAGAGGAATGGGCGAAACTGGCCAAAGATAGGTGTGCCAAGCTTGTGGCATCATATTCAAAAAGGCTTGAGGCTGTAATTGCTGTCAAAGGTGCATCAACAAAGTATTGAGCAAAGACTGTGAATACTTATGTACATGTGATTTCTTAGTGGGTTTTTTTTTTAATTAAAGTTGCAAAAATCTCAAAAAACTTTTTACACAATTTTTTCATTATGGGATATTGTGTGTAGAATTGCGAGGACAAAATTTATTTATTCCATTTTAGAATAAGGCTGTAACATAACAAAATGTGGAAAAAGTGAAGCACTGTGAATACTTTCTGGATGCACTGTATATAACACATGTAACTTTGACAAGGAAGATGGGCCCCCCTCAGCTATGGTAGTTACGCCTATGTAACCCTGTGTGTGGCTAGCATTAAGCTGACAACACATGGACAGATCCAATTCTTAAGCTGCATACACACAACGATTTTGTTACCAACGATTTTATGAACGATTTTCTTTCAGATTATCTGCCAGATTTTTTGCAGTTTAATGAACGATTTTTTTGAACTACAAACGATTTTTGCATAGTCCATTAATGAAAATCGTTGAGTTGACAAGTCTGACTGAACTACAAATGTGAACGCGCATGAACGATAATTGTTCATCGTTTGACTCAGAAAGTGAATGATTTTTTCAAACGATTATCGTTAAATGATATCGTTTAACGATAATCGTTCAAAAAATCGTTGTGTGTGTATGCAGCTTAAGAGATGTGGTGAACAAGGGGCCTGATTCAGACCCACTCGCGAGCGGCTGTCCGCTCGCAAGTGGGTCGATGGTGTGCACTGAGCATGCGCACGACGGAGGGAGCTCCGTCGTGCGCATGCGCCAGACGCGACGAGCGAAGGACTTTCCTTCGCTCGTTGTGTCTGATCAAAGGGGGCGTGCTGTCGATGTTGATTGACAGCACGCCCCCTTTGGTGGGCGTGCCGGGGGCGTGCCTCCCAGACGGGGGCGTTCCCAAGGGAACGCCTACCGTCAGAAGCCGGCCCACTGACATCACTAGTGATGTCAGTGGGAGTGATTTTGGCTCTGATAGAGCCAAAATCACTGCGGGCCTTGAGGTTGAGAAACTCAACCGCAGGCTCCGGCTCGCAGTGGCGATGGTCGTGATGGTCAAGACCATCGCGACCATCAACCTGCACGCTCGTATAGGCTGTGGGTGGTGACCCACAGCTATACGAGCGTCAGGGAGGACGCTCCATTTTTATGGAGGACGGCCCTCATTCAGAGCGAGCGCTCTGCTCAGAGCGTCCGGCTCTGAATGAGGGCCAAAGTTTCTAAACAAAGAGGTAACCGCAGCATTCCAGGAGAAGATGTGCAAAGTAAAGATGTAAAGATTAATTTGAACCTCAACTTCTTTAGAGCTGCCTTTTATCTTTGGCAAGGGCTCAAACGTGAACTACGTAATGAAGTCAAGACTACATTTAAATCCAATGAGCTACTGTAGCAATATAAGGAGACTGAATGTGCAATACTCCTGCAAGAAAGTATGTAAATCCAGAACTAAGGCCAAGCTTCTCGGAAAATACTGTAAACTGACAGAGTCAAGATCTGAATCTTTAAAGAGTTAAGCCTCCCTGCTATAGAGGAACTCCTTTCTTTGACTGGAACCTATTTAGGAAAAATTACTGTCTTCCCTTTTAGACATTTCTGACAAAAGTTTCAGTATCAGAGCCTCTTATACTGGCGCGCGTTCTTTCCCATTTTCCACTTGTTCTAAATAGCATTCCAAATTACCATCTGGACAGTCTGGGGCAGATGCTTGTTTGTCACTCTTGTAATACAGAAGCCCATGTGCTGTATTCACCAACATGGTGGTGGTGCTGACCTGGCGGTACATGCTCTCACTGAGGAGAATATCCACTCATTTGCTCTACCTAATTGTCCTGCTTCAGTATCTGGACAAATGGGGAGTTTTAGTTAACCTTCTCACCAGGTTCACATTGATGAACCACCCTGGGCTTAATCTTTAGCTAACTCAGGGCTTGATTCATTACCGAACGCAACTGCGATTACGCACGCAATTGGCCGATTGTTGTGTTCTGCGCATGCATCGCAGTCCGCATGCGCGAAGACTCCACTGCGGTCGGGACTGCGACCGCAGTGACTACGCAAACCCATCACAGACCCATTGCAGAGTGATTGACAGCAAGTACCATGTGATGACGGGAGGGGTGGTTGGAGAAACGCAGGCATACCAGTGCATTTGGACGGTGTTGTAGGGGTGTGCATAAATTATCCACTGCATTGCCATATGCAGCTTGAGTACTCAAAGCACGACAAGGTTAGCAATTTCTTAGTAAGGTCAGAGCTTGTGCAAGTGTGCGTGAGGCTGCGATGGTACTCGATTGTACCGATGATTTCCACAGTCTTGCTAAGGATTACAGATGTGTTTAAAGTAAAGTGGGCGTCCTTATGTTGTGCTGCGATGGCATAGCGATTGCAGTGGATTAGCATACTATCACAGTGAGACTGTGTGTGTAATCGCTATTGCAATTGCAGTTGCGATCCGTAATGAATCAGGCCTCAGTGCAAAGTTTAAGTACATTTTCTGTTTCCTTTGAGAGATATTGTGCGAGACTGGGCAATCGCCATAGCTCTACCTTAGCCCAGAATTGGGAAGGTTCAGAATCTGGTGTTTCCTTGCAGATAGGAGATATTACTGGCTATTCTGATTTAGGGCAATCTTACTATGTTGAAGAGGATTTCTCTTAAAGGAATTTGAGGATTTAGTAAGAGCTGTGCGTCCGATACTTAAGATTCATGTGACACCAGATTCCTCTGAAATTTCTCTGCATAAATGAAAGAAAAATCGGAAAAAACAGATTTCATTTCTGCTCTTCTCTGAATTTAATCAATTTAATTCAAGTTATTGGTAGTTGCATGGGCTAAGCCTGAATTTTAATTCTCCCGCAGAATTTTATCTTGCTAACTTTTACGCTAGAGGTTTGGGAAAAATGGGAATCCAAGCCTAACACTGACTGAAGTTATCCAAAACAAAAAAAGGTGCCAGTCTTCTTTGCTGGGGAGATATGGGGAGGAGTGGTTCCCCCTGTGCTACCTTTAGGAACTTTGGGACTGATTCAGACCCACTCGCAAGCGGCTGTCCGCTCGCAAGTGGGTCGATGTTGTGCACTGCGCATGCGCACGACAGCGGGAGCTCCGTCGTGCGCATGCGCCAGACGCGACGAGCGAAGGAAAGTCCTTCGCTCGTTGTGTCTGAGCAAAGGGGGCGTTCTGTCGATGTTGATTGACAGCACGCCCCCTTTGGTGGGCGTGACGGGGGCGTGCCTCCCTGACGGGGGCGTTCCCAAGGGAACGCCTACCGTCAGAAGCCGGCCCACTGACATCACTAGTGATGTCAGTGGGAGTGATTTTGGCTCTGATAGAGCCAAAATCACTCCGGGCCTTGCGGTTGAAAACCTCAACCGCAGGCTCCGGCTCGCAGTTTTGATGGTCGCGATGGTCACGACCATCGCGGCCATCAAACTGCACGCTCGTATAGGCTGTGGGTGGTGACCCACAGCTATACGAGCGTCCAGGGGGACGCTCCATAGTTATGGAGGACGGCCCTCATTCAGAGCGTGCGCTCTGCTCAGAGCGTACGGCTCTGAATGAGGGCCTTTGGTCTCAAAATTAATCAAAGTTAACAATCATTTTCCTGGAACAATAAGCAGTCTTAAACAGTCTAGTAAAGATTAAATTTCTTCTGAAAAGAAACCCAATATTGTTACAATATGATGTATTGTATGGCATCTCGGATGAACTACAAGGTGCAAGGACAAATGACCCAAAACAAAAGCATTTCTAAGTGACGCCATGTTGGTTCCGTGGAACTTCCATATGGTTTGTGTTTCCTCTGATAACAGTGCTATTAAAGATACTAAAATGATAAAGTAGGAATGTGGTTCAGATGCTTTTTCTGATGCTTAATTGTCTGAAAAGATTGTGGTAGACAAATTCTAAACATGGAATGTCGTCTAGATGTATAAAATGTAAAAATTTTCTTCTATCCTGGAGAACATTCATTTATCACAATTTTGCTCAAATGGCTTTAATGCATTGGCTGATTAAGTTATTATTTTGTCCTCCCTATTCAGAACTAGGGAGTGACCGGCAGTAACCTGTCATTGTGCTAAGCACTGTAGACTGTACAGTGCGTGTCTATGGGGTCTCATTTTCTGTAATGTTTTCTGAAGGCCAGTGGACTTCTACTTGGACTGGAGAGGAGCCCATCCAAAGATTTGTTATGACTTTTTTTTTTTAAATAGAATATTACCTCCTTTGGTGTGCACATCCAGAGTTTATTTTAATATTTTCTATACAGGTGCCAGTGGGTCGTTAATGTCCGGCTGTGCTGGCATTTGTTGTTCCACAAGTGCCGGCATGCTGGGGCTCCCTTGCTAGGACCTGTAAAGAACAATGGGCCTGATTCAGACCCACTCGCGAGCGGCTGTCCGCTCGCAAGTGGGTCGATGTTATGCACTGAGCATGCGCACGACGGAGGGAGCTCCGTCGTGCGCATGCGCCAGATGCGACGAGCGAAGGAAAGTCCTTCGCTCGTTGTGTCCAATCAAAGGGGGCGTGCTGTCAATGTTGATTGACAGCACGCCCCCTTTGGTGGGCGTGCCGGGGGCGTGCCTCCCTGACGGGGGCGTTCCCACGGGAACGCCTCCCGTCAGAAGCCGGCCCACTGACATCACTAGTGATGTCAGTGGGAGTGATTTTGGCTCTGATAGAGCCAAAATCACTCCGGAGCTTGCGGTTGAAAACCTCAACCGCAGGCTCCGGCTCGCAATTTCGATGGTCGCGATGGTCTCGACCATCGCGGCCATCACAAAGCACGCTCGTATAGCCTGTGGGTGGTGACCCACAGCTATACGAGCGTCCAGGAGGACGCTCCATGAAAATGGAGCCCGGCCCTCATTCAGAGCGTGCGCTCTGCTCAGAGCGTACGGCTCTGAATGAGGGCCAATATTTTATATTTTGACACCATTAACCTCACACCCACCGACACCAGGGGTGCAGGGGATAGCATTGCTCTTTCAGCCCAGGGCTTCATGATCCTTGGGAGGGGGGACTCCATTTTATTTATAGTTTTCCAACTTCCTAAGGAGTCCAAGCCCTGGGCTGTCCATTTTAGGGCTTGTTTACTGTATGGCAGGGGGACCCAATGCTGTGAATCTCCCTTATATAGCTTAAGCCCACCGGCTGGTTTAGCCTGATGCTGGTTAATGGAATATCGGCGGGAGGAATCCCATGCCCGTACCAGACCAGGCTGATAAATTAGGGGCTGGTTATGCATTTAGGGGGATTCCCAACACATTTTTTTTTAAAGATTTAATTATTTCTAGACTTTTACACCCTTAAGCCAGCATAGATCATAGTGATCTGTGCAGTGCATCTGTTTGGATGGGTTTACCATAGAGCACAACCGACAGCATTTAGAGCTGCAAAAATTTACTGACATCGATGTTGGGTTTCAATTGAAGTTGAAACCCAATGGATGATAAATAGCTGTTTTCTAAACAGAAACATCATAGAAATTGATTGGTTTTGGTCTCCGATTGAGGGTATTTGTGGTTAGTCGCTGCTGCTAAGTAGTAAAGAAGTGGCTAGCGGCAATATTCTTGCTTGCCGAGTGATAGTATGTGGCAATTGGTGCTGCATCAGAGTTACTTGCTGGCAACGAAAATCAGTGGTGTCCTTTTCGCAATTTGTTCCTATTAGCACTGGTTCTCTTTCAAGATAGTATGTGTGAGGATACTGGGTATTGGGACCGTAGTTCGCTAAGTGTGTCTGGATACTTACGTTCAGCAATCACACTGGTAAGGAGGGAAAGGTACAACAGCACCTTTATTGCATAATAATCTAAAACATTTATAAAGTACATAAATAATTGAGCAGAACATGGTACATAAACATTTCTGCAGCAACGTTCATAACACTGAAATAAGTAGTACGTTGGCAGAAGTCAAGGGTTAAGTAGCATAAAGAATTGTAAGGGAAGAAAAATCAGATGGGGAAGAGGCCCCTGCTCGTGAGAGCTTACATTCTAAAGGGTAGGGGTAGACAGATGGGTGACACAGATGAGGTAGATAGTGAGCATGGGACAGAGGCCCTGATTCAGAGCCAAACGCTCTGACAGAGCGCTCACTCTGAATCAGGGCCGGCCTTCTTGTTTTTTAGAGCGGCCTCCTGGCCGCTCGCATAGCTGTGGGTGACCACCCACAGCTATAGTGAGCGGCCAGAAAGATGGTCGCGATGGTCAAGACCATCGCGACCATCGGGCTTGCGACGAGACCCTTGTGGTAGGGTCTCGTTTGCCGCAAGCCCCAGAGAGATTTCGGCTCTCACAGAGCCGAAATCTCTCCCACTGACATCACTCGTGATGTTAGTGGGGCGCCCCCAAACGGAGGCGTTCACATGGGAACGCCTCCGTTTGGGCAGCCACTCCCCCAGCACGCCCACCAAAGGGGGCGTACTGTCACTCTACATCGACAGCACGCCCCCTTTGGTACAAGACCTGGAGCGACGGTTTGCCCGTCGCTATCTGGGTCTCGCGCATGCGCACGACGGAGCCGGCTCTGTCGTGCGCATGCGCACTGGGCCACCATCAGCCCGCTCACGAGCGAATCAGGCCCTGAGCGTTAGGATGAGAGATGGAAGACTTTGATGAAGAAGTGGGTCTTGAGAGCCCTTTTGAAGATTTGCAGATAGGCGGAGAGTCTGACAGGGAGAGGTAGAGAATTCCAGAGGTAGGGAGCAGCACATGCAAAATCTTGGAGGCGGCAGGAGAGGAGGCATTAATTAGTGGAGCGAAGAGGGGGGATGGGAGTGTAAAGGGAGATAAGTCAGGGATGTAGCTGAGAGAGGAATGGGTGAGGACTTTGTAAGTGAGGGCGAGAGGCTCTCTGATTGCAGGATGTACCAATCCTTGTAACACGGACACTTAGGTGGAACCTCCACCTTGCCTAATGTCAACAACACTTTTCTCTCTCCATGGACAGTCTCTGCTTCCCTTCGCGTTTACTGGCTACTGCGTATCATCAATTCCAAATCCTAGTCTGACTGTCCCTCACAGGTTCCTTTAACAAGACTGGTACTGGCAGACTATTGCCTCTAGACCTTACAGAGCCTGGCTCTATCACTCTACGAGCCCCTGCGATTTACCCATTTGATGGGTCTATGTGATCCCGATGATCAAATGTGGGGATACTAGGTATTGGGACCTTAGTATGCTAAGTGTGCTCAGGCCCTGATTCAGAGCCGGACGCTCTGACAGAGCGCTCGCTCTGAATCAGGGCCGTCCTTCTTAATTTTAGAGCGGCCTCCTGGCCGCTTGTATAGCTGTGGGTGACCACCCACAGCTATAGCGAGCGGCCAGGAAGATGGTCGCGATGGTCAAGACCATCGCAACCATAGGGCTTGCGACGAGACCCTTGTGGTAGGGTCTCGTTGCCGCAAGCCCTGGAGTGCTTTTGGCTCTATCAGAGCCGAAAGCACTCCCACTGATATCACTTGTGATGTCAGTGGGGCCAGCCCCAGACGGTAGGCGTTCCCATGGGAACGCCTCCGTCTGGGCAGCCACGACCCCGGCACGCCCACCAAAGGGGGCGTGCTGTCACTCACCATCGACAGCACGCCCCCTTTGTAGCGAGACCCATAGCAACGGATTGCCCGTCGCTATCCGGGTCTCGCGCATGCGCACGACGGAGCCGGGTCCGTCGTGCGCATGCGCACTGGGCCAACGTCGACCCGCTTGTGAGTGCTCAGCGCTCGCGAGTGGGTCTGAATTAGGCCCTCAGATCCTTAGGTTCGGCAATCACACAGGTAAGAAGGAGAGAAAGTACAACAGCACCTTTATTGCATTATAATGTAGAAAATGTGCAATGCAATAGTATATAAAAACTTTAAAAACTGTAACACATTAAATAACATGCCGGGGTATTACCAGTCTCATTCATTCTCTCTCTCACTTCTGCTTCTTCCCCTAGCTCCCCTTAGAATGGCTCACTCCTTACGTCTTCCGTTGTTCTCCCCCTTAGCCTATAGGGCTGATTCAGAGATAGACGCTAATGCGATCGCAGCTGCGATTTCATAGGCAACGCAGCTGCGATAATATGCTAATGTTTGCACAGATCACCCGATCATAAAGATGCCCACTGCTGCCTTCTTACCTGCATGTGACGACGCATACCTGTGTAAATATTGGTAACACCTGCCGCAGCCTTGGGAACTCTTCTGACTCGCAGGGGCTAATTTATGCACGCCCATGTAATGGACATTAAATGGACAGACACGCCTGCGTTTCCCCGACCACCCCCCATCACCACCCCCAAACGCTGACAACCTGTCACTCACTCTGCGATATATTCCTATGTGTGTCCGTAATCACAGTGCGATCGCTGCACACGTGCAGTGCGGCTAATACGCATGCGCAATGGCAAACAATCGCTCGATTGTGTGCGTAATCGCCTTTGTGTCCATCTCTGAATCAGGCCCTATAAGCTCCATGAGCAGGGTCTTCCTCCCTTCTGTTCTCCTCACCTACTTCTCTTGCACACATACCACACATCCTGCTTGGGCTCTCTGCCCCTGGATAATCCGTTTTTGTTTCTATTCAGATAACCTAGACCCGACATATGCACCCACACTAACAGCTATAGGTTTCAGCTGACACTGTACATTTCAATTGCACACATTGCATCAGGGGCTGTGTCAAGATTTGTAGTGCTATTTGTACTGTACTGTTTTACCCTGTACTGTCTTATTGTTTTACCCTCTGTACGGCGCTGTGGAACACCTGTGGTTCCCTATAATTAAAATGCAATAATAATTAATATTCTGCTTGAGTCCTCCCCCGGATGAATTTTTCCAGGATATCTCCAGAATTGGGAGAGATCAACCACTCACCTCGAGTTCAGTACACAGAATACACCCCCACTGTTCACCTTTGTTCCCCTTTTCTCTACACTCCCCATCCTCCCCTTCTGCTGCCTGGGGTATGTGGAGCATGTCCATTGGTCAGGGGGGATGTAATTTATGATGTTGGATGGATCGGTCAGGATTTTTCACAATGGCTGGGGATTGCTGATGTGTATTTCTGGGGAAAGTTCTTCCCCTTTCCTAATTATCCTAACATAGTCAGATCTAATTATACAAACAGGGAACTAGAATTATTCCTATTAACAATTATACACACTGGGCCTGATTAATTACGGATGGCAACTGCAGCAGCGTATGCAGATCGGCCGATGGTACGTACTGCGTATGTGTATGCATTGCAGAGCGCTTGCGTGATGTGGCATTGCGATCGATCTGCGATCACCCACGCAGAAAGAAAGCTATTGCAGAGTGAGAGATGGGAGGTTAGCATCTGTGGGTGGTGACGGGGGGAGTGGTCGGTGATATGCAGGCGTGCCAGTCAGTTTGAATGCCATTTCTAGGGCATGCATAAATTAGCCGCTGCGATTGCCTATGCAGCTTGAGTACTTACTGCTTGCAATGAGACTTACAATTTCTGAGTCAGGTCAAGGCTGCTGTAATTAAGCGCCAGGGTCCGATGTGACTCAATGGTACCGATGCACACTCACAGCTGAAAGGGCATCGGAGGACAGAGCATGAGATGGGAACGATAGCAGGTGCTATTGTAAGCAGAGTGGACGACAGGTGCACAGATTACCCCTGAGCAAGTTCTGTTACACAGGTATGAAAGCATGGACACTTCTGTATTGCATACTTTAGCATATTTCTGCAAACTGTGAAATGTAGTGTACTGTACTGTCTTGTGAGGTTTTCTGAGTGCACTTTTATTTCAATGCAAGTTGTTAGCACAAATTGATTTTAATAAAGAATGCTACACATTTCCCTTACCTTTGCTAAAGACATTTATAGTCTTGTTACAAAATATGTTGTATTGTTTTACATTTCCTTTACATGTACACTTCAAATTTCTTTGACATAAGCCCCGTATACACAGGACGATTCATTTGAACAATATGAACGATAACAATATCTTGGAACGATATATTGTTTAAGTCGTCCAGTGTGTATGCACTTACCGACAAATGATGCACGTTCCCGTGGGTCATTAACGATATCCCCAGTCATCTGTACATGCAGCCCAATCTGGAGATATCGTTAGCGATGCCATGCTGCCGAATGCAACATGTCCCCGCTCCCCCACTACCCCCCACCGTCGTTCGTCGTTGACGGCATTGGCAAGTGTGTATGCACTTGCAGATGCCGGCACCCCCGCTGCGTCCTCTGCATCCGACATCGCTGGGTACACACATCGTCTAGTGTGTACCTGGCTATAGTATCATTACTTTTAGGCATATTTTGTTGTTATAATGTAGTATATATAGATGCAAACATGTATAAATCAAAACTTTTATAAAACCACTAGATAATATGTTAGTATACTAGTAAATGTCATGCTTATATAATAGTACCAACAAGGTACAATTAGGTATTTACAAACCAAAAAACACAGACATATCTGAGTGTGTTGCAATTATTTTTTATAATTTCTGTTATTAAATTGTGTTTAAATAATAAATTGACATTAAATAAAAACAAAACATAAACATTGGGCTTTTTCCATACAAGAATTTCCAGAAGGATTTGTTGGTGAAACACACTTGCAGATGTGTGATGGTACTATTGCTACACCAAATGTTCCTCCTCCACTTCCTCCAACACAATAATCACCTCCAAATGTGGCTGCCAGAACTGCAACAGACCCAACATATGATGGCAACATACCAGTGCCAGGAATTAGTACGAGGGAGGTACATCATAGAGGCAATATCCAGATTTCATAGTAGTCCACTATTCAAATAGATCATGGAATGATCTGGATTGAAATTGCCAAAAAAGTTCATTCTGTGCATTGACGCTTCGCAGCAGACTCAGGTCCAGATTTATCCCGGATCTCGGTGGACCGTCGTGTGCCCTGCCCAGAGCTGATTCCTGGCTGTGCAGGGCACAGGTTCACCTCTTGGGAGCTCGCACTTGGGGCAGGTACTCTTTCTTTTATCTCCCTCAGATCGTGGTGAATTTCGCTTAGAACGGAGGTTCACTCCCGCATGCTGGTCCGGATTGTGTCATGGCTGCAGTCTGTCTCTCCACTGCCACCCGAAGCCCGTTGATGACATCTACAAGGGTGCCAGTAGTGGATGGGGTGACACTGATGGTGGAGGATGTGCCTCCTCTCCAACTGACTGCAGCCCTTGATGGTGGTCGTCTCCTAAAAAAAAAAGGAAAAGAAGAAATATGTTTACAATGTGTAAGGTAAAGATAGATAGATAAACTTAAAATATACACGAGTACCAGACACAGCATGCGGGACATCAGTGGCAGGCACTGCAGGATGTATGTGGGCATCTGCCAACAACTTCCGTTCTAAGGTCCCCACAATTTTTAAATCTTGTGCAGTCATTCCCAAGATCTGAGGGAGGGGACCACCTGGCCCTTTTTCATGCTTGATCCAGGAGTTCAGTTTGCTCCTGAGTCTGCTGTGAAGGTCACTCCATCTTAAGAATATATATAATAAAAACAAATTTGAAAAACGAATGGATTCACTAATTTTTCTATTTAAAAACATTTAACACACCTGTTGGTTACAACAAAAAGCAATATGCATATTTGGCAATTAGACAGGTCCAAAAAATAATATCAGCTCACACACTTTTTTAAAATTAATAGTTTGTTGGCCTTTAAAACATTAACCTAATTTTTATTAGTGGGTATTTTTGAAATTCTTACCATTTACGGAGATATTTCGGGGTACGTATACTGGAGCTCACAGAATTAACTTTATTGGCAATTTCAATCCAGATTCTTCCCTGATCTTTAGGCCGAACTTTGGTCCCACTATGAAATCTTTTATAAGAACCTAATTTTCCCTCTTACTAATACGTGGCACTCGTATGTTGTCATCTGTTAAGTCTCCTCCAGTTCTGACAGACGCATGTGGAGGTGATGTTAAAGGAGAAGCATTTGGTGACGCAACAGCAACAGGATCACCATCAAAAAGTATATCCAAGGGAAGATCTTCATTCTGCAACTCCCCTACAAATCCTTCAAGAAATTCTTGTATGTATGAAAAATCTCCCTCCACAGTTGCCAAAGTTCCAGAGCCATCTGAGCCTTTTATGCGCGGTGCATCCGTATGCAACCAATACGCAATCAACAATTTGCTATAAAACCATGCTCTGAAGGCAGACACACCATTTGTCACTCAGATATCCTAGATGCTGCCCATGCGGAGAAGTGCAGAGGGAGAGATGGCTGCGGGGGTAGGCTGCAGGCATGCGTGGCAGTGCACAGGGGCGGCAGCGGGGGTGCGGAGCAGTGGCATCTGTGTAAAATATATGATTCAGAGATGCAAGCCGCACGGATCACACTGATTCGTGCGGCTTGCATCTGGAAGGATCATTGAGATCCGTCCATGCATCTGTGTTAAAAAAAATAATTAAAACAAGTAAATTAAAAAAAAAACAAAAACGTTGCCCCCCCCCCTTGAAAATACAGGGGACAAAAGACATAGGGGTCCGTGTATTTATCACAACTAGCACCGGGCTTTTCAGAGTCAGTACATAATACAGGGGACAAAAGACGTAGTGGTCCCCTGTTTTTAGTGCAACCAGTCCTGGTTTTGGAAATACAGGGGACAAAAAGTATATGGGTCCCCTGTATTAACCATAACCAGCACTGGACCCTTTCTTTTTTTTACACAGGTTTTATTTTTTTAAACACAGAAGTACAGACGGTTCTCGTTGATCCATCCTTGCTTCTGTGTTTATTTATACACAGATGGAGGTATCCTGGATCTCCCAGGAACCAAGCCTGAATCTGTCTGCACGATAAATCTTGAAATTTGCACCGCTGCCACACTCGGCAGAATGGATCGCAGGGACTGGATCCCTTGAGATCCAGGCCTGCCGCCAACGCAGCACCACCACTGACGGGTCCCGCAGCCCACGCGGCCAATAGGGGGTTCCACAGCCCGCACCGCCGACAGGTCCCGCCGCTAATGCCCGCTCAGCCACCCCTAACGCCCGCTATCCCCCTGGGTCGCAGCTGCAGCTAACGCCCTTTACCTCCCCCGTGTCCCGGCCGCAGCTAACTCCCGCTTCCTTCCTCTGGGTCCCACCTCCGCTACTGTCCGCAAAGGACAGCCATCTTTGTGCACCCAAGTGAAGCCACAGTGAGTACACCCAACTGCTGGAGGCACCTACTGAGGCTGCGCAAAAAGTTGAAGCTCCCTATCTATATAAGGGGCATTTGAGAGGTAATAGTTTAAAAACTAACTTTCTCAATTACCTGAACCCCAAAAGGCCCTACCCTGGAACAAGAGCTACCTAATAAAACAATCCCCAAATCTAAATTCACCTGTACCCTGACTTATGCCTTCCCAAAAATTCCCCATAGAGAACCGCAGAAAATTGGTCCTAATTGAGAGTGTCAGAAATAACTGACAGTTGGAACTTTAGCTTACTCCCAAATCCTCATTTTTTTTGCCCTGAAATTTGGCATGCAGCACCGAGCGACAGTTCTACCCGCCCAGCTCGGTACCTCCAATAGCTTTTGAGGTGTAGCCCCTTAAACAACATGCCCCCCACCTCCGGAATTCTCTATGGGAGAATTCAGATTTTTTTTTATTCAACCTTAATATAACTGTGCCCTTATAAAATATATATATATATACACACACACACACAAGACTTGACATATTTTTTTCAATTATGTCCAATGATGTTAGAAAAATTATTTAATTTTTGATTTGTTATTTTTTTCCTAGGACAACAGTGAGCACTTCAGGAAAGGTGTCGGACGCGAGCAGCCTGGCCCATCTCCCCCTCCCCTGCCCACTTTCCCTCCCTGACCACTCTCCTTTTCCTGTCCACTCTCCCACCCTCCACATCCCCTCCCCTGCCCATTCTCCTTCCTCTGAGTCATGCTATGCCGCCTCCTCCACCCCAGGGTGAAGTGGTGTGTCAGAGCTGGCCAGGAATGTTCTGGATGGCCAACATGTAATATTTGTATTTGCAGCTCTTACATTATAACATGTATGGTGAAGATACTTACTTATCAGGACTATCTTAGGGCCTGAGATGGACGGATTTGCACAGCCGTACACAAGCTGCTGTGCAAATCCATCCATCTCAGATGCTAATGCAGGAGGAGGTGTCAGACACCTCCTTGCTGTATCTGCATTATCCCATTGCTGCGGTATTGTGATTGTTGTCCCTTTGGCCAGCCTAAAGTTTTCCGCAGCCTGGCCGTTGCCTGGTCACACAAGAAGCCAGGAATCTGGCTCCATTGACGCAGACCCTGGCCTCTTCCCTCCTGGAAAATGGAGGCATCACACCTCCAACTCCATGAATGGGGCCCAAACAGTCCCATACGCCATTTCTTGTCAATCATGCTGCAAGTTGGAGGGTCTGCAAGGGAGATTGCAGGACCCATTCTGCACATGTGCATAATGCACAGGTTCTCAAACTCGGTCCTTAGTAACCCAAGCAGTGCATGTTTTCCAGGTCTCCTCACAGAATCGCAAGGGAAATTATTAGCTCCACCTGTGGATCTTTAAAAATGTGTCAATGGGTAATGGCTACACCTGAGCACAGCAGGGTGAACTAGAAAACGTGACCTGTGTGGGGACCGAGTTTGAGAACCATTGACATAACGTATGTTATAACGTATCATGCCCTTAGTCTATAGGTTAATCATAATTTCCTCATAAGGGCCTCATTTATCACCAAGTTTCTAACATTCACAAGAAATGTTCAAACTTGTTGCGTATGATAATGGTGCTCCAGCTAATTAGCTACCAACTGTCATCTGTTTGCTTCTGCGCCATTTATCAAATGCAACAAGTTTCATGCATGCAGGGTGCATGCAATTGAGACTGGCAAGTCGCTGACGACGATTGGGAGTGCGCATAGTTGGCGACATAGCCAGTACACACTGGCCGATGCGGACGATATGTCGTCTAAACCGCCAGATCGGATGACATATAGTCAGGTGTGTAACCAACATTCGACTTATTTAAACTGTGATGTTTTTTTTTTTTTTTTTATCATTTTTAATATACTTAATTTTGTGCATAAAGTGACAGAAATATGCTGATTTGCTTTATTTTTTTAATTTGCAGATGCAGAATGTTAGAGGCCTGAGTGGCAAAAGTCGCTTGTCACAGATGCGGTGCATGCGTCAGTATTTGGACCACATGACAGACACTGTGGAGAGATCTTTACATTTATTGCAATAATTTTTTTTGGTTATTTTCAAATTTGTTGATAATAAATCTTGTTTTTTTGAATATATCATGTGTTGTGTATTTATTATAGGTTAGCTTAGTATAGCTTAGAAGTTAAGATCTATTAACAATACATGCAGTAAAAAAATACACATATTAGACACATAACTTAATGTAAAACAATACACTTTAATTAGAATAAAGGCACGCAGGCAGTTATACAATTTTGTCCTTGCAAATATGCAAATGCAGCTGGAAGTGTCTGACACCCCTTGCTGCATTTGCGAGCAAGGTCACAGGCTGGGATCACCATAGCGACCATCAGTCGCGATGGTGGGCGGCGCCAGGTCGCCAGCCAGCTGAGTAAGCCTTATTTTACTCTTGCTGACCAGCCCTCGATACCAGGAAAACTGTGTCCATCTGCGCAATTCCGGGCCTTGCCACTCCTGGAAAACAGGGCGGACACGGCCCCGTTTGCCGACATACAGGCCAGCCCTGTCACTACACCGCCCCTTAAATGCCTCTGCCTTTCAATCAGGCAGAGGCATCGAAGGGGCTGCGTGAGTTTCTGCAGGACACATTCTGCCCACTCACAGAATGGGTCCTGTAAATGTGCTGATTCCCGATTATTGAGAATCTGCATTCAGCATTGCCCCAAGTGCACCCTATTACAAACATGAAAAAAAAATATTAGATTCAAAACTTGTATTTAATTAATTGAAAACAATACACTTTAATTGAAAAAAAAATTGGAGTTTTGTCTGTCTGTTTGTCTATCATCGTATTCTAGTTGTACACATTGCACACAACAGATTGATAGAAAAAAAAAAGAGCCTTTGTACAACTAGTCTTTTCAGGTTGGTCATTATCCTAAATTAGTAAACTAGCCAGATCAAAAGGAAAATTAGTATTAATTATGTGTGCACAACAATTACATCAAACAATAACAAACAAACAGACTGGTCCAGGTCCTTAGCTCTGCAGGATCTGTGATCAGGTACATTTGCTCCTGGTTGCAATTGTATTTGCAATCCTGTTTGCAATTGTGATTGCATACGCAACTGATTAGCGGTGGATGTGTTTACACCGTATCTCAGTTCTGTGATTGATCACAATTTTGTGTGATCGTTGTAGCATCTGCGATCCGTAATGAATCAGGCCCACTGAACAGTATAACTAAATAAACTACTTTTTCAAAATAATATAACTATACAATATAATAACCTCTAACTTATATTAAAGTCTATTACGGTGACCAGGGATAAAAAGTCACTTATCCTTGTGTGAAATGACGTACAGCATAAGGGACCTCTTCTCTCTTCACATTATGTTCCATGGGTGGTGAGGTATTTTTATACCAGATACATGTTGAAAGGCCTTACCTCTGTTGGTTAACCCTTTGCCTTAATATTGTGTAACAATTAATCAGTATATATACAGTATACTGTATATCAACAGGACAAGAAGGAGCTCATAGTGTAATATATAAAACTACCAGTTTTTTGGATATTAGATAAATATTGTGCGTACTTATTTATATATACTTGTGCTTGACTGTTTATGTAGCCATTTGGGGGTATCAGAACAAAAGTCCTCTTCTAGGATTTTGTTGCATTCAAATCTGGAATATAGCCGAGCACCAAACAGATGGAAAAAAACTGTCAATGTAGTAATAATACAATTCTGCTTGGTATGAATGGGAGCCCCCACATATCAGAAGTCCTTTCTATGGGAATGGCGGCTGTGAGAGATGAACAGGTACCTCCAATGTATTTTCTTTGAACCAAACTTAAAGTCATGTAAAGTAGAATTAGTGATTTCTTAGTTTTTGTTTTTTTTAATTAAATTTGCAAAAATCTCAAAAAAACTTTTTACACGTTGTCATTATGGGGTATTGTGTGTAGAATTTTGAGGACAAAAATTTATTTACTCTATTTAGGAATAAGGCTGTAACATAACAAAATGTGGAAAAAGTGAAGTGCTGTGAATACTTTCCAGA
Source organism: Taudactylus pleione (assembly GCA_031769625.1). Classification (NCBI taxonomy): domain Eukaryota; kingdom Metazoa; phylum Chordata; class Amphibia; order Anura; family Myobatrachidae; genus Taudactylus; species Taudactylus pleione. Next base: position 1,675,790 of record JAUIMM010000084.1, read on the forward strand.
TGCACTGTATGTTGGGTAAGAGTTGTGCGCTGCTGCGAGCACTTTAGATATCTTTTGCTGTAGTCGCATCTGTGACTCAAGTGTGCATCTGACTGTGCAAAGACTGAGAGACACACTTTGAGCTTCTTTAGACCCTACTTGGTGCATCTTTAGACGCAACCATCAGTCGCACCATCAAAACTTGCACCAACCCCATGCTAGGGGTAGATTCTTCATCTAAGTATGGCCTCTAATGGGATTAATTAAGCGTCTGAGTTCACAACCACTTTGGGGACACATTCGTGACACTCACATAACATGGTGCTTCTCTGTGAGTATGAATAGCCACCTCCCAATCACTGTCCAGCATGTTTCCAAAACAGTGACAACTGTGCCTCTGTGGGTACACATTTTGGGAAATGCGCAGCAGCAAACAAAATCGATGGTGTTGCAGGTGTGCGTGGACGCATTCTAAGCCATCAATGGTTTTCTACAGATGTCTACAAATGTGTATGTGTCAGAACTGGTAATGGTCTTGTCTTGCACCTACAATGTAGTTAGGAGTTGTTTACACAGTGACTTATGCAAAATGGGCACAAATTACACCTAGAATAAACACACATAAATAGAGTGATTTTCGTCCATATGCAGTTCGAGCTCAAGATGCGTTCTGGTTAACAACAGCAGTAAATGCACCCGCTTTACATTACATACACATCATAGACCAGTGGTTCTCAAACTCGGTCCTCAGGACCCCACACAGTTCACGTTTTGCAGGTCACCCAGCAGGTGCACAGGTGTATTCATTACTCACTGACACAATTTAAAAGGTCCACAGGTGGAGCTAATTATTTCACTTGATTCAGTGTGGAGACATGGAAAACATGCACTGTTTGGGGTCCTGAGGACCGAGATTGAGAACCTGTGTCATAGACACTTACAACCCTCATGCCACTGTGTTGTAAACCATCTCCTATACGTGAAACAAAAGTATTTTACTGGTTCTTAGATTTTCTGGGGGTATGCCTTCTTTATTGATCACGTATGATCACAGGGTTGCTGGCTTGGACACAATATAATGCATTATTGGTTATACAGTAAGGACCCCTCCTGTCCACAAATATATAGTATTGCAGAAGTCTCAGCACATCCAGTTAATGGAGGCCAGCATAAAAAAGCTAATTTAAAACTATATTTCTTTGTTGTCTTGTTCTTTCCAGTGCAGATGAAGTTTTACTCTCCACAGATATCCGCCAAACCATCTTGCAAAAAATGAACCAAATATTATTTATTGATTTCTTTACCGTGAATGATTCTGTGCAGTCTCTTACAGACAGAGCCTTTGGGGACTTCAACAGGGCCCAGTCAGTAAGGAATTGGCTATTATGTTTTCTATTTTCAACTTGACATTATCCGGATAATTTGCCTAGCTCTTCTAATAATTCTCAGAAAGTATAATTTTTACAGTTTATGGTGCATTTATTGGAAATTATAGTAATATATCATTTAATGGAAAAAATAAATTAAATTAACTAGGCTAATATTGTTATACTTTTGTTTTGTTCCACAGTATATTGCAATAGTCATGTTTCTCCCATACACTCCTGACTTACTGTATGTAAGCAAAACTCTGGGCCTCAATCAGACTTCGGAGCAAATTTAGCTAAAGGGTGTAAATTGCCCCTGGTCAAACCACATTGCATGGGATGCACAGTGGCAAACGCAGGATTTCCAGAGGGGGGTTTCCAAATGCTTAATTTTAGAGCGAGTGTGGCCTGTCAATGAAGAGGGCAGAATTAGTACTTAACCAGCTTTAATAAGCGTCATACAAAGTGTATTGTATGTATTAATTCCAGCATATACAGGACCAGTGATCACAGTAAGCCATTAGATGCGCCAGTAGGCCATCCTGCCTGAGCTGAACGTATTTATTTTAGATGTGTGCTATTGGAGCAAGTCTGGGAGCCTGGAGGAGCAGCAGAAGAACCTAGCACTGCCCTGGACATACTGTATATGTACATATTGGGCTCTATAGCAATGCATCTCTAACAGTGCATGTTTTCCAGATCTTCTATTTGGTGCACAGGTTATTTCTTACTGGCTGATACATGTTAAAAGATCCAAAGGTGGTGTTAATTATTTCATTTGTGATACTGAGAAGAACATGCAGCACTAGTAACAATCTATTATATTACTATTTCTATTGTGGTCATAGCATGGGCTGGGGAGGGGGGTTTCCAGGCAGACGGAACGCCCCCCTGCGTTTGCCTATGATGCAAATGAATTATTTTTATACACATTACAATTGAGATAGAATGCATCTGTCTTTAGTTTTGTACCCCTTGCAGTGCAACACAGTTTTGCCAAGGTGCACAATTGTACCTTCCATATGGATTTACTCCTAACTGAAAATGACCCCCCTCCCTATTATATTGATTAGTTTTATTTAGTATAGAAGAGCAAAATGCTCAAAACTGTTATGCAAATTATTCTCCTCGTTTCACATTTGGCCAGTTTTCTGGCACGATTTAGCGTATAGTGTTCCCATACCCTAACCATACCACAAAGCTAAATGAATTGACGAAAACATTAGCAAAAAAGATGAATTACAGATGCCCCTTTTATTCACTGCTTGTCACCACTTCCAGTGCTCATTACTAATATAGAGCATCAGAAGCGGTGACATGCACTGGAAACATGGTACTGGAAAGACTCTGCAAATACCCTACTGTACAATCCAAAGAGAATTGTGGGGGGAGAGGATAATTCTTTTTTAGAATTATTTACTTCTAGAAATATAGTTAATTAATAAATAAGTTAAACCCCACTATAATTTTGGGGATAAGTCCTCTTTAAATGATGCATTGCCGTAAGCATGGCAAGTACTGTTAGAAGGGTTAAATCTTAAATGTATATTTTTTTTCTATTTTTCTTTTTTTTTATCAGTGAGATTGATAATATTCAGTATTTTTATTAAGTATTTTTATTATGTTTTTGCTTAATACTATTTTTGTTTTACTACAGAACTACAGAAAACTGGAAACAGCTGCTTGTGTGACAGCTGATGCAATGAACAGTATAATGTTAAATAGTACAAATCACACATTTCGAAAGTCATGTTACTCTATATTACAGGTACTTTCTATCAGAAATTAATCAACATCTGTTTCATTTATTGAATTTTTAAAGTTGATATTCCCTAAGCATCACTTTATTCGGTGTATGACACAAATTTATTGCTAGGTGTTAATTTAGGCCCATATCAAGTTTTGCCACCAACTGCTTTTGTAAGATATTTTCTCTGTGCTCTGTCTGTGAACCATGTGCATGTTACTTTGATACTCTGCATAGATGTACTTAAACGGAATGCGGAAAAAGTAGATTTTACACAGGAATATGAGCGACTGACCTGGATGGTTCATGGTCATGATGCAATACTTCACCTAACTGTGCAAAATTTAGAGTAGAGATTGGAATTTGCATCAATGAATCATCTCTCAAGATCTATTTGTTAAACCAATTAGCAGTCTGTTTTCATTCATAAACATTCAGTTGTAGTAGCATGTCATTATAGACGTCCTGAATAATATGAGTGTGGCAGACAAAATGCAATATGTTTATAGATCTATATACTTCTAACATTTCAAAAGTGGAAATGGAATCCAAATAACAACTGCAGTAAGGTATTCCTAAATAGAATATAATGTTAATGAGTTATACACTAACAGATATTGTTTTATTCTATCCTTTTTTTCTGAACACAAGTTGGATTCTGTCAATCTCTGTTAAAAAAAAACTTCCAAAAATACACTTTTATAGGTCTGGGTTTTAGGGTTATTTTAGAGTCTGTACAAGTTTACAATTATGGTTCTAGTTCAGATTATTTTTGCTGCAGTTGGATAATTTAGTTTGTGATAATATGGGACTTATTTATTAATTATTATTTGTGGGATGTCTCCGAAAACACCTGTTTTTGGAGAATACCTGCAAATAATAACTATCCCCTGAATTTGTAAATATCTGTTGCAGTCTCCCATTTTCATTCACAATGGTTTCTATAGGGGCTGCTTTTTTACTGAATTTTAGCCCTGGTGGATAGCAGCATCTGATGATGACGTTAGCCATTTTAGCCTATAGGCTACAGATCACAGAAAGCATCGGGAGATGGATCCACATGTGCAGTAGTGCACATGACTCCCGAAGGGGAAGTGAAGGGATCGCTTTAACAATCCCTTCACTTCTTACTGTCACGATCCATGGTACTGAAGTCTCCTTCTTACCTCTCCGGTGCTTATACAGGTTGGCACAAAGAGCATCAGGATATACACTTGGTGCTCCACAGGCAGGCTTCTCCAGGTTATTGACATATAGGCCGCACGCCAGGTCTCCCTCCAGAACCGAGACATGGGCGCGGTCATCTTGGACTCCGTCATATGACGCTAAGCTTCCACTCAGTGCATGGCTGCTGAACTGCTGACTGCTCTGACCAGTCATCCAGGATCCAGTCTTATAAATTCCTTTCACTGACTGGCCTCTGTTGCCAGTACAACATTGCTTCTTCCTGAAGTTACAGCTCTAGTGCTGAGCTCCCTCAATTGCTGTTTCTGAATGGCGCAGTCCATCCTATGCGATTGTCTCCATCTTCTATCAAGATTCCTTCATCATTTGCTGCAGTCCAGACTTGCCATTGGGAATTCCTCTCATATCTTATATCATCTGCCGCAATCTGGACTTGCTATTGGGAATTATCTCTGTTACCATCTGCTGGAGTATGAAAATTGAAAAGGTTATTTGTGATGAGAAGTAAAATAACAAATAAGTCTTTCTGGGGAACTCTTTGAATGTTTGTAGATATGTAAGATTATGAAAAAATAAAACTTAACATTTAATAATTCAACCCTTGTATAAAATAAGTGTTATGAAAGTACACTCCTATAAGATCAAGACAGAATCACAAAATTAGTTAATGAAACAATACAATTATGTCGAAAATATCAGTAATAGTCGTCCCTAATTAATCAATACAATCTTTAATTAATGAAAAAGAGGGAAAAAGGGAAAGTTGATAGACACCTACATTAAATTACTAATGTATCCAATATCCGATATGTATCTCTCTGTTACGGATATGCTTTAATAACTAATTCATATTAAATCATTAAACAGCCTTAGAATCTCTACAAAATGTCATCTGAAATACATGTCTAGAGGTAAAGTAAATCAACAGTATAGAACAGTTAGTCTTATGCACACAGAATGAGCAAAACAACATATAGTCTTAAGTATGTATAAGAGACCAGGTACAGATATAAAGTTATACCTGGCTATATATCTGTGCAAACTAAAAAAACTGTAATTGAGCAAAAATAGAGCAGCAATTATCTAAGTGGTTATATTACTGATAATTATATGATCAGAGATGGTGACAATCTGCAACATAATTCAAAATATAATCAATGCATAGCACTAACCAGTTCTATCATTTCCATCAATTATTGCAGTAACAGATTCTATCACAGCACAACTCATATACAGTCAGGTGCATAAATATTGGGACATTGACAGAATTTTCATATTTTGACCTCTATTCACCACCACAATGGCTTTGAAATTAAACAAACAAGATGTGCTTTAACTGCAGACTTTCAGATTTAATTTGAGGGTAATTACATCCAAATCAGGTGAACGGTGTAGGAATTACAACAGTTTCTATATGTGCCTCCCACTTTTTAAGGGGCCAAAAGTAATGGCACAAACTAAACAATCCTAAATCTAACTTTCACTTTTTAGTACTTTGTTGCAAATCCTTTGCAGGCAATTACAGCCTGAAATCTGGAATGCATAGACCACCAGATGCTGGGTTTCATCCCTGGTGAAGCTCTGCCAGGCCTCTACTGAAAACGTCTTCAGTTCCTGCTTGTTCTTGGGGCATTTTCCCTTCAGTTTTGTCTTCATCAAGTGAAATGCATGCTCAATCAGATTCAGGTCAGGGGATTGACTTGGCCATTGCATAGCATTCCACTTTTAAGCCTTAAAAAACTCTTTGGTTGCTTTTGCAGTATGCTTCGGGTCATTGTCCATCTGCACTGTGAAGCGCCGTCCAATGAGTTCTGAAGCATTTGACTGAATATGAGCATATAATATTGCCCGAAACACTTCAGAATTCATTCTGCTGCTTTTGTCAGCAGTCACATCATCAATAAATACAAGGGAACCAGTTCCATTGGCAGCCATACATGCCCACGCCATGACACTACCACCACCATGCTTCACTGATGAGGTGGTATGTTTTGGATCATGAGCAGTTCCTTTCCTTCTCCATACTCTTCTCTTCCCATCACTCTGGTACAAGTTGATCCTTGTCTCATCTGTCCATAGGATGTTGTTCCAGAACTGTAATGGCTTTTTTAGATGTTGTTTGACAAACTCTAATCTGGTCTTCCTGTTTTTGAGGCTCACCAATGGCTTACATCTTGTGGTGAACCCTCTATATTCACTCTTGTGAAGTCTTCTCTTGATTGTTTACTTTGACACATATACACCTACCTCCTGGAGAGTGTTCTTCATTTGGCCAACTGTTCTGAAGGGGTTTTTCTTCACCAGGGAAATAATTCTTCTGTCATCCACTACAGTTGTATTCCGTGGTCTTCCGGGTCTTTTGTTGTTGCTGAGCTCTCCGGTGCGTTCTTTCTTTTTAAGAATGTTCCAAACAGTTGATTTGGCCACACCTAATGTTTTTGCTATTTCTCTGATGGGTTTGTTTTGATTTTTCAGCCTAATGATGGCTTGTTTCACTGATAGTGACAGCTCTTTGGATCTCATATTGAGAGTTGACAGCAACTGATTCCAAATGCAAATGTCACACCTAGAATCAACTCCAGACATTTTACCTGCTTAATTGATAATGAAATAACGAGGGAATAGCCCACACCTGTCCATGAAATAGCTTTTGAGTTGATAGTCCCATTACTTTTGGCCCCTTAAAAAGTGGGAGGCACATATAGAAACCGTTGTAATTCCTACACCGTTCACCTGATTTGGATGTAATCACCCTCAAATTAAATCTGAAAGTCTGCAGTTAAAGTACATCTTGCTTGTTTCATTTCAAAGCCAATGTGGTGGCGAATAGAGGCCAAAATATGAAAATTCTGTCAATGTCCCAATATTTATGCACCTGACTGTATATTCAAGCATTGATTCCAATCTCTTGCTTCTAATGATGAGACATATAGAACCTACTATAGTAGAGAGCCCTTTGTAAATATAACCACAGATGTCTATATTATAAGAAAATATAGGAAAGCCCAGGGAAGGAGTCGTGTCTCACCACTTCTGCTGTACTTGGTCTAGAACATTGAACCAGAGATGATAGAGCGGTCCCCACTTAGCCGCAGATAAAAGCAGATCGAACGCTTCTGCTGTCCCTGCTCAAGACTGTTTCTATCCTGTTACCGAGTGGCATTGCAGGGGAGAGAGGCAGTCGCGCTGGGATGAGAGAGTGTTAAGGAGGGTAAAGAAAAGGACAGATACCTCTTGTTTGAACAATTCTTGGTAATAGGCTGTGGGTGGCGTGTCAGCTGGGTTGCTGTCTCAAGCAGATCCGACAAAGGACACGCGTTTTGCTTGGGCAGCTTGGTCACCTTGGTCACCTGACTGACAGGTGACCAAGCCGCCAAGGTGAAACGCACGTCCTTTGTCGGGTCTGCTCGTGTCAGCAACCCAGCTGACACACCACCCACAGCCTATTATTTCATGGAGCACCACCAACGAAGTGTAAATCCGATTGATTTAGTCTAAAAATAGACCTTTATGTTGGTTTTCGATATATTAACATACACACATTTTTTCGAATCTTATATTATGTGCAAGCGGGTGCGGATTCCTTCCACTCTTTAATTGGAGTCTGGAAATTATCATTGGGAATTATCTCTCAAACCACCATCGGTTCCTACCGATCATCTGTAATAAAGTATCTCCATCGGTCCCTACCAAGTGTCATCATCTGTTCCTACCGATTATCTCTAATAAAGTATCATCATCGGTTCCTACCAGTCAGCTCTAATAAAGGGTCACTATCGGTACCAAGTGATCATCTCTAATAAAATCGTTATCAGTTCCTACCGATCAACTAACATTGGATCCTCATCAAGTCAATTATCATTCTTCAAACATCAAATCCTCATCAAGTCAATTATCATTCTTCAAACGTCGGATCAACAACAAATCTAATGTCATTCTGCCTTTATGGACATTCATTAACTCTTATCAAGTTGTTCTATTACATTGGACTTTTATCTATATCAACTATTTCAACCACCATTGATCTGCTGCTTATGCAAATTCCAAGTCCTCATATAACAGACTTTAATCTTCCAGTCATCGCCTTTGTACTGTACATCTCAGTCATCACAGCATCCTCATATTCCTGTACAGGGAAGTCCTGAATAAAACCATCCACATTTGTGCACAGCTCTTTAGTCTCCCACGCCTGATCCAGTCCAAACCAAACTGCAGACGTGACACTTACACACCGCATGCACGGGCCCCTGTGTTTCTTCAAAGATCCTGGCACATCTTAATTTCTTTTAACCGTGAATACCATCTATATGAAGTTACAATTATCGGTTCTAGGACCCGATAATCGATAAATATGCTCCTATGTCAGAAAAAGAGAACAATTTCTAAGCTAGAACTGGAGAACGGAAATTAGTCTTATATTTCACATGTTGTCGGTGCCAGTCAAAATTGTCTAGCAGAGAGGCAGACCACCTTGTACATCTTGTGAGGTGAAGGGGCATGATATACGTCCACCTGGGGGGATTGAAATGTGATAGATAGAACAGCCTGCTTGAACGAGATACATGATTTTATCCTCAATAGACGTCAAGGATGGAAGGGCACCATTGCCTACTCAGATTTGTATTCCAAGAATTTAATATTCAGTTCAAGACTGTTCCATCCAATCTACGGTACTAAGATCTTTTACTAAGGTCATGGGGTAATATAGGACTTACTAAGAAATCAAATGGTCACCATTATCTTTTATTTAGACAACCTGCTCAAAGCCGGTTGTGTGCCATTACATAGACCAGACTAAGTCGGACTGCCAGAATTCTTGACCACAAAATGTACTGTATATATATATATATATATATATATATATATGGCATAAGAAGATAGCATACCACAATTATTACATTAAACCAAACTGCAGCTAAAATAAAACATAAAGCTTCACAATATTTAGAAGCAGTAAAGAAAAACATGATTTTACATAAGGCGCAAGGTTATGTGGTCTTACTCAAAGTGGATCTTTCAGATGCTCAGGATGCAATATTAGTCTCTTCCAATTGTCATACGATCAGGTGTAAAACAACAATGGAGAAAAAAATACATTTCAAAATAGTGTTTCTTAATTTCAATTAGACTCCCTCATGTGCAGACTTCAGAATGAGATTTGGTTATTCCAAAATTTCCCAACCAATCCTAGAGTGAGATGGGATTTTATAAGCTTGTGCCCTTACTGCGTTAGGAGGAGTATTCAACTACTATACAAATCAACTGTATTTTGTGGTTAGCCGCAAACTTCACATAGGACCTGATTCAACAAGGATTGCAATTGCAAAGCTGCACGTAGGCTTGTGAGCCCAGGACACTGCGTTGATCAATGCAGATCCTAGGTTGGCCACTCCCAGAAAACGGGGCGGACATGCCCTCATTTCCGGGAATGCTGGCCGCCCCCGCAAAGCCCCTTAAATGCCTCTGCCTGTCAATCAGTTGCACTTATATAAAATAAATTAGTGAAAGGATTTTTTAGTATACACCAACTGCTTACCAGATAGTGAAAGTGGTATTGCATGTAAGTAAACAAAGGTCCACATTTCAGAATGCTACTCGAGCTGTGATGAGTACTATTTGAAAACACTAGTTAGATTGAACTAGATTTACTTTTACATCAAGTGGAGGACTAAAGAGATCTTGGACAGAGGGTCCAAAATCTGGACCTTTGTTTAATTCACATCTATCAAAGTGTCTCAAAGATGTATGTAGTTTGGCGTGAACAGTTTAGATTCCACTCATCTGTCTTTAAACCAGTTTTTTTCAACCTTTTTCAACTCACTGCAAACTAAGCAAAATTTTAAAACTACCAAGGCACACCATTAGTTTTATTCTTCAAATATAATATATAACATATATCAATATATATTTAATATATGTTGGTATTTGTTATTATGTCTGTTCAAATTAGTAGCAGTAAAACACAATCACAATGGTCCCATCACAATGACTGCCACTGAAAAAAAACCACAGTAACAGTGGCCCCTGCTGAAGAAACACAATGACTAAGGCCCCTACAGAAAAAAAACTATTACAATGGCCCCCATTAAAAAAAATAACAGTGGCCCCTACAGAAGAAACACAATCACAGTGGCCCCCACAGAAAATAAAACACAACAAGAATGGCCCCCACAGAAAAAATAAAAAACAATAACAATGGCCCCCTCAGAATAAAAAACACAATAATAGTGGCATTGAGGAGTCGGGTCTCCTTGACACATCATGTACTCATTATTCACGGGTGGATTGTCAATTTCAAAAAGTCCAGTTTGGTGCTATCTCAGTGTATTCAGTTCCTGGGCATGATACTCAACACTTTCTTGCAGATAGTGTTTCTCCCACCAGACAAGATCAAGGTGATATAGGTAGCGGTACGGTTGATGTTTGTGTCGGTTCACCTTTGCATTCGCTTGCTGAGCAAGATGGTAGCCTCCTTTGAGGCCATTCAGTATGGCAGGTTTCATTCCACACCCTTTCAGTTGGGCTGACTGTCTCAGATGATGGGGTCCCACCTTCAGATGCACAGGTTAGTTCATCTATCCCCTTGGACCAGCCTCTCTCCTTTGGTGGTTGAATGCCAGCCACATCCGAGTGGGTCACCAGTTAGGCATATGAAATTGGGTTCTTCTGACCACGGATGTCAGTTTGAGAGTCTGTGGGCAATACTGCTCGATAGCCAATTTTAGGGTCGGCGGACTCTTCTACCAATAAATGTTCTAGAGCTCAGGGCAGTTTTCAACGCACTCTTAGCAGCTTCGCATCTTCTGCTTGGACTGCCAATTAGTTGAACAACGACACAGCCATGGCATATATATCGCCAAGGGGAAACGTGCAGTCACCTAGCCATGCGGGAGTCTGTTCGCATCTTGGAGTGGGCAGAAAAGCATGTTCCAGCCATCTCGAGGGGTCGAGAACTGACTGGCAGACTATCTCAGTTGCCAGAACCTCCACCCCTGGGGAGTGGACCCTTTATCTGGAGGTGTTCGAGTTATTGTTCTGGAACACAGGACCTGGGGGCAGAGGCGGTGGCGCTCTGTCCATACCATTGAGGCTTTGTCTTGTGTATCTGTTCCCACATTGACATCACATTTGCCGATCTTATGTCTCTTGGTGTGAGCACCATGGTTTTTCAAATACTTCCTTACAGTTGTCCCATCATCTTTTTTTTTCTCAAACTGCGGGTGGATGCTTTTCTTCGTCTGGGCTCTCTGAAGATGCAGATTTCCGCTTTATCCATCTTTTTTCAGTGTTGTTTGGCCCTGCTACCATACCTCCAGACCTTTCTGCATGGGGTCCTTTGAGTTCAGCCACCATTTGTTCGACCCCATAGTATCTCAACCTTGTAGTAACTTTTCTGCAATTTGAGGTGTTTGAGCCTATAGAGAAGGTGGACCTCACATATATTGTCATGGAAGCTGGTTTTGCTTTTGGCTCTGGTTTCAGCTTGAGAGTGTCTGAGCTTGAGGCTCTGTTATGCCATTCTTTTTACCTGTTTTTTCTTGCTGACCGGGCTGAGCTTCATACAAAGCCAGCCTTTTTGCCAAAGTTGCATCGGTCTTCCATTTCAATCATCCCATTGTGGTACCTGTCATTCAGTCTGAGGACGCCTCTTCACAGTCCTTAAATGTGGTTCATGCCCTGAAAGTGTATGTTACTAGCACCACTTCAGTGTGCAACAGACTGTGCAAGCCCTGAGATGACCACTTTAAATGCCCGTTGACAGTGTAACTCCACCAGTGGTACTGAACACTCCACCATCTGTGCACCATCGAATTCACCATCAACCCTAGCACCATCCTAGGCACAGTGTCTCTTTCTGAAATTTCTCTAAACATGGCTTCTTACTAACCATTAGCATGTCAGGTAAGGAATGCAATTAAGTTCTGTTTCCAACAATGCATGGTAATTTGCTGTTGCAGTTGTTGGGTGCTTCTGTCATAATGCATTACAGAATTGCTTTTCATGCCAGTAATAGTTTGTTGCTTGCCATAGTTTTAGACCATATCACATGGTGTGACCATGTTATTTAGCAAGTTTTCATTGGGTTTGTGGAAGACTCATAGCAACTATACTTGCCATCCTTTTAAAATGAAGTGGGACTTATAAATAATAATAAAACAGGGCGACTATGGTTTAAAACTAAGAAAATAATGTCATCATTCTCAAAAGATTCCACTCCGACTTCCCCACCGTCCTGTCTGGCAACCCCTCCACTCCATCCGTCCCTCCTCCCCTAGGTCTGTTCCATCTCCCTAGCAGTATACTGTATATATGTTTATAAAAAGATGTGTAAATGCATATTTATTTTCTCCTCAGGAGATGACAGCAGTAAAAGAGGCACTGCCACATGAAATACTGAGGAGAAGCTCATCACAATCTAATGACTCGTATGAACACAATGATAGCACCTTGGGTATGGCACCTCTGCTTAATTTGCTTGCAAAGTTTGATTTGTAGTTGTGTACTATTGAGATGCTTAGGGATTTTGTAATTTTTGCACATACATCTGTATGATGCATTTATATTACAAAATCTGATTTTTAGTATTGAAATAGAAATATTACATTCATTATATTAAAGCCTAGTAGACTTGTGTTATAAACATTTAAAAAGCAATAATATACATATATATATATATATATATATATATATACACAATTATTGTGTTCTTTATTTCAACATACATATTATTAAGTAAAAGTGATAATAGTTGAGGAAGCACCAAGTGAGATTTTTCTTATGGCTGTGGCTTGAGCCTCCATACCTCATCAGTTAAGATTCACTGACTGTATGAATTAGACAGTACAGTTTCTGTGATGGAGTTACAATTACTGGAAGCAATGATTTATGCATATGACCAACTATAACCTTGCTGTTCAATTTCTTGTTTCATTTGGGCTTTATGTAATGGTGTAAAATACATGAGACATGTAAAGAAGCATTTTATAAGTCATTTATAAATGCTGTTTAACAAATATGTACTGTAATGTGTTAGATCTGAGTTTCTGTTATATTGTACTTTCTGGGTGCTACTTTTGTAAATATTGCAGGGAATACAGGGAAAATGTTAATAAATTGTTGACAGCATTGACAAAGACCAGAAAACGCTTTTCAACCTTTAGACCAATGGGCTCTGGATAGTTAATTGTCGCCAACACTTTCTCAGTATGCATTTAAAAACTGATTTTTACCCAGCGGTTTTATTATTCCATATAATAATTTAACACACTAACTAGAAATAAACACATGGACAACTGAAATGCTGATTAAATAGGTCACAGCTAAATTTAGTAAATCAGATCTGAAGGGTGGTAATAAAAAGGCAGGTTCAACCTCAGCTACAGCCTAACAAAGGAATTTAAATGAATGGCGTGGCACTGATCTATCCGAATGCAAACAGGATTGGGCAGTACCACTCCCCCCTTAATTGGCATAGCACTGGCCCCTTCCAGAAAAGTCCAGTTACTTCCCTGAGGTAGAGACAATCCAGCTGTTCTCAAAGTGGGAGCGCCACCCAAACGCTTTTGCGCCAATAAGGAGTCCGAGGAGCCAGGGCCGGCGCTACCATTAGGCAGCTTTAGGCAGGTGCCGGAACCTGAAGGGTGGCACTCACTGACAAGAAAATTAAGCTTACTTTATTTCTCGGTGCCCCCGCTAGCACATCGCACGCTGTCGCTTACACTGCTGCAGTAGTTGGGAAACAGCAGCCTGAAAGTTGAAGGTGGCGTACAGAGTCCTGTCACACTTGCAGAGCAGCCAGACAGCTCCTGGGAGTCCTGGCATTTTCTGATCTCCCAGGCTTGCTCCAGAACATATGATGATCTCTGCTGCTGCTGAGGTTACAGGTACGATACAGTGTGACAGGCTCGCACAGCACAGAGAGCAGAGTTCTGGCAGCATATAAGTAAGGAAGCAGCTGTTATTGTTTACTTAACTTAGTTAATCTTTTAGCCTAAGGAGCCTTGAGATATTATAAGCCCCAATTGTACCATCAATCAGGTTTTTTCAGTCTTTTACTGCACCATTATTACTGGGATTACTAAATGACTAAATTACTTTTTGCCTTATATTAGACTGAAATTACATTCATTATACCTACTATAGGATTATTACTTGGATATTCTTCCTGTTTTAGTGTGTTTTCTTGAATAATATGTTTGTTTTTTTTTTGCTTAAATATGTTCTCTCTCTGTCCTATATATATGGTATTTTCATATTCCATTGATATTCTTGTGACGCTATATATGTCATAAATATTTTTAAAATAACACACATTGATCTCCTGCTTCTTCCTGTGTTCTACCTTACTGCTGTTACTTAAAGGTACAAGCTGGAGACTTTTGTGCATTTTAAACCAAATAGGCCTCATTGAATACAACTACTATATTAGGGGAGAGGGGGAGTTGTGTACCTTTGCCTAGGGCACCTGCAAACCTCGACACCCAGCCCTGCGAAGAGCACTGCTTTCTTGAGAATTGTTGACAGTATTGACACAGACCAGAAAAGTGCTCCCAGCCTCCCCCCTGTGCCCAGTGATCTCCTCGGGAGCTGTGATGGAGAGATTTTTCTCTCCCGCTATGCCGTCTAAGTCACAAAGAGTGAAGCCAGGGAAGGGCCGCAAATCCAATATGGCGGCCACACTGTGAGATCAGACTCCGCAGGCAACACCTAACACCAGGCTCTCTTTGCTCTCCTCTGCGCTGGACTTAACCTCATCTTCAGCTTCCTCCGCTACAACCACAGACCCTCCCATTACCTATTCTATGCTGGTTCAGGCAATCCATGATACTATGAAGCCACTGCTGCAGGAACAGGCAGCTAGTTTACACAGGCTATACAACAAATCTCTACATAGGTTACCCGGCTGAAGAAAAATATGGAAATGCTAGAAAATAAGGTAGGGGCAAAATTTCATGATATCCATGAGGTTCTCAACTCTTCAAACGGGGAAAGAAGTTTTCTCTTCTATTTCGAGCTAAGTTAAAATTTTTGATGGTACCTATCCGGTAGATTTCACTTCAGTGGATGATGCCCTCGCTAATCTCGGGAGTCAGATGTACGGTTCTTCCCCTCCTCGTTCATCACATAAGTCTACGATGGACTTATCGAATTAGATCACTTTCCACGTCAATGTGAATCGGCTGAACACTGCTCCAAATACTTATCAGCATGATGAAAAATCTCTATATGTGCTCCTTGATCAGGTCCTGTTTTCGAGATTTTCTTGTGGTCACGTATGGTTTTTCATCTTTGTCTATTTTTCTATATGAATAATGCATTATTATTCTGTTTTTCTATTTGTAATGTTGATATGCCATCTACTGTTGTCCTTTGAGATTGTATTTCATATATTTCTGCTATAGGCATATCATGTCTCTAACTTATTGGTGATTTCTGCTACATATATTTATATTCAGTTATGTGGATGTGTTGGGGTTACTCCTAATATAATACTTATCGCCAGATTAGTTGCAGCCGGCTAGGGGCCCTCGGCCCTGATCTATTGGTATATTTAGTTTTTCTCTACTTTGATTGATTTTGGAAGTTCTCTTTTTTCCATATTAGTAATGTTGGACCAAGTGACCTCGGTTTTTTGGTCTCATTGGATTAACAATTATTTTGATGTTTTTTCTTTTGAGTGTTATTATTTTTTTTAAATTTCTTTCAAAGTGTTTTTTATTTTATTCCCATTCTTTCCTTCCCTTTATTTTCACCTTGCACAGATTACTACCCGATAGTCTGTTACGTCTGAATTCAATAACTTTATATTTTATTACTGAGATATTGTTTATTGTTTTCCCGACTTCTGCTAAATGGGCTCGGTAAAACTATGTTCATGGAATGTAGCAGGCATTAATTCGCCAGTAAAAAGGAAAGGTAATTTTACTTATCTTAGAAAATTACATATAGATGTCACCCTTCTACAGGAAACGCATCTTACAGATTTAGAAACTGTGAAACTGCATATGTGTAATAAGGTTGTGCTTGCTTCTGCCTCCTTCAATTCTAAAGCTAGGGGTGTGGTGATACTTCTAAATAAATCTCTTCCTTTTGTGATTCATTCATCTGTTATTGATCCTGAAGGGAGATTCGTAATAGTGGATGTTACTATGCAAAATAATCATTGTCATTTGCAACTTATGCCCCAAATGTATATTCTAAGTTGTTTTTCAAACATTTGTTAGCTATAGTCTCCTTTATGTCTTCTTCAGAATTAATTGTAGGGGGCGATTTCAATTTAGTCTCTTCTAATACTTTGGATAGACAAATATTACCTCGTCGTCGATCTCCCCTACTTAAATTTGATGTTCCATTTTTTTTCAGCTCTCTGATGTATGGAGGGTGCAGCATCCTACTGATTGTGAATTTACATGTCTCTCTGCTGCGCATGGTACATTATATCAGATTGATTACTTTCGTTTTAGCTACACATTTATTGCTTAAGAGTCTCAGATTCGGTGATCGAACTGATCTGCATCTCAGACCATGCACTAGTGTGGTTTACACTTACTCCTACTGTAGACCGTGGTCCCTATCGCCAGTGGCAATTCCCTACTAACCTGTCTAAGGGCCTGATTCAGAGCCGTTCGCTAATTGCGGTCGTTCGTTCAAAAACAAGGGGTGGCTATTCAAATGATCCGTTCACAAATTGCAGTCTGTTCACACCTCTAAGTCTGAACGAGCGAGCAAAACATACTCTCGTTTATTTGTTAAAAACGCCCCCTGGCCGCTCGCACCATACGTCATGTCCGCTATTTATTAGATTAATCGAGTACATCGACCAGCGTATGAACTGCTCGCTATTCTTGTGGTTGGTTTTTGCTACCACAATCTTGCGAGCAGTTCTGGCTATAAAATAACCCAGTGACGTGGTCAATGACGCTGCTGTATTAATTATGCACACCCTTAAAACGCCCGTTTTGACCTTTAAGCACGCCTGCGTTCGGATCTCCACTCCCCATTTTCAAGCACCTTCCCCTGTTACCACCCACATACGCCTCATTCTGTCACTCAAAATAGCAGGCATTCGCTATATTGCGAGCACATGAATTTCGGCCGCACTGACTGGTTCGCGCATGCGTATAACGATCCGTACGCATGCGCAGATGTGCGAACATCGCTCGGAACGAGCGTACTGCCGCTAGCGAGTGGTTCTGAATGAGGGCCTAATTCCTTAAAATTTAGGAACATGTTGGAAGCAACAAGGAAATCATATCTTCATGATAATATGGACCATGCGCAGCAGAACCCTGAATTGTTCTGGCAAGCTTCCAAGCCGGTAATTTGAGGGGCTATTTTGTCTTTTGTAAAACAACACTCTTTAGATATTAACACAGAAATCCCTCACAGAAGCCTATGAGGCTTATAAACAGCTTCCTAATCCTACTACGAAAGATGTATATTTACACGCTGAACTAGAATTTGATACTGTACTTTTTCAAATTGGTGATAGGTTTGCTTTTCAACTAAATTTTCGTTTTCATATGCATGGTAATAAGGTGGGCCATTTACTCTGTAATATGTTAAAAGGGGCACATTCACCTTCAATCATCAAATCCCTAAAGATGCCTAATGGGTCTCGTGTTCACTCTGGTAAACAAATCTCTGCTATTTTTCGTGATTTTTATTCTGATTTATATGCTGCTGAGACGGGAAGGTATGACATTACGCCAGATAACGGTGGAACAGGCGGAGACCTTGACAGCTCCTATATCCTTAGAAGAAGTTACAGCTGTTGTAAAAGCGCAAAAAGTTTTTAAAGCCCCCGGCTTGGATGGCTTCACGGTGGAATATTATAACATTTTACTACCTTACATAGGTTACACATTGGTTTCCATGTATAACTACATTATTGAAAGGAAAACATTTCCCTTGTATTTTAATTCTGCTACTTTGAAGGTCCTCCCTAAGCCTGGTCGCGATTCGGAGCTCCCGAGATCTTACCGTCCCATTTCTTTATTAAATTTAGATTATAAAATATTGACAAAGATTATTGCAGATAGACTTAAATTCATTCTTCCATTTATCATTCATGTTGATCAAACTTGATTTGTCTGGGGTAGACGTTCTGTGGTCAATCTGCGTAAAGTACTTGCAGTACAGCAATGGCTAGAATCAGCTGGGAAACCGTGTGACGCTGTCCTCTTGTCATTAGATGCCGAAAAGGCTTTTGACATGGTAACATTGGATCACCTATATGAGGTCATGGGTCAGTTCGGTTTCCCTGTGTCATTTATTCAAACATTACAAGCTTTCTATTCTGCGCCATCGACTCAGATCGCCTGTAATGGTTATCTAACACCTCCATTTCAGGTGGAATGGGGCACGAGGCAAGGTTGCCCCCTTTCCCCACTTCTATTTGCACTCGCTACAGCTTTAAGACACACTACTTCCTTCACAGGGATCCAAGTGAGGTCAAGGAAAATTAAATTGGCGCTTTTTGCGGACGACATGCTTTTATATGTAAGCAACCCGGCTATTTCGGTCCCCACGATAATTAACCTTTTGGCTAGCTTTGGCTCCCTTGCGGGTTATAAGGTTAACTTACATAAATCTGAGTTTTTACTACTAGGTTCTTTACATGTTTCTGATTTTCCCCCGTTTTTTTGCGTTTCAGCTTTCCACGGCGGGCGGATCTATGAAATACCTTAGCATATCTATCACCTCTCGTTTGTCAGGTTTATATAAGACTAATTTTATTCCCACATTAACTAAAATGTAACATTTATCGGATAGTTGGCAGCTGTATCCTTTGTCACTGTTAGGCTGCATAGCGGTACAGAAGAGGATAATTTTCCCCAAATTATCCTATTTAATTCAAATGTTGCCTTTAAGCCTTGCTCTAAACTTTTTTCTAAATTTATTTGGAAACATAAAAAGCCGTGGGCCTCTCTGACGAAACTTCAATTACCTCGCACTCAGGGGGGTTTAGGGGTTCCAGATTTGATTAATTTTACCAGAGCAGTAATTTTTCCCTATGTTGTGGATTGGATTTATGGATGTAGCTCTTACTCTAACTACTCTTTAGAACTATCCCTGTTTTCACCATATTCGCCATGTGCATTATTACATTCTCCTAGGTCATCTATCCCCCATGACCTATTGAACAATATCCTTTTTAGGGATACATATTTTTCTTAGTTAACTGTTCATCGTAGGTTAAAACGTAATCCTCATAGCTCCGGGTTTACCACCTTTTGGGAAAATCCTCTTTTTCCGTCAGGACTTGATAATGCTATTTTTTTTACAAAGGCGCTCTAAAGGTTTGGCTGCTATTCGTAATATCTTTGATCCAGGTGACACTATATTTTCCTTTCAAAGTCTCAAAGATAAATACAATATTCCTAATGGACCCCTCTTCTCTCTTCCTTTTCAACTTTTGTCTCCCCCTTTCTCGCTTCCCTCCCTATTTTATTGTTTTTCTTATATGTAATATGATTTAGATTATGTTTATCTCAGTCAAGTTATATATTTATGACTTTATTGTACATTAAGATATTTTATTTGTTTGATTTTGACATATATGTCTTATAAGTCTATTTTATATTGACTTTGTTAAGTCTCACTGCTGTGTGAGGTTTACCCCATTTTTTTTTGGATGTATATGTCTGTTCTTTTCAATTTCTGTGATTTATTATGTTATTTATTATATTTTAAGAAAGAAAAAAAAAATATATGTGTTTAAAAAAAAAAAAACCTGCTGGGGCATTGCACAGCCTGAAAGGCATTATGAGGTATTCATAGAAGCATTGCTTGTGTTCAAACTCAAAGCAATATTCTAAAAACATGATTCAGCAAAACTTGATTCTTATGAGTGTTTCAGCTGTCAAAAGTCTCCCATGTTTCAGTGGTGCTGTGTGTATTTAAACTCGGGCAATCTCGGACCAGACACAATTCTTAGTAAACTTACCTTCTCACTGCACCGCCGGCTCCAATTGCTGTCCGGTCCCATTTCGGCGAATCCTGTCCGGTCCCATTCCAGCGAATCCTTCTCGGTCCCATTCTGGAGAATCCTGTCCTGTCCCATTCCTGCGAATACTATCCGGTCCCATTCTGGTGAATACTATCCGGTCCCATTCCGGTGAATACTATCCGGTCCCATTCCGGTGAATCCTGTCCGGTCCCATCCGATACATCCAATTTTGGATCTGTCTAATTATCCCTATATAGAGTGTTCTTCACTGTGTTACCAGCTGCCACTGTAGGGAAACCTAAGCAGAGGACCAAGACCTGCACGTCTGGTGTAGCTAAGCCCAAATCCCCTTACTGGTGAAAACCACCGGTGTGTTAGACTCTGCACCTCTGACTTGGGTCTCAGCCAACTTCTATGATACTAGTCAATCTCCATCAATCAGCATACATTCCATGAGTTGGAATTATATTAAACCTTCCAGTTTCCCTGTTCGTACTCCTGAACCCTCGCCTACCAGAGCCTACAGCTCAGGTCCACACACAAACCACACGAGTGTGACAACACACTGCTACCACCTATAGCATCCATAGGGTCTGCCAAAACATATTACCTATGTGACGCAGCCATTGATGCAACCCTAATCAGCGCCAGTATATCTGCATCGGCTGCTGTTGATAGACAAGTTCTTTGGACCATGGGCAGTTGATGTAGAGACCAAAAGGTCTCTAGAGCTGTTAACTTTGGAGGGATCAGTTTTATTTGGGACTTAACTTGACAGGCTTATTTGTTGTTACTGGTATCTCTCCATAGCCTAAACCCCCCCCTCGTGTATCTCCATGGCCTCAACCAACCCCGTGTTTCCCATAGCCTCACTTGACCATGATCTTACGCTTGCTGCACCTCATGGTAGCACTGACAAGCTGCAAGCTCCTCACTCCTCTGTTCTTCATTCCATTATGCCTGCTGAGCAAAAATAAACCCTTTATTGTGCCAGTGATACCGGTAAAGGGGCTACCTGGCCCCTCCATGCCTGTACCCTACTGATTACACCAGCAGTGAATGCACAGGGTCCAGTCACAATCATCAAACTGGCCTGGGGCATGTCAGAGGACCAAGTGGCTGGGACCCCTTGCAATCTTGTGGCATGGTACAAGTATGCTTTGTCACAATTGGTGTCTGCGAGTTACCTGTCTCAGGTGGTGATCGTGTTTCTACGGAGGCCGGCATGACTGGAATCACAGATAATGTAAATAGCTCTATTTACAAGACTTGGGTAGCAGTAAAAACTGCCTTTGATGATAAATAAACAGGAACTGGAGGGACCGGACTGGGACCGGCAGGAAGACTTGTTGAATTGAACTAAGAACTTGACTCTGGACTGGAACAACGTGGACTGAACTGATGAGCTTGGAACTTGACTCTGGACTGGAGCAACGTGGACTGAACTGACGAGCTTGGAACTTGACTCAGGACTGGAATGTGACAATGGCTGAAGGGAAATCAGGTAATGCTGAGACGAGGGCTAAACAAGGTAATCTGGAATTACTATGACAAAGACTAGAACTCAGGTGCAGGCTGGACAGGATAATTGGAAATAACAGGTTTCAGGAAGGATTGGGTAGGTTTGGGAATTTGCAGGCTGGACAGGATAATTGGAAATAACAGGTTTCAGGAAGGAATGGGTAGGTTTGGGAATTTGCAGGCTGGACAGGATAATTGGAAATAACAGGTTTCAGGAAGGAATGGGTAGGTTTGGGAATTTTAGGTTCAGGGAGGGAATAGGTAGGTAACAGGGGCAGGAGTTGATCCACAGCAGGAAGCAAGGCAGGGTAACACGATGCAGGTTTACAGAGTGCCAGGGACCAACCAGGAGTAGGACTAGCAGCAGAGCACAGGCCAGGTATTGCTGTAACAGGACGTCTGGATGCCAGGTATTACTGTAGCAGGTTTTCGGGATGCACCAGAGGTTGCTGTCAGCAGGCTTACTGGATTGCCAGGTTTGGCTGTAACAGGTTTTCTGGAAGCACCGGGGGTTGCTGCCAGCAGATTTACTGGATTGCCAGGTACAGCTGAAACAGGTTTTCTGGATAGCGCCAGGGATTGCTGTAGCAGGTTTCAGGGACAGACTTGAATGCATGAACCATACACCACGGGAAGACGAGATGTTCAGGCCCAGAATGCTATCAGGAGAGGATATATATACCATGGGTCTGGCAGCAATTGGTGGATACGGACAGGTGGTCTGGTAGTAGCATTCTGAGTGGTGGAAGGCACAACATGCAGAGGGAGTATTCATCTCTGCAGCTCTGAGAATCAGAACCACACCTGTGATTCCAATCAGGGCTAGCAGTGCTGACAGACAGAGGAGAGGCCAGGTGCAATAATCAGAGCAAATCCTCCAGACAAATTACACACACAGATCCATGGGGAAGCTGACAGGGGTAAGTCTCAAGGCAAAAAGGTGACAACTAGACAGGGTCGTGACATGCTTCTTGTACTATCCCATTGCCTCCTATTTTTCACTAGTCTCAGCAGGATCTATAATCCACATAGAGGTTTATTTCTTAACTGCTAAATTGCAAAGTTTGGGATGTTGGGTTGGATGTTATTATGACACGTCAATGTATAACATAATATATAAAGCTTTACAAATACAGAAATATAGTTCAGAAAACTGCTGTAAATGCACCCTCCCATCGAAAACCAGAATCCAAACTAAGGGCATGATTCAGTACGGATCGCAACTGCGAATGCAATAGCGATAATGCACACTGTCTCACTGCAAAGTTATGCTAATCCTCTGCGATTGCTATATCGTCGCAGCACAACATAAGGACACCCACCTTACCTTACACACATCCGTAATACTTAGCAAGACTGCAAAACCATCTGTAATATCGAGTACCATCGCAGCCTCATGCACACTTGCACAAGCTCTGACTTTACTCCGGAATTGCTAACCTCGTCACACGCAGTGAGTAGTTAAGCTGCATATGGCATTGCAGTGGATAATTTATGCACGCCCATGCAGAGGTGTTCAAAAGCACTAGCACGCCTGCGTATCGCCGACTACCCCCCCCCCCCGTCACCACCCCAACGGTACTTCCTGTTAATCACTCTGTGAAGGGTATGCATAGTGACTGCGATCGCAGTCCAGATTGCAGTGGAATGTTCACACACTGCGATGCATGCGCAGAATGCAACAATTTGCCGATTGCATGCGTAATCGGAGTTGTGATCCTTGCTGAATCAGGCCCTAAATAAGAAAAGCTAGATCTACCTAAAATACATTAAAAAAGCCAGCTCCACATAAACTACATTGAAAAAACAGTTCCACATACAATACATTGTAAAAGCCAGCTCCACATGAAATACATTGAAAAAGCCAGCGCTACATGAAATTAACTGAAAAAGAAAGATCCACACCCAGAAAAGCAGGATTCTAATTATTTTTTTGGCTGCCTCATGTAATTAGAAACCAGAATGTCTGATTAATTGTTTGGCGTCACTCCAGCTCCCCCTGTATCGCTCCAGTTCCCCCATGTCCTCCTTGTGTGACTGTACTCCTTTCCCCTAACATGTCACTCTAGCTCCCCCATGTGTCACTCTAGCTCCCCCATGAGTCACTCTAGCTCCCCCATGTGTCACTCTAGCTCCCCCATGTGTCACTCTAGCTACCCCATGTGTCACTCCAGCTCCCCATGTGTCACTCCAGTCCCCATCCCCATGTGTCACTCCAGCTCCCTCTTGTGTTACTCCAGCTCCCTCTTGTGTTACTCCAGCTCCCACTGTATCAATCTAGCTTCCCATGTCACTCCAGCCCCCCCATGTGTCACTTCAGTCCCCTCTTCATGTATCACTTTTGTCTCTCCCGATGTGTGTCACTTTAGCTTCCCACCATATCACTCCAGCCCCCATGTGTCACTCCAGCACCCTATTTGTCTCATCAGCTTGCCACCATGTCACTCCAGCCTCATGTGTAACTTCAGTTCCCTCATCCAAGTGAGTCACTCCAGCTCCCCCATGTGTCACTCCAGCTCCCCCGTGTATCACTCCAGCTCAAACTTACTGTACCTTCTAGGGCTTCTGACTGCTGCTCCGCCTCTTCTCTTTGCAACTCCTCTACTCTTCTGCCCTCCAGCGGCATAACATGTTGACATCACGCACGCTGTGCTGATTAGGGGGATTTTTTTTTTATTGCGCCTTCATCTTTATTGCGCCTTCCGGTCCTCCTCTTCATAGCCATGCCTGAGCCGCTGGGTCTTTCTCTTAATGCCTGCACTCTGTCCAGTGCCTGCACCCTACACACTTGCATCCTCCTGTTGCCGGGCCTGTGGACAGGCAGTTCTGATGACATAATTTTTCAAAAGAGCTTCAGGAATGGCGGTTTCCGGTGCATTCCACCTAAAAAATAGCCCTGTCTGTAGGCATATGCATACCAATAACTGTTGTTTTTCAATATGTTTTATTAACTGTCTAATATTGTTTACTATGAGTTTGTGTATAGTAAACTGTATTGATTTTGTGCCTAGGTTGTGTCTATCATCATTTGAAAAAAAGAAAATGTATTATGGAGACCTCTAAAGAAGATTCATACCAAACTGAACAAAAAAAAAAAGATTATTTGTCTGATGGCTCTGTCCAATTGTCATATATTCATGACAGAACCCATGGAGATAATACTGAGAATCTCACATATATTGAATTAGAGGAATCTGAAGAAAGCACTAGTCAGGTTTTGTATTGATTACATGGAACTATGTGCTACAGAATGTTTTTCTTTTCTAAAATTATATTTTTATTAAAATATTAAACTGTGTAGCTAATTTATATTGCATTAGGTCTTAAACACAAACTTAAGCAGGGTTAAATTGATCTGTTTCCTCAATCTGAATAAAGGTGATTTGGGGGTTTTGCAGTTATAATAGACTGCCTACTGTACAGACAGATCTTCTAGGATTATTATATAGATAATACACAGAGGGAAAAAAATAATGAAATATGCATTAAAAATACAAAGAAAAAAAATTGTACTTCTCACTTTATTAAATCTAATCAATGGGAATTTTGAGGGACAAACATTCTATCTGAAAAATCTTTAAAACCTGGGACTGTCCCTTATTTTTAGTGCCCATAAGGTATATGTCTACTGCGTTGAGTGAGAAAATACAGTATGAGATATGTGCTAAAGAATATCCAATTACAGGTGCTTTGAATAACCTATATAATAATTATAGAAGGTATGTTCCATCTCCTCAATGCACGCACAGTTGCAGCCTGGGCACGCAACCCAACTGCTCCCACTACAAGAAAGATGGGACAGACTTAGGTGAGGAGGACCGGGAAGAGAGGGGGAGGGGGCAGGATGAATCAATGAGGGGTGTGTGTGTGTGTGTGTGTGTGTGTCAGAATGGAGCGAAGAGAGAAAGGCCAGAGAGGTGGCTCGAGCAGGGGGGGGAGAGATTTGCTAACGAAATCAAATATAATAATTCATTATTATCAATATTACTATTACCTGGAGGATCCACATTTCTTAAAATATTTTTCTTTAACCATAGGAAGAAAATGCTTGGCTCAAAGAAGTGTGCAATTTGGCTTACTGGTAAAGATGGTCCAGTAAATATGTATTTTTTTATTTACAAGTTTTTGTAGACATGATTAATTGGTCTCTTGTATACATTATCTCCCATGTTTGTGTGGATGCATACTTGTTCTATTTTTTTTTATTTCAAAGTAAAAAATGTCAAGAAGAAATTAACCATGACTGTTTAGTAAATGTATGCTATCATCTGTTCATGTTACTATAGCTTTCACTGTGCATATCTGTTTGTGTGTGTTAGTATATATTCCTTCATATGTATATGCTTATGAGTCTATTAAAGTGTTGCTATGCCCTTATATAAAAATATAACCACAATGATGTTGCGCTAATTACATCAAAGTGAATGAATATAAATATAACACCTTGACATGGCAGAAATTAAACAAGATACCTTTTTTAAAATTAATAAATGTTATTTCTTCTTCAGTGTCCATAGGCTCCACAGGGAGACCTTGGGGGTTGTAGGTGATGGGAACCAATCCGGGCAACACGCAGCTAAAGCTTTCAGCTCCCAGGATGCATTGGGTACACTCTCCCTATACACCGCTCCCGAGCCAGAGGCACCTCAGTTTCGTTGGTGCCCGGCCGGAGTCGGGTCACCATTTTGTAGGGGGGCTTATTTCTTTAGTTTATTAATTTTACTTTTAGAAAGACTAGAGCACACAGCAACAGACTGTCCGTGGGACGTCTGCGCAGCCGCTCCGTCACCCCTCCGGTGCCGCGACGCCAGTACTGATCTGGGGATCTCGGCGGGCATTCCGGGGGTCAGCGCTAGCCAGGGCCCCCCGGAGAGGACCCAGACTGCACCCGGACATCAGGGGACAAGTAAGGC
This sequence comes from Taudactylus pleione, assembly GCA_031769625.1. Taxonomy (NCBI): domain Eukaryota; kingdom Metazoa; phylum Chordata; class Amphibia; order Anura; family Myobatrachidae; genus Taudactylus; species Taudactylus pleione. Next base: position 1,702,454 of record JAUIMM010000084.1, read on the forward strand.
GGGCCGCCGTACGTAATTGCAGTCGATACCTCTGGTCTCGGGTGACAGACCGGAGGTGCTGGGTATGGACGCAGGCTTTGGCTGTCGCGCTCCACTTGACCACCAGGGACATATTGGTGTGGGAAACCAGCGTCCCAGGGGTTAATAACTGGCCAGGGGAGACAGCTTCCCTGTTTAAGCGGCTCTTCCCTTCAGCTCAGCACGCCTTTCCACTGTGGTCAGGCTTCCCTGAGCTGCTCTCCTCCTCTGGACACACCACCTCTGAGGTCTCCGGCAGCCATTTTCTAATGTGCAGTTGCAGTTCTCCCAGGACAGCGTGTGGTCCGGTCCCCCTGCATACCTCTCCCCAGGGTCAGCGTACTCTCCCCAGGGTCAGCGTATGAAGCACGTTAGTTTATATTTGCGCTATATAAATGATGTTCTCATCTTGTGGACTGGCATCGAGCAATCTTTTCATGATTTGATTTTTATGCATAATACCTCTGATGCTTCGGCAAAATTAACCTATGTCATCAACTCAAATTAGGTGCCTTTTTTGGATATTAATATAACTTGTAGTCTGGGCTTGTTACAAACATCATTATATGTCAAGCCAACTGACCGCAATACTATTCTTAGACACAATAGTTTCCATCCGGATTCAACTTTGAAGAGCTTACCATAGTCTCAAATGCCCAGGGTATGTAGAATATCTAGTGACCCTACAGATAGAGGTGAAAAATTAGATTTGATGATACAAAAATTTGTTGAGAGAGGTTACCCTTTGAATGAATTAATGCAAGCCAAACAAAAAGCTTTAGGCATTGCATGGCGTGAGTTATTGAAACCAGTTAGTAAACCTCCTGATTCAAATATTATCACTTGGGTCAATAGTACCAGTAGCAGGATTAGCAGTAAGAAAGCTAAACAATTATGGCCTGTTATTCAAACGGATCCAGAGCTGCCTTCATTGGCTAACTCTAGCATTCGTCCGTGTTACACTAGGGGTCGTAATTCGGGTGATTATCTTGTCAAGACTGATATTACAGGTTTCACACGGGTTGCGCCTACACATTTTTTACAGCGTAAATTTGGTTGCTTTAAATGTATTGGGTGTCTTACTTGTCGTTATATGGTTGCGGGGGACATTTTCCTCCATCCCTATTCAGGCAGGAAATTTAAAATGTATCACACCCTTACATGCAGCTCTAGATTTGTTGTTTATCTCCTGTCTTGCCCATGTGGACTTCACTATGAGAGACAGTTCAAGGAACGCATGGACCAACATTGTTCTGCGATTAGGGCGGCCATTTCCTTGGGCTGCAGTGAACAACCAATGGCCCCTCATTTTGCTTTGGCCCATCATGGGGTGGCCACATTACGCTACCGCATGATTGATCATGTCCCTGCAACACTACGGGGTAGTAATAGACCTAAACGCCTGTTGCAGTTGGAATCTAAGTGGATTTTCCTATTGGGTACATTGGCACCAAGGGGTCTTAACGAGTCTGTGGGCCTTAATTGCTTTTTAAGATTGTTTGTTCTAGTTTTTCATCAGCCTCATCATTTGCGTATTTTTCTCTGTGTGTTTCATTTTTTATTTTTCATACTTCTTATTTCTAATTTTATGGGTATTGTTGTCGATTATTGCTTATTAGTTCTTTGTGTCTTCCTTTCTCTCTGGCTGTTATGAGTTCTTGTGGGCGTTGCTCACGTGGTTTTTGCTATGCATGCATTTATTTTTCATATCATTTAGCAGAGCCGATTGAGTATGTTTTTACATATAGGGAATACATCTTTCTAAATATGCTTTTTCCAGAGTATGGGCTTTTTCATCAATAGGTTGTGGTGTTATTATCCACTAGTAATTTAAAAGTTTTTTTTGCCCATCTTTGGAGTTCATGCTGTGCCCTCTTTTGTTTGTGCACTGTATGTTTCTATTGTGCAACATTGTGTCATGGTTGTCATTTTTATTATGTTACAATGGGTAGTTTATGGTTTGTTGACAGTGCCTCACGTTCTGTTGATGGTTGCCATGCCAACATCCCACGTGGACCTTTTGTTTTGGTGATGTCATCAGTGTGCGCCACCTGGTGACAGCCGGTGGTTGTGTCACTTTGTGGAGCTTCCCTGACTGTTACCGGAAGCAAGGTGCGCGTACTGCTCGTGTGGGGAGGAGAGATCATGTCATGGTGGCAGGTATTTAAGTGTGTCTATGTTTCATGTTTTATTGTATGTCAGTGTCTTGAGAAAGGAGGTTCGTCCTCCGAAATGTCGACCGAATAAACTGCTTTTTTTCAACTTGATTTGAAGTCTTTGAGTGCCGCCCAAGCTGGATTACTATTTGGAGGTTTTTCTCTGTAAAACCTAAAGGAGGGCACCGGAGCAAGTTCTGTGCTGGAGCACTGCCGTTTGAGTGGCGGTCCATTGGACATTATATATATATGCAATACAATATTTGTGAGGTCTGTCACATACTGCTGTGTACTGTACTGTGCCATATTTAGGCAAAAGGTTCCTGCAGCTTAGCTAAGCATAAGACAGGACCAGTATATTGCTCCCTGTTAGTATTTAACCATGTCGTGGTTGCTTTTTACTCAGTAGCATATTGTGCATCATTTTAACCTGCAGACATGTCTGACACGGGCGCATTCCTGTACCAATGCCGCAATCTTGCAGATTATGTACTGCAGTTTTCAGTGAGGAGGATGTGGTTCGGGATGGGTTATGTGTGAGGTGTTATAACCCGCCAGGTTCCTCGAACCCCCCGACATCAGTACAGGAGCCACCGTGGGTGACTTTTTTGCATGTGGATGCCTCTATTGTGGACCGCCTGGCGGTCCCAGCTGTTTTTCCTCCTATGGGGGTACCACAGCAGCTCGTCCCTCCCTCACAGGGACTACCACTGTTATGTAGACCCCTCCTGTACCACAGCAGGCGGTCATTCCCTGTATGGGATTACCACAGGGTGGACCCCCACCATGGGTGGATGTTTTCTCAAACTCAGTACAGAGTCTGGCCGCAACCTCTACTGCTCTTCAGACCATGTTGCAGAGTGAGAAGCCCTTTAGACCAGCTAAGCGTCCTGTGTTGTCATCTCAATCCACACAGCTGTCAAAATCTGAGATGTCATCTGATGACGAAGAGGTGGCTGATGCCTCTAACCCCGACTCCCCTCGGCAAGAGGCGGAGCCTAAGTCACGGATTAATATTCCTGCCTTGGTGTGTGCGGTCAGATCCGCATTGGTTATAGAGGATGACGAACCAACCCCTAAATCCAAACACCCTCTGCTTAAACAGATAAAGGTGTCTTCGGCAGTGTTCCCTCTATCAGATCAGCTGGTAGATCACATGGCTGAGGCCTGGCAATCGCCTGGTAAGAGGTATCAACCTCAGAAATGTTTGACCTCATGTTAACCACTTCCTGAGGTTCATTGTAAGAAGTTTGAATCACCCCCCGCAGTGGATTCACACGTTACACAGGTTATTAAAAGTGCAACGTTACCGATGCCTTCCATTTCTTCCTACGGATCGGAAGGTGGAAACTTGCCTAAAGTCTATATACTCTCTTTCAGGAGCTGTTGCCCGGCCGTCCATGGCTATCTCATGGGTAACTAAGGCTATAGAGAGTTGGGCTGATACACTTGAGGACTCCTTGGAAGTTCCAGAGAATCAGGTGTCACTGGTCGGCAATATTAGGAATGCGGCTGCATATATCGGTGAGGCCACTGTGGATGCTAGTCTACTGACATCTAGAGTCTCAGCTGCGGCCGTGTCTGCTCACCGTTCCCTGTGGATACGCTATTGGAGTGTTGATGCCGATTCTAAGAAAGGCTTGGAGGCCTTACCCTATAATGGGGAGATTTTGTTTGGTTCAGACTTGGACAAGATTGTTGACACATTGGCCACATCCAAATCTGCATTTCTACCCTCAGCATCTGCTCCTGCAAAGTCTTGAAGCTCCTCCTTTCGGTCCTTTTGTACCCAAGGAAAATACAAAGGGCAGTCCTTCCCTAGGCATTCTGCTGCCAAGAAGTCTGCCAAGCCTAAGAAACAGGCCTGAAGCACAAGACGCCCGGCCTCCAAACTGGAGGATAAACCCGCAGCCTGATGGGGGAGGCCTCCCTCTGGGGGACCCCAGACTGGGAGGCCGACCTCTTCAGTTCACCCAGTGCTGGTGTCAAACCACCAAGGATGCTTGGGTAAGAGAAGTGGTCTCTCAGGAGTACGCCCTCTCATTCCTTCGAAGGCCTCCCGACCAATTTTTCTGCAAAGGTCCTCCTTCCGACAAGACCTTGCAGATCCAGAAAGCCATACAGTCCTTGCTGCAAGCAGGGGTAAATGTACCAGTTCCGCCATCTCAACGAGGGACTGGATATTATTCTACTCTCTTTCTGGTTCAGAAACCGAATGGGTCTCATCGGCCTATCCTCAACCTCAAATCTCTGAACAAGTTTCTCAGGCTGCCTAGGTTCAGGATGGAAACCTCATGATCCATCATACTGGCTATGGAACCTGGGGATTACATGGTATCACTGGACATTTAGGATGCATACCTACATGTTCCCATAACGCTTTCTCACCAGCGCTATCTACGGTTTGCTATACTGCAACAACACTTCCAGTTTCGGGCGCTGCCCTGTGAGATCGCAGTGTTACTCTGCAGGAAGCAGAGTGTGAGACTGAAAGACTTTAGACTTTATTTGCAGACTAGCTGCCCAAGGTTAGTCAGGGGCGAAGAAGTGAGTCAAGTGCCCTGAATTGGGGATAGGCAATTGTTATTTTCTGTCTATTCTGGAAGTAAAGCACATTTTTCATTTATTATTTACTGGAATGCCATGTGTGGATTCTAATTCCGCACCAAAATACTGCGCCACTGACATCCATCTACCAAGCTAATTACCCCAGTCATCACAATTAGAGATGAGCGGTTCGGATTCTGTGGAATCCGAACCGCTCCGAACATTGGGGATCCGAGTCCACCCGAACCCTGTTCGGGTGTTCACCGCCTGACTCGGATCCCCGTTCGGGGCCGAACGGCGGCCGCCTGATGTCGGATTCTCACTAGAGAATCCGACATCAGGTCTCCTCGCGTGTAGGGCAGAGCGCAGTGATAGCGCTCTGCCCTACACAGACACAGACACACAGCCGCCAGCGGCAGCTGTGTGTTTGTTACAGCAGCCAATGAGAGTCACACAGACTCTCATTGGCTGCTGCACGGAGGGAGCCGGCTGGAGCTCACACATGAGCTCCGTCTTCCGGCTCCCTCCTCAGCGTGTGACAGAGCGGACGGCGCGGGAGCGGGGATACAGGTAAGTTTTATTTTTTTTATTTTTTTACTTGTCAAAGGTCCGGGGGCGCTACTGGGGGGGGGGGGTCTGCACTACTGGGGGGGTCTGCTACTGGGGGGGGGCTATACTACTGGGGGGGCCATACTACAGAGGGGCCTGCTACTGGGGGGGCTATACTACTGGGGGGGGGTCTGCACTACTGGGGGGGGGTCTGCTACTGGGGGAGGCAATACTACTGGGGGGGCCATACTACAGAGGGGCCTGCTACTGGGGGGGGCTATACTACTGGGGGGGGGTCTGCTACTGGGGGGGCCATACTACTGGGGGGGCCTACTACAGGGGGGGCCATACTACAGGGGGGGCCCATACTACAGGGGGGGCTACTACTGGAGCAGCCTACTACTGGGGGGGCCTGCTACTGGGGCAGCCTACTACTGGGGGAGCCATACTACTGGGGGGGCATACTACTGGGTGGCATGCTAATGGGGGGCATACTACTGGGGGGGCCTGCTAATGGGGGACATACTACTGGGGGGGCCTGCTAATGGGGGGCATACTACTGGGGAGCATTCAACTGGGGGCACTGCATAGTGGACCGTACTACTAAGGGGACTGCATAGGGGGCACCACTGCTGGGGGACATTGTGTAAGGGACACCGCTACTGTGGGCATTGTGTAAAAGGGTCACTACTGTGGGCATTGTGTAAAAGGGGCACTACTGTGTGTCGTAACATAAATAAGAGACACTACTTTATGGTGTAATGTGAATCAGGCCCTATGTGCGGTGTAATGCTAATAAGATTGTGCACTGTGACTCCTAGGGCCGTAGCCCACTTTGTAAACAAGTACTGTGACTCTGCTGGCCGTACCCCACTGGGTGGGTGCACTACTTTTCATTTCTGCCACTGCTGTGTGGCAATGTGTCATAGATGTGCTTTATACTGTGGTGTCTGTGTCGTTGTGCCGCTGCTTTGTCGCTTAGTAACCAGTCAGCTCACTGCAACCTTTGGCCAATAATGTTGAAAACAATATTATAAGCTGTGATATGGTCTAAATTGACTGGAAATTAATGTTATTGAGGTTAATAATACTCTAGGAAGAAAAAAAAGACCAATTTATGTGATTTTAGCTTTTTTTGTCAATTTTTGTAAAAAAATCCAAATCCAAATCCAAATCCAAATCCAAAGCCAGTCACCGCAGTTTGGCAAATCCAAATCCAAAGCCGGACGACGAATTAGAACCAAATCCAAATCCGGCAAAAATGGTCCGGCGCACATCCCTAATCACAATATGGTGGAGAATGCAGGCAGTTCATTCTGCGCAGAAAAGGTGGACTACAGCAACCTAAATGGAAATATGGACACTTGCTGCACCTGTATGGTGGAATGCTCGTCAAGGTGGTGAGTGGGAGCAACGCATGTTGAATTGTTTAAAGAGAATTGTCTATATAGATGACATGCACTAGGGCTGCAGTGTACACTTTTGTCATTGGAGAGGAAGAGAAATAAGTGTTACACATGTTGCTGGAGTATTGTCTGCATATATGGAAAACAGTTATGATGACGTGCAAATGTTTGGGAATTGCCAGCTGTGAAATATATATTGTGTTTCTGAAGAGAAATGTGCACACATTTTGAAAATTCCTGCAAGAAAAAGCTAAGTATTTAAATTGTTGCAGCATTGAAATGGTTAAAGGAAAATTTGTGTTTTTTTCTATTGAATGCTCAGGACTAATGATCTGCTTGTTAATTTCAAGATATGTCATTCTGTGTCCTGGACTTTTCTTTTGCAGTAAAAGGGAAAGAGACTTGTAATATGCTGGTCATTGCAATCAAGTGTGGTGTGGAGATGCCTCTGCAGAAGGCTGTTAAAGTGGCAGTGCTTGATGCATGCTGGTAATTGTAGTGCCACAAGAAGAAAAATGTTTTGCTGTATTGAAAATACTTTTGAAGGAAAGTGTGAAATAGTGAAATGAAAAGCAGTTCCTGTGTTTATACTGTGTGGAGGAAAATATGGGGAAAAAGAAGCAAGCTCTCAGAAAAGGCAGATTGCCTACAGTTATTCAAGCTGGAGAGTTGCAAATCCAGGACTGGAGTTTACAGTCTGAATGTAAAGAAAGTGTGTTACGTGGACAAGGGCGGATTGGGATGGAAAACCAGCGTGGGAAATTATAGAAGGCCTAATGGGGGCGGGGTCTGTTGGGGGGTGGGGTCTGTCGAGGGGGCGGGATCCATCCTCATAGGGCCTGATTCTGAGTTGGACACAGTTGCAGCTGTCCTTGCGTCCTTTGCTGCAGTTGCGTCTTTAGGGTAATACCGCTTCAATTGCCTTTTCTGGTGTACATCTGTGTTTTCCAAATTTCTGCAGACATGCTTTGTGCATCTTTTGACGCCACCATCGGTCGCACCATTAAAACTTTCACCAGGCCTCTGCTAGGCCAGTATGAGCAATTCGGTGTCTTTATAGCCAACCCTCTGTAACCACCCAACACATTTCTAGTACACTTTTTGGTGCATACGTCTGAACACGTACTGCAACTCTGTAGGAACACCATCGGGACGCAATGCGGTGTAACTCAGGCACATGTGCAGATATAAATCAAATGCACAAGAAAAAAAATTAAACACATTGGTTCCCACAGGAAAATAAAAACATATAGGCTCCTGCAGAAAAAAAACACATTACCCCCCATAGGAAAAAATAAAACACATTGGCAACCGGGATGCAGTCGGGAAGCCGGCTGATGTAAGCCCGACAGCCGGCTTCCCGACTGCTTTATCCCGGCGAGGGTTAAATGACAGGTGTCTAAATCTAGACGCCTGTCATTTTTCCGACGCCGGACAGCCGGTGGGGGGGAGGGTTAGGTTTAGGGCTCCCGGGAGGGTTAGGGTTAGGCTAGGGGGAGGGAGGGTTAGGGTTGGGCACCCTCGGGGGAGGTTAGGGTTAGGCACCACCCCGGGGAACTTAGGTTTAGGCAGCGGGGAAGGGGGGGTTAGGTTTAGGCACTTAGAGGGGGGATTAGGGTTAGGCACAGGGGGGAGGCTAGGGTTAGGCACCCCTAAGGAGGGTTAGGGGGGTTAGGTTAGGTTAGTAAGTACTCACCTATGGACGATCGAGATTTCCAGCGCTATCGGGCTGCCACTGTCGGGATCTCTTCATTTGTCTGCCTGCCGCTGCCGGGATTCGAACTCCCGGCCATGCGGCCGGCGGTATTTCATACCGCTTCCTTGGCCACCACAGGAAAATTAAAACACATTGGGCCTGATTCAGACCCGCTCGCAAGCACTATGCATTCGCAAGCGGGTTGATGTTGCGGCATTGCGCATGCGCGGCGTGCACAATGCGTTTGCGCAAGCCCCGGAGTGAGTGAGAAATTCACTCGCTCTGGGGCTCACTACAAACGGGGCAGCTGTCGATGTTGACGACAGCTCGCCCCATTTTGTAGGCGGGGAGGGGGGGTGGCTGGTCAAACAGAGGCGTTCCTGAAAGAACGCCTGCCATTTGAGGACGGCCCTACTGACATCTCGAGTGATGTCAGTAGTGAGCTTCTGGCTCTATTAGAGCTGGAAGCTCACTGGGGCTTGCGGCAGACGAGACCCTACCATCACCTGGCCGCTCGCAAAAGCTGTCGGTGGTCACCCACAGCTTAGCGAGCGGCCAGGAGGCCAGTTTAAAGAAAAAAAAAGCATCTGCCCTGATTCAGAACGAGCACTTGCTTTTTGCGAGCGGCTCTGAATCAGGGCCATTGGCCACTACAGGAAAAATAAAACACATTGGCACCTAAAGAAAACAATAAAACACATTGGTCCCCAAAAGAAAAACAAAACGGCCAGCAAGTAAAAAAATAAAAACATTGGTCCCCACTGGAAAAAAAATAACACATTGCCCCCTACAGAGATTAATAAAACACATTGGCCCCCATAGGAAAGAAAAACACATTGACCCTGAATGAAAAAAAATTAAAACACATTGACTTATGCAAGACAAAAATAGAGTGAGCAGTGTACATGCCTTGGGCCGAAGGAGGGAGAGGGTGGGGGGTTTGCGGTGGGTGTATGTCCCAGGGCTGAGTGGTACTGTATGTCTAGGGGGCCAGGGGGTAGTGTGTTATATATATAAAATCCTGTCTTGACCGGCACCCCTAATAGCTTTTGCTGGTGGTACAGTATGTAATCCATATATATATATATATATATATATATATATATATATAATAATGTGCAAAGGTTCGGCACTCAAACTGAAAAAGCAAAATAGCGGGGTGCCATCCTAAACAGGTAGTATATAGTCCAATGCTCTTCCGATGAAAGGTGTAAGAACCCACCAGGGGTAGAACAAAACAAAGGAGGCACTCCCTGAGATAATAGAAAAAGCTTGTAATATACTTAAGGCATGTGAATTTCAGTACAGATGTGTCAACGTTTCAAGGTCCGCAGACCTTTTCGTCAGGACTGTACAACAGGTTTGATTCCTGTTGTACAGTCCTGACGAAAAGGTCTGCGGACCGTGAAACGTTGACACATCTGTACTGAAATTCACATGCCTTAAGTATATTACAAGTGTTTTCTATTATCTCAGGGAGTGCCTCCTTTGTTTTGCTCTACCCCTGGTGGGTTCTTACACCTTTCATCGGAAGAGCATTGGACTATATATATATATATATATATATATATATATAATTATATATATATATATAATATATATATACATATACAGTGTGTGTATATATATATATATATATATACATACTGTGTGTGTGTATATATATACACAGTATATATATATACACATGTTATATATACTGTATCATATAACTCACATACAGTATATAAACTTACTTTAATGTTATATATCAATATTCTTTATTCTGCTGGTGCCTACCTGCTGCCGCAGCACACAATAACAGTAATAATTGGCAGTTCGCTGGGCGCCGGCATCCTGGCAGTGTGCAGCAAGCTGCATCGCATTTGCTGCCTGCCTGGTGTGGTGTGACATCTGTGGGAGGCTGGAGGCAGGCTTCGGAGGGGCTGGAGGCGGAGCAAAGGCTCCGTCGGCCATTTTTTTTACTATGCTTCAAGTTCTGCTGTGCGCTTCACATAAGCTGTGCAGCTGCCCGACCCTGATCGCAGCGGCGGAAGCACGGGACAGTTTAAATTAGTGAAGGGTGGGCTGAGCGGCCGCCGGCAGCTGAAGTCCTGATCGCGGCAGCGGAAGCCCGGGGAGGGGGTACAGTTAGAGAAGGTTAGGCTGAGCGGCTGCTGGCCACCAAAGGCACCGGCCCAGCGGGAACTGGCCTGGCATCCCAGTGGCCCAATCCGCCCCTGTACACGGAAGTAGTTTAAAGTTGTTTGAATTCCTCTGTGGTAACACTTATTAAAATGCTGGGGCTCCGAGTAATGTTCCAGAGAAAGAGACATTTAAATTGCCAAAGCAGAGTAAAACTGGCAGTAAGTGTGGTCAGTTATGGTGCATGGTCCACCAGGAGAGAACTATATCAGCATAGAAAAATTTGACACTCTGTGTGAAGTTTGGCGTGAAACACTTTTAGAGGAAAAGTCTACAAAAGAGAAGCTTTTGCATGCGCAAACTGAAAAGACGTTTTAGTGAGTTATCCTGTTTGAAAATAGCATTTGTGCAGGAGGAAGAAAAAATACTTAAAGCTCTTAAAGAGACAGACCTCAAATTAGCGGTTATGTCTGTACAGATTGAGGAGGCTGAAGCATTAAAGTGTGAAAATTAGGTGCTGCTAGCAAAGAATGATGTATTAGAGCAAGACATTGTTGAATTGCATCAAAAGTGTGTAGTCCTTCATCAGGAAGTGGAGGAATTGAAAGAATGTGTCCAGAGAAATCAGAATGATGCAGAGCGCACGCAAGTAAAAATGGCGGATCAGACTCTGGTGTTGAAAGAAAAAGACTTTTTGTGGTCTCCACAAAAGCAAGACTTGCAGTGTGAGTTAGAAAGAAATTCTCTGTCTGAAAAGCTCTGTGAATGTTCGGAAGAAAGGGAGAAATGTCTCCAGATGCTGCAGAAAGAGCTTGGTGCAAATGACATGGAGGTTGTCCATCTTGAAGTGAGCTTTAAGGAACAAGTACACAGACTCCAGTTTAACTTGGCTATTGCCAAAGCAGTTTCAGAATGTCTAACTGAAAGAAATGTATTTCTGGAGGAAAGTCTGCATAAAACAGCAGAGCAAAGTGAATGTTTGAAGGAAGAATTTTACCATGCACATGGCACGGCTTGAAAATTGCAAGAAGACAGTGAGAACCTTGAGAAATGTCTGCTAAGTGCACAGAACGAGTTGTAAAAATTCTAAATGTAAAGGAATACCAGAGAGCTGGAGTTGCAATGTGAATTCAATTTGGCAGAGTCTGAAATAGCTGTACAAAAGTTGAAACTTGCTGGATTGTGGAGAGCAATCTCCTGCAGTTGGAGAGCAATTTGGAAGGCGCCATGGTGAAAATTGCCCAGCTGGAAGAACAGCTGTCTGCAACTCAGAAAAATAGTTCCATGTGATATAGGGAAAATCAGACGAGGAAAAGAGGTTGGATGGCATTCTGTGCTTCTGGACCCAAAATTGTTTCTGGTGTCTTCACTGAACCCAGTATGACAGAAGTACATAAACATAAGCAGCAATTACTACAGATTGATCCTGAAAAGGCTGGCATGAAGAGTGATATGCTACCAGTGCCAAGTGTCTTGTGTGAATGGTGAAAATAAAGTAAGATGTTCCAGAATGATATCTCTGGGCAGCAGTGGGACCATAGAAATGTCCTCATTAACGATACCAGTGTGCAAGAAGGGACATAAGTATCAAAGTTGGGAAATTCTCTAAAAGTCTGTCTTGTAAAAGTGGATGAGACTCTATTTTTGCCATGTGATCAGACTGTGGTGAATGTGACCCAATTACACCATTTTGCGGTGGAAAGCAGAACCTTAAGGGAAGTTAATACTGACAGTCTTGTGAAGAGTAATACTCATGTATGTAAAATAATGCCATGCAACCAGGATGGAACTTGCAATGCTGATGAATTTGTCTGTGGGGAAGTGAAGTGGGCTCACATTACGAAACTTGAAGCAAGTAGTCCAACTAAACAGTATTTGAAAATAAATACCTCTGTGCAGAGTGAACTTACACCTGTGCTGGTGTATCATGTGTAAGTTCATCATATTTTCAAGGCTCAAAAAGCAGGAGCACAAGAAAATCCGAGAGATCTATGCCTTAATGAAGTGGCAGATAGCTATCAAAGTCGTATAATAAAGTCTGCTGATCAATGGAGTAAACACTCAAGTAGACATGAGAGTCCGGAAACTGAGAGTGACATAAAGCCAAGGTCCGGAAGTTGTGATGCTGGTGACTCTCAGGATGAGGGTGGCTCTTTGAAAGAAAATGATTTGCCAGTGAAGGATGCCAGTAGCCAATACAGTGCTTCAAGGCTGAAGGTTAAAGATGTGACAAGCAGAAGTTGGCCAAAATGTGTGCCATTAAGAGGTTTAAGCACAAGAGACATTTATCTGGATAAAAAGAAACAAAGGAAAAGCAATTATTTGTATGAACCAGGAGATTCTGAGAAAAATAACTTGCTGGTTTTTGAAGTTGATGAAGTATGGTACTTTGGGAAGAAGTACCTCAAATTCTTAAAGCCTGACATATCCAAGAATGACTCTCAGGTGAATAATATAGAAGGCAAGAAGTACAAGTGGTACCATAAAGTGAGAAAAAAAGTTAGGAGGACAATAAACTCTGGAACCTGGAGGATGAGACCCCCAGAGATCACAAGAGTCTGTATGACCATGGATGCAGTGTATTGCCCTCATGAGGAGAGTGAAGAGGGACTTCATGAAAATGCCTCATCCCATGACGCTCAACCCAGGGGTTTCGAGCTGGGGAGGGGGATGTGTGCAGGTATCACCAGAGATGGCGCTGGTGAGCAGCAGATTCTGTGTGAGGCAGGAGAGATCCACTCGCACAGAAGAAAAGGATTGTGGGAACACGTCGAGACGCTGCCCTTTGCACAGAGTCCAGGAAGGGCTGGAGCAGTCAGACAGTCCAGGTGGGACTACAATTGGAGACCAGTGTCTGCTGGGAAACCATTGCTGGCTAGGAAGCTGAGGTTCAGACCTATATTAGGTAGGGAGAACCCTAAACCTCTAAAAGACTGTGAGTTGAGACTGCAACTGTGAGGCTGTGGCAGCCAGCCAGGTAAAGACCAGGGCGGAGCCTGTGACAGGACACCTTAAATTGGGAAGCCAGAGGCCAGGCTAACTATCCCAGTGTTAAGGAACACATCCACTAGGCGACAATGAAAAGACTGAAGGATTACTATATTGTTATCGTTCAGTCGTTCATTGTACTGTTTAGTGCCTACACTGAACGATATATTATTCAGTGTAGGCACCCTCCATCATCCCCGAACATGGTCAATCTGTCGTTATCGGCAGATTGACCGGCATGTTCAGACGACGATTGATGTCGGAAACGACCAGCAGGAGCGCGCATTGCTGGTTGTTTCTGACATTTTGGTGCCCGATTCATGCACGATTAATGAACGACTGAACTATAACAATGTCATTATCGTTCAGTCGTCCATTAATATCTGATAGTGGATGTGCACCTTTACTCTGCATGAAGCAGAGTGTGATATCCCACTGTTACTCTGCAGTGTGGGACTGAGAGACTTTGGACTTTATTTGCAGACTAGCTGCCCAAGGTTAGTCAGGGGCGAAGAAGTGAGTCAGTGCCCTGAATGGGGGCTAGGTGTTTGGTATTGTCTTTCTATGCTGGACGTAAAGCACCATTTTAATTTATTATTTACTGGAATGCCATGTGTGGATTCTAATTTCGCACCTAAATACGTGCTGTGTTTAGGTGCTGACATCCATCTACCAAGCTAATTTCCCTTGCGGTATCAGGGTTGCCATCAGAAATTGTGGGGCCCGGGACTGACAAAATGGGCAGCCCCGACCCCGATATTTTAAAAAAACTTTTATTTTAGGAGTTAACCTTCTCCTCCCAAATGGCAGAACCAAAGGTGCCCCATGTCCAGAACAGCAGAACTACGCAGTTCTTAAGTAATCTGGTCTCTAGACCTCTTCTATCTCTCTAATATCCAGTCCAGCCACAGACCCAAACAGACAGCCCCAGCTCCAAACCCACAGTTACCTGCTACTTATTGTTGCTCCTCAGGCCACACACGCTGTGGCTCCGCTCTCTCTATCAGCAGTGTGACATCATGACGTTACGTGCGCCACATCTACAAAGGAAAAAAACTTTATTGCAGCCTGCAGTTTGCAGACTTTGCAGCACAGCGTTGGTGGCGGGCAGTCAGTGGGATTGCGGGCCGCAGGCTCCCCTCTTTGTCTAGGCCCAGGACTCCAGTCCCAGCTGTTCCCCCGTGATGGCGGCCCTGTGTGATCTTTCTCTCCTTTTGTCATTTATCTGTGAAGGTTCATTTACTGCCGATTGATTCTTGAACTACGAATACTTTTTTTTAAAAATTATAACTCCAATAACCAGGAGCGCTTTACCTGACTATATTTGGAGACTGCTTGGAACACAGGAATGGGACCGGATTACAGGAGTCTCCAGAATGAAACTGGAATACTGGATCACTGGATTGGGACCGAAGTCATTAATGCAGCAAGATGGTAATTGCACTAGTACAGTATGTGTAGCGCTGTGGAGCTCAGGTATTACAGTACACAGTAAGAACTGTTAGAGTTTTCTCAGACTGGATATAGCTGAAGCAGAGGTAGTGAACTCACTGAATCATATGTAACTTGCAGGTTAGCAGCCCAGCACATGTTGCTGTGTGCTGGACTGTAGTGGGAAACCAGGGAGACCGCTGTTGCCACTGAGCAGCATCAGTCTCCTCTCCCCTGCCTGTGGGGGGTAATGATCACACTGATCACACACCCCTGGATTTGTGCCAGGCTGAGGGGCTCAGCGCTCCCCTCCCAAACACGCAATGCCGTTTCATGGTACTGCAAATAGTTGTTTTTTTTTATTAAGGGGATCTGGCCACGTCTCCCATGACTATGCCATACCCCCCTCTTCAGTAATGGGGCCGGCTATTAACGGCCCTGCTGGTGTCAGCTGAGGCCAGGATTACTCTGACTGGAGGGAAAGCAATCAGCTGACATGCTTCAATATGGCGACATTAGTGCATCTTTTATCCAACCAAGACATGCAAAAGGACCTGCAGGACAGATGGCAACGTATGTCACGTCACATGATGAATTACTTAAACTATGAATGTAGCAAGTCAGGATCGTGACATAAGGGAGGCATTGTATAAGGAAGCATTTTGTTCAGGGCATGAGAGAGATAGAATAAGGGAGAGAAGTGAGTCGAGCAGGGAGAATAAGGAAATGATGTTGATAATGTCAATGTTACGCTTAGTAATGGTAGCCTTTGAAGGCAGAGGTGGAGAAGGAGAGTGTGATAAGTTAAAAGAGAAGGTGACGGTCGAGAGGGGGAATGGGGAGTTGGAGTAATCAGAAATATCAGTGGTGAGTGAAGACCAGATTAAGTGAGTGCCCATTCACATGGGATGGGTGAGGAGGGTCATTGGGAGAGACCAAACGAAGATGTGAGGGCAAGCAGTTTAGAGACAGAGGATTCTGTGGGGACATCGTTTGGGATATTGAAGTCACCTAAGATAATAAAGGGAAGATCTGAAGAGATGTACAGTATATGTGTTTCTGCAGAGAGCAAAAGAAGGACAAATTAAGCCTTTTTTGGGGCACTCTTAACTATAAAAATATTGAGGTAATAATGATGATTTAGAAAGATATAAAATGTAACTTTTAATAGAGAACCTTAAAATATTGGCATATATTCAAAGAATAAATGAAAAATGACAAAAAGTACATGTGAGAAACAATTTTTGTCTAATTAGAGATTGTAGGTTGTATAGAGCGCTCCTTCAGATAAAGCAAATAGATGTAGATTATTCTGAAAAGTGTGTGCTGCTGCCTGGGGCACTGGTGTATTCACCGCTTACACCTGAAGTTCTTTGGACAGTGGTAGTTTTTATGTGTCACGACGAGTTAAAAGAGGGTGTAAGTATTTAAGTAGCAATATATGGTTTATTGGGTATTTAAAAAGGTAATTACTGACGTACTCTCTACAGCAATGTCATACATATATTTGATCAAGTACAGTATAAGAGAATTAATAAAATCCATTGGAATAAGGTATAGAGTCAAAACTGTGGCATCGACGTAGATTGTTTGTTAGACTAGTCTCTATCCAGATTCCTTGTAGTTGTGGTATGGAGATAGGTGCATGGATAGACTGTATATAGTCGTATAGTACTTTAAAGTATGTCAGGGTAGTCCCACAGGGATGCCAGTAATAGTTCCAATGTCCTTTAGGCTGAGCGAATTTTCGGTCTCCCTATGCATAGGGTGTGGAATGACCGTGGTGAATTTGTGAATGACAGTAAGCATAAAAAATTAAAAAAGGTACCGTGGATTCCTGCTCGTTTCCGTGGTGCGCGCACCTTCTTTCACTTGTCGTTCGGTTTGTCAGTGCTAGGTGGTACCGTGCAGTATAGTGTGTGGGGCCTCCGACCTCTCTCCGTCCCGGATCCTCGCAACACTCTATGTTGCTAGGGGAGCTTGAAAGTGGTAGCCGCTGATGGTAAATGCGGAGATGGTGGATAGTCCGGTGTGCGGCGGTGAGCGTGCACGTCTTACTTACCGCCGAGTGTCCACTTCCTGGGAGACTGCCGAGGGGTTCAACGCGTTTCACTCACTTTAGTGTGTCAGGCTTTGTCAGGGCTTGTATTATTCTGTCCTTCTTAGTCTTTATTTATAGTGATGTTGATCGGGCTCCTCCTACTAGTCAGGCTTCTTGCTGAGAGGTATTGCTGGTGAGGTATAACTGTTACATGGATCTTTTGTTTGACACTTTGAAGCATTTAAAATATAACATGGGATTTAAGTGTAACACTGTTGTATGAGCCAGTGTTATTTGGCGTAGAGATCCTTATATATAAATCATGTTGTTATACTAATACAGAATAGCAGTGATATTAGATGAATTTTGTAACTTTTGGAATTATATAAAATTCTAATATGATACAAAATATCATACAAAATTTTGCCAGTTGGTAACAGGGGAGAGACCAGGGCCGGCGCTTCCACTAGGCAAGCCTAGGCAGCTTCCTAAGGGTGCCGGCCACTAGAGGGCGCCTGGCCCTCTGGCCCAGTGATCACACCCCCACTTACCGGGTGCCCGCTGAGATTGTGTCACCAGCGGGCACCCGGCTCCTTCTCTCCCATAGTTCCGAGGAGTGGGCGCCGGGAACGGACGGCAGCAGGCACAGGAACGGGGTTTAAGGTAAGTATTTATTTTTTTATGTGTGTGTGCGCGGCGGGGGGGGGCCTTACTACTGGGGGTACTACAGGGGCCTTACTATTGGGGGCACTACAGGGGCCTTACTATTGGGGGTACTACAGAGGCCTTACTACAGGGGGCACTACAGGGCCCTTTCTGCTGGGGGCACTGCAGGGGGCATTACTACTGAGGGCACTACTACAGGGGGCATTACTACTGGGGGCATTATTACTACTGGGGGCACTGTGTAAGGGGCACCATTACAGTGGGCATTTAGTGTTTTAGGGGAACTACTACTGTGGGCATTGTGTAAGACCTAAGTTAGTGGGGCACATTAAAAATGTTACTATGGGGCCCAAAAAGTTCTAGCTACACCCCTGATACTGTGTGTGTGTGTGTTTACATATATTTATATATATATATGTATATATATATCTATATATGTGTATATATATGCATACTTCTGCCTGCGCCCCCCTCTTCGTACTCATTTAACCCCTCAGGTGAAAATCACTTTGCACAGTTGGAGTGGCGTGGCAGATACGTTTTGTGTTTCATATATATATATATCCCAAAGAAGATATGGATCGGCGTCTTCCCCAAAAAAACAGAATCCAGCCAGGGGTAAACACTATAAGTAAAACAGAGACAGGGGGCGCCGCATAGTGCTTTAAAAGTATAAGTTTTTATTGCAATCTTCCCAATAACCAATTAAGCGTACCAAAAAGGGCAGTCTTACACCACCACAAGTGTATACAGCATATAACGAAGGAACAAGGCAATCACCGGACGATGACCTGGACGTCTCCAAGCAGCTCTCCGGGAGCTTGCTTCCGACCACAATCTCAAATGCCAAACCACGCCCCTACCGGTTTCGTCACTTGGACTTCATCAGGAGGCTGGCTGGCATTATGCAGACATCACTAAATAGTACTGGCCTCATTGAAAGGTACTGGCCTCATTAAAATATCCACAGCTGTAATTAATTGTATTGTAATATTGCAAACAAATACAAAGTACATAAAATAATAAAAACAATAACAGAAACAATACATTGTATCCACCACATATTGCTATAAAATATCATGTTACAAACCAAGTCAAAAAATATGAAAGAATAAAATGTAGCACATAAAATACAATAAATGTAACTTAGTACGTAAAACACCATTGCTGTACATACAAACAAGTTATATATTTAATTACAGTGCCTATCACATGTATTGCCAACAAAATTTTGCTAGACATAATAAAATATACACATATATAAAAACCTACACAAATATATGTAAGAAAACAATCTTAGAATGGATCACATGAAGACATCTACAGATAAGTGTTTTCATGTTATTATCTCAAAGAGAACACATACTGTCTCTTTAAATGGTTCAGGAGCGAACCTATAAAACAACAACAAAGAAATTAAGAAAATTATTTTATAAAAACATGCAATGTAAAAAACAAGTCATATATGAAAACAGATGTGACAAGAAAGGGGAGAAAAAAAAAGGGAAATAATTTAGCATCTCAAAAAAGGGGTAATTTCAAACCCCTCATTTAACCCCAAAGGGTACAATGAGTTCAACGTGATTATCCAAAAGGTTTCTCTTTTGGCTAATCTATTTTCTTCTTTGGGATCTTTGCTTTATTACACTATATAGGAGGAATTCTAAGTGACTATTACGCAATCATTTGTTTGAAACAACATTTCTCTTGTCTCAAGGACTTTTGGTATTCATTTTATTGAAGCGCACTGATTGTCTTGTTTTCATTTTACTTGTTATTCTTAATCCAGTATATTGGTTGCCGCTTCTTTGTATTATTTAATATGTTCAAATTTGCTGAACTAAGATCTAATAGGACATTACAATGTCAAAGAATGTTTAATGACAAAATAACATCAGGTGATTCTAAATTACCAGAAACATTTACACCAGATGATTTATTTGTGAAAATAGAACACTTGACTGTTAAAGAGTTAAAAACATGGTGGGATATAGTAGGCCTAGAGAATTACATCAAATGTGGCCGTATACCGAGGGGTTTAAGGTTATATTAAACATCCCACCTTTGCAGCTTCGAAAGTTAAATTTGTCAAGGAATGGAAGATGAATGTTCTCTTGATTTGATGCGGCTAATTGTGTTTGAAAAAAAAAGTATTGCAAGATTTAGAAAAAGAAATGATTGTTTTAGAACATGAAGTTGATTCACAGAAAGATACTAAAGAGTTTATTGAGTTCACCAAATATATGGAATCTAAAACTGGGAAAATTGAGCAAGATATTATAGATAGGAAAACACAGAAATTTAAAAGAGATAAAGAGGATTATGCTAAAGGTAATGTTATACCCCTTTTCCACCTAAATTCCGGGTCTGACCCGGAGTTGGAACAAAGTTCCTATCCGGATCAGACCCCGGAATTTTGCCGGCGCCGACTCGGGATATTCCCGAGTCAGCGCCGCTCACACCGCAGTCGGGTCTGCATAAACCCGGCTTTTGCGGAGTGAAAGTGGTCGCTTGGAGATGACGTCATCTCCAAGCGCCACTGAAGCCGGACCAATCGGCCGGCTAGCAGTGCACTCCAGGTCATCGACCCCGGAGTGCGCTGTTCTCACAGCAGGGTTTCACGGGCTACGCCCATGTTAAACCCTGCTAGTTACCTGGGTTGGATTGCCGGGTCACTTGACCCGGCGATCCAACTCTCTCCCCTTTTACACCAGGGAGCTGCCCGGGTTAACCCTTCAAAAACCCGGTTTTAGCTCCGGTGTAAAAGGGGTATAAGAAACTGGTCCAATTTCATAAAACAAGAAAAGAGAGTCATTAATAGCCAGTGGAAACAAACTTCAGTTCCACCCTGGAGAGTGAAACAACAGGAGATTCGTATCAGGAATGATAGAGTTAAATTTAGACGTCAATTACAGCAAAATCCTCAACAATGGCAGCAAGTTAGTAGAGATAAAGCCTGGAAACCAAGAGCAATTAGGTCCAATTATCCACCCAGAATTACCAATAAATTCCAAACTTTGGAATCTTTGCAGGGAAATGAATATTCTCCTACTCCTCAAACTAATACTATGGGGTCTTCTTCTTTTAATCCATCTACAGCACGGGATCAAAGTTTTTTTCCCCCATGGCTTTCAAAAAAAGATACAGAGAAGAAGAGGGCAGAGAGGGGGAAAAGGCTCCTTACAAAATAGGAGAAATGTTTCAGGGCCAGAAACACTTTTAATATCCAATAATCATGGGATATTTAATCTATCAAAAGTTGTAGTATCTAGCCCTGATAAAAGTCTTTTAAAAAAAGGTTTATCCTTTGCTCCTACAACAAGGATTAATAAATGTAACTTTATGATAGATCTCAGTTTATATGGTAGAAAAATGATTTTGAAAAGACACTTTGTCAGACAGGACAATAAATCTTTAACTCCTTTGAAAAATTATGAACAAAATAAAAAGATATCTACTTCAGGATTGAAAGAACGATCCACTTTTTATCCTGTAGAATCTAGAGGCTCATACATTGATATGTTCACCCATTTGGTTAAGAAAGACTTTGAAACAATTAGTGAGAAATCACGCATAGCAACATCAAAAAATTTAACTACAATTGAAATCACCTCTTTAAAGAAATTAGTAGAAAACAAAGATCTTGTTATCAAGCAGGCCAATAAGGGAGGGGGCATCGTCCTGTTAGATCATGGAGATTATGAAAAGAAATGTGTAGAATTTTACAAGATGTTTCTTCTTATTGCAAATTAAAAAGTGATCCAACTAAAGAATTCCTTAGTGAATAAAAAAAATGTACTTGATAGAGGGAGAGACACTAGGGTTCTTATGGAAGAGGAATATAAATATTTATATAATGTTTGTCCCCGTTTAGCAACAATTTATTATCTGCCCAAATTAGATAAAAATCGGGACATGCCACCTGGCCGTCCAATTGTGTCTGGTATAGATTCACTTACATCTACAGTATCAGAATATATTGACATTTTTTTAAAGCCATATGTGTCATTTTTTATAACGTATATTAAAGATTCCACACATGTTCTCCAATTATTAAAAACCTTTAAATGGGAGGAAGATTATTCCTGGGGAACAATAGATGTACAAACTGTATATACATCAATTCCTCATCAAAAAGGGATAGAAAGTATAGAAAAATTGCTTTTGGCAGATTCTTCAGTTGATCGCTGTAAAATTTCATTTTTGTGTGAATGTTTTGAATTTGTTTTAAAACATAACTACATCACATTCTTAGATGAATTTTATATACAAACATGTGGTTGCGCAATGGGGACCATCTGCGCACCAAGTCTAGCTAATTTATATATGGGAGAATGGGAAAATAGATACGTTCTGGCTAATAATCCCTTTAAGGATAATGTTATACTGTTCAAACGCTACATTGACGATATTTTAGTCATATGGCGAGGCACTAAAAGCCATTTTGAAGATTTTGTATCCTATTTAAATATTAATGAATATAACTTTTTACGTCTAATTTCCAAGAAGAACAGATTGAGTTTCTGGATTTAATATTGAACACAGAAAATTGTAAGAATAATGAGGTGGAAACATACATGTTTTTTAAACAGGTAGATAGTAATAGTTACTTGGATTTTCAATGTTGTCTTCATAACAAATGGAAGAAAAATCTGCCGTTTTCTCAGTTGATAAGACTAATGGTGCGTACACACTGGGCGATTAAAGTGGACGACTGAACGATAACGATATCGTTATCGTTCAGTCGTCCACTTTATCGTCCATTTTTAACACAAAAAAGATGAACGATGACGACGACGCGCGTTCCCGCGGGTCGTTCGTCATCATCGTTCATCGCGCTGACATGCAGGCCAACCTGACGACCTCGTCAGGTTGCTGCATGTCAGGGAATGGGTGAGAGAGCCCGGCACTGAACGATATCGCTAATGATATCGTTCAGCGGCTGTGCTCAATGTCATGAACGACATTGAGCACAGCCTGCCGGGGACACACTAGACGATATCGCTCAGGGAGCATATCGTCTAGTGTGTATGCACCTTTAGACGTAATTGCAGCACCTTGGATAGATTTGATGAGCTTTGTGAGATATATAAAAACAGGTTCCTTGAAAAGGGATATTCTCAGCTATAGCCAAAGCTAGATCTTTAGAGAGAGACACTCTAATTGCCTATAACAAGGAAATAGATAAACAGAGTGGATCTGACCAATTGAAATGTGCTTTTGTTACTCAATATAATAGTTCTCATAAAGAAATACAAGGAGTATTGAATAAATACTGGTATATCATTAAAATTGTATTGTCGTCTGTTATGTCAGAAAGACCTGAAATCATATTTAAAAGGGCTAGAAATTTGAAATCGTATCTGGCACCCAGCACTTTACTGATATTAAAAGAAGTAGGAATTGATAATCCTTCATTTTTAGATAGGGTTGATGGATTTTATACATGTGGTAAATGTAAAGTGTGTGTACATGGATTAAAGGGGAAGAAAAAGTTTTGTGACATAAATGGAAAAGAATATAAAGTTAAAGGTTTTAGTAACTGTAAATTTATTAATCCTACCTACTTCTGAAGCATCAGTTTGCACAACAAACTCCCTGTCAAAATCAGCGGTCATCAGAACTGGTTGGGAACACAATGCTATTTTCAACTCCTGAAAAGCCTTCGTTGCTTCAGGAAAAATTGGGTATAAAACTCCTATAATACCCAGTAATCCCTAAGAAGGCTCTCACCTGCTTCTTATTCAGGGGTCGTGGCCAGTTTTGTATTGCCTCAATCTAATACCCCTTTTCCACCAAAATTCCGAGTCTGACCCGGAGTTGGAACAGGGTTCCTATCTGGATCAGATCCGGAATTTAGCCGGCACCGACTCAGGATATTCCTGAGTCGGCGCCGCTCACACCGGAGTCGGGTCTGCATAGACCCGGCTTTCCTGGCGTGAAAGTGGACGCTTGGAGATAACGTCATCTCCAAGCGCCACTGAAGCCGGACCAATCGGCCGGCTTGCAGCGCACTCCAGGTCACCGTGACCCGGAGTGCGCTGTTCTCACAGCAGGGTTTCACGGGCTACACCCGTGTTAAACCCTGCTATTTACCTGGGTTGGATTGCCGGGTCACTCGACCCGGCGATCCAACCCTCTCCCCTTTTACACCAGGGAGCTGCCTGGATTAACCCTGCAATAACCCGGGTTTTAGCTCCGGTGTAAAAGGGGTATTATTAAGCTGTGGCTTTATCAAACCTCTGCCAATGGTGTATCCAAGATACTTTACTTCTTCCATCCCTAGACAACACTTTTTTGGGTTGGCTGTCGAACCTGCGTTATAGATGGAGTCCAACACTGCTTGTACTCTGGGCAAGTGAGACTGCCAATCAGGACTATGAATGACCACATCATCTAGATAAGCAGCAGCATACTGTCTATGGGGCCTTAGAATCCTGTCCATCATTCTTTGAAAGGTAGCAGGTGCTCTATGTAGCCCAAAGGGCAACATCTTGTATTGAAACAACCCCTGGAGAAAAAGCTGTCTTTTCTTTGGTATTCTCAGTTAACGGCACTTGCCTTTGGTTAAGTCAAGAGTGGTTAAATATTTGGCTGTTCCTAGCCTTTCAATTAATTCATCCACCCTAGGCATTGGGTAGGCATCGAACTTTGACACACTGTTCAATTTCCGGAAGTCATTGCAGAAACGCACACTCCCGTCGGGCTTTGGAATAAGAACAATGGGACTTGACCACTCACTATGCGATTCTTCAATTACATCCAACTCTAAATTTTTTTTAATTTCTTTCGACACTGAAATTTCTTTCGACACTGATTCTCTTTGGGCTTCTGGTAACCTGTAGGGCTTTAGGTTAACCATAACCCCTGGGTCAGTGATTATGTCATTTTTAATGACCGTGGTTTTTCCTGGAATGTCAGAAAAAGGCACCCTATTTCTGATCAGAAATTCCTTAACTTCCTGCTGTTGAACTGCTGACAGGGTTTTTGCCACTGTCACTTTGGGAACCAAGGGCCCTGGGTTTACTGGAGGGGCTCGGACAGTTGCCAGAGCTGCTCTATCCTTCCAGGGTTTTATAAGATTTATATGATATATCTGTACTGGCTTTCTTTTCTCTGGCTGGTAGACTTTGTAATTAACCTGCTCCACTTTTTCTAAAATTTCAAAGGGTCCTTGCCACTTAGCCAAAAGTTTACTTTCTACTGTGGGAACCAACACCAACACTCTGGGCCTGATTCAGAGCCGGACGCTCTGACAGCACTCGCTCTGAATCAGGGCCGTCCTTCTGTTTTTTTAGAGCGGCCTCCTGGCCGCTCGCATAGCTGTGGGTGACCACCCACAGCTATAGTGAGCGGCCAGGAAGATGGTCGCAATGGTTAAGACCATCGCGACCATCGGGCTTGCGATGAGACCCTTGAGTGCTTTTGGCTCAAACAGAGCCGAAAGCACTCCCACTGACATCACTTGTGATGTCAGTAGGGCCGGCCCCAGACGGTAGGCATTCCCATGGGAATGCCTCCGTTTGGGCAGCCACTCCCCTGGCCGCCCACCAAAGGGGGCATGCTGTCACTCAACATTGACAGTAGGCCCCCTTTGGTACGAGACCCGGAGCGACTGTTTGCCCGTCGTTATCCGGGTCTCGCGCATGCGCACAACGGAGCCGGCTCCGTCGTGGGCATGCGCACTGGGCCACCATCGGCCTGCTTGCGAGCGCTCAGCACTCGCGAGCGGGTCTGAATCAGGCCCTCTGTCCCCGGGAGCAAAGACACATAACTGAGCATTGTGGTTGTATACCCTCTGCTATACCTGTTGGGCCCGTTCCAAGTGCTCTCTCACTATTGGCACCACAGCAACAATTCTTTCTTGCATTTGGGAAACATGCTCAATAACGGTTTTATACGGACGTCTCTTTGGCAATGTCTAGTAACCCCCTTGGGTGTCTCCCATATAACAAATCGAAAGGTGAAAACCCGGTGGAGGATTGATGAACCTCTCTTATGGCCAACAACAATAAGGCAAAAAGTAATCCCAACCTCTACCATCTTTGTCGACTACTTTTCTTAGCATATGTTTTAACGTCTTGTTAAACCTCTCGACTAACCCATTGGTTTGGGGGTGATAGACTGAAGTCCTTATCTGTTCGATTTTGAACAGGCCGCACAACTCTTTCATGACTTTTGACATAAATGGGGTACCTTGGTCAGTCAGTATTTCCTTGGGTATTCCCAACCTGCTAAAGACATGGACTAACTCTCTAGTAATGGTCTTGGTTGACGTATTGCGCAATGGTATCGATTCCGGGTACCTGGTAGCGTAATCCATTATCGCCAGAATATATTGATGGCCCCGGGCAGACTTCATTAAGGGTCCAACCAAATCCATAGCTATTCTTTCAAATGGCAGCTCAATAATGGGTAATGGGACTAGTGGACTTTTAAAATGTGGTCTTGGAGCATGATACTGACATTCAGGGCAGGATGCACAATAGTCAGATACCTCTTTATGGACCCCAGGCCAGAAAAACCTCTGCAAAATTTGTTCAGTGGTTTTCTCTACCCCTAGGTGACCTGCCGTTATATGACCATAAGCCAGATCTAACACTGTTCTTCTGTATGCTTTGGGAACTATTAATTGTTCCACAATATCTTCCCCTTTCTTAGTCACCTGATACAAAAATCCCAACATACTGCAATGTGAGGATATGACAAAGGACTATCGGGGTCTAGGGGTTTACCATCAAACACTTTGACATTCTCCCTGGCTCTCTTCTGACCTCTAAATCTGGCAGACGATCAACTGGCTCAACAACACTTCCCACCTCAGTGGGAGGCACATCAGTTGGCATGCCACCATCACGCTCCGCATTCTCTAGTTCGCCAATCATGCTAGAAAAAGGGAACATCTCTGACTCTGAAGAAACTTCCTCTGCTACTACACCAGTAACCTTCTCGAATGGGTCAGGGTGATTCACCTCTGTGCAAAATTGGCTTTCCCACAACTTCCAGAAGTGAGCAAAATCTCTCCCCAATATTGCATCATACAATAAGCCATGTACCAAAGCCACAGAGACTATCGCAGAACCACATGGTGTCTCGATGGCCAGAAAAACCTCTGCAAAATTTGCTCAGTGGTTTTCTCTACCCCTAGGTGACCTGCCGTTATATGACCATAAGCCAGATATAACACTATTCTTCTGTATGCTTTGGGAACTATTAATTGTTCCACAATATCTTCCCCTTTCTTAGTCACCTGATACAAAAAATCCCGACATACTGCCATGTGAGGATATGACAAAGAACTATCGGGGTCTAGGGGTTTACCATCAATCACTTTGACATTCTCCCTGGCTCTCTTCTGACCTCTAAATCTGGCAGATTTAGAGGTCACTTCAGCAGTAATATAATACCTAGTATCCCTATGTATGCAGGTCATACCAACAGTTTTCCCCTTAAGCTTCAAGGGGTTCACCAGTTCAGCTTTCATAAGTGTAACCAGGCTACCATAATCTAACAGAGCCTCTACTCGGTTGCCTTCTACAGTGAGTGTAGAAGGCTTATCTGTCTCAGCCTGCCGGTCAGCAGTATAGGCTGGCTGTGCAAAGAAAGTCATCCTGCGGTTGATATGAGCAGTATCACATTGCATAGGGTCAGAGGTAAGTGAACAATTAGCCGCAATATGGCCAAAACCACCACATCGGAAACACTGAATCACATTATAATCTAGTCTTTTATGGGGTAGGAACCTTCCTGGCCTGGCTGGCCTATCTCCAGGTTCCACACCCTCAGTCTTAAGTACATTCCATCGCCCAGCACCCTTCTCCCCTGGAACAGTCTTACCAGTGTCGATGGAAGTTCACCGACGCGCCATCGGGGCTCGGTGGGGCAGACTCAACAGCTCCTCAGCCGCCACGTACCTCTCTACCATTTGACTAACTGGTCTGCGGACTTATGGTCTGCTTGGCTCACCCACTTGTGCAGAGATGCAGGTAGCGATCGCAGATACCGGTCCATCACGACTCTTTCCACGATCTGTGATCCTGTCAGCGTCTCGGGCTGTAGCCATTTTGTGGTTAGATGGACCTGGTCATGCATCTGTGAGCGTGGATGCTTTTCCATTTGGCACTCCCAGCGGTGGACTCGTTGGGCACGAACAAATGAGGTGACCCCCAAGCGAGTTAGGATCTCCTGTTTTAGCTTTCCATAGTCCTTTGCATCAGCCAGGCACAAATCATAGTAGGCCTTTTGTGGTTCTCCAGACAGGAAGGGTGCCACAAGACTTGCCCACTGTTCCTTGGGCCAACTTTCCCTTTCTGCGGTTCTCTCAGATGCCGTGAGATACGACTCCACATCATCACTTGGAGTTATCGTCTGTAAAAAATGACTGGTGCGTATGGAGCGAGTGTGGGTTGGAGGGTCAGTGGATGCATCTCCAGACTGGGCTACGAGGTGTTGTACTACCTCTTTTAAGACCTGGCGGGTATCCTCGAGGGTGACTTGTTGTTGCCTCTGGGCTGACTCCAAGGCCAACAGTTGCACATTGGTGGATTCCTGTTAAGCTCTGGTAGCTTCCTGCTGAAGTTTATTCGTTTCATGCTGAGCTGCCGTAGCTTGGAGCAAGGCCTTAACAATGTCCCCCATGTTGTCTTTAGGTGCGGGATGGAAGCTGAACCTGGCTTCTCTAAAAATCTGCTGATGCCACTTTCATGGATTCCACAATTACATGTCTGTTCCTTTAAATTTTAAAGGATTTTTTTTTCCCTTGCTGCACTTTCAGTGTGTGATTGCCCGCATTCTCCACCAAATGTGACACAGGGGGATAGGGGTCCCACTCCTGGGGTAGATGGACTCCCTGTTTACACACACCACAGCCGGAGAAACGGGACACAATTCTGGGGTTCTCGTGCTAGCTGGTCGGAGCCAGTTTTTACTGTACCGGGTACATAAATAAAACAAAACACAAACAAAATCCTAGCCCATTTGGGCTCTAACTAGACAGTAGTTTCCCTCACTATCAGAAAACTATAAACAAGGTCACGTCCACAGTACTTACAGGTCTGTATCAAAACAATGTCTCAGAGCAAGCTAGGCTGCGGGCCTGCTCTCCCAGGGGTGAGACACAGCCAGAACTAAATCCAGCTTATAACAGCCATTTCCAGGTGCAAGCCCTAATGAGCCTGCTACCAGGCTGAAAGGCCCAACACCTGGAGTGGCCTGTGGATGGAGCCCACCCTCTCCTCACATCCACACTCCCAGAACCCATTCAAGCTTTTCACCACAGCCGACATTCCAATCTGTTCAGCAGAACAGACTTTTCTTGGGGGTTTAAAAGACATGTGAGAAATCTGGGACACACATATATGCCATCCACAACTTTTCCAGTGCTTCTATCACAATATATATATTCTTTTTAACACAAAACTTATCCGCCACTCCACCTGTGCAAAGTCATTTTCACCTGAGGGGCTAAATGAGTACAGGGGGGGAGCATGCGGAAGTTTTGCCTAGGGTGCATAGAAGTCTAGTACTGGCCCTGGGAGAGACATGGCTGACTTCTCAGCAGAAGCGCTGCCTGTTCTCCTGGGGCACGCATTTTTTTCACTCTCTCATCCCGTATGATGCTAGACAGGGGAAAGTAGAAGGGACTTAGCGTCTCCCTCTCCCTGGGTCTTACTTTTCCACCTGGTATATTACCTTTTTTTTTACTCCATCACAGCAGTCCTACCTATTGAATTTAGGATATGAGATCAATCTATACATCTTGTACCAAACAGGGCTATGAATGTGAACTTATACGACAACCAGGGCCAGATTATAGGGGGTGCGACAGGGGTCGTCCCTGGGCCCCCACACCTAAAGGGCCCCCACACAGCAGCAGCAGCTGCACAAGATCAGGCACAGTTATTAAGCCCCGCCCACCCCACGGCAAAATGCTGTGATTCGCGGGTCAATCAGCTGGAGGCGGAGCCAGTATGATGCATTTCCATTACAATTGTGTCATTTAGCTCCACCCCTTTCCGATTGACCTGCGAATCACGGCCAAAGCTGCGAGATCGCGGAGCTTAATAACATGATGCCTTCCTGCCTGGTCCCCTCCCCATCTTACAACATGCAGTGCAGATGGTGCAAGGTAAGTGTGTGAAATGTGTGTGTGTGTGACTTGTGTGTGTGTGTAATGTACAGTATGTGTGACCCATACATGTGTGGTGTATATATGTGTTTTTCTATGTGAATGTATGTATGTGTGTAAGTATATAAATATATGTGTGTGGTGTATGTGTATATATAAATGTATACAATTATATTGATAGGGGCCCCCTCAAACCTTAATCCGGCCCTGACGACAACTACTCCATGCTATTATTTTGCCCTCTGATTTGATCTGAGAAACAACATACACTCACTCTATTACCAATATCATTAAGAATGAATACTCTGTATCATCACTTTCATAATGGTTGACCCTATGCGTAATTTATGTGATGTGGATTATATACTGAGTAGAGATTGAAAACTTTACCTGTTATCACATGCTTTTGTTCTGGGCTATAAAATATTTAATATACTGTAAAGTCATTTTTTTTAACTATATATCCTGAATGCCTGACATTCTGCATATTAATCTTGCTGAATAGGAATTTTATGATACTGCTATTTCCCAAGATTTTTCCACCAGCATTCCGGTATTAGTTCAGATTTGAATATCAATCACCTTATATGCAAATTACTTATTCTCTAGTCTTTTCTCATATTGGTTATTGGGTGTTTACCCCTGATGATTATTGACCTTAGATTTGTGTTTCAGGGACAGGGATCAAGCAAGAAATTTTCGCCTACAAATACTTGCATCTGAGCAACTATTATATAATTAAAATATTCACCTGTTTTTTGATTAAATATCTAATTACTTGTATGTAATTAGACAAAAATTGTTTGTCACAGTTATGTACTTTTTGTAATTTTTCATTAATTCTTTGAATATATCCCAATAGTTTAGGGCTCTCTATTAAAAGTTACATTTTATATCTTTCTATATCATCAGTACTACCTCAATATTTTTCTAGTCAAGAGCGCCCCAATAAAGGCTTAATTTGTCCTTTTTTGCTCTCTGCAAAAAAAACATATACATGTGTACAACACAAATTCTTTGGGAGCACCACCAACCAAGGGTCATCTAGTATACAACTCAAGATAGACTATTATGTTGGTTTTTGATAGGCCACTTTTCTAAATATCATTTACAGTAATACAACAAATAACTGGTGCAGACTCAATATCCAAATTACCACAAGATCTAAAGAGAGAAAGTGAGGGAGCCAGGAAGCAAAGTTGTGAATGAATTTGGAAAGAGGGCCAAGGGGATGGTTTACGACAGCTACTCGGAGTTGTGCTGGTTGGAAGAGGCGTATGGCATGAACCTCAAATGTAGAGAATGTAAGGGACGGTCCTGAGGGTATGAGTTGAAAGGAGCAAACGGATAGGACCCCAACACCACTACTATGGCAACCCCTGGGACAGGGTGTGCAAGAGAATGTGAGGCCACAAGAGGATAGAGCTGCAGAAGAAGTGGTGTCAGAGAGGAAAATCCAGGTTTCAGTAATGACTTGGAGATGAAAAGGTCATGAGTTGGGACCAGTCTATTACAGACACATCTTGCATTTCAGAGGGCACAAGACAGAGGAGCGGAGTTAGTGGGAGAGATGTGAATTAGATTATTAGGGTTGCTAAAGTATTGAAGTGAGAATAAGTTGGAAGGCAGGGTTGAAGAGAGTGTTGGGATGGTGCGGGCACCTGAGCTAGGAAGGGAACCTGTAGGAAGTGGGTAGGGAGGGAGTTTAGTATGATGCGGATTGAGGTGGGGTGTGGTGACATGGAGATCAGGATGGCTGCAGGGCTTACACTGTGGGGGAGAAGAGAAAGTGGAGTAGTAGCTAGTCATGTTTTATATCACATTGAAGCATGATATGTTCTGAAAAATAAAATGTTCTTTTGAAAATATGTTATTCCTAGTCTGAGAAAATGTGATTTTTATGCTCACAAGTGCCAAAGTTTGTGGGTCTTTTAAATTTTCAAACCCTTATTATTCAAAAACTACAAGATAAAAACATAACATTTTTGATTTGTAGGCAGTTTTGAAGTCTCATTTATTATACAGAATGCAATAAAAATTGGGAAACCTAAGGTAAAAAATTAACTAAGAATTGGATGTTGATGTAGAATGACATGTACAACTTTACACAGTAAAATAGCACTCATCTTGCAGGGAAAAACCCAGAAAATTGTGTTTATGTCTAGCTATGCTTGAGGCCCTTTGTATTGATCCAGTGATAGCCTGTAAATTTTAGTAAATGATCTTATCTTTCTGTCCCTTTCAGTTCTTAAAGCACACATCCACTTGCACACCAAAAAACGACTGCACGATTACGACATTGTAATCGTGCAGTCGTTTGACAGTCTGCGATGTGCCTACACCAAACGAGCAGTCAGTCGTTCAGTGTAGGCACATCAATCATCCACTAACATGCTCAACCTGACGTTATCGTCAGGTTGTTCAGCATGTTCGGCCGATGATTGATGTCAGAAACGAGCAGCGGGAGCGCAGATCGCTGGTCGTTTCCGACATGAATGTGCCCGATTTATGCACGATTCTTGAGCGATTGAACGATGTTATCATTCAATTGCTCATGGAAATCGGCAAGTGGATGTGCGCCATTACTCTGTAATGGATGAAGCTGTAATCAGCTGAAGGCGATTGGTTGTCTTGTGCAACCAAAACATGTGGGACGAAATACAAAGACAAGCGTACCTACACATCCTCCTGTATTAGCTCCTTGTATCTGTTTGTTAAAATTATAACATTCTTAAAAATGTTAATGCCCTTATATATACCATTTTTTTTCAAATTCTTTATTTTGAATGGTCAGTCATAACAGAAAAATAAACTTCAAAACCATGTCATTGACAGCAGAACAAAAAACAATACAAATATCAAATATCTCTGCACAATCAAAAATAAAATCAATTAGAGAAAAAGAAAAAAAAACAAGATATAATACAATCTGTGAATAGTGACATCGGATATAAATTGATAACCAAATTATTAATACAAATAAGCACTTGGATAAGAAACATCGATCTCAACATAGAAGTCATGGGGGGGATAAGTGGAGGGAAAGGAAGGAGTCGGGGAGGGAAAGGGAAGGGGAAAATGACCACATGAATAAATGGAATAAAAAATATCAGGTTTAACTGAGAGAAATAAAAGGTAAATATGTAATATCGATGGAAAGAAAAAAAAAAAAGAGTGAGGCGAAGGAGTCCGCAGCTACCACCCATGGGTCTCCGCAAGTGCTCAACCCTCAGAAAAAGATGGGGGCTGAGGTCTATGTTCAGCAGAAAGCCAGGGACCCCATACTTGGGTAAATATGTGTCCTCTATCATGGAGGTAATAGGTTATCTCCTCCAGAGCAGCTATATGCCAAATCTGTTGTTTAAGCGCAGGAAGAGACAGTGGGGAAGTATTCTTCCAATTAAGGGCTATCAGGGACTTGGCCGCCGATATAATATGCATAAGTAATTTCTTTGAAAATGTATGAAGATTTGGGGGTGAGCAACATAACAAAAACACCCAAGGGTCCTTTGTTACTGGGGATAATATTTGGACATGTCCACCAGATATGTAGCATAGTGCCTCTATGGCCACAACCTCGCCAACAGTCAGGTGACGAGGAGGGAAACATCTTATGGAGTCGCATAGGAGTATAATACCATCGATAGTAGATTTTATATGAGGTTTCTTTAATTTTAGTGGAGATGGAGCATTTAGCGATACCGAGTCGGACTTCTTTCCATGTTTCCTCCTCCTCCGGAGGGCCTAGATCTCTCTCCCATTCAGTCTCATGAGATCTTGTAGGGGGGAGGGTTACATCAAGGAAGATAGAATAAAGTTGCGAAATCAAGCCTTTGGTTAGGGGACGATATTTACATAGGTGTTCAAAGGGCATAAGTTCCCTAAGTACCGATGTAGAAGGTAAAGAGCGCAAAAAATGGCTAATTTGAAAAAATTCAAAGGGGTTCAGTATTTGGGATGGGCATTGTAGGTGAAGTTCTGATAGGGACAACCATTGGCCCTGAGTGGAGAAATCTACAGGGAACCTAAGGCCCACTTTAGACCACGAGTGTGCTTTTTTGGTGGAGGAGTCAGGGGGAAATAAGGGACTGAACCAAATGGGAGTTAGGGGGGAAATTGGGGAGGTGAATGTCAATCCCAAAGGGAAATATTAAATATAAGGGCATGGAGTTGCTTAAAGGTGACAGGGCGTTGTGCGGGGGACAGGCCCCCTATGGAGGTTAAGTCAGGAAGGGCAACGTGGGCAGCTTCTAGGTCTAGCCAGGAAATGTACCCTGGAGGCGAAAAAGAGGTGACAATTTGCGAGAAATGGGAGGCTAGGCAATAAAGTTTTATATCTGGGAGGCCTCTGCCACCAGCATCAACCGGTCTCTTCAAGACATTGGCCGAAATTCGGGGGGGGTCTGTGGTTCCAGATAAAGTGGACCAAAGCCCTCTGAATATCTCGGAGAAGAGTGGCTGGTACAGCAACAGGAAGTGTTTGGAACAGATAAAGCCATTTGGGTATGATATTCATTTTAATCGATATGATCCTGCCCAGCCAAGAAATAATGAGACGATTCCAAGAGTTTAGGTCAGCTTGCATTTTGGAAAAAAGAGGTGGGAAGTTCTCATAATAGAGAAGATCATAACGGGAAGTGAGGTAAATCCCCAAATATCGGATCCGTTTGGATTGCCATTTAAACTTGAAGGAGGTCTGAAGAGCCTCAGTGATTGGAGGGGGTACGTGAAGTAGCATGGCTTCTGATTTTGAATAATTAAGTTTATAATTAGAAATAGCACTATAGGATCGCAGAACAGTAAAAAGGTTAGGAACGGAGATCAGTGGCTGGGTTAGGGAAAGCAGGATATCGTCCGCAAAGAGAGAAATCTTGGAATGAGTGCGCCCCACCTGCACCCCCCCATATATCCGGGTGGGATCTGATCTGAGAGGCAAGCGGTTCTATCACAAGGGCAAAAGTAAGGGGGGTAGGGGGCAGCCCTGCCGGGTACCATTGGTAATGGAAAATGAATTAGAGGGGATACCATTGATAAGAACTGTAGCAGAGGGAGCAGAATACAAAGCTAATACTCCCGTGAGAAAATCGCCCGTGAAGCCAAACGCCTCAAGGGCGGCCCTCATGAAACCCCAGGAGATCCTATCAAATGCCTTTTTGGCATTGAGAGAAAGCATAATAGTAGGGGATCTCCTGGAGTTCCTTATATGGATAAGGTCAATGGCACGTCTAGTGTTGTCCCTAGCTTGATGACCAGGGACAAACCCGACCTGGTCGTAATGGATCAGGGAGGGAAGGAGGGTGTTCAATCGAGTTGCCAGAATCTTAGCGTATATCTTTAGGTCTAGATTAAGGACGGAGAAGGGTCTATAGCTGGCACAATTAAGCAGGTCTTTGCCCTCCTTGGGGATCACAATTATTCTGGCTTCTAGCATTTCAGTAGGGAAATCGGTACCTCGGAGAGCATCATTAAAGAGGGTGTGCAGGTGGGGGGCAAGCAGATCCAAGAAGCTCTTATAATATGCTGCCGTGAAGCCGTCTGGGCCGGGGGATTTGCCAGATTTTTGGGAACGTATAGCTTGTTCAATCTCATCAGATGAGATCTCAGCATTAAGATGCTCAAGAGCACTAGTGGACAAGCGTGGTAATTGGGATTTAGCAAGAAAGTCAGAGATTAACTGGGAAGTAGAGATGGTTGGTGTTGTACCTGAGGGGGCTGCGAGGTTGTAGAGATTTGAGTAGTAGGATTGGAAAGCAGTTCGAATATTTACTGGGTCGTGAATCAACTGACCGTGGGAGTTACGTATAGAAATTGTATTTTTGTGGGTTCTAGCCGTACGAAGACGAGCCGCAAGAATTTTATCTGCTTTATCTCCCTTCGCATAAAAGGTCTGGCGAAGCCATCGAGGGCGTTTGGCTTCCTGTACAGAGAGGAGATCAAGTTTGGACCTGGTCTCCTGGAGGGCAGTTAAATTTGCAGGAGTGGGGGCGGATTTTTGCATAGATTCTAGGGTGTGTAGTTGAATAGAGAGTTCATTGATCCGAGTAAGGGATTCTTTTTTTTCCCTAGAAGCTATGTTGATCAGGTGTCCTCGTAGCACTGCTTTATGTGCCGTCCAAAGAGTAGTTCTAGAAATATCCGGGTGATCATTGAGGGCAAAATAATCTTTAATATGAGATTTAATAGAAGAGACTATATCTGGGTTATGGAGTATAGAGTCATTAAGACGCTAGGTCGTGGGATGAGGACGGGGTAATAAAGCGGAAATATCAATAGAAATGGGAGCGTGGTCAGACCAAATAAGAGGGTGAACCTGGGCTGAATGAAGATGTAAGGTAAAATCGTGGCTGAGCAGAATCATATCAATACGGGAATATGAATTGTGTGGGTGGGAATAGAACGTATACTCACGGGTGGATGGTTCCTTGATTCTCCAGGAATCGTAAAGAAGCTGAGATCTCATGTCATACTATGCCAGGTAATGTAAGGAAAGCCAGGGTGAGCAGTCTGGGGGCCAGGGCTGTCACGGACCTCCGGCCGATCTCTCCAGATAGGCCAATCTGAGAATCGCTGCCCATGACTTTTACAAGTTAACTCAACACGCGTGGTTAAATAAACCTGAAAGCTGCCACCGGAAAAAGTAACTTTAATGCTTCAGCATAAGGTGAGCTTTTGCTCTCACCTGCATACACACTTAGAGAAATAGGTAACGTGAGCCAAGTTTAGGCCTTGGGTCATAAAAACACAGTTCCAGAACTAGAATTAATGTTTTAATTAAAGAATACCTTCAAAGTTTAGTTACAAAAAGTTACAAGATTATAATAATATTAAATAAAAGGTTGCACACAAGTTACTTACAATTTCAGAAATAAAATAAAAGGGAAGAAACAAACCACACCTTTGTCTTAAGTGATTTGGGGGACGTGGGCAGTCCCTAATGATGAACTCCGATTCAATCTGTACCACACGATAGCCCCTCAGAAATTAACGCTGACCAAGATGTCAGTTACAGTTTTATGCCTGTTTCTCCAGGTAGCTCTGGGTCACTCCCCTCCCTTGGGGTAGTTTAACCCTTCCATTGCTTAGGTGACTGAAACACAGGGTTTCTTGGTCACTTGAGCAGGGGTTAGTTCATTTAATTAAACATTGCTCACTCCATCCTGTTTGGAGTTCAGAGATTAGGCATGTGTCCACAGAACTGGACACTTCTTACAGATGGCTAGTGGAAAGATTTGACACCTGGCTGATCGGTCTGTCTCTCCTTGGCCTGTAAGCCTGACCCCCTGTGGGGTTATAACCAAACTCCACTCTTTGATCCCTGCTTCAAATGAGGAAACCACAGAAATGAACAACTTATACCCTGAGCCTAGGGCAATAAGTAAACACTAGCCAGGCCATTACCTCTCAGCTATACAATTTGAAAAACATTTCTCCTACAGTCTTTGCTCTGGCAATTGAATTGACAATCATAAGGATACACAGGTGGCACATAAACAAGAGGCATGATTTAAGAGGGCTCTGAGAGGGGAATGACAGGGCTCAGAGGCAATAAAATGAGAAATAAAATGGTTGTAACCCTCATTGGTGTATCTAAAATTGGTACAGGGTGTGCAGTTCACACTCTGCACCCATAATTATACTTACCTCTCTGGAGTCCCGTGTCAGTCAGTACAGCAGAAATCACTGGGAAAATAGTGTGGCTGTCATTTTACCAGAGTTTTACACATGCACAATAGAGAAGTCTCCTGAAATGTGGCACAGGCACCATGGTTGGCTGTATTTCCCCTTCGCGCTAGGGACCTGGAAGTGACGTGAGGGCGGAAGTGCAGTTCCTGCCCATGACAGCCAGCTAAAGAAGAACTTTGTCCCCACTTACACAAGTTTGTGCTGCGCTCGCCACGCTTCGGGCACGGTGGCTCGCTACGCTCGCCACATGGTTATATTCCCCCTCTATGCCCACTTGGATGGCAGGGAATGATGCTGGACACTGGCTGATGACGTCAGGGTCCTCTCGGTGAAGGGGATTTAGACATTACCGTGGTTTTGGTCACTTCCCCTGTCCGGGAATCTAAAAAAGAAAAGGTGGTAACCCTATTTCACCTCCCAGCATATTTAATACTAGCATTTGCTCACTGGGAGTTTCCAGGGAGAAGTAGGTTGCGTTGTGCTGTATATTCTAAGAACAATTATTTTGCTTATCTACATATACTAGATAGCTGTGTGTAAATACCAGTTTTTT
This sequence comes from Taudactylus pleione, assembly GCA_031769625.1. NCBI lineage: Eukaryota > Metazoa > Chordata > Amphibia > Anura > Myobatrachidae > Taudactylus > Taudactylus pleione. The sequence continues at coordinate 1,740,439 of JAUIMM010000084.1, forward strand.
AACACCAAATCCGCACCACACACATGTAACCTTGGAAAACACAGCTCCCCCGTTGTTATGACTCCCCGGCATGTCCCTATGCTGTGATTTATAATTCCCGGACCATAAACAGAAATCAGCCTCATCTATACGACTAATCAATCTGAAAAAACAATGTTATATCAGACGCTGGCCATGTACTTAAGGCAGAGACAGTTCTTGAGCAGGTGTTTGGCTGACAATTGGGGCTCTAGTGCTAGGTCTTCGTGAGACTTTGTTGCTATGGTGCTGACCAATCAAGTCTCAGTTTCAGGCAGCGTCGCTGATAACACAGTACCGTCACACTGTGTGACCAATGAGGAGCCCTGAGCAGTAACCAATCGGAATGTAGCGTCATCTGTACTGTATCAATGAGCGTCCTCGCTCAGCCAATCAGCGTGTGGGTGTCGCTTCCAGCCGTCCAATGAGACCAACACTCCGGACTCGGCGGGTTCTCCCAGGAAGAGAGAGCCTGGTATTGCGGCAGCCATGGCCGAAGCTCTGGAAGGGGCGTCCGGATCTGGGCTATGTGCTGTGTCTGTCCTCTGCTGTCTGTCACTGGCGTGCTCCTACGTGGGCAGCCTGTATGTGTGGAAGAGCGGGCTGTCCAGGTACAGATGCCGGGGTGCAGTGGATGGAAATAGAGGACAGGGAGGAGTGGGTAGCTTTTGATAGAGGATGCTGGGAAGCGGACCACTGGCTACAAATCACTGATTATATCACTGAAGCCATTAGACAATGTTACACGTAGCTGTGCATATCTAGCACTAAAGAGCATGTGGCTATGCGTGAGTAGCGCTGTATTAAATGTGGCTGCGCAGTGCCATAGTGCATACGCGACTCTGGGTGTGCAGCGCGGTAGTGCATATGTGGCTGTATGTGCTTAGTGCTGTAGTGTATGGGACTGTGGGGGCACAGCGCTGTAGTGTATGGGACTGTGTGCCGTACTGAATATTAGTGTAAAAAAGAACCGTAGTGCATATGCGTCTATGGGTGCGCAGCACCATAGTGTATGGGGGCTGAGGGTGCGCAGCGCTGTAGTACATATGAGGGTATGCAGCACTGTAGTGGCTGTGGGTGCGCAGCGCCGTAGGGGATGTAACTGGGTGTGCAGTGCTGTAGTGGGTGTGCAGCACCGTAGCGTATATGGCTGTGGGTGTGCAGCGCAAGTAGGGTATGTGGGTGTGCAATGCCGTAGGGGATGTGACTAGGATGTCAGTGCTGTAGGGTATGTGGCTGTAGGTGTGCAGCGCCGTAGTGTGTATTGGTGTGCAGAGCCGTAGGCATTATGGCTGTGGGTTGTACAGCGCCATAGAGGATGCGGCTGTGGGTGTGCAGCGCCGTAGGGGATGTGACTGGGATGTCAGCGCCGTAGGGGATGTGACTGGGATGTCAGCGCCGTAGTGTGTATTGGTGTGCAGAGCCGTAGGCATTATGGCTGTGGGTTGTACAGCGCCGTAGAGGATGTGGGTGTGCAGCGCCGTAGAGGATGTGACTGGGATGTCAGCGCCGTAGTGGATGTGGGTGTGCAGCGCCATAAGTTATGCGGCTGTTGGTGTGCAGCACTGTAGGAGATGTGGCTGTGAATGCGTAGCACTAGAGGGTATGTATTGAATGTGCAGCATCAGTCTAGTGACATGTGTGAGTGACCGCTATATTTTCCCTGTATAGGGACCACCCTGCGGTTATCAAGAGGAGATTTACCAGTGTACTGGTTGTATCCTTACTGTCACCTTTATTCCTATTGGTGTGGAAAGAAGTCACAGGCTTTAAGGTATGTACCACCAAGGTGAGACTATCTCTGCAATATTTTAATTAATGTCTAGGCTCAGGATACACAACTCGCTTGTTATTTCCGGGGTGGTACACCTGTCAAACCGTAACGCGGGTGTCCTAAGGCGAGTTCAGGGAGGACAGAACCTCCCGTGGAGCAGAAGGGCAAAATAGTATGTAACCATGGTGAAGATGTATCAATCCTCCTAATGGGCACACCTGGAGGTTTTGCATTTAGCAGCCAAGCAGAGTGTACCTATGATTATCTAGTACATTGTATAAAATTATAGGTAGAATTTGGTTGCAATGGGCAACTTCTTCACTTGTCCTCTTTAGAAGGTTGCGATATATATCTCCCCCATTGCGAGCAAGCAAGTTTTGTATTCGTACTTTGTCTGTTGTCATGCCAAATTCATCTTCAGGCTAATCTACTGTAAACTCTGTAGTGTTCACTGTATAGCAACACCAAACTATTTATATGTACTGGCCTCAGATATGTAACTGACTTTACTTGAGACTAAACAGCTGTAAACAATGTTTGGAATTCATATACAGTACTTTGTGCAAAATGTCCTGTTAGGAGCATTACTAAGTTTTCAGATCCTTATATCCTACTGTTATCTGTTTCCAAGGGCATTTTTATGATCTTTTTTTTTTTTTTTTTTTAATATATTTTATTTTCTATGAAATGAGAGGTTTAGTAGTAGCTCTAGACATCCATTTATATTTCAGAATCCCAATGTACAGCTTACCTGTTATACTATGTTTTTTTTTTTTGTCCCAGATATATTGTACCTTTATAGGTCTATATTCGTACCACAGGATTAGCATTGCATTTTCTGGATTACATGTTCTTCCTACGTCCCATTTTTTTCACTAGGACAGTTGAAGAGGCGAGCGGAGGAAGGTGTTCTGTTACATTTTAAATATTGAGACATTTACAGTTAAAGATAAATTTGACATTTGTAAGCACTTTGAGCCACAAATTATATCAGAAAATAGACTACCAACATTTAAAATATCATTGTTACTATGATCCCTAGGTCATAATAACTTCATCCATTTAAAAAAAAAAAAAAAAAAGAAATTTTTCAGAATATTGTTATATAACACTCAAGTCGCCTCTTCAATTATTTGAAGCTTCGGTGAAAGTTTATTCAGTATAAATTATATCTCTTGACATTCAGTTATTAGTTGTTTTGTTGTTATTTTATGGATGAACCTATACATATTATTTCGTACTGTGATTTTCAATTATAGTTTATAGCATTCTGCTGTACTTTTATGTGATAGAATAGCAGTTCTCATAGAAAAAATTGTCTGTCTTCAGCAACCAGTGAGAAAGTTGTATTTCATTTAGTCATCTTTAACAGCTGATCAGTGCAAATGAACAATTATTGGATTTTGGGGAGTATGGTAATAGAGGCAACCAACCTATGATGGGTACAGAATCCCGGCTGTCATAATCCTGACAGTGACAATGCTGGCTCCGTAATCCGACGCACGTCATTGAGTATTCTAACCATACCCTAACCCACCCAACGCACAGCCTAACCCTAGACATTCCCTCCCGCAACCTAAAACTCCTCAGTACCTAAGCCCTAATACCCTCGGGATTCCAGAGCTGATATTCTGACTATTGGGACCCTGAGCTCCGGGATGCTGACTACGTCCCGATTGGTACATATAACAGAGGTCTTTGTTTTTTAAGCCTGTACTGCTAGACAGACAGAATTTACTGCCAGTAATGTATATTGCAGTTTCAGCCTCTCATTGTAAAGTGTCATTTAGTGCATTCAATAAAGACTTTCCTATGAATGTTTGAAAATCTTGATACTTAAAAAATGCTTTTCCAGCACTTGCAACATTTATATGGGGAAATGGAGGGCAGTTTGAAGTGTTTGTTGCCGTTATTGCCTGGCTAGAGGTGCAGGAATAGCTCTAATGCTTTTAGTGAAGGGCTGGGTTTCCTAAGGCTGAGGGGGGGGGGGGGGGGGGTTGCATTTTGGCAAGGGTCCCCACACTACAGGTTTCCCTGCTTTACCTCCATCAAAGACTGGCATAGCCTAATGCTAGTACTATGAATTTTCTGGCAGGATCCCATGCTTTTCGTTCACCCGATATTGCTGCTTCCAGCCGAGGCTATGAGCGCAAGTGCTGGTTGCACTTTAAGGAGGGTCTTCAGGTTTTACTTAATTATTAATTTTTACAAGTACATCAAGGTCCCTGTTAATGATCATTAGCATAGAACTTGCATAGGGGAAGAAGCTAAGCGTTATCACTGTCCTTAGCCAAATAAATGCTCCTTATGTAATATGTATATGTCGGCCCACCCCTTCTCTCCCATTCCGTCTTTCTAAAGCTGGGTACACGCCTTACTACCCTGCGATGTGGCGAGCGATATAACGATACATCGCAGGTGCCGTGCCTACTTTGCATGATCCACCGTCTGACGGCACAATGTTACGTTACATGCTGCATATAACTACACAGTGTCTTTCATTGAATCTTCCCAACTGATGTACCGCACAGGAGATGTGAACGACGGCCGGGAGCTACTGATCAGGCGTACACACTATGGCCCCCATTTAGTAATGAGTTTTATCACCAAAACGAGTGATAAATTTCACTGTGTATGATAAATGGTGCTCCAGCCAATCATCTCCTAACTGTCATTTTTGTAACAGTTGACAGTTGGGAGCTGATTGGCTGGAGCACCATATATCATACACAGTGACATTTATCACTCATTTTGGTGATAAAACTCATTAGTAAATGAGGCCCTATATGTTGTGTATGATATATCGTCCTGATCTGCGTTGGGGCGATATATCGTATGGTATATACCCAGCTTTAGCTTAGATAAGCACAAGGTATGTCTGCATACCTACTGAGAAAGTACTGAATATTGCTCTACAGTGTTGGACTTATGTCCAACAGTACATGAGCCCCTATGTGTGCACTTTACTAAAAGAAAAAAAAACATGTTGGCCATCTCCTTGTATTTAGGAATTTTAACCTTAGGTGATATTTTAATTCTTACAGTTTATAATTCTGTCTGTTTTCTCCAGACAGATGCAGCCATACTCTCACTTATGGGTTTCCGGCTTGAGGGAATCCTCACAGCCACAGTATTACCTTTGCTACTCACTATGGTAAGACTGAACATTATGAGAGTTAAATAAACATATAAACTTAAATGACATGCTTAAACAAAACAAAAACAACAAAAACTTTTTTCTTTTCTTGCAGACATTATTCCTTGGCCCTCTGGTCCATCTTTCTTTGGATTGCCCATGGGATTTTCTTGATGGATTAAAAGTTGCTTTTGGTAGGTGCCTTTAGGAGACATGTAAGTTGCTGTTCTTGAAATTTTTTTATCTGTGCAACATTACACATTATTGTACAGTCCATTTACATGTAACTTGTATGTAAACTTGCAGATCTTCGATTTTGGATGCTTTGTGTGACTGACATGCGGTGGCTTCGTAATCAGGTGATTGCCCCTCTTACAGAGGAGTTGGTCTTCAGGGCCTGCATGCTGCCAATGTTAGTACCATGTACTAGCCCTGGCACAGCAATCTTTACGTGTCCATTGTTCTTTGGTATTGGTGAGTAACTTAAATATTCTTGCTTAAGTCTATCTGAGATTTATGTTCAGAAAAGTGTCTGTTGGTTTGAATTTACTTATCACATTGAGTACATAATATAAATAGATTTTCTCCTACATCCACTAGGGGACACTGGAGGCTACATAACAGTGGTGTATAGATGTGTCAAACCGGGAGCTGGCACTTTAAATTTAGAAAGTGTGACTAGCTCCTCCCCCTCTATACAAGCCAGTAATAGTATTGTGTCCAAGGGAGCTGGTCATACTTTGGGCTTCTCCTCAGGGCATAGTTTAGTTTAAGATGGTTAAGGAAGATGCTGATTCAAGCATTGAGGACATGACAGGCAGCTGGCTGCGACGATGGAGCTGCCGGGGAACCCTTTCGCAGCTGCTTGTGGCTCGCGCAAGGGTCTTCAGCTACAGAGACCATTGTAGCTGAGCCACTCCGGGGTAGTATCAGGACGCGCTGCATGCGGCATACGTCGCAGTCCCCCATTAGCCTCACCGGCAGTGGGGTTGCCAGGCACAGAAACTGTGGTGTTTACGTGTTTACTAGTAGTGACAGTCCGTTGACGCCATATACAGTCCTGCGCTAGTGGTTTAAAACGGACGCCATAGTGGGGGGGGGGGGGGGTCTGCTCCTTGCTTCCAGTAAACAGAGCCGACGGCCTTTACATGCTGCTTTCTGCGCTGATCACAGCACTGAGACAGCCTCCCCAGGATTCATGAGTGATCAGTGGGGTTTAGGCTATGTAGGAGCACAGTATAATATTACTGCTGTAATTTATACATAGCGTTTTTGGCACTGCTAACAGCGCTGTTTGGGCGGGTGTGGCTCTCTTCCCTTTCTTCCCTTATCTCCTACTCTTACACTGTCCACTACATTACTGTACTGTTTGTATGGCAGTGTTTTGTACCATGGCTGAAGGAGGATCTAAAGCTTCACAGAAAACTTTTTCTTGCACAAAATGTGCAGAAAAGTTTACACTAGGACAAATATCTAGCTCCCTGTTGTGTGACAATTGTGATTCAAAGCAGCTGGCTCAAGGATCACCCCGACTTAGGCGGCACAGTTCACTTCTGTTATGTCACTCCTGTCTGCAGAGCTGGAGGCCTCTCGTAAAGAAAGAGAGCTTTCCAGATCTCAGTAGTCTACTCTCCCCCCTGAACCAGCCTGGGCTTGTTCCCTAGTTAAGTTGGTTGAGGGGCTCACAAAACTATGGGGTCCCTCGCCCCTTCAGCGGGCACTTCACCACAGGTTCCCAAGAAGAGGCTATTACCCTCAGTCCTACAGTCGGATGACTCTGAGGGTGAGGATATGCCCCCTCTAAAGGAGGGTGAGTTTCCTGATTCTGGGGAGGAACCGGTCCCAGAGGATCCAGGACCTTTGACCCAGGGATTAGAGGCTTTGATTTTAGCAATCCGCCAGGTATTAAACGTGGAGGAGGCGGGTTCTGCTCGGCCATCTATCTTTAGTAAAAAGCAAAGACAGGCTGCCTTCTTTCCATCATCAGAGGAGCTGGATTCTATCCTCGCTACTGCTTCGAAAAACCTGGATAAAAAATTTCAGGTATCCCGTTGACTTTTGTCCTCCTACCCTTTCCCAACAGGAAGCTATGTGAGACTCCACCCTCGGTAAATCCCTCAGTGTCTCGTCTGTCCAAGAAGACAGTTCTGCCAGTACCAGGGGCCATTTCCTTAAAAGAGGCTTCACACTAGAAGTTGGAGAACACCCTAAAGTCCATTCTTCATCAAGCGCTAGTGGACTGCTGGTTCAGTAAGGCGATTGAAACCTGGGCTAAACAACTATTGAAGGATTAAGGACAGAACTCAAAGCTGAGTATCTTATTCCTTTAGCAGACCTGGTGCGACTAGCAAAGTCCATGGATCTTCTACTGCCATTCTCACTACTGTCTGGAACCACGCTCTTCTTGGCAAAAAAGGAAGGATTATTATTACTTTTACTCGTTCTTTGATCTTTTTTAGTACACGATGGAGATGTTTTCCTTGGATTTTTGCATACCGGAACGTGAAAATAGGCATCCTTTAGATCTATTGATGCGAGGAAGTTGTTTTGTCTTATGCCCATCAAAATGGATTTCAGGTTTTCCATATCAAATTTCTTTACTCTCACAATTGTTCAATTGTCTGAGATCCAAAATACTTAAGAATCCTCCTGTAGCTTTTTTTACCAAATAAATTGAAGAATGAAAACCTTTTCTTCTTTTCTGACCGCGGGACAACTTCTACAGCTTTTGAGCTGATCAATTTTTTTATGCTGTCTTCTAGAGCTTTGGCCTCCAAAGTTACCCCTGGAACCCTTGACTCCACAAATTTGTCTACTTTGGGTATGTCTAAAAATTCTATCCTGTACAACTGCGACACCACTTCCAGAACCCAACTGTTTTGAACAGACTCCTTCCATTGTCTAGCAAATTCCAGAAGTCTGCCCCCTACTGGCACGTGTGGGTCGGGATCCTGTCATAGGCATTGCCTCTGATTGCCTCTCCTATAGGATTGGCGAAAGGACTGTATCGTCATCCCTGAAGAGTATCATCCACAGTTTTGCCACCCAGGTTTATAACTTCTGGCTTCCTTTTATACTGTTGCTTAGCAGGTGGCATAGGGTATCAACAAATATTGGAAGTGTCAAAACCTACTGTGCATAGTAGCCTAAGATGTACCCCCAAACCCATGTGGTTATCACCCACTCCACAAAGCTAAACACTATGAAAAAAGGAATGGGAAAGAGGGTACAAAATTGGGCGCTCTGAGTACATAAATGATAACTGAAACACATGAACATTCAATAATACGTTCCCTTAGAATCGTAGTTCCTCCTGTGGAGTTTATAGACTTGTGATGTGTTTTGTGGGTTCGGACGTATATCTTCTCGTTGAGGTAAAAAATATGTAGCTCCAGAAATAGTTAATGTTTCAACAGACATACCTCCAGTGCTGAAAGGGTAAATAAGCTCACAGAGTCCTCGTTGTTGAGACAAAGGCTCCAGGGTGAGCCGAAACGCGCATAGACAACGAGGACTCTGTGACCTTATTTACCCTTTCGGCGCTGGAGGTATGTCTGTTGAAACATTAACTGTTTCTGTAGCTACATATTTTTTACCTCAATGCTGAAAGACTGGTAACTCTTCTATATATATTTTTTACATTGTTTTTCTCTTATGATCTTTTATGATTTTTATTGTTTCTTTTAATTAGCATGAGACATTTCAGTGCCATTTATGGGGAAATGGATTGATGTCTTTTATCTCATTGTTTGAATTGGGCTTGTGTTTTGTTTAAATATACAACTTTTTGGATTACTTCTCCTTGGCATTGAGAGATACATTATCCAGTGTGCATTACATAGTGAACTAAAGGGAAACAACTCTGTCGATTCAAAAAGAAACCTTGATGTGCAGAGTCTGATCTCTTTTAGAGTGAGTTGGGGTACTCCACCATTACATCAAAAGGTATCTTTATAAGTAGTTAACTTCATTATTCTTATTGATTGTTCATGTGTTTGTTATCATTTATGTACTCAGAGCGCCCAATTTTGTACCCTCTTTCCCATTCCCCTTTTTATAGATGGCATAGGGTACCTAAATCACCCATCTTGAGGTAATGTCAAATTGCTTCCAATTTATTACTAAATAGTAGGGAACCCTCAAATGGTAAAGGGACCAGCCTATTTTTTTAATGCATTTTTGCTGGCCATGAACGCAGCCATAGAGCTCGTCTTGACATCACTTCTGCTGTCATAGATTTTGCTGAAAATTCTAGCTCATCAAGTGTAGCCTCACACAGGTATTCAGTAGCTTTACTCATAATAGAAAGACTTCTCTGTAAATAATTTCCTGAAATTTTCTCTAAGTCTGTGTGCATAAAAGATGTCCAGAGTCTCCAAGTTCTGGATAATGACATTGTTGTAACACCAGACTTCAGAGACAATGCTGCAGATGAGCTATGCAATTTCTTTAAAGAACTTTCAATTCTTTTATCCATACTATCTCTTAGTACCGCCCCATTTTCCAGAGGGGTAGTAGTTTTAGAAACAACCTCAGCGACAGCTGCATCAACTTTAGGAATTATACATATAGACAACAATTGTTCATCCTTAATAGGATACATCCTATCGATGTATCCTGTTCATCACCAGCTTCCACAGTATCATTCTAATTCATAGATTTTTGTGTGAGTGTGTGTATAGAATATATATACTCCCAACAAATCTCCTAAAAATAGAAGCAGGCGGCACTCATCCGGACTTGATAGAAACAAAAGGGAATTTATTGTTCCATATAAGCCGACGTTTCAAGGCCTGAACGGCCTTGTCATCAGGGTGTCAAGGATGACAAGGCCGTTCAGGCCTTGAAACGTCGGCTTATATGGAACAATAAATTCCCTTTTGTTTCTATCAAGTCCGGATGAGTGCCGCCTGCTTTTATTTTTAGGAGATTTGTTGGACATATTTTCTCTTTAGGAAGGCACCACGGCGATTACTGTTCTTTTTATCCAGAGTGCCCATCTACATGTAGGTAGGGGGGGGTGTGTGTGTGTGTGTGTGTGTGTGTATATGTATATATATAATTTCTCCAATAGACTATCCACAATATCCAAATTTAATGCTCTAACTAGTGTGTGATCTAGTTCTTAGATCCCAGTGACTGCAAAAACTCTTCCTTAGTAACAAAATATTTTTTCATCCATTCCATTAAGTCTTGTAACTGTTTAGACTGACTATCTAAAGGAGTTGTTTCTTTCTGACAGTCCTTGCAGAATTTAGCACCTTGATTACTAGTAAAGGGCTTGATGCATGCAGGGCAAATAGTTGCAAGATGTTTCTTCTTGCAGCTCTTATTCCTAGCTCCCAAAGCTGGAGAGACACTGCAGAATGGAATATCCATTAGTAAAACACCCTAACTAACGCTTATATATAAATAAAAGGTGACCTCTATGAGGACTTAAGGTGCATATCCACTACACTAGAGTGAAACGACTGTGCGATTACAACATTGTAATCGTTCACCATCCTGTGCAGTGGATAATGTGCCCACACTGAACGATATGTCGTTCAGTGCAGGCACCCTCCCTCATCCACAAACATGCACAATCTGACTATCTCGTCAAGTTGGCCTGCATGTTCAGGCGATGACCAATTCCAACAACGACCAGCGGGAACACGCAACTCTGGTCGTTGCCGGCATTTTACTGCACGATTAATGAACGATAACGATGTCGTGATCGTTCAATCGCTCGTTTTTCTCATGTAGTGGATACACGCCTTTACCCCTTCTGGGCACATACAGCCTTTTGGGGAGAAGGCTCCTTTTCCATTGTTTGTAAGAGGCAGACTCCTGGATAAGCAGTATTGGAGAGCAAAAGTGGCTCCATTCCGTCCAGTGCGCGACCCCATCATTAAATCCTTTTAGCACTTGAACCCGGGTGAACTCCTACGTCAGACCACCACTGAGATTGCTGGGATGGCCGCATCATCGGGACTTTCACCAGCCGTCTCCAGCACTGCAGTTTGCCGCTAGCCGGCCCCGGCACTTCCGCCGCCATACTGCACGCGGGTGATATGGAACAGACGTCCGGATAACATATAGCGAGGCTCCAAATTGTGTGGACATCGGCACATATCGAGCGCAGCTCAGAGACGCATTTTGATATGCCTCAGCTTCTCCCCAGGGAGCTATCCTCCTTCATGTCGTGGCTACCAGAGGCGCATTTACTGGGAATAAATAAAAAGTCCTCTAAACAAAATAACAAACATTCTACACCTTCTCTAACTAGGAGACAGGGAAAAAAAGACTAGGGAGGTATAGACGGAGGGAACCTATATACCCTAAGTGGGTGGACCCTAGAAAGGGGAAAACACTGTCCCATACTAGGGGAATGGGGTGCAATCCCAGAGTAATGGCTACCATGAAGTAATCTATTTATTTATACTCAGTTGGGTTCATCCAAAGATGTGTCCAGCTCTGCACCAGTGGTATTTGTGGTAGGTTCATGTCCGGCATATATCTGATACCCTTATCCCCAACTCATCCCATTTGTGCATTGTGAATGTTTTGCAACAGCTCCATTCTTAAACCGTTTTTAAAGACACTTGTTTTTTTAGCAGATAGGGGGAAAATGAATTAGACTCCAATATTTTCAGGAGCGAAAAACGGGTCTTTCGTGTATTTTTTTTTCGGGTGACAAAAACACACTGACCTCAGTAGCGCATGCAGGGGGTTCGTACCCAGAAACCACCCCTGGCAGACTGCAGCAGGTTTTCACCCCAAATCTGGGAGTGGCAAGTGCAGTGGATTTCTGACTTTGTTTATTTGGTTAATTTTTAATTAACCTTTTTGTGATCACAGCTTTCTCATGCACACCTGTGCAAGCTCATTATATTAACCTGTGTCAGCTGCCTTTTTGGTAGTATCATAGTAGCTATGTTTGGTGACTGCCTTGCCTTGAAAAGCCATAAGTTAGTTGGCAGGTGAGCTTTAAACCAGTTTAAACTCTGTGATAGCAGCTACCAGGTTTTCATAAGTATGACAGATAGTGTAGGACCTGCAGAGAAATTGGGTCCCTTGATGTGGGCTGCAGGCTTAAATGCATTGCTCAATCCATAAACCAAAACCCCATTATTTATATATTATTGTGTGTATATTCCAGTCAGTCCTGCAGTCACATCTCCATCTTGTTTACCATGGAGTGCTCACCAAGAACCTTATGCAGGTTCCAGTATTATCCAGTTTCTTGTAAGGAGGCACTCTCCAATCAAATTACATTTTTATAATAATTTATACTACATCCATTGACATGTGTTAAATCCATTGTCTGGCTGTGCACGCTGCTTTGAGGATGTGCGACTTTGACTGTATGCCGTTTTTCTCCTATTTCAGAAACATTGTGAATATGACTGTTGTTCTCTTATTAGCTATTACAATTGGTCTTGAGAATGGTTCTGATTAAGAACCGAAACGTCGACCTGATCAAAGGCTGGATTTAACACATCAGACCTGATTTAAAGGGTGGATTTAACACATGTCAACATATGTACAATAAATTAATTATTATAAAAATTTAATTTTGATTGGAGAGTGTCTCCTTCCAAGAAACTGGATACTCACCCCCCTTGGCTTTTTGCCTTTTTTGTTACATTACAACCTGTATTTTTTTTTTTTTTTTTATCTGAATTTTATGTGATGGATCTGCACAAAATAGTCTAATTTGGTGAAATGAAATGAGAAAAATATATATAAAAAAGAATCTTTATAAATAAAATTCTGAAAATTGGTATGTGCATAAGTAATCACCCCCTTTGCAATGAACCCCCTCAAAAGTCCTGATGCAACCAATTACCTTCAGAAGTCACATAATTAGTGAAATGAAGTCCAACTGTGTGAAATTTAAGTGTCACATGATCTGTCAGTATAAACACACCTTTTCTGAAAGGCCCCAGAGGCTGCAACACCACTAAGCAAGAGGCATCACACCATGAAGACCAAGGAGCTCTCCAAACTACTCATGGACAAAGTTGTTGAGAAGTACAATTCTGGGTTGGGTTATGAAAAAATATTCAACTCAAATTCATCATCATCAAATGGAAAGAACATGGTACCACAACAAACCTGCCAAGAGAGGTCCGCCCACCAAAACTCGCAGACCGGGCAAGGAGGGCATTAATCAGAGAGGCAGCACAGAGACCAAAAGTAACCCTGAAGGAGCTGCAGAGTTCCATAGCAGAGACTGGTGTATCTGTGCATGTGACCACAATAAGCCGTACACTTCATAGAGCTGGGCTTTATGGAAGAGTGGCCAGAAAAAAGCCATTACTTAGTGATAAAAATAAGACACGATTTGAGTTTGCCAAAAGGCATGTGGACAACTCCCCAAATGTATGCAGGAAGGTGCTCTGGTCAGATGAGACTAAAATTTAACTTTTCAGCCACCAAGGAAAACGCTATGTCTGGCGCAAACCCAACACATCCCATCACCCCAAGAACACCATCCCCACAGTGAAACATGGTAGTGGCAGCATCATGCTGTGGGGATGTTTTTCAGCAGCAGGGACTGGGAAACTGATTCGAGTCAAGGGAAAGATGGATGGTGCTAAATACAGGGATATTCTTGAGCAAAACCTGAGACTGGGACAGAGGTTCACCTTCCAGCAAGACAATGACCCGAAGCATACTGCTAAAGCAACACTTGAGTGGTTTAAGGGGAAACATTTAGATGTGTTGGAATGGCATAGTCAAAGCCCAGATCTCAATCCAACTGAGAATCTGTCGTCAGACTTGAAGATTGCTGTTCACAAGCGGAAACCATCCAAATCCCAGGGGCAAGATGTGGCAAGCTCACAGAGACTTATCCAAAGCGACTTGCAGCTGTAATTGCCGCAAAAGGTGGCTCGACAAAGTACTGACTTTAGGGGTGTGAATAGTTATGCACGCTGAAGTTTTCTGTTATGTTGTCCTAAATGTTGTTTGATTCAAAATAAAAAAAAACAAACACAACTTCACAGTTGTAGGCATGTTCTGTGAATGAAATGATGCATACCTTCAAACAATCCATTTTAATTCCAGGTTGTGAGGCAACAAAACATATAAAATATATATAATTATAGTACCAGTCAAAAGTTTGGACGCACCTTCTCATTCTATGGTTTTTGTTTATTTCAATTATATTCAACAAAGTAGATTAGTACTGAAGACATCAAAACTATGAAAGGACACATATGGAATTATGTTGTAAAGAAGAAAGTGTTAAACAAATCAAAATTTGTTTTATATTTTAGATTCCTCAAAGTAGCCCCCTTTTGTTTTGATAACAGCTTTGCACACTCTTGGCATTCTCTCAATCAGCTTCATGAGGTAGTCTCCTGGAATGGTTTTCCAACAGTCTTGAAGGAGTTCATAGAGGTGCTGAGCACTTGTTGGCTGCTTTTCCTTCACTCTGCGGTCCAACTCATCCCAAACCAGCTCAATTGGGTTTAGGTCGGGTGATTGTGGAGGCCATGTCATCTGACGCAGCACTCCATCACTTTCCTTCTTGGTCAAGTAGCCCTTACATAGCCTGGAGCTGTGTTTGGGGTCATTGTCTTGTTGAAAAACAAATGATGGTCCCAGTAAACGCAAACCAGATGGGATGGCATGGCGCTGCAGAATGCTGTGGTAGCCATGCTGGTTAAGTGTGCCTTGAATTTTGAGTACATCACCAACAGGGTTACCAGCAAAGCACCCCCACACCATCACACCTCCACCTCCATGCTTCATAGTGGGAAACACACATGCAGAAAACTTCTCTGCGTCTTACAAAGACACGGCGGTTGGAACCAAAAATCTCAAATTTGGACTCATCAGACCAAAGTACAGATTTCAACTGGTCTAATGTCCATTCCTTCCGTTTCTTGGCCCAAACAATTCTATTCTTCTTGTTGTTAATCCTCCAGTAGTGGCTTTTTCGCAGCAATATGACCATGAAGGCCTGATTCACGCAGTCTCCTCTGAACAGTTGATGTTGAGATTTGTCTGCTACTTGAACTCTGAAGACTTTGTGGTCTCTAATCTGAGGTGGTGTTAAGTAGCGGTTTCTGAGGCTGGTAACTCTAATGAACTTATCCTCTGCACAAGAGGTAACTCTTGGTCTTTCTTTCCTGGGGCGGTCTTCATGAGAGCCAGTTTCATCATGGCGTTTGATGGTTTTTGCAACTGCACTTGAGGATACATTTAAAGCTCTTGAATTTTTCCGTATAGTCTGACCTTCATTTCTTAAAGTAATGATGGACTGTCGTTTCTCTTTACTGAGTTGAGTGGTTGTGCCATAATATGGATTACAACTGTAGTCACATAGTGGTGTCCACTGTGTACTAACCCTACCTCTGCACAACACAACAGATGGTCTCAAACACATTAAGAAGGCAAGTAATTCCACAGATTGACTCTTGACAAGGCACACCTGTTAATTCAAAACCATTCAAGGAGACAACCTCATGAAGCTGATTGAGAGAATGCCAAGAGTGTGCAAGCTGTTGTCAAAGCAAAAGGGGGCTATTTTGAGGAATCTAAAATAAAAAACAAACATATTTTGATTTGTGTAACACTTTTTTGTTTACAACATAATTCCATGTGTATTCTTTCATAGATTTGATGTCTTCAGTATTAATCTACTATGTTGAAAATAATTAAAATAAAATAAAAACCATTGAATGAGAAGGTGTGTCCAAACTTTTGACTGGTACTGTGTGTGTGTGTGCAGGGCCGCCATCATGGGGGTCTGCCGGGCCTGGAGAGAGCGGGGGCCCGGTGACAGCAGAGCAGAATATGAATCGGGCAGCGGACTTCGGCAGCCTGGGAGAAAACGCGCCGCCGCCGATATTTGAAACATTGCACCATCCGCGAACCATTACAGCTCGCATACCGGTAGCCAATAAGGAGTGGCCACGATGGCCGCTCCTGATTGGCTGCTGGTACGTGAGCTGTGATTGGCTCGCAGCCAACACCATATTTGAAATACCGCCGGCAGCGCTGTGCTGTTTTTCCCAGGCTGCCGTTGTATAT
This sequence comes from Taudactylus pleione, assembly GCA_031769625.1. Classification (NCBI taxonomy): domain Eukaryota; kingdom Metazoa; phylum Chordata; class Amphibia; order Anura; family Myobatrachidae; genus Taudactylus; species Taudactylus pleione. Next base: position 1,756,395 of record JAUIMM010000084.1, read on the forward strand.
CTCCGCCGCTGTCTCCCGGGCCCGCTGAGAAACAAGGTAGGACTATGCCCTGCCGTATGCCCCTCCACCTAGTGCAGCTGGCCTTCCCTACCCTAACCCCCTACTCCAGCCAGCCTTCGCCTGCCCTGCGATCCCCTTGTCCAGACAGCCATCTCTGCCCTGTGCCCCCCCCCCCTGTCCAGCCAGCCTTCCCTTCCCTTCCCTATGCTCCCTCTAATCAAGCCAGCCTTCCATGCCCTGTGCTCACCCTAAACCAGCCATTCTTCCCTGCCCTGTGCCCTCTTATCCAGCCAGTCTTTTCTGCTCTGTCCCCCCTTCCCAGTCCAGCCTTCCCTGCCCTGTGCCCTCTTATCCAGCCAGTCTTTTCTGCTCTGTCCCCCCTTCCCAGTCCAGCCTTCCCTGCCCTGTGCCTCCCCCTAGTACACCTAGCATTCCCTGCCCTGCCCCCTCTAGTCCAGCCAGATTTCCCTGCCCTGTGCCCCCCAAGTAAGGTCCAGCCTTCCCTACCCTGTGCACTCACAGTTCAGCCTTTTCTGTGCCCTCCCAGTCCAGGCTTCCCAGCCGTGTGTCCCCATGTCCATCCTTCCTTCCCGAGAATTTTTAAACTGGTTCAGTCACCACTTGACGCCCCACCCCCCAGTTTAACTCCACCCACATACACAGCTCCACCCACCTCTGCGCCATCCCCCTGGGGGGCTGTGCCTATATTGTCAGTACCGCCCCCCCCCCCCCATTTCTGATGGCAGCCGTGTGTGTGTGTGTGTGTGTATATGGATGTATACAGGTTTCGACAAATCCCGGTCACCAGGGCGACTAAGATTTTAGTCCTGGTGACAAGAAGTTTTTCAAGGGGTCTCCCCGGCCGCCGCACGTATGCTCCATTTGCCGGGCGCTCGCTGAGATTTTACCACTGAGCAGCAGTCTCCTCTGCGGGGGTGCGATCACACTGATCGCGGCCCCCTGGCTAAGGGGCTCACATCGCCCTACCCCCCTCAGTGCACAGCGCCATTTTTTTTCTTTCTTTACCTAATGGGTGAGGGCATGCTTCCCGCAATTAGGATCTGCCTCCCAATAAGTTCTGACTTTGGAGCTAATTGAATTAGCCCGTGGGGTCAATTAGCTGGTGGTAAAGTACTACGGCTAATTGAATTCACCCCATAACCTTCCTTTCGGGTAACAATTTTCTTGGTAAAATATAACCCAAATTAATATAATACAAGCACCAGCAATGACAAAAGCACTATTGAGTTCAGTGGCCAATCTGAAGTAGCTAACCTCCTTTTAGCCTCAGTCACAATTACAAGAACCCTCCATGCCATCTCTACAATAATAAGAAATTGCAGGTTTAAGATGCAACCTAATCTACATGAAAACATTGGGCACCGTGTCGATTTGCACATTTTACACTAAACAGACATGCCTTTAACTTGACATCAGAACTCTTGTCTTTATTTAAAGTGACTGTAACCTCAAAATGTACTTCGCATAATTAAAAGATGCTTTATTATATTCTTTTGTGTAGACTAGGAGTTATTTTGGGGGTTTCTGGAAGTAGTTACACCAACAGAGATGTCTTTTACCACTGTCATATACAACTCATGCTATTAGGCTGTGCCCCTTTATATTGTATTATGAGGGGAGTATACAATACAAATAAAATTGTCAGGAGAGCTCTGCAAGGGAATTATTAGGAAATTAAAACTGTACTCTAACTAGAGTTCTGTATTTTTAGATGGGCATGCATTTAATATGTTGTGGGGTTTTATCCTATTTCTGATTGTTTGCTGCTAGAGATGTGTAAATTAACTGTCTTCTATTTTATTCCAGCCCATTTCCATCACGTCATTGAGCAGCTAAGGTTTCGACAGGGAACTGTTGTGAACATTTTCCTGTCTGCTGGTGTGTAATAATACATATTATTTATTATGTTTTTTTGTTTGTTTTTTTTATCCCTCTTTGAATTTGTTTGTTTGATTTCTCTGTCAATTATTTGCCCTTCTTTATAGCTGCTATTGAACAATTTAGATATTTGTTGTTTTTATTTTTTTATTTTCTTTTTATAGCATTTCAGTTTTCATACACTGCAGTGTTTGGAGCATACACAGCATTTATCTTCATAAGAACAGGTGAGAACATTTTGGCTCCGACAGTGGTTTACAAAACTTTTACAAACTTTGCCTAGTGAGAGTGCAAAAGAATTTGGCTGCAGATAAGAATTCCATTGTGGTGACTTATGCTATGTACTGACAGGTTTTATTTCCACCTGTGCTCTTGTTTCTGCTGCTCACTATTAACATTATGGTTAACAATTCTGTTATATGACTTTGCATTTCTCTCATCGCCTACCCTTAATCCCCCTCATCTTAAATAAAATAAATTAAATAAAAGCAATGTGCATATCTACTCATCTGGAACCCATGAGTGTTCATAATACATTTTAAAAAGCGGATCAATGTATAGGACCTGTCCTCCCCTAGTCTTCAAAGGGTCAAATGTTGCTAGAGCAATTTTTAGGTGAATTTCACAAGCCCCGGAGCAACTATGGTCCCTCTGCAAAACAGGATAGACAGAAAAGGAGTAAAGTGGGCAGGGTTAGAACAAACCTGCAGCCAATCAGAGCATTACAATGTTAGCAGTAGTACACTGCATTTATGCTCACAGCCAGCTCCTGCATAATCATGTGTAAGCAAGTTTGAATGGGGGTGGTGTAGTTAGTCCGTTATTTATGGTCCATTTCACAATGTTTCTTTCATTTTTAGGACACTTCATAGGACCTGTTCTCTGCCATTCCTTTTGTAATTACATTGGATTTCCAGCCATATTTACAGCTTTGGACCATCCACAACGTACAACCATTTTTCTTTTCTATATTCTGGGTGTTGTACTGTTCTTTTTGCTGCTCTATCCTGTCACGGATCCATCATTGTATGGGGACATTCCTGTCTGCTATTTACTGGAGAAGGGATCCCCAAGTCACCGTTCTCTTTGCTCTTGACAACAGCAACAACCATGGCACTAATCAGTCATGCTAAAGAAAGATTACCTGGTCTGTTCTGGTGAACGGACTTCATCCACAGGTAATTGCTACAGAAAGTAACAGACTAACCTGGTGCAGAAGTGGTTGGTAAAACTTCATGTAGATGTCACATGAACTGTTGAATGTTACCATGAAGTATTGGTTTTGTATGAGCCATCTTTCATGAACTAGAAACTAAACACTTTTTTTTTTTTTAAATCTACAGCACCCATTCAGAATGATGGGGCCTCTGACTGCGCTTTTAATTTGAGCTGCATTTTTAAGACCAGGTGTTACTTGTCACCAGATATTAAATGTACATAATATATATATTTTTGGATGTAAATTAATTCCATAGTACACTATTTTTTTACATTATATGTGGACCCAAACATTATTTTCAGCTTGTTTGGACGATGAATAAAAGTTTGATTTTTCACTGGAGAACATTAAAAGGAACATTCAAAACATTGCGCTGCCATTTTCCTCTGTAATACCTGTGGGCGCTGCTCTCAGCACTTTGCAACAGTTTGGGCATTTTGCAAAACAGGTTATATTTATGCAAATCTGTTGAAGCTGCTATTAGTGATCCTGTTGCAAATAAAGGTTAATGCATCTCTGTCAGCTCAACACTTTATTTTTTTAGACACCAAACATCGTGAACCTGCTGCTAATTTTCTTCAGCCTTTTTCCCACTGAAACTATATTCATATAAAGGTAATATTCTTTATTGGTATGTTTGTATCACTTCACCTTTGTCACTTCATTACAATTTGTCTCCAGGAGAAAGTACTGGACTAATGTTTTTAAGTCAGTGTACACAAACCAGTAATGTGTGCAAACAACTTGAAGGTGATTAACTGAGTGATAGACAAAGGAGCCTTCATTCTGCTTGACTCAAAGTTGACAAAATAGCTCACTTATTTTCCTATTTTAAAAGCTACATAGTACACTGCTGCAACATCAAGGCATTGTGCTGAAAAGAAAATGGCATAGTTTACATTGTTAATGGTGGAGTCTCTCACTCAAGAAAAACAAACCAGTGCTACTTAGGTGGGTACTTGTTGCAATAACTTCATTGTTGCTGCTACAGACCCCTCTTTCAGAAACCAAGTGTTGTAGAGAAACATGGTGATGAGGATGTCTGGTCAAAGGAACAGCGCAGCTAATATAATGACTAAGGATAATTTCTACTGATCTGTGGGTGGTGACAGTAATATTTGTTTTACATATAAGTATTTATTATGTATACATGATAATCCTTTACATGCTTAAACCTTAGGACACCATGCTAATTTTACTATAGTACTTTTTATTAGTTGCAAATTGAAATCTTCCTTTTTTTGTTACAAAGATTTTGCTTTGTTTCCTCACTACATAATTTTTTTTGCTTTCGACAGCTATTTAAAGTATTTATACTTTTAGCATTTATCTACTGTAATAATAATCTTTTAAAATAGCAATATTATGAAAAGACCATCCCCACTATTATTACTTAAGACACCATTTAAATATATTGTTAAGTCTAGAAACATAACACACAGTTTGTGAAAGGTATGCTGATCACATGTGACCAGTCCAAGCTTGAAACCTTATTGCAAAGGTAATGTTTGTTGGAATAAAAATAATAAACTTATACAGGTTGTGTCTCCCATATCCAAATATTCCGAAATACGGAATTTTTTTGGCTTGACTGAGAAAATGAAACCTTTGATTTTTGATGGTTCAATGTACACAAACTTTGTCTAAGGCACAAATTATTACAAATATTGTATAAAATTGCCTTCAGGCTGTGTGTATAGGGTGTATATGAAACATACCTGAAGTTTATGTATGTACACAAACTTTGTTTGAGCCACAAACTTATTGAAAATATTGTATAAAATGACCTGCAGGCTCTGTGTGTATAACACATAAATGCATTCTGTGTGTATATTTGGATCCCATTCCCAAGATATTTCATTATGATATGCAAATATTCCAAAATACGGAATATTCTGTTATCCAAAATACCCCTGGTCCCAAGTTGGATATTGGAAACTCAACCTGTAAACTATTGTATACATGCCAGTATGGTACTACCCAGTATGATGGCTTCTCTTGTCTGATGCACACAGGCAGCATTTTAATTACCCATTCCTTTGAATAAAGGCCAATGATGGCAGTAAAGAAAATATGTGCTAGTCTCGGGTGATAGCAAAAGTATCAACACGATAACGCTGATATAAGATGGACAAAAAAGATGGCAAATCTTCTAAAGCAGCGTCATGATGGCAGCTCTAGGGGGTACCATTAGACAGAGAAGTGTTCTAATTCGGTATTGCTGTTTTATCTATTTTCCATTTTGCTCTACATTAGCCTTTAAAGCAATAACTTCTAATTCTCACCAAGTAATGTTTGCTTAGAGTACAGATACGTTGGTGCTGTACGTGTCCGATACTTTAATCTAGCACAGTATTCCAGGCTCCTATCAAAGCTGTTAGATCTACATTTGACATCTTTGTCATTTTTGTATAGAATCTGTACTTCCATCAGAGCTTTACATCTTACCTCCTAAAGCACAATGGGCCTGGTGGTTTTAGTCTCCGTTTATTATATGTACGCTATACTGATTTGAAGGATCTTTAAAAGTGTACTACTGGGAATCTTAGTTGGAAAACAACATATATTTTGTAGTCTTATTACATAGTGAGGGTACTCCATTGTATGAGAGCTGATTTATTCTTATATAACTACATTGTAAATCTGTGTAATCTGCTGTTACGAGCATATTTTGCCAAAGGCAGGGAACATGAGCAGTCTGTCATTTTTCTGTACTCAATAAACCGGCTTCTCCTACTTGTGACTACATTCATTTTCAATGTGTCCGTTTTAAAATGGTAAACGGTAGCAGGCTGGAAAATCTAGCAATGGTCTCCTCCAAATGTGACTTGGTGGTTACATGGCTCTGTTAGTTAGGAATGTGAGATTCTTTACCTAGATAAGAACAATCATTTGAGGGTCTTATGTTTTTACTTAACACAAATACAAACCCTAGTAATCTAAATGAACACTTTAGAAATGTATGTGAATTAAAGAGGCGTTTCCTGTGTTGGTGGATTTGCACTATGTTCCTTTTCTCACCCTTGCTTACTGCGGTTTCCCTTTAGCCAGTGGTTCTCAAACTCTGTCCTCAGGACCCCACACAGGTCACATTTTCCAGGTCGCCCAGCAGGAGCACAGGTGTATTTATTACGCACTGATACATTTTAAAAGATCCACTGGTGGATCTTATTATTTCATTTCTGTGAAGAGACCTGGAAAACATGCACTGTTTGGAGATCCTGAGGACCAAGTTTGAGGACCTGTGCCTTTAGCTACTGAGCTCCAAACTCCAGTGTACTGGGAAGCTGTATGGAGGCAGGAGAAGCTGCTGGAGAAGGATTATGTAAGCATTTGGATCTGACACACTGATGGAAAGGTCAGCCACTTCTCGATATGATGGGGCAAGTACTGCAGATGTGTCAGGGGCCAGCTGTTTGCTTTTTTTTGGGTTTTTATTTTTTTTTTTGACTTGTGTCAAATACCAGGTTTTTCATATACCTGGATCTCTGACCACTAGAGTTTTTATTGAACTGAATATTTAAATCTATAGACATCCTTTATAGCCATAGTTGAGAAGCTTTTCTTGACAAGGCTGCAACACTGGAGTTCACAGCTCTGCTAAATAAGCTGGAATACTTTTTATTTTTTCTTACATATGAAATAAATCTAAATAAAAGTGTATGTATGAATAGAGTGCATTACTGAATCTGTAACTTTTATGGATAATTGGATGTATATTTGCAAGTGTTAATGAAATGTTATTTTTGTTCACCTGTCAATTAAAAATATTTTTTTTTGTCATATGTAGTACTTTGGATTTATTCACTTGTCTTCTGAGTGATGTAAAATTTAATTTTCTAGCAGCGTTAAAATGTTTATGTTCTGTTCATCCTTGTAGTGCTGTTACAAATATGATGCAGGGTTTTCTCTTTTGCAGAGGCTCTGTTGTTATTATAAATTGTATTTCAAATGTTTTTAGAACATCTTGTCAACCGGAGGATACATAGTGGTGGTGGTTTGTGTGTATATAAAAAATGCACTGGGAGCTCTTAGGTTGAAAAATTTGTCAATATAAATCCCCTGCCTACAACAAGAACTTACTCCGAATCACTGTTTAATGCCTCCCTGCCCCTCACTTTACTTGGTATATTGGTCCGATTATATTATTCTTCCAGCAGTTTTTAATCTCTAAATGTTTGGATATACTAAATTTACTTATTAGTCTGTAGAGCTTATATTGCCTTTCAACACTTTCAATTTGTAACAGCAGATATTTTTCAATACAATGGCATATTAAGTGGAGAGAATATCCAATGAGCAGTCATTTTAAACTGGAGAAAATTGTGTAGGAGCCCCGTTCATATATTAGGAGTGTGTTGGGTATATACACCCATAACATAAATGAATAACCTTGATTATCTCATTATAGTGGCACCTGTCAAGGGGTAATATATATTATGCAGCACGTGAACAGTCAGTTCTTGAAGTTGTGTTGGAAGCAGGAAAAATTGTCAAGGGTAAGGATCTCGGCGACTTTGACAAGGGCTAAATTGTTATGGGTAGACGACAGGGTCAGAACATCTGCAGAATGGCAGTTCTTGGTGGGTGTTGCCAGTATGCAGTGGTTGGTACATACCAAAAGTAGTCCAAGGAAGGACTGTAGTGTCGTGGATGCCCAAGACTCATTGAAGCGCTTGGGGAGCTAAGGCTAGGCTGTCTGGTTCGATCCCACAGGAGAGCTACTGTTGCAAAAATTGACATGTATCACCTACCTAAAACATTGTTGCAGACCAAGTACACCTCTTCCTGGCAGCAGTATTATCTGATTGCACTGGCATCTTTCAGCAGGATAATGCACCCTGCCACACTGCAAAAATTGATCTGGAATGGCTTGAGGAACCTTACAAGTTCAAGGTCTTGACTTGGCCTCAATATTCCCCAGGTTTCAATCCAATCGAGCATCTGTAGGATGTGCTGAAAAACAAGTTCGAGCCATTTAGACCCCACCTTGCAACTGACAGGACTTAAAGCATCTGCTGCTAATGTCTTGTGCCAGATACCACAGGACACCTTCAGAGATCTTGTGCAGTCCATGTCTCGACTGGTCAGAGACCAGTCGAGACATGGGGGACTTATACAATATTAAGCAGGTGGTTTTAATGTTATGGCTGATGGGTGTATGGCAAAGGAAGTTCAAATAGCAGTGAATAGGCCCTACAATATGTAGTAAAAACTCAACTTTTATTTTGTTTAAAACTTTATATATTCAAAGGGTCTCCTTAAGATGTGAAATAAAACATATATAATTTGCGCTAGAATATACTATGTGATTAAAAAACGTTCACTGTACAATAGTCATTACCTTAATATATATAGTAAACCTACAGTATATTTTATAATAATCTCACAGCAATGTATTTTAAATCCCGACCGTAAGTAGTGGTGTTAGGATTAGGCATTGGGGGGGGAAGGTTAGGTTTAGATTGCAGGGAGGGAGGTTTAGGGGTAAATTTAGGATACTTACCAACAGGTGTCTGTGTCCTAACCCTGTCTGGATGCTAGAGTCTGGATTCTGACCATCAGTATTTCGTGCGCCAGCATCCCGTACCCAAGCCAAGTCACTATATTATTGCAGGTAATAAGAGGAATTTGATGTTATTCTATTTATATACTTTTTTCTTTTGTCTTAGCCCTAATATAATGTGTTACTCCTTTGCCACATTGATTTTGATATTTTGGGAAAATTACTCCCTCTGGTGGCAAGGGAGAACAGCAATACAGCAATATCAAATTTAAGTGTTAATACTAATTTGACTGTAATCAACTGAGCAAATTATTTATCCTTGATCAATAGTATGGTCTCTGCTGATTGGTGGCTCTCTCTGTTTGATTAAATGCATATTATGTGTTGTCCATAACAATTGGTCTCAATGCTAATCATATTTCATTCAATGGCATGGATTAGATTTCACAAATGAGTTTTGACAGTTTAATGAGCTGGGATGATCATTAATACATTTAATTTGGTGCTCCAGCCTTACGTAAAAAAGTTCCTATTTTATTTACCAACATGTTATGCATACAGAAGTAATTAAGTCGCCCCTTCTGTCATACATATGAATCCTATAAATACAATTCATTAACAAAGTACTCCTTTATTACTATTACATTTTTGCAAGTTGAATTTACACTGTTATTAACAGATTAGTTCTGGGCTTTTACAGTGGAGCTTGAAAGTTTGTGAATCCTTCAGAATTTCTATATTTCTGTAGTGGTGTTAGGCCAAATTTCACCAGATTTTCACACAAGTCCTAAAAGTACTTAAAGGGAACCAAATCAAACAATGAGACAAAAAAATTACAAATTTTTTTTATTGAGGAAAATGACCCAATATCACATATCTGTGAGTTTCAAAAGTATGTAACCCTTTGCTTTCAGTATCTGGTATGACCCCACTGTGCAGCAATAACTGCTTCTAAATGTTTCTGGTAATTGTTGATTAGTCTTGAACATCGGTTTGGAGGAATTTTACCCAATTCTTCCTTACAAAAGCGCTTCAACTGTTTTGTTGGTGGGTTTCTTCACATGAAGGTCCTTCCACAACATTTCAATTGGATTAAGTTCAGGACTTTGACTTGGCCATTCCAAAACTTAAAATGTATTCTTTAACCATTCTTTGGTCGAATGACTTGTGTGCTTTGGGTTGTTGTCTTGCTGCATGACCCACGTTTTCTTGAGATGCAGCTCATGGACAGATGTCTTGACATTTTGTCCTTTAGAATATTCTGGTATAATTCAGAATTAATTGTCCCATCGTCCTGGGCCAGATGCAGCAAAACAGGCCCAAACCATGATACCACCATCACCACTGCGTTTCACAGATGGTATGAGGTTCTCCTTTCTCCAAACAGAACACTTCTCATTTAAACGAAAAAGCTCTATTTTTGACTACTCTCTCCACAAAACATTGTTCCAATAGTCTTCCGGCTTGTCCAGGTGATCTTTAACAAACTGCAGACTGGCATCAATGTTCTTTTTGAACAGCAGCGGTTTTCTCCTTGCAATCCTGCCATGCATAACATTGTTGTTCTTTGTCCTCCTGATGGTGGACTCATGAACATAATCATTCGCTAATGTGAGAGAGGCCTTCAGTTGCTTAGAGATTACCTTGGGTTCCTTTTGTGACCTTGCGAACTAGTAGACGCCTTGCTCTTGGAGTGATCTTTGTTGGTCGACCACTCCTGGGGAGGGTGGTAATGGTTTGGAATTTTCTCCATTTGTACAAAATCTGTCTGACTGTTGATCGGTGGAGTCCAACCTCTTTAAAAATGGTTTTGTAACCTATTCCAGCCTGATGAGTATCAACAATTTTTTTGTCTCATTTGTTTGATATGGTTCTAGTTATCTACTTTTAGAACTTGTGTGAAAATCTGAGGAAGTTTTAGGCCAAATTTCAGCAGAAATATAGTCAATTCGGAAGGGTTCACAAACTTTCAAGCACCACTGTATGTAATATATCCTCCTTGTCTTGCAGCTCATAATCTCTAGAGCAGGGGTTTCCAACCACGGTCCTCAAGGCACACTAACAGTCCAGGTTTTAAGGATAGCCAAACTTGAGCACAAGTGTCTTAATTAGTACTGCAGTTATTAATTTAACCATCTGTTCTTAAGCATGGATATCACTAAAACCTGGACTGTTAGTATGCCTTGAGGACCAAGGTTGTGAAACACTGCTCTAGAGTAACACTTCAAGGGCCCGATTCAGTTTGGCAACACGTGTTGAGATTGGAAGCGCAGATATGGTTGGCTTATGTTAGCTGAAATTAGACTCTGAAGACTTATACTGCAAAAAACGCTTGAAAATGTTGCAGCAGCTTTTGAGGCTCTGTGTCTCAATGGGGCTGATTCAGCATTGCATGTATATGTGCAATGCTGAACACAGATTCATGATTATTGGGAATCTGCACGTGTGCTGGACCCATTTTGGTTGACAGGCAGAGGCATTTAAGGGGTGGGGATGACCAACATACCCGTGACCGAGGGCGTCTGCCTCGTTTTCCAGGATTGGCAAGGCCAGGGGCTGCATTTATGTTTGCAGTTTCCTGGCCTCGCAAGCCGGCCAGCCTGCGTAAGCTGAGGCTTACTCAGCTGGCCGGCGGCCTGGCGTCATCCACCATCGTGCCCGATGGTTGCGATGGAGATCCCAGCCTGCAACCTCAGTCGTAGTGTGGGGATCGCAAATGCAGCAGAGGGTGTCTTATACCTCTTGCTGCATTTGCATGTTAGCAAGGACGAAATTACAGGCAGCTTTGCAATTCCTCATTGATAATAAGTTATGCCACAGTTTAGTCATTGTTCTCCTTCATAAGTCAGAATAGTGTGTTAGTGGGTATATGGTTTGGCACAACAAACATTCCAATTAACATTTTGCTTCTCATTCATGGGGGACACAGACTTGACACTGGGTTAAATGTGGATGAGCTGGAGTCTGGGCACCAAACAGTTAAGCTTCTTCTCCCAGCAGCACAGTCTTCCTCTCCCCTATATCCTGTCCTCAGCCTCAGGGACCAGTTTTTTTTTTTTTTTGGTGCCTGCAAGGAGGCACTATTTTACAGTTGCTGCTTTTTTAAGCAGCCTCAATTTAGTTTATTTTATTTATTTTTATTGAGCATGAAGTGAGTCAGCGTCCTATAAGAAACCCTCACTGTCGCTCTGACATTCCCCAGTGCTGGCGGCCGCAGCACTGGTGACTGGGTCAGTGACCATGGCTGGGCTTCATAGTGCACACCAAAGCGGCAGTCTGACACATTGGTGAGCAGGTACGGTGGCTCCCTGAGAGCAGGAGTCCAACACATTGCGGCTGTCATTGCTGGTGAGGGAGACCACCGGTGGTACTGCCTCTGCACCCCCACAAGACCACTGGGGCAGGTTATTGGCAACAGGGCACTACATTAGTGGTGGCCATTGCCCTGGGGTACATGCTAGAAGCAGGAGACAAGCTTTCCCTGTTTCCCCTACCACTTGGCGCGCTACTTTCTGCAGGCATGCCACAGGGCTCACTCTCCCCTCAAAGAGACTCTGAGCAGCCATTTACTACATACTTCACTCTTAAGTGATCAGGTTATACATAAGTTCATTCCTCCTGTTGTGGTTGGATTGTTGAGCATTTTTGCTAATTGGTTTCATTGCATTGAATGTTCTGTGTGCATGTTGTATCTGTAACCTGCATTCTTCTCTGTTTGATGTTTTTCTTATGCTATCTTGAATAGATACTGCTGTTTGTTACACTTGGGTGAACACCAATTTGTCTATTGGCGTTCACTCATATTATTTTACTACATAGCTCCACTTATATATTTGTGGTGCTTTAACATTCTTTGCATTAACCCTTGATAGCACACCACTGTTTTGACAACTCTTGTGTGTATTGGGACATCCTTGGAAATTCATTAACATGTCTTCCAAGGGCAGAGCACCCAGGGAGGTGGGCGCTCCTGTGTTGTGTCACTGTAAGACCTGTGCTGAAGTGCTTTCTCCTCAGACTCCGGACCACAATGGGCTCCGTGTTCAGTGTTTCACAGCTACGCAGTAAGCGGTCCCTTCGGCCATAGCTTCTAATCAGGAACCGACATGGACTTCCACTCTTTCTCAAGTTATGTTGCAGTTAATAAACTTTCTGCCACAGCTGCCATGGGCCCAGTTGTTAAATCAGTCTGCTGGGTTGGCTCAGGTATTGGCATCTCTTTAACAAATGCTAGACAAGGACCGGCCATCCAAGAGCAAGCCTACCAAAGGGGATTGCTCAACACTCCCTCTCTGGTTTTGATTCAAACTCTGAGGTTTCCTCCGATCATGAGGACAATGTCTCCATTACCTCAAATGTTAAAATCTCATCCATCTTGGAGGAGTCTACCAGAAGTTGATGTTGAGTCCCTGGTCAAGGCAGTTAAGTGTGCACTATTGATCAAGAACTCTGAGCAGACATCAAAGTCAGATGCTCCTGTATTTAAACATCAGAATAAATTGGCAGCTGAGTTCCCTTCTGCTCGACTTAAAGACCTCCTTGTAGAGTCATGGGCTCACCCTAACAAGTGCTTCCAATTCTCTAAGTGTATTGCTGCTATTTATCTGCTACCTGCTGCAGATAGGGCCAAATGGGAATCTTCCCCTCCTATCGATGCTCACATCACTCGGCTAGTCAAATTCACTACCCTTCCTATTCCTAATACGGTCTACCTTAAGGATCTGACGGATAGGAAGCTAGAGTACTAATTTTGATTTACTCCAATGTGGGTGCTGTTACACGGCCAGCCCTTGTATTCACCTGGCTGGTTAAGACCATTGAATGATGTGCAGATGCCCTGGAGGAGGTTCTTCTTGCTAGTACCCACAGAATGGAACACATCTAAGGTGTCGACTAAGAAGGCCCTTGAAGCTCTTTCCTTTTTGGGGGAGGTTCTTTGTGGCCCATAGTTGGACAAGATTGTGGCTACGGTAATGGCATCCAAAACGGCCTTCCTTTTGCGGCGGCCTCCAGGTCGCGAACTTCAAGTTTTCGTTCCTTTCATCTGCAATGTAAGGCCAAGGACCAGTCTTTCTCCAGGTTCCAGGGTTCTTCCACCAAGGCCTCCAAGTCCAGAGTTAAACAGGCCTTGTCCAGCAGACATTCTGCTACAAAGCCAAATGACAAGCCTGCCACAAGGACTGACAGGCCTTTACCTGGGAGACCCCAACATTGAGAGGTCAGCTTCTGCTTTTCTCCGATGCATGGATGGCGACCATGACAGGTGCCTGGGTAAAAGGGATGGTTTCCCAAGGCTACGCTCTCGCCTTTTGGTAGCGTCCTCCAGCCCAATTTCTTTCTATTGGCCTTCCAATAGATCCAGGAAAAGCAGGAGCACTGAAGGATTTCATCCTTTCCCTTCTGGTCTTCAAGGTCATCATCCCAGCTACTCTGTCCAGAAGGGCGCAGGCTTCTATGCCAACCTCTTCCTGGTTTAGAAACCAGATGGCTTGTTCCAACCCATCCTCAACCTGAAGTCGCTTAACAGATACCTAAGGGTTCCCAAGTTCCGCATCAAGTCTCTGCACTCCATCATGCTGGCTCTGGAACTGAGTGACTTCATGACCTCCCTAGATATCTAGGATGCCTATTTACATGTTCCCATCAGGGTCAGTCACCAGTGCTTCCTAATGTTTGCAGTATGAGATGAACACTTCCAATTTCAGGCATTGCCATTGGACTTTCCACTCATTTTCATGAATACTGCTCTATCTGGATGATCTACTTCTTGCCCAGTGACCAGACGTGCTGAGGGATAACATCCATCTCACTATAGACCTACTCCAGTCTCACAGGTGGATCATCAATTTCCAAAAATCCACCTTGACTACATCTTAGGAGATGCTGCAGTTGGGGGCCTTACTGGTATCTAAAATTTAACTTGTAGCTTGTCGTCAGATATTTCCGGGGTCGGTCAACAGCTCAGAAGAGCTAGCTACCCATCAATATTCCGGAGCTTAGCTGTTTTCTGAGCTCTTTGCTTAGCACAACCCCTTCAGCATCGGCCGGTCAAGGTGCAGTCTGACAATACGACAGCCGTCGCCTGCATAAACCATCAGGTGGTACTCAGTCACGGTGCCATGAAAGAGGGGAGTTGCATTCTTCAGTCGTTAAAGTGGCATCTTTTGGCTCTGTTAGTGGTCTACATACCTGAGGTCCAAAATTGGGTGGTGGACTTTCTCAGCCACCAGGATGTTCACTCGGGCAAGTGGGCCCTACACCCAGATATCTTTCTGCTCCTAGTTCACCATTTGGGCCTGCCAGACATCGACATGATGATGTCTCAACATTACCTCAAACTGCTGAGAAACTGATCATGCACCAGGGATCCGGGAGCTCTTTTGGTAGAAGCCCTAGCGGTTCGTTGAACCTTCCCACTCATGTACATCTTCCCTCCAGTCTCAATGATTCCGTGGATCCTTTGAAAATTGAAGTTTGAGAATGGCACTGTGATCCTTGTGGCTCCGGATTGGCTGCAAAGAGCTTGGTACGTGGATCTTCTTGGCCTCTCCATCGATGCTCTGCTGCGTTGTCCTCCATCCGGATCTATTGTCTCAGGACCTGTACTTCTATCAGTTTCTGGCCTGTCTCTGGTGGGATGGCTCTTGACACATCTGTCCTGAGAGCTAAGGGATTCTCACAGCGGATCATTTGTACCATGCTTAATGCTCGGAAACCTTCCTCAGCCAGGGTTTATAACAGAATTTTGAGAACCTACTCCGATCTGATGTTCGCCTCAAGGCTTCCACCCAAAATCTGTCTTTATTACAGGCCGGTCTTGATTTGGGCCTCTGCCTTGCTTTGGTAAAGGAACAGGTTTCAGCCCTCTCTGTCCACTTCCATAGACAGATTGTGCTGTTGCCAGGTGTACAGACTTTCTTACTGGGTGTCCTCCCATGTGCAACCTTCGATTGTTCTTCTGGTGGATCAGTGGAACTTATCTTTTGGTTTTTCAGGTTCTACAGTCGTCTCCCTTTGAGCCCCTGGACACAGTAGACATTCTTTGGCTTACATGGAAAATGGTCTTCCTCCTCGCCATCGCATCGGCTCGTAGAGTTTCTGACTTGAGCGCTTTGTCTCATCACTCCCCTTTTCTTTTTCATCCAGACCAGGCTGTCCATTGGACATGGTTGGACTACCTCCCTAAGGTGGTTTCACATCAACCAGGAGATCGTGGTCCCTTAGTTCCATGTACTGGACTTTTCTCCCGAACTGACCTTCGGATGTAGTTAGGGCCCTCTGGATTCATGTATACAGGGCAAGAGATTTACTTAAGACTGACTACCTAGTTGTCCTGTATGACTTTCATAAATGCGGCTGGCCAGCTATTTAGAAGACTTTGGCCAGATGACTTTGTTTAACTATCCACCAGGCTTATGTTGCAGCAGACCTTCCTGTCCCTGCTGTGGTGTTGGCTCATTCCACCCGGTCATTGGGCACTTCCTGGGCAGCTAGATGTGGTGCCCCGGAAGAGCAGCTTTGTAAGCAGCTATGTGGTCTTGTGCCCATACGTTCCTCAGGTTCTATTCCTTTGTTGCCTTTGCCTCTGCGGAAAGGGCTTTTAGGCGAAGGGTTCTCAGAATAGCTTAGAAGTGTCCCCTCCCCTAAGGAGGGGACACAGTAGTGTCAAGCCTGTGTCCCTTATGGTTGAGAGAGAAAAGGAGATTTTTTTTTTTTTTTTTTGTTCTTACCGGTTAAATCTTTTTATTGGAATCCATAGGGACCACAGGGCTCCCACCCTTATGCACCTGACTTGAGGGGGTATTGCACTATTATTGGTTCCCCTTTTCACCTCCACTGTGTGTTTGAACTTAGTGTGTGCTGGTCTTCCTTCTCTTTCCTTTTGCTCCTTGCCTAGAGCTTGTTAACTGGACCCTGAAGCTGGGGGGCTGGGTATGAGGGATAAAAATCCTGGGCTGCTGGGAGAAGAAACGTAACTGTTTAGTGCCCAGACTCCAGCTCATTTACCTATACCCAGTGTCAAGCCTAAGTCCCCTATGAATTCCAAGAAAAGGACTGAACAGGTAAGAATATGAAAGAATATTTATTTGCTTTTTAAAGGCAAAGAAGACCTTTTATTAGTGAATTGTAGTTGTGTTCTATATACATTTTGAAGACTCTCATCCAGCAAACAGTGGCCTCACGTATATTGAGGATATCTAGTATAAATTGCTTTTTTTTGTTGTCTAGGTGAATATATATATATTTGTGTTTTTGTGCTAAAACATCTTTAATCCGAAAGAACATGTGCCTTTTGAAGTATAAAAAATATAAACCAGTAAATGAACAATAGTAGAAATAGGGTAGGGGATAAAAATAGGGTTTGCCAATTGATCAGTAGTAACAAGCCATACATGGTTAATACCAATAATAGTTCAGCATACCTCACAAAAGTAATATGTACCAAGAACTATAACAAATGTTAAAATACTGGTTCTAGAATAATTTTTGTCCTGGTCAGTGATAATGCAGTCCACCCGCCACAACTGACAACAATTTTCAGAATTGCATTAGTAAACCTATAAGTAAATTCATTAACCACTTAACTGGCTAATATTCTTTCCAGAAACCACTCACAATTATTATTTTTTTTAATTAGGTCACGAAGATCTATTTCTAACGTATCCAACACAGTTTAAAAAAAATATACAGTATATATATTTTTTTAAACACACATTAATATCGATATTTGCATGTCAGTCATCGATATATCAGACTATTGGTGATTAGACCATCATCACTGCATTTCTCCAGCGGCTTTCCTCTGAGCAGTTGCCAGCTATACACTGGGGTGCTGAGGGCTGCTACATTTACATTTGCCTATAAGCTGCTCTTTGCAGTTGCCAGATGGTGGGTGCTACTGGGCTGCCCGATCAGCAGTATGGGAGACACTGGTGGAAGGGTGTAGGGATGCCAGGAGGCCCCTCTGCCATTGGTGACTACTGGATGATTATCTTCCGGTAGCTGCCCAGTGTGCATTTTATACTGGTTGCATTGTTTGTTACCATTTCATGTCACACACAGCCTGGTGTGGTCGCAAATGATGTGACCATGCCAGGCAAGTGGTTAAGCACATATACTAGTTAAACTGTATGTTCAATAAGCTGTTTGGGCTGATGGCTGTATTAATGGATTTGACCTACTATAAAAAAAAAATCTCAAGAGACAAGAATTGTCAAATTATTATATTGGAGAGCATGATTCACAGATTGCAGAAAAGTATATCTAGGGGGTATATTTATGACCTCAAAATTGAAAACTATTTATTTTAAGTGCAAAGCCTGGCAGGTTTTACATTTATTATCAGTGCTATAAATTTTGAGTACAAGAGAATGGCTATAGCGCTAATAAATCGTTTACCAAAAATATAATAAAATAAGAGTGTATCTCAATTTAATAACGGCAGCTGCAAAGTCACTATAAGGGCTGGCGTTGCCCCAACAAATACAAACAAAAAAGGCAAAAATGGACTCTGCGCTTATTGCCTGATGATAATCTGAAATGGCAGAATCAATTTGACACAACTCAATCTTATATGTATAAATTTATAGTTTTATTCATAAAACACTTGTTTACATAAAAATACCATTATAGTCCAAAACAGATTGTAATGTATCTCCGTGAATAAACGGAAATGCCGGACTTGAGTTCTAAATCCACACTATGAACACTAAACAATGTCAAGTATTAAGAGTACACAAATGAGTCGATCTCTCCTTGATTGCAGGAATAATTATCCGGCTTAAATTGTAGGAGGCGTGATTATATTTCCTAGAAGTCCGGCCTATCCGTTTATTCATGGAGATACCATCTGTTTTGGAAAAGGAATAATTGCCTATACTTGACTGCCTAATTACTGTTTAGACACACAAAAGCCGTTCTAACACAGGATTTAACCCTAGGAGGAATCTCCATACGGGTGATTATACAAACCTTTAAAAGTGTTTATATAGCATAATTTATATGTGGTGCTTTTCATGCTATTTAAGTTTTATATGTACTAATAAAGTCTTTTATTTTTGTGAGACGTTAATTGGATTAAATATTTATGAAGGATAATTAATACTATTAATCCACCATAGGATTGAATGGAGACGCTATTGCACTTCCCTGATCGCGGGAAGGCGTCTCGCCTCGCTGCGCTATGAGCAACAATGCAGCTGGGCCCATCTGTAGTTGATACTATATTGTATGATTGTACTATTCAGGGTATAATACTACCAGTATACCTTCATTACTCTATTCCACAGGTTCTCAAACTCTGTCCTCGGGACCCCAAACGGTGCATGTTTTGCAGGTCTCCTGACAGAATCACAAGTGAAATTAGCGCCACCTGTGGATCTTTTAAAATGTGTCAGTAAGTAATGAACACTCCTGTGCACCTGCTGGGTGACCTGCAAAACGTGACCTGTGTGGGGTCCTGAGGACCAAGTTTGAGAACCACTGCTCTATTCTACCTCTCTGTAGTTTGACATCACTCATAACTGCCGATGAGTTGTTTCTCTTGAATTCTACATTCATTTGTTTCTTTTCTTTATTATAAATGAAAAAAAATTTACAGCAACCTGATTATCTGCTATATATTGGAAAAATGACTCAGTCTGGATCTAATGTTTTGTACTCATGATTTTTGCATTGTATTTTATGCTGTAATATAAACAGATTTATATATTAAAAAATAAATCTCTTACTGTACTTTGGATGTGTCTACACATCCCCTCCAACCCCGCCCCCTTGTAGTACATCACAAGTTGCCTGAATGAAAAGAGTCGCACTGTGAAAAGCTGTGCATGCGCACTGAAAAAAAACACTGCTGAAAAAAGCCTCAACTTGCATTTATGCCCAACTGTAAAGGTGCGTATACACTAAGAAGCTCATTCCCATCCACACTGCTCAGCAGTGCAACACTCGCACGATACCCAGTTATCCTACACCATACTCACCCATGTTAACACAACAGTTTTTACCACTACACTCAGGTAGAGCGCACCTTACTCCCTTTATTCCCATTGTACACAAAGGTGCAGCACTCCGTACCAAAACACAACACCCCCTGATCAACAAGAGCGCAGTTCTAGCCCCCCATTTTCACAAGATGTATTTACATGTTTTATGGTATGATTATTGGATTGGAGACACTGATGTGCATTATGGCATTGATGTGTGGCAAAATTGTGTTTTGTGACACTTACAGTATGTGTGGCATAAATATGTACTGTGGCATTTATGTGTGGCATAATTACATATTGGGCACTTATGTGTGGTATTTTGTAAATGTGGCACTGATGTCTGGCATAAGCATGTATTAAGGGCACAGCTATGTGGCATATTCTGTTTTGGGGGCACTGATGTGTAGCATATTACAGCATGTACACACAAATGTTGTTCCCAAAGTTTGGTTAAAAACCTGTGAGTGAGGTTATATCTAGATTGCTGGATGGAGCAGGATGTGAAACCATGCCTAGGGCACCCAGAAACCTTCCACCGGCCCTGCCACTAAGTCCTGTGACGTCCAGTCTGTACCACTTTACAGTAAATCAAGATATATTGTATGTTATACATTTTTACTTGAATTTCCCATATATAATTTAATTTGTGTTGCAATTGTTTCCCCTTAGGTTGAAGTGACAGTTTACATGCTGAGTACTTTCTGTGAGCATTGCCTATCTATCTATGTATAGCTGGCCTGAATACTAAAAATATCTTAGTCCAGTAAGACAAATTAACTTTTTACTCTTTGAAATGTGGAGAATAATAGCCAGTTTTCTATTTATGTACTGTACAGTATTTTCATGCACTTGAGTCATCTTTATATGTGCTGAAGTTAGGAAACACAAAATGGTTGTACCATGGAGCTCATTCAGACCCGCTCGCAAGATGCGATCACTCGCTGGCAAAAAGGGGACGGATATTTAAATTAAGCGCTCACACTGCATCGTGTATGGACGCCCACTATATTTTAGCAAGCTACGGCAAAGTGAGCTCGCAAATGTCTAAAGACGCCCCCTTGCCACTCGCAACACGTCATCTCCGGGAAATGAAGGATTAATCGGGACCATCGTGAGCCATCGGAGCTGCTCGCAGCCCTTGGGGTTGCCTTAACCTGCCGCAAGCACAGCGATCACTGCTGGCTGAAATACATGTAGATGACGTGTACCATGATGCTACTTTGCTAATTATGCACGCCCTTTAAATGGCGTTTTGGCGGCCTGACACGCCTGCGTTCGCACATCCACTCCCCCGTTCACAAGCACCTTACCCTGTTACCTCCCACAAACAGCAATATCTGTCACTCAAAGTAGCAACCTGATAGTGGCTTACGTGCAACCAAAATCAGATTGCAGCGAATGGCTTGCGCACGCGCACTGCAAATTATACGCATGCGCAGATGGACGAATATCGCTCAGAGGGAGCAGGTCTGAATCAGATCCTAGATGCGATATCGTGAGTGATTTCCCTTGAACGCTCCCCGGCAATTCTGGACATGATTTGGTGTTAAAAAGTGTCCAATTTGACCAACGATCTTACGATCTATTGTGCATCATGTGCGATTTCCAAATCGTGAGATCGTGCACGATATATCGTTAGTTTACCAAACACCTGACGATCTGCAAGATTTCAACTAAATTTAAATAATGGGCGGGCTTAACTAGGGTATATAAAGTAGAAGCCATTTTAGACCTGTGCACTTCTGCTTTGTGACTAGTGAGGCTTGTTGTATATCTGCTGAATGCTGTACATTGCTATTGTGCTCTGCATTGTATTGCCTGGCTCAACAAAGTGTGGTTTCCCTGCATTGTATCCTGATGGATCCCTATCGGTATAGAGTTCTGTAGTGAAGGAGAGGGCCCAGCAAAGGAGGAGAGCATGCTGGACCAAGGAGTGGCTGCTGCAGAGGGATACTCACTTTCACATGTCCTGCTGATGGAGATTTGAGAGAACAATCCAGACGACTACCACAACTTCCTGCGCATGGATGACACCACCTTCCAGGAGTTGCTGCGCCTGGTGACCCGCTATATCCAGAGGCAGGATACTAAGCTGCGGAGGGCAATCCCTGCTGAGGAGAGGCTGGTAGTTACCCTGAGGTACTTGGCTACAGGAAGTTCCCTGGCTGACCTGAAGTTTGGGTCTCTCATTTCCCTTCAGGCTTTGGGTGTCATCATCCCGGAGACCTGGTTCATTTTTGGGACGTGGGTCCCCTTGGATTGCTTTGGTTGATCTGTTTCAGGGCATCGCATAGAACACATTTTTCTTTTATAACGCATTTTAACCCTTCACTATTTGTTTATTATACATGTACTTCACTTTTTTATTTTCATTCTTTATATGCAGCTGTGGATACTCTTAACTATCTCTTTTACACTGCACTTTTCTTACTATGGCGGTGCCCTGGGGCGGCTTAGCTGGGCTAGTTTGGGGGTGTCCTGCGCTCTGGATTTGAACCCTAGTATGTTAGGGACCTACCCGACAGAGGTTACCTGATATGGTGGGTAGGCCCATAACCTTGGCCATGATTATGCTAAAAACCTCTATTGATTGCAAAATTTTATTGCATTTATATATAATTAGTAATTTGGAGTTGTGCACCTGAGATTTGTCTGTTTCTGTGACTGAAATTAGTCTCATCAGGTAGCACCTCCCATTCTATATATTCAGGGTGTGCAGTCCAGGAACCTTTCCTATATACCTGCAAGGCTATTGTCAAAGTGCTGCAGTACTAGTTTTGCACGGTAAGAAAAAAAAAATACACTACACATTTTGTTTCTTGTTTTTTTTTTTTGCGTGTGTGTTTTAGAAATGTAGAAAAGTGGTGTAAAAACACTTTAAAACAGTGTAACATTTGCTGCCAACATGGCTGCATGTAATAAATGACCACACTTTAAAATATGCAATCCTAACATGAAAAACATCTGTAAAAATGCATTTTTTTTAAAATTGTATATACATTATAATGTACCAAAAGGCAAATATCAACAAGTTTTATCAGTCCCAATAGCTATGCATCTCTATGATATGTGTTGGGTCAGACGCTGGATTGAATAGGACAAGAAACACATGGCGCAAGTACAGATTGTGGCCCTGGCTTCCAACAGTCCTTAAGCCATGTGTTTAGTGACTGTGTCCAATCAGCGTAATCATCAACATATACCATAGAGTAGCTATTGGGAAAGATAAAACTTGGAGTTAATTGTATAAAAAAATAAAATGAAACATTTACAGGTCGTAAAAGCCAGGAATCTCCTCAAATTCTAAAAGTGCACTATAAATAGTCTGGCTTGGGTTAGTGGGTGGGGGAATAGACTGCGACTGGGTGGGAGGCATCACAGAGGTGGTAGGGGCAGGGATGAGGGTCAGTGATGTACGTAGTTGGCGATAAATTATTTCTCATCGCCCTGATGACCAACTCCTACAACAGGCGCTGAAATTCCAGCTGCATTCTTGGCCCCATCTGATGCATGGAGCTATAAATGTGTGAGGTGAAGTGATTTAGGTGGTCGGGGGTGCGTTCTTAAGACCACTTCCGTCTGCTGCAGAAATTCATCTGCAGACTCTGGTCGGCTGCCTTTTTCCCATGTGTCTCCTTTTTTTCGGGAGAGGTGCAGTTGATGGTGGGCATGGGGACAGAGAAACATCCCCCTCACTTTCGCCATTCCATTTAAGTACGGAGTCTCTGCCAAGTCCAATTCTTGGGTGGGAATCTGTACAGAAAAAAAATCAAAAAATTAATGTTCATGTTTTTCCTTTTTTTTTTCTAGTTTCCTACAGCTGTGGAATAGTGGAAAACCATCACTGAAAACTTTGAACGGCGTTTGAATTTCCCTAACTGCGGGGGAGCCATCGATGGGAAACATATCCGCATCACCCCACCTGCTAACAGGAGATCTATTATAAGTGGTACAGCAACGTTCTCATGGCGGTGGTGAATACAAATTACGAATTTGTGTTTGTGGATCTTGGCAAGAATGGCCGAGCTTTGGATGGTGGGTCATTCAAACAGACGGCATTTTACCAGAGGCACGCCTCCAAGACCCTCAACTTGCCGACAGTGGAGGAGACTAAGCACTGCCTAAACTTTGGGGCATATACAATTGGGCGCAAGGTTTAGCGAAGTAAAAACTTGTGCCCCTCGCGCCCAATTTAGAAGTACTGCGGGTCTGCGTGCTCCCGATATCTTCAGTATTCAATTCCAAAAATACTGGTCGCAGGGTTTTCAGTTCTGAAAAAAACCAAAAAAAAAACAAACACTTATCTTGCCTGTGGTCTCCGCGGCTCCCAGTGGCCTCCCCTCTCTATTCTTACTGGAGAGGGGGCTGCTGGGAGTCCCAGGGGCTCCTGGGAGGGGCAAGGGCTGCTGGGAGATGTAGTTCTCCCAGCTTCCAATTCTGGGGAGCCACGCATACACTTGCGGGGCACACTGACAGTGGGACACACACACACACACTCACATACCATGGCTGCAGAAGAGCCGGCTCCCGACGTAGGATGAAGATGACCGTTGCAGGAGGCAAGCAATTATGGACTAATTAAGCTAATTGTATACTTCCAATTGCTTAATTAGTCCTCGGGGGGGGTACCGCAGGGGTGTCAGAGCAAGTTCCCGTGAATTTAGGAAAAATCCCCCTTGCTCAGGGGGTGCGTGAAAAAAAAACCTCCCGGTGCGTGTTTTAAAAAAAAAAAAACACATCTAATAGAATAGCAAAAACCAGCGCCTGCAAGAAAAATCGCAGGTTTGGGATTTTTGCTATTCCCGCACACCCTATTGAATATGCCCCTTTGTGTTTGTGGCTGACGAGGCACGCCGTATTGTGGAAAATGCTTTTGGTATTCTAAGTAACCGCTTACGCATTTTCCACACCTCAATCAACCTACGAGTGAACAAGATATACTTGGTCGTCTTGGCGTGCTGCGTCCTGCATAATTTTTTATGGCGCAAAATAACGCAAAAATGGGCGCTAGGCACAGCTATGCCAGAAGACCCAGACCAGCCTGAGGAGATTGGCCAGTTGTCCTCTGTGGAAATGCCTGCACTGCAAACAACAGGGACTGCACAGGCAAAACAAGTGAGGGAGGAGTACATGGCCTATTTTAATGAACCGGGGCCAGTGCCATGGCAGAACTATCTCAGATAAAATAAGAGAGTGGACATTTGGGGAACTGAAAAAAGTAATGTAAAAAAACATGGTGTGTATGCACTGTGGGCCTGATTCAGACCCACTCACGAGCGCATTGCGCTTGCAAGCGGGTCGATGTTTGGCCCCAGCACATGCGCTGCCTCAGCTAGCGACGGCAGCCCCGTCGCTCCAGGGCTCACTACAAGACTGGATGGCTGTCTTTGTTGATTGACAGCTCACCCCATTTTGTAGGCGGGAAGTGGGATGGCTTTACAAACGCAGGCGTTCCCTCAGGAATGCCTGCTGTTTGTAGGCGGTCCTATTGACATCACTCGTGATGTCAGTAGTGGACTTCCTGCTCTATTAGGAAGTAGTGGACCCTGCTCTACCACAGGGTCTCGCAGCAAGCCCGATGGTCGCGATAATTGCAACCATCGTCAGGCCGCTCGCGCAAGCTGTGCGTGGTCACCCATAGCTGTACGAGCGGCTTGGAGGCCGGGAATAAAAAAAAAAGTACGACCTGATTCAGCAAATAGCGTGCACCTCTGAATCGGGCCCAGTGTCTCTACTTGCCAAACCTGCCTCGGACGCCATGCTGGCATCTTCGGCCGCCTCCTCTCTTCCCTCTTGGTCAGCCATCAGGATAAGTGACTGTTGAGGTTCTTGCTCCAGAAAGGAGATTACCTTGTAGTACCACACAGTGGGCTGGTACACCTCATCAGCGGAGACTCCAGATCTTTTGGATTCCACCTTCTTCCGCTCTCACAAAGACTGTCCTGAGATTCTGGATTTTATTTCTCACCAATTTAACTGTTGTGTCACTGTAGTATGGCCTGCTATATTGGACCAACTCCTCCAATGCCAATAGTTTTTTGGACTTGCTGCAATAGTCCTGACAGGTGACTCTCCAGAGACACTCTTATTGGTTCCTACCTATCTATACACACAAGTCGCACAAGAAATAATTGCTTTCTAGACTTTGATTGTGGTGCCAAAGCACAAAAAGATATTATTCACCAAAAAGCAGATAGTTACACGCTGTGATCTAAATACAATTAGCGCAAACAAATTCTACAATCACAAGGTACAGTCGATACATACGCAGGTGCTCTGGATCCAGAGTTCCGGCATCAAAGGTGAAGCCTCCGTCAGAAGAAAGAACAAGCAGACTAACTACTGGAAATAGAGCGTCCGTATATGTACCCTTACAGAGATAGGCAATACAATAAAACAAGTTGGCATAATCCCATTGGTTCTTCTTCCTGGATTTTCTGTTATAATACAGTTCATAGGTCAGTTTGTATGATCACAGTCCAGCCTCCAACAGCTCTTTGTGTCCATTTTCCCGGTGAAGAACAAGTCTAAACTGGCTACATTACAGAGTACATTTTAATGCCTAACTCTCTATGATCCATAATTTGCAGACGCATGTTGCGATTTCCTCACCGATGGAACCGGAAGTTTGCAAATAAACAGTGGTTTAGAATAGCAATAAAACACGGTCTGCTTATCATGTACTAAACCTGAGATCTTAAATACAGTCGCTTTATTACTTAATTAATAATGAATAAAACCTTGAATATTAACCTTAATTCTAGGGAACCTTTTTATGTAAGTTTGTAAGTGTAAGGATATTTAAGAAAAGACGCTAGTTAGCGTTGTGCGTCTGTGTTTGTGAAGTACACCGTGGTACGTGTTTTGCAGGGTTCATATATGTTTTAGTAAGTGTATGTATTGTCGAAGCTGGATTATTGGCTGAGACAAGATCAGTTTAAATTTGAATCGCAGCGACGCCATCTTGCGACTGGCCGCAAGATGCCATCTTGGAAATGAAATCGCAAGACGCCATTTTGCGAATGGCCGCCCAAGCGCCATTTTAGATAAACTCACACTTTAGTACATGTGGCGATATTACTATTAGCATCATGCGATTGCATCTTACACCATTTCTCACACACATTGATACGCACAATTGCGCAGTTAACTAGTCACATATTAGCGAATGCATAAGATCTTGTATGAAAACGCCGAATATTAGTTTCATGCACACGCATCTGCCCCAAGTTAACTAGCGTCTTTACATCAAACCTCACATACTCACACATTACATATTCACATACAAGGTTCCATAAGCTTTAAGGTATAAGATTCAAGTATGCACATTTACTATAATTGCTATGAAATAAAGATTATTTTGTAACTAAGGTTTTATACGTGATAAATAAGCCATGTTTGGTATTGTACTAATGCGTACTCTCAACAGTATTCCAGTAACATCGATTGTAGATATCGCAACATGCATTCTCAACTTATGGACCGCAGAGACTCCAAGCAACAAAATGTACATTATATGACCAACTGTTAGGATTTGCATGAGGCGGGAAACCAGAGACCACCAGTTGTTAGAGGCTGGACTGTGTCTATTTGAACAAGCCTGTTAGATGCCTTGTAACATATGCCCTCTCCTTTAGGACCAATGGTATTAGCAACAAACTCCTCTATTGTGTTGTCTATCTCTGGGGGGGTATAAATATGTGTGCTCTGACCCTGGGTTTCTAGTCTTCGTGCTGAATGCTGATTGACGAGGGGTTTCTTGCTGATGCCTACATCTGGTCCAGAGCGCTGCGTATGTATAACTGTACTTGGGTCTGTATAATTCCTTTGCGCTAAATTGTACTTATAACTAGCGTGTAACTGCCTCTACTTTTACTTGAATAATACTTTATGCTTTGGAACCACAGGTTCTAGGTCTGGAGTCTTTATTTACTGTATAACTGTGTACGCAAAATAGAGTCATCCTTAGAGGTTCAAAGGCAGTATCGTTAGTATTTATATAATGAGGACTTTTAACATTGTTCCATTGCGTGGGAATCGCACGACGCTAAATAATAGCATCGCCGTATGTACTTATAATGTGTGAGGTTTGCTAAAATGGCGCTGGGCCGCCATTCGCAAAATGGCCTCTTGTGGCCATTTGCAAAATGGTGTCGTGCAGATTTTAATTTTAACAGATTTTGCCAATTATCCAGCTTCGACCCTCTATTGCTTCATAAAGTTCCAGGAATCCCGTTACAAATTCGTGTTCCTTATCCAAAGACATTGCTAGGGGAAAAAATATAAAAAAGCAAATAATAGATGCATAAGGATTTATAATGATAGTTTTGGTTTTTCTACTTCAGGGTCCATAGGGTATCCACAGGATACCTTGGGGTATAGGTGATGATGTCAGACATCGGGCACCATAGAGTTAAGTTTCAGCCTCCCAGGATGCACTAGGGTCCCCCTCCTATACCCCGCCCCCGAGCCAAGGCATCCCAGTTTCGTGTGGTGCCCAGCCGGAGTCTGATGCACCTGCTAGAGGGGGCTTAGAAGAGCCCCTGAAGTTTTCTTCTTTGCAGCTGTGGCTGCACATCTGGAAGTACAGCATGGACTGTCAGTACTGACGTCCATGCTGTCTTCCCTACACCCCCGCCGGTACCAGAACGCCGGTACCGATCCGGGGATGCTGGTAAGCATCTGGGGTCACAGCTAGCGGTGACCCCAGATGTTCTGGGCCATGGCCGGATTTAAGGGGATTACAGGTAAGCAGCAGGGGTCCCGCAGTGGGACCCTGCTGAACATGGCCCTAAGTTCCCAGGCAGGGGGCTCCCTGGGGACTGGCTGCAGCGTGGAGCCAGGTATTAACCTGTGCTTCCACTACCCCTCTGGGACAGCGGACCGCGGCAGAGCGGTAGTGCTGCGGCATCCAAGGGGTTAAATGCATGCCAGGGGAGTGCGCCTCCCCCCTGCACACGCCGACTGGCCCTGTGGCAGCGCTCCTCCCCCAGGCCAGCCTCTGCTCCTTGGTGGCCATCTTCAGAACGCTTGGTGAACGCTGCTGGAAGCCTATGATCGGAGGCATCGTTGTATGGGTCCCCCTGCATACCTCTCCTCTGCTGTGGTCAGGTCTGTGTATGTAGCACTGTGTCCTACCAGACTCTGTCTGTGTATTTGAGTATCAGCGCTGATAGTACAGGAATTCATTTTTCTGTGCCTTGTATGTGACTGCTAGCGCTGCTGCCTGTATTTTTAATTTCTAACTGTCAGCCTTATCACTGTCCCTGTTCTTTCTGCTAAAATCCTTGCGGTGCGGAGCTTGCAGGGTGGTTTCTCACTATACTAGCAAGTATTGGTGAGAGGGGTCACATACTTACCATCATGTCTGAGAGTGACTTTCCTCTCCAGCTTCAGTGTACTACGTGTAAAGTACCTATAGCGGAGGGGGAGGGTAGTGCGGAGGGGCTATGCCGGCAGTGTTATTTATTGGCGCAGCCAATTACTGTCACAGCACCGGTGCAGGATCCGCCCTGGGCTTGTTTCGCTAAGGCGCTTACAACCCTGGTGGGCCAGTTAGCTCCGCAGCCTGCATTCTCACAGATGGGACTGTCCCAGCAATCAGTGGTGTTGTCACCCATGCAGGGTTTCCTGAGACAATTGATGGTACCCCACAGTCTCCCTATTTCCCCTCCCCAGGTCTCTCAGGAGCCTGCATGGGTTAACTCCCTGACTAGTTCTGTACAGCACTTGTCGGATGTGTTACAAAGAGAGTCTGTGTTACGGCCACATAAGCGGCCGGTGGCGTCTGTCTGCTCCTTATGAGGATGACGACGTGCCGTCTGATGATGGGGAGATTCTGGATCTTTCGGACCAGGAACCTCTCCGTACTAAAGAGACAGACGCTAGGTCCAAGGTGTATATTCCTGGACTTATTCGGGCAGTCCGCACAGCTTTGGTGATTGAGGACGAAGATCCTCCGGTGTCCAAATCTAAATATGCCACTTTTAAGGATATTAAGGGTGACGCCACAGTGTTTCCTCTTTCGGGTCACTTGGTGGACCAGTTAGAGGAGGCGTGGAAACAGCCTGGCAAACGGTACCAGCCGCAGAGGCGTTTGGCGGTGGCTTATCCGTTTGCGGATAATTATTTTTCTAAGGGGGAATCCCCTCCACAGGTGGATTCTCATGTGACACGCCTAGTCCATAGTGCCACATTGCCCATGCCATCCATGTCTTCCCTAAAGGATGCTACGGACCGCAAGGTGGAGATCTGCCCAAAGTCCGTTTATTCCCTTGTGGGGGGGGGGGCAGCTAGGCCAGCTATGGCCATTTGTTGGGTTGCCATAGCTATGGAGCGCTGGGCTGATACGTTGGAGGCGTCCTTCGATTCCGACTGTTCGGCTGAACAGACGGAGTTGATCGGCAATCTCCGGGATTCGGCCACTTATATCAACGAAGCGACCTTGGATATTAGTACCCTGGCGTCTCGGATTTCTTCGGCAGCTGTAGCTGCTCGTCGCACCCTATGGTTGCGATCTTGGAAGACGGACACTGATTCCAAAAAGGGCTTGGAAGCGTTGCCTTTTAATGGAGAAGTTCTATTTGGTCCGGACCTGGACAAAATTGTAGCCACACTGGCGGCAGCCAAATCGGCATATCTCCCGTCTGCTGCAGTTCCTTCCGGTTCAGGTACGTCGGCCTTATAGGGCCCAGGGTAGGCCTAAAGCACAGTCCTTTCCCCGACAGGCTGCCCCAAAAAATCGGCCAAGCCCCGGAAGCAGGCCTGGAGTACCAGACGTCCGGCCCCAAAGCCAGATGACAAACCTGCGGCCTGACTGTCCGGGCCTCCCTTTGGGGCATCCCAAAGTGGGAGGCTGCCTGCTGCTGTTCGTCTGGTGTTGGTCGGTCACCACGACAGACACTTGGGTTCTCGAGGTGGTCTCCCAAGGGTATGCCCTCTCCTTCGGCACAGACCCCATCTCGATTCTTCACCACGGGTCTGCCATCAGACCGGAACAAAGCCACGGAACTGCGGAAGGTCTTGCACACTATGCTCCAGGCTGGAGTTATAGTGCCTGTTCCATTCTCCCAGAAGGGCCAGGGTTTCTATTACAATCTTTTTGGTGCAGAAACCCAATGGGTCGTTTCGTCCGATACTCAACCTCAAAGCTCTCAACAAGTCTTTGCGGGTACCGAAGTTTCGAATGGAGACCCTACGGTCCATCATTCTGGCGCTGGAACCTGGGGACTACATGGTGTCATTGGACATACAGGACGCTTACCTGCATGTCCCTATTCTTTTACACCATCAGCAGTTCCTCAGGTTTGCAATCCGCAGCGACCACTTTCAGTTCTGGGCGTTACCTTTTGGCCTGGCGACAGCACCACGTGTTTTCACCAAGGTGATGGCGGTCATGGCTGCTTCCACTTGGACCTGACCATTGCGGTACTGCAACGGCACGGCTGGTTAATAAACTGGCAGAAGTCCACCCTGATCCCATCTCAGCAGATTCTGCACCTCGGAGCCTTATTGGACTCCAGACAGCAAAGGATCTTTGTGACGGGGAAAAGATCTCTGCCTTGCAGTTGAGGGTGCGCAGTTGTCTACAGAGCCGCCGGGTGTCTCTGCACTCGGCGATGAGGTTACTGGGCTCCATGGTGTCCATATAATCGACATGGTGGAATATGCCCAGTTTCACTCCAGACCTCTGCAGCACCTGATCCTGTCCAAATGGAATGGACTCAGAGTCTAAAGTCCCAGACGATGGTGCTCACTCTGGAGGTTCGCCTGTCCCTAGCCTGGTGGTTGCAGACGACCCATCACAACAAGGGTCGTCCGTTCTGGGTGGCGAATTGGGTCCTGTTAACAACGGACGCCAGTTTTCGGGGCTGGGGAGCAGTCTCGGGTCCACACTTGTTCCAGGGCAGGTGGACTCAGGCAGAAACAGAGCTTCCAATAAACATTCTGGAGCTCCGCACGGTGTTCAATGCCCTCCGGCAGGCACATCGGGTTCTCCGAGGTCACCCAGTGCAGGTATAGTCGGACAACGCTACCACCATGGCCTACATAAATCGGCAAGGAGGAACCCGAAGTTGGGCGGCTCTCGTAGAGGTGTCCCGAATCCTGGTATGGGCGGAGCGCAATCTCCCGGCCATATCAGCAGTCTTCATCCCGGGAGTGCTAAACTGGGAGGCGGACTTTCTCAGCCGCCAGGACGTTCATCCGGGGGAATGGTCCCTGCACCCGGACGTTTTTCAACTGCTGGTGGACAGGTGGGGTCTTCCAGAGATCGACCTCATGGCGTCCCGCTACAACAAGTTGCCGGTGTACGGGTCTCGCACAAGAGACGAAGGGGCGTCTCTGGTGGATGCTCTGTCCATCCGGTGGACGTTCCGGTTCACATACCTGTTCCCTCCGGTCTCCCTTCTTCTACGGGTAATCCGGAAATTCAAACAGGAAGGAGGGACGCTCCTGTTGATAGCTCCCGCGTGGCCCAGACGGCACTGGTTCTCAGACCTTCAGGGTCTGTCCGTGGACAGTCCTCTGCGGTTGCCGCTACGACCGGACCTTCTGTCTCAGGGTCCTTGCCTTCACCCGGACCTGCCTCGGCTGTCTTTGACGGCGTGGCTGTTGAGACGGCCATGCTGAGGTCCCGGGGGTTTTCCAGCTCTGTAGTGCGTACCATGTTGCGAGCTCGGAAACCGTCTTCCGCGAGGATATACCATTGCGTGTGGCATACGTTCTTCCAGTGGTGTCGAGCAAGAGGTTATGCACCGCGGGAGTTTCGTCTGTCTCGGATTCTCGCCTTCCTACAAGCGGGACTAGATCATGGGCTTCGCCTTGCTTCTTTGAAGGTACAGGTTTCGGCCCTGTCTGTCTGGTTTCACCGTAGGATTGCTACAATCCCTGATGTGCGCACCTTTATGCAAGGTGTTCTGCGAATTCAGCCGCCATTTGTTCCTCCTGTGGTGCCTTGGGACTTGGCTGTGTACAGGCTTTTAACTCACCTGGCCTTTCAGTAGGTGAGGCCACTTTAGATGTTGTGCGGGCCTTAAGGACTTTTGTTGACCGCACTTCTGTGTTTAGGAAGTCGGACGCCTTGTTTGTCCTCTATGGCTTCCGTAAAAAGGGTTGGCCTGCTTCAAAGCAAACTTTGGCAGCCTGGATCCGTACGGCGATTTTAGAAGCTTATCTTCATGAAGGCCTGCCGGTTCCTCCTTCTGTAAAGGCTCATTCCACTAGGTCTGTGGGTCCCTCGTGGGCAGCTCGACGTGGTGCCTCTGCAGTCCAGATCTGCAAGGCGGCCACGTGGTCCTCTGTCCATACCTTTGTGAGGTATTACTCGTTTGACACCTTTGTCTCTCAGGATGCTTCCTTCGGGTGGCGGATTCTCCTTTCAGCACAGGAGCGTCCCCACCCTTAAAGGATACTGCTTTGGGACATCCCCAAGGTATCCTGTGGATACCCTATGGACCCTGAAGTAGAAAATATGAGATATGGTAAGAACTTACCTTTGTTATCTCTATTTCTACGAAGTCCATAGGGTTCCACAGGACTCCCGCCCTGTCGCACTTGTGCTGCAGATGGGCTTTGCTCTGGTCACCGGTTTTTCAGTCTCCCTCTGGTAAGAATGTGATTCTTGTGTGTGTCCAGATCTTTTTTCTCTCTCTTCCTTCTCCTCCTCTGGCCTCTGGCTTGGTACGTAACTGAGATGCCTTGGCTCGGGGGCGGGGTATAGGAGGGGGACCCTAGTGCATCCTGGGAGGCTGAAAACTTATGGTGCCCGATGCCTGACATCATCACCTATACCCCAAGGTATCCTGTGGAACCCTATGGACTTCGTAGAAATAGAGATAACAAAGGTAAGTTCTTACCATATCTCATTTTTTTTACTATTTTAATGTTGCAATGTTTTGTTGTTTTTAATGTTGTTAATAGCTGTAGGATTTTTCTATGTTTACAGTTATGTTGTGGTGTTTTAAAGTGAATTTTTTCTTCATGCATTTTTCCAATAAAGTTTTTAGAATCATTTCATTATTTTAGTATGTTTATAATATGAATTAAATATATAGTATATATACACAATAGGGTTTGGCGCGGAATGGTGCACAGTAGGTGGGTCATGCTTTTAATACACCTAGGTGGACAGTGGGTGGGTCATGCATTTAATACACAAAGGTGGTCAGTGGGTGAGTATTGCATTAATAAACACATTGGTGGCAGTGGGTGGGTCATGCATTAATAAACACATTGGACAGTGGATGGGTCATGCATTACACATTGGTGGTCAGTGGGTGGGTCATGCATTAATAAACACATTGGTGGACAGTGGATGGGTCATGCATTAATAAACACATTGGTAGACCGTGGGTCATGCATTGGTGGACAGGGTTTGCATACATTGGTGATCAGCTGCTCTATCATTATACTCACTGAAATAATAAGGTCCGCGCGATCAGGGGGGCCAGCTGTTTGAATCTCGTCCCTCTCTTTCCAAGGCACGATGCTGCACAAATTGGAGACAGGGCATCTCCAGGGATATGTCAGTCAAGTGACGTGGAATGGACGATAGATCGTGAGTGCCAACACACGTACAATTTGCACAAATCGTGTACGAGATTGGCAAATCTTGCCTGCAGTAGGCAAGAAAAAAGAAAATTGCCCTCCAGCACACTGCAGATAAATCAAAAATACTTGAATCCTACATGATAATAGAAATTCAGAGGTATTGGTTTACATACATTTGCAAATATATGAATAAGCGCTGGGCCGTCGTCAAGGCTCCTCTATACCAGCGTCCCTAAAATTAAGGAGTTCACGTCCGAGAAGCAAGGCACCCCAAAAAATTCCAGCCAAGGACCACCTCCAGGGCATCACACGAAAAGGGGAAAAAAGGTGATAGTGAAATGTTAAAGGATAGGTGTGTAAAGATAAATCAATAAGTGTTAATGAGATGTAAAAGAATTAAAATGACATAAATAATACAAAAACGCATAAAAAAGTGAAAAAATATTCTATGTGAATTAAGTGGGGATGCCATGATCAAGGTCCAGCCAGAACAATCCCGGGGGCCCCACTCCCAAACGCTCACCCCAAAATAATTATTGCTACATAATCGTAGCACCCACTCTGGGTCATATAATAACATATTGATGTACTGCATGATAACAGTACATGTATGAGCTGAGAGCTAACTTACCTTGGAGGTACCCCAAAAAACCTCCACATGGCACTATAAGGATCAGCACCTCCTCCTAATGCTGACTCCTTTCATGCCTCCAAACTGCAAGCAAAAATATGGTAGTTCCTCAATCAGCTTAATATACTACAGGTGCTTGTAAAGGGCGGGGTTTACACTGAACACAGAAAAAAGAAAATTGCCCTCCAGCACACTGCAGATAAATCAAAAATACTTGAATCCTACATGATAATAGAAATTCAGAGGTATTGGTTTACATACATTTGCAAATATATGAATAAGCGCTGGGCCGTCGTCAAGGCTCCTCTATACCAGCATCCCTAAAATGAAGGGAATTTTTTGGGGTGCCTTGCTTCTCGGACGTGAACCCCTTAATTTTAGGGACACTGGTATAGAGGAGCCTTGACGACGACCCAGCGCTTATTCATATATTTGCAAATGTATGTAAACCAATACCTCTGGTATTGGTTTACATACATTTGCAAATATATGTATGAGGGGTTCACGTCCGAGAAGCAAGGCACCCCAAAAAATTCCCTTCATTTTAGGGATGCTGGTATAGAGGAGCCTTGACGACGGCCCAGCGCTTATTCATATATTTGCAAATGTATGTAAACCAATACCTCTGAATTTCTATTATCATGTAGGATTCAAGTATTTTTGATTTATCTGCAGTGTGCTGGAGGGCAATTTTCTTTTTTCTGTGTTCAGTGTAAACCCCGCCCTTTACAAGCACCTGTAGTATATTAAGCTGATTGAGCAACTACCATATTTTTTGCCTGCAGTAGGCAAGATCTGAAGATGCGATGTACGACCAGCAGGTACGCGCATTGACATAGTGATTGAGAGTGGACATTCAGGATTTGGACATATTTTACACGATTTGTCGTTCCGATCCGTCGAAATCAGGCGAATTGTGTAAAATATCGTCTAGTGTGTACGCACCTTAAGACCCAAATACAGCAGATAAGGGGTGAAAAGTAGTGGTACAGAATCAGATTGTGTTACGGAAGCCAATCAACAATTAAACAATCACAAGTTCTATATAAGATAATCTCTGGACCCTACAACCTCCTACCAAAAGTTACATCCAAGAAAAAATGTTATCATGTTTAAGACATACCCAATCACTGCACTATACTATTATATTCCCAAAATTCATAAAATAAAGAATGTAAGCTCTTTCGAGCAGGGCCCTCTACCCTCTTGTGCTTCTCCCTACTGTAATTTCATTTATCTCTTACTAGCCACTAGGGCAATTAACACTTGGCTGCTTATGCGGGCGTTAATGTCATTAATATAGCAATGTTTATCCATGTCCTGTATTGTAAGTCAATGGTTACTTTTTTGTCTATGTACTTTGTAAGGCGCTGCGGAACACTTGTGGCGCCATATAAATAAATGATAATAATAATAATAATAAAACATTGTACAATCAAGGCTTGTACTGAGTATATAAATAACCTTTTGTTTATTTGGGAGAGAGTCGCATAATCTATTCAACAATGTGTTTCTTACCTTAATTCTAAAATTTATAATTTTACTTTCACCAATCACTTGTTATTTTCTTGAATGTAACCCCACTAGTATTTGGCAATATAATTTTCTCATACATTTAACAAAAAAG
Organism: Taudactylus pleione; assembly: GCA_031769625.1. Classification (NCBI taxonomy): domain Eukaryota; kingdom Metazoa; phylum Chordata; class Amphibia; order Anura; family Myobatrachidae; genus Taudactylus; species Taudactylus pleione. The sequence goes on from JAUIMM010000084.1 coordinate 1,792,815, forward strand.
AAATAGACACTAACCATTATTTTATTTTCTTAAGTAACCATCCTAGAAATTGGCCATGAAATGCATACTGCAATTCAATTCTGTGGGTTCAAACAGAATTCCTTTTCAACAAGTACATTTTCAGAGCAGGCTGCAGAACTGTTTTCAGCTTGTTATGGAAAGGAAATGTACTGAAAGTGCTTCATCACATAGCAGTACTAGATATAGACTCTGTTCTCTAAACATGTATGCTCTAATCTGGAAGTTGCAGTACTTAATAGTAAAATTAGTTTACAAAAAAGGCAAAATAAGTTGTTCATTCTTTTTTGAATATTAAGGTAATAATAGTTCAGCTTGATGGGAAGAGTAGACAATATAGACTTTACAAAAACCTGGTTGCTTCAGGTTTAGTAATGCCAAATAAGGCACTTATTCATTTATCTACAGCAGTGCCAAAGTCTACAGATTCATTACGACACAAGCATTTTAGAATGTAAAAAACATTTATAAATTGTAATACATCATATAGTTTATCTTTTAAAGTGTGTCTGCAGCATTAACCACTTAACTGGCACGGTCATATGGGATTTGACCACAGCAAGCTGGACTTAAGATGAGATGGCTAACTGTGCTAGCCCACTGCATCCTTTGGCTTTTAAAAGAAAATCTGTTTTGTACATGTGCAGAATGGATTTCCTCTAGCTCCCGTGACCCTCAGACAGTGATGTAGCAGTTCGTGACAAACAACATCACTACCTGAATCACGCCCCTGAATGCTGTGTGAACAAAAGTGAGAAGAGGGGAACTTAGTTACCCCCAAGTACTTTTTGGTTGATCTCTGCAAGTATAGAGATCAGCTGCAGGAGGGGGAACTGATTATCAGTCCCCCTGAGATGCGCTTCGCTGCACTCTAGATGTGGTGGAGATGGAAGGTTAATGTCCCATGCAGGTGGAAGATAATACCTCCTGGTGGGGTTATTTTAGCACTGGGTGTGTGGAGGATTAATGCCCCATTAAAATCCTTTGGCACTGGAACATGGGTGGTGTAAAATATTTAAAAAATACATAGACTGGTTAGAGGAAGGGGGTTTGGATGCAACAACCGACCTATTACACCATGGGTGGTGAGGCTATACAACTGGGGATCTATTACCACTAGGGAGTGGGGGGTTATAGTAATGAAGATCTATTGGCATTTGAGGGGGTCTATTGCTAATGGGTGGTGGTAGGTAATTGTACAATGGGGGCCTATGAATCATTCCCTTTTCTAAAAGATTTTAGGTTTATAGCTGAAGAGTTGTTTGATATCTACATATTCCTATTATATTTAATGCATTTTCATGATTATCATAATAAAGTTTATGTTTTTCTGTGGCCAATTTTTATATATATTTTTATCTAAAGATGGGTCCCTGAGGCAGAGTCTTTATTGGCTTTCCCAATTCTGCGAATAGATAAATAAAGTCTACAATCTATTTCAAAGTTTCTTCTTATAAGTACAGAAAAAAATTTATAGTACATAACTAAGTTACTCATAGTCCTAAAGTAAAAAGAATAGAATAATGTAGGTATGATCAAATTTGACAGTTGTTTTCTTTCTGTTAAAAATGTAATGATTACGAAATATGGTTATTGGATGTTAAGAACAATAATAATAACTAGCGTTTGCCCGCAGCTTTGCTCATGTGGATGTCTGTTAAACTAATTTTACAAAGACAGAAGTGGCATCTAATATTGTGACGGAATTGCAAAGCTGTACACAGGCAGCTTTGCAATGCCATCCTTGCTAATCTGAAAATGCAGCAGGAAGTGTCAATCAGGCAGAGGCATCAAAGGGGTTGCATGTATTTGCACAGGAGCCATTCTACACACTCACAGAATGCGTCCTGCGCACACACAGATTCCTGATATTCAGGAATCTGCCTTCAGCATTGCACGTGCATGCAATGCTGAATCAGCCCCATTGATCACAATATGTTTTTGGAAACAATATTTGCAGTTTTTCCTTCAGGGATTAACACAAAAAGATCCTTGGAGCAAGCCAGGTAAAGTTGCCCATGGGAGAAGCAGCTGTTTCCTATATCTATACCTGCAGCCCTGAGTGTTTGTCCTTGAGACTTGTTGATCGTCATAGTGAAGCATGTGCTTAAAATGACAAGGAAAATGTTGAGGATAAGGGGTATGTGTGGTACAAGCACAGTCTCGCCTGCACCACATCCTGTTAGAATTTGTGCCTCAATTAGGTTTCTCTGTAGAGCAGCGACTTTAAGTCAGGCTCCGTGGCATCACTTTGGAGGAGTCAAGTTCTGCAGTAGCATAATATTTTGCTACTCTATGATATGTAGTATTTGTCTTGGTGTGCCATCTACTGGATTGACATGTATATTGCAACTTCAAGAGTCAAGATAAGCTTCCTGATTAGTGCTTAATATATAGTTGGATTTTCCTGTGAAATAGATCTTGAGATATATTTATGTATTTCTATATGCATACATATATAACTGTTTGTGTCAGTGTGTGCAATATATGTATATATTGTGTGTGTATGTATGTATATATATATATATATATATATGTAGAAATAACGCCGGCACTCCACAGTATAATCAGTACCTGCCTGGGTGCCCTCTAATGGTGCATGAACCAAGTATATAGAGAAAAACAGCGGCACTCACAGGACTTGAAAAATAAATGAGACTCACGACTCCAAAGGATCAGCGTCCTATATATATATTTACCCACAATACACTAATATCTTTATACAATCAATTTAATATAATCATTAAATAATAATTAATCAATGTAGGCTGCAATCATCTCCTGTTCTACACCAAAGACAACAGCATGTTTTAGGGGATAAGAAAGAAATACCATTCCATATAAAGAAAGGAGGAGTCACACTGAAAATTAGATTCACCCAAGGGGATAAAAAAGAAGACTGTATACTGCAGAAAAGGAAAGAGGGGTGGTGGGAGGGTCTCCAAAGAAAAGGATATTTTAATTCAATCTGGCCCACAGACTAAAGTATTAGAGAAAGGACTAAAATTTGCACCCGATTTGCATGTGAACATATTTTACCTATTTGTTGACTTGAATAAATATGTTAGAAATTTGACCCTTCAACGGCACTTCTTGAAAAACCCATTTCCTAAATTAGCATATGAACCAGTAAAGAAACCGCTAATCTCGCAGCCTTCTAAATATTACCCTGTCGAGTCAAAAGGGAGTGATATAGACATATTCTATGATTAAGCAAAGGAGAATTTTAGAAAAATAAAAATGAATGTAGATAAATTTAATTGTAACTTGAATCCCATGGAAAAAAAGCAGTAAAACAATTACAGTCTGATGATATGTTATAGTAATAAAACAGATATAGTAATAAAACAGGCTGACAAAGAGGGGGCAGTTGTGGTTCAGAATAGAGAGTCATATCTGTCTGAAGCTTATAAAATTATAGGCGATAATACAACATATGAAAAACTATCTAATGACCCGACAGAGATACATCCAGAACTTTTTAATTTACTAAATAAGGCAAAAAGAAATGGCATTACATGTGAAAAAGAATTTGATTACTTATACCCAAAAAATGTACGTGTTCCAATTTTCTACCACATACCTAAGATACATAAAAACAAAGACTGCCCCCCGAAAGACCTATATTAGGAATTGATTCACTAATATCTAATTTATCACATTATGTGGACTAAAAACTACACCTTATGTGAAGTCCCTAATATCATATTTGAAAGATTCTACAAGTTTATTAAGGGAATTTCAAGATATTATTCGGGATTCATCGTACAAATGGATGACAATTGATGTACTGGCACTTTACTCCTCCATACCACATAGGAAATGATTAGGAGCAGTTGATAAAACATTACAACAAGATCAGAATATGTCTAAAAATGAAAGAGAATTTATACTTGACGGTATTAAATATCCATCCAGGTTACTCAAGTGTTAATCCAAAGACATTGTGGTGGCACATCCTAAAGACCTCCAAACTCTCTCTCTCGCTCTCTCTCTCTATACATATATACAGTGTATATATATATATATATATATATATATATATAGGGCTAAGAGACAACACTCAAACAATGTTCAGCAATGGGCTGCGGGGTTCTAAAATTTTTTATATGGACACTCACTTTCCGAGCCGTGAAAAAAGACCAACTTTCACATTTAGATCCAGAATTTATTCACATAATCATAAGTGATGAATACAGCAGCAGCCCGACATCCATTTCAACTGATGCTTCTCAGTTTTCTTCAGGGGCTAAACACAATGCACTGAAGCCAAATATATACCTGTAATAGGTGCCAGTATATAAAAAACTAAACACACTGACAGGCATTGGCCAAACCTCCTAGAAGCTCATTGGTCACCGAGCGTCACATGGGTGAGCGGAGCTACAAATGTAAACAAACTCCCCGGAACTCCATTCTGGCTGGGCTTTCACTGTGTTCACTGCAGCACGTCTCAGCAGAATGGATGGTAGGAAAACAACCACACTGAATCACCAATGTAATACAAATATAAGGAATGATCTATGCCAATGTGATTGATATAAATCTAAATACCGGGGATCCTAATGTCACCCAGTGTTCAGCAGGTAAATACTGACAGCTGGACCACAAAAATCATAATCACATCAATAGCAATAATAGAGTCCTAGCTGTACCGTAATCATGATCTATAATAATATAGAACTCCTCTTAGCGCAAAAAATGCTCAGAGTCTGCCGGTGAAATTAAACACAATGTGGGATTCCCAAATCCCACAACATAAAGTGGTAAAAATCAGACAGTAGTGATAATTCCTTGGCGCTCAAATATACTTGAAAAATGTTATAATAAAATTGTAGGCATTTTATTTATGACATAAACAACATATAAAAACATATAAAATCCACAGATAATAAAGTGCTATGCAGTCCTGAGTGTTAGATTATGGTGATGAGGTGGGTTAAAACATAGTCCTGAATAATATTGCACAAAATCCAAGGTGCTGGTTTGGTGACGTAGATGTTAAATAAACATGAAATGAAAGAGAGGATCCTACCCAGCAGAGAGTATGGAGCCACAGGATGTTGCTAGAATACAGGGTAAATCCGGATTTCCCTATTAGATCATCCTCAAAGCAGCAGAAATGTTCTCCCATTTTAATGATAGAGAAAATATCGTCAAATCAGCCTTTTACCTTGATTTTAAAGAAGTCGATGTAACGGATGATAACATTGAATCTGCAATGTCCAGTATGAGTAAATGTTTACTAAAAGAAAACAAATTATGGTGGGAGATTGCAGCCTTAGAAAGATATCAAGTTGAGAAAATCATTGCCAAAGGATTACAAATAAAGAAAACACCATCCTTTGGTGAAACATCATTAGAATTTAATAAGGAGTGGAACATAATCTTGAACCACTGCTCATTTTCACTAATAGATCTTATTATTAAGGAACGAAAAAAGGACCTGAAAATTTGAAATGAAAGGATTGGAATTCTGAATTCATTGATACACCCATTTGAACAAATGGAGGAATGCATAGAATTGAAAAAAAAGATTGAAATTAAAATTGAAAATAACACAAGAAAATTGATAAATAAAAAATGGAAAAAATTTCAACGTGATTTCAATTTCCTTAAAATAGTAAATATCAATAACACCAAAAAACAAAAAAAGATAAAAAGGAAAAGAAAACAAAATACGAAGATTCTCCACCTACATCAACTCACAGATCTAGGAGAAAATTACCTAATCATAAAGAATATGTATATAGAGGCGAATTAGGACAGGATGAACGGAGGAGAAACCACAATTCTTTCCATTCTTTCTATCCTTCTAATTTTAGAAAGAGAAATAACCGACCAGATAATTACGGGAATTGGCACACGCCTAAACGTACATGGAGACCTTGAATGAGGGATATGCATGGCCGGGACATTCAAACTTCAAATAGATACAACCCTTTGGAAGAAGGCTTTGAACCCACAAGAAGTCCTTTTTTAGAAGGAGGAAGGCGACATTGGAAAAATCAATATTAAATCACCAAAGAACTAGAAGAGGAAAGAGGGGGGGCAAAAAGAAAAAGAAAAAAGAATAAAAAAAGTAGCACTGCACAACCTGCTGATAAACATTCAGATAATCTACCTTGCCGGATCTTCAATTTAAGCTCTAGAATCCTCACTGAGGAAGAAGAAAAAGTACTTCAGAGGGGCTTGAAATTTGCCCCTACAAGTAAAATGAATGCCTTTCAATCGTTCATTGACGTTCAAAGATACATAAGGAAACTTACTTTGAAAAAGTTTTTTTCAACACAAGAACAGGATGTTAATATAACCAACAAAAAATTCAAGAAAACATCTAACTTCTATCCAGCCCACATAAAAGGACCTTTCATAGAAAGTTTCAGCAAATTGGTTCTGGACGATTTGGAAAATATTGAAAAGAAAAAATATATCAGAAAATGGAACCTCACGGCCAAAGAAAGAAAAGCTTTGACAAACCTACAGAAGGATAAAACTATAATCTTAAATCCTTCTGACAAAGGAGGAAGTATAGTTATTATGTTATTATAGGACATGGTATGAACTGGAGATTTTCAAACAGTTACAAACTGCAACATATAAGAAACTTAAGGTTGATCCGACATCACGTATCACTCAAAGTTTACATACACTCCTGGAAACAGCAGAACAAACCCTATCCATAACACATCAGGAACGTTTATTTTTGGAGATTCAAAATCCTTTGACTCCCACAATTTATTTATTACTAAAAGTCCATAAGGATGAAAAAGCCCCTCCAGGACGACCAATTATCTCTGGTGTTAACAGTATCACTAGTAATTTATCATCATACATTGATTTTTATTTACAACCTATAGTTATTTCCAATCCCTCCTACCTTAAGGACACCACTGACACTTTAAATAAACTGAACAGTGTTATATGGACAGAAGATATGTTTATGGTGTCTGCAGACGTATCTTCTTTATATACTATTATTGACCACATTAAGGGTTTGGAAGCTATAAGACATTTTTTGGAAATTTCGACACTGGAACCAAAAAAGAAAAAATTCTTGGAAGATGGTATCAATTTTATTTTACATAATAACTATTTCTTTTTTTACAACAACTATTACCTTCAAATGATTGGCACAGCCATGGGCACCAGGTTCGCCCCAAGCTATGCCAATATGTTTTTGGCGAAGAGGGAGGAGGACGCCATTTGGCACCATCCGGCTTGGGGTAAGAACCTGGTGTCCTGGCACAGATACATAGATGATATCATTTTCTTCTGGAAAGGCAACAAAGAAGATTTGGAAAGTTTCTGTAGTTCTTTGAACACTAATTCTTTGAACATTAAATTGAGTTTCAATATTAGTAATAAAGAGATCAACTTTTTAGATTTAAATATTTATATAAAAAATGGGACCATACAAACGAAATGCTACAAAAAAGCTACTGATACTAATAGCTATATCGACAAAATGAGCGAACATCTTACCAGATGGCTAGAAGGTGTCCCAAAAAGTCAATTCCTAAGAGTTAAATGCAACTGTACAGAAGTTGAAATATGCAAAGAACAAATTGAAGAAATGAGTCATAATTTTATCGCAAGAGGATATGATCCTGAAAATCTTGAGAAAATCAAAGAGGATACTATTGCTTTAAATAGAAATACGTTGCTTACTCATAAAAGGAAAGAAAACTCACAAAACTTGGACTTTGCTTTTATTACTAGATATGGATCTCATTTTAAACTTTTAGAAAAGTCTTTTAAACGTCACTGGCACATTTTAAAAAAAGATAGTATTCTTAATCCAATGTTACCTATGTATCCAAAATTCATCTATAGAAAAGCTGACAATCTAAAAAATAAACTCGTGAAAAGTACTCTAGACATAGAAAATCAAACGAGAATTAGAACTAAAGGATTTCATCGATGTGGGGTCTGCAACATGTGCAGAACAGTCAAAAGCACAGAAGCAAAAATATCTACGTTTTATATGAACAATAAAGAATTCTCTATCACTCAATTTCTAACCTGCCATTCTACCAATGTTATTTATTCAATCGAATGTACATGTGGTTTGACTTATATTGGCAGAACATCCAGAGCCCTTAAAACACGTATGAGTGAACACATTCGAAATATTAAAAAGGGATTGGAGACACATTCCCTATCGGAACATTTAAAAAAAATTCATAATTGTTCTCCTAATCATATTAAAAGGTTTATGGCAATAGACTGCATTAAAAGCTCTTGGAAAAATAGAGACATTGAAAGTCGTCTTGCACAAAGAGAAATGCAGTGGATTTTTAATTTAAAAACATTATTACCTAGAGGTCTTAACAAGGACTTCGAACTAAAATGGTTTCTGTGACTGTCCTTGTTTTACATGTATGATATTTATTATTCTTCATTTATATGTTTATTCAAGCTATATCACTAATTGCTTTTTATATCTATTTGAGGTATTGATCTACTATTCGAGCCTCCATTGAACATATGGTCAAGAATCCTTTGAAAAACGTTCTGGGATTTTCCTTTTTGAACAATTTATCACAATCTCTATGTACTATCAACGTTTGAACAAAAAACGGAAGTCGCGGGATGACGCACTTCCGGTATACACGCTGAAGCACATGGACCTCAAACCGGAAGTTGACGGCCGCGCACTTCCGGTTCGTGGCATTTTCTTAATTTTTTTCATTTAGCTGGGGTATAAAGGAAGATAGGAAGCATGCTGAAGATCTACACCTTGACAAAGAGCCTCATAGTTGCTCGAAACGTGTTGGTGGATCCTGCATGCTGTACCTTCATTTGGACCAACTTGTGAGACGACCCTGCCTTTCTGGATGAAATCTTGTGGAGCCTATACAGGGTAATCCGGATTTACCCTGTATTCTAGCAACATCCTGTGGCTCCATACTCTCTGCTGGGTAGGATCCTCTCTTTCATTTCATGTTTATTTAACATCTATGTCACCAAACCAGCACCTTGGATTTTGTGCAATATTATTCAGGACTATGTTTTAACCCACCTCATCACCATAATCTAACACTCAGGACTGCATAGCACTTTATTATCTGTGGATTTTATATGTTTTTATATGTTGTTTATGTCATAAATAAAATGCCTACAATTTTATTATAACATTTTTCAAGTATATTTGAGCGCCAAAGAATTATCACTACTGTCTGATTTGTACCGTAATCATGTATAAATGCAACTGTCATCCTTCTGTGTACCAGGGACACACAGCGGTGTCACCCTCTAGTAGTCCAAAAATATTTTAAAAAGCATAAATAAATCAATAAACTGTGATGTAATTATAGCAAAGACCATATGAAGACACATAGCAGTGTCATCCCAGGATCTACAGGGCACACGGAGGCACCAAATGCCATCAAGCAAACAGATTGTAATAAAACAGTAATCTGACATACAGCGATGTCAGTCCGGTAACAATATAGTGATTAGCCATATCATGCCATTGTGAGACACAGGGCCCTGTCTCCAAGACATGCATCATAACCAGGGGTGTTCTCCAGCGGAAACAGCTCATAATAAAATCCCTCATTCAAGCCATTAGGCGTGTTGACTAAGTATTTCCTTAAGCATTCTGTTGGTAATTCCAATTTATAATAGATCACATGGACAACTGAGAGCATAGACCACAAATTTGCTATTGCAGTCCAACCAATGCTTGATGGTATACTACTTTCCATCTTGTGTGTTAATAAAATAATTGCCTACCACAATAAATTGGCAATTGGAGCAACCAGAAAATCTGCATGCTCCTGATTTCCTAGTGAGCCAGTGTATTTTCATGTTTGTCTTACTTTTGGAAAAATCAGTCACTACTAGTAGATCTTTAAGATTGAAAAAAGCATAAATCAATAAACTGTGATGTAATTATAGCAAAGACCATATGAAGACACATAGCAGTGTCATCCCAGGGTGTACAGGGCACACAAAGGCACCAAGTACATTGTTGGAAACAAGCCAGCCATTATGTGACATGAAGCGATGTCACCTAGATAATATAACAAAGACAGTAAGACATACAGCAGTGCCATCAAGCAAACAAAGTGTAATAAAACAGTAATTGACATACAGCAATGTCAGTCTGGTGACTATCGTAATTAGACATATCATGACATTATGAGACACAGGGCCATGTCTCCAAGACATGCATCATGACCACAACCAAAAGGGGTGTTATTCAGAGGAAACATCCCATCCTAAATTTCTCGTTCAAGCCATTTGGTGACAAGATGTTCAGCCAGTGGATCCATTAGAGTTATCTTTGAAGCAGGATTTTCTCCCTATATACATCTCTATGTAGCGGTGGAATGTGATCAATTATGCAGCATTTCAATTGATTAATAGTGTATTTTTTTCCTTGAAGTGTCTTGCAACTGGCAGGCTAATGAGATCATATTGTTGTTCACCTGTACATAAGCTCTTTTTAATGGATGAGTGATCTTGACTAAGGACCTGATTCAGACCCGTTCGCTAGTTGCGGCCACTCGCTCCCAGCATATGGTAATTCAGCTAAGTGATGTCAAGGCAGGCGATCGCATGGCAAGGCATAAGCACGCCCACTATGTCTGGGTGAGTGATCACTTTGTGTTTATAGATGCCCACCAGCCTGTCTTTAGCCGCCCACTTGCGTACGTCATCTCCAGAAAGTATATACAACCATCGGTACATCAGGTTCCATTGAATCTCACCGCAGCACTTGCAGTTGTCTGTACCCTACCACAAGCACTGCGAGCACTTCAGTGTAAAAAGCAACCAGGTGATGTGTACTATGATGCTGCCTTTTAATTATGCACGCCTCTGAAATGGTGTTAAAAAACTCAGACACGTCTGCGTTCGCAATTCCACTTTCCCATTAGTAATGGCCTGCCCCTGTTACCACCCTCAAACGGCCTCTCCTGTCATTCATTCCACTGGGCTGTCTTTGCAGGACGAGCGAGAAATGTCTGATCGCTCATACTAGTGTACGCATGCACACTGCGAACTATATGCATTCGCTTAGTAGTAAACATCATCTGCAAAAAGCGGCCGCTTGCTAGCGACCAGCTCTGAATGAGCTCCTAAGTCTTTACTTAAGCATTCTGTTGGTTTATCCAATGTATAGTAGGTCACATGGACAACTGAGAGCATAGACAACAAATATGCTATTCCAGTCCAGTCGATGCTTGATGTTATTTATTCTTCTTCCCTTCTTTTGGGTTAATATAATAATTATCAACCACAATAAATTGGCAATTGGAGCAACCAGAACATCTGTGTGTTCCTGGTTTCCTACTGAGACAGTGTACTTTCATGTTTGTCTTTCTTTTGGAAAAATTAGTCAACTCACTACTAGTAGATCTTTAAGATTGAGACCATGTCTGTGGGCAAAGAGGTGTCCCACCAATAACGGGAAAAACTTAGATCACTAGTGATCAAGTGCCAAAGCTCTAGCACCTTCTTACAAATAAAGTTTGAGGCAATGGTGAATTTACTGCAAAAATTAAATTTGCCTGATCCTGTTTCTGTTCCTGTTGTCTATTCTTTACTTTAGGAGAGCTTCCCTTTTGATCTTGCCTATTTTTGTAAAGGCTTCATCAATCTAATTCTCCTTATAACCCCTCTCCATGAAGCGTTGACCCATTGCGGATAGAGCAGTGGATATCTCCAGTTATGTCAGAAGCAATTCTCACAACCCTGAGTAGTTGTGAATAGAGTAAGCCCCTTTTGAGCGGGACTGCATGGAAGCTGTTCGCATGAAGCAACATATTTTTGTCCGGCCCCTTGCTGTAAATTTTGGTAGACATCTGGCTATTTTATATTGAGATAGACACATCTAAAAAATCTGCTAAATGTGAGGCTGAAGAGTATGGATCCTGTTACTGAGTTCAAATAGAGAGAGGGTAGATACAAATAAAAGGCCTTTATTCAATAAGAGTTCTGCAGTGGTGACATTGTGGTCAGACAGGTTAAACACCACTGAGCCTAGGTGTTCTTTCGGTTCCTTTTTCTCCCACCCCTATGGGTGGGTATAGTGTGTTTTTTGGAGCCCTCCTATACCTGTCTGATCTTGCTAAATAAGATGTCCCCTGTACTGATGAAGTTAGAATCACCTGATATTTGTGACCGGCTCTCAATGTCTATAAACTGAACCACTGGTCTCTTTCACCCTCTCTTGTATTAGGGACAAAACCTTATAGGAGAACCCTGGAGAACCACCGGTATACCCTGCGAAAAACAATATGATTACATTAACCTGCCAGTTGCAAGATACTTCAAGGAAAAAAACACACTATTAATCAATTGAAATGCCACATAATCTATCACATTCCATCGCTACAAAGAGGAGGAGACAGGGAGAAGATCCTGCTTCAAATGGAACTCCAATGGATCCACAGGCTGAATAGCCTGTCACCGAATGGCTCAAGCAAGGAATTTAGGATGCGATGTTTCCTCTGAACAACACCCCTTTTGGTTGTGGTCATGATTAGTGGTGAGCGGGTTCGGATTTCTGAAATCCGAACCCCCCCGAGCCCCCCCGATCCGAGTCCGATCCGAGTCAGGCTCGACTTTTCCCGCCTGACTCGGATCTGAAATCGAGGCAAAATGTCATCATCCCGCCTTCCGAGTCTCACGGGTTTTGGATCCTATATAAGGTACCCGCGTCGGCACCATTTTCTCACTCGGCTGTGGACAGTGAAGAGGGAGGGTGGGAGTTAGGGCTGTGTAGTGTAGTGTAGTGTGCTGTTGTCCACTACTTCAAAGTCCATAGGGGCTGGCTGTGTTGTGCTGTGCTGCTGTTGTTAATAGGGGCTGTGTCCACTACTTCAAAGTCCATAGGGGCTGGCTGGACTGTGTTGTGCAGTCAGATCTCCATAGGGGCTGTGTCCACTCCAAAGTCCTGTGCAGTGTCCCAGTCCTAAAGGGGTGCTGTAGTGTTGTCCAGGGGGTGCTCTGTCCATCAGGGGTGCTCCCCCCAAGTGCTAAAAAAATAATATATTTTCTGTGTTTGTGAATTGTGTGCGCAGTAGCCGCACGTGCAAGTAGTGCCAAGCGTGCGCCTGTGTCATAAGTAAAGGGCCGGCTGGCTTGACCGTTAAAGGGTGCTGTAACCCCCAAAGTACACTCCAGTCCAAACTAAAAAAAAAAATATTTTCTGTGTTTGTGAATTGTGTGCGCAGTAGCCGCACGTGCATCAACAAAGTAGTGCCAAGCGTGCACCTGTGTCATAAGTAAAGGGCCAGCTGGCTTGACCGTTAAAGGGTGCTGTAACCCCCAAAGTACACTCCAGTCCAAACCAAAAAAAAAATTATTTTCTGTGTTTGTGAATTGTGTGCGCAGTAGCTGCACGTGCATCAACAAAGTAGTGCCAAGCGTGCGCCTGTGTCATAAGTAAAGGGCCGGCTGGCTTGACCGTTAAGGGTGCTGTAACCCCCGAAAGTACACTCCAGTCCAAACCAAAAAAAAAATTATTTTCTGTGTTTGTGAATTGTATGCGCAGTAGCCGCACGTGCATCAACAAAGTAGTGCCAAGCGTGCGCCTGTGTCATAAGTAAAGGGCCAGCTGGCTTGACCGTTAAAGGGTGCTGTAACCCCCAAAGTACACTCCAAACCAAAAAAATATATATTTTCTGTGTTTGTGAATTGTGTGCACAGTAGCCGCACGTGCATCAACAAAGTAGTGCCAAGCGTGCGCCTGTGTCATAAGTAAAGGGCCGGCTGGCTTGACCGTTAAAGGGTGCTGTAACCCCCAAAGTACACTCCAGTCCAAACCAAAAAAAAATATATTTTCTGTGTTTGTGACTTGTGTGCACTGTGGCTGCACGTGCATCAACAATGGAGCAGCGCGAAGCGTGTGCCTGTGTCCCATAAGTAAAGAGCCGGCTGGCTCATTTCTTAAAGGGTGGTGTAACCCACAAAGTGCACTACTCTCCAGCAAAAATAAAAAAATATTTTCTGTGTTTGTGTGCGCTTTAGGCGCACGTATATATCAATATAACATAAATGGAGGACCAAACTTTCTCCAATAAAAATAAAATAGGGAAAGATCAAGAACCACTTCCTCCTAGTGCTGTTGCTGCTGCTGGGAGTTGTTCATCATCCCAGAGAGGAAGTAGGAACATCACTACTTTTACTAAACAATTGACCCTCCAACAGTCCCTAGCGATGAGGATGAAGTACGACAGCAGTCATCCTGAAGCAAAACGTATAACTGAGGCCTTGACTGCTATGTTGGTGTTAGACGTGCATCTGGTATCCGCCATTAGTGCAGTGGGATTTAGACAATTGATGGAGGTAGTGTGTCCCCGGTTCCAAATCCCATCTAGATTCCACCGGCATCCTCAAAGCAGCAGCGACAAGCGTGCGTCTGTCTGTTAAAGGGTGGTGACACCCTCAAAGTGTGCTACACAAACAATAAAAATATTGTTCTTTTTTTTTCTGTCTTTGTGAAATGTGTGGGCTGTAGCCACACCTGCATCCTTAAAGCAGCAGCGACAAGCGTGCGTCTGTCTGTTAAAGGGTGGTGACACCCTCAAAGTGTGCTACACAAACAATAAAAATATTGTTCTTTTTTTTTCTGTCTTTGTGAAATGTGTGGGCTGTAGCCGCACCTGCATCCTCAAAGTAGCAGCAACAAGCGTGCGTCTGTCTGTTAAAGGGTGGTGACACCCTCAAAGTGTGCTACACAAACAATAAAAATATTCTTCTTTTTTCTGTCTTTGTGAATTGTGTGGGCTGTAGCCGCACTTGCATCCTCAAAGCAGCAGCGACAAGCGTGCGTCTGTCTGTTAAAGGGTGGTATAACCCTCAAAGTGCTCCAAAAAATAAAAAACTATTTTTTTTATGTGTTTGTGACTTGTGTGCAATGTAGCTGCACGTGCACCAACATAGTAGCAGCGCCAAGCGTGCGCCTGTGTCATAAGTCAAGGGCTGGTTTGGACATTTGGTCCGGACTGAAGGACGTGTCAACAATTTCTGACAAGTCTACTGTCACTGCATATGATACTGTCCACAAAGCAGCAGCGACAAGCGTGCGTCTGTCTGTTAAAGGGTGGTCACACCCTCAAAGTGTGCTACACAAACAATAAAAATATTGTTCTTTTTTTTTCTGTCTTTGTGAATTGTATGGGCTGTAGCCGCACTTGCATCCTCAAAGCAGCAGCGACAAGCGTGCGTCTGTCTGTTAAAGGGTGGTGTAACTCTCAAAGTGCTCCAAAAAATAAAAAACTATTTTTTTAATGTGTTTGTGACTTGTGTGCGATGTAGCCGCACTTGCATCCTCAAAGCAGCAGCGACAAGCGTGCGTCTGTCTGTTAAAGGGTGGTGACACCCTCAAAGTGTGCTACACAAACAATAAAAATATTCTTCTTCTTTTTTCTGTCTTTGTGAATTGTGTGGGCTGTAGCTGCACCTGCATCCTTAAAGCAGCAGCGACAAGCGTGCATCTGTCTGTTAAAGGGTGGTGACACCCTCAAAGTGTGCTACACAAACAATTAAAATATTGTTCTTTTTTTTTCTGTCTTTGTGAAATGTGTGGGCTGTAGCCGCACCTGCATCCTCAAAGCAGCAGCAACAAGCGTGCGTCTGTCTGTTAAAGGGTGGTGACACCCTCAAAGTGTGCTACACAAACAATAAAAATATTCTTCTTTTTTCTGTCTTTGTGAATTGTGTGGGCTGTAGCCGCACTTGCATCCTCAAAGCAGCAGCGACAAACGTGCGTCTGTCTGTTAAAGGATTACATCGGTGACAGCATCCAAGTAGGCATGTCAGACAGTCCGTACCTGTACTGGCAGGAAAAAGAAGCAATTTGGAAGTCCCTGTACAAACTGGCTCTATTTTACCTGAGTTGCCCCCCCCTCCAGTGTGTACTCCGAAAGAGTGTTTAGTGCAGCCGGGAACCTTGTCAGCGAAAGGCGTAGGAGGTTGCTTCCACAAAATGTGGAGAAGATGATGTTCATAAAATGAATTATCAACTCTTCCAGGGAGACCAGCCTCCAGAACGTACAGAGGGACCTGTGGTTCCAGCGGGGACGAATTAATACTCTGTGAGGATGAGGATGTACACACTGAAGAGGGTGAGGAATCGGTGGATGAGGAGGATGAGGATGACATCTTGCCTCCGTAGAGCCAGTTTGTGCAGGGACAGATTAATTGCCAGCTTGTTTTGTGGGGGCCCAAACGAACCAATCATTTCAGCCACAGTTGTGTGGCAGACCCTGGTGCTGAAATGATTGGTTTGTTAAAGTGTGCATGTCCTGTTTATACAACATAAGGGTGGGTCGGAGGGCCCAAGGACAATTCCATCTTGCACCTCTTTTTTTTCTTTGCATTATGTACAGTTTGGGGCCTAGTTTTTCAAACTGCCATTCTGTCTGCCACTGCAGTTTCACGCCTAGATGGGTCACGTGTTTGTGCCGCCCACTCGTTTCGCTTAGCATAGTCTTCCAGCTACCTCGGTGCAACCTTTTGGACATAAAAACACTAGTGTGAGGTGTTCAGAATAGACTGGAAATGAGTGGAAATTAAGGTTATTGAGGTTAATAATAGCATAGGAGCAGAAAAACCTACAAATTCTGTGATTTTAGCTGTTTTTATGCTTTTTTTCAAAAAAATACGGATCCAAAACACAAAACTCAGAACCCAAAACACGGAAGGGTGGTTTTGGCAAAACCAATCCAGATCCAAAACACGAAGAAAGATCCAGATCCAAAACCAAAACACAAAACACGAAAAGTGGCCGGTGCACACCCCTAGTCATGATGCATGTCTTGGAGACTCGGCCCTGTGTCTCATAATGTCATGATATATCTAATCACTACATTGTCACCGGACTGACATCACTGTAAGTCAGATTTTATTTTTGTTTCAGATAGATTTTTGTTTTATTAAAATTTGTTTGCTTGATGACACTGCTGTGTGTCTCACTGTTTTTGTTATATTATCTAGGTTATATCACTACATGTCACATAACAGCTGGATTGTTTTCAACACTGTACTTGGTGCCTCCATGTGCCCTGTAGATCTTGGGATGACACTACTACAGTATGTGTCTTCATATGTGCTATGTGTATATATTTGGCTTCAGGGCAGTGTGTTTAGCCCCTGAGAAAAAATGAGAAGCATCAGTTGAAACAGACGTCAGGCTGCTGCAGCCGCTGTCGTATTCATCACTTATGACTATGTGAATAAATTCTTTATCATCTAAATGTGACTGCTAGTCTTTTTTCACTGCTGGGAAAGTGAGTGTGCATATACATTTTTTTACAACCCTGCACCCTCTTGCTGATCATTGTTTGAGTGCTGTCTCTGACCCTATTCTGTCCAGCACCTTGTGTTACAATTATTGTATACACATTGGATATAATTTTTGTTTCTTTTTGATTTTTTTTATGTTTTTTCTCAATCTGGATATAATAGTCCTTTTCTGTTTGCTATAAGACTGAAGAGCATATTGCTTAATTAAAAATAACCTCACTGAATACACCCCATTGCTCACTTATGTCACAGACAAGTGCCAGAGAACTGCCATCTACGCTACAATTTGATAAAGCTGATGCTGAAAGGATTTTGTTTTCAGATACAGATGTCCTTGCATTTAATAAAGATAGCCCAGAGGAATGTTATAACGATTTATTGAGGCAAAAAAAAGGGAAATTGAACTTCAACTTCATGGTTTGATGCTTTCCCAGTACTTTAAAGAACAATTGATCCCAGGGGGATTCAGGTTGCATAACCAATCGACCCTAGGGACACATAAAAATGACTTTTGTACTAAATGGTGTAACATACTGAATACATGCTCACAGGAACTGATGCTTCTTGTTATTGAACAAGCAGGCACTGATCTTGTTGACATAAAAAAGACATTTCTGAGTTGGAAAGTTCTGAGCTGTTTATTTTGTTTAAGACTCCTAAGTGTTGTCTTCTGCCCAAATTGGACAGTGAACTGTAAAATTTAAAAGTGAGCTGCTCAAGTTTAAAAATAACAAATATAGCAGGTAAAGTTCGATTATAAGGAGAACAGTGTATACCTGTGGTACTCCAGGCTTGAGCCTAGAAGGTTTCATTCACCAATACAAAATATGGGGAAAGTGACCAGTGGTTCAGTTTATGAGAGCTGGTCACAAACATCAACAAGTGACTCTGATGCCCCAACCTCATCGGTACAGGGAACACCTTATTTGGAAAGATCAGACAGGAATAGGAGGGCTCCAAAAAACCCTCTATACCCACCCGTAGGGGTGGGGGAAAGAGGAAGAAAAAAGATGCAAAAAAACCACCTAGGCTCAGTGGTGTTTAACCTGATATGGCAGCGTGAAGACAAGACGGAACTGAATGAAACCATTGAGAATTGTTTTTTTTATATAACTATGCCTTTAAAGAATTTGCTTATATGTGCAAACATTTTCTTCTTAATGCAACGTTTGCAAGATTTGCAAGGCTATAATGAAGTATACCCAGCTGCAGGCTATGTCTGGCTCAAAATACTAGGT
Organism: Taudactylus pleione; assembly: GCA_031769625.1. NCBI lineage: Eukaryota > Metazoa > Chordata > Amphibia > Anura > Myobatrachidae > Taudactylus > Taudactylus pleione. Next base: position 1,811,336 of record JAUIMM010000084.1, read on the forward strand.
TGTGGTGGGCCATTTATCGGAATAATGAGGAACCGAAAAGTATGTATAAAGGTTAGACGTCCTTTTTGATGTCTGGCTCATAAACACATGATTATTGCTACATGACTATAACGATGAGATTGGATTTCTTCCAATTAGGGAGTAAAATAATTATTTGATTGGCCTTAGGTCTTAGGGGAGTGGAATAATGACTATTGTTTGAATCATTTGATTGGTTTATGTGTAAAATCATTTTTGGTATATAATTTCTGTACAATCAATGTATGGGCAGCTTGCAATGATATTTCTGCTAGCTCTGTACAGACGTACATAATAAAAACCTTCATCGTTTTTCTTATCATTTCCGTATCTCACCACTGAAGAACTCTCCTTATTGAATAAAGGCCTTTCATTTGTACCTACCTTCTCTCATAACAGCTTTGATTGGCAGGTAGATATGTACAATTTAGGCAGACAGTTATGCCTGAAGGATCACTTTTCTCAGAAACATTTGATGGAGACAGTCCAAAAGGACTTAAAGCTAGCAGCACACTGAAGAATGCTAGAAAATTTGATCCACCCTTAATCCCTCCATACAAACTTTTATGAGGTATTAAAAAGGGACACAGTACCCTTTATTGAACATCAGAAAGGAGAGGAGTGCCATCAAAACATTGCAGGATGACACAAAGCTGGTTATAAGAGCTGCAGATAAAGGTGGAGGCATGGTGCTCCTTTATTATGATGCCTATGCACAATAAATAAATATTCATCTTGCCAATTCAGAGTGTTACCAAGAATTGGATTATAATACAACATGGAAATACAAGAGAGATGAGATGATAGGTAATCAATATGGAAACAGTTGAATTCTTGACACAGACACACCACAAAACTCCATTTATGTACACCTTACCAAAGGTGCTCAAATCTATGATGCACCTCCCAGGTCGGCCGATCATTTTGGCAAGAGTTTTACTACATCAGCCTCTGTCTAGTTGGTTTCTATATGCAGCCTTTGGTAATGAACACCAAAAGCTTCATAGCTGACACCATGGATTTTTTAAGGAAATTAAGTGGGGTGTCTGGGATAAATGAAAATTCCATACTGGTTACACTGGATGTGTCCAGTTTTTATACAAATATACCACATTCTTTGGGTATTCAGACATGTGAAGAGTGTGTCACTAATAATACTGTATACACAGGTCCTCCAGTCGAGTAGCAATTGTTACTAATCATCATCCTCAACAAAAACTATTTTCTGTTTGAGAATAGATTCTATCTCCAAAAACGGCATGGCAATGGGGTCCAATATATTGCTCCATCATATGCTAATATTTTCATGGCTACCTATGAGCAGACACATATTTGCAGAAATCCAGAATTTTATTTCTGAGTTGGCAAAGGGGAGAAGAAAGACTTGTGCAATTCAATGATTATTTGAACTTAGTACCAGGATCCATACGCTTCAACCTCACATTTAGCAGAGAGCACATACATTTTTTACATGTGTCTATCTCAATAAAAATTGCCAGATGTCCACCAAATTTACAGCAAGGAGTCGGACAAAAATATGTTGCTTCATGTGAACAGCTTCCGTCTGGTCCCTCTCAAAATTGGCTTACCCTATTCACAACTCCTCATGGTGGTGAGAATTATTTCTGACACAACTGAGATACCCACTGCTCTATCTACCATGGGTCAATGCTTCATGAAGAGGGGTTCTAAGAAGAATGAGATTGATGAACCTTTTATGAAAATAGGGAAGCTCAAAAGGCCAGATCTCCTAAAGGAAAGAGTAGACAACACAGATCGGGCAAATTAAATTTTTACAGTACATTCACCACTGCCTCACACTTTATTCATAAAAAGGTACTAGAGCATTGGCACTTGATCACCAGTGATCCAAGCTTACCCTGGTTATTGGTGGGAGACCTCGCTTTGCCTACAGGTATGGTTTCAATCTTAAAGATCTTCTGGTAGTGACTGTTTTTCCAAAAGTAAGACAAACATGAAAGTACACTGGCTCACTACGAAATCGGGAGCATGCAGATGTTCTAGTTGCTCCAATTGCCAATTTATTGTGGTGGGTAATTATTTTATTAACACACAAAATTTGTGGTCTCTGCTCTCAATTGTCCATGTGATCTACTATACATTGGAATGACCAACAGAATGCTTAAGGAAAGACTTAGTCAACATTCCTAATGGCTTGAACGAGAAATTTTATTATGAGCAGTTTCCTCTGGAGAACACCCTTGGTTATGATGCATGTCTTGGAGACAGGGCCCTGTGTCTCACAATGGCTTGATATGGCTAATCACTATATTGTCACTGGACTGACATCGTTGTATGTCAGATTACTGTTTTATTATAATCTGATTGCTTGATGGCATTTGGTGCCTCCATGTGCCCTGTAGATCCTGAGATGACACTGCTATGCATCTTCATATAATTACATCACAGTTTATTGATTTATTTATGTTTTTTTAAATATTTTTGGACTACTAGACGGTGACACCGCTGTGTGTCCCCAGTACACAGGAAGACAGTTATGTGCACAATGTTAAATAAACCTGTGTATATCTATTTTAAATGGATCTTGCCCCACCTGTCCAAGTCTTGCATATTCAGACCCAAGTCAAGGATCTGGATCTGGGACTTGAGAGAAAAAGAGAGCAAAAAAATTGGTGTGAGTAAAAAGAAGTAAAGCAGAGGTTCCCAATCGCGGTCCTCAAGATTCCCCTACAGTTCAGGTGTTAGAAATATCCATGGTTGAGCACAGGTAGTTAAATCAAATTGACTGAGGTACTAATAAGTCACCTGTACTCAACCATGGATATCTATAAAACCTGTACTGTTGGGGAGCCTTGAGGAGCATGTTTGGGACCTTTTGGAGTAAAGTAACATTGTTCTACACTGTCCTATATAATAAAACAACATAGTGTTTTATATAATACATACCTTAAGAAACCTGCAGGAAACCTAACAATGGTATAACTTTACATAATAACCAGTTTCCCTATTCATTTTTATGAGATACATAGACTTAAATTGGCAGATAATCATTTCTAAACACTGTTTTCCGTAAATTAACTTTACCAGCTATTGAAAAAGATGCCGTGGTTATCACATCTGCTTTTCACGCAGAAAGTTGTGGGTTCAATCCCCAGTGAAATCAAATATATCAATCATGACCTTTATCATCAGGTCTACTTTTAGTAAGGCTTTCCTGCTACTGCCCAATGTGAAATATGTTGTTTGTTCACATACAGAGTGTTTCTTCACTGCTAATGAGAATACATTTTATCTTGAAAATATTTAGTTTTCAACTATACAAAACTATCAAAACAGAGAAAACAACTGATTAAAGAACTAAAAAAGTTTCAATTTATTTTGTTATTGTATAAAAACTGGTAACAAAGTGATCATGCACCTTTGTGATCATACAAATTGGCCAACCACATTTGCTTTACATGCAGAAAGTCCTGGGTTCAATCCCCACTGAAACCAGATTTGTCAATACTGAACTTTTTCATCCGGTCCACTTTTAAGAAGACTTTCCTGCTAATATCCAATGTTAAGCTGCATACACACACAACGATTTAGTTAATGAATGATTTTAGTAATCGATTTTCTCCCTTGAAAAAATGAACTAAAATCGTTTACTAAAGTTGTTCATTTACTATGTTCATTTAAATGTAATGAACGATTTTCTAGAACTGCAAACAAGGTGTATTTTTTTCTATTTAAAGCTAACATATGAATTGTAGCATCATTTCTAACTACTGTTTTCCCAACCTTTGAAAAAGATGCCACTCAACCCAGTACCAGTATCTCCATGTAGCCATTTTTCCCAGTACTTCAATTTTCACCTGACAATGCCAGTAACCATCCAATGCTGCAGAGGTGTTGGTGTGATCAAGTTAATACATTAGAAGCTGCAATCATGTTATGTTGTATTATAACATTCACTCTTAGGTCATCTGTTTTCAATGAAAACAGAAATGTCTAATTTTTATCTGCAAGTTTAGCAAAAATTATGATAAAATTAACATTTGGAATGGTAGTATTTTTGTTAATCTACAAGTTTTTTTAAGCAGTATACTTGAATTATGTCATTAAAAGGCATTTTATTTCTACAAAGTCTTACCAAAATATGCAAGCAGCTCTTGATAACTAGGCAAGAAAATAGATAGCAAGACTATCTTGTTAAATCTCATGTCAGTAGAATACAAATGTTCAAGCTGCTAGAAATAATGCATATTTTTTTCAAACATAAATATTATTAGCTTTAAAAAACTTTGTAAAATGTTCATTTGAAATAGATATATACAGGTTTATTTGACATTGTGCTCATTACTCTTTACTAAGTTTTAACTAAAATTTTTGATCTTGCAAGTTTGACCAACCATGTGAGGACAGCCTCCATCTTGGTTTCATAGTGTAGTGGTTATCACATCTGCTTTACACGCAGAAAGTCCTGGGTTCAATCCCCAGTGAAATCATATTTATTAATAATGACCTATACCTACAGGTATACTATAAGGAAGGCTTTCCTGCTACTGCCCAATGTGAAATATGTTGTTTGTTCACTTACAAACTGTTTCTTCACTGCTAATGAGAATACATTTTATTTAAAAACATTTAGCTTTCAACCATAAAAAACTATCATAATAGAGCAAACAACTGATTAAAGAACTAAAGAAGTTTCAATTTATTTTGTTATTGTATAATAAATTGGTAACAAAGTGATCATGCACATTTGTGATCATACAAACTTGGCCACCCATCATCCACCCATCTTGGTTTCATAGTGTAAGGGTTATCACATTTGCTTTACTCATGGAAGGTCCTGGGTTCAATCCCCAGTGAAACCAGATTTGTCAATACTGAACTTATTCAATCTGGTCCACTTTTAAGAAGCCTTTCCTGCTAATATCCATTGTTAGATGTGTTGTTTGTTCAATTATAAACTCGTTTCTTTCTCTGCTAATGAGAATACATTTTATCCTAAAATCATTTAGCTTTTAACCATAAAAAATATCATAATACAGCAAACAACTGATTAAAGAACTAAAGAAGTTTCAATTTATTTTGTTATTGTAAAAGAGATTGGTAACAGTGTCATTTTTTTCTAATTAAAGCTAACATATGAATTGTAGCATCATTTCTAATTACTGTTTTCCCAACCTTTGAAAAAGATGCCACTCAACCCAGTATCTTCATGTAGCCATTTTCCCAGTACTTCAATTTTCACCTGACAATGCCAGTAACCATCCAATGCTGCAGAGGGTTGGTGTGATCAAGTTAATACATTAGAAGCTGCAATCATGTTATGTTGTATTATAACATTCACTCTTAGGTCATCTGTTTTCAATGAAAACAGAAATGTCTAATTATTATCTGCAAGTTTAGCAAAAGTTATGATAAATTTAACATTTGGAATGGTAGTATTTTTGTTAATCTACAAGTTTTTTTAAGCAGTATACTTGAATTATGTCATTAAAAGGCATTTTATTTCTACAAAGTCTTACCAAAATATGCAAGCAGCTCTTGATAACAAGGCAAGAAAATACATAGCAAGACATTCTTGTTAAATCTCATGTCACTAGAATACAAATGTTCAAGTTGCTAGAAATAATGCATATTTTTTTCAAATATAAATATTATTAGCTTGAAAAACTTTGAAAAATGTTCATTTGAAATAGATATATACAGGTTTATTGGACATTGTGCTCATTACTTTTTACTAAGTTTTAACTAAAATTTTAGATCTTGCAAGTTTGACCAACCATGTGAGGGCAGCCTCCATCTTGGTTTCATAGTGTAGTGCTTATCACATCTGCTTTACACGCAGAAGGTCCTGGGTTCAATCCCCAGTGAAATCATATTTATTAATAATGACCTATACCAACAGGTATACTATAAGGAAGGCTTTCCTGCTACTGCCCAATGTGAAATATGTTGTTTGTTCACTTACAAACTGTTTCTTCACTGCTAATGAGAATACATTTTATCTTAAAAACATTTAGCTTTCAACCATAAAAAACTATCATAATAGAGCAAACAACTGATTAAAGAACTAAAGAAGTTTCAATTTATTTTGTTATTGTATAATAAATTGGTAACAAAGTGATCATGCACATTTGTGATCATACAAACTTGGCCACCCATGTTCCACTCATCTTGGTTTCATAGTGTAAGGGTTATCACATCTGCTTCACTCGTGGAAGGTCCTGGGCTCAATCCCCAGTGAAACCAGATTTGTCAATACTGAACTTATTCAATCTGTTCCACTTTTAAGAAGCCTTTCCTGCTAATATCCAATGTTAGATGTGTTGTTTGTTCAATTATAAACTCTGTTCTTACTCTGCTAATGAGAATACATTTTATCCTAAAATCATTTAGCTTTTAACCATAAAAAATATCATAATACAGCAAACAACTGATTAAAGAACTAAAGAAGTTTCAATTTATTTTGTTATTGTAAAAGAGATTGGTAACAGTGTTATTTTTTTCTAATTAAAGCTAACATATGAATTGTAGCATCATTTCTAACTACTGTTTTCCCAACCTTTGAAAAAGATGCCACTCAACCCAGTATCTCCATGTAGCCATTTTCCCAGTACTTCAATTTTCACCTGACAATGCCAGTAATCATCCAATGCTGCAGAGGGTTGGTGTGATCAAGTTAATACATTAGAAGCTGCAATCATGTTATGCTGTATTATAACATTCACTCTTAGGTCATCTGTTTTTAATGAAAACAGAAACATCTAATTTTTATCTGCAAGTTTAGCAAAAATGATGATAAATTTAACATTTGGAATGGTAGTATTTTTGTTAATCTACAAGTTTTTTTTAAGCAGTATACTTGAATTATGTCATTAAAAGGCATTTTATTTCTACAAAGTCTTACCAAAATATGCAAGCAGCTCTTGATAACAAGGCAAGAAAATGCATAGCAAGACAATCTTGTTAAATCTCATGTCAGTAGAATACAAATGTTCAAGTTGCTAGAAATAATGCATATTTTTTTCAAATATAAATATTATTAGCTTGAAAAACTTTGTAAAATGTTCATTTGAAATAGATATATACAGGTTTATTGGACATTGTGCTCATTACTCTTTACTAAGTTTTAACTAAAATTTTTGATCTTGCAAGATTGACCAACCATGTGAGGACAGCCTCCATCTTGGTTTCATAGTGTAGTGGTTATCACATCTGCTTTACACGCAGAAAGTCCTGGGTTCAATCCCCAGAGAAATCATATTTATTAATAATGACTTATACCAACAGGTATACTTTAAGGAAGGCTTTCCTGCTACTGCCCAATGTGAAATATGTTGTTTGTTCACTTACAAACTGTTTCTTCACTGCTAATGAGAATACATTTTATCTTAAAAACATTTAGCTTTCAACCATAAAAAACTATCATAATAGAGCAAACAACTGATTAAAGAACTAAAGAAGTTTCAATTTATATTGTTATTGTATAATAAATTGGTAACAAAGTGATCATGCACTCTTGTGATCATACAAACTTGGCCACCCATTGTCTACTCATCCTGGTTTCATAGTGTAAGGGTGTTCACATCTGCTTTACTCATGGAAGGTCCTGGGTTCAATCCCCAGGGAAATTAGATTTGACAATACTGAACTCATTCAACTGGTTCACTTTTAAGAAGCCTTTCCTGCTAATATCCAATGTTAGATGTGTTGTTTATTCAATTATAAACTCTGTTCTTTCTCTGCTAATGAGAATACATTTTATCCTAAAATCATTTAGCTTTTAACCATAAAAAATATCATAATACAGCAAACAACTGATTAAAGAACTAAAGAAGTTTCAATTTATTTTGTTATTGTAAAAGAGATTGGTAACAAAGTGTCGTTTTTTTCTATTTAAAGCTAACATATGAATTGTAGCATCATTTCTAACTACTGTTTTCCCAACCTTTGAAAAAGATGCCACTCAACCCAGTATCTCCATGTAGCCATTTTTCCCAGTACTTCAATTTTCACCTGACAATGCCAGTAACCATCCAATGCTGCAGAGGTGTTGGTGTGATCAAGTTAATACATTAGAAGCTGCAATCATGTTATGTTGTATTATAACATTCACTCTTAGGTCATCTGTTTTCAATGAAAACAGAAATGTCTAATTTTTATCTGCAAGTTTAGCAAAAATTATGATAAAATTAACATTTGGAATGGTAGTATTTTTGTTAATCTACAAGTTTTTTTAAGCAGTATACTTGAATTATGTCATTAAAAGGCATTTTATTTCTACAAAGTCTTACCAAAATATGCAAGCAGCTCTTGATAACAAGGCAAGAAAATAGATAGCAAGACAATCTTGTTAAATCTCATGTCAGTAGAATACAAATGTTCAAGTTGCTAGAAATAATGCATATTTTTTTCAAATATAAATATTAATAGCTTGAAAAACTTTGTAAAATGTTCATTTGAAATAGATATATACAGGTTTATTGGACATTGTGCTCATTACTCTTTACTAAGTTTTAACTAAAATTTTTGATCTTGCAAGTTTGACCAACCATGTGAGGACAGCCTCCATCTTGGTTTCATAGTGTAGTGGTTATCACATCTGCTTTACACGCAGAAGGTCCTGGGTTCAATCCCCAGTGAAATCATATTTATTAATAATAACTTATACCAACAGGTATACTTTAAGGAAGGCTTTCCTGCTACTGCCCAATGTGAAATATGTTGTTTGTTCACTTACAAACTGTTTCTTCACTGCTAATGAGAATACATTTTATCTTAAAAACATTTAGCTTTCAACCATAAAAAACTATCATAATAGAGCAAACAACTGATTAAAGAACTAAAGAAGTTTCAATTTATATTGTTATTGTATAATAAATTGGTAACAAAGTGATCATGCACTCTTGTGATCATACAAACTTGGCCACCCATTGTCTACTCATCCTGGTTTCATAGTGTAAGGGTGTTCACATCTGCTTTACTCATGGAAGGTCCTGGGTTCAATCCCCAGGGAAATTAGATTTGACAATACTGAACTCATTCAACTGGTTCACTTTTAAGAAGCCTTTCCTGCTAATATCCAATGTTAGATGTGTTGTTTATTCAATTATAAACTCTGTTCTTTCTCTGCTAATGAGAATACATTTTATCCTAAAATCATTTAGCTTTTAACCATAAAAAATATCATAATACAGCAAACAACTGATTAAAGAACTAAAGAAGTTTCAATTTATTTTGTTATTGTAAAAGAGATTGGTAACAAAGTGTCGTTTTTTTCTATTTAAAGCTAACATATGAATTGTAGCATCATTTCTAACTACTGTTTTCCCAACCTTTGAAAAAGATGCCACTCAACCCAGTATCTCCATGTAGCCATTTTTCCCAGTACTTCAATTTTCACCTGACAATGCCAGTAACCATCCAATGCTGCAGAGGTGTTGGTGTGATCAAGTTAATACATTAGAAGCTGCAATCATGTTATGTTGTATTATAATATTCACTCTTAGGTCATCTGTTTTCAATGAAAACAGAAATGTCTAATTTTTATCTGCAAGTTTAGCAAAAATTATGATAAAATTAACATTTGGAATGGTAGTATTTTTGTTAATCTACAAGTTTTTTTAAGCAGTATACTTGAATTATGTCATTAAAAGGCATTTTATTTCTACAAAGTCTTACCAAAATATGCAAGCAGCTCTTGATAACAAGGCAAGAAAATAGATAGCAAGACAATCTTGTTAAATCTCATGTCAGTAGAATACAAATGTTCAAGTTGCTAGAAATAATGCATATTTTTTTCAAATATAAATATTAATAGCTTGAAAAACTTTGTAAAATGTTCATTTGAAATAGATATATACAGGTTTATTGGACATTGTGCTCATTACTCTTTACTAAGTTTTAACTAAAATTTTTGATCTTGCAAGTTTGACCAACCATGTGAGGACAGCCTCCATCTTGGTTTCATAGTGTAGTGGTTATCACATCTGCTTTACACGCAGAAGGTCCTGGGTTCAATCACCAGTGAAATCATATTTATTAATAATGACTTATACCAACAGGTATACTTTAAGGAAGGCTTTCCTGCTACTGCCCAATGTGAAATATGTTGTTTGTTCACTTACAAACTGTTTCTTCACTGCTAATGAGAATACATTTTATCTTAAAAACATTTAGCTTTCAACCATAAAAACTATCATAATAGAGCAAACAACTGATTAAAGAACTAAAGAAGTTTCAATTTATATTGTTATTGTATAATAAATTGGTAACAAAGTGATCATGCACACTTGTGATCGTACAAACTTGGCCCCCCTTTGTTTACCCATCTTGGTTTCATAGTGTAAGGGTTATCACATCTGCTTTACTCATGGAAGGTCCTGGGTTCAATCCCCAGTGAAACCAGATTTGACAATACTGAACTTATTCAATCTGGTCCACTTTTAAGAAGCCTTTCCTGCTAATATCCATTTTTAGATGTGTTGTTTGTTCAATTATAAACTCGTTTCTTTCTCTGCTAATGAGAATACATTTTATCCTAAAATCATTTAGCTTTTAACCATAAAAAATATCATAATACAGCAAACAACTGATTAAAGAACTAAAGAAGTTTCAATTTATTTTGTTATTGTAAAAGAGATTGGTAACAAAGTGTCGTTTTTTTCTATTTAAAGCTAACATATGAATTGTAGCATCATTTCTAACTACTGTTTTCCCAACCTTTGAAAAAGATGCCACTCAACCCAGTATCTCCATGTAGCCATTTTTCCCAGTACTTCAATTTTCACCTGACAATGCCAGTAACCATCCAATGCAAGTTTGACCATCCATGTGAGGACAGCCTCCATCTTGGTTTCATAGTGTAGTGGTTATCACATCTGCTTTACACGCAGAAGGTCTTGGGTTCAATCCCCAGTGAAATCATATTTATTAATAATGACTTATACCAACAGGTATACTTTAAGGAAGGCTTTCCTGCTACTGCCCAATTTGAAATATGTTGTCTGTTCACTTACAAACTGTTTCTTCACTGCTAATGAGAATACATTTTATCTTAAAAACATTTAGCTTTCAACCATAAAAAACTATCATAATAGAGCAAACAACTGATTAAAGAACTAAAGAAGTTTCAATTTATTTTGTTATTGTATAATAAATTGGTAACAAAGTGATCATGCACATTTGTGATCATACAAACTTGGCCACCCATCATCCACCCATCATCCACCCATCACCCACCCATCTTGGTTTCATAGTGTAAGGGTTATCACATCTGCTTTACTCATGGAAGCTCCTGGGTTCAATCACCTGTGAAACCAGATTTGTCAATACTGAACTTATTCAATCTGGTCCACTTTTAAGAAGCCTTTCCTGCTAATATCCATTGTTAGATGTGTTGTTTGCTCAATTATAAACTCGGTTCTTTCTCTACTAATGAGAATACATTTTATCCTAAAATCATTTAGCTTTTAACCATAAAAAATATCATAATACAGCAAACAACTGATTAAAGAACTAAAGAAGTTTCAATTTATTTTGTTATTGTAAAAGAGATTGGTAACAGTGTCATTTTTTTCTAATTAAAGCTAACATATTAATTGTAGCATCATTTCTAATTACTGTTTTCCCAACCTTTGAAAAAGATGCCACTCAACCCAGTATCTTCATGTAGCCATTTTCCCAGTACTTCAATTTTCACCTGACAATGCCAGTAACCATCCAATGCTGCAGAGGGTTGGTGTGATCAAGTTAATACATTAGAAGCTGCAATCATGTTATGTTGTATTATAACATTCACTCTTAGGTCATCTGTTTTCAATGAAAACAGAAATGTCTAATTTTTATCTGCAAGTTTAGAAAAAATGATGATAAATTTAACATTTGGAATTGTAGTATTTTTGTTAATCTACAAGTTTTTTTTAAGCAGTATACTTGAATTATGTCATTAAAAGGCATGTTATTTCTACAAAGTCTTACCAAAATATGCAAGCAGCTCTTGATAACAAGGCAAGAAAATCCATAGCAAGACAATCTTGTTAAATCTCATGTCAGTAGAATACAAATGTTCAAGTTGCTAGAAATAATGCATATTTTTTTCAAATATAAATATAATTAGCTTGAAAAACTTTGTAAAATGTTCATTTGAAATAGATATATACAGGTTTATTGGACATTGTGCTCATTACTCTTTACTAAGTTTTAACTAAAATTTTTGTTCATGCAAGTTTGACCAACCATGTAAGTACAGCCTCCATCTTGGTTTTATAGTGTAGTGGTAATCACATCTGCTTTACACGCAGAAAGTCCTGGGTTCAATCCCCAGTGAATTCAAATTTTTTAATCATGACCTATACAAACAGGTATACTATAAGGAAGGCTTTCCTGCTACTGCCCAATGTGAAATATGTTGTTTGTTCATTTACAAACTGTTTCTTCACTGCTAATGAGAATACAATTTATCTTAAAAACATTTAGCCTTCAACCATAAAAAAACTAACATAATAGAGCAAAAAACTGATTAAAGAACTAAAGAAGTTTCAATTTATTTTGTTATTGTATAATAAATTGGTAACAAAGTGATCATGCACATTTGTGATCATACAAACTTGGCCACCCATCATCCACCCATCACCCACCCATCTTGGTTTCATAGTGTAAGGGTTATCACATCTGCTTTACTCATGGAAGCTCCTGGGTTCAATCACCTGTGAAACCAGATTTGTCAATACTGAACTTATTCAATCTGGTCCACTTTTAAGAAGCCTTTCCTGCTAATATCCATTGTTAGATGTGTTGTTTGCTCAATTATAAACTCGGTTCTTTCTCTACTAATGAGAATACATTTTATCCTAAAATCATTTAGCTTTTAACCATAAAAAATATCATAATACAGCAAACAACTGATTAAAGAAGTTTCAATTTATTTTGTTATTGTAAAAGAGATTGGTAACAGTGTCATTTTTTTCTAATTAAAGCTAACATATTAATTGTAGCATCATTTCTAATTACTGTTTTCCCAACCTTTGAAAAAGATGCCACTCAACCCAGTATCTTCATGTAGCCATTTTCCCAGTACTTCAATTTTCACCTGACAATGCCAGTAACCATCCAATGCTGCAGAGGGTTGGTGTGATCAAGTTAATACATTAGAAGCTGCAATCATGTTATGTTGTATTATAACATTCACTCTTAGGTCATCTGTTTTCAATGAAAACAGAAATGTCTAATTTTTATCTGCAAGTTTAGAAAAAATGATGATAAATTTAACATTTGGAATTGTAGTATTTTTGTTAATCTACAAGTTTTTTTTAAGCAGTATACTTGAATTATGTCATTAAAAGGCATGTTATTTCTACAAAGTCTTACCAAAATATGCAAGCAGCTCTTGATAACAAGGCAAGAAAATCCATAGCAAGACAATCTTGTTAAATCTCATGTCAGTAGAATACAAATGTTCAAGTTGCTAGAAATAATGCATATTTTTTTCAAATATAAATATAATTAGCTTGAAAAACTTTGTAAAATGTTCATTTGAAATAGATATATACAGGTTTATTTGACATTGTGCTCATTACTCTTTACTAAGTTTTAACTAAAATTTTTGATCTTGCAAGTTTGACCAACCATGTGAGGACACCCTCCATCTTGGTTTCATAGTGCAGTGGTTGTCACATCTGCTTTACACGCAGAAGGTCCTGGGTTCAATCCCCAGTGAAATCAAATTTATTAATCATGACCTATACCAACAGGTATACTTTAAGGAAGGCTTTCCTGCTACTGCCCAATGTGAAATATGTTGTTTGTTCACTTACAAACTGTTTCTTCACTGCTAATGAGAATACATTTTATCTTAAAAACATTTAGCTTTCAACCATAAAAAACTATCATAATAGAGCGAACAGCTGATTGAAGAACTAAAGCAGTTTCAATTTATTTTGTTATTGTATAATAAATTGGTAACAAAGTGATCATGCACATTTGTGATCATACAAACTTGGCCACCCATGTTCCACTCATCTTGGTTTCATAGTGTAAGGGTTATCACATCTGCTTTACTCGTGGAAGGTCCTGGGTTCAATCCCCAGTGAAACCAGATTTGTCAATACTGAACTTATTCAGTCAGGTCCACTTTTAAGAAGCCTTTCCTACTAATATCCAATGTTAGATGTGTTGTTTGTTCAATTATAAACTCTGTTCTTTCTCTGCTAATGAGAATACATTTTATCCTAAAATCATTTAGCTTTTAACCATAAAAAATATCATAATACAGCAAACAACTGATTAAAGAACTAAAGAAGTTTCAATTTATTTTGTTATTGTAAAAGAGATTGGTAACAAAGTGTCGTTTTTTTCTATTTAAAGCTAACATATGAATTGTAGCATCATTTCTAACTACTGTTTTCCAACCATTGAAAAAGATGCCACTCAACCCAGTATCTCCATATAGCCATTTTTCCCAGTACTTCAATTTTCAGCTGACAATGCCAGCAACCATCCAATGCTGCAGAGCGTTGGTGTGATCAAGTTAATACATTAGAAGCTGCAATCATATTATGTTGTATTATAACATTCACTCTTAGATCATCTGTTTTCAATGAAAACAGAAATGTCTAATTTTTATCTGCAAGTTTAGCAAAAATGATGATAAATGTAACATTTGGTATGGTAGTATTTTTGTTAATATACAAGTTTTTTTTAAGCAGTATACTTGAATTATTTCATTAAAAGGCATTTTATTTCTACATAGTCTTACCAAAATATGCAAGCAGCTCTTGATAACAAGGCAAGAAAATAGATAGCAAGACAATCTTGTTAAATCTCATGTCAGTAGAATACAAATGTTCAAGTTGCTAGAAATAATGCATATTTTTTTCAAATATAAATATTATTAGCTTGAAAAACTTTGTAAAATGTACATTTGAAATAGATATATACAGGTTTATTTGACATTGTGCTCATTACTCTTTACTAAGTTTTAACTAAAATTTTTGATCTTGCAAGTTTGACCAACCATGTGAGAACAGCCTCCATCTTGGTTTCATAGTGTGGTGATTATCACATCCGTTTTATATGCAGAAGGTCCTGGGTTCAATCCCCAGTGAAATCATATTTATTAATAATGACTTATACCAACAGGTATACTTTAAGGAAGGCTTTCCTGCTACTGCCCAATGTGAAATATGTTGTTTGTTCACTTACAAACTGTTTCTTCACTGCTAATGAGAATACATTTTATCTTAAAAACATTTAGCTTTCAACCATAAAAAACTATCATAATAGAGCAAACAACTGATTAAAGAACTAAAGAAGTTTCAATTTATTTTGTTATTGTATAATAAATTGGTAACAAAGTGATCATGCACATTTGTGATCACACAAACTTGGCCACCCATCATCCACCCATCTTGGTTTCATAGTGTAAGGGTTATCACATCTGCTTTACTCATGGAAGGTCCTGGGTTCAATCCCTATTGAAACCAAATTTGTCAATACTGAACTTATTCAATCTGGTCCACTTTTAAGAAGCCTTTCCTGCTAATATCCATTGTTAGATGTGTTGTTTGTTCAATTATAAACTCTGTTCTTTCTCGCCTAATGAGAATACATTTTAACCTAAAATCATTTAGCTTTTAACCATAAAAAATATCATAATACAGCAAACAACTGATTAAAGAACTAAAGAAGTTTCAATTTATTTTGTTATTGTAAAAGAGATTGGTAACAGTGTCATTTTTTCTAATTAAAGCTAACATATGAATTGTAGCATCATTTCTAATTACTGTTTTCCCAACCTTTGAAAAAGATACCACTCAACCCAGTATCTTCATGTAGCCATTTTCCCAGTACTTCAATTTTCACCTGACAATGCCAGTAACCATCCAATGCTGCAGAGGGTTGGTGTGATCAAGTTAATACATTAGAAGCTGCAATCATGTTATGTTGTATTATAACATTCACTCTTAGGTCATCTGTTTTCAATGAAAACAGAAACGTCTAATTTTTATCTGCAAGTTTAGCAAAAATTATGATAAATTTAACATTTGGAATGGTAGTATTTTTGTTAATCTACAAGTTTTTTTAAGCAGTATCCTTGAATTATGTCATTAAAAGGCATTTTATTTCTACAAAGTCTTACCAAAATATGCAAGCAGCTCTTGATAACAAGGCAAGAAAATACATAGCAAGACATTCTTGTTAAATCTCATGTCAGTAGAATACAAATGTTCAAGTTGCTAGAAATAATGCATATTTTTTTCAAATATAAATATTATTAGCTTGAAAAACTTTGTAAAATGTTCATTTGAAATAGATATATACAGGTTTATTGGACATTGTGCTCATTACTTTTTACTAAGTTTTAACTAAAATTTTAGATCTTGCAAGTTTGACCAACCATGTGAGGACAGCCTCCATCTTGGTTTCATAGTGTAGTGGTTATCACATCTGCTTTACACGCAGAAGGTCCTGGGTTCAATCCCCAGTGAAATCATATTTATTTATAATGACCTATACCAACAGGTATACTATAAGGAAGGCTTTCCTGCTACTGCCCAATGTGAAATATGTTGTTTGTTCACTTACAAACTGTTTCTTCACTGCTAATGAGAATACATTTTATCTTAAAAACATTTAGCTTTCAACCATAAAAAACTATCATAATAGAGCAAACAACTGATTAAAGAACTAAAGAAGTTTCAATTTATTTTGTTATTGTATAATAAATTGGTAACAAAGTGATCATGCACATTTGTGATCATACAAACTTGGCCACCCATGTTCCACTCATCTTGGTTTCATAGTGTAAGGGTTATCACATCTGCTTTACTCGTGGAAGGTCCTGGGTTCAATCCCCAGTGAAACCAGATTTGTCAATACTGAACTTATTCAGTCAGGTCCACTTTTAAGAAGCCTTTCCTACTAATATCCAATGTTAGATGTGTTGTTTGTTCAATTATAAACTCTGTTCTTTCTCTGCTAATGAGAATACATTTTATCCTAAAATCATTTAGCTTTTAACCATAAAAAATATCATAATACAGCAAACAACTGATTAAAGAACTAAAGAAGTTTCAATTTATTTTGTTATTGTAAAAGAGATTGGTAACAAAGTGTCGTTTTTTTCTATTTAAAGCTAACATATGAATTGTAGCATCATTTCTAACTACTGTTTTCCAACCATTGAAAAAGATGCCACTCAACCCAGTATCTCCATATAGCCATTTTTCCCAGTACTTCAATTTTCAGCTGACAATGCCAGCAACCATCCAATGCTGCAGAGCGTTGGTGTGATCAAGTTAATACATTAGAAGCTGCAATCATATTATGTTGTATTATAACATTCACTCTTAGATCATCTGTTTTCAATGAAAACAGAAATGTCTAATTTTTATCTGCAAGTTTAGCAAAAATGATGATAAATGTAACATTTGGTATGGTAGTATTTTTGTTAATATACAAGTTTTTTTTAAGCAGTATACTTGAATTATTTCATTAAAAGGCATTTTATTTCTACATAGTCTTACCAAAATATGCAAGCAGCTCTTGATAACAAGGCAAGAAAATAGATAGCAAGACAATCTTGTTAAATCTCATGTCAGTAGAATACAAATGTTCAAGTTGCTAGAAATAATGCATATTTTTTTCAAATATAAATATTATTAGCTTGAAAAACTTTGTAAAATGTACATTTGAAATAGATATATACAGGTTTATTTGACATTGTGCTCATTACTCTTTACTAAGTTTTAACTAAAATTTTTGATCTTGCAAGTTTGACCAACCATGTGAGAACAGCCTCCATCTTGGTTTCATAGTGTGGTGATTATCACATCCGTTTTATATGCAGAAGGTCCTGGGTTCAATCCCCAGTGAAATCATATTTATTAATAATGACTTATACCAACAGGTATACTTTAAGGAAGGCTTTCCTGCTACTGCCCAATGTGAAATATGTTGTTTGTTCACTTACAAACTGTTTCTTCACTGCTAATGAGAATACATTTTATCTTAAAAACATTTAGCTTTCAACCATAAAAAACTATCATAATAGAGCAAACAACTGATTAAAGAACTAAAGAAGTTTCAATTTATTTTGTTATTGTATAATAAATTGGTAACAAAGTGATCATGCACATTTGTGATCACACAAACTTGGCCACCCATCATCCACCCATCTTGGTTTCATAGTGTAAGGGTTATCACATCTGCTTTACTCATGGAAGGTCCTGGGTTCAATCCCTATTGAAACCAAATTTGTCAATACTGAACTTATTCAATCTGGTCCACTTTTAAGAAGCCTTTCCTGCTAATATCCATTGTTAGATGTGTTGTTTGTTCAATTATAAACTCTGTTCTTTCTCGCCTAATGAGAATACATTTTAACCTAAAATCATTTAGCTTTTAACCATAAAAAATATCATAATACAGCAAACAACTGATTAAAGAACTAAAGAAGTTTCAATTTATTTTGTTATTGTAAAAGAGATTGGTAACAGTGTCATTTTTTCTAATTAAAGCTAACATATGAATTGTAGCATCATTTCTAATTACTGTTTTCCCAACCTTTGAAAAAGATACCACTCAACCCAGTATCTTCATGTAGCCATTTTCCCAGTACTTCAATTTTCACCTGACAATGCCAGTAACCATCCAATGCTGCAGAGGGTTGGTGTGATCAAGTTAATACATTAGAAGCTGCAATCATGTTATGTTGTATTATAACATTCACTCTTAGGTCATCTGTTTTCAATGAAAACAGAAACGTCTAATTTTTATCTGCAAGTTTAGCAAAAATTATGATAAATTTAACATTTGGAATGGTAGTATTTTTGTTAATCTACAAGTTTTTTTAAGCAGTATCCTTGAATTATGTCATTAAAAGGCATTTTATTTCTACAAAGTCTTACCAAAATATGCAAGCAGCTCTTGATAACAAGGCAAGAAAATACATAGCAAGACATTCTTGTTAAATCTCATGTCAGTAGAATACAAATGTTCAAGTTGCTAGAAATAATGCATATTTTTTTCAAATATAAATATTATTAGCTTGAAAAACTTTGTAAAATGTTCATTTGAAATAGATATATACAGGTTTATTGGACATTGTGCTCATTACTTTTTACTAAGTTTTAACTAAAATTTTAGATCTTGCAAGTTTGACCAACCATGTGAGGACAGCCTCCATCTTGGTTTCATAGTGTAGTGGTTATCACATCTGCTTTACACGCAGAAGGTCCTGGGTTCAATCCCCAGTGAAATCATATTTATTTATAATGACCTATACCAACAGGTATACTATAAGGAAGGCTTTCCTGCTACTGCCCAATGTGAAATATGTTGTTTGTTCACTTACAAACTGTTTCTTCACTGCTAATGAGAATACATTTTATCTTAAAAACATTTAGCTTTCAACCATAAAAAACTATCATAATAGAGCAAACAACTGATTAAAGAACTAAAGAAGTTTCAATTTATTTTGTTATTGTATAATAAATTGGTAACAAAGTGATCATGCACATTTGTGATCATACAAACTTGGCCACCCATGTTCCACTCATCTTGGTTTCATAGTGTAAGGGTTATCACATCTGCTTTACTCGTGGAAGGTCCTGGGTTCAATCCCCAGTGAAACCAGATTTGTCAATACTGAACTTATTCAGTCAGGTCCACTTTTAAGAAGCCTTTCCTACTAATATCCAATGTTAGATGTGTTGTTTGTTCAATTATAAACTCTGTTCTTTCTCTGCTAATGAGAATACATTTTATCCTAAAATCATTTAGCTTTTAACCATAAAAAATATCATAATACAGCAAACAACTGATTAAAGAACTAAAGAAGTTTCAATTTATTTTGTTATTGTAAAAGAGATTGGTAACAAAGTGTCGTTTTTTTCTATTTAAAGCTAACATATGAATTGTAGCATCATTTCTAACTACTGTTTTCCAACCATTGAAAAAGATGCCACTCAACCCAGTATCTCCATGTAGCCATTTTTCCCAGTACTTCAATTTTCAGCTGACAATGCCAGCAACCATCCAATGCTGCAGAGCGTTGGTGTGATCAAGTTAATACATTAGAAGCTGCAATCATATTATGTTGTATTATAACATTCACTCTTAGATCATCTGTTTTCAATGAAAACAGAAATGTCTAATTTTAATCTGCAAGTTTAGCAAAAATGATGATAAATTTAACATTTGGTATGGTAGTATTTTTGTTAATATACAAGTTTTTTTTAAGCAGTATACTTGAATTATTTCATTAAAAGGCATTTTATTTCTACAAAGTCTTACCAAAATATGCAAGCAGCTCTTGATAACAAGGCAAGAAAATAGATAGCAAGACAATCTTGTTAAATCTCATGTCAGTAGAATACAAATGTTCAAGTTGCTAGAAATAATGCATATTTTTTTCAAATATAAATATTATTAGCTTGAAAAACTTTGTAAAATGTACATTTGAAATAGATATATACAGGTTTATTTGACATTGTGCTCATTACTCTTTACTAAGTTTTAACTAAAATTTTTGATCTTGCAAGTTTGACCAACCATGTGAGAACAGCCTCCATCTTGGTTTCATAGTGTGGTGATTATCACATCCGTTTTATATGCAGAAGGTCCTGGGTTCAATCCCCAGTGAAATCATATTTATTAATAATGACTTATACCAACAGGTATACTTTAAGGAAGGCTTTCCTGCTACTGCCCAATGTGAAATATGTTGTTTGTTCACTTACAAACTGTTTCTTCACTGCTAATGAGAATACATTTTATCTTAAAAACATTTAGCTTTCAACCATAAAAAACTATCATAATAGAGCAAACAACTGATTAAAGAACTAAAGAAGTTTCAATTTATTTTGTTATTGTATAATAAATTGGTAACAAAGTGATCATGCACATTTGTGATCACACAAACTTGGCCACCCATCATCCACCCATCTTGGTTTCATAGTGTAAGGGTTATCACATCTGCTTTACTCATGGAAGGTCCTGGGTTCAATCCCTATTGAAACCAAATTTGTCAATACTGAACTTATTCAATCTGGTCCACTTTTAAGAAGCCTTTCCTGCTAATATCCATTGTTAGATGTGTTGTTTGTTCAATTATAAACTCTGTTCTTTCTCTGCTAATGAGAATACATTTTATCCTAAAATCATTTAGCTTTTAACCATAAAAAATATCATAATACAGCAAACAACTGATTAAAGAACTAAAGAAGTTTCAATTTATTTTGTTATTGTAAAAGAGATTGGTAACAAAGTGTCGTTTTTTTCTATTTAAAGCTAACATATGAATTGTAGCATCATTTCTAACTACTGTTTTCCAACCATTGAAAAAGATGCCACTCAACCCAGTATCTCCATGTAGCCATTTTTCCCAGTACTTCAATTTTCAGCTGACAATGCCAGCAACCATCCAATGCTGCAGAGCGTTGGTGTGATCAAGTTAATACATTAGAAGCTGCAATCATATTATGTTGTATTATAACATTCACTCTTAGATCATCTGTTTTCAATGAAAACAGAAATGTCTAATTTTTATCTGCAAGTTTAGCAAAAATGATGATAAATTTAACATTTGGTATGGTAGTATTTTTGTTAATATACAAGTTTTTTTTAAGCAGTATACTTGAATTATTTCATTAAAAGGCATTTTATTTCTACAAAGTCTTACCAAAATATGCAAGCAGCTCTTGATAACAAGGCAAGAAAATAGATAGCAAGACAATCTTGTTAAATCTCATGTCAGTAGAATACAAATGTTCAAGTTGCTAGAAATAATGCATATTTTTTTCAAATATAAATATTATTAGCTTGAAAAACTTTGTAAAATGTACATTTGAAATAGATATATACAGGTTTATTTGACATTGTGCTCATTACTCTTTACTAAGTTTTAACTAAAATTTTTGATCTTGCAAGTTTGACCAACCATGTGAGAACAGCCTCCATCTTGGTTTCATAGTGTGGTGATTATCACATCCGTTTTATATGCAGAAGGTCCTGGGTTCAATCCCCAGTGAAATCATATTTATTAATAATGACTTATACCAACAGGTATACTTTAAGGAAGGCTTTCCTGCTACTGCCCAATGTGAAATATGTTGTTTGTTCACTTACAAACTGTTTCTTCACTGCTAATGAGAATACATTTTATCTTAAAAACATTTAGCTTTCAACCATAAAAAACTATCATAATAGAGCAAACAACTGATTAAAGAACTAAAGAAGTTTCAATTTATTTTGTTATTGTATAATAAATTGGTAACAAAGTGATCATGCACATTTGTGATCACACAAACTTGGCCACCCATCATCCACCCATCTTGGTTTCATAGTGTAAGGGTTATCACATCTGCTTTACTCATGGAAGGTTCTGGGTTCAATCCCTATTGAAACCAAATTTGTCAATACTGAACTTATTCAATCTGGTCCACTTTTAAGAAGCCTTTCCTGCTAATATCCATTGTTAGATGTGTTGTTTGTTCAATTATAAACTCTGTTCTTTCTCGGCTAATGAGAATACATTTTATCCTAAAATCATTTCGCTTTTAACCATAAAAAATATCATAATACAGCAAACAACTGATTAAAGAACTAAAGAAGTTTCAATTTATTTTGTTATTGTAAAAGAGATTGGTAACAGTGTCATTTTTTCTAATTAAAGCTAACATATGAATTGTAGCATCATTTCTAATTACTGTTTTCCCAACCTTTGAAAAAGATGCCACTCAACCCAGTATCTTCATGTAGCCATTTTCCCAGTACTTCAATTTTCACCTGACAATGCCAGTAACCATCCAATGCTGCAGAGGGTTGGTGTGATCAAGTTAATACATTAGAAGCTGCAATCATGTTATGTTGTATTATAACATTCACTCTTAGGTCATCTGTTTTCAATGAAAACAGAAATGTCTAATTTTTATCTGCAAGTTTAGCAAAAATGATGATAAATTTAACATTTGGAATGGTAGTATTTTTGTTAATCTACAAGTTTTTTTAAGCAGTATCCTTGAATTATGTCATTAAAAGGCATTTTATTTCTACAAAGTCTTACCAAAATATGCAAGCAGCTCTTGATAACAAGGCAAGAAAATACATAGCAAGACATTCTTGTTAAATCTCATGTCAGTAGAATACAAATGTTCAAGTTGCTAGAAATAATGCATATTTTTTTCAAATATAAATATTATTAGCTTGAAAAACTTTGTAAAATGTTCATTTGAAATAGATATATACAGGTTTATTGGACATTGTGCTCATTACTTTTTACTAAGTTTTAACTAAAATTTTAGATCTTGCAAGTTTGACCAACCATGTGAGGGCAGCCTCCATCTTGGTTTCATAGTGTAGTGGTTATCACATCTGCTTTACACGCAGAAGGTCCTGGGTTCAATCCCCAGTGAAATCATATTTATTAATAATGACCTATACCAACAGGTATACTTTAAGGAAGGCTTTCCTGCTACTGCCCAATGTGAAATATGTTGTTTGTTCACTTACAAACTGTTTCTTCACTGCTAATAAGAATACATTTTATCTTAAAAACATTTAGCTTTCAACCATAAAAAACTATCATAATAGAGCAAACAGCTGATTGAAGAACTAAAGCAGTTTCAATTTATTTTGTTATTGTATAATAAATTGGTAACAAAGTGATCATGCACATTTGTGATCACACAAACTTGGCCACCCATGTTCCACTCATCTTGGTTTCATAGTGTAAGGGTTATCACATCTGCTACACTCGTGGAAAGTCCTGGGCTCAATCCCCAGTGAAACCAGATTTGTCAATACTGAACTTATTCAATCTGGTCCACTTTTAAGAAGCCTTTCCTGCTAATATCCAATGTTAGATGTGTTGTTTGTTCAATTATAAACTCTGTTCTTACTCTGCTAATGAGAATACATTTTATCCTAAAATCATTTAGCTTTTAACCATAAAAAATATCATAATACAGCAAACAACTGATTAAAGAACTAAAGAAGTTTCAATTTATTTTGTTATTGTAAAAGAGATTGGTAACAGTGTTATTTTTTTCTAATTAAAGCTAACATATGAATTGTAGCATCATTTCTAACTACTGTTTTCCCAACCTTTAAAAAAGATGCCACTCAACCCAGTATCTCCATGTAGCCATTTTCCCAGTACTTCAATTTTCACCTGACAATGCCAGTAATCATCCAATGCTGCAGAGGGTTAGTGTGATCAAGTTAATACATTAGAAGCTGCAATCATGTGATGTTGTATTATAACATTCACTCTTAGGTCATCTGTTTTCAATGAAAACAGAAACATCTAATTTTTATCTGCAAGTTTAGCAAAAATGATGATAAATTTAACATTTGGAATGGTAGTATTTTTGTTAATCTACAAGTTTTTTTTAAGCAGTATACTTGAATTATGTCATTAAAAGGCATTTTATTTCTACAAAGTCTTACCAAAGTATGCAAGCAGCTCTTGATAACAAGGCAAGAAAATACATAGCAAGACAATCTTGTTAAATCTCATGTCAGTAGAATACAAATGTTCAAGTTGCTAGAAATAATGCATATTTTTTTCAAATATAAATATTATTAGCTTGAAAAACTTTGTAAAATGTTCATTTGAAATTGATATATACAGGTTTATTGGACATTGTGCTCATTACTCTTTACTAAGTTTTAACTAAAATTTTTGATCTTGCAAATTTGACCAACCATGTGAGGACAGCCTCCATCTTGGTTTCATAGTGTAGTGGTTATCACATCTGCTTTACACGCAGAAGGTCCTGGGTTCAATCCCCAGTGAAATCATGTTTATTAATAATGACTTATACCAACAGGTATACTTTAAGGAAGGCTTTCCTGCTACTGCCCAATGTGAAATATGTTGTTTGTTCACTTACAAACTGTTTCTTCACTGCTAATGAGAATATATTTTATCTTAAAAACATTTAGCTTTCAACCATAAAAAACTATCATAATAGAGCAAACAACTGATTAAAGAACTAAAGAAGTTTCAATTTATATTGTTATTGTATAATAAATTGGTAACAAAGTGATCATGCACACTTGTGATCATACAAACTTTGCCACCCATTGTCTACTCATCCTGGTTTCATAGTGTAAGGGTGATCACATCTGCTTTACTTATGGAAGGTCCTGGGTTCAATCCCCAGGGAAATTAGATTTGACAATACTGAACTCATTCAACTGGTTCACTTTTAAGAAGCCTTTCCTGCTAATATCCAATGTTAGATGTGTTGTTTATTCAATTATAAACTCTGTTCTTTCTCTGCTAATGAGAATACATTTTATCCTAAAATCATTTAGCTTTTGACCATAAAAAATATCATAATACAGCAAACAACTTATTAAAGAACTAAAGAAGTTTCAATTTATTTTGTTATTGTAAAAGAGATTGGTAATAGTGTCATTTTTTTCTAATTAAAGCTAACATATGAATTGTAGCATCATTTCTAACTACTGTTTTCCCAACCTTTGAAAAAGATGCCACTCAACCCAGTATCTCCATGTAGCCATTTTCCCAGTACTTCAATTTTCACCTGACAATGCCAGTAACCATCCAATGCTGCAAAGGGTTGGTGTGATCAAGTTAATACATTAGAAGCTGCAATCATGTTATGTTGTATTATAACATTCACTCTTAGGTCATCTGTTTTCAATGAAAACAGAAACGTCTAATTTTTATCTGCAAGTTTAGCAAAAATGATGATAAATTTAACATTTGGAATGGTAGTATTTTTGTTAATCTACAAGTTTTTTTTAAGCAGTATACTTGAATTATGTCATTAAAAGGCATTTTATTTCTACAAAGTCTTACCAAAATATGCAAGCAGCTCTTGATAACAAGGCAAGAAAATACATAGAAAGACGTTCTTGTTAAATCTCATGTCAGTAGAATACAAATGTTCAAGTTGCTAGAAATAATGCATATTTTTTTCAAATATAAATATTATTAGCTTGAAAAACTTTGTAAAATGTTCATTTGAAATAGATATATACAGGTTTATTGGACATTGTGCTCATTACTCTTTACTAAGTTTTAACTAAAATTTTTGATCTTGCAAGTTTGACCAACCATGTGAGGACAGCCTCCATCTTGGTTTCATAGTGTAGTGGTTATCACATCTGCTTTACATGCAGAAGGTCCTGGGTTCAATCCCCAGTGAAATCATATTTATTAATAATGACTTATACCAACAGGTATACTTTAAGGAAGGCTTTCCTGCTACTGCCCAATGTGAAATATGTTGTTTGTTCACTTACAAACTGTTTCTTCACTGCTAATGAGAATACATTTTATCTTAAAAACATTTAGCTTTCAACCATAAAAAACTATCATAATAGAGCAAACAACTGATTAAAGAACTAAAGAATTTTCAATTTATATTGTTATTGTATAATAAATTGGTAACAAAGTGATCATGCACACTTGTGATCATACAAACTTGGCCACCCATTGTCCACTCATCCTGGTTTCATAGTGTAAGGGTTATCACATCTGCTTTACTCGTGGAAGGTCCTGGGTTCAATCCCCAGTGAAATTAGATTTGACAATAAGGAACTCATTTAACTGGTTCACTTTTAAGAAGCCTTTCCTACTAATATCCAATGTTAGATGTGTTGTTTGTTCAATTATAAACTCTGTTCTTTCTCTGCTAATGAGAATACATTTTATCCTAAAATCATTTAGCTTTTAACCATAAAAAATATCATAATACAGCAAACAACTGATTAAAGAACTAAAGAAGTTTCAATTTATTTTGTTATTGTAAAAGAGATTGGTAACAGTGTCATTTTTTTCTAATTAAAGCTAACATATGAATTGTAGCATCATTTCTAATTACTGTTTTCCCAACCTTTGAAAAAGATGCCACTCAACCCAGTATCTCCATGTAGCCATTTTCCCAGTACTTCAATTTTCACCTGACAATGCCAGTAACCATCCAATGCTGCAGAGGGTTGGTTTGATCAAGTTAATACATTAGAAGCTGCAATCATGTTATGTTGTATTATAACATTCACTCTTAGGTCATCTGTTTTCAATGAAAACAGAAATGTCTAATTTTTATCTGCAAGTTTAGCAAAAATGATGATAAATTTAGCATTTGGAATGGTAGTATTTTTGTTAATCTACAAGTTTTTTTTAAGCAGTATACTTGAATTATGTCATTAAAAGGCATTTTATTTCTACAAAGTCTTACCAAAATATGCAAGCAGCTCTTGATAACAAGGCAAGAAAATACATAGCAAGACAATCTTGTTAAATCTCATGTCAGTAGAATACAAATGTTCAAGTTGCTAGAAATAATGCATATTTTTTTCAAATATAAATATTATTAGCTTGAAAAACTTTGTAAAATGTTCATTTGAAATAGATATATACAGGTTTATTTGACATTGTGCTCATTACTCTTTACTAAGTTTTAAATAAAATTTTTGATCTTGCAAGTTTGATCAACCATGTGAGGACAACCGCCATCTTGGTTTCATAGTGCAGTGGTTGTCACATCTGCTTTACATGCAGAAGGTCCTGGGTTCAATCCCCAGTGAAATCAAATTTATTAATCATGACCTATACCAACAGGTATACTTTAAGGAAGGCTTTCCTGCTACTGCCCAATGTGAAATATGTTGTTTGTTCACTTACAATCTGTTTCTTCACTGCTAATAAGAATACATTTTATCTTAAAAACATTTAGCTTTCAACCATAAAAAACTATCATAATAGAGCAAACAACTGATTAAAGAACTAAAGAAGTTTCAATTTATATTGTTATTGTATAATAAATTGGTAACAAAGTGATCATGCACACTTGTGATCATACAAACTTTGCCACCCATTGTCTACTCATCCTGGTTTCATAGTGTAAGGGTGATCACATCTGCTTTACTCATGGAAGGTCCTGGGTTCAATCCCCAGGGAAATTAGATTTGACAATACTGAACTCATTCAACTGGTTCACTTTTAAGAAGCCTTTCCTGCTAATATCCAATGTTAGATGTGTTGTTTGTTCAATTATAAACTCTGTTCTTACTCTGCTAATGAGAATACATTTTATCCTAAAATCATTTAGCTTTTAACCATAAAAAATATCATAATACAGCAAACAACTGATTAAAGAACTAAAGAAGTTTCAATTTATTTTGTTATTGTAAAAGAGATTGGTAACAGTGTTATTTTTTTCTAATTAAAGCTAACATATGAATTGTAGCATCATTTCTAACTACTGTTTTCCCAACCTTTGAAAAAGATGCCACTCAACCCAGTATCTCCATGTAGCCATTTTCCCAGTACTTCAATTTTCACCTGACAATGCCAGTAATCATCCAATGCTGCAGAGGGTTAGTGTGATCAAGTTAATACATTAGAAGCTGCAATCATGTGATGTTGTATTATAACATTCACTCTTAGGTCATCTGTTTTCAATGAAAACAGAAACATCTAATTTTTATCTGCAAGTTTAGCAAAAATGATGATAAATTTAACATTTGGAATGGTAGTATTTTTGTTAATCTACAAGTTTTTTTTAAGCAGTATACTTGAATTATGTCATTAAAAGGCATTTTATTTCTACAAAGTCTTACCAAAGTATGCAAGCAGCTCTTGATAACAAGGCAAGAAAATACATAGCAAGACAATCTTGTTAAATCTCATGTCAGTAGAATACAAATGTTCAAGTTGCTAGAAATAATGCATATTTTTTTCAAATATAAATATTATTAGCTTGAAAAACTTTGTAAAATGTTCATTTGAAATAGATATATACAGGTTTATTGGACATTGTGCTCATTACTCTTTACTAAGTTTTAACTAAAATTTTTGATCTTGCAAATTTGACCAACCATGTGAGGACAGCCTCCATCTTGGTTTCATAGTGTAGTGGTTAACACATCTGCTTTACACGCAGAAGGTCCTGGGTTCAATCCCCAGTGAAATCATGTTTACTAATAATGACTTATACCAACAGGTATACTTTAAGGAAGGCTTTCCTGCTACTGCCCAATGTGAAATATGTTGTTTGTTCACTTACAAACTGTTTCTTCACTGCTAATGAGAATATATTTTATCTTAAAAACATTTAGCTTTCAACCATAAAAAACTATCATAATAGAGCAAACAACTGATTAAAGAACTAAAGAAGTTTCAATTTATATTGTTATTGTATAATAAATTGGTAACAAAGTGATCATGCACACTTGTGATCATACAAACTTTGCCACCCATTGTCTACTCATCCTGGTTTCATAGTGTAAGGGTGATCACATCTGCTTTACTCATGGAAGGTCCTGGGTTCAATCCCCAGGGAAATTAGATTTGACAATACTGAACTCATTCAACTGGTTCACTTTTAAGAAGCCTTTCCTGCTAATATCCAATGTTAGATGTGTTGTTTATTCAATTATAAACTCTGTTCTTTCTCTGCTAATGAGAATACATTTTATCCTAAAATCATTTAGCTTTTAACCATAAAAAATATCATAATACAGCAAACAACTGATTAAAGAACTAAAGAAGTTTCAATTTATTTTGTTATTGTAAAAGAGATTGGTAACAAAGTGTCGTTTTTTTCTATTTAAAGCTAACATATGAATTGTAGCATCATTTCTAACTACTGTTTTCCCAACCTTTGAAAAAGATTCCACTCAACCCAGTATCTCCATGTAGCCATTTTTCCCAGTACATCAATTTTCACCTGACAATGCCAGTAACCATCCAATGCTGCAGAGGTGTTGGTGTGATCAAGTTAATACATTAGAAGCTGCAATCATGTTATGTTGTATTATAACATTCACTCTTAGGTCATCTGTTTTCAATGAAAACAGAAATGTCTAATTTTTATCTGCAAGTTTAGCAAAAATGATGATAAAATTAACATTTGGAATGGTAGTATTTTTGTTAATCTACAAGTTTTTTTAAGCAGTATACTTGAATTATGTCATTAAAAGGCATTTTATTTCTACAAAGTCTTACCAAAATATGCAAGCAGCTCTTGATAACAAGGCAAGAAAATACATAGAAAGACATTCTTGTTAAATCTCATGTCAGTAGAATACAAATGTTCAAGTTGCTAGAAATAATGCATATTTTTTTCAAATATAAATATTAATAGCTTGAAAAACTTTTTAAAATGTTTCATTTGAAATATATATATACAGGTGTATTTGACATTGTGCTCATTACTCTTTACTAAGTTTTAACTGAAATTTTTGTTCATGCAAGTTTGACTAACCATGTAAGTACAGCCTCCATCATCGTTTTATAGTGTAGTGGTAATCACATCTGCTTTACACGCAGAAGGTCCTGGGTTCAATCCCCAGTGAATTCAAATTTATTAATCATGACCTATACAAACAGGTATACTATAAGGAAGGCTTTCCTGCTACTGCCCAATGTGAAATATGTTGTTTGTTCATTTACAAACTGTTTCTTCACTGCTAATGAGAATACAATTTATCTTAAAAACATTTAGCCTTCAACCGTAAAAAAACTAACATAATAGAGCAAAAAACTGATTAAAGAACTAAAGAAGTTTCAATTTATTTTGTTATTGTATAATAAATTGGTAACAAAGTGATCATGCACATTTGTGATCACACAAACTTGGCCACCCATCATCCACCCATCTTGGTTTCATAGTGTAAGGGTTATCACATCTGCTTTACTCATGGAAGGTCCTGGGTTCAATCCCTATTGAAACCAGATTTGTCAATACTGAACTTATTCAATCTGGTCCACTTTTAAGAAGCCTTTCCTGCTAATATCCATTGTTAGATGTGTTGTTTGTTCAATTATAAACTCTGTTCTTTCTCTGCTAATGAGAATACATTTTATCCTAAAATCATTTCGCTTTTAACCATAAAAAATATCATAATACAGCAAACAACTGATTAAAGAACTAAAGAAGTTTCAATTTATTTTGTTATTGTAAAAGAGATTGGTAACAAAGTGTCGTTTTTTTCTATTTAAAGCTAACATATGAATTGTAGCATCATTTCTAACTACTGTTTTCCAACCATTGAAAAAGATGCCACTCAACCCAGTATCTCCATGTAGCCATTTTTCCCAGTACTTCAATTTTCAGCTGACAATGCCAGCAACCATCCAATGCTGCAGAGCGTTGGTGTGATCAAGTTAATACATTAGAAGCTGCAATCATATTATGTTGTATTATAACATTCACTCTTAGATCATCTGTTTTCAATGAAAACAGAAATGTCTAATTTTTATCTGCAAGTTTAGCAAAAATGATGATAAATTTAACATTTGGTATGGTAGTATTTTTGTTAATATACAAGTTTTTTTTAAGCAGTATACTTGAATTATTTCATTAAAAGGCATTTTATTTCTACAAAGTCTTACCAAAATATGCAAGCAGCTCTTGATAACAAGGCAAGAAAATAGATAGCAAGACAATCTTGTTAAATCTCATGTCAGTAGAATACAAATGTTCAAGTTGCTAGAAATAATGCATATTTTTTTCAAATATAAATATTATTAGCTTGAAAAACTTTGTAAAATGTACATTTGAAATAGATATATACAGGTTTATTTGACATTGTGCTCATTACTCTTTACTAAGTTTTAACTAAAATTTTTGATCTTGCAAGTTTGACCAACCATGTGAGAACAGCCTCCATCTTGGTTTCATAGTGTGGTGATTATCACATCTGTTTTATATGCAGAAGGTCCTGGGTTCAATCCCCAGTGAAATCATATTTATTAATAATGACTTATACCAACAGGTATACTTTAAGGAAGGCTTTCCTGCTACTGCCCAATGTGAAATATGTTGTTTGTTCACTTACAAACTGTTTCTTCACTGCTAATGAGAATACATTTTATCTTAAAAACATTTAGCTTTCAACCATAAAAAACTATCATAATAGAGCAAACAACTGATTAAAGAACTAAAGAAGTTTCAATTTATTTTGTTATTGTATAATAAATTGGTAACAAAGTGATCATGCACATTTGTGATCACACAAACTTGGCCACCCATCATCCACCCATCTTGGTTTCATAGTGTAAGGGTTATCACATCTGCTTTACTCATGGAAGGTCCTGGGTTCAATCCCTATTGAAACCAAATTTGTCAATACTGAACTTATTCAATCTGGTCCACTTTTAAGAAGCCTTTCCTGCTAATATCCATTGTTAGATGTGTTGTTTGTTCAATTATAAACTCTGTTCTTTCTCGGCTAATGAGAATACATTTTATCCTAAAATCATTTCGCTTTTAACCATAAAAAATATCATAATACAGCAAACAACTGATTAAAGAACTAAAGAAGTTTCAATTTATTTTGTTATTGTAAAAGAGATTGGTAACAGTGTCATTTTTTCTAATTAAAGCTAACATATGAATTGTAGCATCATTTCTAATTACTGTTTTCCCAACCTTTGAAAAAGATGCCACTCAACCCAGTATCTTCATGTAGCCATTTTCCCAGTACTTCAATTTTCACCTGACAATGCCAGTAACCATCCAATGCTGCAGAGGGTTGGTGTGATCAAGTTAATACATTAGAAGCTGCAATCATGTTATGTTGTATTATAACATTCACTCTTAGGTCATCTGTTTTCATTGAAAACAGAAATGTCTAATTTTTATCTGCAAGTTTAGCAAAAATGATGATAAATTTAACATTTGGAATGGTAGTATTTTTGTTAATCTACAAGTTTTTTTAAGCAGTATCCTTGAATTATGTCATTAAAAGGCATTTTATTTCTACAAAGTCTTACCAAAATATGCAAGCAGCTCTTGATAACAAGGCAAGAAAATACATAGCAAGACATTCTTGTTAAATCTCATGTCAGTAGAATACAAATGTTCAAGTTGCTAGAAATAATGCATATTTTTTTCAAATATAAATATTATTAGCTTGAAAAACTTTGTAAAATGTTCATTTGAAATAGATATATACAGGTTTATTGGACATTGTGCTCATTACTTTTTACTAAGTTTTAACTAAAATTTTAGATCTTGCAAGTTTGACCAACCATGTGAGGGCAGCCTCCATCTTGGTTTCATAGTGTAGTGGTTATCACATCTGCTTTACACGCAGAAGGTCCTGGGTTCAATCCCCAGTGAAATCATATTTATTAATAATGACCTATACCAACAGGTATACTTTAAGGAAGGCTTTCCTGCTACTGCCCAATGTGAAATATGTTGTTTGTTCACTTACAAACTGTTTCTTCACTGCTAATAAGAATACATTTTATCTTAAAAACATTTAGCTTTCAACCATAAAAAACTATCATAATAGAGCAAACAGCTGATTGAAGAACTAAAGCAGTTTCAATTTATTTTGTTATTGTATAATAAATTGGTAACAAAGTGATCATGCACATTTGTGATCACACAAACTTGGCCACCCATGTTCCACTCATCTTGGTTTCATAGTGTAAGGGTTATCACATCTGCTACACTCGTGGAAAGTCCTGGGCTCAATCCCCAGTGAAACCAGATTTGTCAATACTGAACTTATTCAATCTGGTCCACTTTTAAGAAGCCTTTCCTGCTAATATCCAATGTTAGATGTGTTGTTTGTTCAATTATAAACTCTGTTCTTACTCTGCTAATGAGAATACATTTTATCCTAAAATCATTTAGCTTTTAACCATAAAAAATATCATAATACAGCAAACAACTGATTAAAGAACTAAAGAAGTTTCAATTTATTTTGTTATTGTAAAAGAGATTGGTAACAGTGTTATTTTTTTCTAATTAAAGCTAACATATGAATTGTAGCATCATTTCTAACTACTGTTTTCCCAACCTTTAAAAAAGATGCCACTCAACCCAGTATCTCCATGTAGCCATTTTCCCAGTACTTCAATTTTCACCTGACAATGCCAGTAATCATCCAATGCTGCAGAGGGTTAGTGTGATCAAGTTAATACATTAGAAGCTGCAATCATGTGATGTTGTATTATAACATTCACTCTTAGGTCATCTGTTTTCAATGAAAACAGAAACATCTAATTTTTATCTGCAAGTTTAGCAAAAATGATGATAAATTTAACATTTGGAATGGTAGTATTTTTGTTAATCTACAAGTTTTTTTTAAGCAGTATACTTGAATTATGTCATTAAAAGGCATTTTATTTCTACAAAGTCTTACCAAAGTATGCAAGCAGCTCTTGATAACAAGGCAAGAAAATACATAGCAAGACAATCTTGTTAAATCTCATGTCAGTAGAATACAAATGTTCAAGTTGCTAGAAATAATGCATATTTTTTTCAAATATAAATATTATTAGCTTGAAAAACTTTGTAAAATGTTCATTTCAAATAGATATATACAGGTTTATTGGACATTGTGCTCATTACTCTTTACTAAGTTTTAACTAAAATTTTTGATCTTGCAAATTTGACCAACCATGTGAGGACAGCCTCCATCTTGGTTTCATAGTGTAGTGGTTATCCCATCTGCTTTACGCGCAGAAGGTCCTGGGTTCAATCCCCAGTGAAATCATGTTTATTAATAATGACTTATACCAACAGGTATACTTTAAGGAAGGCTTTCCTGCTACTGCCCAATGTGAAATATGTTGTTTGTTCACTTACAAACTGTTTCTTCACTGCTAATGAGAATATATTTTATCTTAAAAACATTTAGCTTTCAACCATAAAAAACTATCATAATAGAGCAAACAACTGATTAAAGAACTAAAGAAGTTTCAATTTATATTGTTATTGTATAATAAATTGGTAACAAAGTGATCATGCACACTTGTGATCATACAAACTTTGCCACCCATTGTCTACTCATCCTGGTTTCATAGTGTAAGGGTGATCACATCTGCTTTACTCATGGAAGGTCCTGGGTTCAATCCCCAGGGAAATTAGATTTGACAATACTGAACTCATTCAACTGGTTCACTTTTAAGAAGCCTTTCCTGCTAATATCCAATGTTAGATGTGTTGTTTATTCAATTATAAACTCTGTTCTTTCTCTGCTAATGAGAATACATTTTATCCTAAAATCATTTAGCTTTTAACCATAAAAAATATCATAATACAGCAAACAACTGATTAAAGAACTAAAGAAGTTTCAATTTATTTTGTTATTGTAAAAGAGATTGGTAACAAAGTGTCATTTTTTTCTATTTAAAGCTAACATATGAATTGTAGCATCATTTCTAACTACTGTTTTCCCAACCTTTGAAAAAGATTCCACTCAACCCAGTATCTCCATGTAGCCATTTTTCCCAGTACATCAATTTTCACCTGACAATGCCAGTAACCATCCAATGCTGCAGAGGTGTTGGTGTGATCAAGTTAATACATTAGAAGCTGCAATCATGTTATGTTGTATTATAACATTCACTCTTAGGTCATCTGTTTTCAATGAAAACAGAAATGTCTAATTTTTATCTGCAAGTTTAGCAAAAATGATGATAAAATTAACATTTGGAATGGTAGTATTTTTGTTAATCTACAAGTTTTTTTAAGCAGTATACTTGAATTATGTCATTAAAAGGCATTTTATTTCTACAAAGTCTTACCAAAATATGCAAGCAGCTCTTGATAACAAGGCAAGAAAATACATAGAAAGACATTCTTGTTAAATCTCATGTCAGTAGAATACAAATGTTCAAGTTGCTAGAAATAATGCATATTTTTTTCAAATATAAATATTAATAGCTTGAAAAACTTTTTAAAATGTTTCATTTGAAATAGATATATACAGGTGTATTTGACATTGTGCTCATTACTCTTTACTAAGTTTTAACTGAAATTTTTGTTCATGCAAGTTTGACCAACCATGTAAGTACAGCCTCCATCATCGTTTTATAGTGTAGTGGTAATCACATCTGCTTTACACGCAGAAGGTCCTGGGTTCAATCCCCAGTGAATTCAAATTTATTAATCATGACCTATACAAACAGGTATACTATAAGGAAGGCTTTCCTGCTACTGCCCAATGTGAAATATGTTGTTTGTTCATTTACAAACTGTTTCTTCACTGCTAATGAGAATACAATTTATCTTAAAAACATTTAGCCTTCAACCGTAAAAAAACTAACATAATAGAGCAAAAAACTGATTAAAGAACTAAAGAAGTTTCAATTTATTTTGTTATTGTATAATAAATTGGTAACAAAGTGATCATGCATATTTCTGATCTTACAAACTTGGCCACCCATTGTCCACTCATCTTGGTTTCATAGTGTAAGGGTTGTCACATCTGCTTTACTCATGGAAGGTCCTGCGTTCAATCCCCAGTGAAACCAGATTTGTCAATACTGAACTTATTCAATCTGCTCCACTTTTTAGAAGCCTTTCCTGCTAATATCCAATGTTAGATGTGTTGTTTGTTCAATTATAAACTCTGTTCTTTCTCTGCTAATGAGAATACATTTTATCCTAAAATCATTTAGCTTTTGACCATAAAAAATATCATAATACAGCAAACAACTTATTAAAGAACTAAAGAAGTTTCAATTTATTTTGTTATTGTAAAAGAGATTGGTAATAGTGTCATTTTTTTTCTAATTAAAGCTAACATATGAATTGTAGCATCATTTCTAACTACTGTTTTCCCAACCTTTGAAAAAGATGCCACTCAACCCAGTATCTCCATGTAGCCATTTTCCCAGTACTTCAATTTTCACCTGACAATGCCAGTAACCATCCAATGCTGCAGAGGGTTGGTGTGATCAAGTTAATACATTAGAAGCTGCAATCATGTTATGTTGTATTATAACATTCACTCTTAGGTCATCTGTTTTCAATGAAAACAGAAACATCTAATTTTTATCTGCAAGTTTAGCAAAAATGATGATAAATTTAACATTTGGAATGGTAGTATTTTTGTTAATCTACAAGTTTTTTTTAAGCAGTATACTTGAATTATGTCATTAAAAGGCATTTTATTTCTACAAAGTCTTACCAAAGTATGCAAGCAGCTCTTGATAACAAGGCAAGAAAATACATAGCAAGACAATCTTGTTAAATCTCATGTCAGTAGAATACAAATGTTCAAGTTGCTAGAAATAATGCATATTTTTTTCAAATATAAATATTATTAGCTTGAAAAACTTTGTAAAATGTTCATTTGAAATAGATATATACAGGTTTATTGGACATTGTGCTCATTACTCTTTACTAAGTTTTAACTAAAATTTTTGATCTTGCAAATTTGACCAACCATGTGAGGACAGCCTCCATCTTGGTTTCATAGTGTAGTGGTTATCACATCTGCTTTACACGCAGAAGGTCCTGGGTTCAATCCCCAGTGAAATCATGTTTATTAATAATGACTTATACCAACAGGTATACTTTAAGGAAGGCTTTCCTGCTACTGCCCAATGTGAGATATGTTGTTTGTTCACTTACAAACTGTTTCTTCACTGCTAATGAGAATATATTTTATCTTAAAAACATTTAGCTTTCAACCATAAAAAACTATCATAATAGAGCAAACAACTGATTAAAGAACTAAAGAAGTTTCAATTTATATTGTTATTGTATAATAAATTGGTAACAAAGTGATCATGCACACTTGTGATCATACAAACTTTGCCACCCATTGTCTACTCATCCTGGTTTCATAGTGTAAGGGTGATCACATCTGCTTTACTCATGGAAGGTCCTGGGTTCAATCCCCAGGGAAATTAGATTTGACAATACTGAACTCATTCAACTGGTTCACTTTTAAGAAGCCTTTCCTGCTAATATCCAATGTTAGATGTGTTGTTTATTCAATTATAAACTCTGTTCTTTCTCTGCTAATGAGAATACATTTTATCCTAAAAT
Source organism: Taudactylus pleione (assembly GCA_031769625.1). NCBI lineage: Eukaryota > Metazoa > Chordata > Amphibia > Anura > Myobatrachidae > Taudactylus > Taudactylus pleione. Next base: position 1,849,120 of record JAUIMM010000084.1, read on the forward strand.
CATTTAGCTTTTAACCATAAAAAATATCATAATACAGCAAACAACTGATTAAAGAACTAAAGAAGTTTCAATTTATTTTGTTATTGTAAAAGAGATTGGTAACAGTGTTATTTTTTTCTAATTAAAGCTAACATATGAATTGTAGCATCATTTCTAACTACTGTTTTCCCAACCTTTAAAAAAGATGCCACTCAACCCAGTATCTCCATGTAGCCATTTTCCCAGTACTTCAATTTTCACCTGACAATGCCAGTAATCATCCAATGCTGCAGAGGGTTAGTGTGATCAAGTTAATACATTAGAAGCTGCAATCATGTGATGTTGTATTATAACATTCACTCTTAGGTCATCTGTTTTCAATGAAAACAGAAACATCTAATTTTTATCTGCAAGTTTAGCAAAAATGATGATAAATTTAACATTTGGAATGGTAGTATTTTTGTTAATCTACAAGTTTTTTTTAAGCAGTATACTTGAATTATGTCATTAAAAGGCATTTTATTTCTACAAAGTCTTACCAAAGTATGCAAGCAGCTCTTGATAACAAGGCAAGAAAATACATAGCAAGACAATCTTGTTAAATCTCATGTCAGTAGAATACAAATGTTCAAGTTGCTAGAAATAATGCATATTTTTTTCAAATATAAATATTATTAGCTTGAAAAACTTTGTAAAATGTTCATTTGAAATAGATATATACAGGTTTATTGGACATTGTGCTCATTACTCTTTACTAAGTTTTAACTAAAATTTTTGATCTTGCAAATTTGACCAACCATGTGAGGACAGCCTCCATCTTGGTTTCATAGTGTAGTGGTTATCCCATCTGCTTTACGCGCAGAAGGTCCTGGGTTCAATCCCCAGTGAAATCATGTTTATTAATAATGACTTATACCAACAGGTATACTTTAAGGAAGGCTTTCCTGCTACTGCCCAATGTGAAATATGTTGTTTGTTCACTTACAAACTGTTTCTTCACTGCTAATGAGAATATATTTTATCTTAAAAACATTTAGCTTTCAACCATAAAAAACTATCATAATAGAGCAAACAACTGATTAAAGAACTAAAGAAGTTTCAATTTATATTGTTATTGTATAATAAATTGGTAACAAAGTGATCATGCACACTTGTGATCATACAAACTTTGCCACCCATTGTCTACTCATCCTGGTTTCATAGTGTAAGGGTGATCACATCTGCTTTACTCATGGAAGGTCCTGGGTTCAATCCCCAGGGAAATTAGATTTGACAATACTGAACTCATTCAACTGGTTCACTTTTAAGAAGCCTTTCCTGCTAATATCCAATGTTAGATGTGTTGTTTATTCAATTATAAACTCTGTTCTTTCTCTGCTAATGAGAATACATTTTATCCTAAAATCATTTAGCTTTTAACCATAAAAAATATCATAATACAGCAAACAACTGATTAAAGAACTAAAGAAGTTTCAATTTATTTTGTTATTGTAAAAGAGATTGGTAACAAAGTGTCATTTTTTTCTATTTAAAGCTAACATATGAATTGTAGCATCATTTCTAACTACTGTTTTCCCAACCTTTGAAAAAGATTCCACTCAACCCAGTATCTCCATGTAGCCATTTTTCCCAGTACATCAATTTTCACCTGACAATGCCAGTAACCATCCAATGCTGCAGAGGTGTTGGTGTGATCAAGTTAATACATTAGAAGCTGCAATCATGTTATGTTGTATTATAACATTCACTCTTAGGTCATCTGTTTTCAATGAAAACAGAAATGTCTAATTTTTATCTGCAAGTTTAGCAAAAATGATGATAAAATTAACATTTGGAATGGTAGTATTTTTGTTAATCTACAAGTTTTTTTAAGCAGTATACTTGAATTATGTCATTAAAAGGCATTTTATTTCTACAAAGTCTTACCAAAATATGCAAGCAGCTCTTGAAAACAAGGCAAGAAAATACATAGAAAGACATTCTTGTTAAATCTCATGTCAGTAGAATACAAATGTTCAAGTTGCTAGAAATAATGCATATTTTTTTCAAATATAAATATTAATAGCTTGAAAAACTTTTTAAAATGTTTCATTTGAAATAGATATATACAGGTGTATTTGACATTGTGCTCATTACTCTTTACTAAGTTTTAACTGAAATTTTTGTTCATGCAAGTTTGACCAACCATGTAAGTACAGCCTCCATCATCGTTTTATAGTGTAGTGGTAATCACATCTGCTTTACACGCAGAAGGTCCTGGGTTCAATCCCCAGTGAATTCAAATTTATTAATCATGACCTATACAAACAGGTATACTATAAGGAAGGCTTTCCTGCTACTGCCCAATGTGAAATATGTTGTTTGTTCATTTACAAACTGTTTCTTCACTGCTAATGAGAATACAATTTATCTTAAAAACATTTAGCCTTCAACCGTAAAAAAACTAACATAATAGAGCAAAAAACTGATTAAAGAACTAAAGAAGTTTCAATTTATTTTGTTATTGTATAATAAATTGGTAACAAAGTGATCATGCATATTTCTGATCTTACAAACTTGGCCACCCATTGTCCACTCATCTTGGTTTCATAGTGTAAGGGTTGTCACATCTGCTTTACTCATGGAAGGTCCTACGTTCAATCCCCAGTGAAACCAGATTTGTCAATACTGAACTTATTCAATCTGCTCCACTTTTTAGAAGCCTTTCCTGCTAATATCCAATGTTAGATGTGTTGTTTGTTCAATTATAAACTCTGTTCTTTCTCTGCTAATGAGAATACATTTTATCCTAAAATCATTTAGCTTTTGACCATAAAAAATATCATAATACAGCAAACAACTTATTAAAGAACTAAAGAAGTTTCAATTTATTTTGTTATTGTAAAAGAGATTGGTAATAGTGTCATTTTTTTTCTAATTAAAGCTAACATATGAATTGTAGCATCATTTCTAACTACTGTTTTCCCAACCTTTGAAAAAGATGCCACTCAACCCAGTATCTCCATGTAGCCATTTTCCCAGTACTTCAATTTTCACCTGACAATGCCAGTAACCATCCAATGCTGCAGAGGGTTGGTGTGATCAAGTTAATACATTAGAAGCTGCAATCATGTTATGTTGTATTATAACATTCACTCTTAGGTCATCTGTTTTCAATGAAAACAGAAACATCTAATTTTTATCTGCAAGTTTAGCAAAAATGATGATAAATTTAACATTTGGAATGGTAGTATTTTTGTTAATCTACAAGTTTTTTTTAAGCAGTATACTTGAATTATGTCATTAAAAGGCATTTTATTTCTACAAAGTCTTACCAAAGTATGCAAGCAGCTCTTGATAACAAGGCAAGAAAATACATAGCAAGACAATCTTGTTAAATCTCATGTCAGTAGAATACAAATGTTCAAGTTGCTAGAAATAATGCATATTTTTTTCAAATATAAATATTATTAGCTTGAAAAACTTTGTAAAATGTTCATTTGAAATAGATATATACAGATTTATTGGACATTGTGCTCATTACTCTTTACTAAGTTTTAACTAAAATTTTTGATCTTGCAAATTTGACCAACCATGTGAGGACAGCCTCCATCTTGGTTTCATAGTGTAGTGGTTATCACATCTGCTTTACACGCAGAAGGTCCTGGGTTCAATCCCCAGTGAAATCATGTTTATTAATAATGACTTATACCAACAGGTATACTTTAAGGAAGGCTTTCCTGCTACTGCCCAATGTGAGATATGTTGTTTGTTCACTTACAAACTGTTTCTTCACTGCTAATGAGAATATATTTTATCTTAAAAACATTTAGCTTTCAACCATAAAAAACTATCATAATAGAGCAAACAACTGATTAAAGAACTAAAGAAGTTTCAATTTATATTGTTATTGTATAATAAATTGGTAACAAAGTGATCATGCACACTTGTGATCATACAAACTTTGCCACCCATTGTCTACTCATCCTGGTTTCATAGTGTAAGGGTGATCACATCTGCTTTACTCATGGAAGGTCCTGGGTTCAATCCCCAGGGAAATTAGATTTGACAATACTGAACTCATTCAACTGGTTCACTTTTAAGAAGCCTTTCCTGCTAATATCCAATGTTAGATGTGTTGTTTATTCAATTATAAACTCTGTTCTTTCTCTGCTAATGAGAATACATTTTATCCTAAAATCATTTAGCTTTTAACCATAAAAAATATCATAATACAGCAAACAACTGATTAAAGAACTAAAGAAGTTTCAATTTATTTTGTTATTGTAAAAGAGATTGGTAACAAAGTGTCGTTTTTTTCTATTTAAAGCTAACATATGAATTGTAGCATCATTTCTAACTACTGTTTTCCCAACCTTTGAAAAAGATTCCACTCAACCCAGTATCTCCATGTAGCCATTTTTCCCAGTACATCAATTTTCACCTGACAATGCCAGTAACCATCCAATGCTGCAGAGGTGTTGGTGTGATCAAGTTAATACATTAGAAGCTGCAATCATGTTATGTTGTATTATAACATTCACTCTTAGGTCATCTGTTTTCAATGAAAACAGAAATGTCTAATTTTTATCTGCAAGTTTAGCAAAAATGATGATAAAATTAACATTTGGAATGGTAGTATTTTTGTTAATCTACAAGTTTTTTTAAGCAGTATACTTGAATTATGTCATTAAAAGGCATTTTATTTCTACAAAGTCTTACCAAAATATGCAAGCAGCTCTTGATAACAAGGCAAGAAAATACATAGAAAGACATTCTTGTTAAATCTCATGTCAGTAGAATACAAATGTTCAAGTTGCTAGAAATAATGCATATTTTTTTCAAATATAAATATTAATAGCTTGAAAAACTTTTTAAAATGTTTCATTTGAAATAGATATATACAGGTGTATTTGACATTGTGCTCATTACTCTTTACTAAGTTTTAACTGAAATTTTTGTTCATGCAAGTTTGACCAACCATGTAAGTACAGCCTCCATCATCATTTTATAGTGTAGTGGTAATCACATCTGCTTTACACGCAGAAGGTCCTGGGTTCAATCCCCAGTGAATTCAAATTTATTAATCATGACCTATACAAACAGGTATACTATAAGGAAGGCTTTCCTGCTACTGCCCAATGTGAAATATGTTGTTTGTTCATTTACAAACTGTTTCTTCACTGCTAATGAGAATACAATTTATCTTAAAAACATTTAGCCTTCAACCGGAAAAAAAATTAACATAATAGAGCAAAAAACTGATTAAAGAACTAAAGAAGTTTCAATTTATTTTGTTATTGTATAATAAATTGGTAACAAAGTGATCATGCATATTTCTGATCTTACAAACTTGGCCACCCATTGTCCACTCATCTTGGTTTCATAGTGTAAGGGTTATCACATCTGCTTTACTCATGGAAGGTCCTGCGTTCAATCCCCAGTGATACCAGATTTGTCAATACTGAACTTATTCAATCTGCTCCACTTTTTAGAAGCCTTTCCTGCTAATATCCAATGTTAGATGTGTTGTTTGTTCAATTATAAACTCTGTTCTTTCTCTGCTAATGAGAATACATTTTATCCTAAAATCATTTAGCTTTTGACCATAAAAAATATCATAATACAGCAAACAACTTATTAAAGAACTAAAGAAGTTTCAATTTATTTTGTTATTGTAAAAGAGATTGGTAATAGTGTCATTTTTTTCTAATTAAAGCTAACATATGAATTGTAGCCTCATTTCTAACTACTGTTTTCCCAACCTTTGAAAAAGATGCCACTCAACCCAGTATCTCCATGTAGCCATTTTCCCAGTACTTCAATTTTCACCTGACAATGCCAGTAACCATCCAATGCTGCAGAGGGTTGGTGTGATCAAGTTAATACATTAGAAGCTGCAATCATGTTATGTTGTATTATAACATTCACTCTTAGGTCATCTGTTTTCAATGAAAACAGAAATGTCTAATTTTTATCTGCAAGTTTAGCAAAAATGATGATAAATTTAACATTTGGAATGGTAGTATTTTTGTTAATCTACAAGTTTTTTTTAAGCAGTATACTTGAATTATTTCATTAAAAGGCATTTTATTTCTACAAAGTCTTACCAAAATATGCAAGCAGCTCTTGATAACAAGGCAAGAAAATAGATAGCAAGACAATCTTGTTAAATCTCATGTCAGTAGAATACAAATGTTCAAGTTGCTAGAAATAATGCATATTTTTTTCAAATATAAATATTATTAGCTTGAAAAACTTTGTAAAATGTTCATTTGAAATAGATATATACAGGTTTATTTGACATTGTGCTCATTACTCTTTACTAAGTTTTAACTAAAATTTTTGATCTTGCAAGTTTGACAAACCATGTGAGGACAGCCTCCATCTTGGTTTCATAGTGCAGTGGTTGTCACATCTGCTTTACACGCAGAAGGTCCTGGGTTCAATCCCCAGTGAAATCAAATTTATTAATCATGACCTATACCAACAGGTATACTTTAAGGAAGGCTTTCCTGCTACTGCCCAATGTGAAATATGTTGTTTGTTCACTTACAAACTGTTTCTTCACTGCTAATGAGAATACATTTTATCTTAAAAACATTTAGCTTTCAACCATAAAAAACTATCATAATAGAGCAAACAGCTGATTGAAGAAATAAAGAAGTTTCAATTTATTTTGTTATTGTATAATAAATTGGTAACAAAGTGATCATGCACATTTGTGATCATACAAACTTGGCCACCCATGTTCCATTCATCTTGGTTTCATAGTGTAAGGGTTATCACATCTGCTTCACTCGTGGAAGGTCCTGGGCTCAATCCCCAGTGAAACCAGATATGTCAAAACTGAACTTATTCAATCTGGTCCACTTTTAAGAAGCCTTTCCTGCTAATATCCAATGTTAGATGTGTTGTTTGTTCAATTATAAACTCTGTTCTTACTCGGCTAATGAGAATACATTTTATCCTAAAATCATTTAGCTTTTAACCATAAAAAATATCATAATACAGCAAACAACTGATTAAAGAACTAAAGAAGTTTAAATGTATTTTGTTATTGTAAAAGAGATTGGTAACAGTGTCATTTTTTTCTAATTAAAGCTAACATATGAATTGTAGCATCATTTCTAACTACTGTTTTCCCAACCTTTGATAAAGATGCCACTCAACCCAGTATCTCCATGTAGCCATTTTCCCAGTAGTTCAATTTTCACCTGACAATGCCAGTAATCATCCAATGCTGCAGAGGGTTGGTGTGATCAAGTTAATACATTAGAAGCTGCAATCATGTTATGTTGTATTATAACATTCACTCTTAGGTCATCTGTTTTCAATGAAAACAGAAACGAATAATTTTTATCTGCAAGTTTAGCAAAAATGATGATAAATTTAACATTTGGAATGGTAGTATTTTTGTTAATCTACAAGTTTTTTTTAAGCAGTATACTTGAATTATGTCATTAAAAGGCATTTTATTTCTACAAAGTCTTACCAAAATATGCAAGCAGCTCTTGATAACAAGGCAAGAAAATACATAGAAAGACGTTCTTGTTAAATCTCATGTCAGTAGAATACAAATGTTCAAGTTGCTAGAAATAATGCATATTTTTTTCAAATATAAATATTATTAGCTTGAAAAACTTTGTAAAATGTTCATTTGAAATAGATATATACAGGTTTATTGGACATTGTGCTCATTACTCTTTACTAAGTTTTAACTAAAATTTTTGATCTTGCAAGTTTGACCAACCATGTGAGGACAGCCTCCATCTTGGTTTCATAGTGTAGTGGTTATCACATCTGCTTTACATGCAGAAGGTCCTGGGTTCAATCCCCAGTGAAATCATATTTATTAATAATGACTTATACCAACAGGTATACTTTAAGGAAGGCTTTCCTGCTACTGCCCAATGTGAAATATGTTGTTTGTTCACTTACAAACTGTTTCTTCACTGCTAATGAGAATACATTTTATCTTAAAAACATTTAGCTTTCAAACATAAAAAACTATCATAATAGAGCAAACAACTGATTAAAGAACTAAAGAAGTTTCATTTTATTTTGTTATTGTATAATAAATTGGTAACAAAGTGATCATGCACATTTGTGATCACACAAACTTGGCCACCCATCATCCACCCATCTTGGTTTCATAGTGTAAGGGTTATCACATCTGCTTTACTCATGGAAGGTCCTGGGTTCATTCCCTAGTGAAACCAAATTTGTCAATACTGAACTTATTCAATCTGGTCCACTTTTAAGAAGCCTTTCCTGCTAATATCCATTGTTAGATGTGTTGTTTGTTCAATTATAAACTCTGTTCTTTCTCGGCTAATGAGAATACATTTTATCCTAAAATCATTTAGCTTTTAACCATAAAAAATATCATAATACAGCAAACAACTGATTAAAGAACTAAAGAAGTTTCAATTTATTTTGTTATTGTAAAAGAGATTGGCAACAAAGTGTCGTTTTTTTCTATTTAAAGCTAACATATGAATTGTAGCATCATTTCAAACTACTGTTTTCCAACCATTGAAAAAGATGCCACTCAACCCAGTATCTCCATGTAGCCATTTTTCCCAGTACTTCAATTTTCAGCTGACAATGCCAGCAACCATCCAATGCTGCAGAGCGTTGGTGTGATCAAGTTAATACATTAGAAGCTGCAATCATATTATGTTGTATTATAACATTCACTCTTAGATCATCTGTTTTCAATGAAAACAGAAATGTCTAATTTTTATCTGCAAGTTTAGCAAAATTGATGATAAATTTAACATTTGGAATGGTAGTATTTTTGTTAATATACAAGTTTTTTTTAAGCAGTATACTTGAATTATTTCATTAAAAGGCATTTTATTTCTACAAAGTCTTACCAAAATATTCAAGCAGCTCTTGATAACAAGGCAAGAAAATAGATAGCAAGACAATCTTGTTAAATCTCATGTCAGTAGAATACAAATGTTCAAGTTGCTAGAAATAATGCATATTTTTTTCAAATATAAATATTATTAGCTTGAAAAACTTTGTAAAATGTTCATTTGAAATAGATATATACAGGTTTATTTGACATTGTGCTCATCACTCTTTACTAAGTTTTAACTAAAATTTTTGATCTTGCAAGTTTGACCAACCATGTGAGAACAGCCTCCATCTTGGTTTCATAGTGTGGTGATTATCACATCAGTTTTATACGCAGAAGGTCCTGGGTTCAATCCCCAGTGAAATCATATTTATTAATAATGACTTATACCAACAGGTATACTTTAAGGAAGGCTTTCCTGCTACTGCCCAATGTGAAATATGTTGTTTGTTCACTTACAAACTGTTTCTTCACTGCTAATAAGAATACATTTTATCTTAAAAACATTTAGCTTTCAACCATAAAAAACTATCATAATAGAGCAAACAGCTGATTGAAGAACTAAAGCAGTTTCAATTTATTTTGTTATTGTATAATAAACTGGTAACAAAGTGATCATGCACATTTGTGATCACACAAACTTGGCCACCCATGTTCCACTCATCTTGGTTTCATAGTGTAAGGGTTATCACATCTGCTACACTCGTGGAAAGTCCTGGGCTCAATCCCCAGTGAAACCAGATTTGTCAATACTGAACTTATTCAATCTGGTCCACTTTTAAGAAGCCTTTCCTGCTAATATCCAATGTTAGATGTGTTGTTTGTTCAATTATAAACTCTGTTCTTACTCTGCTAATGAGAATACATTTTATCCTAAAATCATTTAGCTTTTAACCATAAAAAATATCATAATACAGCAAACAACTGATTAAAGAACTAAAGAAGTTTCAATTTATTTTGTTATTGTAAAAGAGATTGGTAACAGTGTTATTTTTTTCTAATTAAAGCTAACATATGAATTGTAGCATCATTTCTAACTACTGTTTTCCCAACCTTTGAAAAAGATGCCACTCAACCCAGTATCTCCATGTAGCCATTTTCCCAGTACTTCAATTTTCACCTGACAATGCCAGTAATCATCCAATGCTGCAGAGGGTTAGTGTGATCCAGTTAATACATTAGAAGCTGCAATCATGTGATGTTGTATTATAACATTCACTCTTAGGTCATCTGTTTTCAATGAAAACAGAAACATCTAATTTTTATCTGCAAGTTTAGCAAAAATGATGATAAATTTAACATTTGGAATGGTAGTATTTTTGTTAATCTACAAGTTTTTTTAAGCAGTATACTTGAATTATGTCATTAAAAGGCATTTTATTTCTACAAAGTCTTACCAAAGTATGCAAGCAGCTCTTGATAACAAGGCAAGAAAATACATAGCAAGACAATCTTGTTAAATCTCATGTCAGTAGAATACAAATGTTCAAGTTGCTAGAAATAATGCATATTTTTTTCAAATATAAATATTATTAGCTTGAAAAACTTTGTAAAATGTTCATTTGAAATAGATATATACAGGTTTATTGGACATTGTGCTCATTACTCTTTACTAAGTTTTAACTAAAATTTTTGATCTTGCAAGTTTGACCAACCATGTGAGGACAGCCTCCATCTTGGTTTCATAGTGTAGTGGTTATCCCATCTGCTTTACATGCAGAAGGTCCTGGGTTCAATCCCCAGTGAAATCATATTTATTAATAATGACTTATACCAACAGGTATACTTTAAGGAAGGCTTTCCTGCTACTGCCCAATGTGAAATATGTTGTTTGTTCACTTACAAACTGTTTCTTCACTGCTAATGAGAATACATTTTATCTTAAAAACATTTAGCTTTCAACCATAAAAAACTATCATAATAGAGCAAACAACTGATTAAAGAACTAAAGAATTTTCAATTTATATTGTTATTGTATAATAAATTGGTAACAAAGTGATCATGCACACTTGTGATCATACAAACTTGGCCACCCATTGTCCACTCATCCTGGTTTCATAGTGTAAGGGTTATCACATCTGCTTTACTCGTGGAAGGTCCTGGGTTCAATCCCCAGTGAAATTAGATTTGACAATACGGAACTCATTTAACTGGTTCACTTTTAAGAAGCCTTTCCTACTAATATCCAATGTTAGATGTGTTGTTTGTTCAATTATAAACTCTGTTCTTTCTCTGCTAATGAGAATACATTTTATCCTAAAATCATTTAGCTTTTAACCATAAAAAATATCATAATACAGCAAACAACTGATTAAAGAACTAAAGAAGTTTCAATTTATTTTGTTATTGTAAAAGAGATTGGTAACAAAGTGTCGTTTTTTTCTATTTAAAGCTAACATATGAATTGTAGCATCATTTCTAACTACTGTTTTCCAACCATTGAAAAAGATGCCACTCAACCCAGTATCTCCATGTAGCCATTTTTCCTAGTACTTAAATTTTCAGTTGACAATGCCAGCAACCATCCAATGCTGCAGAGCGTTGGTGTGATCAAGTTAATACATTAGAAGCTGCAATCATATTATGTTGTATTATAACATTCACTCTTAGGTCATCTGTTTTCAATGAAAACAGAAATGTCTAATTTTTATCTGCAAGTTTAGCAAAAATGATGATAAATTTAACATTTGGTATGGTAGTATTTTTGTTAATATACAAGTTTTTTTTAAGCAGTATACTTGAATTATTTCATTAAAAGGCATTTTATTTCTACAAAGTCTTACCAAAATATGCAAGCAGCTCTTGATAACAAGGCAAGAAAATAGATAGCAAGACAATCTTGTTAAATCTCATGTCAGTAGAATACAAATGTTCAAGTTGCTAGAAATAATGCATATTTTTTTCAAATATAAATATTATTAGCTTGAAAAACTTTGTAAAATGTTCATTTGAAATAGATATATACAGGTTTATTTGACATTGTGCTCATTACTCTTTACTAAGTTTTAACTAAAATTTTTGATCTTGCAAGTTTGACCAACCATGTGAGAACAGCCTCCATCTTGGTTTCATAGTGTGGTGATTATCACATCAGTTTTATACGCAGAAGGTCCTGGGTTCAATCCCCAGTGAAATCATATTTATTTATAATGACTTATACCAACAGGTATACTTTAAGGAAGGCTTTCCTGCTACTGCCCAATGTGAAATATGTTGTTTGTTCACTTACAAACTGTTTCTTCACTGCTAATGAGAATACATTTTATCTTAAAAACATTTAGCTTTCAAACATAAAAAACTATCATAATAGAGCAAACAACTGATTAAAGAACTAAAGAAGTTTCATTTTATTTTGTTATTGTATAATAAATTGGTAACAAAGTGATCATGCACATTTGTGATCACACAAACTTGGCCACCCATCATCCACCCATCTTGGTTTCATAGTGTAAGGGTTATCACATCTGCTATACTCATGGAAGGTCCTGGGTTCATTCCCTAGTGAAACCAAATTTGTCAATACTGAACTTATTCAATCTGGTCCACTTTTAAGAAGCCTTTCCTGCTAATATCCATTGTTAGATGTGTTGTTTGTTCAATTATAAACTCTGTTCTTTCTCGGCTAATGAGAATACATTTTATCCTAAAATCATTTAGCTTTTAACCATAAAAAATATCATAATACAGCAAACAACTGATTAAAGAACTAAAGAAGTTTCAATTTATTTTGTTATTGTAAAAGAGATTGGTAACAGTGTTATTTTTTTCTAATTAAAGCTAACATATGAATTGTAGCATCATTTCTAACTACTGTTTTCAAAACCTTTGAAAAAGATGCCACTCAACCCAGTATCTCCATGTAGCCATTTTCCCAGTACTTCAATTTTCACCTGACAATGCCAGTAATCATCCAATGCTGTAGAGGGTTAGTGTGATCAAGTTAATACATTAGAAGCTGCAATCATGTGATGTTGTATTATAACATTCACTCTTAGGTCATCTGTTTTCAATGAAAACAGAAACATCTAATTTTTATCTGCAAGTTTAGCAAAAATGATGATAAATTTAACATTTGGAATGGTAGTATTTTTGTTAATCTACAAGTTTTTTTTAAGCAGTATACTTGAATTATGTCATTAAAAGGCATTTTATTTCTACAAAGTCTTACCAAAGTATGCAAGCAGCTCTTGATAACAAGGCAAGAAAATACATAGCAAGACAATCTTGTTAAATCTCATGTCAGTAGAATACAAATGTTCAAGTTGCTAGAAATAATGCATATTTTTTTCAAATATAAATATTATTAGCTTGAAAAACTTTGTAAAATGTTCATTTGAAATAGATATATACAGGTTTATTGGACATTGTGCTCATTACTCTTTACTAAGTTTTAACTAAAATTTTTGATCTTGCAAATTTGACCAACCATGTGAGGACAGCCTCCATCTTGGTTTCATAGTGTAGTGGTTATCACATCTGCTTTACACGCAGAAGGTCCTGGGTTCAATCCCCAGTGAAATCATGTTTATTAATAATGACTTATACCAACAGGTATACATTAAGGAAGGCTTTCCTGCTACTGCCCAATGTGAAATATGTTGTTTGTTCACTTACAAACTGTTTCTTCACTGCTAATGAGAATATATTTTATCTTAAAAACATTTAGCTTTCAACCATAAAAAACTATCATAATAGAGCAAACAACTGATTAAAGAACTAAAGAAGTTTCAATTTATATTGTTATTGTATAATAAATTGGTAACAAAGTGATCATGCACACTTGTGATCATACAAACTTTGCCACCCATTGTCTACTCATCCTGGTTTCATAGTGTAAGGGTGATCACATCTGCTTTACTCATGGAAGGTCCTGGGTTCAATCCCCAGGGAAATTAGATTTGACAATACTGAACTCATTCAACTGGTTCACTTTTAAGAAGCCTTTCCTGCTAATATCCAATGTTAGATGTGTTGTTTATTCAATTATAAACTCTGTTCTTTCTCTGCTAATGAGAATACATTTTATCCTAAAATCATTTAGCTTTTAACCATAAAAAATATCATAATACAGCAAACAACTGATTAAAGAACTAAAGAAGTTTCAATTTATTTTGTTATTGTAAAAGAGATTGGTAACAAAGTGTCGTTTTTTTCTATTTAAAGCTAACATATGAATTGTAGCATCATTTCTAACTACTGTTTTCCCAACCTTTGAAAAAGATTCCACTCAACCCAGTATCTCCATGTAGCCATTTTTCCCAGTACATCAATTTTCACCTGACAATGCCAGTAACCATCCAATGCTGCAGAGGTGTTGGTGTGATCAAGTTAATACATTAGAAGCTGCAATCATGTTATGTTGTATTATAACATTCACTCTTAGGTCATCTGTTTTCAATGAAAACAGAAATGTCTAATTTTTATCTGCAAGTTTAGCAAAAATGATGATAAAATTAACATTTGGAATGGTAGTATTTTTGTTAATCTACAAGTTTTTTTAAGCAGTATACTTGAATTATGTCATTAAAAGGCATTTTATTTCTACAAAGTCTTACCAAAATATGCAAGCAGCTCTTGATAACAAGGCAAGAAAATACATAGAAAGACATTCTTGTTAAATCTCATGTCAGTAGAATACAAATGTTCAAGTTGCTAGAAATAATGCATATTTTTTTCAAATATAAATATTAATAGCTTGAAAAACTTTTTAAAATGTTTCATTTGAAATAGATATATACAGGTGTATTTGACATTGTGCTCATTACTCTTTACTAAGTTTTAACTGAAATTTTTGTTCATGCAAGTTTGACCAACCATGTAAGTACAGCCTCCATCATCGTTTTATAGTGTAGTGGTAATCACATCTGCTTTACACGCAGAAGGTCCTGGGTTCAATCCCCAGTGAATTCAAATTTATTAATCATGACCTATACAAACAGGTATACTATAAGGAAGGCTTTCCTGCTACTGCCCAATGTGAAATATGTTGTTTGTTCATTTACAAACTGTTTCTTCACTGCTAATGAGAATACAATTTATCTTAAAAACATTTAGCCTTCAACCGTAAAAAAACTAACATAATAGAGCAAAAAACTGATTAAAGAACTAAAGAAGTTTCAATTTATTTTGTTATTGTATAATAAATTGGTAACAAAGTGATCATGCATATTTCTGATCTTACAAACTTGGCCACCCATTGTCCACTCATCTTGGTTTCATAGTGTAAGGGTTATCACATCTGCTTTACTCATGGAAGGTCCTGCGTTCAATCCCCAGTGAAACCAGATTTGTCAATACTGAACTTATTCAATCTGCTCCACTTTTTAGAAGCCTTTCCTGCTAATATCCAATGTTAGATGTGTTGTTTGTTCAATTATAAACTCTGTTCTTTCTCTGCTAATGAGAATACATTTTATCCTAAAATCATTTAGCTTTTGACCATAAAAAATATAATAATACAGCAAACAACTTATTAAAGAACTAAAGAAGTTTCAATTTATTTTGTTATTGTAAAAGAGATTGATAATAGTGTCATTTTTTTCTAATTAAAGCTAACATATGAATTGTAGCATCATTTCTAACTACTGTTTTCCCAACCTTTGAAAAAGATGCCACTCAACCCAGTATCTCCATGTAGCCATTTTCCCAGTACTTCAATTTTCACCTGACAATGCCAGTAACCATCCAATGCTGCAGAGGGTTGGTGTGATCAAGTTAATACATTAGAAGCTGCAATCATGTTATGTTGTATTATAACATTCACTCTTAGGTCATCTGTTTTCAATGAAAACAGAAATGTCTAATTTTTATCTGCAAGTTTAGCAAAAATGATGATAAATTTAACATTTGGAATGGTAGTATTTTTGTTAATCTACAAGTTTTTTTTAAGCAGTATACTTGAATTATGTCATTAAAAGGCATTTTATTTCTACAAAGTCTTACCAAAATATGCAAGCAGCTCTTGATAACAAGGCAAGAAAATAGATAGCAAGACAATCTTGTTAAATCTCATGTCAGTAGAATACAAATGTTCAAGTTGCTAGAAATAATGCATATTTTTTTCAAATATAAATATTATTAGCTTGAAAAACTTTGTAAAATGTTCATTTGAAATAGATATATACAGGTTTATTTGACATTGTGCTCATTACTCTTTACTAAGTTTTAACTAAAATTTTTGATCTTGCAAGTTTGACAAACCATGTGAGGACAGCCTCCATCTTGGTTTCATAGTGCAGTGGTTGTCACATCTGCTTTACATGCAGAAGGTCCTGGGTTCAATCCCCAGTGAAATCAAATTTATTAATCATGACCTATACCAACAGGTATACTTTAAGGAAGGCTTTCCTGCTACTGCCCAATGTGAAATATGTTGTTTGTTCACTTACAAACTGTTTCTTCACTGCTAATGAGAATACATTTTATCTTAAAAACATTTAGCTTTCAACCATAAAAAACTATCATAATAGAGCAAACAGCTGATTGAAGAACTAAAGAAGTTTCAATTTATTTTGTTATTGTATAATAAATTGGTAACAAAGTGATCATGCACATTTGTGATCATACAAACTTGGCCACCCATGTTCCACTCATCTTGGTTTCATAGTGTAAGGGTTATCACATCTGCTTCACTCGTGGAAGGTCCTGGGCTCAATCCCCAGTGAAACCAGATATGTCAATACTGAACTTATTCAATCTGGTCCACTTTTAAGAAGCCTTTCCTGCTAATATCCAATGTTAGATGTGATGTTTGTTCAATTATAAACTCTGTTCTTACTCGGCTAATGAGAATACTTTTTATCCTAAAATCATTTAGCTTTTAACCATATAAAATATCATAATACAGCAAACAACTGATTAAAGAACTAAAGAAGTTTAAATGTATTTTGTTATTGTAAAAGAGATTGGTAACAGTGTCATTTTTTTCTAATTAAAGCTAACATATGAATTGTAGCATCATTTCTAACTACTGTTTTCCCAACCTTTGATAAAGATGCCACTCAACCCAGTATTTCCATGTAGCCATTTTCCCAGTAGTTCAATTTTCACCTGACAATGCCAGTAATCATCCAATGCTGCAGAGGGTTGGTGTGATCAAGTTAATACATTAGAAGCTGCAATCATGTTATGTTGTATTATAACATTCACTCTTAGGTCATCTGTTTTCAATGAAAACAGAAACGTCTAATTTTTATCTGCAAGTTTAGCAAAAATGATGATAAATTTAACATTTGGAATGGTAGTATTTTTGTTAATCTACAAGTTTTTTTTAAGCAGTATACTTGAATTATGTCATTAAAAGGCATTTTATTTCTACAAAGTCTTACCAAAATATGCAAGCAGCTCTTGATAACAAGGCAAGAAAATACATAGAAAGACGTTCTTGTTAAATCTCATGTCAGTAGAATACAAATGTTCAAGTTGCTAGAAATAATGCATATTTTTTTCAAATATAAATATTATTAGCTTGAAAAACTTTGTAAAATGTTCATTTGAAATAGATATATACAGGTTTATTGGACATTGTGCTCATTACTCTTTACTAAGTTTTAACTAAAATTTTTGATCTTGCAAGTTTGACCAACCATGTGAGGACAGCCTCCATCTTGGTTTCATAGTGTAGTGGTTATCACATCTGCTTTACATGCAGAAGGTCCTGGGTTCAATCCCCAGTGAAATCATATTTATTAATAATGACTTATACCAACAGGTATACTTTAAGGAAGGCTTTCCTGCTACTGCCCAATGTGAAATATGTTGTTTGTTCACTTACAAACTGTTTTTTCACTGCTAATGAGAATACATTTTATCTTAAAAACATTTAGCTTTCAACCATAAAAAACTATCATAATAGAGCAAACAACTGATTAAAGAACTAAAGAATTTTCAATTTATATTGTTATTGTATAATAAATTGGTAACAAAGTGATCATGCACACTTGTGATCATACAAACTTGGCCACCCATTGTCCACTCATCCTGGTTTCATAGTGTAAGGGTTATCACATCTGCTTTACTCGTGGAAGGTCCTGGGTTCAATCCCCAGTGAAATTAGATTTGACAATAAGGAACTCATTTAACTGGTTCACTTTTAAGAAGCCTTTCCTACTAATATCCAATGTTAGATGTGTTGTTTGTTCAATTATAAACTCTGTTCTTTCTCTGCTAATGAGAATACATTTTATCCTAAAATCATTTAGCTTTTAACCATAAAAAATATCATAATACAGCAAACAACTGATTAAAGAACTAAAGAAGTTTCAATTTATTTTGTTATTGTAAAAGAGATTGGTAACAAAGTGTCGTTTTTTTCTATTTAAAGCTAACATATGAATTGTAGCATCATTTCTAACTACTGTTTTCCAACCATTGAAAAAGATGCCACTCAACCCAGTATCTCCATGTAGCCATTTTTCCTAGTACTTAAATTTTCAGTTGACAATGCCAGCAACCATCCAATGCTGCAGAGCGTTGGTGTGATCAAGTTAATACATTAGAAGCTGCAATCATATTATGTTGTATTATAACATTCACTCTTAGGTCATCTGTTTTCAATGAAAACAGAAATGTCTAATTTTTATCTGCAAGTTTAGCAACAATGATGATAAATTTAACATTTGGAATGGTAGTATTTTTGTTAATATACAAGTTTTTTTTAAGCAGTATACTTGAATTATTTCATTAAAAGGCATTTTATTTCTACAAAGTCTTACCAAAATATGCAAGCAGCTCTTGATAACAAGGCAAGAAAATAGATAGCAAGACAATCTTGTTAAATCTCATGTCAGTAGAATACAAATGTTCAAGTTGCTAGAAATAATGCATATTTTTTTCAAATATAAATATTATTAGCTTGAAAAACTTTGTAAAATGTTCATTTGAAATAGATATATACAGGTTTATTTGACATTGTGCTCATTACTCTTTACTAAGTTTTAACTAAAATTTTTGATCTTGCAAGTTTGACAAACCATGTGAGGACAGCCTCCATCTTGGTTTCATAGTGCAGTGGTTGTCACATCTGCTTTACACGCAGAAGGTCCTGGGTTCAATCCCCAGTGAAATCAAATTTATTAATCATGACCTATACCAACAGGTATACTTTAAGGAAGGCTTTCCTGCTACTGCCCAATGTGAAATATGTTGTTTGTTCACTTACAAACTGTTTCTTCACTGCTAATGAGAATACATTTTATCTTAAAAACATTTAGCTTTCAACCATAAAAAACTATCATAATAGAGCAAACAGCTGATTGAAGAACTAAAGAAGTTTCAATTTATTTTGTTATTGTATAATAAATTGGTAACAAAGTGATCATGCACATTTGTGATCATACAAACTTGGCCACCCATGTTCCACTCATCTTGGTTTCATAGTGTAAGGGTTATCACATCTGCTTCACTCGTGGAAGGTCCTGGGCTCAATCCTCAGTGAAACCAGATATGTCAATACTGAACTTATTCAATCTGGTCCACTTTTAAGAAGCCTTTCCTGCTAATATCCAATGTTAGATGTGTTGTTTGTTCAATTATAAACTCTGTTCTTACTCGGCTAATGAGAATACATTTTATCCTAAAATCATTTAGCTTTTAACCATAAAAAATATCATAATACAGCAAACAACTGATTAAAGAACTAAAGAAGTTTAAATGTATTTTGTTATTGTAAAAGAGATTGGTAACAGTGTCATTTTTTTCTAATTAAAGCTAACATATGAATTGTAGCATCATTTCTAACTACTGTTTTCCCAACCTTTGATAAAGATGCCACTCAACCCAGTATTTCCATGTAGCCATTTTCCCAGTAGTTCAATTTTCACCTGACAATGCCAGTAATCATCCAATGCTGCAGAGGGTTGGTGTGATCAAGTTAATACATTAGAAGCTGCAATCATGTTATGTTGTATTATAACATTCACTCTTAGGTCATCTGTTTTCAATGAAAACAGAAACGTCTAATTTTTATCTGCAAGTTTAGCAAAAATGATGATAAATTTAACATTTGGAATGGTAGTATTTTTGTTAATCTACAAGTTTTTTTTAAGCAGTATACTTGAATTATGTCATTAAAAGGCATTTTATTTCTACAAAGTCTTACCAAAATATGCAAGTAGCTCTTGATAACAAGGCAAGAAAATACATAGAAAGACGTTCTTGTTAAATCTCATGTCAGTAGAATACAAATGTTCAAGTTGCTAGAAATAATGCATATTTTTTTCAAATATAAATATTATTAGCTTGAAAAACTTTGTAAAATGTTCATTTGAAATAGATATATACAGGTTTATTGGACATTGTGCTCATTACTCTTTACTAAGTTTTAACTAAAATTTTTGATCTTGCAAGTTTGACCAACCATGTGAGGACAGCCTCCATCTTGGTTTCATAGTGTAGTGGTTATCACATCTGCTTTACATGCAGAAGGTCCTGGGTTCAATCCCCAGTGAAATCATATTTATTAATAATGACTTATACCAACAGGTATACTTTAAGGAAGGCTTTCCTGCTACTGCCCAATGTGAAATATGTTGTTTGTTCACTTACAAACTGTTTTTTCACTGCTAATGAGAATACATTTTATCTTAAAAACATTTAGCTTTCAACCATAAAAAACTATCATAATAGAGCAAACAACTGATTAAAGAACTAAAGAATTTTCAATTTATATTGTTATTGTATAATAAATTGGTAACAAAGTGATCATGCACACTTGTGATCATACAAACTTGGCCACCCATTGTCCACTCATCCTGGTTTCATAGTGTAAGGGTTATCACATCTGCTTTACTCGTGGAAGGTCCTGGGTTCAATCCCCAGTGAAATTAGATTTGACAATAAGGAACTCATTTAACTGGTTCACTTTTAAGAAGCCTTTCCTACTAATATCCAATGTTAGATGTGTTGTTTGTTCAATTATAAACTCTGTTCTTTCTCTGCTAATGAGAATACATTTTATCCTAAAATCATTTAGCTTTTAACCATAAAAAATATCATAATACAGCAAACAACTGATTAAAGAACTAAAGAAGTTTCAATTTATTTTGTTATTGTAAAAGAGATTGGTAACAAAGTGTCGTTTTTTTCTATTTAAAGCTAACATATGAATTGTAGCATCATTTCTAACTACTGTTTTCCAACCATTGAAAAAGATGCCACTCAACCCAGTATCTCCATGTAGCCATTTTTCCTAGTACTTAAATTTTCAGTTGACAATGCCAGCAACCATCCAATGCTGCAGAGCGTTGGTGTGATCAAGTTAATACATTAGAAGCTGCAATCATATTATGTTGTATTATAACATTCACTCTTAGGTCATCTGTTTTCAATGAAAACAGAAATGTCTAATTTTTATCTGCAAGTTTAGCAAAAATGATGATAAATTTAACATTTGGTATGGTAGTATTTTTGTTAATATACAAGTTTTTTTTAAGCAGTATACTTGAATTATTTCATTAAAAGGCATTTTATTTCTACAAAGTCTTACCAAAATATGCAAGCAGCTCTTGATAACAAGGCAAGAAAATAGATAGCAAGACAATCTTGTTAAATCTCATGTCAGTAGAATACAAATGTTCAAGTTGCTAGAAATAATGCATATTTTTTTCAAATATAAATATTATTAGCTTGAAAAACTTTGTAAAATGTTCATTTGAAATAGATATATACAGGTTTATTTGACATTGTGCTCATCACTCTTTACTAAGTTTTAACTAAAATTTTTGATCTTGCAAGTTTGACCAACCATGTGAGAACAGCCTCCATCTTGGTTTCATAGTGTGGTGATTATCACATCAGTTTTATACGCAGAAGGTCCTGGGTTCAATCCCCAGTGAAATCATATTTATTAATAATGACTTATACCAACAGGTATACTTTAAGGAAGGCTTTCCTGCTACTGCCCAATGTGAAATATGTTGTTTGTTCACTTACAAACTGTTTCTTCACTGCTAATGAGAATACATTTTATCTTAAAAACATTTAGCTTTCATCCATAAAAAACTATCATAATAGAGCAAACAACTGATTAAAGAACTAAAGAAGTTTCAATTTATTTTGTTATTGTATTATAAATTGGTAACAAAGTGATCATGCACATTTGTGATCATACAAACTTGGCCTCCCGTGGTCCACTCATCTTGGTTTCATAGTGTAAGGGTTATCACATCTGCTTCACTCGTGGAAGGTCCTGGGCTCAATCCCCAGTGAAACCAGATTTGTCAATACTGAACTTATTCAATCTGGTCCACTTTTAAGAAGCCTTTCCTGCTAATATCCAATGTTAGATGTGTTGTTTGTTCAATTATAAACTCTGTTCTTTGTCTGCTAATGAGAATACATTTTATCCTAAAATCATTTAGCTTTTAAGCATAAAAAATATCATAATACAGCAAACAACTGATTAAAGAACTAAATAAGTTTCTATTTATTTTGTTATTGTAAAAGAGATTGGTAACAGTGTCATTTTTTTCTAATTAAAGCTAACATATGAATTGTAGCATCATTTCTAACTACTGTTTTCCCAACCTTTGAAAAAGATGCCACTCAACCCAGTATCTCCATGTAGCCATTTTCCCAGTAGTTCAATTTTCACCTGATAATGCCAGTAACCATCCAATGCTGCAGAGGGTTGGTGTAATCAAGTTAATACATTAGAAGCTGCAATCATGTTATGTTGTATTATAACATTCACTCTTAGGTCATCTGTTTTCAATGAAAACAGAAACGACTAATTTTTATCTGCAAGTTTAGCAAAAATGATGATAAATTTAACATTTGGAATGGTAGTATTTTTGTTAATCTACAAGTTTTTTTTAAGCAGTATACTTGAATTATGTCATTAAAAGGCATTTTATTTCTACAAAGTCTTACCAAAATATGCAAGCAGCTCTTGATAACATGGCAAGAAAAAACATAGCAAGAAAATCTTGTTAAATCTCATGTCAGTAGAATACAAATGTTCAAGTTGCTAGAAATAATGCATATTTTTTTCAAATATAAATATTATTAGCTTGAAAAACTTTGTAAAATATTCATTTGAAATAGATATATACAGGTTTATTGGACATTGTGCTCATTACTATTTACTAAGTTTTAACTAAAATTTTTGATCTTGCAAGTTTGACCAACCATGTGAGAACAGCCTCCATCTTGGTTTCATAGTGTAGTAGTTATCACATCTGCTTTATACACAGAAGGTCCTGGGTTCAATCCCCAGTGAAATCATATTTATTAATAATGACTTATACCAACAGGTATTCTTTAAGGAAGGCTTTCCTGCTACTGCCCAATGTGAAATATGTTGTTTGTTCACTTACAAACTGTTTCTTCACTGCTAATGAGAATACATTTTATCTTAAAAACATGTAGCTTTCAACCTTAAAAAACTATCATAATAGAGCAAACAACTGATTAAAGAACTAAAGAAGTTTCAATTTATTTTGTTATTGTATAATAAATTGGTAACAAAGTGATCATGCACATTTGTGATCATACAAACTTGGCCACCCATCATCCACCCATCTTGGTTTCATAGTGTAAGGGTTATCACATCTGCTTTACTCATGGAAGGTCTTGGGTTAAATCCCCATTGAAACCAGATTTGTCAATACTGAACTTATTCAATCTGGTCCACTTTTAAGAAGCCTTTTCTGCTAATATCCAATGTTAGATGTGTTGTTTGTTCAATTATAAACTCTGTTCTTTCTCTGCTAATGAAAATACATTTTATCCTAAAATCATTTAGCTTTTAACCATAAAAAATATCATAATACAGCAAACAACTGATTAAAGAACTGAAGAAGTTTCAATTTATTTTGTTATTGTAAAAGAGATTGGTAACAGTGTCATTTTTTTCTAATTAAAGCTAACATATGAATTGTAGCATCATTTCTAACTACTGTTTTCCCAACCTTTGAAAAAGATGCCACTCAACCCAGTATCTCCATGTAGCCATTTTCCCAGTACTTGAATTTTCACCTGACAATGCCAGTAACCATCCAATGCTGCAGAGGGTTGGTGTGATCAAGTTAATGCATTAGAAGCTGCAATCATGTTATGTTGTATTATAACATTCACTCTTAGGTCATCTGTTTTCAATGAAAACAGAAATGTCTAATTTTTATCTGCAAGTTTAGCAAAAATGATGATAAATTTAACATTTGGAATGGTAGTATTTTTGTTAATCTACAAGTTTTTTTTAAGCAGTATACTTGAATTATTTCATTAAAAGGCATTTTATTTCTACAAAGTCTTACCAAAATATGCAAGCAGCTCTTGATAACAAGGCAAGAAAATACATAGAAAGACGTTCTTGTTAAATCTCATGTCAGTAGAATACAAATGTTCAAGTTGCTAGAAATAATGCATATTTTTTTCAAATATAAATATTATTAGCTTGAAAAGCTTTGTAAAATGTTTCATTTGAAATAGATATATACAGGTTTATTTGACATTGTGCTCATTACTCTTTACTAAGTTTTAACTAAAATTTTGATCATGCAAGTTTGACCAACCATGTGAGGACACCCTCCATCTTGGTTTCATAGTGCAGTGGTTGTCACATCTGCTTTACACGCAGGAGGTCCTGGGTTCAATCCCCAGTGAAATCAAATTTATTAATCATGACCTATACCAACAGGTATACTTAAGGAAGGCTTTCCTGCTACTGCCCAATGTGAAATATGTTGTTTGTTCACTTACAAACTGTTTCTTCACTGCTAATGAGAATACATTTTATCTTAAAAACATTTAGCTTTCAACCATAAAAAACTATCATAATAGAGCAAACAGCTGATTGAAGAACTAAAGAAGTTTAAATTTATTTTGTTATTGTATAATAAATTGGTAACAAAGTGATCATGCACATTTGTGATCATACAAACTTGGCCACCCATTGTCCACTCATCTTGGTTTCATAGTGTAAGGGTTATCACATCTGCTTTATTCATGGAAAGTCCTGGGTTCAATCCCCAGTGAAACCAGATTTGTCAATACTGAACTTATTCAGTCTGGTCCACTTTTAAGAAGCCTTTCCTGCTAATATCCAATGTTAGATGTGTTGTTTGTTCAATTATAAACTCTGTTCTTTGTCTGCTAAAGAGAATACATTTTATCCTAAAATCATTTAGCTTTTAACCATAAAAAATATCATAATACAGCAAAAAACTGATTAAAGAACTAAAGAAGTTTCAATTTATTTTGGTATTGTAAAAGAGATTGGTAACAAAGTGTCATTTTTTTCTATTTAAAGCTAACATATGAATTGTAGCATCATTTCTAACTACTGTTTTCCAACCATTGAAAAAGATGCCACTCAACCCAGTATCTCCATGTAGCCATTTTTCCCAGTTCTTCAATTTTCACCTGACAATGCCAGCAACCATCCAATGCTGCAGAGCGTTGGTGTGATCAAGTTAATACATTAGAAGCTGCAATCATATTATGTTGTATTATAACATTCACTCTTAGATCATCTGTTTTCAATGAAAACAGAAATGTCTAATTTTTATCTGCAAGTTTAGCAAAAATGATGATAAATTTAACATTTGGAATGGTAGTATTTTTGTTAATCTACAAGTTTTTTTTAAGCAGTATACTTGAATTATGTCATTAAAAGGCATTTTATTTCTACAAAGTCTTACCAAAATATGCAAGCAGCTCTTGATAACAAGGCAAGAAAAAACATAGCAAGACAATCTTGTTAAATCTCATGTCAGTAGAATACAAATGTTCAAGTTGCTAGAAATAATGCATATTTTTTTCAAATATAAATATTATTAGCTTGAAAAACTTTGTAAAATGTTCATTTGAAATAGATATATACAGGTTTATTGGACATTGTGCTCATTACTCTTTACTAAGTTTTAACTAAAATTTTTGATCTTGCAAGTTTGACCAACCATGTGAGGACAGCCTCCATCTTGGTTTCATAGTGTAGTAGTTATCACATCTGCTTTACACACAGAAGGTCCTGGGTTCAATCCCCAGTGAAATCATATTTATTAATAATGACTTATACCAACAGGTATTCTTTAAGGAAGGCTTTCCTGCTACTGCCCAATGTGAAATATGTTGTTTGTTCACTTACAAACTGTTTCTTCACTGCTAATGAGAATACATTTTATCTTAAAAACATTTAGCTTTCAACCATAAAAAACTATCATAATAGAGCAAACAACTGATTAAAGAACTAAAGAAGTTTCAATTTATTTTGTTATTGTATAATAAATTGGTAACAAAGTGATCATGCACATTTGTGATCATACAAACTTGGCCACCCATCATCCACCCATCTTGGTTTCATAGTGTAAGGGTTATCACATCTGCTTTACTCATGGAAGGTCTTGGGTTAAATCCCCAGTGAAACCAGATTTGTCAATACTGAACTTATTCAATCTGGTCCACTTTTAAGATGCCTTTCCTGCTAATATCCAATGTTAGATGTGTTGTTTGTTCAATTATAAACTCTGTTCTTTCTCTGCTAATGAAAATACATTTTATCCTAAAATCATTTAGCTTTTAACCATAAAAAATATCATAACACAGCAAACAACTGATTAAAGAACTAAAGAAGTTTCAATTTATTTTGTTATTGTAAAAGAGATTGGTAACAGTGTCATTTTTTTCTAATTAAAGCTAACATATGAATTGTAGCATCATTTCTAACTACTGTTTTCCCAACCTTTGAAAAAGATGCCACTCAACCCAGTATCTCCATGTAGCCATTTTCCCAGTACTTGAATTTTCACCTGACAATGCCAGTAACCATCCAATGCTGCAGAGGGTTGGTGTGATCAAGTTAATGCATTAGAAGCTGCAATCATGTTATGTTGTATTATAACATTCACTCTTAGGTCATCTGTTTTCAATGAAAACAGAAATGTCTAATTTTTATCTGCAAGTTTAGCAAAAATGATGATAAATTTAACATTTGGAATGGTAGTATTTTTGTTAATCTACAAGTTTTTTTTAAGCAGTATACTTGAATTATTTCATTAAAAGGCATTTTATTTCTACAAAGTCTTACCAAAATATGCAAGCAGCTCTTGATAACAAGGCAAGAAAATAGATAGCAAGACAATCTTGTTAAATCTCATGTCAGTAGAATACAAATGTTCAAGTTGCTAGAAATAATGCATATTTTTTTCAAATATAAATATTATTAGCTTGAAAAACTTTGTAAAATGTTCATTTGAAATAGATATATACAGGTTTATTTGACATTGTGCTCATTACTCTTTACTAAGTTTTAACTAAAATTTTTGATCTTGCAAGTTTGACCAACCATGTGAGGGCAGCCTCCATCTTGGTTTCATAGTGTAGTGGTTATCACATCTGCTTTACACGCAGAAGGTCCTGGGTTCAATCCCCAGTGAAATCAAATTTATTAATAATGACTTATACCAACAGGTATACTTTAAGGAAGGCTTTCCTGCTACTGCCCAATGTGAAATATGTTGTTTGTTCACTTACAAACTGTTTCTTCACTGCTAATGAGAATACATTTTATCTTAAAAACATTTAGCTTTCAACCATAAAAAACTATCATAAAGGAGCAAACAACTGATTAAAGAACTAAAGAAGTTTCAATTTATTTTGTTATTGTATAATAAATTGGTAACAAAGTGATCATGCACATTTCTGATCATACAAACTTGGCCACCCATTGTCCACTCATCTTGGTTTCATAGTGTAAGGGTTATCACATCTGCTTTACTCATGGAAGGTCCTGGGTTCAAACCCCAGTGAAACCAGATTTGTCAATACTGAACTTATTCAGTCTGGTCCACTTTTAAGAAGCCTTTCCTACTAATATCCAATGTTAGATGTGTTGTTTGTTCAATTATAAACTCTGTTCTTTGTCTGCTAATGAGAATACATTTTATCCTAAAATCATTTAGCTTTTAACCATAAAAAATATCATAATACAGCAAACAACTGATTAAAGAACTAAAGAAGTTTCAATTTATTTTGTTATTGTAAAAGAGATTGGTAACAGTGTCATTTTTTTCTAATTAAAGCTAACATATGAATTGTAGCATCATTTCTAACTACTGTTTTCCCAACCTTTGAAAAAGATGCCACTCAACCCAGTATCTCCATGTAGCCATTTTCCCAGTACTTCAATTTTCAGCTGACAATGCCAGTAACCATCCAATGCTGCAGAGGGTTGGTGTGATCAAGTTAATACATTAGAAGCTGCAATCATGTTATGTTGTTTTATAACATTCACTCTTAGATCATCTGTTTTCAATGAAAACAGAAATGTCTAATTTTTATCTGCAAGTTTAGCAAAAATGATGATAAATTTAACATTTGGAATGGTAGTATTTTTGTTATCCTACAAGTTTTTTTTAAGCAGTATACTTGAATTATGTCATTAAAAGGCATTTTATTTCTACAAAGTCTTACCAAAATATGCAAGCAGCTCTTGATAACAAGGCAAGAAAATACATAGCAAGACAATCTTGCTAAATCTCATGTCAGTAGAATACAAATGTTCAAGTTGCTAGAAATAATGCATATTTTTTTCAAATATAAATATTATTAGCTTGAAAAACTTTGTAAAATGTTCATTTGAAATAGATATATACAGGTTTATTTGACATTGTGCTCATTACTCTTTACTAAGTTTTAACTAAAATTTTTGATCTTGCAAGTTTGACCAACCATGTGAGGACAGCCTCCATCTTGGTTTCATAGTGTAGTGGTTATGACATCTGCTTTACACGCAGAAGATCCTGGGTTCAATCCCCAGTGAAACCAAATTTATTAATAATGACTTATACCAACAGGTATACTTTAAGGAAGGCTACTGCCCAAAGTGAAATATGTTGTTTGTTCACTTACAAACTGTTTCTTCACTGCTAATGAGAATACATTTTATCTTAAAAACATTTAGCTTTCAACCATAAAAAACTATCATAATAGAGCAAACAACTGATTAAAGAACTAAAGAAGTTTCAATTTATTTTGTTATTGTATAATAAATTGGTAACAAAGTGATCATGCACATTTGTGATCATACAAACTTGGCCACCCATTGTCCCCTCATCTTGGTTTCATAGTGTAAGGGTTATCACATCTGCTTCACTCATGGAAGGTCCTGGGCTCAATCCCCAGTGAAACCAGATTTGTCAATACTGAACTTATTCAATCTGGTCCACTTTTAAGAAGCCTTTCCTGCTAATATCCAATGTTAGATGTGTTGTTTGTTCAATTATAAACTCTGTTCTTTGTCTGCTAATGAGAATACATTTTATCCTAAAATCATTTAGCTTTTAACCATAAAAAATATCATAATACAGCAAACAACTGATTAAAGAACTAAAGAAGTTTCAATTTATTTTGTTATTGTAAAAGAGATTGGTAACAGTGTCATTTTTTTCTAATTAAAGCTAACATATGAATTGTAGCATCATTTCTAACTACTGTTTTCCCAACCTTTGAAAAAGATGCCACTCAACCCAGTATCTCCATGTAGCCATTTTCCCAGTACTTCAATTTTCACCTGACAATGCCAGTAACCATCCAATGCTGCAGAGGGTTGGTGTGATAAAGTTAATACATTAGAAGCTGCAATCATGTTATGTTGTATTATAACATTCACTCTTAGGTCATCTGTTTTCAATGAAAACATAAACAACTAATTTTTATCTGCAAGTTTAGCAAAAACGATGATAAATTTAACATTTGGAATGGTAGTATTTTTGTTAATCTACAAGTTTTTTTTAAGCAGTATACTTGAATTATGTCATTAAAAGGCATTTTATTTCTACAAAGTCTTACCAAAATATGCAAGCAGCTCTTGATAACAAGGCAAGAAAAAACATAGCAAGACAATCTTGTTAAATCTCATGTCAGTAGAATACAAATGTTCAAGTTGCTAGAAATAATGCATATTTTTTTCAAATATAAATATTATTAGCTTGAAAAACTTTGTAAAATGTTCATTTGAAATAGATATATACAGGTTTATTGGACATTGTGCTCATTACTATTTACTAAGTTTTAACTAAAATTTTTGATCTTGCAAGTTTGACCAACCATGTGAGGACAGCCTCCATCTTGGTTTCATAGTGTAGTAGTTATCACATCTGCTTTACACACAGAAGGTCCTGGGTTCAATCCCCAGTGAAATCATATTTATTAATAATGACTTATACCAACAGGTATTCTTTAAGGAAGGCTTTCCTGCTACTGCCCAATGTGAAATATGTTGTTTGTTCACTTACAAACTGTTTCTTCACTGCTAATGAGAATACATTTTATCTTAAAAACATTTAGCTTTCAACCTTAAAAAACTATCATAATAGAGCAAACAACTGATTAAAGAACTAAAGAAGTTTAAATTTATTTTGTTATTGTATAATAAATTGGTAACAAAGTGATCATGCACATTTGTGATCATACAAACTTGGCCACCCATCATCCACCCATCTTGGTTTCATAGTGTAAGGGTTATCACATCTGCTTTACTCATGGAAGGTCTTGGGTTAAATCCCCAGTGAAACCAGATTTGTCAGTACTGAACTTATTCAATCTGGTCCACTTTTAAGAAGCCTTTCCTGCTAATATCCAATGTTAGATGTGTTGTTTGTTCAATTATAATCTCTGTTCTTTCTCTGCAAATGAAAATACATTTTATCCTAAAATCATTTAGCTTTTAACCATAAAAAATATCATAACACAGCAAACAACTGATTAAAGAACTAAAGAAGTTTCAATTTATTTTGTTATTGTAAAAGAGATTGGTAACTGTGTCATTTTTTTCTAATTAAAGCTAACATATGAATTGTAGCATCATTTCTAACTACTGTATTCCCAACCTTTGAAAAAGATGCCACTCAACCCAGTATCTCCATGTAGCCATTTTCCCAGTACTTCAAATTTCACCTGACAATGCCAGTAACCATCCAATGCTGCAGAGGGTTGGTGTGATCAAGTTAATGCATTAGAAGCTGCAATCATGTTATGTTGTATTATAACATTCACTCTTAGGTCATCTGTTTTCAATGAAAACAGAAACGACTAATTTTTATCTGCAAGTTTAGCAAAAATGATGATAAATTTAACATTTGGAATGGTAGTATTTTTGTTAATCTACAAGTTTTTTTTAAGCAGTATACTTGAATTATGTCATTAAAAGGCATTTTATTTCTACAAAGTCTTACCAAAATATGCAAGCAGCTCTTGATAACAAGGCAAGAAAAAACATAGCAAGACAATCTTGTTAAATCTCATGTCAGTAGAATACAAATGTTCAAGTTGCTAGAAATAATGCATATTTTTTTCAAATATAAATATTATTAGCTTGAAAAACTTTGTAAAATGTTCATTTGAAATAGATATATACAGGTTTATTGGACATTGTGCTCATTACTATTTACTAAGTTTTAACTAAAATTTTTGATCTTGCAAGTTTGACCAACCATGTGAGGACAGCCTCCATCTTGGTTTCATAGTGTAGTAGTTATCACATCTGTTTTACACACAGAAGGTCCTGGGTTCAATCCCCAGTGAAATCATATTTATTAATAATGACTTATACCAACAGGTATTCTTTAAGGAAGGCTTTCCTGCTACTGCCCAATGTGAAATATGTTGTTTGTTCACTTACAAACTGTTTCTTCACTGCTAATGAGAAT
This sequence comes from Taudactylus pleione, assembly GCA_031769625.1. Taxonomy (NCBI): domain Eukaryota; kingdom Metazoa; phylum Chordata; class Amphibia; order Anura; family Myobatrachidae; genus Taudactylus; species Taudactylus pleione. The sequence goes on from JAUIMM010000084.1 coordinate 1,880,593, forward strand.
ACATTTTATCTTAAAAACATTTAGCTTTCAACCTTAAAAAACTATCATAATTGAGCAAACAACTGATTAAAGAACTAAAGAAGTTTAAATTTATTTTGTTATTGTATAATAAATTGGTAACAAAGTGATCATGCACATTTGTGATCATACAAACTTGGCCACCCATCATCCACCCATCTTGGTTTCATAGTGTAAGGGTTATCACATCTGCTTTACTCATGGAAGGTCTTGGGTTAAATCCCCAGTGAAACCAGATTTGTCAGTACTGAATTTATTCAATCTGGTCCACTTTTAAGAAGCCTTTCCTGCTAATATCCAATGTTAGATGTGTTGTTTGTTCAATTATAAACTCTGTTCTTTGTCTGCTAATGAGAATACATTTTATCCTAAAATCATTTAGCTTTTAACCATAAAAAACTATCATAATAGAGCAAACAACTGATTAAAGAACTAAAGAAGTTTCAATTTATTTTGTTATTGTATAATAAATTGGTAACAAAGTGATCATGCACATTTGTGATCATACAAACTTGGCCACCCATTGTCCCCTCATCTTGGTTTCATAGTGTAAGGGTTATCACATCTGCTTCACTCATGGAAGGTCCTGGGCTCAATCCCCAGTGAAACCAGATTTGTCAATACTGAACTTATTCAATCTGGTCCACTTTTAAGAAGCCTTTCCTGCTAATATCCAATGTTAGATGTGTTGTTTGTTCAATTATAAACTCTGTTCTTTGTCTGCTAATGAGAATACATTTTATCCTAAAATCATTTAGCTTTTAACCATAAAAAATATCATAATACAGCAAACAACTGATTAAAGAACTAAAGAAGTTTCAATTTATTTTGTTATTGTAAAAGAGATTGGTAACAGTGTCATTTTTTTCTAATTAAAGCTAACATATGAATTGTAGCATCATTTCTAACTACTGTTTTCCCAACCTTTGAAAAAGATGCCACTCAACCCAGTATCTCCATGTAGCCATTTTCCCAGTACTTCAATTTTCACCTGACAATGCCAGTAACCATCCAATGCTGCAGAGGGTTGGTGTGATAAAGTTAATACATTAGAAGCTGCAATCATGTTATGTTGTATTATAACATTCACTCTTAGGTCATCTGTTTTCAATGAAAACATAAACAACTAATTTTTATCTGCAAGTTTAGCAAAAACGATGATAAATTTAACATTTGGAATGGTAGTATTTTTGTTAATCTACAAGTTTTTTTTAAGCAGTATACTTGAATTATGTCATTAAAAGGCATTTTATTTCTACAAAGTCTTACCAAAATATGCAAGCAGCTCTTGATAACAAGGCAAGAAAAAACATAGCAAGACAATCTTGTTAAATCTCATGTCAGTAGAATACAAATGTTCAAGTTGCTAGAAATAATGCATATTTTTTTCAAATATAAATATTATTAGCTTGAAAAACTTTGTAAAATGTTCATTTGAAATAGATATATACAGGTTTATTGGACATTGTGCTCATTACTATTTACTAAGTTTTAACTAAAATTTTTGATCTTGCAAGTTTGACCAACCATGTGAGGACAGCCTCCATCTTGGTTTCATAGTGTAGTAGTTATCACATCTGCTTTACACACAGAAGGTCCTGGGTTCAATCCCCAGTGAAATCATATTTATTAATAATGACTTATACCAACAGGTATTCTTTAAGGAAGGCTTTCCTGCTACTGCCCAATGTGAAATATGTTGTTTGTTCACTTACAAACTGTTTCTTCACTGCTAATGAGAATACATTTTATCTTAAAAACATTTAGCTTTCAACCTTAAAAAACTATCATAATAGAGCAAACAACTGATTAAAGAACTAAAGAAGTTTAAATTTATTTTGTTATTGTATAATAAATTGGTAACAAAGTGATCATGCACATTTGTGATCATACAAACTTGGCCACCCATCATCCACCCATCTTGGTTTCATAGTGTAAGGGTTATCACATCTGCTTTACTCATGGAAGGTCTTGGGTTAAATCCCCAGTGAAACCAGATTTGTCAGTACTGAACTTATTCAATCTGGTCCACTTTTAAGAAGCCTTTCCTGCTAATATCCAATGTTAGATGTGTTGTTTGTTCAATTATAATCTCTGTTCTTTCTCTGCAAATGAAAATACATTTTATCCTAAAATCATTTAGCTTTTAACCATAAAAAATATCATAACACAGCAAACAACTGATTAAAGAACTAAAGAAGTTTCAATTTATTTTGTTATTGTAAAAGAGATTGGTAACTGTGTCATTTTTTTCTAATTAAAGCTAACATATGAATTGTAGCATCATTTCTAACTACTGTATTCCCAACCTTTGAAAAAGATGCCACTCAACCCAGTATCTCCATGTAGCCATTTTCCCAGTACTTCAATTTTCACCTGACAATGCCAGTAACCATCCAATGCTGCAGAGGGTTGGTGTGATCAAGTTAATGCATTAGAAGCTGCAATCATGTTATGTTGTATTATAACATTCACTCTTAGGTCATCTGTTTTCAATGAAAACAGAAACGACTAATTTTTATCTGCAAGTTTAGCAAAAATGATGATAAATTTAACATTTGGAATGGTAGTATTTTTGTTAATCTACAAGTTTTTTTTAAGCAGTATACTTGAATTATGTCATTAAAAGGCATTTTATTTCTACAAAGTCTTACCAAAATATGCAAGCAGCTCTTGATAACAAGGCAAGAAAAAACATAGCAAGACAATCTTGTTAAATCTCATGTCAGTAGAATACAAATGTTCAAGTTGCTAGAAATAATGCATATTTTTTTCAAATATAAATATTATTAGCTTGAAAAACTTTGTAAAATGTTCATTTGAAATAGATATATACAGGTTTATTGGACATTGTGCTCATTACTATTTACTAAGTTTTAACTAAAATTTTTGATCTTGCAAGTTTGACCAACCATGTGAGGACAGCCTCCATCTTGGTTTCATAGTGTAGTAGTTATCACATCTGTTTTACACACAGAAGGTCCTGGGTTCAATCCCCAGTGAAATCATATTTATTAATAATGACTTATACCAACAGGTATTCTTTAAGGAAGGCTTTCCTGCTACTGCCCAATGTGAAATATGTTGTTTGTTCACTTACAAACTGTTTCTTCACTGCTAATGAGAATACATTTTATCTTAAAAACATTTAGCTTTCAACCTTAAAAAACTATCATAATTGAGCAAACAACTGATTAAAGAACTAAAGAAGTTTAAATTTATTTTGTTATTGTATAATAAATTGGTAACAAAGTGATCATGCACATTTGTGATCATACAAACTTGGCCACCCATCATCCACCCATCTTGGTTTCATAGTGTAAGGGTTATCACATCTGCTTTACTCATGGAAGGTCTTGGGTTAAATCCCCAGTGAAACCAGATTTGTCAGTACTGAATTTATTCAATCTGGTCCACTTTTAAGAAGCCTTTCCTGCTAATATCCAATGTTAGATGTGTTGTTTGTTCAATTATAATCTCTGTTCTTTCTCTGCAAATGAAAATACATTTTATCCTAAAATCATTTAGCTTTTAACCATAAAAAATATCATAACACAGCAAACAACTGATTAAAGAACTAAAGAAGTTTCAATTTATTTTGTTATTGTAAAAGAGATTGGTAACAGTGTCATTTTTTTCTAATTAAAGCTAACAAATGAATTGTAGCATCATTTCTAACTACTGTATTCCCAACCTTTGAAAAAGATGCCACTCAACCCAGTATCTCCATGTAGCCATATTCCCAGTACTTCAATTTTCACCTGACAATGCCAGTAACCATCCAATGCTGCAGAGGGTTGGTGTGATCAAGTTAATGCATTAGAAGCTGCAATCATGTTATGTTGTATTATAACATTCACTCTTAGGTCATCTGTTTTCAATGAAAACAGAAATGTCTAATTTTTATCTGCAAGTTTAGCAAAAATTATGATAAATTTAACATTTGGAATGGTAGTATTTTTGTTAATCTACAAGTTTTTTTTAAGCAGTATACTTGAATTATTTCATTAAAAGGCATTTTATTTCTACAAAGTTTTACCAAAATATGCAAGCAGCTCTTGATAACAAGGCAAGAAAATAGATAGCAAGACAATCTTGTTAAATCTCATGTCAGTAGAATACAAATGTTCAAGTTGCTAGAAATAATGCATATTTTTTTCAAATATAAATATTATTAGCTTGAAAAACTTTGTAAAATGTTCATTTGAAATAGATATATACAGGTTTATTTGACATTGTGCTCATTACTCTTTACTAAGTTTTAACTAAAATTTTTGATCTTGCAAGTTTGACCAACCATGTGAGAACAGCCTCCATCTTGGTTTCATAGTGTGGTGATTATCACATCAGTTTTATATGCAGAAGGTCCTGGGTTCAATCCCCAGTGAAATCATATTTATTATTAATGACTTATACCAACAGGTATACTTTAAGGAAGGCTTTCCTGCTACTGCCCAATGTGAAATATGTTGTTTGTTCACTTACAAACTGTTTCTTCACTGCTAATGAGAATACATTTTATCTTAAAAACATTTAGCTTTCAACCATAAAAAACTATCATAATAGAGCAAACAACTGATTAAAGAACTAAAGAAGTTTCAATTTATTTTGTTATTGTATAATAAATTGGTAACAAAGTGATCATGCACATTTGTGATCACACAAACTTGGCCACCCATCATCCACCCATCTTGGTTTCATAGTGTAAGGGTTATCACATCTGCTTTACTCATGGAAGGTCCTGGGTTCAATCCCTAGTGAAACCAAATTTGTCAATACTGAACTTATTCAATTTGGTCCACTTTTAAGAAGCCTTTCCTGCTAATATCCATTGTTAGATGTGTTGTTTGTTCAATTATAAACTCTGTTCTTTGTCTGCTAATGAGAATACATTTTATCCTAAAATCATTTAGCTTTTAACCATAAAAAATATCATAATACAGCAAACAACTGATTAAAGAACTAAATAAGTTTCAATTTATTTTGTTATTGTAAAAGAGATTGGTAACAGTGTCATTTTTTTCTAATTAAAGCTAACATATGAATTGTAGCATCATTTCTAACTACTGTTTTCCCAACCTTTGAAAAAGATGCCACTCAACCCAGTATCTCCATGTAGCCATTTTCCCAGTACTTCAATTTTCAGCTGACAATGCCAGTAACCATCCAATGCTGCAGAGGGTTGGTGTGATCAAGTTAATACATTAGAAGCTGCAATCATGTTATGTTGTATTATAACATTCACTCTTAGGTCATCTGTTTTCAATGAAAACAGAAACGACTAATTTTTATCTGCAAGTTTAGCAAAAATGATGATAAATTTAACATTTGGAATGGTAGTATTTTTGTTAATCTACAAGTTTTTTTAAGCAGTATACTTGAATTATGTCATTAAAAGGCATTTTATTTCTACAAAGTCTTACCAAAATATGCAAGCAGCTCTTGATAACAAGGCAAGAAAAAACATAGCAAGACAATCTTGTTAAATCTCATGTCAGTAGAATACAAATGTTCAAGTTGCTAGAAATAATGCATATTTTTTTCAAATATAAATATTATTAGCTTGAAAAACTTTGTAAAATGTTCATTTGAAATAGATATATACAGGTTTATTGGACATTGTGCTCATTACTATTTACTAAGTTTTAACTAAAATTTTTGATCTTGCAAGTTTGACCAACCATGTGAGGACAGCCTCCATCTTGGTTTCATAGTGTAGTGGTTATCATATCTGTTTTACACACAGAAGGTCCTGGGTTCAATCCCCAGTGAAATCATATTTATTAATAATGACTTATACCAACAGGTATTCTTTAAGGAAGGCTTTCCTGCTACTGCCCAATGTGAAATATGTTGTTTGTTCACTTACAAACTGTTTCTTCACTGCTAATGAGAATACATTTTATCTTAAAAACATTTAGCTTTCAACCTTAAAAAACTATCATAATTGAGCAAACAACTGATTAAAGAACTAAAGAAGTTTAAATTTATTTTGTTATTGTATAATAAATTGGTAACAAAGTGATCATGCACATTTGTGATCATACAAACTTGGCCACCCATCATCCACCCATCTTGGTTTCATAGTGTAAGGGTTATCACATCTGCTTTACTCATGGAAGGTCTTGGGTTAAATCCCCAGTGAAACCAGATTTGTCAGTACTGAACTTATTCAATCTGGTCCACTTTTAAGAAGCCTTTCCTGCTAATATCCAATGTTAGATGTGTTGTTTGTTCAATTATAATCTCTGTTCTTTCTTTGCAAATGAAAATACATTTTATCCTAAAATCATTTAGCTTTTAACCATAAAAAATATCATAACACAGCAAACAACTGATTAAAGAACTAAAGAAGTTTCAACTTATTTTGTTATTGTAAAAGAGATTGGTAACAGTGTCATTTTTTTCTAATTAAAGCTAACATATGAATTGTAGCATCATTTCTAACTACTGTTTTCCCAACCTTTGAAAAAGATGCCACTCAACCCAGTATCTCCATGTAGCCATTTTCCCAGTACTTCAATTTTCACCTGACAATGCCAGTAACCATCCAATGCTGCAGAGGGTTGGTGTGATCAAGTTAATGCATTAGAAGCTGCATTCATGTTATGTTGTATTATAACATTCACTCTTAGGTCATCTGTTTTCAATGAAAACAGAAATGTCTATTTTTTATCTGCAAGTTTAGCAAAAATGATGATAAATTTAACATTTGGAATGGTAGTATTTTTGTTAATCTACAAGTTTTTTTTAAGCAGTATACTTGAATTATTTCATTAAAAGGCATTTTATTTCTACAAAGTCTTACCAAAATATGCAAGCAGCTCTTGATAACAAGGCAAGAAAATAGATAGCAAGACAATCTTGTTAAATCTCATGTCAGTAGAATACAAATGTTCAAGTTGCTAGAAATAATGCATATTTTTTTCAAATATAAATATTATTAGCTTGAAAAACTTTGTAAAATGTTCATTTGAAATAGATATATACAGGTTTATTTGACATTGTGCTCATTACTCTTTACTAAGTTTTAACTAAAATTTTTGATCTTGCAAGTTTGACCAACCATGTGAGGACAGCCTCCATCTTGGTTTCATAGTGTAGTAGTTATCACATCTGTTTTACACACAGAAGGTCCTGGGTTCAATCCCCAGTGAAATCATATTTATTAATAATGACTTATACCAACAGGTATTCTTTAAGGAAGGCTTTCCTGCTACTGCCCAATGTGAAATATGTTGTTTGTTCACTTACAAACTGTTTCTTCACTGCTAATGAGAATACATTTTATCTTAAAAACATTTAGCTTTCAACCTTAAAAAACTATCATAATTGAGCAAACAACTGATTAAAGAACTAAAGAAGTTTAAATTTATTTTGTTATTGTATAATAAATTGGTAACAAAGTGATCATGCACATTTGTGATCATACAAACTTGGCCACCCATCATCCACCCATCTTGGTTTCATAGTGTAAGGGTTATCACATCTGCTTTACTCATGGAAGGTCTTGGGTTAAATCCCCAGTGAAACCAGATTTGTCAGTACTGAATTTATTCAATCTGGTCCACTTTTAAGAAGCCTTTCCTGCTAATATCCAATGTTAGATGTGTTGTTTGTTCAATTATAATCTCTGTTCTTTCTCTGCAAATGAAAATACATTTTATCCTAAAATCATTTAGCTTTTAACCATAAAAAATATCATAACACAGCAAACAACTGATTAAAGAACTAAAGAAGTTTCAATTTATTTTGTTATTGTAAAAGAGATTGGTAACAGTGTCATTTTTTTCTAATTAAAGCTAACAAATGAATTGTAGCATCATTTCTAACTACTGTATTCCCAACCTTTGAAAAAGATGCCACTCAACCCAGTATCTCCATGTAGCCATATTCCCAGTACTTCAATTTTCACCTGACAATGCCAGTAACCATCCAATGCTGCAGAGGGTTGGTGTGATCAAGTTAATGCATTAGAAGCTGCAATCATGTTATGTTGTATTATAACATTCACTCTTAGGTCATCTGTTTTCAATGAAAACAGAAATGTCTAATTTTTATCTGCAAGTTTAGCAAAAATTATGATAAATTTAACATTTGGAATGGTAGTATTTTTGTTAATCTACAAGTTTTTTTTAAGCAGTATACTTGAATTATTTCATTAAAAGGCATTTTATTTCTACAAAGTTTTACCAAAATATGCAAGCAGCTCTTGATAACAAGGCAAGAAAATAGATAGCAAGACAATCTTGTTAAATCTCATGTCAGTAGAATACAAATGTTCAAGTTGCTAGAAATAATGCATATTTTTTTCAAATATAAATATTATTAGCTTGAAAAACTTTGTAAAATGTTCATTTGAAATAGATATATACAGGTTTATTTGACATTGTGCTCATTACTCTTTACTAAGTTTTAACTAAAATTTTTGATCTTGCAAGTTTGACCAACCATGTGAGAACAGCCTCCATCTTGGTTTCATAGTGTGGTGATTATCACATCAGTTTTATATGCAGAAGGTCCTGGGTTCAATCCCCAGTGAAATCATATTTATTATTAATGACTTATACCAACAGGTATACTTTAAGGAAGGCTTTCCTGCTACTGCCCAATGTGAAATATGTTGTTTGTTCACTTACAAACTGTTTCTTCACTGCTAATGAGAATGCATTTTATCTTAAAAACATTTAGCTTTCAACCATAAAAAACTATCATAATAGAGCAAACAACTGATTAAAGAACTAAAGAAGTTTCAATTTATTTTGTTATTGTATAATAAATTGGTAACAAAGTGATCATGCACATTTGTGATCACACAAACTTGGCCACCCATCATCCACCCATCTTGGTTTCATAGTGTAAGGGTTATCACATCTGCTTTACTCATGGAAGGTCCTGGGTTCAATCCCTAGTGAAACCAAATTTGTCAATACTGAACTTATTCAATTTGGTCCACTTTTAAGAAGCCTTTCCTGCTAATATCCATTGTTAGATGTGTTGTTTGTTCAATTATAAACTCTGTTCTTTGTCTGCTAATGAGAATACATTTTATCCTAAAATCATTTAGCTTTTAACCATAAAAAATATCATAATACAGCAAACAACTGATTAAAGAACTAAATAAGTTTCAATTTATTTTGTTATTGTAAAAGAGATTGGTAACAGTGTCATTTTTTTCTAATTAAAGCTAACATATGAATTGTAGCATCATTTCTAACTACTGTTTTCCCAACCTTTGAAAAAGATGCCACTCAACCCAGTATCTCCATGTAGCCATTTTCCCAGTACTTCAATTTTCAGCTGACAATGCCAGTAACCATCCAATGCTGCAGAGGGTTGGTGTGATCAAGTTAATACATTAGAAGCTGCAATCATGTTATGTTGTATTATAACATTCACTCTTAGGTCATCTGTTTTCAATGAAAACAGAAACGACTAATTTTTATCTGCAAGTTTAGCAAAAATGATGATAAATTTAACATTTGGAATGGTAGTATTTTTGTTAATCTACAAGTTTTTTTAAGCAGTATACTTGAATTATGTCATTAAAAGGCATTTTATTTCTACAAAGTCTTACCAAAATATGCAAGCAGCTCTTGATAACAAGGCAAGAAAAAACATAGCAAGACAATCTTGTTAAATCTCATGTCAGTAGAATACAAATGTTCAAGTTGCTAGAAATAATGCATATTTTTTTCAAATATAAATATTATTAGCTTGAAAAACTTTGTAAAATGTTCATTTGAAATAGATATATACAGGTTTATTGGACATTGTGCTCATTACTATTTACTAAGTTTTAACTAAAATTTTTGATCTTGCAAGTTTGACCAACCATGTGAGGACAGCCTCCATCTTGGTTTCATAGTGTAGTAGTTATCATATCTGTTTTACACACAGAAGGTCCTGGGTTCAATCCCCAGTGAAATCATATTTATTAATAATGACTTATACCAACAGGTATTCTTTAAGGAAGGCTTTCCTGCTACTGCCCAATGTGAAATATGTTGTTTGTTCACTTACAAACTGTTTCTTCACTGCTAATGAGAATACATTTTATCTTAAAAACATTTAGCTTTCAACCTTAAAAAACTATCATAATTGAGCAAACAACTGATTAAAGAACTAAAGAAGTTTAAATTTATTTTGTTATTGTATAATAAATTGGTAACAAAGTGATCATGCACATTTGTGATCATACAAACTTGGCCACCCATCATCCACCCATCTTGGTTTCATAGTGTAAGGGTTATCACATCTGCTTTACTCATGGAAGGTCTTGGGTTAAATCCCCAGTGAAACCAGATTTGTCAGTACTGAACTTATTCAATCTGGTCCACTTTTAAGAAGCCTTTCCTGCTAATATCCAATGTTAGATGTGTTGTTTGTTCAATTATAATCTCTGTTCTTTCTTTGCAAATGAAAATACATTTTATCCTAAAATCATTTAGCTTTTAACCATAAAAAATATCATAACACAGCAAACAACTGATTAAAGAACTAAAGAAGTTTCAACTTATTTTGTTATTGTAAAAGAGATTGGTAACAGTGTCATTTTTTTCTAATTAAAGCTAACATATGAATTGTAGCATCATTTCTAACTACTGTTTTCCCAACCTTTGAAAAAGATGCCACTCAACCCAGTATCTCCATGTAGCCATTTTCCCAGTACTTCAATTTTCACCTGACAATGCCAGTAACCATCCAATGCTGCAGAGGGTTGGTGTGATCAAGTTAATGCATTAGAAGCTGCATTCATGTTATGTTGTATTATAACATTCACTCTTAGGTCATCTGTTTTCAATGAAAACAGAAATGTCTATTTTTTATCTGCAAGTTTAGCAAAAATGATGATAAATTTAACATTTGGAATGGTAGTATTTTTGTTAATCTACAAGTTTTTTTTAAGCAGTATACTTGAATTATTTCATTAAAAGGCATTTTATTTCTACAAAGTCTTACCAAAATATGCAAGCAGCTCTTGATAACAAGGCAAGAAAATAGATAGCAAGACAATCTTGTTAAATCTCATGTCAGTAGAATACAAATGTTCAAGTTGCTAGAAATAATGCATATTTTTTTCAAATATAAATATTATTAGCTTGAAAAACTTTGTAAAATGTTCATTTGAAATAGATATATACAGGTTTATTTGACATTGTGCTCATTACTCTTTACTAAGTTTTAACTAAAATTTTTGATCTTGCAAGTTTGACCAACCATGTGAGGGCAGCCTCCATCTTGGTTTCATAGTGTAGTGGTTATCACATCTGCTTTACACGCAGAAGGTCCTGGGTTCAATCCCCAGTGAAATCAAATTTATTAATAATGACTTATACCAACAGGTATACTTTAAGGAAGGCTTTCCTGCTACTGCCCAATGTGAAATATGTTGTTTGTTCACTTACAAACTGTTTCTTCACTGCTAATGAGAATACATTTTATCTTAAAAACATTTAGCTTTCAACCATAAAAAACTATCATAATAGAGCAAACAACTGATTAAAGAACTAAAGAAGTTTCAATTTATTTTGTTATTGTATAATAAATTGGTAACAAAGTGATCATGCACATTTCTGATCATACAAACTTGGCCACCCATTGTCCACTCATCTTGGTTTCATAGTGTAAGGGTTATCACATCTGCTTTACTCATGGAAGGTCCTGGGTTCAATCCTCTGTGAAACCAGATTTGTCAAAACTGAACTTATTCAGTCTCGTCCACTTTTAAGAAGCCTTTCCTACTAATATCCAATGTTAGATGTGTTGTTTGTTCAATTATAAACTCTGTTCTTTCTCTGCTAATGAGAATACATTTTATCCTAAAATCATTTAGCTTTGAACCATAAAAAATATCATAATACAGCAAACAACTGATTAAAGAACTAAAGAAGTTTCAATTTATTTTGTTATTGTAAAAGAGATTGGTAACAAAGTGTCGTTTTTTTCTATTTAAAGCTAACATATGAATTGTAGCATCATTTCTAACTACTGTTTTCCAACCATTGAAAAAGATGCCACTCAACCCAGTATCTCCATGTAGCCATTTTTCCCAGTACTTCAATTTTCAGCTGACAATGCCAGCAACCATCCAATGCTGCAGAGCGTTGGTGTGATCAAATTAATACATTAGAAGCTGCAATCATATTATGTTGTATTATAACATTCACTCTTAGATCATCTGTTTTCAATGAAAACAGAAATGTCTAATTTTTATCTGCAAGTTTAGCAAAAATGATGATAAATTTAACATTTGGAATGGTAGTATTTTTGTTATCCTACAAGTTTTTTTTAAGCAGTATACTTGAATTATTTCATTAAAAGGCATTTTATTTCTACAAAGTCTTACCAAAATATGCAAGCAGCTCTTGATAACAAGGCAAGAAAATAGATAGCAAGACAATCTTGTTAAATCTCATGTCAGTAGAATACAAATGTTCAAGTTGCTAGAAATAATGCATATTTTTTTCAAATATAAATATTATTAGCTTGAAAAATTTTGTAAAATGTTCATTTGAAATAGATATGTACAGGTTTATTTGACATTGTGCTCATTACTCTTTACTAAGTTTTGACTAAAATTTTTGATCTTGCAAGTTTGACCAACCATGTGAGAACAGCCTCCATCTTGGTTTCATAGTGTGGTGATTATCACATCAGTTTTATACGCAGAAGGTCCTGGGTTCAATCCCCAGTGAAATCATATTTATTATTAATGACTTATACCAACAGGTATACTTTAAGGAAGGCTTTCCTGCTACTGCCCAATGTGAAATATGTTGTTTGTTCACTTACAAACTGTTTCTTCACTGCTAATGAGAATACATTTTATCTTAAAAACATTTAGCTTTCAACCATAAAAAACTATCATAATAGAGCAAACAACTGATTAAAGAACTAAAGAAGTTTCAATTTATTTTGTTATTGTATAATAAATTGGTAACAAAGTGATCATGCACATTTGTGATCACACAAACTTGGCCACCCATCATCCACCCATCTTGGTTTCATAGTGTAAGGGTTATCACATCTGCTTTACTCATGGAAGGTCCTGGGTTCAATCCCTAGTGAAACCAAATTTGTCAATACTGAACTTATTCAAACTGGTCCACTTTTAAGAAGCCTTTCCTGCTAATATCCATTGTTAGATGTGTTGTTTGTTCAATTATAAACTCTGTTCTTTCTCGGCTAATGAGAAAACATTTTATCCTAAAATCATTTAGCTTTTAACCATAAAAAATATCATAATACAGCAAACAACTGATTAAAGAACTAAAGAAGTTTCAATTTATTTTGTTATTGTAAAAGAGATTGGCAGCAAAGTGTCGTTTTTTTCTATTTAAAGCTAACATATGAATTGTAGCATCATTTCTAACTACTGTTTTCCAACCATTGAAAAATATGCCACTCAACCCAGTATCTCCATGTAGCCATTTTTCCCAGTACTTCAATTTTCAGCTGACAATGCCAGCAACCATCCAATGCTGCAGAGCGTTGGTGTGATCAAGTTAATACATTAGAAGCTGCAGTCATATTATGTTGTTTTATAACATTCACTGTTAGATCATCTGTTTTCAATGAAAACAGAAATGTCTAATTTTTATCTGCAAGTTTAGCAAAAATGATGATAAATTTAACATTTGGAATGGTAGTATTTTTGTTATCCTACAAGTTTTTTTTAAGCAGTATACTTGAATTATGTCATTAAAAGGCATTTTATTTCTACAAAGTCTTACCAAAATATGCAAGCAGCTCTTGATAACAAGGCAAGAAAATAGATAGCAAGACAATCTTGTTAAATCTCATGTCAGTAGAATACAAATGTTCAAGTTGCTAGAAATAATGCATTTTTTTTTCAAATATAAATATTATTAGCTTGAAAAACTTTGTAAAATATTCATTTGAAATAGATATATACAGGTTTATTTGACATTGTGCTCATTACTCTTTACTAAGTTTTAACTAAAATTTTTGATCTTGCAAGTTTGACCAACCATGTGAGGGCAGCCTCCATCTTGGTTTCATAGTGTAGTGGTTATCACATCTGCTTTACACGCAGAAGGTCCTGGGTTCAATCCCCAGTGAAATCAAATTTATTAATAATGACTTATACCAACAGGTATACTTTAAGGAAGGCTTTCCTGCTACTGCCCAATGTGAAATATGTTGTTTGTTCACTTACAAACTGTTTCTTCACTGCTAATGAGAATACATTTTATCTTAAAAACATTTAGCTTTCAACCATAAAAAACTATCATAATAGAGCAAACAACTGATTAAAGAACTAAAGAAGTTTCAATTTATTTTGTTATTGTATAATAAATTGGTAACAAAGTGATCATGCACATTTCTGATCATACAAACTTGGCCACCCATTGTCCACTCATCTTGGTTTCATAGTGTAAGGGTTATCACATCTGCTTTACTCATGGAAGGTCCTGGGTTCAATCCTCTGTGAAACCAGATTTGTCAAAACTGAACTTATTCAGTCTCGTCCACTTTTAAGAAGCCTTTCCTACTAATATCCAATGTTAGATGTGTTGTTTGTTCAATTATAAACTCTGTTCTTTCTCTGCTAATGAGAATACATTTTATCCTAAAATCATTTAGCTTTGAACCATAAAAAATATCATAATACAGCAAACAACTGATTAAAGAACTAAAGAAGTTTCAATTTATTTTGTTATTGTAAAAGAGATTGGTAACAAAGTGTCGTTTTTTTCTATTTAAAGCTAACATATGAATTGTAGCATCATTTCTAACTACTGTTTTCCAACCATTGAAAAAGATGCCACTCAACCCAGTATCTCCATGTAGCCATTTTTCCCAGTACTTCAATTTTCAGCTGACAATGCCAGCAACCATCCAATGCTGCAGAGCGTTGGTGTGATCAAATTAATACATTAGAAGCTGCAATCATATTATGTTGTATTATAACATTCACTCTTAGATCATCTGTTTTCAATGAAAACAGAAATGTCTAATTTTTATCTGCAAGTTTAGCAAAAATGATGATAAATTTAACATTTGGAATGGTAGTATTTTTGTTATCCTACAAGTTTTTTTTAAGCAGTATACTTGAATTATTTCATTAAAAGGCATTTTATTTCTACAAAGTCTTACCAAAATATGCAAGCAGCTCTTGATAACAAGGCAAGAAAATAGATAGCAAGACAATCTTGTTAAATCTCATGTCAGTAGAATACAAATGTTCAAGTTGCTAGAAATAATGCATATTTTTTTCAAATATAAATATTATTAGCTTGAAAAATTTTGTAAAATGTTCATTTGACATAGATATGTACAGGTTTATTTGACATTGTGCTCATTACTCTTTACTAAGTTTTAACTAAAATTTTTGATCTTGCAAGTTTGACCAACCATGTGAGAACAGCCTCCATCTTGGTTTCATAGTGTGGTGATTATCACATCAGTTTTATACGCAGAAGGTCCTGGGTTCAATCCCCAGTGAAATCATATTTATTATTAATGACTTATACCAACAGGTATACTTTAAGGAAGGCTTTCCTGCTACTGCCCAATGTGAAATATGTTGTTTGTTCACTTACAAACTGTTTCTTCACTGCTAATGAGAATACATTTTATCTTAAAAACATTTAGCTTTCAACCATAAAAAACTATCATAATAGAGCAAACAACTGATTAAAGAACTAAAGAAGTTTCAATTTATTTTGTTATTGTATAATAAATTGGTAACAAAGTGATCATGCACATTTGTGATCACACAAACTTGGCCACCCATCATCCACCCATCTTGGTTTCATAGTGTAAGGGTTATCACATCTGCTTTACTCATGGAAGGTCCTGGGTTCAATCCCTAGTGAAACCAAATTTGTCAATACTGAACTTATTCAAACTGGTCCACTTTTAAGAAGCCTTTCCTGCTAATATCCATTGTTAGATGTGTTGTTTGTTCAATTATAAACTCTGTTCTTTCTCGGCTAATGAGAAAACATTTTATCCTAATATCATTTAGCTTTTAACCATAAAAAATATCATAATACAGCAAACAACTGATTAAAGAACTAAAGAAGTTTCAATTTATTTTGTTATTGTAAAAGAGATTGGCAGCAAAGTGTCGTTTTTTTCTATTTAAAGCTAACATATGAATTGTAGCATCATTTCTAACTACTGTTTTCCAACCATTGAAAAATATGCCACTCAACCCAGTATCTCCATGTAGCCATTTTTCCCAGTACTTCAATTTTCAGCTGACAATGCCAGCAACCATCCAATGCTGCAGAGCGTTGGTGTGATCAAGTTAATACATTAGAAGCTGCAGTCATATTATGTTGTTTTATAACATTCACTGTTAGATCATCTGTTTTCAATGAAAACAGAAATGTCTAATTTTTATCTGCAAGTTTAGCAAAAATGATGATAAATTTAACATTTGGAATGGTAGTATTTTTGATATCCTACAAGTTTTTTTTAAGCAGTATACTTGAATTATGTCATTAAAAGGCATTTTATTTCTACAAAGTCTTACCAAAATATGCAAGCAGCTCTTGATAACAAGGCAAGAAAATAGATAGCAAGACAATCTTGTTAAATCTCATGTCAGTAGAATACAAATGTTCAAGTTGCTAGAAATAATGCATTTTTTTTTCAAATATAAATATTATTAGCTTGAAAAACTTTGTAAAATGTTCATTTGAAATAGATATATACAGGTTTATTTGACATTGTGCTCATTACTCTTTACTAAGTTTTAACTAAAATTTTTGATCTTGCAAGTTTGACCAACCATGTGAGGGCAGCCTCCATCTTGGTTTCATAGTGTAGTGGTTATCACATCTGCTTTACACGCAGAAGGTCCTGGGTTCAATCCCCAGTGAAATCAAATTTATTAATAATGACTTATACCAACAGGTATACTTTAAGGAAGGCATTCCTGCTACTGCCCAATGTGAAATATGTTGTTTGTTCACTTACAAACTGTTTCTTCACTGCTAATGAGAATACATTTTATCTTAAAAACATTTAGCTTTCAACCATAAAAAACTATCATAATAGAGCAAACAACTGATTAAAGAACTAAAGAAGTTTCAATTTATTTTGTTATTGTATAATAAATTGGTAACAAAGTGATCATGCACATTTCTGATCATACAAACTTGGCCACCCATTGTCCACTCATCTTGGTTTCATAGTGTAAGGGTTATCACATCTGCTTTACTCATGGAAGGTCCTGGGTTCAATCCCCAGTGAAAACAGATTTGTCAATACTGAACTTATTCAGTCTGGTCCACTTTTAAGAAGCCTTTCCTACTAATATCCAATGTTAGATGTGTTGTTTGTTCAATTATAAACTCTGTTCTTTCTCTGCTAATGAGAATACATTTTATCCTAAAATCATTTAGCTTTTAACCATAAAAAATATCATAATACAGCAAACAACTGATTAAAGAACTAAAGAAGTTTCAATTTATTTTGTTATTGTAAAAGAGATTGGCAGCAAAGTGTCGTTTTTTTCTATTTAAAGCTAACATATGAATTGTAGCATCATTTCTAACTACTGTTTTCCAACCATTGAAAAATATGCCACTCAACCCAGTATCTCCATGTAGCCATTTTTCCCAGTACTTCAATTTTCAGCTGACAATGCCAGCAACCATCCAATGCTGCAGAGCGTTGGTGTGATCAAGTTAATACATTAGAAGCTGCAGTCATATTATGTTGTTTTATAACATTCACTGTTAGATCATCTGTTTTCAATGAAAACAGAAATGTCTAATTTTTATCTGCAAGTTTAGCAAAAATGATGATAAATTTAACATTTGGAATGGTAGTATTTTTGTTATCCTACAAGTTTTTTTTAAGCAGTATACTTGAATTATGTCATTAAAAGGCATTTTATTTCTAAAAAGTCTTACCAAAATATGCAAGCAGCTCTTGATAACAAGGCAAGAAAATAGATAGCAAGACAATCTTGTTAAATCTCATGTCAGTAGAATACAAATGTTCAAGTTGCTAGAAATAATGCATTTTTTTTTCAAATATAAATATTATTAGCTTGAAAAACTTTGTAAAATGTTCATTTGAAATAGATATATACAGGTTTATTTGACATTGTGCTCATTACTCTTTACTAAGTTTTAACTAAAATTTTTGATCTTGCAAGTTTGACCAACCATGTGAGGGCAGCCTCCATCTTGGTTTCATAGTGTAGTGGTTATCACATCTGCTTTACACGCAGAAGGTCCTGGGTTCAATCCCCAGTGAAATCAAATTTATTAATAATGACTTATACCAACAGGTATACTTTAAGGAAGGCTTTCCTGCTACTGCCCAATGTGAAATATGTTGTTTGTTCACTTACAAACTGTTTCTTCACTGCTAATGAGAATACATTTTATCTTAAAAACATTTAGCTTTCAACCATAAAAAACTATCATAATAGAGCAAACAACTGATTAAAGAACTAAAGAAGTTTCAATTTATTTTGTTATTGTATAATAAATTGGTAACAAAGTGATCATGCACATTTCTGATCATACAAACTTGGCCACCCATTGTCCACTCATCTTGGTTTCATAGTGTAAGGGTTATCACATCTGCTTTACTCATGGAAGGTCCTGGGTTCAATCCTCTGTGAAACCAGATTTGTCAAAACTGAACTTATTCAGTCTCGTCCACTTTTAAGAAGCCTTTCCTACTAATATCCAATGTTAGATGTGTTGTTTGTTCAATTATAAACTCTGTTCTTTCTCTGCTAATGAGAATACATTTTATCCTAAAATCATTTAGCTTTGAACCATAAAAAATATCATAATACAGCAAACAACTGATTAAAGAACTAAAGAAGTTTCAATTTATTTTGTTATTGTAAAAGAGATTGGTAACAAAGTGTCGTTTTTTTCTATTTAAAGCTAACATATGAATTGTAGCATCATTTCTAACTACTGTTTTCCAACCATTGAAAAAGATGCCACTCAACCCAGTATCTCCATGTAGCCATTTTTCCCAGTACTTCAATTTTCAGCTGACAATGCCAGCAACCATCCAATGCTGCAGAGCGTTGGTGTGATCAAATTAATACATTAGAAGCTGCAATCATATTATGTTGTATTATAACATTCACTCTTAGATCATCTGTTTTCAATGAAAACAGAAATGTCTAATTTTTATCTGCAAGTTTAGCAAAAATGATGATAAATTTAACATTTGGAATGGTAGTATTTTTGTTATCCTACAAGTTTTTTTTAAGCAGTATACTTGAATTATTTCATTAAAAGGCATTTTATATCTACAAAGTCTTACCAAAATATGCAAGCAGCTCTTGATAACAAGGCAAGAAAATAGATAGCAAGACAATCTTGTTAAATCTCATGTCAGTAGAATACAAATGTTCAAGTTGCTAGAAATAATGCATATTTTTTTCAAATATAAATATTATTAGCTTGAAAAATTTTGTAAAATGTTCATTTGAAATAGATATGTACAGGTTTATTTGACATTGTGCTCATTACTATTTACTAAGTTTTAACTAAAATTTTTGATCTTGCAAGTTTGACCAACCATGTGAGAACAGCCTCCATCTTGGTTTCATAGTGTGGTGATTATCACATCAGTTTTATACGCAGAAGGTCCTGGGTTCAATCCCCAGTGAAATCATATTTATTATTAATGACTTATACCAACAGGTATACTTTAAGGAAGGCTTTCCTGCTACTGCCCAATGTGAAATATGTTGTTTGTTCACTTACAAACTGTTTCTTCACTGCTAATGAGAATACATTTTATCTTAAAAATATTTAGCTTTCAACCATAAAAAACTATCATAATAGAGCAAACAACTGATTAAAGAACTAAAGAAGTTTCAATTTATTTTGTTATTGTATAATAAATTGGTAACAAAGTGATCATGCACATTTGTGATCACACAAACTTGGCCACCCATCATCCACCCATCTTGGTTTCATAGTGTAAGGGTTATCACATCTGCTTTACTCATGGAAGGTCCTGGGTTCAATCCCTAGTGAAACCAAATTTGTCAATACTGAACTTATTCAAACTGGTCCACTTTTAAGAAGCCTTTCCTGCTAATATCCATTATTAGATGTGTTGTTTGTTCAATTATAAACTCTGTTCTTTCTCGGCTAATGAGAAAACATTTTATCCTAAAATCATTTAGCTTTTAACCATAAAAAATATCATAATACAGCAAACAACTGATTAAAGAACTAAAGAAGTTTCAATTTATTTTGTTATTGTAAAAGAGATTGGCAGCAAAGTGTCGTTTTTTTCTATTTAAAGCTAACATATGAATTGTAGCATCATTTCTAACAACTGTTTTCCAACCATTGAAAAATATGCCACTCAACCCAGTATCTCCATGTAGCCATTTTTCCCAGTACTTCAATTTTCAGCTGACAATGCCAGCAACCATCCAATGCTGCAGAGCGTTGGTGTGATCAAGTTAATACATTAGAAGCTGCAGTCATATTATGTTGTTTTATAACATTCACTGTTAGATCATCTGTTTTCAATGAAAACAGAAATGTCTAATTTGTATCTGCAAGTTTAGCAAAAATGATGATAAATTTAACATTTGGAATGGTAGTATTTTTGTTATCCTACAAGTTTTTTTTAAGCAGTATACTTGAATTATGTCATTAAAAGGCATTTTATTTCTACAAAGTCTTACCAAAATATGCAAGCAGCTCTTGATAACAAGGCAAGAAAATAGATAGCAAGACAATCTTGTTAAATCTCATGTCAGTAGAATACAAATGTTCAAGTTGCTAGAAATAATGCATTTTTTTTTCAAATATAAATATTATTAGCTTGAAAAACTTTGTAAAATGTTCATTTGAAATAGATATATACAGGTTTATTTGACATTGTGCTCATTACTCTTTACTAAGTTTTAACTAAAATTTTTGATCTTGCAAGTTTGACCAACCATGTGAGGGCAGCCTCCATCTTGGTTTCATAGTGTAGTGGTTATCACATCTGCTTTACACGCAGAAGGTCCTGGGTTCAATCCCCAGTGAAATCAAATTTATTAATAATGACTTATACCAACAGGTATACTTTAAGGAAGGCATTCCTGCTACTGCCCAATGTGAAATATGTTGTTTGTTCACTTACAAACTGTTTCTTCACTGCTAATGAGAACACATTTTATCTTAAAAACATTTAGCTTTCAACCATAAAAAACTATCATAATAGAGCAAACAACTGATTAAAGAACTAAAGAAGTTTCAATTTATTTTGTTATTGTATAATAAATTGGTAACAAAGTGATCATGCACATTTCTGATCATACAAACTTGGCCACCCATTGTCCTCTCATCTTGGTTTCATAGTGTAAGGGTTATCACATCTGCTTTACTCATGGAAGGTCCTGGGTTCAATCCCCAGTGAAACCAGATTTGTCAATACTGAACTTATTCAGTCTCGTCCACTTTTAAGAAGCCTTTCCTACTAATATCCAATGTTAGATGTGTTGTTTGTTCAATTATAAACTCTGTTCTTTCTCTGCTAATGAGAATACATTTTATCCTAAAATCATTTAGCTTTTAACCATAAAAAATATCATAATACAGCAAACAACTGATTAAAGAACTAAAGAAGTTTCAATTTATTTTGTTATTGTAAAAGAGATTGGTAACAAAGTGTCGTTTTTTTCTATTTAAAGCTAACATATGAATTGTAGCATCATTTCTAACTACTGTTTTCCAACCATTGAAAAAGATGCCACTCAACCCAGTATCTCCATGTAGCCATTTTTCCCAGTACTTCAATTTTCAGCTGACAATGCCAGCAACCATCCAATGCTGCAGAGCGTTGGTGTGATCAAATTAATACATTAGAAGCTGCAATCATATTATGTTGTATTATAACATTCACTCTTAGATCATCTGTTTTCAATGAAAACAGAAATGTCTAATTTTTATCTGCAAGTTTAGCAAAAATGATGATAAATTTAACATTTGGAATGGTAGTATTATTGTTATCCTTCAAGTTTTTTTTAAGCAGTATACTTGAATTATTTCATTAAAAGGCATTTTATTTCTACAAAGTCTTACCAAAATATGCAAGCAGCTCTTGATAACAAGGCAAGAAAATAGATAGCAAGACAATCTTGTTAAATCTCATGTCAGTAGAATACAAATGTTCAAGTTGCTAGAAATAATGCATATTTTTTTCAAATATAAATATTATTAGCTTGAAAAACTTTGTAAAATGTTCATTTGAAATAGATATGTACAGGTTTATTTGACATTGTGCTCATTACTCTTTACTAAGTTTTAACTAAAATTTTTGATCTTGCAAGTTTGACCAACCATGTGAGAACAGCCTCCATCTTGGTTTCATAGTGTGGTGATTATCACATCAGTTTTATACGCAGAAGGTCCTGGGTTCAATCCCCAGTGAAATCATATTTATTATTAATGACTTATACCAACAGGTATACTTTAAGGAAGGCTTTCCTGCTATTGCCCAATGTGAAATATGTTGTTTGTTCACTTACAAACTGTTTCTTCACTGCTAATGAGAATACATTTTATCTTAAAAACATTTAGCTTTCAACCATAAAAAACTATCATAATAGAGCAAACAACTGATTAAAGAACTAAAGAAGTTTAAATTTATTTTGTTATTGTATAATAAATTGGTAACAAAGTGATCATGCACATTTGTGATCACACAAACTTGGCCACCCATCATCCACCCATCTTGGTTTCATAGTGTAAGGGTTATCACATCTGCTTTACTCATGGAAGGTCCTGGGTTCAATCCCTAGTGAAACCAAATTTGTCAATACTGAACTTATTCAATCTGGTCCACTTTTAAGAAGCCTTTCCTGCTAATATCCATTGTTAGATGTGTTGTTTGTTCAATTATAAACTCTGTTCTTTCTCGGCTAATGAGAAACATTTTATCCTAAAATCATTTAGCTTTTAACCATAAAAAATATCATAATACAGCAAACAACTGATTAAAGAACTAAAGAAGTTTCAATTTATTTTGTTATTGTAAAAGAGATTGGCAACAAAGTGTCGTTTTTTTCTATTTAAAGCTAACATATGAATTGTAGCATCATTTCTAACTACTGTTTTCCAACCATTGAAAAATATGCCACTCAACCCAGTATCTCCATGTAGCCATTTTTCCCATTACTTCAATTTTCAGCTGACAATGCCAGCAACCATCCAATGCTGCAGAGCGTTGGTGTGATCAAGTTAATACATTAGAAGCTGCAGTCATATTATGTTGTTTTATAACATTCACTCTTAGATCATCTGTTTTCAATGAAAACAGAAATGTCTAATTTTTATCTGCAAGTTTAGCAAAAATGATGATAAATTTAACATTTGGAATGGTAGTATTTTTGTTATCCTACAAGTTTTTTTTAAGCAGTATACTTGAATTATGTCATTAAAAGGCATTTTATTTCTACAAAGTCTTACCAAAATATGCAAGCAGCTCTTGATAACAAGGCAAGAAAATACATAGCAAGACAATCTTGCTAAATCTCATGTCAGAAGTATACAAATGTTCAAGTTGCTAGAAATAATGCATATTTTTTTCAAATATAAATATTATTAGCTTGAAAAACTTTGTAAAATGTTCATTTGAAATAGATATATACAGGTTTATTTGACATTGTGCTCATTACTCTTTACTAAGTTTTAACTAAAATTTTTGATCTTGCAAGTTTGACCAACCATGTGAGGGCAGCCTCCATCTTGGTTTCATAGTGTAGTGGTTATCACATCTGCTTTACACGCAGAAGGTCCTGGGTTCAATCCCCAGTGAAATCAAATTTATTAATAATGACTTATACCAACAGGTATACTTTAAGGAAGGCTTTCCTGCTACTGCCCAAAGTGAAATATGTTGTTTGTTCACTTACAAACTGTTTCTTCACTGCTAATGAGAATACATTTTATCTTAAAAACATTTAGCTTTCAACCATAAAAAACTATCATAATAGAGCAAACTGATTAAAGAACTAAAGAAGTTTCAATTTATTTTGTTATTGTATAATAAATTGGTAACAAAGTGATCATGCACATTTGTGATCATACAAACTTGGCCACCCATTGTCCACTCATCTTGGTTTCATAGTGTAAGGGTTATCACATCTGCTTCACTCATGGAAGGTCCTGGGCTCAATCCCCAGTGAAACCAGATTTGTCAATACTGAACTTATTCAATCTGGTCCACTTTTAAGAAGCCTTTCCTGCTAATATCCAATGTTAGATGTGTTGTTTGTTCAATTATAAACTCTGTTCTTTGTCTGCTAATGAGAACACATTTTATCCTAAAATCATTTAGCTTTTAACCATAAAAAATATCATAATACAGCAAACAACTGATTAAAGAACTAAAGAAGTTTCAATTTATTTTGTTATTGTAAAAGAGATTGGTAACAGTGTCATTTTTTTCTAATTAAAGCTAACATATGAATTGTAGCATAATTTCTAACTACTGTTTTCCCAACCTTTGAAAAAGATGCCACTCAACCCAGTATCTCCATGTAGCCATTTTCCCAGTACTTTAATTTTCACCTGACAATGCCAGTAACCATCCAATGCTGCAGAGGGTTGGTGTGATAAAGTTAATACATTAGACGCTGCAATCATGTTATGTTGTATTATAACATTCACTCTTAGGTCATCTGTTTTCAATGAAAACATAAGCAACTAATTTTTATCTGCAAGTTTAGCAAAAATGATGATAAATTTAACATTTGGAATGGTAGTATTTTTGTTAATCTACAAGTTTTTTTTAGCAGTATACTTGAATTATGTAATTAAAAGGCATTTTATTTCTACAAAGTCTTACCAAAATATGCAAGCAGCTCTTGATAACAAGACAAGAAAAAACATAGCAAGACAATCTTGTTAGATCTCATGTCAGTAGAATACAAATGTTCAAATTGCTAGAAATAATGCATATTTTTTTCAAATATAAATATTATTAGCTTGAAAAACTTTGTAAAATGTTCATTTGAAATAGATATATACAGGTTTATTGGTCATTGTGCTCATTACTATTTACTAAGTTTTAACTAAAATTTTTGATCTTGCAAGTTTGACCAACCATGTGAGGACAGCCTCCATCTTGGTTTCATAGTGTAGTAGTTATCACATCTGCTTTACACACAGAAGGTCCTGGGTTCAATCCCCAGTGAAATCATATTTATTAATAATGACTTATACCAACAGGTATTCTTTAAGGAAGGCTTTCCTGCTACTGCCCAATGTGAAATATGTTGTTTGTTCACTTACAAACTGTTTCTTCACTGCTAATGAGAATACATTTTATCTTAAAAACATTTAGCTTTCAACCTTAAAAAACTATCATAATAGAGCAAACAACTGATTAAAGAACTAAAGAAGTTTCAATTTATTTTGTTATTGTATAATAAATTGGTAACAAAGTGATCATGCACATTTGTGATCATACAAACTTGGCCACCCATCATCCACCCATCTTGGTTTCATAGTGTAAGGGTTATCACATCTGCTTTACTCATGGAAGGTCTTGGGTTAAATCCCCAGTGAAACCAGATTTGTCAATACTGAACTTATTCAATCTGGTCCACTTTTAAGAAGCCTTTCCTGCTAATATCCAATGTTAGATGTGTTGTTTGTTCAATTATAAACTCTGTTCTTCCTCTGCTAATGAAAATACATTTTATCCTAAAATCATTTAGCTTTTAACCATAAAAAATATCATAACACAGCAAACAACTGATTAAAGAACTAAAGAAGTTTCAATTTATTTTGTTATTGTAAAAGAGATTGGTAACAGTGTCATTTTTTTCTAATTAAAGCTAACATATGAATTGTAGCATCATTTCTAACTACTGTTTTCCCAACCTTTGAAAAAGATGCCACTCAACCCAGTATCTCCATGTAGCCATTTTCCCAGTACTTCAATTTTCACCTGACAATGCCAGTAACCATCCAATGCTGCAGAGGGTTGGTGTGATCAAGTTAATGCATTAGAAGCTGCAATCATGTTATGTTGTATTATAACATTCACTCTTAGGTCATCTGTTTTCAATGAAAACAGAAATGTCTAATTTTTATCTGCAAGTTTAGCAAAAATGATGATAAATTTAACATTTGGAATGGTAGTATTTTTGTTAATCTACAAGTTTTTTTTAAGCAGTATACTTGAATTATTTCATTAAAAGGCATTTTATTTCTACAAAGTTTTACCAAAATATGCAAGCAGCTCTTGATAACAAGGCAAGAAAATAGATAGCAAGACAATCTTGTTAAATCTCATGTCAGTAGAATACAAATGTTCA
This sequence comes from Taudactylus pleione, assembly GCA_031769625.1. Taxonomy (NCBI): domain Eukaryota; kingdom Metazoa; phylum Chordata; class Amphibia; order Anura; family Myobatrachidae; genus Taudactylus; species Taudactylus pleione. Next base: position 1,906,913 of record JAUIMM010000084.1, read on the forward strand.
AGTTGCTAGAAATAATACATATTTTTTTCAAATATAAATATTATTAGCTTGAAAAACTTTGTAAAATGTTCATTTGAAATAGATATATACAGGTTTATTTGACATTGTGCTCATTACTCTTTACTAAGTTTTAACTAAAATTTTTGATCTTGCAAGTTTGACCAACCATGTGAGGGCAGTCTCCATCTTGGTTTCATAGTGTAGTGGTTATCACATCTGCTTTACACGCAGAAGGTCCTGGGTTCAATCCCCAGTGAAATCAAATTTATTAATAATGACTTATACCAACAGGTATACTTTAAGGAAGGCTTTCCTGCTACTGCCCAATGTGAAATATGTTGTTTGTTCACTTACAAACTGTTTCTTCACTGCTAATGAGAATACATTTTATCTTAAAAACATTTAGCTTTCAACCATAAAAAACTATCATAATAGAGCAAACTACTGATTAAAGAACTAAAGAAGTTTCAATTTATTTTGTTATTGTATAATAAATTGGTAACAAAGTGATCATGCACATTTCTGATCATACAAACTTGGCCACCCATTGTCCACTCTTCTTGGTTTCATAGTGTAAGGGTTATCACATCTGCTTTACTCATGGAAGGTCCTGGGTTCAATCCCCAGTGAAACCAGAATTGTCAATACTGAACTTATTCAGTCTGGTCCACTTTTAAGAAGCCTTTCCTACTAATATCCAATGTTAGATGTGTTGTTTGTTCAATTATAAACTCTGTTCTTTCTCTGCTAATGAGAATACATTTTATCCTAAAATCATTTAGCTTTTAACCATAAAAAATATCATAATATAGCAAACAACTGATTAAAGAACTAAAGAAGTTTCAATTTATTTTGTTATTGTAAAAGAGATTGGTAACAAAGTGTCATTTTTTTCTATTTAAAGCTAACATATGAATTGTAGCATCATTTCTAACTACTGTTTTCCAACCATTGAAAAAGATGCCACTCAACCCAGTATCTCCATGTAGCCATTTTTCCCAGTACTTCAATTTTCAGCTGACAATGCCAGCAACCATCCAATGCTGCAGAGCGTTGGTGTGATCAAGTTAATACATTAGAAGCTGCAATCATATTATGTTGTATTATAACATTCACTCTTAGATCATCTGTTTTCAATGAAAACAGAAATGTCTAATTTTTATCTGCAAGTTTAGCAAAAATGATGATAAATTTAACATTTGGTATGGTAGTATTTTTGTTAATATACAAGTTTTTTTTAAGCAGTATACTTGAATTATTTCATTAAAAGGCATTTTATTTCTACAAAGTCTTACCAAAATATGCAAGCAGCTCTTGATAACAAGGCAAGAAAATAGATAGCAAGACAATCTTGTTAAATCTCATGTCAGTAGAATACAAATGTTCAAGTTGCTAGAAATAATGCATATTTTTTTCAAATATAAATATTATTAGCTTGAAAAACTTTGTAAAATGTTCACTTGAAATAGATATATACAGGTTTATTTGACATTGTGCTCATTACTCTTTACTAAGTTTTAACTAAAATTTTTGATCTTGCAAGTTTGACCAACCATGTGAGAACAGCCTCCATCTTGGTTTCATAGTGTGGTGATTATCACATCAGTTTTATACGCAGAAGGTCCTGGGTTCAATCCCCAGTGAAATCATATTTATTATTAATGACTTATACCAACAGGTATACTTTAAGGAAGGCTTTCCTGCTACTGCCCAATGTGAAATATGTTGTTTGTTCACTTACAAACTGTTTCTTCACTGCTAATGAGAATACATTTTATCTTAAAAACATTTAGCTTTCAACCTTAAAAAACTATCATAATAGAGCAAACAACTGATTAAAGAACTAAAGAAGTTTCAATTTATTTTGTTATTGTATAATAAATTGGTAACAAAGTGATCATGCACATTTGTGATCACACAAACTTGGCCACCCATCATCCACCCATCTTGGTTTCATAGTGTAAGGGTTATCACATCTGCTTTACTCAAGGAAGGTCCTGGGTTCAATCCCTAGTAAAACCAAATTTGTCAATACTGAACTTATTCAATCTGGTCCACTTTTAAGAAGCCTTTCCTGCTAATATCCATTGTTAGATGTGTTGTTTGTTCAATTATAAACTCTGTTCTTTGTCTGCTAATGAGTATACATTTTATCCTAAAATCATTTAGCTTTTAACCATAAAAAATATCATAATACAGCAAACAACTGATTAAAGAACTAAATAAGTTTCAATTTATTTTGTTATTGTAAAAGAGATTGGTAACAAAGTGTCGTTTTTTTCTATTTAAAGCTAACATATGAATTGTAGCATCATTTCTAACTACTGTTTTCCAACCATTGAAAAAGATGCCACTCAACCCAGTATCTCCATGTAGCCATTTTTCCCAGTACTTCAATTTTCAGCTGACAATGCCAGCAACCATCCAATGCTGCAGAGCGTTGGTGTGATCAAGTTAATACATTAGAAGCTGCAATCATATTATGTTGTATTATAACATTCACTCTTAGATCATCTGTTTTCAATGAAAACAGAAATGTCTAATTTTTATCTGCAAGTTTAGCAAAAATGATGATAAATTTAACATTTGGAATGGTAGTATTTTTGTTATCCTACAAGTTTATTTTAAGCAGTATACTTGAATTATTTCATTAAAAGGCATTTTATTTCTACAAAGTCTTACCAAAATATGCAAGCAGCTCTTGATAACAAGGCAAGAAAATAGATAGCAAGACAATCTTGTTAAATCTCATGTCAGTAGAATACAAATGTTCAAGTTGCTAGAAATAATGCATATTTTTTTCAAATATAAATATTATTAGCTTGAAAAACTTTGTAAAATGTTCATTTGAAATAGATATGTACAGGTTTATTTGACATTGTGCTCATTACTCTTTACTAAGTTTTAACTAAAATTTTTGATCTTGCAAGTTTGACCAACCATGTGAGAACAGCCTCCATCTTGGTTTCATAGTGTGGTGATTATCACATCAGTTTTATACGCAGAAGGTCCTGGGTTCAATCCCCAGTGAAATCATATTTATTATTAATGACTTATACCAACAGGTATACTTTAAGGAAGGCTTTCCTGCTACTGCCCAATGTGAAATATGTTGTTTGTTCACTTACAAACTGTTTCTTCACTGCTAATGAGAATACATTTTATCTTAAAAACATTTAGCTTTCAACCATAAAAAACTATCATAATAGAGCAAACAACTGATTAAAGAACTAAAGAAGTTTCAATTTATTTTGTTATTGTATAATAAATTGGTAACAAAGTGATCATGCACATTTCTGATCATACAAACTTGGCCACCCATTGTCCACTCATCTTGGTTTCATAGTGTAAGGGTTATCACATCTGCTTTACTCATGGAAGGTCCTGGGTTCAATCCCCAGTGAAACCAGATTTGTCAATACTGAACTTATTCAGTCTGGTCCACTTTTAAGAAGCCTTTCCTACTAATATCCAATGTTAGATGTGTTGTTTGTTCAATTATAAACTCTGTTCTTTCTCTGCTAATGAGAATACATTTTATCCTAAAATCATTTAGCTTTTAACCATAAAAAATATCATAATACAGCAAACAACTGATTAAAGAACTAAAGAAGTTTCAATTTATTTTGTTATTGTAAAAGAGATTGGTAACAAAGTGTCGTTTTTTTCTATTTAAAGCTAACATATGAATTGTAGCATCATTTCTAACTACTGTTTTCCAACCATTGAAAAAGATGCCACTTAACCCAGTATCTCCATGTAGCCATTTTTCCCAGTACTTCAATTTTCAGCTGACAATGCCAGCAACCATCCAATGCTGCAGAGCATTGGTGTGATCAAGTTAATACATTAGAAGCTGCAATCATATTATGTTGTATTATAACATTCACTCTTAGATCATCTGTTTTCAATGAAAACAGAAATGTCTAATTTTTATCTGCAAGTTTAGCAAAAATGATGATAAATTTAACATTTGGAATGGTAGTATTTTTGTTATCCTACAAGTTTTTTTTAAGCAGTATACTTGAATTATTTCATTAAAAGGCATTTTATTTCTACAAAGTCTTACCAAAATATGCAAGCAGCTCTTGATAACAAGGCAAGAAAATAGATAGCAAGACAATCTTGTTAAATCTCATGTAATTAGAATACAAATGTTCAAGTTGCTAGAAATAATGCATATTTTTTTCAAATATAAAGATTATTAGCTTGAAAAACTTTGTAAAATGTTCATTTGAAATAGATATGTACAGGTTTATTTGACATTGTGCTCATTACTCTTTACTAAGTTTTAACTAAAATTTTTGATCTTGCAAGTTTGACCAACCATGTGAGAACAGCCTCCATCTTGGTTTCATAGTGTGGTGATTATCACATCAGTTTCATACGCAGAAGGTCCTGGGTTCAATCCCCAGTGAAATCATATTTATTATTAATGACTTATACCAACAGGTATACTTTAAGGAAGGCTTTCCTGCTACTGCCCAATGTGAAATATGTTGTTTGTTCACTTACAAACTGTTTCTTCACTGCTAATGAGAATACATTTTATCTTAAAAACATTTAGCTTTCAACCATAAAAAACTATCATAATAGAGCAAACAACTGATTAAAGAACTAAAGAAGTTTCAATTTATTTTGTTATTGTATAATAAATTGGTAACAAAGTGATCATGCACATTTGTGATCATACAAACTTGGCCACCCATTGTCCACTCATCTTGGTTTTATAGTGTAAGGGTTATCACATCTGCTTTACTCATGGAAAGGCCTGGGTTCAATCCCCAGAGAAACCAGATTTGTCAATACTGAACTTATTCAACTGGTCCACTTTTAAGAAGCCTTTCCTGCTAATATCCAATGTTAGATATGTTGTTTGTTCAATTATAAACTCTGTTCTTTCTCTGCTAATGAGAATATATTTTATCCTAAATTCATTTAGCTTTTAACCATAAAAAATATCATAACTAAAGAAGTTTCAATTTATTTTGTTGTTGTAAAAGAGATTGGTAACAAAGTGTCGTTTTTTTCTATTTAAAGCTAACATATGAATTGTAGCATCATTTCTAACTACTGTTTTCCCAACCTTTGAAAAAGATGCCACTCAACCCAGTATCTCCATGTAGCCATTTTTCCCAGTACTTCAATTTTTACCTGACAATGCCAGCAACCATCCAATGCTGCAGAGCGTTGGTGTGATCAAGTTAATACATTAGAAGCTGCAATCATGTTATGTTGTATTATAACATTCACTCTTAAGTCATCTGTTTTCAATGAAAACAGAAATGTCTAATTTTTATCTGCAAGTTTAGTAAAAATGATGATAAATTTAACATTTGGAATGGTAGTATTTTTGTTAATCTACAAGTTTTTTTAAGCAGTATACTTGAATTATTTCATTAAAAGGCATTTTATTTCTACAAAGTCTTACCAAAATATGCAAGCAGCTCTTGATAACAAGGGAAGAAAACACATAGCAAGACAATCTTGTTAAATCTCTTGTCAGTAGAATACAAATGTACAAGTTGCTAGAAATAAGGCATATTTTTTTCAAATATAAATATTATTAGCTTGAAAAACTTTGTAAAATGTTTCATTTGAAATAGCTATATACAGGTTTAGTTGACATTGTGCTCATTACTCTTTACTAAGTTTTAACTGAAATTTTTGATCATGCAAGTTTGACCAACCATGTAAGTACAGCCTCCGTCTTGGTTTCATAGTGTAGTGGTAATCACACCTGCTTTACACACAGAAGGTCCTGGGTTCAATCCCCAGTGAAATCATATTTATTAATAATGACCTATACCAACAGGTATACTTTAAGGAAGGCTTTCCTGCTACTGCCCAATGTGAAATATGTTGTTTGTTCACTTACAAACTGTTTCTTCACTGCTAATGAGAATACATTTTATCTTAAAAACTTTTAGCTTTCAAACGCAAAAAACTATCATAATAGAGCAAACAACTGATTAAAAGAACTAAAGAAGTTTCAATTTATTTTGTTATTGTATAATAAATTGGTAACAAAGTGATCATGCACATTTCTGATCATACAAACTTGGCCACCCATGGTCCCCTCATCTTGGTTTCATAGTGTAAGGGTTATCACATTTGCTTTACTCATGGAAGGTCCTGGGTTCAATCCCCAGTGAAACCAGATTTGTCAATACTGAACTTATTCATCTGGTCCACTTTTAAGAAGCCTTTCCTGCTAACATCCAATGTTAGATGTGTTGTTTGTTCAATTATAAACTCTGTTCTTTCTCTGCTAATGAGAATACATTTTATCCTAAAATCATTTAGCTTTTAACCATAAAAAATAACATAATACAGCAAACAACTGATTAAAGAACTAAAGAAGTTTCAATTTATTTTGTTGTTGTAAAAGAGATTGGTAACAAAGTGTCGTATTTTTCTATTTAAAGCTAACATATGAATTGTAGCATCATTTCTAACTACTGTTTTCCCAACCATTGAAAAAGATGCCACTCAACCCAGTATCTCCATGTAGCCATTTTTCCCAGTACTTCAATTTTCACCTGACAATGCCAGTAACCATCCAATGCTGCAGAGCGTTGGTGTGATCAAGTTTATACATTAGAAGCTGCAATCATATTATGTTGTTATATAACATTCACTCTTAGGTCATCTGTTTTCAATGAAAACAGAAATGTCTAATTTTTATCTGCAAGTTTAGCAAAAATGATGATAAATTTAACATTTGGAATGGTAGTATTTTTGTTATCCTACAAGTTTTTTTTAAGCAGTATACTTGAATTATGTCATTAAAAGGCATTTTATTTCTACAGTCTTCCCAAAATATGCAAGCAGCTCTTGATAACAAGGCAAGAAAATACATAGCAAGACAATCTTGTTAAATCTCATGTCAGTAGAATACAAATGTTCAAGTTGCTAGAAATAATGCAGATTTTTTTCAAATATAAATATTATTAGCTTGAAAAACTTTGTAAAATGTTCATTTGAAATAGATATATACAGGTTTATTTGACATTGTGCTCATTACTCTTTACTAAGTTTTAACAAAAATTTTTGATCTTGCAAGTTTGACCAACCATGTGAGAACAGCCTCCATCTTGGTTTCATAGTGTAGTGGTTATCACAACTGCTTTACATGCAGAAGGTCCTCGGTTCAATCCCCAGTGAAATCGTATTTATTAATAATGACCTATACCAACAGGTATACTTTAAGGAAGGCTTTCCTGCTACGGCCCAATGTGAAATATGTTGTTTGTTCACTTACAAACTGTTTCTTCACTGCTAATGAGAATACAATTTATCTTAAAAACTTTTAGCTTTCAACCATAAAAAACTATCATAATAGAGCAAACAACTGATTAAAAGAACTAAAGAAGTTTCATTTTATTTTGTTATTGTATAATAAATTGGTAACAAAGTGATCATGCACATTTCTGATCATACAAACTTGGCCACCCATTGTCCACTCATTTTGGTTTCATAGTGTAAGGGTTATCACATCTGCTATACTCATGGAAGGGCCTGGGTTCAATCCCCAGTGAAACCAGATTTGTCAATACTGGACTTATTCAACTGGTCCACTTTTAAGAAGCCTTTCCTGCTAATATCCAATGTTAGATATGTTGTTTGTTCAATTATAAACTCTGTTCTTTCTCTGCTAATGAAAATACATTTTATCCTAAATTCATTTAGCTTTTAACCATAAAAAATATCATAATACAGCAAACCTCTGATTCAAGAACTAAAGAAATTTCATTTTATTTTGTTATTGTAAAAGAGATTGGTAACAAAGTGTCGTTTTTTTCTATTTAAAGCTAACATATGAATTGTAGCATCATTTCTAACTACTGTTTTCCCAACCTTTGAAAAAGATGCCACTCAACCCAGTATCTCCATGTAGCCATTTTTCCCAGTACTTCAATTTTTACCTGACAATGCCAGCAACCATCCAATGCTGCAGAGCGTTGGTGTGATCAAGTTAATACATTAGAAGCTGCAATCATGTTATGTTGTATTATAACATTCACTCTTAAGTCATCTGTTTTCAATGAAAACAGAAATGTCTAATTTTTATCTGCAAGTTTAGTAAAAATGATGATAAATTTAACATTTGGAATGGTAGTATTTTTGTTAATCTACAAGTTTTTTTAAGCAGTATACTTGAATTATGTCATTAAAAGGCATTTTATTTCTACAAAGTCTTACCAAAATATGCAAGCAGCTCTTGATAACAAGGCAAGAAAACACATAGCAAGACAATCTTGTTAAATCTCTTGTCAGTAGAATACAAATGTACAAGTTGCTAGAAATAAGGCATATATTTTTCAAATATAAATATTATTAGCTTGAAAAACGTTGTAAAATGTTTCATTTGAAATAGCTATATACAGGTTTAGTTGACATTGTGCTCATTACTCTTTACTAAGTTTTAACTGAAATTTTTGATCATGCAAGTTTGACCAACCATGTAAGTACAGCCTCCGTCTTGGTTTCATAGTGTAGTGGTAATCACACCTCCTTTACACACAGAAGGTCCTGGGTTCAATCTCCAGTGAAATCAAATGTATTAATCATGACCTCTACCAACAGGTATACTATAAGGAAGGCTTTCCTGCTACTGCCCAATGTGAAATATGTTGTTTGTTCACTTGCAAACTGTTTCTTCACTGCTAATGAGAATACAATTTATCTTAAAAACATTTAGCCTTCAACCATAAAAAAACTATCATAATAGAGCAAACAACTGATTAAAGAACTAAAGAAATTTCTATTTATTTTGTTATTGAACAATAAATTGGTAACAAAGTGATCATGCACATTTCTGATCATACAAACTTGGCCAACCATTGTCCACTCATCTTGGTTTCATAGTGTAAGGGTTATCACATCTGCTTCACTCGTGGAAGGTCCTTGGTTCAATCCCCAGTAAAACTGGATTTGTAAATACTGTACTTATTCAACTGGTCCACTTTTAAGAAGCCTTTCCTGCTAACATCCAATTTTAGATGTGTTGTTTGTTCAATTATAAACTCTGTTCTTTCTCTGCTAATGAGAATACATTTTATCCTAAAATCATTTAGCTTTTAACCATAAAAAATAACATAATACAGCAAACAACTGATTAAAGAACTAAAAAAGTTTCAATTTATTTTGTTGTTGTGAGAGAGATTGGTAACAAAGTGTCGTTTTTTTCTATTTAAAGCTAACATATGAATTGTAGCATCATTTCTAACTACTGTTTTCCCAACCGTTGAAAAAGATGCCACTCAACCCAGTATCTCCATGTAGCCATTTTTCCCAGTACTTCAATTTTCACCTGACAATGCCAGCAACCATCCAATGCTGCAGAGCATTGGTGTGATCAAGTTAATACATTAGAAGCTGCAATCATATTATGTTGTATTATAACATTCACTCTTAGATCATCTGTTTTCAATGAAAACAGAAATGTCTAATTTTTATCTGCAAGTTTAGCAAAAATGATGATAAATTTAACATTTGGAATGGTAGTATTTTTGTTATCCTACAAGTTTTTTTTAAGCAGTATATTTCTACAAAGTCTTACCAAAATATGCAAGCAGCTCTTGATAACAAGGCAAGAAAATACATAGCAAGACAATCTTGTTAAATCTCATGTCAGTAGAATACAAATGTTCAAGTTGCTAGAAATAATGCATATTTTTTTCAAATATAAATATTATTAGCTTGAAAAACTTTGTAAAATGTTCATTTGAAATAGATATATACAGGTTTATTTGACATTGTGCTCATTACTCTTTACTAAGTTTTAACTAAAATTTTTGATCTTGCAAGTTTGACCAACCATGTGAGAACAGCCTCCATCTTGGTTTCATAGTGTAGTGGTTATCACATCTGCTTTGCACGCAGAAGGTCCTGGGTTTAATCCCCAGTGGAATCATATTTATTAATAATGACCTATACCAACAGGTATACTTTAAGGAAGGCTTTCCTGCTACTGCCCAATGTGAAATATGTTGTTTGTTCACTTACAAACTGTTTCTTCACTGCTAATGAGAATACATTTTATCTTAAAAACTTTTAGCTTTCAACCATAAAAAACTATCATAATAGAGCAAACAACTGATTAAAAGAACTAAAGAAGTTTCAATTTATTTTGTTATTGTATAATAAATTGGTAACAAAGTGATCATGCACATTTCTGGCCATACAAACTTGGCCACCCATGGTCCACTCATCTTGGTTTCATAGTGTAAGGGTTATCACATCTGCTTTACTCATGGAAGGGCCTGGGTTCAATCCCCAGTGAAACCAGATTTGTCAATACTGAACTTATTCAACTGGTCCTCTTTTAAGAAGCCTTTCCTGCTAATATCCAATGTTAGATATGTTGTTTGTTCAATTATAAACTCTGTTCTTTCTCTGCTAATGAGAATACATTTTATCCTAAATTCATTTAGCTTTTAACCATAAAAAATATCATAATACAGCAAACATCTGATTCAAGAACTAAAGAAATTTCAATTTATTTTGTTATTGTAAAAGAGATTGGTAACAAAGTGTCGTTTTTTTCTAATTAAAGCTAACATATGAATTGTAGCATCATTTCTAACTACTACTTTCCCAACCTTTGAAAAAGGTACCACTCAACCCAGTATCTCCATGTAGCCATTTTTCCCAGTACTTCAATTTTCACCTGACAATGCCATTAACCATCCAATGCTGCAGAGGGTTGGTGTGATCAAGTTAATACATTAGAAGCTGCAATCATGTTATGTTGTATTATAACATTCACTCTTAGGTCATCTGTTTTCAATGAAAACAGAAATGTCTAATTTTTATCTGCAAGTTTAGCAAAAATGATGATAAATTTAACATTTGGAATGGTAGTATTTTTGTTAATCTACAAGTTTTTTTTAAGCAGTATACTTGAATTATTTCATTAAAAAGCATTTTATTTCTACAAAGTCTTACCAAAATATGCAAGCAGCTCTTGATAACAAGGCAAGAAAATAGATAGCAAGACAATCTTGTTAAATCTCATGTCAGTAGAATACAAATGTTCAAGTTGCTAGAAATAATGCATATTTTTTTCAAATATAAATATTATTAGCTTGAAAAACTTTGTAAAATGTTCATTTGAAATAGATATATACAGGTTTATTTGACATTGTGCTCATTACTCTTTACTAAGTTTTAACTAAAATTTTTGATCTTGCAAGTTTGACCAACCATGTGAGAACATCCTCCATCTTGGTTTCATAGTGTAGTGGTTATCACATCAGTTTTATACGCAGAAGGTCCTGGGTTCAATCCCCAGTGAAATCATATTTATTAATAATGACCTACACCAACAGGTATACTTTAAGGAAGGCTTTCCTGCTACTGCCCAATGTGAAATATGTTGTTTGTTCACTTACAAACTGTTTCTTCACTGCTAATGAGAATACATTTTATCTTAAAAACATTTAGCTTTCAACCATAAAAAACTATCATAATAGAGCAAACAACTGATTAAAGAACTAAAGAAGTTTCAATTTATTTTGTTATTGTATAATAAATTGGTAACAAAGTGATCATGCACATTTGTGATCAAACAAACTTGGCCACCCAACATCCACCCATCTTGGTTTCATAGTGTAAGGGTTATCACATCTGCTTTACTCATGGAAGGTCCTGGGTTCAATCACTAGTGAAACCAGATTTGTCAATACTGAACTTATTCAATCTGGTCCACTTTTAAGAAGCCTTTCCTGCTAATATCCATTGTTAGATGTGTTGTTTGTTCAATTATAAACTCTGTTCTTTCTCTGCTAATGAGAATACATTTTATCCTAAAATCATTTAGCTTTTAACCATAAAAAATATCATAATACAGCAAACAACTGATTAAAGAACTAAAGAAGTTTCAATTTATTTTGTTATTGTAAAAGAGATTGGTAACAAAGTGTCATTTTTTTCTATTTAAAGCTAACATATGAATTGTAGCATCATTTCTAACTACTGTTTTCCAACCATTGAAAAAGATGCCACTCAACCCAGTATCTCCATGTAGCCATTTTTCCCAGTACTTCAATTTTCACCTGACAATGCCAGCAACCATCCAATGCTGCAGAGCGTTGGTGTGATCAAGTTAATACATTAATACATTAGAAGCTGCAATCATATTATGTTGTATTATAACATTCACTCTTAGATCATCTGTTTTCAATGAAAACAGAAATGTCTAATTTTTATCTGCAATTTTAGCAAAAATTATGATAAATTTAACATTTGGAATGGTAGTATTTTTGTTATCCTACAAGTTTTTTTTAAGCAGTATATTTCTACAAAGTCTTACCAAAATATGCAAGCAGCTCTTGATAACAAGGCAAGAAAATGCATAGCAAGACAATCTTGTTAAATCTCATGTCAGTAGAATACAAATGTTCAAGTTGCTAGAAATAATGCATATTTTTTTCAAATATAAATATTATTAGCTTGAAAAACTTTGTAAAATGTTCATTTGAAATAGATATATACAGGTTTATTTGACATTGTGCTCATTACTCTTTACTAAGTTTTAACTAAAATTTTTGATCTTGCAAGTTTGACCAACCATGTGAGGACAGCCTCCATCTTGGTTTCATAGTGCAGTGGTTATCACATCTGCTTTACACGCAGAAGGTCCTGGGTTCAATCCCCAGTGAAATCAAATTTTTTAATAATGACTTATACCAACAGGTATACTTTAAGGAAGGCTTTCCTGCTACTGCCCAATGTGAAATATGTTGTTTGTTCACTTACAAACTGTTTCTTCACTGCTAATGAGAATACATTTTATCTTAATAACATTTTGCTTTCAACCATAAAAAACTATCATAATAGAGCAAACAACTGATTAAAGAACTAAAGAAGTTTAAATTTATTTTGTTATTGTATAATAAATTGGTAACAAAATGATCATGCACATTTGTGATCATACAAACTTGGCCACCCATCATCCACCCATCTTGGTTTCATTGTGTAAGGGTTATCACATTTGCTTTAATCATGGAAGGTCCTGGGTTCAATCCCCAGTGAAACCAGATTTGTCAATACTGAACTTATTCATCTGGTCCACTTTTAAGAAGCCTTTCCTGCTAACATCCAATGTTAGATGTGTTGTTTGTTCAATTATAAACTCTGTTCTTTCTCTGCTAATGAGAATACATTTTATCCTAAAATCATTTAGCTTTTAACCATAAAAAATAACATAATACAGCAAACAACTGATTAAAAGAACTAAAGAAGTTTCAATTTATTTTGTTATTGTATAATAAATTGGTAACAAAGTGATCATGCACATTTCTGGCCATACAAACTTGGCCACCCATGGTCCACTCATCTTGGTTTCATAGTGTAAGGGTTATCACATCTGCTTTACTCATGGAAGGGCCTGGGTTCAATCCCCAGTGAAACCAGATTTGTCAATACTGAACTTATTCAACTGGTCCACTTTTAAGAAGCCTTTCCTGCTAATATCCAATGTTAGATATGTTGTTTGTTCAATTATAAACTCTGTTCTTTCTCTGCTAATGAGAATACATTTTATCCTAAATTCATTTAGCTTTTAACCATAAAAAATATCATAATACAGCAAACATCTGATTCAAGAACTAAAGAAATTTCAATTTATTTTGTTATTGTAAAAGAGATTGGTAACAAAGTGTCTTTTTTTTCTAATTAAAGCTAACATATGAATTGTAGCATCATTTCTAACTACTGTTTTCCCAACCTTTGAAAAAGGTACCACTCAACCCAGTATCTCCATGTAGCCATTTTTCCCAGTACTTCAATTTTTACCTGACAATGCCAGCTACCATCCAATGCTGCAGAGCGTTGGTGTGATCAAGTTAATACATTAGAAGCTGCAATCATGTTAAGTTGTATTATAACATTCACTCTTAGGTCATCTGTTTTCAATGAAAACAGAAATGTCTAATTTTTACCTGCAAGTTTAGCAAAAATGATGATAAATTTAACATTTGGAATGGTAGTATTTTTGTTAATCTACAAGTTTTTTTTAAGCAGTATACTTGAATTATTTCATTAAAAGGCATTTTATTTCTACAAAGTCTTACCAAAATATGCAAGCAGCTCTTGATAACAAGGCAAGAAAATAGATAGCAAGACAATCTTGTTAAATCTCATGTCAGTAGAATACAAATGTTCAAGTTGCTAGAAATAATGCATATTTTTTTCAAATATAAATATTATTAGCTTGAAAAACTTTGTAAAATGTTCATTTGAAATAGATATATACAGGTTTATTTGACATTGTGCTCATTACTCTTTACTAAGTTTTAACTAAAATTTTAGATCTTGCAAGTTTGACCAACCATGTGAGAGCAGCCTCCATCTTGGTTTCATAGTGTAGTGGTTATCACATCAGTTTTATACGCAGACGGTCCTGGGTTCAATCCCCAGTGAAATCATATATATTAATATTGACCTATACCAACAGGTATACTTTAAGGAAGGCTTTCCTGCTACTGCCCAATGTGAAATATGTTGTTTGTTCACTTACAAACTGTTTCTTCACTGCTAATGAGAATACATTTTATCTTAAAAACATTTAGCTTTCAACCATAAAAAACTATCATAATAGAGCAAACAACTGATTAAAGAACTAAAGAAGTTTCAATTTATTTTGTTATTGTATAATAAATTGGTAACAAAGTGATCATGCACATTTGTGATCATACAAACTTGGCCACCCAACATCCACCCATCTTGGTTTCATAGTGTAAGGGTTATCACATCTGCTTTACTCATGGAAGGTCCTGAGTTCAATCACTAGTGAAACCAGATTTGTCAATACTGAACTTATTCAATCTGGTCCACTTTTAAGAAGCCTTTCCTGCTAATATCCATTGTTAGATGTGTTGTTTGTTCAATTATAAACTCTGTTCTTTCTCTGCTAATGAGAATACATTTTATCCTAAAATCATTTAGCTTTTAACCATAAAAAATATCATAATACAGCAAACAACTGATTAAAGAACTAAAGAAGTTTCAATTTATTTTGTTATTGTAAAAGAGATTGGTAACAAAGTGTCATTTTTTTCTATTTAAAGCTAACATATGAATTGTAGCATCATTTCTAACTACTGTTTTCCAACCATTGAAAAAGATGCCACTCAACCCAGTATCTCCATGTAGCCATTTTTCCCAGTACTTCAATTTTCACCTGACAATGCCAGCAACCATCCAATGCTGCAGAGCGTTGGTGTGATCAAGTTAATACATTAATACATTAGAAGCTGCAATCATATTATGTTGTATTATAACATTCACTCTTAGATCATCTGTTTTCAATGAAAACAGAAATGTCTAATTTTTATCTGCAATTTTAGCAAAAATGATGATAAATTTAACATTTGGAATGGTAGTATTTTTGTTATACTACAAGTTTTTTTTAAGCAGTATATTTCTACAAAGTCTTACCAAAATATGCAAGCAGCTCTTGATAACAAGGCAAGAAAATACATAGCAAGACAATCTTGTTAAATCTCATGTCAGTAGAATACAAATGTTCAAGTTGCTAGAAATAATGCATATTTTTTTCAAATATAAATATTATTAGCTTGAAAAACTTTGTAAAATGTTCATTTGAAATAGATATATACAGGTTTATTTGACATTGTGCTCATTACTCTTTACTAAGTTTTAACTAAAATTTTTGATCTTGCAAGTTT
Organism: Taudactylus pleione; assembly: GCA_031769625.1. Taxonomy (NCBI): domain Eukaryota; kingdom Metazoa; phylum Chordata; class Amphibia; order Anura; family Myobatrachidae; genus Taudactylus; species Taudactylus pleione. The sequence continues at coordinate 1,922,611 of JAUIMM010000084.1, forward strand.
GACCAACCATGTGAGAACAGCCTCCATCTTGGTTTCATAGTGTAGTGGTTATCACATCTGCTTTGCACGCAGAAGGTCCTGGGTTTAATCCCCAGTGAAATCATATTTATTAATAATGACCTATACCAACAGGTATACTTTAAGGAAGGCTTTCCTGCTACTGCCCAATGTGAAATATGTTGTTTGTTCACTTACAAACTGTTTCTTCACTGCTAATGAGAATACATTTTATCTTAAAAACTTTTAGCTTTCAACCATAAAAAACTATCATAATAGAGCAAACAACTGATTAAAAGAACTAAAGAAGTTTCAATTTATTTTGTTATTGTATAATAAATTGGTAACAAAGTGATCATGCACATTTCTGGCCATACAAACTTGGCCACCCATGGTCCACTCATCTTGGTTTCATAGTGTAAGGGTTATCACATCTGCTTTACTCATGGAAGGGCCTGGGTTCAATCCCCAGTGAAACCAGATTTGTCAATACTGAACTTGTTCAACTGGTCCACTTTTAAGAAGCCTTTCCTGCTAATATCCAATGTTAGATATGTTGTTTGTTCAATTATAAACTCTGTTCTTTCTCTGCTAATGAGAATACATTTTATCCTAAATTCATTTAGCTTTTAACCATAAAAAATATCATAATACAGCAAACATCTGATTCAAGAACTAAAGAAATTTCAATTTATTTTGTTATTGTAAAAGAGATTGGTAACAAAGTGTCGTTTTTTTCTAATTAAAGCTAACATATGAATTGTAGCATCATTTCTAACTACTGTTTTCCCAACCTTTGAAAAAGGTACCACTCAACCCAGTATCTCCATGTAGCCATTTTTCCCAGTACTTCAATTTTTACCTGACAATGCCAGCAACCATCCAATGCTGCAGAGCGTTGGTGTGATCAAGTTAATACATTAGAAGCTGCAATCATGTTAAGTTGTATTATAACATTCACTCTTAGGTCATCTGTTTTCAATGAAAACAGAAATGTCTAATTTTTACCTGCAAGTTTAGCAAAAATGATGATAAATTTAACATTTGGAATGGTAGTATTTTTGTTAATCTACAAGTTTTTTTTAAGCAGTATACTTGAATTATTTCATTAAAAGGCATTTTATTTCTACAAAGTCTTACCAAAATATGCAAGCAGCTCTTGATAACAAGGCAAGAAAATAGATAGCAAGACAATCTTGTTAAATCTCATGTCAGTAGAATACAAATGTTCAAGTTGCTAGAAATAATGCATATTTTTTTCAAATATAAATATTATTAGCTTGAAAAACTTTGTAAAATGTTCATTTGAAATAGATATATACAGGTTTATTTGACATTGTGCTCATTACTCTTTACTAAGTTTTAACTAAAATTTTTGATCTTGCAAGTTTGACCAACCATGTGAGAACATCCTCCATCTTGGTTTCATAGTGTAGTGGTTATCACATCAGTTTTATACGCAGAAGGTCCTGGGTTCAATCCCCAGTGAAATCATATTTATTAATAATGACCTACACCAACAGGTATACTTTAAGGAAGGCTTTCCTGCTACTGCCCAATGTGAAATATGTTGTTTGTTCACTTACAAACTGTTTCTTCACTGCTAATGAGAATACATTTTATCTTAAAAACATTTAGCTTTCAACCATAAAAAACTATCATAATAGAGCAAACAACTGATTAAAGAACTAAAGAAGTTTCAATTTATTTTGTTATTGTATAATAAATTGGTAACAAAGTGATCATGCACATTTGTGATCAAACAAACTTGGCCACCCAACATCCACCCATCTTGGTTTCATAGTGTAAGGGTTATCACATCTGCTTTACTCATGGAAGGTCCTGGGTTCAATCACTAGTGAAACCAGATTTGTCAATACTGAACTTATTCAATCTGGTCCACTTTTAAGAAGCCTTTCCTGCTAATATCCATTGTTAGATGTGTTGTTTGTTCAATTATAAACTCTGTTCTTTCTCTGCTAATGAGAATACATTTTATCCTAAAATCATTTAGCTTTTAACCATAAAAAATATCATAACACAGCAAACAACTGATTAAAGAACTAAAGAAGTTTCAATTTATTTTGTTATTGTAAAAGAGATTGGTAACAAAGTGTCATTTTTTTCTATTTAAAGCTAACATATGAATTGTAGCATCATTTCTAACTACTGTTTTCCAACCATTGAAAAAGATGCCACTCAACCCAGTATCTCCATGTAGCCATTTTTCCCAGTACTTCAATTTTCACCTGACAATGCCAGCAACCATCCAATGCTGCAGAGCGTTGGTGTGATCAAGTTAATACATTAATACATTAGAAGCTGCAATCATATTATGTTGTATTATAACATTCACTCTTAGATCATCTGTTTTCAATGAAAACAGAAATGTCTAATTTTTATCTGCAATTTTAGCAAAAATTATGATAAATTTAACATTTGGAATGGTAGTATTTTTGTTATCCTACAAGTTTTTTTTAAGCAGTATATTTCTACAAAGTCTTACCAAAATATGCAAGCAGCTCTTGATAACAAGGCAAGAAAATGCATAGCAAGACAATCTTGTTAAATCTCATGTCAGTAGAATACAAATGTTCAAGTTGCTAGAAATAATGCATATTTTTTTCAAATATAAATATTATTAGCTTGAAAAACTTTGTAAAATGTTCATTTGAAATAGATATATACAGGTTTATTTGACATTGTGCTCATTACTCTTTACTAAGTTTTAACTAAAATTTTTGATCTTGCAAGTTTGACCAACCATGTGAGGACAGCCTCCATCTTGGTTTCATAGTGCAGTGGTTATCACATCTGCTTTACACGCAGAAGGTCCTGGGTTCAATCCCCAGTGAAATCAAATTTTTTAATAATGACTTATACCAACAGGTATACTTTAAGGAAGGCTTTCCTGCTACTGCCCAATGTGAAATATGTTGTTTGTTCACTTACAAACTGTTTCTTCACTGCTAATGAGAATACATTTTATCTTAATAACATTTTGCTTTCAACCATAAAAAACTATCATAATAGAGCAAACAACTGATTAAAGAACTAAAGAAGTTTAAATTTATTTTGTTATTGTATAATAAATTGGTAACAAAATGATCATGCACATTTGTGATCATACAAACTTGGCCACCCATCATCCACCCATCTTGGTTTCATTGTGTAAGGGTTATCACATTTGCTTTAATCATGGAAGGTCCTGGGTTCAATCCCCAGTGAAACCAGATTTGTCAATACTGAACTTATTCATCTGGTCCACTTTTAAGAAGCCTTTCCTGCTAACATCCAATGTTAGATGTGTTGTTTGTTCAATTATAAACTCTGTTCTTTCTCTGCTAATGAGAATACATTTTATCCTAAAATCATTTAGCTTTTAACCATAAAAAATAACATAATACAGCAAACAACTGATTAAAAGAACTAAAGAAGTTTCAATTTATTTTGTTATTGTATAATAAATTGGTAACAAAGTGATCATGCACATTTCTGGCCATACAAACTTGGCCACCCATGGTCCACTCATCTTGGTTTCATAGTGTAAGGGTTATCACATCTGCTTTACTCATGGAAGGGCCTGGGTTCAATCCCCAGTGAAACCAGATTTGTCAATACTGAACTTATTCAACTGGTCCACTTTTAAGAAGCCTTTCCTGCTAATATCCAATGTTAGATATGTTGTTTGTTCAATTATAAACTCTGTTCTTTCTCTGCTAATGAGAATACATTTTATCCTAAATTCATTTAGCTTTTAACCATAAAAAATATCATAATACAGCAAACATCTGATTCAAGAACTAAAGAAATTTCAATTTATTTTGTTATTGTAAAAGAGATTGGTAACAAAGTGTCTTTTTTTTCTAATTAAAGCTAACATATGAATTGTAGCATCATTTCTAACTACTGTTTTCCCAACCTTTGAAAAAGGTACCACTCAACCCAGTATCTCCATGTAGCCATTTTTCCCAGTACTTCAATTTTTACCTGACAATGCCAGCTACCATCCAATGCTGCAGAGCGTTGGTGTGATCAAGTTAATACATTAGAAGCTGCAATCATGTTAAGTTGTATTATAACATTCACTCTTAGGTCATCTGTTTTCAATGAAAACAGAAATGTCTAATTTTTACCTGCAAGTTTAGCAAAAATGATGATAAATTTAACATTTGGAATGGTAGTATTTTTGTTAATCTACAAGTTTTTTTTAAGCAGTATACTTGAATTATTTCATTAAAAGGCATTTTATTTCTACAAAGTCTTACCAAAATATGCAAGCAGCTCTTGATAACAAGGCAAGAAAATAGATAGCAAGACAATCTTGTTAAATCTCATGTCAGTAGAATACAAATGTTCAAGTTGCTAGAAATAATGCATATTTTTTTCAAATATAAATATTATTAGCTTGAAAAACTTTGTAAAATGTTCATTTGAAATAGATATATACAGGTTTATTTGACATTGTGCTCATTACTCTTTACTAAGTTTTAACTAAAATTTTAGATCTTGCAAGTTTGACCAACCATGTGAGAGCAGCCTCCATCTTGGTTTCATAGTGTAGTGGTTATCACATCAGTTTTATACGCAGACGGTCCTGGGTTCAATCCCCAGTGAAATCATATATATTAATATTGACCTATACCAACAGGTATACTTTAAGGAAGGCTTTCCTGCTACTGCCCAATGTGAAATATGTTGTTTGTTCACTTACAAACTGTTTCTTCACTGCTAATGAGAATACATTTTATCTTAAAAACATTTAGCTTTCAACCATAAAAAACTATCATAATAGAGCAAACAACTGATTAAAGAACTAAAGAAGTTTCAATTTATTTTGTTATTGTATAATAAATTGGTAACAAAGTGATCATGCACATTTGTGATCATACAAACTTGGCCACCCAACATCCACCCATCTTGGTTTCATAGTGTAAGGGTTATCACATCTGCTTTACTCATGGAAGGTCCTGAGTTCAATCACTAGTGAAACCAGATTTGTCAATACTGAACTTATTCAATCTGGTCCACTTTTAAGAAGCTTTTCCTGCTAATATCCATTGTTAGATGTGTTGTTTGTTCAATTATAAACTCTGTTCTTTCTCTGCTAATGAGAATACATTTTATCCTAAAATCATTTAGCTTTTAACCATAAAAACTATCATAATACAGCAAACAACTGATTAAAGAACTAAAGAAGTTTCAATTTATTTTGTTATTGTAAAAGAGATTGGTAACAAAGTGTCGTTTTTTTCTATTTAAAGCTAACATATGAATTGTAGCATCATTTCTAACTACTGTTTTCCAACCATTGAAAAAGATGCCACTCAACCCAGTATCTCCATGTAGCCATTTTTCCCAGTACTTCAATTTTCACCTGACAATGCCATTAACCATCCAATGCTGCAGAGGGTTGGTGTGATCAAGTTAATACATTAGAAGCTGCAATCATGTTATGTTGTATTATAACATTCACTCTTAGGTCATCTGTTTTCAATGAAAACAGAAATGTCTAATTTTTATCTGCAAGTTTAGCAAAAATGATGATAAATTTAACATTTGGAATGGTAGTATTTTTGTTAATCTACAAGTTTTTTTTAAGCAGTATACTTGAATTATTTCATTAAAAAGCATTTTATTTCTACAAAGTCTTACCAAAATATGCAAGCAGCTCTTGATAACAAGGCAAGAAAATAGATAGCAAGACAATCTTGTTAAATCTCATGTCAGTAGAATACAAATGTTCAAGTTGCTAGAAATAATGCATATTTTTTTCAAATATAAATATTATTAGCTTGAAAAACTTTGTAAAATGTTCATTTGAAATAGATATATACAGGTTTATTTGACATTGTGCTCATTACTCTTTACTAAGTTTTAACTAAAATTTTAGATCTTGCAAGTTTGACCAACCATGTGAGAGCAGCCTCCATCTTGGTTTCATAGTGTAGTGGTTATCACATCAGTTTTATACGCAGACGGTCCTGGGTTCAATCCCCAGTGAAATCATATATATTAATATTGACCTATACCAACAGGTATACTTTAAGGAAGGCTTTCCTGCTACTGCCCAATGTGAAATATGTTGTTTGTTCACTTACAAACTGTTTCTTCACTGCTAATGAGAATACATTTTATCTTAAAAACATTTAGCTTTCAACCATAAAAAACTATCATAATAGAGCAAACAACTGATTAAAGAACTAAAGAAGTTTCAATTTATTTTGTTATTGTATAATAAATTGGTAACAAAGTGATCATGCACATTTGTGATCATACAAACTTGGCCACCCAACATCCACCCATCTTGGTTTCATAGTGTAAGGGTTATCACATCTGCTTTACTCATGGAAGGTCCTGAGTTCAATCACTAGTGAAACCAGATTTGTCAATACTGAACTTATTCAATCTGGTCCACTTTTAAGAAGCTTTTCCTGCTAATATCCATTGTTAGATGTGTTGTTTGTTCAATTATAAACTCTGTTCTTTCTCTGCTAATGAGAATACATTTTATCCTAAAATCATTTAGCTTTTAACCATAAAAACTATCATAATACAGCAAACAACTGATTAAAGAACTAAAGAAGTTTCAATTTATTTTGTTATTGTAAAAGAGATTGGTAACAAAGTGTCGTTTTTTTCTATTTAAAGCTAACATATGAATTGTAGCATCATTTCTAACTACTGTTTTCCAACCATTGAAAAAGATGCCACTCAACCCAGTATCTCCATGTAGCCATTTTTCCCAGTACTTCAATTTTCACCTGACAATGCCATTAACCATCCAATGCTGCAGAGGGTTGGTGTGATCAAGTTAATACATTAGAAGCTGCAATCATGTTATGTTGTATTATAACATTCACTCTTAGGTCATCTGTTTTCAATGAAAACAGAAATGTCTAATTTTTATCTGCAAGTTTAGCAAAAATGATGATAAATTTAACATTTGGAATGGTAGTATTTTTGTTAATCTACAAGTTTTTTTTAAGCAGTATACTTGAATTATTTCATTAAAAAGCATTTTATTTCTACAAAGTCTTACCAAAATATGCAAGCAGCTCTTGATAACAAGGCAAGAAAATAGATAGCAAGACAATCTTGTTAAATCTCATGTCAGTAGAATACAAATGTTCAAGTTGCTAGAAATAATGCATATTTTTTTCAAATATAAATATTATTAGCTTGAAAAACTTTGTAAAATGTTCATTTGAAATAGATATATACAGGTTTATTTGACATTGTGCTCATTACTCTTTACTAAGTTTTAACTAAAATTTTTGATCTTGCAAGTTTGACCAACCATGTGAGAACATCCTTCATCTTGGTTTCATAGTGTAGTGGTTATCACATCAGTTTTATACGCAGAAGGTCCTGGGTTCAATCCCCAGTGAAATCATATTTATTAATAATGACCTACACCAACAGGTATACTTTAAGGAAGGCTTTCCTGCTACTGCCCAATGTGACATATGTTGTTTGTTCACTTACAAACTGTTTCTTCACTGCTAATGAGAATACATTTTATCTTAAAAACATTTAGCTTTCAACCATAAAAAACTATCATAATAGAGCAAACAACTGATTAAAGAACTAAAGAAGTTTCAATTTATTTTGTTATTGTATAATAAATTGGTAACAAAGTGATCATGCACATTTGTGATCAAACAAACTTGGCCACCCAACATCCACCCATCTTGGTTTCATAGTGTAAGGGTTATCACATCTGCTTTACTCATGGAAGGTCCTGGGTTCAATCACTAGTGAAACCAGATTTGTCAATACTGAACTTATTCAATCTGGTCCACTTTTAAGAAGCCTTTCCTGCTAATATCCATTGTTAGATGTGTTGTTTGTTCAATTATAAACTCTGTTCTTTCTCTGCTAATGAGAATACATTTTATCCTAAAATCATTTAGCTTTTAACCATAAAAAATATCATAATACAGCAAACAACTGATTAAAGAACTAAAGAAGTTTCAATTTATTTTGTTATTGTAAAAGAGATTGGTAACAAAGTGTCATTTTTTTCTATTTAAAGCTAACATATGAATTGTAGCATCATTTCTAACTACTGTTTTCCAACCATTGAAAAAGATGCCACTCAACCCAGTATCTCCATGTAGCCATTTTTCCCAGTACTTCAATTTTCACCTGACAATGCCAGCAACCATCCAATGCTGCAGAGCGTTGGTGTGATCAAGTTAATACATTAATACATTAGAAGCTGCAATCATATTATGTTGTATTATAACATTCACTCTTAGATCATCTGTTTTCAATGAAAACAGAAATGTCTAATTTTTATCTGCAATTTTAGCAAAAATGATGATAAATTTAACATTTGGAATGGTAGTATTTTTGTTATACTACAAGTTTTTTTTAAGCAGTATATTTCTACAAAGTCTTACCAAAATATGCAAGCAGCTCTTGATAACAAGGCAAGAAAATACATAGCAAGACAATCTTGTTAAATCTCATGTCAGTAGAATACAAATGTTCAAGTTGCTAGAAATAATGCATATTTTTTTCAAATATAAATATTATTAGCTTGAAAAACTTTGTAAAATGTTCATTTGAAATAGATATATACAGGTTTATTTGACATTGTGCTCATTACTCTTTACTAAGTTTTAACTAAAATTTTTGATCTTGCAAGTTTGACCAACCATGTGAGAACAGCCTCCATCTTGGTTTCATAGTGTAGTGGTTATCACATCTGCTTTGCACGCAGAAGGTCCTGGGTTTAATCCCCAGTGAAATCATATTTATTAATAATGACCTATACCAACAGGTATACTTTAAGGAAGGCTTTCCTGCTACTGCCCAATGTGAAATATGTTGTTTGTTCACTTACAAACTGTTTCTTCACTGCTAATGAGAATACATTTTATCTTAAAAACTTTTAGCTTTCAACCATAAAAAACTATCATAATAGAGCAAACAACTGATTAAAAGAACTAAAGAAGTTTCAATTTATTTTGTTATTGTATAATAAATTGGTAACAAAGTGATCATGCACATTTCTGGCCATACAAACTTGGCCACCCATGGTCCACTCATCTTGGTTTCATAGTGTAAGGGTTATCACATCTGCTTTACTCATGGAAGGGCCTGGGTTCAATCCCCAGTGAAACCAGATTTGTCAATACTGAACTTGTTCAACTGGTCCACTTTTAAGAAGCCTTTCCTGCTAACATCCAATGTTAGATATGTTGTTTGTTCAATTATAAACTCTGTTCTTTCTCTGCTAATGAGAATACATTTTATCCTAAAATCATTTAGCTTTTAACCATAAAAAATATCATAATACAGCAAACAACTGATTAAAGAACTAAAGAAGTTTCAATTTATTTTGTTATTGTAAAAGAGATTGGTAACAAAGTGTCATTTTTTTCTATTTAAAGCTAACATATGAATTGTAGCATCATTTCTAACTACTGTTTTCCAACCATTGAAAAAGATGCCACTCAACCCAGTATCTCCATGTAGCCATTTTTCCCAGTACTTCAATTTTCACCTGACAATGCCAGCAACCATCCAATGCTGCAGAGCGTTGGTGTGATCAAGTTAATACATTAATACATTAGAAGCTGCAATCATATTATGTTGTATTATAACATTCACTCTTAGATCATCTGTTTTCAATGAAAACAGAAATGTCTAATTTTTATCTGCAATTTTAGCAAAAATTATGATAAATTTAACATTTGGAATGGTAGTATTTTTGTTATCCTACAAGTTTTTTTTAAGCAGTATATTTCTACAAAGTCTTACCAAAATATGCAAGCAGCTCTTGATAACAAGGCAAGAAAATGCATAGCAAGACAATCTTGTTAAATCTCATGTCAGTAGAATACAAATGTTCAAGTTGCTAGAAATAATGCATATTTTTTTCAAATATAAATATTATTAGCTTGAAAAACTTTGTAAAATGTTCATTTGAAATAGATATATACAGGTTTATTTGACATTGTGCTCATTACTCTTTACTAAGTTTTAACTAAAATTTTTGATCTTGCAAGTTTGACCAACCATGTGAGGACAGCCTCCATCTTGGTTTCATAGTGCAGTGGTTATCACATCTGCTTTACACGCAGAAGGTCCTGGGTTCAATCCCCAGTGAAATCAAATTTTTTAATAATGACTTATACCAACAGGTATACTTTAAGGAAGGCTTTCCTGCTACTGCCCAATGTGAAATATGTTGTTTGTTCACTTACAAACTGTTTCTTCACTGCTAATGAGAATACATTTTATCTTAATAACATTTTGCTTTCAACCATAAAAAACTATCATAATAGAGCAAACAACTGATTAAAGAACTAAAGAAGTTTAAATTTATTTTGTTATTGTATAATAAATTGGTAACAAAATGATCATGCACATTTGTGATCATACAAACTTGGCCACCCATCATCCACCCATCTTGGTTTCATTGTGTAAGGGTTATCACATTTGCTTTAATCATGGAAGGTCCTGGGTTCAATCCCCAGTGAAACCAGATTTGTCAATACTGAACTTATTCATCTGGTCCACTTTTAAGAAGCCTTTCCTGCTAACATCCAATGTTAGATGTGTTGTTTGTTCAATTATAAACTCTGTTCTTTCTCTGCTAATGAGAATACATTTTATCCTAAAATCATTTAGCTTTTAACCATAAAAAATAACATAATACAGCAAACAACTGATTAAAAGAACTAAAGAAGTTTCAATTTATTTTGTTATTGTATAATAAATTGGTAACAAAGTGATCATGCACATTTCTGGCCATACAAACTTGGCCACCCATGGTCCGCTCATCTTGGTTTCATAGTGTAAGGGTTATCACATCTGCTTTACTCATGGAAGGGCCTGGGTTCAATCCCCAGTGAAACCAGATTTGTCAATACTGAACTTATTCAACTGGTCCACTTTTAAGAAGCCTTTCCTGCTAATATCCAATGTTAGATATGTTGTTTGTTCAATTATAAACTCTGTTCTTTCTCTGCTAATGAGAATACATTTTATCCTAAATTCATTTAGCTTTTAACCATAAAAAATATCATAATACAGCAAACATCTGATTCAAGAACTAAAGAAATTTCAATTTATTTTGTTATTGTAAAAGAGATTGGTAACAAAGTGTCTTTTTTTTCTAATTAAAGCTAACATATGAATTGTAGCATCATTTCTAACTACTGTTTTCCCAACCTTTGAAAAAGGTACCACTCAACCCAGTATCTCCATGTAGCCATTTTTCCCAGTACTTCAATTTTTACCTGACAATGCCAGCTACCATCCAATGCTGCAGAGCGTTGGTGTGATCAAGTTAATACATTAGAAGCTGCAATCATGTTAAGTTGTATTATAACATTCACTCTTAGGTCATCTGTTTTCAATGAAAACAGAAATGTCTAATTTTTACCTGCAAGTTTAGCAAAAATGATGATAAATTTAACATTTGGAATGGTAGTATTTTTGTTAATCTACAAGTTTTTTTTAAGCAGTATACTTGAATTATTTCATTAAAAGGCATTTTATTTCTACAAAGTCTTACCAAAATATGCAAGCAGCTCTTGATAACAAGGCAAGAAAATAGATAGCAAGACAATCTTGTTAAATCTCATGTCAGTAGAATACAAATGTTCAAGTTGCTAGAAATAATGCATATTTTTTTCAAATATAAATATTATTAGCTTGAAAAACTTTGTAAAATGTTCATTTGAAATAGATATATACAGGTTTATTTGACATTGTGCTCATTACTCTTTACTAAGTTTTAACTAAAATTTTAGATCTTGCAAGTTTGACCAACCATGTGAGAGCAGCCTCCATCTTGGTTTCATAGTGTAGTGGTTATCACATCAGTTTTATACGCAGACGGTCCTGGGTTCAATCCCCAGTGAAATCATATATATTAATATTGACCTATACCAACAGGTATACTTTAAGGAAGGCTTTCCTGCTACTGCCCAATGTGAAATATGTTGTTTGTTCACTTACAAACTGTTTCTTCACTGCTAATGAGAATACATTTTATCTTAAAAACATTTAGCTTTCAACCATAAAAAACTATCATAATAGAGCAAACAACTGATTAAAGAACTAAAGAAGTTTCAATTTATTTTGTTATTGTATAATAAATTGGTAACAAAGTGATCATGCACATTTGTGATCATACAAACTTGGCCACCCAACATCCACCCATCTTGGTTTCATAGTGTAAGGGTTATCACATCTGCTTTACTCATGGAAGGTCCTGAGTTCAATCACTAGTGAAACCAGATTTGTCAATACTGAACTTATTCAATCTGGTCCACTTTTAAGAAGCTTTTCCTGCTAATATCCATTGTTAGATGTGTTGTTTGTTCAATTATAAACTCTGTTCTTTCTCTGCTAATGAGAATACATTTTATCCTAAAATCATTTAGCTTTTAACCATAAAAACTATCATAATACAGCAAACAACTGATTAAAGAACTAAAGAAGTTTCAATTTATTTTGTTATTGTAAAAGAGATTGGTAACAAAGTGTCGTTTTTTTCTATTTAAAGCTAACATATGAATTGTAGCATCATTTCTAACTACTGTTTTCCAACCATTGAAAAAGATGCCACTCAACCCAGTATCTCCATGTAGCCATTTTTCCCAGTACTTCAATTTTCACCTGACAATGCCATTAACCATCCAATGCTGCAGAGGGTTGGTGTGATCAAGTTAATACATTAGAAGCTGCAATCATGTTATGTTGTATTATAACATTCACTCTTAGGTCATCTGTTTTCAATGAAAACAGAAATGTCTAATTTTTATCTGCAAGTTTAGCAAAAATGATGATAAATTTAACATTTGGAATGGTAGTATTTTTGTTAATCTACAAGTTTTTTTTAAGCAGTATACTTGAATTATTTCATTAAAAAGCATTTTATTTCTACAAAGTCTTACCAAAATATGCAAGCAGCTCTTGATAACAAGGCAAGAAAATAGATAGCAAGACAATCTTGTTAAATCTCATGTCAGTAGAATACAAATGTTCAAGTTGCTAGAAATAATGCATATTTTTTTCAAATATAAATATTATTAGCTTGAAAAACTTTGTAAAATGTTCATTTGAAATAGATATATACAGGTTTATTTGACATTGTGCTCATTACTCTTTACTAAGTTTTAACTAAAATTTTTGATCTTGCAAGTTTGACCAACCATGTGAGAACATCCTTCATCTTGGTTTCATAGTGTAGTGGTTATCACATCAGTTTTATACGCAGAAGGTCCTGGGTTCAATCCCCAGTGAAATCATATTTATTAATAATGACCTACACCAACAGGTATACTTTAAGGAAGGCTTTCCTGCTACTGCCCAATGTGAAATATGTTGTTTGTTCACTTACAAACTGTTTCTTCACTGCTAATGAGAATACATTTTATCTTAAAAACATTTAGCTTTCAACCATAAAAAACTATCATAATAGAGCAAACAACTGATTAAAGAACTAAAGAAGTTTCAATTTATTTTGTTATTGTATAATAAATTGGTAACAAAGTGATCATGCACATTTGTGATCAAACAAACTTGGCCACCCAACATCCACCCATCTTGGTTTCATAGTGTAAGGGTTATCACATCTGCTTTACTCATGGAAGGTCCTGGGTTCAATCACTAGTGAAACCAGATTTGTCAATACTGAACTTATTCAATCTGGTCCACTTTTAAGAAGCCTTTCCTGCTAATATCCATTGTTAGATGTGTTGTTTGTTCAATTATAAACTCTGTTCTTTCTCTGCTAATGAGAATACATTTTATCATAAAATCATTTAGCTTTTAACCATAAAAAATATCATAATACAGCAAACAAATGATTAAAGAACTAAAGAAGTTTCAATTTATTTTGTTATTGTAAAAGAGATTGGTAACAAAGTGTCATTTTTTTCTATTTAAAGCTAACATATGAATTGTAGCATCATTTCTAACTACTGTTTTCCAACCATTGAAAAAGATGCCACTCAACCCAGTATCTCCATGTAGCCATTTTTCCCAGTACTTCAATTTTCACCTGACAATGCCAGCAACCATCCAATGCTGCAGAGCGTTGGTGTGATCAAGTTAATACATTAATACATTAGAAGCTGCAATCATATTATGTTGTATTATAACATTCACTCTTAGATCATCTGTTTTCAATGAAAACAGAAATGTCTAATTTTTATCTGCAATTTTAGCAAAAATGATGATAAATTTAACATTTGGAATGGTAGTATTTTTGTTATACTACAGGTTTTTTTTAAGCAGTATATTTCTACAAAGTCTTACCAAAATATGCAAGCAGCTCTTGATAACAAGGCAAGAAAATACATAGCAAGACAATCTTGTTAAATCTCATGTCAGTAGAATACAAATGTTCAAGTTGCTAGAAATAATGCATATTTTTTTCAAATATAAATATTATTAGCTTGAAAAACTTTGTAAAATGTTCATTTGAAATAGATATATACAGTTTTATTTGACATTGTGCTCATTACTCTTTACTAAGTTTTAACTAAAATTTTTGATCTTGCAAGTTTGACCAACCATGTGAGAACAGCCTCCATCTTGGTTTCATAGTGTAGTGGTTATCACATCTGCTTTGCACGCAGAAGGTCCTGGGTTTAATCCCCAGTGAAATCATATTTATTAATAATGACCTATACCAACAGGTATACTTTAAGGAAGGCTTTCCTGCTACTGCCCAATGTGAAATATGTTGTTTGTTCACTTACAAACTGTTTCTTCACTGCTAATGAGAATACATTTTATCTTAAAAACTTTTAGCTTTCAACCATAAAAAACTATCATAATAGAGCAAACAACTGATTAAAAGAACTAAAGAAGTTTCAATTTATTTTGTTATTGTATAATAAATTGGTAACAAAGTGATCATGCACATTTCTGGCCATACAAACTTGGCCACCCATGGTCCACTCATCTTGGTTTCATAGTGTAAGGGTTATCACATCTGCTTTACTCATGGAAGGGCCTGGGTTCAATCCCCAGTGAAACCAGATTTGTCAATACTGAACTTGTTCAACTGGTCCACTTTTAAGAAGCCTTTCCTGCTAATATCCAATGTTAGATATGTTGTTTGTTCAATTATAAACTCTGTTCTTTCTCTGCTAATGAGAATACATTTTATCCTAAATTCATTTAGCTTTTAACCATAAAAAATATCATAATACAGCAAACAACTGATTCAAGAACTAAAGAAATTTCAATTTATTTTGTTATTGTAAAAGAGATTGGTAACAAAGTGTCGTTTTTTTCTAATTAAAGCTAACATATGAATTGTAGCATCATTTCTAACTACTGTTTTCCCAACCTTTGAAAAAGGTACCACTCAACCCAGTATCTCCATGTAGCCATTTTTCCCAGTACTTCAATTTTTACCTGACAATGCCAGCAACCATCCAATGCTGCAGAGCGTTGGTGTGATCAAGTTAATACATTAGAAGCTGCAATCATGTTAAGTTGTATTATAACATTCACTCTTAGGTCATCTGTTTTCAATGAAAACAGAAATGTCTAATTTTTACCTGCAAGTTTAGCAAAAATGATGATAAATTTAACATTTGGAATGGTAGTATTTTTGTTAATCTACAAGTTTTTTTTAAGCAGTATACTTGAATTATTTCATTAAAAGGCATTTTATTTCTACAAAGTCTTACCAAAATATGCAAGCAGCTCTTGATAACAAGGCAAGAAAATAGATAGCAAGACAATCTTGTTAAATCTCATGTCAGTAGAATACAAATGTTCAAGTTGCTAGAAATAATGCATATTTTTTTCAAATATAAATATTATTAGCTTGAAAAACTTTGTAAAATGTTCATTTGAAATAGATATATACAGGTTTATTTGACATTGTGCTCATTACTCTTTACTAAGTTTTAACTAAAATTTTTGATCTTGCAAGTTTGACCAACCATGTGAGAACAGCCTCCATCTTGGTTTCATAGTGTAGTGGTTATCACATCAGTTTTATACGCAGAAGGTCCTGGGTTCAATCCCCAGTGAAATCATATTTATTAATATTGACTTATACCAACAGGTATACTTTAAGGAAGGCTTTCCTGCTACTGCCCAATGTGAAATATGTTGTTTGTTCACTTACAAACTGTTTCTTCACTGCTAATGAGAATACATTTTATCTTAAAAACATTTAGCTTTCAACCATAAAAAACTATCATAATAGAGCAAACAACTGATTAAAGAACTAAAGAAGTTTCAATTTATTTTGTTATTGTATAATAAATTGGTAACAAAGTGATCATGCACATTTGTGATCATACAAACTTGGCCACCCAACATCCACCCATCTTGGTTTCATAGTGTAAGGGTTATCACATCTGCTTTACTCATGGAAGGTCCTGGGTTCAATCACTAGTGAAACCAGATTTGTCAATACTGAACTTATTCAATCTGGTCCACTTTTAAGAAGCCTTTCCTGCTAATATCCATTGTTAGATGTGTTGTTTGTTCAATTATAAACTCTGTTCTTTCTCTGCTAATGAGAATACATTTTATCCTAAAATCATTTAGATTTTAACCATAAAAACTATCATAATACAGCAAACAACTGATTAAAGAACTAAAGAAGTTTCAATTTATTTTGTTATTGTAAAAGAGATTGGTAACAAAGTGTCGTTTTTTTCTATTTAAAGCTAACATATGAATTGTAGCATCATTTCTAACTACTGTTTTCCAACCATTGAAAAAGATGCCACTCAACCCAGTATCTCCATGTAGCCATTTTTCCCAGTACTTCAATTTTCACCTGACAATGCCATTAACCATCCAATGCTGCAGAGAGTTGGTGTGATCAAGTTAATACATTAATACATTAGAAGCTGCAATCATATTATGTTGTATTATAACATTCACTCTTAGATCATCTGTTTTCAATGAAAACAGAAATGTCTAATTTTTATCTGCAATTTTAGCAAAAATGATGATAAATTTAACATTTGGAATGGTAGTATTTTTGTTATCCTACAAGTTTTTTTTAAGCAGTATACTTGAATTATGTCATTAAAAGGCATTTTATTTCTACAAAGTCTTACCAAAATATGCAAGCAGCTCTTGATAACAAGGCAAGAAAATGCATAGCAAGACAATCTTGTTAAATCTCATGTCAGTAGAATACAAATGTTCAAGTTGCTAGAAATAATGCATATTTTTTTCAAATATAAATATTATTAGCTTGAAAAACTTTGTAAAATGTTCATTTGAAATAGATATATACAGGTTTATTTGACATTGTGCTCATTACTCTTTACTAAGTTTTAACTAAAATTTTTGATCTTGCAAGTTTGACCAACCATGTGAGGACAGCCTCCATCTTGGTTTCATAGTGCAGTGGTTATCACATCTGCTTTACACGCAGAAGGTCCTGGGTTCAATACCCAGTGAAATCAAATTTTTTAATAATGACTTATACCAACAGGTATACTTTAAGGAAGGCTTTCCTGCTACTGCCCAATGTGAAATATGTTGTTTGTTCACTTACAAACTGTTTCTTCACTGCTAATGAGAATACATTTTATCTTAATAACATTTTGCTTTCAACCATAAAAAACTATCATAATAGAGCAAACAACTGATTAAAGAACTAAAGAAGTTTAAATTTATTTTGTTATTGTATAATAAATTGGTAACAAAATGATCATGCACATTTGTGATCATACAAACTTGGCCACCCATCATCCACCCATCTTGGTTTCATTGTGTAAGGGTTATCACATTTGCTTTAATCATGGAAGGTCCTGGGTTCAATCCCCAGTGAAACCAGATTTGTCAATACTGAAC
The DNA here is from genome assembly GCA_031769625.1 of Taudactylus pleione. Taxonomy (NCBI): domain Eukaryota; kingdom Metazoa; phylum Chordata; class Amphibia; order Anura; family Myobatrachidae; genus Taudactylus; species Taudactylus pleione. The sequence goes on from JAUIMM010000084.1 coordinate 1,940,425, forward strand.
TTATTCATCTGGTCCACTTTTAAGAAGCCTTTCCTGCTAACATCCAATGTTAGATGTGTTGTTTGTTCAATTATAAACTCTGTTCTTTCTCTGCTAATGAGAATACATTTTATCCTAAAATCATTTAGCTTTTAACCATAAAAAATAACATAATACAGCAAACAACTGATTAAAAGAACTAAAGAAGTTTCAATTTATTTTGTTATTGTATAATAAATTGGTAACAAAGTGATCATGCACATTTCTGGCCATACAAACTTGGCCACCCATGGTCCACTCATCTTGGTTTCATAGTGTAAGGGTTATCACATCTGCTTTACTCATGGAAGGGCCTGGGTTCAATCCCCAGTGAAACCAGATTTGTCAATACTGAACTTATTCAACTGGTCCACTTTTAAGAAGCCTTTCCTGCTAATATCCAATGTTAGATATGTTGTTTGTTCAATTATAAACTCTGTTCTTTCTCTGCTAATGAGAATACATTTTATCCTAAATTCATTTAGCTTTTAACCATAAAAAATATCATAATACAGCAAACATCTGATTCAAGAACTAAAGAAATTTCAATTTATTTTGTTATTGTAAAAGAGATTGGTAACAAAGTGTCTTTTTTTTCTAATTAAAGCTAACATATGAATTGTAGCATCATTTCTAACTACTGTTTTCCCAACCTTTGAAAAAGGTACCACTCAACCCAGTATCTCCATGTAGCCATTTTTCCCAGTACTTCAATTTTCACCTGACAATGCCAGCTACCATCCAATGCTGCAGAGCGTTGGTGTGATCAAGTTAATACATTAGAAGCTGCAATCATGTTAAGTTGTATTATAACATTCACTCTTAGGTCATCTGTTTTCAATGAAAACAGAAATGTCTAATTTTTACCTGCAAGTTTAGCAAAAATGATGATAAATTTAACATTTGGAATGGTAGTATTTTTGTTAATCTACAAGTTTTTTTTAAGCAGTATACTTGAATTATTTCATTAAAAGGCATTTTATTTCTACAAAGTCTTACCAAAATATGCAAGCAGCTCTTGATAACAAGGCAAGAAAATAGATAGCAAGACAATCTTGTTAAATCTCATGTCAGTAGAATACAAATGTTCAAGTTGCTAGAAATAATGCATATTTTTTTCAAATATAAATATTATTAGCTTGAAAAACTTTGTAAAATGTTCATTTGAAATAGATATATACAGGTTTATTTGACATTGTGCTCATTACTCTTTACTAAGTTTTAACTAAAATTTTAGATCTTGCAAGTTTGACCAACCATGTGAGAACAGCCTCCATCTTGGTTTCATAGTGTAGTGGTTATCACATCAGTTTTATACGCAGAAGGTCCTGGGTTCAATCCCCAGTGAAATCATATATATTAATATTGACCTATACCAACAGGTATACTTTAAGGAAGGCTTTCCTGCTACTGCCCAATGTGAAATATGTTGTTTGTTCACTTACAAACTGTTTCTTCACTGCTAATGAGAATACATTTTATCTTAAAAACATTTAGCTTTCAACCATAAAAAACTATCATAATAGAGCAAACAACTGATTAAAGAACTAAAGAAGTTTCAATTTATTTTGTTATTGTATAATAAATTGGTAACAAAGTGATCATGCACATTTGTGATCATACAAACTTGGCCACCCAACATCCACCCATCTTGGTTTCATAGTGTAAGGGTTATCACATCTGCTTTACTCATGGAAGGTCCTGGGTTCAATCACTAGTGAAACCAGATTTGTCAATACTGAACTTATTCAATCTGGTCCACTTTTAAGAAGCCTTTCCTGCTAATATCCATTGTTAGATGTGTTGTTTGTTCAATTATAAACTCTGTTCTTTCTCTGCTAATGAGAATACATATTATCCTAAAATCATTTAGCTTTTAACCATAAAAACTATCATAATACAGCAAACAACTGATTAAAGAACTAAAGAAGTTTCAATTTATTTTGTTATTGTAAAAGAGATTGGTAACAAAGTGTCGTTTTTTTCTATTTAAAGCTAACATATGAATTGTAGCATCATTTCTAACTACTGTTTTCCAACCATTGAAAAAGATGCCACTCAACCCAGTATCTCCATGTAGCCATTTTTCCCAGTACTTCAATTTTCACCTGACAATGCCATTAACCATCCAATGCTGCAGAGGGTTGGTGTGATCAAGTTAATACATTAGAAGCTGCAATCATGTTATGTTGTATTATAACATTCACTCTTAGGTCATCTGTTTTCAATGAAAACAGAAATGTCTAATTTTTATCTGCAAGTTTAGCAAAAATGATGATAAATTTAACATTTGGAATGGTAGTATTTTTGTTATCCTACAAGTTTTTTTTAAGCAGTATATTTCTACAAAGTCTTACCAAAATATGCAAGCAGCTCTTGATAACAAGGCAAGAAAATACATAGCAAGACAATCTTGTTAAATCTCATGTCAGTAGAATACAAATGTTCAAGTTGCTAGAAATAATGCATATTTTTTTCAAATATAAATATTATTAGCTTGAAAAACTTTGTAAAATGTTCATTTGAAATAGATATATACAGGTTTATTTGACATTGTG